>OW388292.1:13841571-15334071 GCA_936450465.1 Gibbula magus
TCCACTACATGTGGTTACTATTCAAATCATACATTTATACCGAGCTTTATCTATCATGTGTTACTATAAACAAATTTAGAGTAAGTTTATCACGTTTCCGATGCTCGTCACATGACTAGTGGATTGAAGAGGCAGATATTTTAAAATAAAAAGAGAAGATAGATTATGTAAATCTTGTAATATCAATGTCCCAGAAAACGAATATCATGTTTTGCTTGTGTGTCCGTTGTACAATGAATTACGTAGAAAACATCTTAAAGAATTTTATTATGTCCATCCATCTACAGACAAATTCACGTCATCATTAAATTGTACTAATCGTAATGTAATTCAGAATCTTCCTATGTACATATACTACGCAATGAAATTGAGAAAAGAATCATAACATATAAGCGTAATAATAACATGTATAATTACTTGTATTAACATGTACCTTTGTATAATGTACAGACCTGTGGCCTTTAAGTATTAAATAAAGATTGATTGATAGGTAAAAAACATAGTAAATAGTAAATAACTATAACACTTGTAAATTGTTATGTGCATGTCCCACAAAAAGAAATAAATATAAAAAAAATAAAAATAAAAAAATATAAAAAAACTATAACAACTGTGGACCTAACTAACAAATGTGGACCTAATTAACAGATGTGGACCTAACTAACAAATGTGGACCTATAACTCACAACTCAAGAGAAACCAGAATCATAACAATGACTAATAGCTTCTAGTGAAATTACAAAACATTTCCAAAATCTTTTGTTAGAAATATAATTCAAAATAAAACACAGTTTCTAGCTCATGAATATAAACATATGTTTCGCCAAACATGTCAACACAAGACGTGTGAGCCCTGAAAAAAGGAACAAAATTTGAGTATGACTTTGATTGGTTTACATTTCTTCATCGACCAATAAGGAGAGTGCAACAATACGATATATCTTATAGTTTTTTTTAATTATTATATAGTTTTACGGAAGTTATCGTGGTATTTCGTGTTTCCTATTAAATGAAAGTTTGACGCACTTTAATCGACACACATTTTCTCCAACAGAATCAGTTCACTGACACGGATCGATGAGACAAGAGTATGTCTCAGTATATATTTACAAGGAATTGTCACGAAACGTTGACGTCATCACCAGGTAATATAGTCGATCACCTGAGCTGGGAGATATTGAATGTAAACGGTCTCTATCTTTTAGCATTGTGATCTGTCCCAGTGTGATTACTCAATATATATATAAAAGTTAAGTGTGTACATGTAGACTGTCGTCACCCTCAACTGTTTTCGAAACGCGACACAACACACACCACCCGATAAGCCAATATTACCGTTTCTAGGTGGGTTGGCCCTGTAAGCTTTCCATACCCGCGTACCTGTCAACACGCATTCCACCAAGAGGTGCGTTATTGGTCGGTTTGCTTGGTCTCCTGCCAGAATAAGAGCGCCAATGTCGTCATTCAGTGAGAGGTCACGTGCTTTAATTTGTTTTGATAAATAAAAGCTTACATCTGAATGAGTATGTCAATATTTTGAATCAGCGCCTCTGTAACAAGCTATAGCGGGTAAGTTTCAACTTTCAAACCTGCCCGTTAGTCTGATACAAGTTATGTTTGCAAACACGAAAGTTTAAATAGTTTAAATAATTGTCCATCAAATGAAATGCATTTTCATTTAAAATGTATGTCATTTAATTGTTTGATTCAACATCAACTTTCTGTATATAATTTACAAACTCTTAAAAATAGTACGAACGTTTAATTTAATGTATCATTATGTTATCATAATAATAATGCACCTATACTGGTTCCAGTTAGTTCTTTACCTTTCATTCTTCAGTAGATGTTAACAGCTATAAATACTTTCTTAAAAAGCAAACTCTTTAGTAACCGTTTTAGTTTAAATCAAGAAGCTTTAAACGAAAGATTAAAACTATGATAAATTAGTACAAATCGTATAATTCATATGTTGATTCACAGGCCTATTTAAATTGATGCTTTGATTAACAACAAAACTCAGGCCACGACTATAGCAAGACCAAAAGGCGACCATGATGTGTATATTGGCTAGCATATAATGTTGTGTCTTTTTTAACTTTGGAATATTTTTTACTGAAAACTTCTAAAACTTTTCAAATGCTGTCTATATATGACTTTTATATATATACATATGATATGATGGGCAAACATCCTATCTAATTTATCAAATATATTATAAATGTGGCTTGATATATGATCATAAATCTAAAACTACTTAAATGTTTTAATCAGAGATAAATTGGGAGTAAGTGTTAGAGAATGGTTCCTGAGACGCCCTTTTCATTAATATTAATTTATCAATAAGTAAGTGCTATAAATAAAGGTGCGTTAATGTGATTTCAAAGACAATTGGTACATGTATATTAAAAATCACGCAGTCGATCGGTCTAATTAACACACGATAGAGGGTGTACTGGACAAACAAATATGATTATATAATACCAGATAACATCGTTACGACTTAACACAATTACTGAATCGATTTTTATTGGAATAATTTAGACATAAATGATGCATCTTAACTGATTTGTTTAACTAACCTAAGCTTATGTAATTAAAACAATGTAAAATATTACATTCTTTAAGAAAAACTTGTAGTTTTAAAAAAAAGAACATTTGACGTCATATAAACAATAATGGTAAGTTTAAGAGCACTTGAACTTAAACCAGTCATATGTTTACAATGTTCACTGTTCTGCTAACTACATGCCGCCATTCAGCACCCGGACTCAGCAATTCTAATACAACATTGCCGTCTTGTTGATTGTTCATCTTCATCTCTACAAAGATGAAAACATTTCTTAATAGTAATTTCTTAAAAATTCATTTTAATGAATGGTATCAAATCAACGTAAGAAATATATTTTACTCTCTGTCGTCTTCAGAAACACTTCTTGTAGAATAGTAGGCCAACCAATCATAGTCGTAACTTGATTAATCAGTTTAGAAAATAACAGCTTTGATATAGATCTAACAAAACATCTAGCAAGTCTAATGTTATAACTAGTTCTTTTGACACAATAAAAATCAATCGTGTAGGCCTATTTAAGTACAATCTTATATCACAAGTCAACATTACAAGTAAAAAATACTGGCCTATTAAAAATCTTAAAGGTACATCCATTGTTTTTCATAAAAAAAAATGATTTGGCTTTAATACGCTCCAACTCACCATATGCGCTGTTTACAATACAAACAAATTCACTCAGCTTGCATATCCATCCCCAATCGCAAAAAAATATAACATAATTACTAGTTTCCAATTAAAATCAAGTAACATCAGTATGCATGTGCAGAAACCGAAACTGCACTTCCCACTTACATTCACAGTAGTTTTTTTTACCTATTCAACATGATCAACCCAAATTTGTTATTTTGTCTGTTTTAAATAACATTCCAAAATTACGTTTGACTCATTAGCGCGCGTCAAACGTGATGCATTGTCCGGTTTTCGATCAGAAATCACTAATTTTACATAATCGTCAAATTACTACGTCGACTATCATCAGAATTGGTAGTTTTCGGTAACAGTCGGTACTTCTCGATAAAGTAACACCAATTATAACGTTTGGAATATGTGACCCAAAACAACACAATATGGATGTACCTTTAATAAGAAAACAATATGCCTATATGAACAATTACTAATAGTTGAATATCAAACGTTTCAACTATAAAATGGAGTAAATTTTAACTCATTTACTTTCTCTGTTTTAAAAAGAATCAACAATCTAATATCCAAAATCAGACTTTGTAGCGGTTGTAGAAAGGTTCATATAGGCCTACCGTAATTACTCGCTTCCACTGCTTTTTAATCGATTAGGCTAATGCTAACCGAAACAGGGCTATAGGCCTATATAGGCTTATTCAATACCAAAATAAAACAAACACATTGAAACAAATGTAAATAAACAAGCACATTGGGAGGTATCTCCCTGAATGTATGCACACGATAGTGATAAGACGGCGGAATGTTATGTTATCACAATCACTCCCATCGCTAACGTAGTAGTAGCCTCGTCATTATAGTAAAAGGTCAGAGGTCAAGCCAACCAATGAATGAATAATTTTACACATGGTTGGAATAAACGTATGCATGTAACATTGTATGAATTAAATGTATTTTGAATTTACAATATAGAAGCTATTGAAAGTATAGTTACTTACGCAAGAGATACACCTCTTCTTATTTAGCTATCGATATTATGTATGTGTGCGATTTTCTCTAGGTCAACGTGCGCCGGGCGATATGGCGTGATCTTCTGCTAAATATTCATGAGGCGCATTTGTTTACGGACAGGCTCGGATTGTAACGTGGGATACGCCCGCTCAATAGTCACACCACTTCAGCTCATTTTAGGTTCTGACTTTCAAACGAGCAGGTCTGAGCTAGGTCTTCTAGCTTTATCAAAACTTACTAGTAGGTAACTTATTTCAGAAACAACAGAAGCTATCCAACATTCTACGGAGGGGCGGGTGATCGGTTGATTCAACAGCCAGACAGACGGCTTCAAGTCACCCCACTCTTCTCAGTACTCGCTGCGTTCAGCTCTCAGTCGCACCGGCCGGTTTCTGAACAGTAGACATCTGCTTTACTTGACTTTTCATCGATAGTGTGTATACGAAACACAAGATCAAGGCACGGATATAGAGAATGAAGAATCTTTATGGGATTTTAAGTCTGAATTTTGTGGTTTTACTACATTATTCAGCTTTCCTTGGCCTACTGCAGACACATGGTGTTGCCGGTAAGTTGAATTGATGTACAGAATAATGTATTTTGAAGCAACAGCATGTCGTATGAATGATCAACAGGGCACTTTTTCATATTTAATTGAATTTTAATATGTTTCACTTTATAAATCGGGACTAGGTTAAAATATTACAATAGTTTTGAGAAGACATGCCGTCGAATTTGATTTTGGATGATGTAAAAAAAATCATCAAATGTGATCAGTAGCCTGAGTCGATGTGAGTAGAAATCCCTTCTAGAATTCTGACATTAATTCTAATTATGTAATAGAATCGTGTTAATGAATGTTTAACTTGCCTTAGACAATTTTCATAGATAGATTATGTCTAGTGTTACGCAACGTGTCTCGTATTTTGTTTGAAATAGGCATCGATGAAGAGGGAAATTCAACATGCCCAATGACTGAATTCACATGCGGGAATGGAAAATGTATAATCCTCAGTTGGAAATGTGACACACATTCTGATTGTCCTGATGGATCGGATGAGTTAAATTGTCGTAAGTATTTTTTAAAAATCCATTTGGATAAATTTATTTCTTACTGTACTAAAGAACACCGTTTCTATATGTGCTTTATGCGAACTGACTGAGGTTAGGGTTTGTCATTTTACTTTATAAAATCAGATATATTATCAGTGACAAGGATATGTTTGTGTGAAGGCGTGGCAGAGTGTGTACATTTTACAATCATGTACATTTGATAACAGCTTTTCCATTCTCGTTTCGGATCGTGTTTTTGAGTATGTGACCTTTGAGGGTTTGTCCGCTTAAACTCGACGCTGATTGGCTGAAATAATCAGCTGAGGATGGCGAGTGTTCTGCTTTGACCAATCAAATGCCGTATAGTTGCTCGCGCTTCGCATGACAATCTAGGTCAAATTATTCCCATGCATAACATTTTTGTTGTATCAATTACTGGCACCTTGGTTACTTGAATAAAAACAATACAAAACCACATTTTAAATTCAAAATTTCATTCAAAAGCTAAACATGATACTTTTAACAAAAATGTGTACTACATTCACTTCGGCGAGTTATTTATAAAAATAGTATCTGTACTGATTTCGATTCCTCGTGAATAATGTGGGAGTGGCACTCCAGAATTTCGCAATCTCGTTGTACACGTTGTGGCTGTAAACTGTACTCATTCACGATTATGTTATCTAGTATTTCAGCCAAGTCAGACTTAATAAGTCGAACGTATTTCCCTGTCGGACATATAACGCAAAATAAAACAATAAATTTTGGAAGGTCGCTTTTTGATAAAGAACATCGCCTTTTGTTATCTGACTAAAGACATGCTTATATATGCAATTGTGAAAATTATTACTTCGTCCAAGATTTTTTCTAAGTCTCCAATTCCAAGGATAATGAAGCATGCTGCGATGCATGATCCCTAGCTTCTGTTACTCGTCGTCTTAGGTAATGTTCGAACTTCGAAATATAAATGGATATTCCATACACATGTAAATTGGAAAGAAATTGAATGCACAGCGGTTATTTCATTTAGTGTATCGCCGCTAATGGCTGCGGCGTTAAACAATAACTCACTCACTCATTTAGTGTAAAAAAAAATCATGCCAATATGATCTAACATACAGTTCTCCCTAACAGCCGACAGAACATGCTCGGAGGATGAATTCCGTTGCCGTACAGGAGACTGTATACCTCTAAGATGGAGCTGTGACGAGGACGACTCCGACTGTCCTGATGGCAGCGATGAAGACCGCAATATCTGCAGTAAGTTACTCTGAAGTCTAGTTCAAATATCGATTGACAAAATTGTTTAAATTGGGTTGTTTTTTTTACCTCAAGCCGGTGACAGATCATTTTCTTTCTTTGATAAGGTCAACTCACTTCTGGATTAGGCAGTCTGGTTCAGTCACTTATTATAATGATTTACAGATTATGTTATGTTCACAAGTTTCGGATATATTTGTCTCTTGATCTGCCAGACTGCAAACCTTTTATAATCTGCACCACCAATTTCAGTTGATCAATTGATTGAGAAAAATGACAAGATGACAATATCGTGTTTCAGCCAGTAGAACTTGCGGACCAAACCACTTTGCATGTGACTCCGGCTTGTGCATTCCTGCAGCTTGGAAATGTGATGAAACATCTGATTGTAAAGAAACAAATGGGGAGGACGAACGGAATTGCACAACTCGTAAGTCTTTCTTGTGATATAACTGTTATCTTGTGATATAATAATGATGATAATTTAGTTTGTGAAACATATTACACTGAATGAAGTTAGTTTAGCTTTTTTAAAATCAAAGTTTTCATGTTTACTTGAATAAGATTTGGATTGTTTTGTGTTTTCAGCTGAGGTATGCGAAGGTGACATGTTCCAGTGTGCCAATAAACGCTGTATCAGTAAGAAGTGGGTTTGTGACAAAGACAATGACTGCATGGACAACTCTGATGAAGTGGATTGTGGTTAGTTGGACTTTTTTGTTGAAGAATTTAACTATTGTAGAAATGTATGAACTCATCTACAGAAGCATTGCAGGATCCAATTGTGAAACTTGGTCAATCTCGATGTAGGAATACTGATTTTTGAAAATAATTTACATTTCCTCTGTTGTATATTTCAGACCATTCTCCTGAATGTGAAGAGCACCAGTTCCGATGTGATGATGGAACGTGTATAAATGAGGACTGGATATGCGACGGGGAGTTTGATTGCAACAACCATACAGATGAGCAGAACTGTCCACCAATAGTAGACCCCTGCCAGGATTACCAGTTTGAATGCAAGACGTCTCAAACATGCATTCATCAGTCATGGTTCTGTGATGGAGATCCAGACTGTCCTGACGAGTCCGATGAAGTCTGTAAGTTGAAATTCAAATCCACACATTCTCATGTCTTGAAAAACATTTGCGGACACACCAGTTTGCCTTTATCATTGTCATAATGTTTTGCATAATGATAGACCTTACAAAGTTTTATACACAGCATACCACTTCACGATACATAGAATATTTTGAATGATGTTTTTGTCTTTTTGATCCGATAGTAATTATTGATGCTGTTGCCTAAACCTCGACACATTTACTCCTATCAGGTAATGTTACGTGCAGTGAAGGACATTTTCTATGCACCAAGGATAAATACTGCCTGTCTAATAGTCTGCGATGTGATGGCTTGGCCGACTGTCAAGATGGCTCTGATGAAGTTAACTGCAGTAAGTACACAACCTACAGGAAATCTGAAACTTTTCCTGTAAAAAATTGCTATGTTTACACTGAACTTGAAATAATTTTGATGTGGTGGACACTAGTGGTGTATGGCACTGTTTGCCTTTTAGGGGTTTCAATTCGAACATTCAATAATTATTAAAATCTTGATAAAAAAAATGATGGGATTTTCCGACTGGTTTGTTTCTGGAGCATCCTTTTAAAACTTCATATTTGCATGGTATTGTATTGACTTTTAGGGTTATAACTCCAGAATGTCACTGAAATGTTTTATTCGTTGTGATGGATGACCACATATTTTCAAGTTAATTAATGCTATATGAAGGTAGTATCTACAGCAGGTATGTGAGCAGCAGCTCTACTCATTTGGTTTTGTTACAAGACATGTTGTTTGACTTCAGCTGATTATGTTTACTTTTGACTGCAGCTACTCCGAGTGTGTGTGCGGACGGGCAGTTCAGTTGTGGTGAGGATAACCCCACTAAGTGTATTTCTAATAAAATGGTGTGTGACGGAACTGATGACTGCGGTAACGAGGCTGACGAGGACATGTCCCTGGGATGTGGATGTGAGTCTTCTGTCTCTCTTCTTCCCTTTCTCCAATGTTATCATAAGTATTCTTAATTTCATGATAAAGACGTTTGCTGATTGATTTGAGAGTAATTAAAAACTGATATTATTTGTCCTCTGACTTGTAGATGATGGATCATTGGGTATGTCTGGACATGACAAATTCCTCTTTTGTGTCTTGTGTAGATCAGTGATTTGTATTTTGTTCTCTTTGTGTATGCTAAATTTTTATATTGGTTATTAACTGGGTGGTTATTAAAGACTGGTTAAATTATATTCAAAATTAAACAAAAGATGAATGTAAAATGATTAAATAATTTTGGAATTGATTGATTTGGATGGATCGATTAAATATCATTTCATCTTATTTTTTCATTTTTGAATTTAATAGAATTTGAATTTAGTTTTAAGTTTTTTTCTGTTTTCTTTTTCAACTTTTTCGGGCAAAAATTTTTTACTGAAATATATAGAATATTAAAAAATACTTGACGTTTTACTGAGTAGACTGTAGACAAATGTTCAGTGCATGCCAAGTAAACTTATCATCGGTCATTGTCTAAGCACAAATTCTTACCTGAAATATCACTAAGTAATCCCTTTACCTGTTTTTGTTCCTCCATTTCACATTCTCTATTGTCAGTCACAGTTGATGGTGTTAGATTAGTTCACTTTGTAATTGTGCAGTTAGATCCTGTTAGATGTTTCGTTTTGTTCAATATTCTTTGTGCCAAAATCTTCTTACTCCACACATTGCTTTGATGGGTTGATGATAGGATATAGTTTCTGATAATTGAAACAAATCCTGTTATCCTATAGTATCCTCAAATGCTTATCTTAACATGTTGCATCTGAATTATTTGGTTTGCTGAAAATGTGATTACGGTAATCGGGTGTCCTTTGAAAACAATGTTTTTTTTATGTTATTAAATCTTTTGGGGCTTTTTAAAAATATTAAAAAATCATTTGCTCAGACCCTTTAATCTGGTGATTGTGGATTGAAATTGTCTTTAACTGCCCTTGTTTCTCTCTGGGACATTAAAGAATTGTAATTTTAGGATATGAATCTAGATTATGATTTCCTTTGTAGATGACCCATGTGATTCATTCAACGGAGGATGTGAGCACACCTGTATCAACAAGTTCCGTCACCAGCGCGAGTGTCGCTGCAAACCTGGTTTCAAGCTAGCTAAGGGCTCTGATACGAAGTGTGTGGACGTCAATGAATGTGAAGACAATGCAATCCGTGGTACATGTTCCCAGAGGTGTATCAACAAAGAAGGAAGCTACAAGTGTGAATGCTTTGAGAACTACAGTCTTGAAAGGAAGAGATACTGCAAAGCTGATAGTAAGTTTGTTTACAAGATTATTCACAGCAATGAGATTAGCTAGCAAGTGATGCACTCAGATTCTTTTGAATATGAAATAATTTGTATGTAAAGAACAGTCTTTAATAACTTGACAATGTTTTGTTTTCCATTTATCTTGAATTTCACAGAGCCTCTTTCGTTAACCGTCATGTTGAAAACAGTTTCAAGTATTTTAACTCTTATTTCTTTGACTATTTGAAATGTTCAGATGGAGGACATCCCTTGCTGCTGCTAGCCAACAAGAAAGATCTGCGGAGTATCCACCTGGAGACGTTTCAGTACAAGCTGCTCCTCGACAATGACAAAATCCATGAGGCCATCGCAATGGACTTCCACTTCTCCGGCAAGAAGTTCTACTGGACTGATGTCAAGCTGGAACAGATCTTGAGGTTTGTTTTAACTGATATCTCTAAAACTATACTAGACAAAATAGTTAAGGATATTCTTTTAAATTGTGAATAATGAAATATCTTTTCCTTTACATACTGATGAAAAAAATAATAATATAACCTCCAACATCCCTAACTTATTTTTGCCAATATATATACATGTACTAGCCTGGCCTTTTTGAATGTTTGATGATTGGTATTGATTGATTTTATGTATACTCGTTATGTTTCTCAAATTACATTTTTCACACCAACTACAAACAATTTGTTGTAAAGAGTCTTGAAGAATAGATAACAGTTAACATAGAAATATCCTCAAGTGAAACATTACTTATATGTTTACAGAGCTGACTTTGACAATGTCTCATCCGTGGAGGTTATCGTCCACAAAAACATTCACACCCCAGATGGTCTGGCAGTGGACTGGATTAACAACAACATCTACTGGACAGACACCGGTCTGAAGAGGATTGAGGTTGCCTCTCTTGATGGCTCCATGAGGAAAGTTCTCATTGACTCGAATCTGGGAGAGCCACGAGCCATTGTCCTTGACCCTAACAATGGGTATGTTTGCTTGAAGATTTCTAACATTTCTCTAACATCATTCAAACGTCATCACAAAAAGTACTTGGAGGTCCTGATGGATAAGGTAACACAGAATGAAGCTACATGGTTTGCATATGAAGGTGCTGATGTCACTTTATCCATGTTTCAGATACGTGTACTGGACTGACTGGGGTACAGAGCCAAAGATCGAGCGCTGCACAATGAATGGTGACCACAGGGAGACCATTGTTTCTTCTGGAATAAGTTGGCCAAATGGATTAACCATTGGTAAGTGTGTTTATTCTGTATGAATTGATGTTCAGTAATAGAAACTACCAGTGGCCACCAGTTTCATAAAATATTGTAACACTTAGCAGTGATTTGGATAATCAATAAACACCAACAAGATTGTTACTGTTAGGGATTCAAATTGTTATGGCTATGTCAACGCTGGACCGCGGTATTCGTTTAAGCTTAGAGTTTGTTTACCAATTCACTTCTTCATGGAAATATGTTTAAACCATGTCAACATCAATAGAGAAAGACATTTGACTCGTCAGATTATCTTGTAATGTTGAAAGTAACTAGTTATGATATGATTAAAAGTTTTAATTCATATTGTCAAACATATTCTCATTACAGATTATGAAGGCAACAGACTCTACTGGATGGATGCCAAGCTTCACAAAATCGAAAGCTCTGATATGACTGGGTCCAACCGAGTGACAGTCTTGACAAGTCACATTCATCTGAGGCGTCCTTTTGCCATCACCGTCTTTGAGGTAAGTTGTTAATTAGAATTTGTTGGTAAACTATGAATAATGAAAATGTAGTTTACAAAACGATTGGTTCAGTGCAATAACCACCTTTAAATAATATTTACAATGGGTTTTTTCTGGTCTAGGATTATCTCTACTGGACTGACGGACCAACAGAATCTGTAAGGAAGTACAGCAAGTTCTCACAAGGCAAAGTTGAAACAATTGCTCTGAATCTGCATGCTCCAATGGATATCCATGTATTCCACCCATACCGGCAACACACTAGTGACAGTAAGTACAAAACCAGTTCAAAGCAGCCAACATATTTTCAAATATATAAGTTAAATTCTTCTTAATTCATTCTTAAAGTTTCCTTAAGCTGTGAAATATGTTATTCTCCAGTAATTTAAAGGGTTTTTGAATAACTTTATCTTTAATAGAAGGACTTCAGTTCTGTGGAAATTACAAACGAGGCTGCTCACACTTCTGCTTCCCCAACCCCATGGCTGCCGACAGTTATAGTTGTGGTTGTCCCGATGGATTTACACTGAGTGGAGATGGACACAACTGCGCTCAAGGAGGTATGTTTTCATCTTGTATCAAACCGAATGCTAGATTGTAATAGTTAAGAAATGATCTCCTGAACTGAAATTTCATATATGATTTATATTTTACTGAATCTATTTCACCACTGACACTATTAATAGATAAGTTGCAATATAAATTACTTAAATTATTATTAATTCATATACACAATATTATGATTAGTGTTGGCTGATAAGTTCACAATTAGCACATGCTTAAATTGTTAAAAATCTGAAATGAATATTTTAAGAATTTGTTTTTTTAGTCACATCGATCAGCATCAAGCATCAAGCCAACACTAAATAACAAATAGCAAACATTATGTAACATGAAACTAGTTATAGGTTACAATGTTTGTATATCTATATAGTCATTAACCGCTTGCTATGGAATATAATCAATTCATGCTGTATACAAAGGAAGCTTCATTACATTAAAGTGAATTTTTGGGAAAGTCCTAACTGTAGAAGCAACATCTAACATGCATCCATAAGCAGCTATCAGCATATTAGTCTGGAGTAAGATTGAGACAAGTCTGGCCAGTTGGTTGTATGAAACTGCATGTAAGTTGTTCCTTCGTAACAGGAACTGCCACTGGCCATGAAAGCACAACGATCCAGCCCACACTTCCAGATTCTGATAATAGAAGTCGCAATAATGGCTCTGGTGAGAATACTGTTCATATTACTTCAGTTTTGTTATTAATATGTGTTTTACATCAACTTACATTGATATTGAAATTTTTAATATGATGAAGGTTTAGATAAAAAATTTGTCCGATTCTCATACTAAAATATGAAGTTTATATACCCCATCATTTGAAGTTAGCCAACCACCTCTACCACACGAAAGTCACCTACCACCTCAGATACTAAAAGAACTGTCATTCACCCACCAACCACCATATTTTGTGTACCTTACATCTTCTGTGTACCATGAACTCATTACTTCAACTTTATCATGTGATGCAAATTCAAATTGCTAATCTGTAATTTTTTATTTTTTTTATTGTTTGTATGTTTTTATCATTCATGATCATACATTTGTCATCATGATCATATTTGGCATATATAAATGTAAAACCATGGCCGCATTTATAATGTCCAAACGGCATCTCCTCTTAAAGTATATGCACAAACCCCATATAACTGAAAGCATAAGGTTATATAACTTATATTATATTTAATGTAATGTATTATTCTATTATTTAATAATAATAATATATTATTCTATACCTCAACCGCATATTAGTACTTAAGCTCAGCATATCTCTCTACTGTATTTTTGTCTGAAGGGGAGAGACAGCTCTCTGGAACATAACAATCATCCTTGATAAAGTTAACATGTTTGGCTGGTACACATCTCCTTTTAGTTTCAAAATATTAAGTGTCAATTTCAACTCTGTTTTAGTCGCTAATTGCTCGTTAGAATTCAGTGCATGATTAGCTTCATCAATTTATTGCTAATACCTACCAGACGCAAATACCATGCTGCTGCATCATTAAAACTTCATTTACTAATCAACTGAAATATTTCATGAATTAACAGTGTCATTGGTATGATACATACCTGATTTATTACCAGGAAAATTACAGTCATCTTTCCTCATTACAGATACATCGGTCACACCTGAAAGTACCACTCATTTTGTTGAGATCACCACAGAGGATCTCGGGGGCTATACTGTTGTGAACCCTGCCAACCACACGACTGTGAACACGCCACAAATCAAGAAGGAAGAGCAGATTGGCAAAATTGCTGGCATCGTTGTAGCTGTTCTCTCTGTTCTCATCATCATTGCTGCAGTTGTAAGTGATAGTCAATATTTATTATCCCCCGCCACGAAGTGGAAGGGGGATATAGGTTTGGGCTCCGTCCGTCCGTCTGAGATAAAGGGGACAGCTTTTCTCAGAAACCGTTTATGATAGGATTACCAAACTTGGTGTGTTGCTTGAGGACATAAATACCTTGATGGAGTTCGAAAATGAAAAGCGTGCAAAAGCGTTTTTTTCCCCACTCTGTTCCAGGTAAAAGGGGACAGCTTTTCTCAGAAACTGTTTCAAATAGGAGAACCAAATTTGTTGTGTGGCTTGAGGGTTTGAAAATTAGAACCGTGTGATTCAGGTATCTTCAAAGGGGATAACTTTTCATTGAAACTGGTTAAGATCAAATCCGTTGTGTGGCTTGAGGGTATCGATACCTTTATGGAATGAAAATGTCAAGTGCACAATTATCTCTTCTCGAATTATTGCCCTTGTTCCAATTTCTTGGGTCTGGCGGGGGATGTTGATGACTGTCTTCTTGTTCATAAATTACTCCATTCAACTGTATTACACTATAACCTCAGTTAACCAAAGTGAAAAAGTGTAATACATGTTGACATTGCAATCGTTGCTGCATCAGAGTGTTCCTCTGTCTTAAAACACTTCACTGAATGGCAACTGAAGATAAAAACGCTCTGAAGAGAAAGCAGTTATTGACATTTGTACTTTACTCTGTAATAGTTGTTCTATATAAATCTGATGCTGTTTTATTGGAATGTAGATGTTTGTTTGATTTCTTATTTGTCGTCTTGCAGGTATGTGTTGTACTTTACAAGAGGTATTCCCGCAATCATGGAAAGAGCATGAACTTTGACAACCCTGTATACAGAAAAACAACAACAGATGAACTTATCATTGAGAAAAATGGAGTTAATCCAAATTTACCTGATGTGAGTATCATTTTTAAATCTCGCTGTCTCAGCGTTATCAACCAACTTGTCAATAATTGAACTTGCTATTTCCTCACTGCTATTCATACAATTATTTGTTCTAAATATAATTAATTTATAAAATCTTCCATATTGTTTACGGACGAATAAACCAAGAAACGAGTCATCAGTAAATAGACTCAGTACTGTTGGACGATCTAACTCTTCTGCTATATCATTAATGTACACAAACAACAGTAGGGTCAGAGTACTGAACCATACGAGATGCCAGCTTGTAGTGTTCTTGGCTTAGAAATTGATCCATTGACAAACATGCTCTCTGACTTGCAGTACTTTTGTATCCTACGCATTAACTGTAAAAAAAACATACTTCCCAAGTATCAAAAATAAATCTCTATGCCAAATTTGATCAGCATATTTTCACATATCGCAAAACAATTTACTGTAGTTTTCTTTTCCATCTAAATATTCACAAATCTGATTATATATTTCAACTTACTGATGTACAGATGTTCAGTCCAGACTGAAATCTGGACTAAAATTTATAATAAAGAAGCTAATGTGTATGAAAATAGCAACACTGATGTTTAAACACTCTAAAAATTTACCAATAAAACTAAATAGTGAGATACATCTTTATCACCTTTCTTAAATAAAGGGATAACACTAACTTCTTTACATTCACCAGATACACGCTTTTGTAAAGACTTATTGAGTGAACAACATTTTTCATTACCTATCATCGATCTATCCGCAGCATCCACAATATTGGTTTCTTGGCATTAAGTGAAATGAAAACACGCTATATTTAGCTCAAGTTTACACTATTGTAATAATCAAACACATGCAATGATAGAATATCCACATAGTAACTCAGAAACATACAATACTATTACAACTAATAAAAAATATGTTGTTAGGCCTTAGCAAAGTTTTTCCCACTCGCAGCGCCGATGACTGGCCTCAGTTCTATCATTTTTATTTTTCAAAAAATGTGCACTTGTCTTTATCAAATTGTGAAATTTAAAGTCATCAAAATATAACCTTCATTGGTTTCTTTCAATTTGACTGTATTGTAATCATGTATTAATAGCATAAATGTGTAAAAGGGTATATCCTCCTGAATTTTGTTTCCACAAAAAATACCCTGATAGAACCCTCCTTTTTAAACACTAAACTCGCTCACTCACTTGTTATGAGAGCCAAAAAGAGTGCTTGTTCGCTTTTTGAATGTCAGGAGGCATATATTGTTCTACAGTGTTGTTAAGAACTAGAAATATTCAATCAATCTGCCATTTCGAAATCAGATATGCAAGATGGATCATCATCTGTACATTTAGGAGAAGGTATGCGCTCGAACCAGATTGTTTCACTAAATAGTGCAGTAGTTTCAAAAACAAACTCCTCATTGCTTTTGTATTTTGTCTTTGAACTTAACAAGTTGATCTATTTGCTTTCTTTCACTTTTTTTTTTCACCGTTAATACAATTATCAAACAAATCAGTCCAGGTTGTTTTTGTGATAAAATTATTTGATCGTGTATAATTGCCTTAACATCTTTTAAAGGATTAATATCCAGCTTTTAACCTAGTCTGTTGCTGAACAAATCATGGTTTAACAGGCAAATAAACCTGAAACCCAAATTGTTTCATCTTGAATGTTTTGGAAACACCACCTCCAAAATGAGAGTATTGTGTTGTGGTAGCCCAACCATTTCAGTAAATTATTGTCCGAATGTTTTTAGTGAAACCAAAAATCTTGTAACTTAACAATACTCCTGAAGATAATCAAATTTATTATCCCCCGCCGCAACAAAGTTGGCGGGGGATATAGAAATGAGCTCCGTCCGTCTGTGCGTCCGGGCTTTTCCATTCCGGCCTCAAACTTCAAAACTATTTAATATATTTTGCTGAAACTTTGTACAGGTATCAACCAAGTAGTCTAGATGTGCCTTTTGCTATATAGAAAGTAAATGTATTATATATTCAAAATGCATTAATATATTCCTACATGGCGAGGGATATGGCCGACTCTGTCTGCTTGTTTCTTATGTTTCGAATCTTCAAATACAGAAAAACAATGTAGTTATAAACTGTTATGTGTTTTTCGAGAGTCATGCATCTTAGGACCAGGGTTGGATTAAATATCTCTAGCAAGCTGGAGTAACAATAGAAGTAGAAGGATAACACTAGAGTTTGTAGTAGGCAGAGAAAAGCAATCGAAATGCTAGTCTTGTATGATAGGTGCAGATACTAACAAAATGTTTATAATAAAATATCCAGATTGCCACACAATGGTTATTGGTCTTTATCATATATCTATCAATGATATGGGCTGTTTTGCATATGTGATAGAGGTCAGAACACCGCACCCATATCGCTGCCCTGTCCGCAAATCCATATCAGCCATATCAGCCCGGTCCGCAAATCCATATCAATATCAGCCCGGGTGACGTTAGGTCAGAGTGATCTCCCTTTGCTTACATGCGTGAACACAGTAAAGTCACAAGCGAAGCAGTGTCAGAGTAACTAGTTCATTTGAATCCTTTCAGAGTACGCTCCAAACAAGGATGTTGTTGACGCTTTTAATTTATTAAATAAAATATACTTTTAATTTGAATAGACTCACGCACGACTCACATAATTTTAAAAGAAAATTTACCCCCAAAGTATAAATTTTCGCATAACAACAAGTTATTATTATTTCTGTAAATATTTTGTCATGTTTTAGAAAAAAAGTATGATATATGATAAAAAAGGTTACAACATGTAATTTTTCATACCATACCCCATATCAGTCCTCTGGCCTCCGGCCCTCGGGCTGATATGGGGTATGGTATGAAAAATTACATGTTATAACCTCTAATTATTAACTTTGAATTGCTTGCAAATACCAAATTTGCACAGTGTTATTGATTTGTCCTGTTTCTTTGCAGAGCCGGCAACCACTGACTCAGAACACCAACGAAATCGTATGATGACTGTACAGAAAAGTTTTGTGTATCTGCAATCACCCTTGGCAAGTGGTAAATGTGTGACGTTACAGCAATGCAGTGCTGTTCTGTGCTCAACTGGTGTACACGACACGCACTGTAGGACTTCATCCACCACCTGCGGTCATCGTTCATCAGATATGCCAATCATTTGTGCAATCAGTTGGCAGGGTGGCGGTGTGACTGACTAACTGAAATGAAACACCAAGTCAGTATTGCTCACATAACATTGTCTCATCAGTGACCGCATACATTCAGCCATTGATCTGTTCTCTTCATTGATTGATGTCAGACCACTGCCAATGCAATCCATCTGCTTACAGTGAAAGCCATCATCATCATCATCATCATCATCATCATCATCATCATCATCAAACATTCTTTCTACAGATCATCATCAGAGCAGTCTTGTCATGATTCTCTATTTTCGTTCCCCTTTGAATGAAAGTGACCTGAGAGTTTTGATTAGTTACATGCAAAAAGATTTGTTTGTTTCAGAATTAAGTTATTTGTTGATTGGTCTGTGAGAGTATGATATTGTGTGAGTGAATGTGAGAGTGAGTGAATGTGAGAAACTGACTGGGAACAACCCATACTATTTATCAGTCCTTGGGATTGTCATACTCATTGTCCTGCAAGTGTTGGGTTCATTTGTGAACTTTGTTCTTGGACCTTAAATTCCATTCACTGTGCTAATGCTGTACAGGAATATTGAGAACTGTGACATGGAGTCGCTGAAACTGAGCTGTGATTTGAATAGGGAAGGAAATGCAATCAATTATTCACCAGTCATTTTCATGTTGTGCCGTGGAGTAAACAAATTGAACTGGTGGAGCACCAATGATGTGCTGCGAGCTTGCCATTTATAGAAGAGAAAACATGAGGACACCATGATTATACATGAGAATGTTCACAAACTGAGCTATGATCAAGAGGCGAGGCGAAGCAAGGCAAGGCTAGTCACTGGCTGTCTATGAACAATCATGCCGGAGCTGTACTCTATTTATTCCATGGATGATGTGCTGGGTGCAAACCTGGTACTTCTCAGTGTCAACAGTCAAAGCTTGTACATAACGCTGTAAATGTTATGGATGTGCTGAATTCGCTGTGTAATTAATGCGTGTTGCCAACTGAATCTGTACATACTGACAGACCCCAATCATGAGTTTCATATGTATAGTTTGCTTCTACAAGTGGATTAGGACACCTAGTTGAACCTCAGTCAACTAATTTGTTTACTTTGTCAACCAAGAGTATGATGGACATTGTGTTAATGTAGTGTAGAGGGCAAACTCGAAAATGATGTAATATGGTATGGATAAGCGGAGAGCATCAATGATCTTACACAGGGTACACTTTCTACTTCCAGGAAAGAATGGTCAAGTAACTCTTCTTGAATAGCTGCATTCAGATGTGTGAAAACGGCATGTTGAGTGATAATTGGCAATCTTGGAGGGCATTCAAGACCGTGACCCATAAATTTCAAATATAACACCACTTTTAATGTGTATAAAGCTGTGTATTTATTTCTACTCCATCCTGAATTGAAGTGTTTTGTCTTTGTTCACTGCCTATGTCAACTCTTTCAGAGAAATCCACCTCGTGATGTTTGTGTTGATTTGCAGTTTATTTTCGCAATGAAAGTGCTCATGTTTGTTTTGAGTTGATGCACGATACAGCTGAGTTTGAAGAGCACCTTTTCACAATGCATAAACTTGTAGAGTTTTCTCTTCGCAAGTTCCAATATATGTGGTTGTGTTAGATATATTTAATGTTTTTGTTTATTTCTGTAAAAATGTGAATACTATATACTATCTTGTACAGCTTCTTGTTAAGTGGGAATGTATTAAGTAGAATCTCGTGCTAGAATATTCAATTAGATTTAGATCGTGTGCAAGAGAAAGTGGTCAAGTGTGAAAGAAGTGAATTAATTGTGTACAAGACATGTTGAATGTAATTTGTGAATTTGAGTTTGTAAATTTTGTGTAGATATGTGCTATATAAATCAAGAAAAGTAACATTCGAATTCAAATGCCTGTAATAAAATTTCTATTTAATATAAATATGACTTTGTGTTGTTTTTCAAATTGAAAATGAAGGTAAGAAAAGCAAGAGTCTCTGAGTAACAACTTTCTTGTGAACATACAGATTCCTCGCGTGTGTGTGTGTATATATATATATATATATATATATATATATACACAGTCACACACACACACACACACACACACTATATCCTTTGAAGTTATGTCAATCTCCACAATATAGCTGTTGTGCAGGAACTGAGAAAACCTTGCTTTACTAACATGTATTCAAATTGTAAACTGTATTTCTAAATGCACTTCAAAGACCTAAAAAGGTCAGATTTAAAAAAAAGAAATATTTTATGACTACTTGGCACCCATTTTTATTTGAAGGTCATGTTTGTTGGCTCCTGTTTATTTTTTTTTATCCCACCAGTATATTGCATTCCGTGGGATATAGTCGTCGCCTGGGCTTGTCCGTCTAATCATTTTGTTTCCGGAGAAGAACTCGAAAACCGTTCATATCTTTCTAAAACGTTCCATGTGTATTACCCAGTAACTGAAGTGGTGCCTTTTCATAGTTTCAGATTTCTGAATTATTTTTTTTTTTGTCGTTTCCATAGAAACATGTTGAGCTTTGACTTTGTTCAGAGATAGGTTCATTTTCGGAGCACAGCTCCAAAACTCTTCATCATATCTTCCTGAAACTTTCCATGTGTATTAGCTACCAACTGAAGTGGTGTCTTTTCATATTTTCAAATTTCTGAAAAATTAAGTTTTTTCCATTTCCCTAGAAACGGGTTAAATTTGGACTTTGTTCAGAGATGGTTTTGTTTCCGGAGCACAGCTCCAAAACTCATCACATCTTCCTGAAACTTTGTATGTGTATTACCCAATAACTGAAGTGGTGCCTTTTCAGATTTCTGAATATCTTTTTTTTTTTGTCGTTTCCATGGAAACATTTTGAATTTGGACTTTGTTCAAAGATAAGTTCGTTTCCGGAGCACAGCTCCAAAACTCTTCATCATATCTTCCTGAAACTTTGTATGTGTATTATCCACTAGTGGTGCCTTTTGATATTTTCAGATTTCTGAAATGTCTTTTTTTCCGTTTCCATAGAAACGCGTTGGAATTGAATTTTGTTCAGAGATAGGTCTGCTTCCGGAGCAGAACTCTTCATCATACCTGAAACTCGGCCATGTGTAATATATTACCCACTAACTGAAGTATGGTAGTAGATATAGAATTATCTGTCAAAGATGTGTTTTACAAATTATGTGGGACCGATGGGATATGTCATCTTCTGATGACTTGTTTTATCTATCAGAGGTTTACCAGCGCCCCGTTCAATAGCAGCGAGCGCTTCAATTGCTCAATGTAGCGCTCAATGTAGCGCTCAATGAGCGCTTCTTCTCTCTTGAACGACACAGTGCAAATTCCTCAAAGTTTGCTCGCCTTGCTACGTAGCGCTACATTGAGCAATCGCGTTCAAGATAGGTTTCAAAGTAATCGCTCTTTGAGCGATAACTTTGAAACCTATCTTGAACACGGCACTGATGTATTTTACAATAGGGAATTATTTAACGAAAAAGATTTGAGGAGAATAAGTTTGTACACAGAACATCTTTAGCATTTACGTTGTTGACCAACTTGAGCTGCGAATATTCGGGACGAAAATAAAACAGGTTGCAACCCGAGACGACAGTTCAAACAGAACAGGTTTCTACACATTCATGGTGTCTGGGGGTGTGAGGCACTACTGTTTAGCAGCGCTATCTTTCGAAGTCTTCACGCCTCGGTGTTTACACATTATTATATAAACAAAATTGTGTTAATTAATTCAGAGCTTTTAAAAAATGCACTGCTGATGTTTTTAATTAAACATGGAAATATTTGGCTGTTTTCCAAGTGCAGGTTCTTGACTTCACTTGACGTGTCCTCATAAGGTGAGACTGCCTCGGGCAGGTCGAATATAGCCCACCGTAATCGGGCAGCGGGCATGGCTTATGGAAATGAGCTTATTTAATGATATTCTTAACAGTATATGATAAAGTGAACACGGTAAACGTGTAGAAAGCCTTCTCTTGGTCTACTGCGTCATTTACGCACTCTGTCCCCTATGTGTGGCGAGTGACGTCACAGGGAAGCGGTTTCAAGGCCCCCCACCGGCTGTGCGTGAATGATCAGGGCGCGTGAATGCCAACGACTGCTAGGAAAATTGTTTTATTAGAAAATTCGTTATGTAGGTCATGGGAACGTTTTGAAAGGGGATAGCTGCATTCCACGTGAAGAGTTCTTGTTGTGTATATTTTACGACAACCTTACTCGTTCAAAATACCCCTCCCTTTTGTAACTGCATACGAGTTCAAATATGGCCTGTTGTGTCATGATTGTAAACCATTCCAGATGCTTTTTTCAAAATTACGATTTTTGATGAAGGCATCTAACTGTAACTAGAAAAAAATAGGTCGAGCACATGTAAGCCTAACATCACTCTTAAGATTAGAACCAGTTGCCTTGGAGTTGAAGCAATATTTCGTTCATAATTTCGGAGTGAAGTTGCAACCACAGAGTTTATTTCTTTACTGGAAACGAAATTCGAGGGGAACATACCTGTTGGCAAGAAATTTTAATATGTTCTAACACACCATATGTGCTGTTTACACTAAACATAATTTCCCTAAACTTGCACATTCATCCCAATCACCAAACAATTACTAGTTTCCAATTAAAATTGTAACATGATTTCGGTGTATCCTTGATTCTGATTGGTTGATTTATAAGATAAATAGTTTCGTTTGTAAAATTTCAGGGATTCATTGCTATTCAACACCCGCAAATTTAGTTTAAAACCGACGGCGTTAGCCGGAGGTTTTAAACGATGAAATTTGCGGGTGTTGAATAGCAATGAATCCCGGAAATTTTACAAACGCAACTATTTATCGATATTGTAACATGACCGTTAGTTATCGGGCGTTTTGAAACGAACTCTCTTTTTGCGTACCTATCTCTGAGTGGAAAGGACTTTGCGACTGTTCCATTTTTGTTAGAGGTGTGGTCAGGTCAAAACAAATGTAAATGCTCGGCGTAATATGTACATTAGCAACAATTTACACATAAGCTCAAACAGTGTCACTCAACTATGTTCACTTCACAACATTCACGTATCCTTTTAGATGGCGATAACCATTTATCTACGACATCAACACAGTAAAATACCTAGGAACACAAATCTCAAACTTGCCCTAACCCATTGTGACAATGACGCTAGCATTGTGACGTCAAAACGGTTGATCACTATGACGTCATGCCATGGCAACGGCATTCGGTAAACACAGCCGCGTGGAAGAAGGCGTCAAACTTAGACAACTCTTACTATAGTTGAAATCATTTTAGTTACTTGAAACTAATTAATTTTGAGAGTTATTTGTTACCTATACTGCTATACACAAGTTAGAAAATGACAATGCCACCTGTCAAATTTGAGTAAGGGGCACATATTACACTAGCGGATCCAGGGGGTCCGGACCCCCCCCCCCCCCCCCCCCCCCCCCCCCCCCCTTTTCAAATCCATGTATGAGATTTCGGTCCTGGACCCCCCCCCCCCCCACTAAGTGTAAAAAAAAAAATTTTAGGACCCCCCCCCCCCCCCCCTTTCAAAAATCCTGGATCCGCCCTTGTATTAAGAGAAATAGAAAAATAAAATTTTGAGTCGGGCCGGATCTTGTGAACATGATGTAGGCCTATATGTTCGCGGTGATTCGCCCCAAGTAATTTGCGGGTATTCATTGTCATTCAACATAGGCAAATAATTACAAAATGGTTTTGTTACACTAATTTCCGCGTTTCTGATTGGATGAAAGCTCTCAAAAACCTGCTGCCATTTCTCGATGAATGCAGATAAAATGTGCTACCATACCTCGTGCATTCTTACCTTGTGACGTCACAATCCATCAGAACAAACGGTCGTGTCAGTCGGTTCTTACAACTGAGCGTAACGTTTTGATGCAAAATATGAAATACATATGTATTTTCGTCTTCACACCTACACCTATAACTGGAATATACATTTCTTTTCCGAATGAGACAATTAACTTCACCGGGAACACTTAATTTTGATAGATACAAGTCCCCGAGCTTGTTCACTCACAGCGCTTCACTAACAGCAGCCATGTTTGAACGTCGCGTGATATGCTAATGAGGGTTAATCAAAAAATCCGGAATGTAGAGTAAACGAACTCTGATTGTATGCATGTGAATGTTGGGGAAAACGAAATTAAATCTTCTGCCGTTTTAGATGAAGGATTCCTCAATTTTGATTCAGCCATGTATCATTGCGTGTAACAAGCCGTTGTTTCTCGTGATAATTACAAATATATTAGATTTGTGTAAATATTTAAAGAAAAACCTGTTGATTTTGTAATTATAAGGATTGTTTTACATGTTTTGTGCCTCTATCGAAGTATAACAGCAACAAATTGTGTATAACATCGCTCCGCTACGCTACGCGATGTTATACAATTTGTTGCTGTTATACTTCGATAGAGGCACAAAACATGTAAAACAATCCTTAATTATTTGCCTATGTTGAATGACAATGAATACCCGCAAATTACTTGGGGCGAATCACCGCGAACATATACATCATGTTCACAAGATCCGGCCCGACTCAAACTTTTATTTTTCTATTTCTTTTAATTGTGCCCCATACTCAAATTTGACAGGTGGCATTGTCATTTTCTAACTTGTGTATAGCAGTAAGGTAACAAATAACTCTCAAAATTAATTAGTTTCAAGTAACTAAAATGATTTCAACTATAGTAAGAGTTGTCTAAGTTTGACGCCTTCTTCGATGCGGTTGTGTTTACCGAATGCCGTTGCCAAGGCATGACGTCATAGTGATCAACCGTTTTGACGTCACAATGCCAGCGTCATTGTCACAATGGGTTAGGGCAAGTTTAAGATTTTTCTTCCTAGGTCTTTTGCTGTGTTGATGTCGTAGATAAATGTTTATCGCCATCTAAAAGGATAAGTGAATATTGTGAAGTGACCATAGTTGAGTGACACTGTTTGAGCTTATGTGTAAATTGTTGCTAATATTTACATTTGTTTTGACCTGACCACACCTCTTACAAAAATGGAACAGTCGCAAAGTCCTTTCCACTCAGAGATAGGTACGCAAAAAAAGAGTTCGTTTTAAAACGCCTGATAACTAACGGTTATGTTGCAATATCGATAAATAGTTGCGTTTGTAAAATTTCCGGGATTCATTGCTATTCAACACCCGCAAATTTAGTTTAAAACCGACGGCGTTACTAGTTTTCAATTAAAATCGAACAACATCGTTATGCATGTGCACTGCAGGGGTCGAAATTAACCTTTTCAATGCAGTTGCCATTCGAACTAATGCATTTCCAAAAGTACTGGTCCAGACTTTTCCCAGCTAGCCTAATACATCTCAATGATCACTTCACCTCAAAGTTTAACTAGTCCTGCTTCGGACTACCAGTTTTTACACTCCACGAGCCCAGCTTCTTTTTCACTAGCCACAGGCTACCGGACTAGTGCTAATTTCGAACCCTGATGCAGAAACCGAAACTGCACGTCCCATGTACATGACATGTAGTGATATGACCTATATAACATTATCAACCCAAATTTGCCTTTTTGTCTGTTGTAAATGAGATTCCAAAATTACGTTTGACTAATTGACGTCAATTGCTAAGTTGACTATCATCAAAATGGTAGTTTTCGGCAACAGTCAGTACGTCTCGGTAAAATAACACCATTTATAACGTTTGGAATGTATGACCCCCAAAAGCACAAAGGATGAAACACATGAACATAATTAATTTACACAGATAGAAGACTAGTCTCGTTTATAAGCCACGAGGTATACGTACACACGTCCCTCCGTCACAAAAAGTAGAAACGTAACAGAAAACCGCAACTCCAATGTATTGTCCTCGCCTTAAAAACAACAACAAGTAAACATAAAGTCTAATGAAATGTATCTGACTGAGCAAAAATTGCGAACCCAGTACAAGCTACCGGTTCGGTTCGTTTTCACGAAGGTAGGGATCTTTTCCGTTATTCACAGCAATACATTACAGTTCAGCAATATGTATCGCAATACAAAAATTGAGGCAATACACAGCCGTACTAATAGTCGCCGGGGACCGTTTGCAAGAAGAGCAAAGTTTGTTAAAAATGCAATGTATTGTGTTCATGTATACCCCTTAAAGAAAATATTGCTCCCGTTCAACAATGAATAAATATCATCCAAAACAAATTCATATTCAAGACAGTGTGGCCGTTATTGCTTTCTTTTTATATGTTTGTAAGTAGGGGAAAATGCATTTGGCAAAAAATAGAGCGGCGGTCAAATAAGACTTATGGCTTGTTCGCCAATCCAGATTCCAGAATTAAAATATTAACAGTAGGCTAGCGACTACAATCAGATATAGCAGTCAATATTCAAATTTATAACGATAAATGCATTTGAATATTTGGATACGAGCTACTTTTGGTTAGTTTTAGACTATTTTAGTTCCAAATGACTTTTTTTCGTGGGATGCGGTGAATTCGTAGACGCGGTGGATTCGTAACCGGTGGATTCGTAGAAGTAGTATACTAATATATCCATATCCCGTTAGCATTGATATATTCCTATGCCTACGAACGTCTACGAATCCATCGCCCATCCTTCTACGAATCCACCGGAAATTTACGTCTACGAACCGGTCTGGTCTACGAATTCACCTACAGCCCAGTACGCAAAGGGCTGTAGGTGAATTATACGATACTTTTCAATCGGTAGACCTATTGTCTACATAATATATACAAGGAGTCTATCATGATGCGGGAATAAAGATACCACACCTTAGGAACGTGTACGCCTGGAAATTGTTTCTCAACGGAAATGAACAAATTTCTCTGCGAGAGTCCAGTTTGTCCACCAAATGCACAAAAACAAACTGGACTCTCGCAGAGAAATTCGTTCACTTCCGTTGAATAACAAATTCCAGGCGTACACGTTCCTATGGATATGCACAGAAGTAAATCATTAAAAGAATGAACTATTTTTCTAACTTGTCTGATATATCACAGAATAACATGTCCATTGACGGATCCACACCCTCAAAAAGATGTATCCGACGCTGTTGTAAGAGAGTATTGTGATTTTCATAATGTGGTTGATAAGGAAATATAATTGGTAATAGATCAAACATTTAAACTACTACATTATTGTTTCATATTGTAAAATGTGATTTTTAGAATCTCCATATATTGCTTGATATTTGAAACACAGTAACTCGATATCGTAAGTAAAATGTAGGTAAAGCGTAGGTAAAAAAAAATACCCCCTATATAACATAGAGTAGGGGTAGGTTTTTTTTACCTACGTTTTACCTACATTTTTCTTACGATATCGAGTTCCTGTGATTTGAAATCCCGAAATTGGCAATTCACTGTGAACTGTGAATTTATATCTTATCATAATTGAATTACAAATTATTTATTTAACTCATTCAATTACTTTCTGATAACGGTAGCAATGACAGGTGAAATCTATTCAAGCAATCAACAGTTCTTATTACAGAAGGAAAATGTTTTAACAGTTATAATGTTAGACCGCCAAAATGCCGAGTATTTGAAAATGCGCTAGTCAAAGGGAAACAACTCATACAAACACGCACCTGCCAGTTTGTCAAGTCCCAACGTGTTTGGCGGAAATGCCCGAATGTTTCCGAGTGACAGGTTTGGTCCCGCAATGTCACCTCGATAATCCAGCCTATGACCCAATACCTTGTCTGTTACATTGAAAGCGTCATTGTCAACATAAACACACAAGATGGCGGATGTGGACGAATCTGCGGTGAAGTCGGCAGAAGAAATAAGTCAAAATAGCTCAATGTCTAGAGGAATGAAAGAAGAAATTAATTTGGATTTCGAAAAATGTAGAGATATGTTTGTGTTTGACTACATGGGTAACAAAATTCGGTTTGGCGATGTTTATAAGAAACAGAAAACGATAATCGTGTTTACAAGGGTAAGTCTAGCACTAGCAGACAACACACGTGTGCTTGTTTATCATGTTGCTAGGTTACGTGTTAAAGCAAATAATAACTAGGGCCTAACTGCTGTAATTCACAACGTATTCAAATAAAACACATGTGCTCGTTTCATTATTAAAATGGCGAGTCGTAATGAAATTAACAAGCAACTGACTGACGGCCTAAAATACAGGTTTAATTTTTTTCTCATCTCTAAAACAGATTCATGTAAAAAATATTTAGATATTTATCCAAATTTTCAAAATGTGAAAAAAGTGCTTGGATACTTTTTAATTTCTTAAAGTGTTATTCATCGAATTAACATAATTTAATACCTTCTATTTCAGCATCTCCTTGATTTTGTTTGTCAAGAATATCTTGATGGTGAGCATATTTTGTTGAACAATTCAAAAGTAGAATACTAATATATTTCATACCTTTTATGCAGTAAAGATATACTTCTAATATCCCTAAGCAATCTCTACAATTTGAACTTCATATTTCAGATCTTGGGTCAATACCTGAAGAATATTTACAGGTGAGTGTGTTAATTATACTATTTGTATAATCCTGTACTCAGTAAATATAAACAGCTATCAAAATCAAACAGAGTTTTTTGATTAACATAAAAAGTTATTTCATTACATTTAAATATTACTTTTGAAATATGATGATACAATGCTCGAGTGTAATATGATAACATTTTGATTGTCCTCTTTCCTTTTTTAAATGATCTAGAAAAAAACCTTTTCAAATAAGGGAGGTAGCAGCAGAAATATTCAAACTAAAGAACTGCCGAAACTAAAGAGAAAAGTCCTGATAACATGTGTTGGATATCATTCGCATGGTAGCCATGGAACAAGTCATGCTTCAATGTCTTTTGCCGATCTGATTAAGCTGTGCCATAAAAAAAAGTCGAATGAAATATGGTCAGTAGGGAATATACTTTTGTCAAAATGTTGGTGTCCCCTAATAGAAGTAAAACAATGTTGTTAAGCTGAACTTTAGATGATTAACATAACATTCAATTTCAGGAAGCTGATGTCCGTGTTGTAGTGATCGCTCCTTCACCTCATCAGTTTATCAAGGTGAACTTTCTCAGTTACAAAATATCTAAGTGACTATGTTTAGGTCAGTCTCTAAGAAATTAAATATCAGAAATGGATTTTATAAAATATTCTTAAAAAGATTTATTTGACATACCGGTAGTTATCAAATGTATGATGAATATAAAAAGAAATCGAGAGGCAAATTGGATTTTAATTACATTACCATAGACCTGATAATTTAAAGCTTACAGTAGCTCATATTTCTTGGTTTTGATTGCCATTTGAACTCTTTTGTGGTTGCAGAATATCAAGAAAACCTGCAGTTTCCAGTACAGCTTATACTGTGACCCTGATTATGAACTGTTCAGGGCTATTGGTTGTAAGGAAACACTCACATTTGGAAAAATACAGGGTTAGTAATCCACTAAGCTAAAACTTTTATAAATTATCATGTCTGTAGCAGTATTACCGGTATATGTATCAACTTGTAGCTAAGTGTTTTGAAATAGGTATCTGAAGCACTTTGACTGTCACATGATCTATAAATGTCTTTTGATCAAGGCTCGTCTTTCATATCAAATAATAAAGCTCTAAGTATTCAGATATCTCTCTCAAATAAATAAATAAGCAAGACAATAATCTTGTTTATCATTTGTTAAATGGTGAGGCTGAGTTTTCTAAATTTGAGAACATCATTCCCACCACTGCAGTTTGATATCACTTTCTCAACACAGTGAAAATATCCCAGAAAAGATGACATCTTTATTGTCCGCAATACAATGTAAATTGGAAATTTGGTTTGTGCATGTTGCAGCCAACAGATACAGTGCAGCACCAGTTTAAAGAGCCATCACGGATGTTGGTGTTTCAAATTTTTGGAAAATATACTTATAACGTCATTCGCCAGAGAATTTTTTTATCTTCAACATGGCATATGTTAAATAATTTTCATATCACGACAATGTATTGCAATTTGGTTTCAAAGAGAAGTATCACTTCAACTAGCGCGCGCTACAGGTATCTGACGTATATAAACAGAGTCCCCTTTTTTGCGTAATAGGTACTAGACAAACAGCAAGCGCTTCCGAAGCGTGAAGACTCGTCTCTAGCGCAAGTCGCCATAACAACCCATGTGCTGCACGTGCTTCAAAGTACCCTTGTCACACATTACTGAATGTGACGATTGCTTTACAAACTATGTTTCTAAATGTCCTGAGAATATACAAATTATTTCCTGTTTAATGTTCTTTTTATTCAGATAAGACCAGCAAATTATGACAAATTTTTACTCTCATTAATTATAAAATTCAAGGAAAATACCTAGTTGGGTAAGACAATTATTCCAATATCTGTAGCAAATACATAATTAAATAAAATGGTAAATAAATAACCATCAACAAATTATATATTTCGATTTCTTTCATTGCTCATATTTTTTGTATATTCTTTCGTGTCTTTGTTTACTGTGTGTGAGCTAGACCATAATGCTTTGCGCTTGAAAATAATAGACTAGATCTATATTTAGACTGGAAAACACCTTTACTAATTAATGCAATTTCTCGGTTTATTTTAAGTTGGAAAAATTAGGGAAAAATTAAGTGTATTTATTTCATGGAGATAGATTTTTGGAGAAATTTTGATATTTTCATCAACATCCGTGATGGCTCTTTAAGTGTTGTCCTGTTCTTGTAATGCTGAATGTCAAGCAAGGAAGCAACAACTCCCATCTTTTAACATATTTTGGGGTGACATGATCGGGAATTGAACCCCGGTCTTCGAGGTGATGAGTGGACACCCTACCAACTGAGCTACATCCCTGGCAGTTCAATTTGTATAGTCATGTTAATTGTTTACAATATGATGTCACGTCTACAGTTGACACAACATAATTACTGTTGCTAAGTGAAATTCATAGAAACTCGATATCATAATTAAATCGTAGGTAAAACTTATTGGTAGGTAAAAAAACCTATACCCATTACATAGAGTAAATGAGCAAAGGCAGCCATATTGCCGATCTAAGGGTCCATTCAACATTAGGTCAAAATTTAGGCGAGAAATTGGGTGACCTTCACAAATGAACTCCGCAAAACCAAACTGATTTCCACCATGATGCCACACCTAAGATAAATTTAATAGCTCTTCAAACTCGAAAATCGACTACAAAAACGTCTCCCGTGAACATAATACTCCGCAGTCGATACCCACTGGAACGATCTGAGGAGGGTATTGTAGGAGGGTATCTAGTAGAAGGGTGTTGACAAACAATCTAGAAATGCTTCCTAACCCCTTGTTTGCAACAAAACATGCGGTGGTGAGTTGCTGAACACATCTGTTATTTATATATATTGCAGAGAGCAAGCACATCAAGTCGGGAGTGATAATGGGAGTATTGAAGAGCACATGGAGAGCAGCTAAATCTGAGGCTCGACTTCGCCCAACGGACGTCAAACAGCAGGGGGGAGCGTTTATTGTTGGACCAGGTATATTTATTCCAAAAAATTATTTCAATCTTCTTTTTTATTACGACATGGATACAGATTTGAAAATATATTCTTAAAATGGCTTGAATCTTAATTGATATATAAATTTTAAAAGTTAAGTTATAATATCGATATTTTGAATTTTGTCCATCTTCAATGTCATAAGGTCTTCCAAACTATAGTTTTTTTTGTATCTGAAATATAATGATGTAATATTATAGAAAATAGTTTGAATGATTCTATTCAAACTTTGCACAAATCATCTATGTTACTAGGCTACTATTGGGTAAGGCACAGGCAGTGATATTGAGATATTTTGTTTTAACAAATTTCTATATGTACTTTGTTGTATTCTGTTGTCTGACCTGATGTAGAAACGCTATTCAGCCAATTCTTTTCAATTTGAATATATGAACTCATGTAAAACTTATTTTGTTATGATATATTGCAAAAAGAGATTGCACATGAAGGGTCGGGGGTATTAGTGCTCACTTTTATGGTTGTCTATATTCTCTTCTCTTTTTTATTTCCAGGTGAAGTTTTACATTTCGCTCACCTGGATAACAATGTGACAGATCATTGCAACATTAACGAGCTGCTGACAACTGCAGGAGTACAGAACGTTTCCTTTCCAAATGACCCCCGCATTCTCAACCTGTGAGAGGCTATTACTAGTTCCATTGAACCATGACTGTCTGACCAATCAACAGTCTTGTAGGCATTTTCTCCAGTATTCAACCAATCAGAACGCAGTGGCGGATCCAAGGGGGGGGTTCAGGGGGTCCGGACCCCCCCCTTTTCAAATCCATGTATAAGTTGGGATATACATCTACCCCCCCCCCCCCCCCCCCCCCCCACTGAGTGGAGAAAAATTGTTTTGGGACCCCCCCCTTTCAAAAATCCTGGATCCGCCCCTGGAACGTATCAATTTCTATATGAATGGAATTTTGATGATTGTTTAGAGGACATAGGAATTGGATCAATTTTGGTGAAGACATTTTATTAGCGGACATTTCATTTTCTGATGGATACATCTAAGATAATTTGCATAAAAAACGTAAACAGCACGAAGAGGAGATGATGTCAATGACAAAAACTTGGTTTTATTCAAGACGTCCAGACCCATGAGTGCTTAGAAGTTAGTATTCAAATATATGGTCTTCTTATACAAAGTTGTGCATAAGAATTACAATGAATTATATTTTTTAGCTTTTTTGGGTCAGTCTGAATGACAAAACACAATTTAAATCCTTACTTTCTGAAAATATAATAAGGGTTTGGATTGTTAATGGTCACATTCTTTGCTTTACGCAGAAGTTTAAGCTGTTTTGTGAAAAGCATAACATGACATTATTCTACTGAGAAGAGACAGCAGATATTATAAATTTTTATTTATTCATTCAAAAAAATCATTGTCACTGAAAAGAAATTTTTGAGAACTGAAATATATTTAAAAAATGAAACTATGCAATTGTCGGATCGTACTGTTGAAGTCATATATGACATGAATATTTCATTGTGAAAGCTGTTGAATCTTTTCTTAACTCAAGATTATGTCATGGTGTTTGTTTCCTTCATCATCTTTCACAACATGAAGTCAGTAATAAAATATAACATTCTCATGATCAAGATATTTTACTTTCCAAACTTGTCAAATTTAGACATTTCACAAAATTTGAGCTTTTCTTTGAATCCAGATATAATGGTCTCATCAACCTGGTAGAGTGTTCAAGAGAATGTTCAAGATAGGTTCATTAGGTGCGTTATAGAACATTTCAGGTGCAGTTGTAGATTGGTAGATGATACTAGATGACCTTCCATTTAATACTAGTTTTATTTAATGAGTTAATGATTTGGTATTGAACAGGCGAAATTCTGACAGTGTACTGAAACTTGGGTGAGTAATAAATTTACTGATATATATTGCTCAACATATTGAATCTACAAGTAGGTACATTTGATCATGTAACAAATACATCATATAAACTTATTATGTCCTAACATCTTTTTTTTTCAAATTTAATTATGAATGATTTCTTTAGTAGGTGCCATCTTGATGGTTAGGTAAAACTATATTATCTGTTGACCAGTTTTTTTTAATGTTAATGTTTATGTTTGTTTTATTGATAAACAATTGATAAATTTTCCAAATATTGTCATGATGTTGTTTTTCAGGAGTATTTCAAAATGACTTTGTGATTTCTCATTCATCCGTCCAAAAGCTAATAAGTGTTTATAGCTGAATGCATACAAGTTTTCTGTAACATGTTATTCTGGTTTCACAAATTGTAGAGAGTTTTGTCATTGTAATTTGTTCCTATCATTTAGAAAGTTTATTTAATCATCTCCATTTTTAGTGTGGAATGTTAAACCAGAAATTCATAAATAATGCTGTTTTATGTTCACATATATCAACTGTAATGTGGTTTGTCTTGTAAGGGGACGTAACTCTTGAGGTCTTATTTATACATCACTGGCTTTTGCCTATATGTACATAAGGAATATGGCATAATAAATTGTTTGTTTCTTTCACTCTCTCATCTTGTTGTGTTTTACTATGCTTCAGCCTTTCTCACCATGACTTAAAAAGCGATCACTTTATGTCACAAGTTTCCTCTGTAGGGCAATAGGCTATTTTAATGATAAATATTTTCTAAATCTAAATTTCATAAGTATTCCAGATAAAAATGACCATTGCATTATTGTAGAATTTTATAACAGTTACAGTGTGTAAATAGTCGGTGGCATTTTCGATGCGTTTTGCCTGATTGTCAGTCAGAAAGCAACGCGTTTTCTCTTGACGTGAAAGCTGACGTATCAAAAGATTGGTCACAACAATAAATGAAAACGATTCTATGCATTAATCCACCAGAGATAATGTGTTAGAGACGCCCAGTACATTGAGACAATGAAGTACAGAAGCGGAGGAGTCAGAACTTGTGTCTGCATCACGAAAACTCCACAATTCACTCCACCACTTACACACATTTATAAAAGAAAGAATATCAAGCAATGCACAGGACACTCTTTTGGGAGAGGGAACTTCCCCTTAAAAATATAACCACATATTATAATCATTTAAAAGCAGGTGTTATTCTCTTCAATTGGCATTTGAACCGCTTCGAAATAAAAAAAAAAAAAAAACTGCATCCACGTGTCATTATTAACCTGTTAAGTGACAGCATATACGTGTGTATGCCGTTTGGAAAACTAGCAGGACTGTAGTATTAGTTTATGATTGTTTATAAGATGGAATTAAAGAATTATGAAAACTGGATTCCTCCCAATATTTAAAATGAACAGTACTGTCGGAGCTTAAACACATGCACATAATGCTAATGAAATGATAAATTGGACCACTGAAAAAAAGGCTATATGATAAGCAATGGGATGAACATCGCTGAAGCAATTGAATTAGTAAAAACGAATAGCAGTAATGAAATAATAAAACAAATGCTACTGATAATTCATAATCATAGCATTCATGTATGCACGAATGGTTTCAACTGACAGATGAAATGAAAATCGTTACTTAATGTTATAAATACATGAATAGAATGTATAAATGATGATAATTGCAAATGGTTGCTATAAAGAACATAAGGAATGAGCAATAACGTAAGCTAATAACTAATACCCCGATCCGGTTTTGGAATTCTACCTGTTAGCAGACGTGTGTAGAACAGAATTGGTTCCTATTGATCAAAGGTTACGTCAGTTTCTTTGACATATACCTGTACTAATACTTCATCAGACACATACATGTACTAATACTTCATCAGACGTATACCTGTACTTATACTTCATCAGACGTATACATGTACTAATACTTCATCAGACGTATACATCTACTAATACTTCATCAGACATATACCTGTACTAATACTTCATCAGACATATACATGTACTAATACTTCATCAGACGTATACATGTACTAATACTTCATCAGACATATACATGTACTAATACTTCGTCTGACGTATACATGTACTAATACTTCATCAGACGTATACATGTACTAATACTTCATCAGACGTATACATGTACTAATACTTCATCAGACATATACATGTACTAATACTTCATCAGACATATACATGTACTAATACTTCAGACGTATACATGTACTAATACTTCATCAGACGTTTACATGTACTAATACTTCATCAGACGTATACATGTACTAATACTTCATCAGATGTATACATGTACTAATAATTCATCAGACGTATATATGTACTAATACTTCATCAGACGTATACATGTACTAATACTTCATCAGACGTATACTTGTACTAATACTTCATCAGACGTATACATGTACTAATACTTCATCAGACGTATACATGTACTAATACTTCATCAGACGTATACATGTACTAATACTTCATCAGACGTATACTTGTACTAATACTTCATCAGACGTATACATGTACTAATACTTCATCAGACGTATACATGTACTAATACTTCATCAGACATATACATGTACTAATACTTCATCAGACGTATACATGTACTAATACTTCATCAGACGTATACATGTACTAATACTTCATCAGACGTATACATGTACTAATACTTCATCAGACGTATACATGTACTAATACTTCATCAGACGCATACATGTACTAATACTTCATCAGACGTATACATGTACTAATACTTCATCAGACATATACATGTACTAATACTTCGTCTGACGTATACATGTACTAATACTTCATCAGACGTATACATGTACTAATACTTCATCAGACGTATACATGTACTAATACTTCATCCGACGTATACATGTACTAATACTTCATCAGACGTATACATGTACTAATACTTCATCAGACATATACATGTACTAATACTTCATCAGACGTATACATGTACTAATACTTCATCAGACGTATACATGTACTAATAATTACAAAATGAGTTTGTTACACTAATTTCCGCGTTTCTGATTGGACGAGAGCTCTCAAAAACCTGCTGCCATTTCTCGATGAATGCAGATAAAATGTGCTACCATACCTCGTGCATTCGTACCTTGTGACGTCACAATACATCAGAACAAACGGTCGTGTCAGTTGGTTTTTACAACTGAGCGTAACGTTTTGATGCAAAATAACATATACACATGTCAGTTCGTCTTCACACCTACGCCGATAACTGGAATATACATTCCTTTTCCGAATGAGAGAATTAAGTTCACCGGGAACACTTCATTTAAATCGATACAAGTCCTCAAGCTTGTTCATCCACTAGCGCTTCGCAAACGGTAGCCATGTTTGAACGTCGCGTGATATGCTAATGAGGGTAAATTACAAATTGCGTAAACCAGAAAAAACGAACCCTGATTGTATGCAAGTGAATGCTGTGAAAACGAAATTGAATCCTCTGCCGTTTTAGATTAAGGATTCCTCAATTTTGCTTCAGCCATGTATTGTTGCGTGTAACAAGCTGCTGTCTCCCGTGATAAATGACAAATATATTAGATTTGTGTAAATATTTAAAGAAAAACGTGTTGATTTTGTAATTATAAGGATTGTTTTACATGTTTTGTGCCTCTATCGAAGTATAACAGCAACAAATTTCGTATAACATCGCTCCGCTACGCTACGCGATGTTATACAATTTGTTGCTGTTATACTTCGATAGAGGCACAAAACATGTAAAACAATCCTTAAATACTTCATCAGACGCATACATGTACTAATACTTCATCAGACGTATACATGTACTAATACTTCATCAGACGTATACATGTACTAATACTTCATCAGACGTATACATGTACTAATACTTCATCAGACATATACATGTACTAATACTTCATCAGACGTATACATGTACTAATACTTCATCAGACGTATACTTGTACTAATACTTCATCAGACGTATACATGTACTAATACTTCATCAGACGTATACATGTACTAATACTTCATCAGACGTATACATGTACTAATACTTCATCAGACGTATACATGTACTAATACTTCATCAGACGTATACATGTACTAATACTTCATCAGACGTATACATGTACTAATATTTCATCAGACGTATACATGTACTAATACTTCATCAGACGTATACATGTACTAATACTTCATCAGACGTATACATGTACTAATACTTCATCAGACGCATACATGTACTAATACTTCATCAGACGTATACATGTACTAATACTTCATCAGACATATACATGTACTAATACTTCATCAGACGTATACATGTACTAATACTTCATCAGACGTATACATGTACTAATACTTCATCAGACGTATACATGTACTAATACTTCATCAGACGCATACATGTACTAATACTTCATCAGACGTATACATGTACTAATACTTCATCAGACGTATACATGTACTAATACTTCATCAGACGTATACATGTACTAATACTTCATCAGACGCATACATGTACTAATACTTCATCAGACGTATACATGTACTAATACTTCATCAGACGTATACATGTACTAATACTTCATCAGACATATACATGTACTAATACTTCATCAGACGTATACTTGTACTAATACTTCATCAGACGAATACATGTACTAATACTTCATCAGACGTATACATGTACTAATACTTCATCAGACGTATACATGTATTAATACTTCATCAGACGTATACATGTACTAATACTTTATCAGACATATACATGTACTAATACTTCATCAGACGTATACATGTACTAATACTTCATCAGACGTATACATGTACTAATACTTCATCAGACATATACATGTACTAATACTTCATCAGACATATACATGTACTAATACTTCATCAGACGTATACATGTACTAATACTTCATCAGACGTATACATGTACTAATACTTCATCAGACGCATACATGTACTAATACTTCATCAGACATATACATGTACTAATACTTCATCAAACGGATACATGTACTAATACTTCATCAGACGTATACCTGTACTAATACTTCATCAGACGTATACATGTACTTATACTTCATCAGACGTATACATGTACTAATACTTCATCAGACGTATACATGTACTAATACTTCATCAGACATATACATGTACTAATACTTCATCAGACATATACATGTACTAATACTTCATCAGACGTATACATGTACTAATACTTCATCAGACGTATACATGTACTAATACTTCATCAGACGTATACATGTACTAATACTTCATCAGACGTATACATGTACTAATACTTCATCAGACGTATACATGTACTAATACTTCATCAGACATATACATGTACTAATACTTCATCAGACGTATACATGTACTAATACTTCATCAGACGTATACATGTACTAATACTTCATCAGACATATACATGTACTAATACTTCATCAGACGTATACATGTACTAATACTTCATCAGACATATACATGTACTAATACTTCATCAGACATATACATGTACTAATACTTCATCAGACGTATACATGTACTAATACTTCATCAGACGTATACATGTACTAATACTTCATCAGACGTATACATGTACTAATACTTCATCAGACATATACATGTACTAATACTTCATCCGACATATACATGTACTAATACTTCATCAGACGTATACATGTACTAATACTTCATCAGACGTATACATGTACTAATACTTCATCAGACATATACATGTACTAATACTTCATCCGACATATACATGTACTAATACTTCATCAGACGTATACATGTACTAATACTTCATCAGACGTATACATGTACTAATACTTCATCAGACGTATACATGTACTAATACTTCATCAGACGTATACATGTACTAATACTTCATCAGACATATACATGTACTAATACTTCATCAGACATATACATGTACTTATACTTCATCAGACGTATACATGTACTAATACTTCATCAGACATATACATGTACTAATACTTCATCAGACGTATACTTGTACTAAAACTTCATCAGACGTATACATGTATTAATACTTCATCAGACATATACATGTACTAATACTTCATCAGACGTATACTTGTACTAAAACTTCATCAGACGTATACATGTACTAATACTTCATCAGACGTATACATGTACTAATACTTCATCAGACGTATACATGTACTAATACTTCATCAGACGTATACATGTACTAATACTTCATCAGACGTATACATGTATTAATACTTCATCAGACGTATACATGTACTAATACTTCATCAGACATATACATGTACTAATACTTCATCAGACATATACATGTCCTAATACTTCATCAGACGTATACATGTACTAATACTTCATCAGACATATACATGTACTAATACTTCATCAGACGTATACATGTACTAATACTTCATCAGACATATACATGTACTAATACTTCATCAGACGTATACATGTACTAATACTTCATCAGACGTATACATGTACTAATACTTCATCAGACGTATACATGTACTAATACTTCATCAGACATATACATGTACTAATACTTCATCCGACATATACATGTACTAATACTTCATCAGACGTATACATGTACTAATACTTCATCAGACGTATACATGTACTAATACTTCATCAGACATATACATGTACTAATACTTCATCCGACATATACATGTACTAATACTTCATCAGACGTATACATGTACTAATACTTCATCAGACGTATACATGTACTAATACTTCATCAGACGTATACATGTACTAATACTTCATCAGACGTATACATGTACTAATACTTCATCAGACATATACATGTACTAATACTTCATCAGACATATACATGTACTTATACTTCATCAGACGTATACATGTACTAATACTTCATCAGACATATACATGTACTAATACTTCATCAGACGTATACTTGTACTAAAACTTCATCAGACGTATACATGTACTAATACTTCATCAGACATATACATGTACTTATACCTCATCAGACATATACATGTACTAATACTTCATCAGACGTATACATGTACTAATACTTCATCAGACGTATACATGTACTAATACTTCATCAGACGTATACATGTACTAATACTTCATCAGACGTTTACATGTATTAATACTTCATCAGACGTATACATGTACTAATACTTCATCAGACATATACATGTACTAATACTTCATCAGACATATACATGTCCTAATACTTCATCAGACGTATACATGTACTAATACTTCATCAGACATATACATGTACTAATACTTCATCAGACGTATACATGTACTAATACTTCATCAGACATATACATGTACTAATACTTCATCAGACGTATATATGTACTAATACTTCATCAGACGTATACATGTACTAATACTTCATCAGACGTATACATGTACTAATACTTCATCAGACGTATACATGTACTAATACTTCATCAGACATATACATGTACTAATACTTCATCAGACATATACATGTACTAATACTTCATCAGACGTATACATGTACTAATACTTCATCCGACGTATACATGTACTAATACTTCATCAGACATATACATGTACTAATACTTCATCAGACATATACATGTACTAATACTTCATCAGACGTATACATGTACTAATACTTCATCAGACATATACATGTACTTATACTTCATCAGACGTATAAATGTAGTAATACTTCATCAGACATATACATGTACTAATACTTCATCAGACGTATACATGTAGTAATACTTCATCAGACGTATACATGTACTTATACTTCATCAGACATATACATGTACTAATACTTCATCAGACGTATACATGTACTAATACTTCATCAGACGTATACATGTACTAATACTTCATCAGACGTATACATGTACTAATACTTCATCAGACGTATACATGTACTAATACTTCATCAGACGTATACATGTACTAATACTTCATCAGACGTATACATGTACTAATATTTCACCAGACGTATACATGTACTAATACTTCATCAGAGGTATACATGTACTAATACTTCATCAGACGTATACATGTACTAATACTTCATCAGACGTATACATGTACTAATACTTCATCAGACGTATACATGTACTAATACTTCATCAGACGTATACATGTACTAATACTTCATCAGACGTATACATGTACTAATACTTCATCAGACGTATACATGTACTAATACTTCATCAGACGTATACATGTACTAATACTTCATCAGACATATACATGTACTAATACTTCATCAGACGTATACATGTACTAATACTTCATCAGACGTATACATGTACTAATACTTCATCAGACGTATACATGTACTAATACTTCATCAGACATATACATGTACTAATACTTCATCAGACGTATACATGTACTAATACTTCATCAGACATATACATGTACTAATACTTCATCAGAGATATACATGTACTAATACTTCATCAGACGTATACATGTACTAATACTTCATCAGACGTATACATGTACTAATACTTCATCAGACGTATACATGTACTAATACTTCATCAGACATATACATGTACTAATACTTCATCCGACATATACATGTACTAATACTTCATCAGACGTATACATGTACTAATACTTCATCAGACGTATACATGTACTAATACTTCATCAGACATATACATGTACTAATACTTCATCCGACATATACATGTACTAATACTTCATCAGACGTATACATGTACTAATACTTCATCAGACGTATACATGTACTAATACTTCATCAGACGTATACATGTACTAATACTTCATCAGACGTATACATGTACTAATACTTCATCAGACATATACATGTACTAATACTTCATCAGACATATACATGTACTTATACTTCATCAGACGTATACATGTACTAATACTTCATCAGACATATACATGTACTTATACTTCATCAGACATATACATGTACTAATACTTCATCAGACGTATACATGTACTAATACTTCATCAGACGTATACATGTACTAATACTTCATCAGACGTATACATGTACTTATACTTCATCAGACGTATACATGTATTAATACTTCATCAGACGTATACATGTACTAATACTTCATCAGACGTATACATGTACTAATACTTCATCAGACGTATACATGTACTAATACTTCATCAGACGTATACATGTACTAATACTTCATCAGACATATACATGTACTAATACTTCATCAGACGTATACATGTACTAATACTTCATCAGACGTATACTTGTACTAATACTTCATCAGACATATACATGTACTAATACTTCATCAGACATATACATGTACTAATACTTCATCAGACGTATACATGTACTAATACTTCATCAGACATATACATGTACTAATACTTCATCAGACGTATACATGTACTAATACTTCATCAGACGTATACATGTACTAATACTTCATCAGACATATACATGTACTAATACTTCATCAGACGTATACATGTACTAATACTTCATCAGACGTATACATGTATTAATACTTCATCAGACATATACATGTACTAATACTTCATCAGACGTATACATGTACTAATACTTCATCCGACATATACATGTACTAATACTTCATCAGACATGTACCTGTACTAATACTTCATCCGACGTATACCTGTGCATGATAATATAAATGGTTTATAGGGCCTTAATACGTAGAATTGTAATTGCTCTGTCAAAGTTTGCTTCAAGAGACAGCTTATAAAGAAATTGGTTGGCTGCCTTTAAAATTAGAAAATAAGAAACTTTGTACTTTTTACAAAATTACTAACATGCAAGCTCCAGGCATCTGATTATTTTACTTTCACCAGTCAGTGATACGTATGTGTATTAAAATAAATGGTTTATAGGGCCTAAATAAGTAGTATTTGAAAGTCATTTTAGATTGTTTAGATTCTTTAGACAAAAGATTGAGCTATAGCTCTGTAGTGTTGCTTCACATCCGTCCGTCCGTCTGTTTGTCCCAAACGCTATAACCACGACCATAGCCTTGAATGGTATAGTGTGTCATTTCATTGTATTTGATACTTGACATGTAGATCTAAATCCATTGCGATTGGACTTTTTTTTTATGAGAAAATGATTTTGACCTCTGAACTTTCATAAGTCAGTTATTTACACCTTTGATACCTACTCATTCACATGGGGTATTAGATCTTATTTTTGATATTTATCCCCCGCCACAAAGAAGATGGCGAAATTAGCTCCGTCCGTCTGTCCGTCTGTATGTCCGTCTGTGCGTCCGGGCTTTTCCATTCGGGCCTCAAACTTCAAAACTATTCAATATATTTTGCTGAATTTTTGTACAGGTATCAACCAAGTAGTCTAGATGTGCCTTTTGCTATATAGAAATTTGAGAATATCTAAAAAAAAATAATTTACGAATGCAAACAGTCTGGACTTAGAACCAAGAAGAGGGAAAACTATATTCCGGCCTCAAATTTCAAAACTATTCAATATATTTTGCTGAAACTTTGTACAGGTATCAACCAAGTAGTCTAGATGTGCCTTTTGCTATATAGAAATTTTATCACTTATGAGTTATTAGTTATAACAATTTTCAAGAAAGTAAATGCATTATATATTAAAAATGCATAAATATATTACAAATTCCTACATGGCGGGGATATGGCCGACTCTGTCTGCTTGTTCGAATCCAAACTATGCTTGTATCCGGGGGCATCAGTGTTAAACAAACGAATCTTGTTTTATTTTTGTTTTCAAACATACATTGTACATGTATTCATTCATAAATTGCTTTTTTGTACCTCTCCCCGTGGTGTAGAATGTGTTAAAAATAATGCATAAAATAATAAGAACTTGGTTGTTAAATCTAATATAATAAAACAAAACATTTGCAAACTTGAATTCGGTGAATGGGTATTCTGCAATCGTAAGGAATCGTGTATAGCCTACTCAACCGTGAAAGAAAAGTTACCATACAAAATACAAGATAATTCAATCCACGAGTGATGAACACGACTGAAACAGAGATTCATTACGTCTTCAGAAACTAACTAAACTAAACTTGAAATTTCAAAACATCATCAGTTCATATTTCGGAGAAACACACGTTTTAAGAATTCTCAAAATCGTCGTTTTCGAATCTTGATAAAGGCTTGTTTTATGACGTTCTATACAGAAAAGACGCGTCAACAAATTTAAGTTCAAGAAAGTTATTTGTGTCGACAATATATTTTACTAATTAAATTTCTACATTTTCCACATTTTTACGTAAATGCCAAACACTCTGGTCCAAAAAACATTTTGAAAAAAAAACGATTTCAGCACCTCAAGTGTATTTGAACAGACATAACAATAAAAGTGTCATACTCTCATGCAAGAATTTATGATTATTTCGTGACTGAACATGTGTCTATCGACTAAATTCAAAATCTACTTTCTCCGGCAGCAGTGTATTTTTTTACGCTGTTTTGGTGACGTTTCTTTTGCGGTTGAGTGTATGTATAATTCGCATGCAGCTCGTCTACATGTAGATATCACCTGTGCCGTAGGAATATATTTAGAGGTTATTACATGTCATTTTTCATACCATACCTCATATCAGCCCGAGACCCCCATACCAGCCCGAGGGCCGCAGGCCAGAGGGCTGATATGGGTCGAGGGCTGGTATGAGGTATGGTATGAAAAATGTCATGTTGTAACCTTTTTATCATATATTATACATTTTTCTAAAACAAGAAAGAATGCTTGAAGAAATATTAAAATTAAGATATTTCTGTGCGAAAATTTACTGAGGGGCCTACAAGACAAACCCTCAATTACAATTGTTCAAAATATTTTAGCCGTGCCTCCTATTCAATTTTCCAATTAGTAGCATATCTAATTATGTTAATAAGAATGTAAGTTAAAAGCATCAACAACATCCTTGCTTGGAGACTACTCTGATATAAACTACTCCGTCAATGCTTCGCTTCTGACGTTACTCAACGTTAGCGTGCCTGTGAGCAAAGGGAGATCACTCTAACCTAACGTCACCCGGGCTGATATTGATATGGATTTGCGGACCGGGCTGATATGGCTGATATGGATTTTCGGACCGGGCAGCGATATGGATGGCGTGTCCTTACCTCTATCACATATGCAAAACATCCAATATTATTGATAGGTATATGATAAATGCTTTTGATCAAGCCTAGCTAGAGGTCTGTTTTTTTAAATTGTCCGAAGAATTTTGGGTTGATGATTATCATATTACCCAGGATACTGACGTATTTTGTTCTTTACAAAATAGTAGTTTCCGTTTTATACTTAAGTTTCCGATACTACGTACTTGTTATTCTACGAGTTGTGACTCTCTCATGACTCACAACGAGTGGTTTCTTAGTACAATGTTGAACTCTCAGGTTAATCTTAATGTAAAGGTTGTTTTGTGTAGCGACCCTCTGAAATATAAAGAATTACAACAAGAACCACATTTACCAACCAGGATCAGAGTCGATTTAACCGCTGCAGCTTTCATTTCAAACCAATAATGCATGAAGCACTCCTAAAATCACACACGCTCTTCAAAAGGACGACCTATGGTTTCCAAAATATTTTCTGTACAATCAATCAATTAATTTATATCAACAGTTCTATATCAATTAGTTGCCAGTAACATAATAAACAACTGTCGATCAAAATTAATTAAGACTGAATTAGATGTTTCCGAATTTATCCTCCACAGTAAACGCATTTCATAGATGACATGAGTGTTTGTGTCGCGATCAAATGTATACTCAAGCTAAAGAATACAAAGACAGAAACATGTAGTATTATAAAAATTCAAACAATTTTGCATTGACCATCAGGCACTAAAATAGCATTGTTTGTGGATTTATAATTCTGTAAAAATGATGTAAAGGTAAAAGGAATATTATATTTATTTTATCTTATCTTATGTGTTCACAGCGTGTCTTTTTATTTATATTTTCACCTTATAGAGTAATTGAGTAGGCCTGTGTAATGTTTCTAATACACGATCAGTTTTTTCAACAAAATATCAATCGTTTGAGAAATATTTGATCGACAACATGACTTACAAGAAATAATGTTCATACCGGCAATCCGGTGTGATTTTATTTCAAAGACACATGTATCTGAATTAGCGTGCTGGAAAGAATCCAAATGCACAAAAACGTATGTTTTTATAGCCTTTTTGTAAATAGTTGTTAAAATTTGTTGAAAAACAAGATGAATTTGTTTCTCCATATTTTCGATGTGTGAAAGTCAACTTGGTACGAAAATGTTTTTTTTTTTTTTAAAAGCCCCACCAGTTAATGAAATTGTTTAGGCACAATCAGGACACTATTTATTTTTGGAAAAATTAGTAGGCCCTACGATTAGAACAAACAACTTAATTCATAATTTCTTAAAATGTCAACTTAATTGAGTAATCAAGTTTTCTTTAAATAAATCTGTCACAAAAACTACTTTTCTCTTGTCGAGAGTTAGGTCTCTATTTCAAGTTAAATATCGTGTCGCTCCCCAGCATCATATTTCAGTTATTTTGAATGTTGATGTATAACATGATGTTTGCAACATTTTAACTAAGTTTTTTTTTAAAAATGAGTGTCAAAACGATTCAATCATTATAGGCTAACAGGTGAACCAATTTTATAGGTTCAAACAGGTAATAATCTGTGTAAATAAACTCAGATACTGTTTTCAGGAAGTTATTTTTTTTATTTGCATCCTCTTACCAAATCATTTTTCGACAGTTTGAGCTAATAATTTAATAAATTTGTCCCCTCGATACCACGTCACGATCCACGTATAGCGGCTGATTACAGACATGACTTGACATGCTTTTTCCGACATAACTGAAGTCAAACGTCAGAAAAGTCGATATGGCATTGACGAGAGTTGAATTCCTCCAGAGTGCATCGCCGTCTCGAACACTGCATTGATCCTTTCCCGCCCGCATCACGGCGGGTAATGATGTTGGATGAGTATTCGGAAGTGTTTCCAGCTACATGTTCCAAACAAACTTCTGATTGGTCAAAAATCAAATCGTCATGACTACTGTTGTTGTGCCGCACGTGATTGGTGGAACGAAAGTCACATGACAATTCCCGTCTATTCGTTCTGTTCAAACATGGCCGTCATCTAAACAGACGAGAGTACATTTGACATTTTGAAATTATTCTTGTCTTTTTGGTTTTAATAAGCAGGATTTCTCATTGATTTATCATTGATGCCCTGGATTAGGATATACCAAGCGCAAATCGGGGACATTTGGGGTTCAGACAGCCTCGGATCATACGGGGTTCTTCCTATGCATGTGATCTCTCAGCTGAAGTTGGTTGTAAACAAATCCACAGGTCGTACTTCACGTGAAAGAATTTAACCCCTGTGTCCAGTTTTAAATGATGGCTGATGAACATGATATTATAGGGAGCGCATCCGAGTTTATTAAAGGTGAGAAAACATAAATAATCTCAATATATGGTCACATGGTGACGTATTTGATCTATCTAATTTATATTTTCTGGAAAAGTGAGTGCCAAGGCAAGAAAATCGAACGTGTTTGATCGTGTCTTCCCATGAATGTGATATTTCCCCTCAAATATTCAAATAATTGTTATTTAAGAAATAACTATGGAAATCGTTGAACGTATTATGGAAGTAATGGAATTGATCATTCCTTTGAAACCAATGCATTTTACGCTTGAAAAGTAAAATCAATATCACAACAACCATTCATTTCTTTTCTCCATGGACCGTGACGACTACTGAACTGCGCTCTGTCAAATACTAGCTAGGAACTAATATTTATCTTTATATTGCAGATCGACTCTACTTCGCAACACTGAGAGTGAAGCCTAAATCAACAGCACACACACATTATTTCTGTGTAGATGAAGAGCTTGTCTATGAAAAGTAAGTATGAAATGCAACAGAATGAACTGTAATTGATCAATGTTATGGAATGAATCTGTGCAGTATTTAAAACTTATTTTGGACTGATGTCATTTACCAAAACCTAAAAAGATATTAATTGAACAATACTGAGTTAATTAAAATATTCATGTGATTATGATAAATAATAAATAATAATAAACATGACATGGCTGATTAAAATATGGCATATATATGTCATATTTAGTACCCATCAACACAATCATGAATGTTTGTTATTATTGTTTGTTTTTTTATATTGTATTCATGTATTGTTATTTTGTATTGTATACTACCAAAGACTCTTTGAATGTAAGATGAATTTCCCATCTGGGATAATAAACTAAAGTTTATCGTATCTTATCTATCTTATCTTAATATGACACTGAATAGATTCATATCATGCATATTATGTGGTACATTTTTCTTTCCAGCTTTTACAGTGATTTTGGACCTTTAAACTTAGCACATCTGTACAGATACTGCTGTAAAGTCAACAAGAAACTGAAGGTGAGCAATATCTGTTTTTTGGACATCATTATACAGTACAGATGGACTTTATTGCAATGAATGAGACGTTTCAGTGTACATATTAAAGAGTCATCAAGGATGTTGATAAACATATCGGAAAATTGCCAAAAATCTGTCTCCGTGAAATTTATACACTTAATTTTTCACTCATTTTTCCGACCCAAAATAAGCCGAGAAATTGCACTAATTAGTAAAGGTGTTTTCCAGTCTAAATATAGATTAAGTTTATTATTTTCAAGCGAAATAATAACAAAGTTTATGAGCAATGAAAGAAACCGAAATATATAAATATTGGCGATTATTTATTCAGGGCTGCCTACTTGTTCACTTTTGGAGTATTTTGTACACTTTACAGTCCTGAAATATGATTGTACACCAATGTTGGAAATTGTACACCTTTTCTCTGGAAATATATAAAATGTTAATTTCATGAATTTCTGTATAGAGTAATGGGGTTCTGACTGTTATAGAGTTAGATTATAACTAAGTTCCAGAGTTAACCCGGGTATACTAAGTCAGACAATGATTATTGTTGTCAAACCAGTGCATGATATCTACTAACTAATAGTATTGTATTAACTTCATCGAGTTGTACACCTTAACATTACAAAATACTCCAAAATTGCTATATATCTACATTTTACCCGATAGGAAGGTAGGCAGCTCTGTTTATCTACCATTTCATTTAATTATGTATTTTCTACAGATATTAATAAATGTTTTAACCAACTTGGTATTTTGTTTGAATTGTTTGAATCAATGAAAATATATTTGTCATAATTTGGTCTTATCTCCATAAAAAGTACATTAAAGAGTCAATAATTGGTATATTCTCAGGACATTTAGAAACATTGTTTACAAAGCAGTCATCACATTCAGTAATGTATGACAAAGGTAGCCTAACTTGCAAGAGAAGCACGTGCATCACGTACGTTGCTATGGCGACATACGCTATAAAGATGAGCCTTCACGCTTCGGAAACGAATGTTGTGTAGTACGTTTTATGCAATAAAAGGAATTCTGTTTATATGACGTCAGATACCCTTAGCGCGCGATAGTCGAAGGGGGTAAATCTCTTTGAAACCAAATTTCATTATATTGTCGTGATATGAAAATTATTTATCTCATGTCATGTTGTAGATATTTCTCTAGCGATTGACGTTATAAGTATATAATGTTCCACAAATAATTTTGTATTTGAAACACCAACATCCTTGATGGCTCTTTAATAATGTTATCAACATACTTCTTGGTTTTTCTTCAGTACAAAGGGAATGTTACTAATAACAGCATTTCTTAAAATAAGTGACTGCTCAGCCTCGATCCCAGAAGGCTGACGTATTAACTGTAAGCAATCAAATGCAGGGTTCGAAATTAGCACTAGTCCGGTAGCCCATGGCTAGTGAAAAAGAAGCTGGGCTAGTAGAGTGTAAAAACTGGTAGTCCGAAGGACTAGTTAAATTTTGAGGTAAAATGATCATCAAGATGTATTTGGCTAGCTGGAATAAGTCTGGACTAGTGTTTTTAGAAAATGCACTAGTCCGAAAGGCTACTGCATTGAAAAGGTTAATTTCGACCCCTGAAATGGTCTTTTACATTGAGTAGGGGTGTAACAATAGATCGAACTATCGAATTATTTCTGTGTCAATAGATAATAACATTAAAAAATGATCAATAGCATCAATAGTATGGCTAACTATTGATACTTTCAATACCGTATTTCATCAAATAAACGTCCCCGGCGTCTATAGTTTCAGACCTCCTTCAGCCCTGGTGTCTATTCGAGACCAGCGTCTATTACATTTTGGCACTATTAATCATCCAACTTACAAACTGATAGAAGTGCAATCATGATAAAATGTCTTGAATAGGAAATTGTTTTGTTGATTATTTATTCATTATCGAACCGGAACGATATATTCTTTAAGAGGCATACATGAACATAAAAACATTGCAGTTTTTTAAAACTTTGCTCATCGTATCACCTGGTGTCTATTTCTTCAAACAGTCATAATCCTGGCGTTTATTCGAGACCCGGCGTCTATTGGAGGAAATTCAGTAGTTTATTCAATGTAGGAGATTAAATGTAGGAAAAATAATTGAGTAAATCTATGACTATGTCTATCAGCACAGAGATAGTCGTAAGTTACCCTGTACAATATTTGCCTTTATTAAACTATCAGATGTTAAAGCCTAATAAAGTAAACAGATGTTTAATCTGGCCTTGAAGAATCATTGTTTCGACACTCTGAAAACCTTGTCTTGGAAGCAAAATAACACTTCATGGAGTAGACAGAAGTTTGGATTAACGAGACGACTTATGAATAAATGCAGGAAACTGTAATCCTATTACAATTTAGAGAGAACCAGTATCATAAGTTTTGAGACGGGGGAATGTAAATGAATGACACCACTTTTTGAAAGTCGGATAAGCTTATGACTCAACATATGTTTTTTTCATTTGATACACGAAGGTGAAATTGCGTGCAAGATTAATTGGATTCAAGCCAAATTCCTTGGATGTAGGGTACAGGTATTAAGTAACTGGTTGTTCTCTGTAACCAGATAATTGCCTGTTTGTCATTTCATTTATGTCAACCTTAATATACGGTATGCTATATTTTGAATAAATAGTGCATTATTGTTGATAATTTAATATCTGCATTTTTTTTATGTCTGCTTATGAAAATGATATTGCCTTAAAAATGTTATGAAGTTTTTGGAATAATTTCATTATTGTAAAATTAATGATAGATAATACAGTTTTTTTTATGTAAGAACACAGACAGCGTTAACTGCCACTTGACAATTTTATAACCATTGAAATCTCATATAATACTCTTTTTTGGCGATGGTTCAGAACTTTCTTTATTAAGTTCTGAAGTTGGTAATGGCTTTTAAATGTAGGCTTTATTAAACGATAGAGAAAATTAAATAAAACCACTTTATTCACAAGTGAAAAGTAATGCTTTATATTTTGATTTGGTGATGTCAAATGAAGGATTCTTCATTATATAATTCAGTTTTGTGCTAAAATATTTTCATTCTTGAATGTATTATTTATTTAAACACTCAAGCTGATTTAAAAAATGAAATATTTTCTTGGCTATCGGCGCATTGCTTTTATTGTGAGTGTGACAGTTTTTATTGTCATTTAGAAATATAATTAAGACTTTCCCACATAATTTTATTCACCTCCAATATACATTTGTCCAAATATATATGGGTCTGCAGGAACGGACGTGCTTCTGTTTTGTATACTTCTACCACTTAAAAGCTATATTTTGCTGGAAAAATTCCCATAGCCCTCGTCATTTATGAACAAAATGTGAGTGAGTTATATGTTATGGGAAGTCTCCATTGTTAGGAAGACATAAACAAGGCTTGAATGTTTTGTTATCGTACTTAATGGTATCCCTAGCATTGTTCAAGTTGAAATATTCTAAAACAATACTGGTCACACGTATAATGGCAACGGTAATGTGCTTTCTGTCAGGTTTTTGACATAAGGATATCATTTATCTTGAAAAACAATTTTTAACTTTGCATTGAAATAATGAACAATGAAATAGACTTCAAGTTGCCATCTTATTTCTGCCTCTATTGCTTCCTGTATATTTTTTTTGGACCAGTTTTTTTTTCTGGGATTATTTATTTATTTATTTATTTATTTATTTATTTATTTATTTATTTATTTATTTATTTATTTATTTATTTATTTATTTATTTATTTATTTATTTAATGTACAAGATGAAGTATACTCCACAATAATTTTCATAACATATAATACTGAAATACTGAAAGTACCGAACAGAAAGCCAGATCCGGCAATGTAGATACATTGAAGCTTTACCAATTTTCCTTGATTTTACAGTCTTTCACGCTAGCGAAGAAGAAAATTGTACACTACACATGTTTTGATGCCAGGAAGCGAGCCAATGCAGCCTTTCTTATAGCGTCATATGCGGTAAGTTAATCTATTAACCACATAGTTTTTAGCTCATCAGGCCTGAAAGGCCCGATGGGCTTATGGCATGGGATGGCGTGCGTCCGTCCGTCCGTCCGTCCGTCTGTCCGTAAACTTTTCACTTTTTCGACTTCTTCTCCAGAACCAATGACTCTAGAGAGCTGAAATTTTATGTACAGACTCCTTGGCCAATGGGGATTCTGAATTGTAGATTTGGTGACCCTGTGACCCCAAATAAGGGCCACAGGGGTCATTACCTAAAAAGCTATTTTCATCTTCTTCTCCAGTCCCAATGAACATAGAGAGCTGAAATTTTATGAACAGACTCCTTGACTGACGGGAATTCTAAATTGTAGATTTGGTAACCCTGTGACCCAAAATAAGGGCCACAGGGGTCACAACCTAAAAAGCATTTTCCATCTTTTTCTCCAGTCCCAAAAGCTCTAGAAAGCTGAAATGTTATGTACAGACTCTTTGGCCAATGGGGATTCTAAATTGTAGATTTGGTGATCTTGTGACCCCAAATATGGATCACAGGGGTAACTACTTAAAACAGCTGTTTTAATGAGCTGTGAAGATAATGAGATTTTATGTGCACTTCATATGTCGGCTTAAGAATAATACTACATTGTGGACATGTTTGATGTAATCAATGTGAAATTAGAACTATTGAATAGCCTGTGAACTGAATATTGTGACAGGATGCATAGGAAAACAAATTAAAAAGGGTTAAGAAATGTTTTATTTTACATTAGATATGTGAACTAAATATGACTGGTGATGAAGTAAGATAAGACTATTAAAACTAGCTAAATGAGTTTGTGATACCATATCTTCTTTTCCAATAAAGAAAAATAAATAAAGATGGGGAAAACAAAATTTAAAATATATAATTTACTGGCTGTGAGTCCAGGGTCTGCATGTTGTGTAATTGCAGGTGTTGACCTGGGGAGTGACCACTCCCTGGCAGAGATGCAAACAGCAGCTAATACACGGAGGTTTCAGGTTACTTCTCTGCTGTGTTACTGATTTAGTCTTACACTCAGATGTTCAATAGAATTTATTAATTAAATATTGAAAAGGAGCCTATGAAACTATGAGCCTATGAGAAACAGGATTTTTAGAAACAAATAGGGGCTCTTTTTCATTATGTAATAAATGTTGATAATTCCAGAATAAAAATAAGAAGTAAAACAATAAACTGCAAAGGTCTACATTATTTATAATGAATACAGTCTGATTAAAATCGACCTTGTTCCGAGGAATAAAATTTGCAAAATAATATATCTACCGGGATACGAACATGTTCTGTAGATTCCTCGCCACAAGGTCTGAGAACATCCCGTATAGGCGTGTGTTCCGAACCAGTTTAGCGCAGCCAAAGCCCAGTCAAATAGCTGACCAATCACATCATAGTTTTTAAACGGTCGCTGTTTTGAAAGCATTTGGAACAGACAAAAGGATAGCTGTTTGGAGTTATCTGCCCCTAACTTCTCGCATCGAAAGCATTTGTTGGGCATCTTTTGATTGGCTACCTGAATTGCGCTCGAACACGCTAGTCTACGGACTGTTTCCAGACGGTTTGGCGTGGAAATCTCCGAACGATATGAGTTCGTATCCCGGTAGATGCACTATTTTGCACATTTTTTCCCGCGGAATACCGTCGGTTTTAATCAGACTGTAATGAATATGGATTAATGTGTAACCAATTTTGATGACTGGGCAATGACTTATTATGTGATATCTTAATCTTTTCCTGAGAGATAATTAATAACATGATTCCTGATGAGCTTCAGAGCCAGTGGCTCTATTTTTGTTTTTGTTAAGTTTATTTTCTCACTTTCCTTTTGACTGTTGTTACTCTGAAATGAAGCAGGGATTTGGAAAGGTAGGGGCCGTGGGCCTTTTCGCACATTGGATGACGAAATGACCCATTAAAATTTGAAATTTACTATTGCTGCAAAGGGGATTGGCCCATTCAAATTCTGAAAATGAGTAAAGGCTCTTAAAATGACCTATTGTTAAAAGTGTGGTTTAAACATATTTTTATTTGATAAAATGAAATCTGGATTGGTAAACAAGCCATAAGGATTTTTTTCAACGTCGTTCCAGAAAAGGTATCTTTCCCAATTCCTGTGAAAGAATGAAAAGATAATGTTAAAGATCCACAAACCCCGACATATCACTTTTTCGGTTTTTATTCAAGTATATTCCAAGATGACGAGGATTCCACTTGATATTTGTCAATTCAACCAATAAACACCTTTTATAACGCCTTTTTAGAACGCCGCTCAATTACGCCTCATAAAACATTAGCCAGCGCAAATTCCGCGTGCTTGGCCTTGTGACGTAATACACAGGAGTCGCGTGACGTCTAATGACAAAATCCACTAGATTTAGCCTTACATAACTGCCTAAATAACATATTTACCTTTGTCCTTATACAACAAAATTACATATATACACGCCCCGTATAACGTACTACAAATAGCAGCAGATGTCAACACTGTTTAGTACTGGATGTGACCATTGCGGGACCCGTAATTCTGCAATGTGTTTTGGAACAATTCTTATCGTTGCCCAATATGGCGGCGGCACGCATGTCAGATGATGAAGATGTTCAAACGTCACAGAGATCTATTACACATTTTAACGGTGTTTACATTCCTCGTTCATGTTGAATAATTTGTGTTTTCACATTCGTTCTTATGCAAAATAACTAAATATATTTTCAGTATTTTTGTTTATCAATGTAGCGATATGTAATAAGTGATGTGCTTGCGTTATTGACACTCTAACTTAGATAAATATTAAATAAGAGGGGAAATATACACGACTTAACTATAGCCGGGATAATATTTTTTTAATTGAGAACCAAACAACACATGTACAATCGGCCATGGTTAGTTGATCAAAGTTCTATAGTTCCAATACTCTCATTTGAAATTGGGAAAGATACATTTTCAATATTTTTATCCGAAGTGATTTAAACATTATTTTATTTCCACAAACATATGAATTGACCATCAAAAACTACATGTTATATAACATGCTAGGAAAATGGTAGTGGTATTACATTGAATCTAAGATATTGTAAATTGTACACGACTATAGATTTACAGATGAAACCTTACAGATAGCCCGAATATGTTCTTCTAAAAAGTGTAAACCAGTAACATTGATGAAAATTATAGGATTTTCTTAGTTGTAATGAAACTATTCTATTAGCAAAATAAAGTCACCATGAGAAATATGGACGCAGTAGATTTCAAGCTATAGACACTCTTCAAACACAAAATCAAGCACAACAAAAAATTTAACTAATAATTGCGTTTATAATATAAAATATATATGATCTTTTTTTATTTTTGAATTGTCAGTTATTCATTTCAAAACATATTGTAGCTTATAAGATAACATAACACTCCACTCGATTGGGAAAAGAACAAATCTAAAATCAGCGGTTGAATGTCGAAAAATGCTCCTAAATCTCCGCAATTACTCCTTACGGACGCACAAATACCCATTCTATCGGAAACTTGTAATGTCAAAACGTTCTTTTTATGTTTTAAACGAATTATCAACGAAAATCGCCAAATCGCCTAAGGATTTCATTAAGCAACTCCTGAGTATGACGTCACATCGCTAACGAAGGTTATGCTACACCGAGGGGCCGCGGAAAACTGTTTCAAGAATGAGATAATGAGCAGGCCAAATTTACTCACTTTGAAGGGCTATATCTTGATAAGTAGGTGACGCTTCGAAATAATCGTTTGTGTTTTGATTACTTGAAAGTATTGTCTATCTGAATAAACGAATTAACATCGAAAAAAACTGAGAGATGATAGTAACTTTAAATGTAAATAACCATGTTACATTGAAATTCACTGATGGTTCACCCATGATTCCAGTAGTGGCTTGCAGGTTTCACCACAGTGCTGCTGAATAGCCACAATTCTATTTTAGGCTTTCTCCCTGCAATAATACTGACCACCATGATAATATGCTTGAAATAACCCAAAAAGTGTCATGAACCCCAATAGTTTGTTTCACCATATTAATTTTAATCAATTTTAACTTAATATTTCTACATTATGATCAAATAACAAGATTTTGTGGATTATAATTCCAGTCAGACCATCATAATAAATTACTTATCAAGGAACATTTTAAAAATTTAAAAATGTCTCTCTTTCGGGATTGAATTCAAAGAAATATCCCGCACTGCTAATGGCCATGTTGATGTTTCAGATTATCTACCTGAAGAAGACACCAGAAGAAGCATACCGCCCTCTCGTTGCGGGCTCGAACCCTCCCTTCCTCCCCTTCAGGTAAATCAACACTTATTTCTCCTCCCTCTTCCCTTTCCCTTCTTTCTCAGTGATGGATGCTAGTCTGTTAGCCAGTAGATATTGGAGAATATGCTTGACTCACCATGTGTACAAACTAGTGGAAAATTACAAGTGGTATTCATATTCACTCTAATAATCAACTGATATAATTATACCACTGAATTAATATTTTTAAATTTTGATTACTAAAGTCATATTGCACATATAACGATGTTACTCTCTAATGGTATACAATATCTTAATGATCTCTTCTCCAATTGGCTGAATAATATTCTTACAATCAAATTCTGTCTACCATTGAGTCACACCAGGATACTATAATAGACCACGTGGATGTTTTTAGAAAAAAACCCATTGCTAGTAACTTAGTATTGTGTACAACAAAAAGTAACAATATTGACAAATGAATGTTGATAAATGATTTGATGAATGAATTAACTGTTATGTGAGAATCCCATATAATTTGATTCATAGCCCATAAGTAATATTTTTCCAATATATGCCATTGAATGGTGTAGATGAGTGATGTGGACATTATAGCAGCTGGTTAAACGTACATTACTTGTCACATCTGGCCCTATATTGTTTATGATCCAGGCATACCCCTGGAAAGTACTCAATATATCTCATGGATTGTCTGTTTTCATTAGGTGATAATGACTGTGAGGCTCAACTTAATTATTATGTATACATATTATTAGTATTGTGTAAACAAATTAATATTCCAAGTTACTACTTTAAAAAATTTTTAAACAAAGGTTTAAACAAACATAATATATTATGATACACTTTATGAATTTATGAAAGAGTTTATACAAATGTTGATAGCTTTTCAATTATTATACCCATTCTCTTGGAGAACATGTTTTGACATATTGTTGTATGTTTTTAGTTTTCAACTGGATTTTATTTAACAAAATATTTATCGTATTAAATAATGAGTTAGCTAGGCACACTTGTTCCAATTGGCTGTGGTTAGGAATTTCTCAACATATATCAAGTTGTTAAACCAAACAACTGAGATGAGAATCTAGGTCAAGGTGAAATACTTCAGAATTCCTCACACCTCAGTTGTAAACTGTTATTTGTGATGTAGAAAATGTGCTACGAATATGTTTATCCCCTGGAAAGTGTGCAGATATATGAAATATGCAGGTTGAGCTATGTTATAAGACAGGGAGTAGGAGAGCAGGAGCAGGTTGCAGAGTGAGAGGATGTAAACAGTGTAACACACACCAGGATATAAGTAGGATAAACCATCAGCCAGCTGTGTAAGCCATATGTTATACACAGGTAGTACGCACTGATAGTAACCAGCTAGCTGGCAGGGGGCCAAGTCACTCTAAGTAGGCCACTTCTGATGAGATGGAAGGGAGGGGCACACACATTCTCCTATAGCGGTGGGTCTAGGACACTTGTTGAAACACAGGCTCTGAATTCTTGATCACGACATAGTTGACATCCTTGCTGCAACATCAAAACATTACTGGTTCCGCTTGGGTAGTCAACTGAGTCATCGCTTTTCTTACAAACATGTTCTGGTTTTCACCTTGTTGTGCAATACAGTCACATTGATAAGATTTTCTTTTACGTAATACAGTAATCCATGGATCATTAATCATTAACTAGCACTAAAATAGCAGTTCATATCTCAAATTTAAAAACTACCTGCGACAAGACAGCAAATGTTACCAGGTTATAGGCAGTTGGCCTTATTTCATATTCATACACTGAAAATTGTGACAAAATTCATCTTAACAGTCATGATATGATTTCAGGAAAGTCAACATTTTAATAGTTATATTGATTTAAATGTTAAAAAGACAGTGTGAACTTACATGAAGAAATAAAAAGATTATTCAATCTCTAGTTATAAAGAATTTGATATTCATGTTTATGTGAATTGGTTAAAATATCAATCATGAAAGAACAATCACTGTGACCCTTCACATATTTTATGGTACTTATAAAATAAATCCTTCGTAGTAGTAGTTGATGGTACAGAATGACTAACAGTGCTTCATGTTTGGTTCCAAGCATATAACTGATTTTCAAATCTTCTGGTAAGTAGAATAATATCAGTGATAAAAATAAATGTTGCAAAACTTTGTGAATAAATTATACATCAGACTTATCGTCTTGCATCAATCATTAGAATGAAATATTTTTTAAAGAAACTTTCAGTAATATATAACAATATTTCTAAGAGAAGGTTGAGACTGGGCTACATGTTGCTTTGTGTTGATCACACAGAGGTTGTAATGGTGCCACTCTAAACCACTTGTCCATGGCAGTGGCACAGAATTGTATACTTTATGTTCAAAAGCCTAGATGTTACAGACCCAGCTTCAAGTAGACACAATATTCTGTCATACTTGGCTCACTGCAGCATGAAGAACAATTAATATCAATGTAATATCCCTCTCTATGGGCCAGTTCAAATATGATTTGTACATTGCACCTATATGACGACAAAGGTCAATGGGAAACATAAAGCTGGTTAGAAACTAGAATGGGGTCGGTGAGAGTGACAGCCCCATAGCTGGTGTGTCCTGGGACGGCTTGTAGGTCTAGCTTGAATGGTTTATGGTGACTACGCTCCTTTGATCTTGCTGCTGTGAATAAGGACGTCTCTCTATTTATATTTGTCCCTGTTGCGGAATATTCAAACTATGCTAATGGGTTACAAGGCTGAATGAGTAAGACGCATTAGACTCTGGAAGGCAAAGAAATATGATTTGTTGGTTACGATGATTATTACATTTTGGTTGAAAGCACTTTCACAATTAGCATTTTAAGCATTACTAGTTTTGTTTTAATTATGGAAAGTGAATCATCCAAAAAACAAGATATTTAAAAAGGTGCCTATAATTGAAACCACTTAAAGCTCTGATCAAATATAGATATAGTGAATTTGAATTAGATTTGTTGGAAAAAGAATTTAACTAGATTAAGCAATAAAAGATAGTTAATAAGTAAGTGTGAAGGAAGGAGAGCCAGGGGTTAATTAAAAGTAACTGTCTAGATGTAAATAATCTTATAATGAATTTCCTTGGACTTTCTAATTATGTCAATCTTGTAATTATGTCAAAGATTTGTTCTTTTATTTCCTAATTTAGAAAGTTACGTTAGTTCATTCCTAAAGGATAACCGAAATTGATCCTCTTGATTTTGTCTGTGTCAACGAGGCTATCATCTTCACACCTGTATATGGTTCTCGTTACCATGGATACTGATCATCTCAGGGCGTGGCAGTCAGGAGATATGTCGATATGATAAGTAGGAGTTCTTACATCAAAGACAGTTGTTGATTTCTCAGGGTTCCAAAGCGTATGGTAACAGAATATTAAATCCATTAATAGATTAATGAAAATAGAAATTGCCATCATGTTTATCTCGTTCATTTGGAGAAACTCATATAAACTTTTAAGTCAGGGTTAATTATTTTCCTGAATAATTAGTAAGTTTAAAAAAAACAAAAACATTTTGTCAAAAACGTTAATAAAGGTGTGATCATGGTGCCAGATGATATGGAACAATGAAGACTGAAGACAATGCTGCTAGACTGTCTCAATCTGTTCAATGAACAGAGTACTGAAAGTGATGAACTGTCCCCATTTATTCGTACCAACATGGGTAATCAGAAACAGGCCATTACATGTCATAATTGCTCATAGAGTTCACTTCGTTAGTCCCATTACTCCATTATATAAGATACCCACGACAATAAAACACAGGCGGTCAATGGGACCTACAGCGTGGTTTATGAGACTAAAACATGCTCATGATTTTAGACGTCAGTTAGATCATCCCTCAGTCTGATTAAAATCGACCTTGTTCCGAGGAATAAAATTTGCAAAATAATATATCTACCGGGATACGAACAGGTTCTGTAGATTCCTCGCCAAAAGGTCTGAGAACATCCCGTATAGGCGTGTATTCCGAACCAGTTTAGCGCAGCCAAAGCCCAGTCAAATAGCTGACCAATCACATCATAGTTTTTAGACGGTCGCTGTTTTGAAAGCATTCGTAACAGACAAAAGGATAGCTGTTTGGAGTTATCTGCCCCTAACTTCTCGCATCGAAAGCATTTGTTGGTCATCTTTTGATTGGCTACCTGAATTGCGCTCGAACACGCTAGTCTACGGACTGTTTCCAGACGGTTTGGCGTGGAAATCTCCGAACGATATGAGTTCGTATCCCGGTAGATGCACTATTTTGCACATTTTTTTCCGTGGAATACCGTCGGTTTTAATCAGACTAGATCATCCCTTAGCAAATGACGTAATATTTTAGGTCACTATGATTGTTTAATGCTAGTAAATGTGTTCTGCTGCGCCCTTCATGTTTTATGCTCCCTGTTATGTTTTATTCAACGATAAAGCACTCCCAACTCGTCTTCTATTTCTTAATTACAAGTGATCATAGAGCACCCTTTAGATGTAAGCACTGCCATTACTCCATGTTTACAAGGTAAGCGTGTTTAGCCTCCTGAGTAGAAAGTTCCACAAGAGTTGCGTAATCATCTATGTGATCTAATCGGCTTTCTCTCATTGATTCTCACACATGGCTTTACACAGGATCACTGACTGGCACATCGCCATGGTTACTTACCCATTAATCCTGTCTGAAATAGTATTATGTTCATGTGAAATATTTCCACGTCACGCTTTACCGATCTGATCTATACTTTTGCAATATGTAAGGCTGTGTCTTTGATCATTATTTTAAATTTTAGAGAATTAGGTGGAAAACTTTTATGACTGTTCAGCAGATTATTTTCTTTGTTAACAAGTTCTGATTCCTGTGAATAGGCAACTGGAATAGTATCTTTAAAAAAACCCTACTAAATGCCAAATACAAGTAATGCTAAACACTGTTTACCTCTCCTAATTATTCTATTCTCTAATTCATATTTCAAGTTTATTAAAATTTGTTTTAAACGAGAACCAACATATGTTTGCCTTTATGAAATAAAGTTTAATAAAATTGTCTTGAAAGTCGACTCTTTATTGCTTTACGACATACATATATATATTCAAGTAACTAATTCAATTTCAGAATGAAAATCAAATAAGCACTCTTGACTCACATTTTTTGAACAAATATAATTTGTTGTTAAAGTATTTACCACACAAGTTTTTTTCTGGTACACCAACACCAGCTCCAAGAGCATGAGGTGTGTCAGGTCGGGTTTGCTCAATAAATCTGCGTATAATTAAATTCTTTTATGACCCGGCCCTGCTGAATACAATCTCCAGTGTAAGCGATTTACAACTATAAGCAAGCACTGATTCATGACAGATTAAAACTGAGTCAGCCGATAAGCAAAGTGAGATATCATTCGTTGGACTTACCTGTAGTAAGACATAGTGACATAGTGATGACATGAAATGAAGGAGGTTATGGGAGACGTTTACGAAACAAGAATACTCATTACATATATAATGTTTATAGTTTACTCAAGGGGTACATCTTTTGTAGTTGAGTATCAAATCAGGAGAGTTGTTTTTGGGCTGAAAATATTGTTTGAATCTCAAAATGTAAGGTACCTGGTAGTTTCATTTAATATTATTTATTGACTTCTACTGCACATGTTGCTTTTCATATATAGCAGAGGAACATGATAATGCCCATGGTGATATACATTTGAAATAGCATGTTTGAGCTTCTGTTTTCTATTCTGTGACTGCAAACAAATATGTTCAAAACATGGTTTCCATTTCCGTTAATTAAATGTTGATATGTACCGGTACTTAAAAAACAAAAATAGACTAAAACATAGCCTTTGATGGATCCAGCAATTTCTGGGATATGTTGAGATCGACTGTAAGACTCTTGAATGTTAAATTTCAGCTCTTAATATGTCTGACATACTTTACAAATGAGTTCCTATGTAGTGCACAGTTATCTAGCAATGAAAGTAGTCCCTGTTTGTTAGCAGTCACTGGGCTGTGTGAGGACATAGAGTTGAATGTTTCTTGTCATCATGCCTCTACTTCTGATTGGGTCACTGGCCCAGATAAAGTACAACCGATGTTCAGCCTATTTCTACCATCACATTATTGATAGATGTAAACAGTCCTTGATACTTATAAGCTTTAAAAAAATAAACACTCAGTCTCCGAGAAAGTCTTATTTTGTCAGTTTCAAGGCAAAATAAAATTTAAAACATTATAAGTTACCATCATGAAGCAAGAGTCGCTGGTAACTGTAGTATGGGCTGAGTCTGACAGATTGGCCTTATTTCATACATCGGTATTAACAGATATTAATCACTTGTCATTTGAAGAAACTAGAATATAATATTTATCTGACAAGGCAGTGTTATAATGCTGCACAGAAATCTAGACTGTCTCACTTGATAATATTGAGCAGAATTCTAAACTGCCTTTCATGAAATAACATTTTTTTAAACTCTTAAATGATTTTGTTTTTTACTTGATACCAAAATATCACATGAAAGTTTGTTCAGTATGATCTATTTATCTCTTGATATAAATGTGTGTGAATATTATTAGATATTTATCTATATTGATATAAATGTACTGGAGTATTATGAGGTGTTGAATGTGCTGCTGTGACCTCCCAGCTATCAGTTACATCCCGTGTAGATGTGACCTTGCACTGTCAACTGACGTAATGACACTAATTTCGTTACCCTTAAATAGTATAAGTATATCTAGCGGATGCTATCAGTAACATTTGAAAGGCAGGTTATGTTACTTTATTGATAATTCTCTAAAAATATTTTAGTGCAAATTGGTTAGCACACTTGGATCTAGGGTCTAAGAGATCGGAGGTTCATAGGAAGGGGGTTAAATTAAATACTTGATTTTTCAGAGGAGGGTTTCGAACCCCCTAAATCCCTTCCTCAAATTGCATCTGTCATTATAGTAAATTTGATAAGCCAGTGTGCATTGTGTAGTTTCCCAGTTAATGGGTGTTGCTGACTTTCCTTGCTCAAATGATCTAACCTCATTTCTCCCCATTACCGATCCTCTATATGTGGTTGTATAGTTAACGTGGCCAGGTTAGAGTTGTTTGACCTGTAAGTGAGAGCAGTCCCATGTGATGGAGTCGATTACCCTGACAAACCTGCACACCTGGATACCGGCCTTAATTAGCTCTGCAGATCTTATCTTGGCCAATATCTGACACATATTGATTTAAGTGATATGGAGGTTCATGGTTATCTATGTATTAATATTGACTTGAGACATTAATAAAGATATAGACTTACTGGACTCTGGTAATGATTATCTCTTAACCTTTTTACCAGATGGACAAGATGATCTATCTTTATCAAGTGATCAATGATTATGTTATATTATTCTCTTCGCTAAACAGTTACGTAGCTTGTCCAGCTATGCTGTACGGCAGCTGAAGTGTTAAAACATAATCAAGCTGAATATTAAACTCTATTTTGAAAGTTTTTATCAGTTACATGTCCAGATGTGAGCTTTTGTGTTGACTGAAGTTTCTTTAGTATAATTTTTTTTAAATTTTAAATTTAATTTGATTCACATGTTTGAAATTGAAATGTCTCAACAAGTAACAGGTGCTTGCCCAGACTTATTGGTACTTTGTTCCCGATCTAGAATAAACTGCTGTGGTTTTCCCTCTCAACAATTTAACTGTTCAAAATTCTAAGAATTTATTACAATAATGGTTACATATTTCTATCAAGAATATTGCTGGGTCATAACAAGTGACCTCATTAGTAGAATCGCTCTGCTTGCTGTAGTGACGTGACACAGGCTATTAGGCAAACTAAACTTGAAACCCGACCTATCAGAATGTGGCATCACAGTGTCAATATTGTGCTCAGTAATTGCCTGTTTAATGTGAGGTTAAATATTTACTAACGGTATAATTGGAATAAATTGTTTTTGGCCTTGTAATTTGTGTATTCTATGATATCGTATGTCATAATTGTGCTAGTGGAATATAAGTGTAAATCAATATTGTTCATGTACGTACCAGAAGACAATGCTTTATGATGACTTCTTATTAAACTATGCACTGACTTGCAGTGTACATTTATTACCTACATTTTATGAGCAACCTCTAGAGGCCGGGCTCGGATATGTAAAGTGTTATAAAGTCATCATTGCTCTTTCTTCAGATAAAAACAAAAGTTTAAATAGATATTGAGATTTTTAAATAACACAAGGCATTGGAAATTTAAAATCGGCCTGTATTGATGAAACTGAATTTGGAACTCAAATAATTCATTGTTACCTCGTGTTATAATTTGTCCAAAAAAGTTATATATATATATTCTGTCTCTTCATAATATTCCGAGTCATTGAGAATTACATGTATGTGAAACTATAACTTCAAAGCTCGGGTTCAGATTTGAAATTATTTGATTGTGTTTGTGTATTTTGTAATTGCAATAAAAATATTAATTCAGTGTATTACAATGTAAATAAACATGAACTAACAATGCAGTTATGTTCTCATCATCAATCTATGACCAATTCTATAGGAACACATGGCCCCTGTACTTCAGTGCCCAAGTGCCACAGGTGAAGGCTTAAAAGGAGGGTTCTAACAGGGTATTTTTTGTGGAAACGAAATTCGAGAGGATGTTCTCGTTTACACAAATATGATATAAATACATGATTAAAACATAGTAAAATTAAAATATATTAATGAAGTTAATACTTTGGTGACTATATTTCACAACTTGATAAAGACAAGCGCATATTTGTTGAAAAATAAAAACAATGAGAACTGAAGCCATTCATCGGCGCTGCGAGTGGGGAAAACTTCGCTACGGACAAAACGCATATTGTTTATTCGTTTTATTATATGTTATGTGTTACTCTGTGAATTTTCTATCATTGTATATGTTTAATTTTCAAGAAAAAAATGTAAAATTGGGTTAAATATAGCGTGTTTTCATTTCACGTTATGCCAATAATCCAATATGGCGGATGCTGCCGATAGATCGGTGATAGAACTTTCCCTTTAAATGATTGGTTGAATCTTATTTTATTGGCATTCTAGAAGTTGAGCTGATGAAGAATGGAGACAATTTTATAGTTAAGCAACTTCTTTATTCTTTGTAGACGACATTAGAATCTGTTGAAACATCGTCTACAGTTTTAAAAAAAAAGTAAATCCATAAAATTATCTCCATTCTTGATTGATTAAATGATAGATCAAAATTTGAAGATGTGTAAAACAGTATTATTGTCTCAGATGTTAAAATCCTGTTGTTCTATTTCAGAGATGCGTCATTCGGAGCGTGCACATACAACCTCTCTCTCCTCGACACACTGCACGGGCTCAGCAAGGTAAGTTAGTCACTGTGTATTTCAGTGAAGTTATTAGCCCATGAGGTAATAGTACCCTACTATCTTCATCCATTTCGTCCAACAAGTGAAATATGTTTATCATCTGCAATGGTTTAAGCAGGGGTAGAAACTAACTTCAAACATATGGTAGCCTGTAGGGAGTCGTTTTGATTTCTACTAGCCCTATACAAGTATCACTTGCCCGTATGTCCTAATAATATAACAAATGTTATGTTTTAACAACAATAGCAAGTATTTTCCCTACTTCAATCATTCACATCTGATACCATTGTTGCTGATAAAAACAAGAATCTTTACTTGACTTTGAATATTTCATAATTATTCATAAATGTTTAAAGGTCAACAGGGCTAGTAGAAGTTAACATTTACTAGCCCTGGGTCATTTTTACAAGCCTCGGGCCGAAGGACTAGTGTTAATTTCTAGCCCTGGTTTAAGTAAAATAAGTTTCCCTACTTCAGTGTTTCATTAAACTATAATTACTTTGCCAAATATGATCTATTTTCTCATAATATTCAGTTGAATTGTTTTCAAGTTCTTTGTGGTAACCTAGGTGCAGTAAATGAAAGTAATCATCAAGATCTTTCTGCTCTAAGACATTTGTATCTGTATAATCATAGGTGGTTCCAGAAAATTTCAAAGGGGGTGGTTCACTTATTGAAAGGGGGGGGGGGGGGGGATTCATCTTGAGGATCCATCAATTGTTCATGCAAGAGTTTCAAAATGAAGGAACCGCCACTGTTGCAGTATATGTAATGAACACAATAAGCGATCCATCCATTCAACGAAGGTCCATCCATCCCTTCTCCCTCAGTGACAACTGAAGATAACCTGCCCTGGTGCACTGTCAAGGCAGTGATAAATTAATCATTAAGACCTGCAGAGTCCAGGAACTTGCTATCACAATCTCTTGTGAGTCCAAGCAGATATAAGCGAGTCCCTCAATGAGTAAGCAAATACAACATAATAAGCAAATACAACATAATAAGCAAATACAACATAAAAGCCCTTTGTGTCTTGGGGACCCACAGCTAAACATTTTATGAGTCTTTTCCAAATTTTATGAGTCCTATTTTCACCAAAAAGTAAGTGTCATAACAAAAGTGATGTTCATTTCCGGTAACGCAAATATGCCCCCAGGTTAAATACACATGCTTTATAATGACATCATCCTTAATTAGCAACCCTGCAACCGAGTATCCTAATTAACTTACTTTTGAAGATGTTAGCTGAGAGCTGCCAGGTAATGATTTATATTTTGATTATGGTATCATAAATCGTTGTATGAGTAGTACTTGTCTGTCATCCTGGAACCCTCATACTTTTTGGAGGTTTTTCTTAAATTTTGCCATTAAAATCAATGAAATAACTCATTGGGCTGGGCGACATTTCACGCTTATTTCATACACTGCATGCTGCCAGTATTTTAGTTAGCTGGCTCTTTAGTTTATAAGCAAATTGATTATAAAGCTTTTATAATATCGACATAAAAATTATCTATTAATTCATCTTTGAATCATTTACAGGCTCTTGCTCATGGCTTCTTCAACTTTGACACATTTGATGTGGATGAATACGAACACTACGAGGTGAGGTCAGGGGTCAATACTCACGTCTAAAGTGAGAAACCTTGATCAGAATAGAATTTAACTGATTTGTTTTCTTGAAGTTCAAAATTTTGCTGCTTATATGTTACTTTTCTAGTTGATAATTTGAAAAAAAAATTGGGTAAGATTTAATACAAACTTTTTAGTGATTGTTTCTCAAGATCTTTGAGCACAATACGAGTAAGGTCTCCATTACAAGAAATACATATAATCTTACTTCTATACTTGCTTGATGCTTGAATGGAAGTCTTTGCAATGGGACACAGTTAGTGAATAATTACAAGAAGATCATGGAGAATCTGTTAATACAGCAGATTCCTTCAGCTTCAGTTGGCTGGCTTCCTGCAGTGGTTATCTCCCTTTGAGGGCACCTGCTACATCAGATCTGTTGAATGTCTATTTCAGAAAGTAGAAAATGGTGATTTCAACTGGATTCTGCCAAGCAAATACCTGGCATTTTGCGGGCCTCATCCTAAATCTAAAATAGAAAATGGTATGCCATGGTATTTGATGATATTGAGTGTGTCATGTGCTATTAACTGACAACAACTTTACTCTTCAATAATAAGTCAAATAATTTTATCAAGTCTTTGATGGACATTCCGAAGTGAAATATCTAAGAATATATTTTTTCTGGAAAACAGCTTCTTTATTGTGTAAATACACGACATTTCGGAGTATATGCTTACTCTTTCATCATGTAGATTAATACTGAATTCTAAAATTATTCAAATGCAGTTTTTACAAATAAATTGACCTATTGTATTGGAGAGAGTTGTTGGCTTGGGTTGTGGTTATGTTACAATCCGTGTCTGTAGTGGAGGACGATGTTATGCATGTTTACTAACCAAGGTCTGGACTAGATCTAACTGAACACATGCATGGTGGACTGACTAACTAACTAGCAAGCAACATGTCCCCACTCAGACAGGGCTTGTGTCCGCATGGAATCCGGTACTCATCGCTTCACGTTCACAACTGACCTCTGCTACGTCTATGTTTATCTGTAGTAACTAATACCTCGGAAAGTTGAGGAAACCAGTACAAGATAGATGGTAAAATTAGTGAAGGAATCACATAGAAGCTGTCAAAAATACTACATTTCCCCTTAGGGTGGCAATTAAGTTGACGAAACATATTCATTCGATTAAGGAAAATAATGTTATTATTCTTTGATTTTCAATAAGAGAAAAAAACCTATATAAATCTTAATAAAATGGACGTAATTTCACACTATATATTTCAGGCGATATGATATCACAAGTTAGAATAAGAACACAGATGATGAGAGGAACTGGGTTATAGTTCTGAAACTTTTTATATTGTACAGCAAAAAAAGCGTTTACATTCCTAAACAAGGCTCGATAACCCATTTGATCAAGGGGAGATAATTCCAAACTTCAGCTAATAACAGAAGTTTTGACAAGCACAGGCATTATATGCATATGTAAACAGCTGTGAAGGTATCTACCTATACATTTCTCTGGAGCTCTGTATCCTGTGTGATATAGGGGAGGTAATTCTGTACTATTAAGTTCAAATAATTTAATTAAATAGCAAACAAAGTGTTGACCGCGACCAATGACAACGAAAGCAAATGAGCTCCAGTTTATATTCCTGAACAGAGGTAATTTCAAATTGTTAAGACACCTGTTAACCTTGTTTGTGATATGAAGCGATGAAACCGGCGACCTCTGACCTATGTATCTGCCGTTGTTGCTGTCTGCGAGTCACGTTCTAATCATGTCTTGTCTCTCACTCTCCCTTCTCCTCCACCGATCCAACAGCGAGTAGAGAACGGCGATGTAAACTGGATCCTTCCAGGGAAATACCTCGCATTTAGCGGCCCGCATCCCAAGAGTCGGCTAGACTATGGTATGACTGTAGCCAACCAGTAGCTTGTTTCGTTCTCATCATATCATGCATCATCTTCGTTACATCGTGGTTCATTCAGGACTGCAGTTGGCTTTAGTTCATACCATTTTGTTCACTTCATTTTACAAGTGTTATTTTCATGTGTTTTTATTTAATTTTGATACATTACTTCATTTATTTATTTTATTTAGACCTAATAATAGTATTTATCATACAATGAATGGTGTTCTCGGCAGGATAAAGGCAACGGATATTTTCGGTATCCGTTGGGGTCATATACGGATAAAGATGCAAATTACAGAGGTCAAGTGACGGAACTTCTTTTGAAAATGACGTCACAAGCATTAACATTTCTAACGCCTGTAATAACCGTAACAGTAGTAATAGCGTAATAGCTTCATGTAAATAGACATACTTCAGTCTTCATTTCATATAGATCTACATTAATTTGAGAAATGACAAACCAAACATAGAGCAATGCATATTACGGAAACTATTATTATGATCAAGCAGTGCCAAAACATGTTCATCGCGAGTTGAAAACTACTACGGAGTAAACACTTTATAAATACTCACAGGTAACAAAGGCAGTTTGAGTTACATATGCATTTATCGAACGTCAATCTTCACTGTTCTATAATGTGACTTTTGTAAAGGAGATTTTAGAATTCGCTGCCTAACATTCAGTTTAGCTCTCCGTGTGATGTGTGCGTCGCCATTTGCAACCGGGCGGAAGGGAAGCAACTCTCGCCCCTTCAATATGGACTCCCCTACACTCATGATTACACGAAAGGACGCGAGTTCGAATTCGCTGTCCTCACCTTAATTATTTTTCATTTGATAAACGTATTTTAAAACGTATTAAAACATTGAAAATTAAGATCATGCCAAAAATAACAATTACTTTCACTGAAAGCATAATTTAGGAGGCATTATTTTGTGTCATTTTACTGTGAGAATAGCACGCAGTTCATTTGCATATATCAATACGCGTATTTACAGTAAAGTTCAACTTTGAAATTAATGTTATCATGCTGTTTTGCACAAAATGAATGAAGAATGACATTGTATGATAAAGAAGTTATCATGCTCGTGTGTTTTGGGATGGTAAATATCCTGCATTAGGAATAAACACAATGTATTTAGCTCGCCAACGCTCGCAAAATACAATGTTTATTCCTAATGCAGGATATTGACCATCCCAAAACACACTCTCATGATAACCTCTATTTCTTACTTTAAAATAGTTTTTATCTTTTTTTAGCCACCCGCATGGCCATAAGCAATATAGAGCTAGCCAGTGTCTGTACATCCATTACTACTTCTACCCATAAACTTCTAAACAAAATATACTCAACGTGCATGAGGCTGTGTATACTATCCAATATCTGGCAGGATAAATGTTACCAATATTACAATGTTTGAATTTAAAATTGTTTATTTGATGATTTTAGAGACTTTTGAACTTTGGCAAATTTTGGTTAAATTTATGAACAAATCTGGCTAAAATGATGCCTACTATTAGGGATGTCCTTCCTGCAAACTATAGAGCAAACATGTAAAACAAAAAGTGGTGTCGGAGCCAGGAGGCAACCTCTATCCACACTCAGTAATAAAATTAATTAGACTTTACCTATATAGAGGGAAAATGTAATACAAAAAGTGAGTTAGGAGGCAACCACTTCACAAACAGTTATCCTTTAAAAATGTTTGTCATTAAATTTTTCTCTCATGATTGTGGTTTGAAGTTTGTTCTTTGAACTGCTTTTGGAATTTGCCTTTTTTTGACATCGATCATCAACTGCTATGCTTTGTTGCTTTTTGCATTGGTTCACTAGTATTTAGTACTACTAGTTAGTTAATCTTTCGTAGATATTCATTTTACTATCCTTATGTGTAATCCATGTGTATGTGAAAGCTTATTCATGTCACTATAAATGCAGCACTTCATTCATCATCCATCTTTCATTTACTATAGTTCAGCTACCATTCATGTACAACTAATTAACTCCTCGCATGTGTCTATACCCAACAAGTTTGAGTTTGATAATTTTAATGTTTTGTTTGATGTGTTGTGTGTTTTCTTATCATGAATAATTTGTAAGTACATGTATCTGAATTTAATTACCCTTATTGATTGAGGTAATTTCCAAAACATTTCATAGTTATGTTCAAGTTCAATGTTATGTTCATGTTTACTTGTGTTCCATCTTATGGGTCTGTTGACCTTGAAACAATCAATAATTGAACTGAAAAATGCTTAACAACTTCTGCCTTCTGAACTCATATGATAATAATTAAAAAGAGTACTTATAAAGTGCAGAATTCCACAAACAAAGAATATTTCCTTGACAAACTCTCCATATTCCATGAAGTGATTATTTCATGAATTAATTCTGGAATATTTTCTTAAACTGTAAACCTGTCTCTGTTCTATAGGATATCCTCTCCACGCTCCCGAAGCCTACTTCCCCTACTTCCGCAAACACAACGTCACAACGATAGTGCGACTTAACAAGAAGATCTACGACGCTCGCCGCTTCACAGACGCGGGCTTCGACCATGTTGATCTGTTCTTCATCGACGGCAGTGTACCGAGTGACTCGATTGTCAGGCAGTTCCTTGAGCTCTCGGAGAACACAGATGGCGCTGTTGCTGTGCATTGTAAAGGTGGGCGGGAATTTTAAAGATCATGAGAAATAAAAACACATCTGAACACAGGCTTATCATCAATAAGCTGTACAAATAATCATCTATTTGAGGAGATATTGCTATCGCAGATACAAACAAAAATAAAAAGTAACTTCTTTTAATAACTGTATGTTATGGTGACCTTTTGCAGCCACATTAAATGTTGGCTGGTGAATGCAGAGACTGTTAAATCCATGGCAGATCACTTTACTTGTGAAAGCAAGAAATATAATACCTACATGTACATGCGATTTTCGATTTTGTGCAGTTGTATGTTATTGCTATCTAAGGACCATGTTCTACATGGCTGATGACCCCCACCATTGTACTGAATAAAGAATATGTCAGGACATACAGGATAAATGCTACCCTGTATCCATCTTCCCATATGGCTAATATAATAACAAGCTTATTTATCCGCTACAGCTGGTCTTGGTCGGACGGGCACGCTGATCTGCTGTTACCTGATGAAACACTACAAGTTCACAGCCGCGGAGGCCATCGGCTGGAACAGGATATCTCGGCCTGGATCTGTCATCGGGCCGCAGCAACACTTCCTTGAAGAGTGAGAGGATTTCTGTTATATTTCTTTACAATGTTATGTAACCATTATCTCTAGTGTGCCATCAGTGAGTAAGATATATTTTGTTAACCTTTGTTGATGCATTTACTTAGTTGTCTACCTTGAAAAGTAGAAGCAGAAATGATATCATCTTGTATCATCAAAATTCTTGTTGCTTAATATTGAACAAAAATGTTTATCAAATGTAAAGACTTCATAATCTGAAAATACTCTATATGACACCTGGAAAAGATTGAAATTCAATGCATGCAGTCTGAAGTTGTATTAATTTGCTTCAAAAATGTAAATTTAAGCAAGATGTTGTCGTGTATTCCAGGAAGCAGGCCTGGCTGTGGATGCAGGGTGACCTATACCGCGCCAAGCAGAAGGACCGCACGCGTGAGCGGTACGGGGGCGTGTCTAAGATCCTCAGTGGCGTGGACGACATGTGCATCCAGGACTCGCTAGACTCGGACAAATACAGCTACAGCAAATATAACGATGAAGTAAATGTGAGCCATTGAGTAGTGTGCTTTGTTAGGTTTCATAGAAGTTAATCAGCAGTGTTTGCTAACTGGTAGTACTTGTTGGATACTTTCTCTTATGTGGCATATTTATTCTTACAGTTAGTATCTTGTTATATTAGGAGCTTCCTTGTCTTTATGTTATGTGATAGTAGAGGATTTAGTTTTTGCGACTGAATCAGTGAAATATCAGTAATTTTTCAATGCTGGTTAATTTGTCAATTCTGAATTTAATTTTAGTTCACCTTTGAATTGTTTTAGTTTTAAATGAAAGTTTAGATAAAAGTTGAAATTTTGTGAAGTGTAAAATGTTACATGTACATGTAGTAGTCCTCCAGAACCAATAGTACCAACCCTCCCACCTTTCTTTCCTGAGCCATTTAACCCTAGAAAGCTCAAATTTTCATACCGGTAATATCTTTGTTACATAGATATTGAGATGTGTTAATTTAAAAAAGCAATCGAGCTCTGTTTTTCAAGCTTTCATGTTTTCCAACTAATTAGGTTCATATAAAAATAACTTGCAGGGGTCAAAATCCGTCTTCTCAAAGTACTAGCCATTTGTAGTTTCTGAGAGAATTAGCCCATGCACATTCCTGCTAGCCATGGACATTTTCATATGTCTTTAATTTTAACTTATCCATCATACTAACAGGCACTACATTAACTAGCTCAGCAGATTTGTCTACTGGCCATGAGCTTCCAGATGAGTGTTAATTTCTAACCCCAATTTATCAGGGAAATGTTTTAATATAATCCTGTTTATACAGATCTACTCTGGCCCGGTAACAAGAAGCAGTGGGGTGGAGACACAGGGAGACAAACTAAACCAACTCAAGCTGATGAGGAGACATCCACGATCTGCCACAACAGGCACACTCGGGTTGGTAGACGTTTGATAGTCCATGCAAGCGTACATAGAAGTCGCGACTAAGACAACATTTGGTACAGAATCACTCCCAGGAGGAGACGTGTTCTCTTTCACCTTTCCGTGTCAGATTTATTGAGGACTGTTTAGGAGTGCTTCATTTTGTCAGCAATAGTACCTCCACGTGATCACTCTTGCAATCTTTTCACAACATTTTGCTTGTGAAGTTAACTGGTCTGTTATTTGCATCAGCAACATATAAGCTGCACCATAATTGTTTTTAGGCTGTTAATCTTGTATATTGCTGCAGAACGTGGTGCTGATATTCATCCAAGGTACAACCTGCTGTGAAGTTCTACTTGCACAAGCCAAGATTAGGTTTCATTAATCAAATTAACGGATTAAAGTTGGGAATGACACTAAAGAATATTCTCTATATTTACTATTCTCTAATATCAAGACATTTTCCATCCCGCCCAATACTTATCTCGTAACTTCCTTTCTCTACTCAGTGTTGATGATGGGAAAGTCCACAAGCGATCGACGACCCAACCTCTACGTATGACAGGCTCCAAGAGTGCGCAGGGCGTCATGTCGCCGCTGAAGACTTCAAAGGTTTCTTCATCAGTGATGGCAAACAATCATGCGAACTCGTCCAGCAAACGAAGCACGCGACTGACCGGCAGCTCCCAGACCAGTGCAAAAAGGTATGTCCAGCATGTTCTCATCAAGCTTCAGTAGCGCGGAGTCCAGGCACCCTGAGCTTTAACAGGCCGTAGATGAGATGGGTGTCATGATTGTATCAGTTTGAAAATCAATTATTTCATGATGAACTTCTTGACAATTCAAGATATAAAGAGAATGTAATTACTAATTTTCAAGGAAAGACATTTATATTTCATCAACATTGTTCCATATTTTTTGGGACATATTATTTGCCTGACAAAGAGATCAAATGACTTCAAATTAAGGTAATTTTAGTTCATAAATAAAGCTAGTTTCATGATACACGATACTCATTGTGCCTGAAAATATAACTATGATCTGTGTACACCATTTTGCATTCTAGTAATTTTAAATGTAACTCCATATTTTGCTGATGAGGCAAATCCTCCAATGAAGTATAGCTAAACTGATATTAATGTTTATGATAATCTGTGAAAATAGGCACATTGATCTGTGTAAAATATTTCTATCCATGCAAACAAAAAGTTCAAAGATTTTAAGCACTAGCCCTGTCAACTCATTCTCTCAGCACATAGGTTACTCAAGTCATTTCTTCCGACGTGACCTCTGTTATAAGTGGATTGTGTTCTTGCCTAGAAATAACTGCTTTCAAAGTTAGTTGTGCAATCAGTCTACCCAAAATGCTGAATATTTAAAAAATCTTTCAATTTTCTTGAAACATAATCTACCTGTATAAAAACCACTTCGATGTATATATGCACTAACATTTTGTATATACAAATCTGTACTTTTGGCCATGAGGCCTTGTATACGAATAAACTTCTTCTTCTTCTGTGCAATCAGTGACATCATTTCAAACTCAACATCTAGTCTGTTCATGTAAGTTTTCAAAAGACTGGGTTCCTTCCCCGGTTCGATGCACTTATATTTCACACATATAAGTCAAAAGCAAGTCTGAGATGTAATGCCGTATTTGATTAAACAGGTATAAGTGTTGCAAATTGTCATTGCTAGAGGTTTTGGATAGAAATGATAAATGCGTAATAAAAAAAACAGAGATTAATTTGGAAGAAATGATGTCTGTAGTCTGGGGAGAGAATGCTATTAAAATTAATGTAAATCTGATTTCGAAGTTGAATGTGATAGCAACAACAATTTTTACCTTCATAGAAATGAAATTCACTTTCAAGCTTTTGAAAATAGTCTTATTTATCAATTAGATTTTTAAAAATAGCATATTTGGCTGGCAGCATTTGAATCTTATTACACACTGATATACATGTAGGTGATTTGAAATGTCAGCCTCGGTAAGGATGGCAGCAATTGAATGATGTATTCGATAAGAAATGAGAAGGTAAAGTACGGCTGTACTGTGAATTATGACAATGGTGCCCTGTTTCTTGTAGAAAACATCAGCAGTACTGTCTGCGGAAAAGCATACAGACTAGGTATGCGGACGTTGTGCGGTGGCACGGCTTTCTGTCCCTGTAGAAACCCTCACTTTCGAGGGTTCCTACTCATGCCTGCTTTGTATCAATTTATTTGGCACTATATATATATTATTTTGACTTCTGTACAAGTTCATTTGAATTATTGCTCATGGTATCTTTTGTTGCATAGATGGTTTCAATCATCTTGGTCTTAATCATTTTGACACCTTATTTTTGTTGTATTTTGACGTCTTGGTAATGTTGTAAAATGTGTTTCTTGTTGTGTACATACAATGTGAGAGTATAGATGTATATAAAATCTAAGACTGCTTTGTTTTTTTTAATTTCATAAGATGTATTGCCTATTTCATTTTTGGATAAAGAATTTTAAAAAAAATATTAAATGGTCAAAAACATTTTGTTGATTATACATGGCAATAATCACACTTTGTTTCACATCTTGTGAATAACATATTTCCCTTTAACTGCTACTGACAAGTGTTGAAATGTTACTTAACCAAATAATAAATCAAATAAGGAACACTTAATCAGCAATATTATTAAATGGAGTTTTAAAAATTTATCAGGGAAATAAAAAAAAGTTTTGGCTATACTTTTGAAATATTTGGTTCATCCTCTTACCAACGTAAGAGTTTTGATGGAACCCACTGTTGTGGTATTATATCAGTGATTTTATAGGAGCTTCCTTGCATGGTCTACTGCAATGGTTACTATGTACTCTGTTTTTCTTAACCAGTTTGGTCATTAATTCCACCCGCTTCTCAACACCGTTATCTATTTATTTACTTATTTATTCAGTTGACTCTGTCGTTGGTTCTCAATATTGTGGTGTGCTGTTCCTTTATGTACAGTTTGATACAATCTCACAATTATACAATTACGCAATCACAAAATAGTTATTTCAGTGAAGGAAACTCAAACGATTCACCGAACATCAAACTTTTAGTTAATCTAATTGGTTGCATGCGGAGGCAGACAAAGTAACCTGTCGTGATGTAGAGAAGCGGACATTGGGCAATGCATGTCCGCCTTGTATAGATATAAACAGCAGTCTTTAATGCTTATATGCAAAAAGTCATAAGAAATACATCTGTAGTGTGATGCAAATATTAAATTCTTTGTTTAGAAGCATGTAACATGTAACATTTCATCAAGTGATTTTGTAGTGCTATACATAATTATAATGGTTATCTGGCTAGTATCTGGATTGTTTTACTCACTAAGTCTTTCTGTTTATAGAATCGTGCTTGTTGTGCTCCAGCTACTATTTAGTCAATTTGGTTTTTATTTCTAAGCATCTTATGTTTCTGTTTTGCATTTTAGCACTCATATTCTAAAAACACTTTAATATGACTTTAATAATTGTATAGTTGGTTTGTCAATTATGAAAAGAATAAAGCTTGTAAATATAGTATTATAGTACATACATTACGAATGGCTAGAACATACATCATTAACGATGCATAACTTGGTGAAGGAGGCTTTATAACAGCGTAACTACTAACTTGATAATGAATTGTTTGTAAGAGTGACGTACCCTTACTAATCCCTGCATGGAGAAAGCTTTGCATGTATTGTGTCGTGTTGTGAGATGAGCTAGAGTAGATACTAGTCCAGTGTCATGTGGCATGCCGCTCTTGTGCTGAGTACTGAGTATTATTGCATCATGTCTGACTGACTTTTCTCTTTGTGACAGCAGCTGGGCTAGACGTAGCCATGATTTAGAATCAGACTACCTTGGTAGTAACTCTTGGGACAATAAAAGCAACGTGTATTCTAGTTCAAGGGATATTTATAAGTCGGCAGGAGACTACAGCACCGCCTGGCCGTACAAATATCATTTACGATCCACCAATACAGTAAGTCAATACTTTCCTCCTCATTCTATGTATGTACGGCTCTTGCAATGGAAATACATCCCTAAACATCTAGAAGGGTGGTCAAATTGTTTAAACGTCTGGTCAGATTGATAACATTTTTGTCGGTGCAGCAAGAAGTTTAGAGAACTTTCGAGTGAACCTCATGAAAATATCTGATTTGATGAAAACTGATGTCAGGTTAGCAATTAAGGAGGCAGAAAACTGTAGTAAACAAACAGGAGAGCAAACCATCTCCATTGTATGAGACGATCAGATTCGGTGAAAGTCTTCCATCTGGTATATTTAAATAGAATCCTAGAGGATCAGGCTGGTGTGGTTAAAGATTCACTCGAATGAGGACAATGTCCAGTGTCCCTGTAAGATTTTGTGAGGAATGATTCATAAGCTGCTTCCTATTGGTGGACGATCGTTCCCATCTGAAATTGAATGAATATTAATTTGGAGTAAAATCTTTGGCTTCTGATTCTGAATGGAAATCTTTGTTTAAACAGATGACATTGTCAATCTGTAAACTGTTTGAGAGGCATTCTAGATGTTGGTACAGATATGAGAAATCTTTATGGATCTACAACTTCTTTACTGAGTTGCAATGTTTTGATACAGATACTTACACTGTTTTCAATCATCAAGGGTCATTCTATGATATTACTAAATCGATTGGTTTTATTAGGAGTAAGAAACTTCACAGCAGGGCCTTTGCATCTTTGTTGTTGAGAACTTTTCTTTGTGCAGTAAGATTTGGGTGCAATGCTAGACTGCATTTCATCGCAGTACCACCCATAGTTCACTAGTTCCATCCAATGCTCTCAGGTTTCACCTCAATGCGTAGCCACAATGGTGTTCCGAGCATTCTCCCTGTAATAATACTATTTAGTATTCTTACTCAGTGTTGTGTTGCTTAGATGCCTATGATAGAGACAGGTCAGGCTTGGGCCTTTGGCGGTTTCGGGGATTATTTCAAGATTTCAAGATTTCTTCATGTTTATTGGTAATGGTTCTTGTTTATAAAATATAACAGTTGGCAATGTTTTCAATGTCATTCTCAAGGGTTTATTTGTGCATGGGTAAAGCATGAAGAATTAAGGACCAAATTATAGAATGAATAAAGAACTTTAAATTCAGCTTTTATATCTGACAGCTAAGCTTGAGAAATCGTAGAAAAGATGTTGTTACCAAGATTTAATCATTCCTAGATTTGCTTCATCCCTGCATGAATTATGTTGTTTCCCCAGTGTTATGTTTGGTGTGAGTGAATTTATGTTTATTGACAAGTTGAACAATGATACCTTTTCATGTCACCTAACTCAGCTTGTATGTGTTATTGTATCAACGTGTAACACAGTCAATGTTCAACCGTAATGTCATCCTAAAACCAAATCTTCCAGTTTGATCCTGTGACGACCATATTCTAATTTATGTTTTAGTGGAGAAATAGTGTGTGATGTGTTAGTGGACACAAGTTGCGTTTTAAACCAGAGAAACTTTGTAGTGGTTTATTCAATATTTAGGAAAGAAAAGCAAGTTGTTTGGATATCGACTCTGTTTTGTGAAGAGACGCAACATTAGTTGCCTGTTGAAAACAGAAAGTCAATATGAGCTGTAATGTACAGCATTAAGGGATAGGAATACATCAGATCATTCTAGATTAACCCCAGGTTTCACATAACTACACGTAGTTACTCATTCTGTGAGTTCATATTTAATGAAGTTAATTTCAAGGTTTAGGACGATAATCATGCATAAACTTATTTATAGTTTCAGTCAAATAACATAAATGTGCATCATGTTTAATACTGTTCATTCATTGAAAAGGTTTCAAATATATATGGCATTTAACATGTTCACATCAGATTCCAACAAAATAAGGGAGATTAAAGCATTGTTGTTGGGCTGAGGAGATGGAAACGTTGGCTATTATGTGATTGCTGTTGTATAATGTGAGATTCATGTGTCTAATTCTCTCTTTGATTAACATTCAAGTTTTTAAATCGTAAAAAAAATATATTCAAAAGTTCGGATTATATATTTTGTTCAAAGTTTTATATTATTTTATGAAATTTGACTTTGTGTAAGTGAATTGTTTTATCAAATAGGCCTAATATATAAGAAGTGAGAATCTTTGAACAAAGGCATATGAACGCAGTATCTTTTGAACTTGGTGGTTTAACTTGTCACAGGTCTGTAAAATATGTACTGGTTAGCAGATTTCGGCCCCTTACAGGTGAGATCTTTAGTGTTTTAGTGATAAACCAAACACGTTGACCATAAGTGTTTGTCTGTTGCTCACTTTTGAAGTCCTTATGATTGTATGTATACTGACATGTATATATCTATTTCTGTATATTAGTGGCGGATTCAGAAATTTTGAGGGGGGGGGGGGGGGGGGGGGTCAGCTTCTGGGTCCAACTTATTTACATTATACATGCAAGGGGGGGATCCACCACTATATTAGTTCTTGTCTCTTATGTACTTACCTATGTTGTCTGTTTTCAGATCGGCAGCTCTTACACGTAACCTGAAAGTCTCCAACGTTCGATGATGTCAGGCACATTTGGATGTGCCACGCCCACCAATGTTAATGTCACAAGGTGTAAAGATAGCATAAACCTCTGTACTGTATAGGAGATGGGAAATGTACAGTTCTATTTTTGTATAGGAAGTCTCTGTTGTTTTAGATTCAAGGTAGATAACTGCATGTATTGACCTCATTCAGTCGCAGAACCATGTTTGAAACCATCAAGTTATATGCAACCATTTCTTGGCGTTTTAGTTGGTGTAGTTTTATCTTTATTTTAATTATCAGAATATTTTTAGAAATGCTTGTAAAATGTTTTTAACCTGTATCAAAATTCATTTAACTCTTGAATGTAATGGTAAAGTATTCAATGTGTACCATCGTTACTATTTATTTTCTGATAGCTGTATGTTTATAAATGTGTATTCAATGAAGAGAATTTCTGTTAGTTTGTCATCTATGCACAATATTATTATCTGAGTCACCACTACATCATCATCAGACACCATAATGTTATACCTTCATTGCTCTATGTAAAATAGTATCTGAGGTATGCCAAAACTGGTTTTATCATTTTTCTGCCATGAAAATAAATTAGGTTTTTGAATGTTAGTGTGATGACTGGCAGAATTTTGTATTTTAAATTAGTTCTACAAAGTGTAATCTAAGGCATATTTGTGAATCTAAGTAATAGGATGTTGTAATTGACTGGAACTAGAACTGTGATAATGAACCACTTTATGGTTTTCATGTTTGTTTTAACTTTTTCCCCATGTTGACATGGCCCGTGTCTAGTTTAGAGTTATCTCCCCTTGTTGGTTGTTTTATCTTACATGGCTACCCCTCTTGAGCAGTGCTCGCTTTTAGTTTGTACATGTCATGAATGCTTTTAAACTGGAGATGAGAAATCTCTGTATGTTTTTATTCTACCTGATTATACATATTCATAAGTATATATATACATATGTATAAAGAAATACAACCCCTGATAATGGGGGCTTCACTTATGCATAGTAATATTAAGCAAACTTGATTTACCTACATATTGTTACATACTATTTGTATTTTATAACTGACAAATTATTCAAATGGTATGTCATGATATTTTTGTATTGTTATCTCATTTTATTTATTGGTATAATACCAAGTGTAAGACTGCATGTTGCACAATGCTAGAAGAGATACGGCGTGTGTGTATGGCATTTGAATATACCTCTTGCTGCCTTCCTTTCCAATGTAATGTCTCTTCCAAACTCTCTTCATGTTATCTTCCTTGGACTAGATATGGCCAGTTGAATTTCTGGGGTTTTAAAACGTAAAAGAGTTAGGTACTAAGCATATTCTGATTTTAAAAACCCATGGTAACAAATAGTCGGTAGTTCGTATTTGAAACATCAAAAGTTTGTTAATTTGTATATTCTTAATGGATTGTGTAAATATACCTTGAAACTTGAAATTGTGTGAATCAAAGAGTAACTTATTTGCCAGTTTAGTAGTTGTGAATTAAACAATTTTAGTGAAAATCATTTCTCAATCAACTCTGTTTAGCTCTCTTTTATATTTGGATTTATTAATATTTCTGCTGTTCGATTGTACATCCTGTTACTTCTGTGTTTTATTTCAAAGCATAATTAAAACATTTTGCCAGCTGATGCAATAAAATGTGTCTGAATCATGAAGCAATACTATTAACTATATTTGATTTTCTACGTATTTGAATGTTGAGGAGTCATCAAAAATTATTTTCAATCACGAATAAATAAGAATCAAAGAGGAAACGTACACTAACCAATACTGTATATAAATGTTGTAATGTTGTCCAAGCAATCTTGAACAATCCACAGCCTATTGTCCGAATCATTTATTTCTATAATCATATAATACAGTCGAGCAGTTAAAAATTAATTCATGAGTTTAAAAAGGCCTTTTCGAAATAAGAGGTTAACAAATGAAAAGATTTGCTGTGGTGTGTTGGAGAAATGTAGTTAAAACTGATAGATATGTGTATTAGGGAGAAGTGTCCTAATTGTCTCCCCTTGTATTCAAATTGGAGGAGTTTCCTCAAAGTTATAGAAATATTTAGCTAATATATATCTTATTTACCTAGTTCCATCTTTCTTGACCAGGGAATCGTTGCACAAAACAAACTTAACACTAAAGCTTTGTGCAAGGAGGCCCTGAACCCAATTGGCTTGTGTCTGGATACATTGCCTCATAATTGGATTCAATTTGTCTGAAGTGTGCATGTAACTGGACCCAATTTGCTGGTATATTGTCGTTGGACACAGTTATAATGAAAACTTGTTGCTGGTATACTGTAGTTGGATCCAATTTATTTACTAAGCCCTACAAGTGTTGAAAAATGTCAGTCATTTATTCTAATTATTTTGTCTTGAAGCTTAATTGTTTCCTTGGCTAAAGATCTTGTTAACTTGTAAAACTAGAAATTGGATCTATTTACCTTATAGCCTGACACTTTACTTAAGATTGGATCCAATTATATTTGCCATGGATCCAAGTGTCAATTTGTTATAGCAATGTACCTTGACACTCGATCCTTACATCTTTGAGGTTGAGCCAGTTGCATTACATTAAAACTGTATATATGTATCTTGGAGTAAGACATTTCTAGTTGGATCCAATTATGTTGACACTGGATTCCATTATGTTTGATCTGGAGCCAATTATGTTTGACCTGGAGCCAATTATGTTGACACTGGATCCAATTATGTTGAAACTGGAGCCAGTTATCTTGGAGTCAGAACCAGATGTGGTGGAACACGGGTGTGTTGGGTTTTATTAATCTTGCTGTATCTTCCTCTCTCTTCTGGCTTTCCCCTTCACTCTGCTTTATGCTAACTTGTACAGAGAACTAGAGATAATGTCATGATGTATATTTTATACAGTTTTATCACAAGATGATATTGACATTTAGAAAATATGAAATAAAAGGCTACAATCTATAATTTCCTTGTTTTGTATTTTATTCATTCAGTTTTGAAGATTTGAATATTGAAGTTGCAGAATCAAATTTGGTCTGGTCTTGATGTGAATTTATGAGAATATAAATGACTGAATTTAAAGGGGCTGTAGCAAAATTTTTTGCAAATTCTATTTTATCAAATTTCCCATTTATAATAATAGTTTATACCATTTATATTTACTTAAGAGGGTAAAACATCTTATTGCACAAACAAAATTATCCGTAGTGGTAATAATGGGGTTGGGAACACATTTTATTGTTTCGAATGACAAAACCAATTCCCATGGCTTTACTGAACCATGTACACTCATTCTTCAACTTGATTTCCAACGTGAGAAAGGTGTTTTACTATTAGTGACATTATTTTTCAAATACATTTCATCAACTTATTTATGTTAGACTAAGATGTTACAAAACTACCTCGACATAGTGACAAATCCAACACATTGTTGATGATCTGCCACTGCTTGTATCTACAAGTCTACTTGAATCATCTGATTGTCATTGTTACTTTCAGTTATCATATTCATAAAAAGTATTTGTTAGCCAATGAGATTTTGTCTGGGCTGTCAATATTGCTTGATTTAAAGTAATCTAATTGGCTGGTTATTTATTGCATGATACAAAGTGAAAGCTAACTAGGCAATCAGGGGTGAAGTACCCTGATGTTGCAGGATGCAGACCCATCCACGGGAGCCTGTAACCTCTACTTCAAAACGCAAGGCATAACTCTTGCCAGTCTCCATTACTGGCTGATGTAAGCCTTGCAGTATTTCCCTCACTTTGCCATGCCAAGATAGTGAATCGCTGCACCTGAAATGCATAGTGGGCCATGATTTCCTAGCACAGAGGTCTTAAGGAAATACTGCAAGGCCTGAATCAGCCAGTAATGGAGACTGGCAAGAGTTATGCCTTGCATTGTGAAGTTGCTGTAACTTATGCTGTGAACTGAATTCCACCACTAAACCACATGAACAATGAAAGAAGTAAGTTTGTAATTGAAATGAAAGTGATGCTACATAAAATAAGTCTGACGAGCTAAATATCGTAAAGGGACTTTTTATATATATATATAAAAAACATTTCTAAAAGTTCCTATCAGTGTTTTAACTGATGTTAGTAGATACAAATACAGAGATGATTTTATTTGGTGACAACTCTTCCTCTGGGCCTTTCTATGATCAAGGTTAACACATTACAATTCATAATTCACACTGACCAGAGTCTGCACACAATATTTCACCTTTGCACATGTGTGGCATTCAGTAACCACATAGTTATCAAATACATTTGTTTTCCACAATGGCAAAGGGGTATTTCAAAAGATGACAGTTTTCTGGGACTTCAGAGGCCGAGAGCAATAGGTTTTTAGAACATGGCCTCCGTGGTTCCTTTGGGACGACAGTCATCGAAGCTACAAGTTGTAAGCTGTACTAGCGACTTTACGAACTGCAAAAAGATAATGTATCCAGAATTCGAATACAACACAACAAAGACAAACTGGTGAACAGTTTCTAAGTTTTAGAAGAAACCCACTGATATAAGAATGTTAGTGCTTGAGGTAACTATATACATAGTAAACTTAGTGTTGCACACCTACATTTATACATAAAACGTGATGCTATGGCAATTTTGGGTAAATTGATTGAATGAAACACTTACGATATATATAAAGATGGGATATATTATGACTAATTTCTTCAAAGTAAAATTATTCATGTTGACGTTTTAAGAAATTACGCTTGAAGGGACAATGGTACATGTTTTTAAATCCAAAATAACGATTGTTCCTGTGCCGAAACTACGCGATAAATATTATGTTTCAAAGGACAAACAAACCCCCCAATGTCATTACGAAGTTTACTTTAACACATCAAAACATCTTTTATCATGTAAAATAGGGAAGTAAATGGTTCTTGAAATTCCATCTCCTTTTCAACAATTGTTGACAATTAATGAGAAAAATATTATAATCATACGATTTTGGATTAATCTGATATCTTTTTTAGTTCAGTTCGTTGATCAAACCTTTCTCTATGATTTAGCGATGCTATTTCTGTAATACACACCGGATTACGTCAGTCAGTAAATCGAATTTTGAGGGTTCCTACTGCTGTAACTAGAGACCTTTTGTTAAATGGCAGTTACGAAAGGTTCATCACTTCACTTGAAAGACTGACTTTAATTTTTCAGTGTACTTTTTCCTGGACACCATCAAAGCAGAATTATGTAAATGCAAATGTCACACAGTAGTGACACGTTATCTGAATGGAATTTGCTTTGTTAAACTGGTATAATGTTTCTGTCATATAACACAGTTGCTTTTTTAGCTCATCTGGCCTGAAAGGCCCGATGGGCTTATGGCATGGGATGGCGTCCGTCCGTCCGTCCGTCCGTCCGTAAACTTTTTGCTTTTTCGACTTCTTCTCCAGAACCAATGACTCCAGAGAGCTGAAATTTAATGTACAGACTCCTTGGCTGAAGGGGATACTAAATTGTAAATTTGGTGACCCTTTGACCCCAAATGTGGGTCACAGGGGTCATAACCTTAAAAGCTATTTTCATCTTCTTCTCCAGAACCAATGACTCCAGAGAGCTGAAATTTTATGTACAGACTCCTTGGCTGAAAGGGATTCTAAATTGTAGATTTGGTGACCCTGTGACCCCAAGTGTGGCTCACAGGGGTCATTACCTAAAAAAAACTATTTTCATCTTCTTCTCCAGTCCCAATGAACGTAGAGAGCTGAAATTTTATGTACATACTCCTTGACTGAAGGGGATTCTAAATTGTAAATTTGGTGACAGTGAGACCCCAAATATTGGGTCACAAAGGCAATGACCTAAAATGCTATTTTCATCTTCATCTCCAGTCCCAATGGCTCTAGCGAGCTGAAATTTTATGTACAGACTCCTTGGCTGTAAGGGATTCTAAATTGTAAATTTGGTGAGTCTGTGACCCCAAATATGGGTCACAGGGATCATAACCTAAAAGCCTATTTCAGTTTACAGCATCTTTCTGAGATTATATGTGCACTTCAATCAGTAAAGTAGGTAAGGGAGGTAATTTTAAAGAAAACAGCTGAGTTAAAGGCATTTCATCTTTCTGATGTGAGAGTTCTAACATGTGCTTTGAGAATATTATATGTCTGATGAAAAAGAGATATTTAGAATTAAAAACTTAGAATTGGAGGTCTAACAAAAATCATAAGTCATATTTTATCTTGTCTCACATTTCACATATGAGTAATTATTGTATTTTGCAAGTGAATTTGCTGATAAAGGTACACAAGTCTAAAAGTATTCTAAAGACTTAATACAGAATCTTTTATTAAATCTAATATAATGTTCTTTGTAATTTAAGAGTAAATAATGGAGTTTTTTTAATATCTCATGATATTTTGTAATTATTTGGAGAATTAATTAATTAATTAATGAGAATTTCCAGTACGAGTCAATTTGGTATACCTTATTTATATCATATTTTATACTTTATAACTGATTTAGTTTTCTATTAACTTTGCAGTTAATTTTATTCAATAGGAACAAGAAATGAGATAGATGTCTACATCATGGACATGTTTAATGTGAATCTATTTGAAATGAGAACTATTGAATAATGAATACCCTTTGAAGGAATAACTTGAAGAGGAATTAAATTTTTTCATTTTACATGAGATATGTGAACTGAATATGACTAGTGATGACTGGTGATAACATAGGACTATAAAAGAAGTAGCTATATGAGATTGTGACATCACACCTATTTTCATCATCTTCTCCAGTACAGAAAAATAATTAATTGTAGGAAAAACTGCATCTAACATATAAATTTTACTGGCTGTGAGTCCAGTGTCTGCATGTTATGTAATTGCATTGTGTTGACCTCTTCCTGGCAGAAGGATGAAAACTGATAGTTACACAGAGGTTTCAGGTTACTTCAAACTACTGTGCAGCACTGTGTTATCATAGACTGTGCGTGAGACTGCTTTAGTCTTCCACTGACTCTAAAAAAGAATTTATTCATAGAATATCACCATTTTATCAAATAAATGGTGAAAAAGAATTTACTAAAAAAAAATTCACCAATTTATTAAGTATTGAAATGGAGCCTATGAGAAATGGGATTTTCAAAAACTGAGGCTCCTATTCATTATGTAATAAATGTTGGTATTGCCATAATGCAATTAAGAATTAAAACAATATAATGCAAAGGTGTATGATATTCATAACGAATGTTGATTTATGTGTAACCAATTTTGATAATAATTAGCAGGGGTCATGACCTAAAAAGGTTTTTTTCATTTTCTTCTACAGCCCCAGGCCATTATTGCAATAGCTGACAGTGGTGAATTGTATGCAAAGAATTGTACCCGGGGTATTCATTATTATATAATGTGTGTACGATCTTAGAAAATAGTATGATCTCTCCACCACATTATTATATGTTTGATACCAGCAATTTATTTCCAAGCTTTGCGTTGCTCTTTCAACACATATATATAGCAGATTGGCAAAGTTATGGTAACAAAATATTTTTAAACTGCTTTAATCGTTTCACTACCTAGATTCTTATTACTACATTCCATTATCTGACCATTGCTATAAAGTCCACTCCCCACTTATTATCTCCTTATGAGCTACAGAGGCCATGGCTCTATTTTTCTACTTTCTTATCAGACAACATTTATTGGTGAAATAAAACTTCGGAGTGCACATGTATATTAACTAAGTATAACCTAGCACCCTGCAAGTGTGCACAGATTAGTTTACCTATGAGTATGTGCACTGCTGCTACACACTAGCTGGGTTGAACACGCTAGTTTCATTTCCATTTCTCTTCATTGTTTGTTTCACTATGGATAATACCACAAACCTACAGTATATTAGTGACACAATTTATACAATTACCAGAGGTCCTCAACAGTTACCTTAAATCATATTCCCACAGTGGTAAGATACTTGTAAGCCAACTCGTGATTCTGATTCTGAAATAATTCTAAATATATGCTTCTCAAGCGTAATGAAAAAAGTGGGATTCATCCTCATCCTCAATCATTTTACATAGTTACGGGCTGGGGATTCATATGTCCACTAATTTCAACACAAATTCAGAAGGTGAGAGTGCACAAGTGCACGAGTGCACAAAACGTTGCGAACATACGTCTGTCGGTGAATGTATCTCTTCTCGTCGTGACGAACTCCACCAGGACAGTTAACTACACCAGGACAGTTAACTACACCAGGACAGTTAACTACATTAGCTATGACAGTTAACTACACCAGGACAGTTAACTACATTAGCTATGACAGTTAACTACACCAGGACAGTTAACTACATTAGCTATGACAGTTAACTACACCAGGACAGTTAACTACACCAGGACGATTAACTACACCAGGACAGTTAACTACATTAGCTATGACAGTTAACTACACCAGGACAGTTAACTACCTTAACTAGGACAGTTAACTACACCAGGACAGTTAACTACATTATCTAGGACAGTTAACTAAACCAGGACAGATAACTACACCAGGAACGTTAACTACATTAGCTAGGACAGTAAACTACACCAGGACAGTTAACTACATTAGCTAGGACAGTAAACTACACCAGGACAGTTAACTACATTAGCTATGACAGTTAACTACATTAGCTAGGACAGTTTACTACACCAGGACGATTAACTACACCAGGACAGTTAACTACATTAGCTATGACAGTTAACTACACCAGGACAGTTAACTACCTTAACTAGGACAGTTAACTACACCAGGACAGTTAACTACATTATCTAGGACAGTTAACTACACCAGGACAGATAACTACACCAGGAACGTTAACTACATTAGCTAGGACAGTAAACTACACCAGGACAGTTAACTACATTAGCTAGGACAGTAAACTACACCAGGACAGTTAACTACATTAGCTATGACAGTTAACTACACCAGGACAGTTAACTACACCAGGACAGTTGACTATATTAGCTAGGACAGTTGACTACATTAGCTAGGACAGTTAACTACATTAGCTAGGACAGTTAACTACACCAGGACAGTTAACTACACCAGGACAGTTAACTACATTAGCTAGGACAGTTAACTACACCAGGACAGTTAACTACATTAGCTAGGACAGTTAACTACACCAGGACAGTTAACTACATTTGCTAGGACAGTTAACTACACCAGGACAGTTAACTACATTAGCTAGGACAGTTAACTACATTAGCTAGGACAGTTAACTACACCAGGACAGTTAACTACATTAGCTAGGACAGTTAACTACACCAGGACAGTTAACTACATTAGCTAGGACAGTTAACTACACCAGGACAGTTAACTACATTAGCTAGGACAGTTAACTACACCAGGACAGTTAACTACATTAGCTAGGACAGTTAACTACACCAGGACAGTAAACTACATTAGCTAGGACAGTTAACTACACCAGGACAGTTAACTACATTAACTAGGACAGATAACTACACCAGGACAGTTAACTACATTAACTAGGACAGTTAACTACACCAGGACAGTTAACTACATTAACTAGGACAGTTAACTACACCAGGACAGTTAACTACATTAGCTAGGACAGTTAACTACACCAGGACAGTTCACTACATTAGCTAGGACAGTTTACTACACCAGGACAGTTAACTACACCAGGACAGTTAACTACATTAGCTAGGACAGTTAACTACACCAGGACAGTTAACTACATTAGCTAGGACAGTTAACTACACCAGGACAGTTAACTACACCAGGAAAGTTAACTACATTAGCTAGGACAGTTAACTACACCAGGACAGTTAACTACATTAACTAGGACAGTTAACTACACCAGGACAGTTAACTACATTAGCTAGGACAGTTAACTACACCAGGACAGTTAACTACATTAGCTAGGACAGTTAACTACACCAGGACAGTTAACTTCATTAGCTAGGACAGTTACTACACCAGGACAGTTAACTACATTAGCTAGGACAGTTAACTACACCAGGACAGTTAACTACATTAGCTAGGACAGTTAACTACACCAGGACAGTTAACTGCATTAGCTAGGACAGTTAACTACACCAGGACAGTTAACTACATTAGCTAGGACAGTTAACTACACCAGGACAGTTAACTACATTAACTAGGACAGTTAAATACACCAGGACAGTTAACTACATTAGCTAGGACAGTTAACTACACCAGGACAGTTAACTACATAAGCTAGGACAGTTAACTACACCAGGACAGTTAACTACACCAGGACAGTTAACTACATTAGCTAGGACAGTTAACTACACCAGGACAGTTAACTACATTAGCTAGGACAGTTAACTACACCAGGACAGTTAACTACATTAACTAGGACAGTTAACTACACCAGGACAGTTAACTACATTAGCTAGGACAGTTAACTACACCAGGACAGTTAACTACATTAGCTAGGACAGTTAACTACACCAGGACAGTTAAATACACCAGGACAGTTGACTATATTAGCTAGGACAGTTGACTACATTAGCTAGGACAGTTAACTACATTAGCTAGGACAGTTAACTACACCAGGACAGTTAACTACACCAGGACAGTTAACTACATTAGCTAGGACAGTTAACTACACCAGGACAGTTAACTACATTTGCTAGGACAGTTAACTACACCAGGACAGTTAACTACATTAGCTAGGACAGTTAACTACACCAGGACAGTTAACTACATTAGCTAGGACAGTTAACTACACCAGGACAGTTAACTACATTAGCTAGGACAGTTAACTACACCAGGACAGTTAACTACATTAGCTAGGACAGTTAACTACACCAGGACAGATAACTACATTAGCTAGGACAGTTAACTACACCAGGACAGTTAAGTACATTAGCTAGGACAGTTAACTACACCAGGACAGTTAACTACATTAGCTAGGACAGTTAACTACACCAGGACAGTTAACTACATTAGCTAGGACAGTTAACTACACCAGGACAGTTAACTACATTAGCTAGGACAGTTAACTACACCAGGACAGTTAACTACATTAGCTAGGACAGTTAACTACACCAGGACAGTTAACTACATTAACTAGGACAGTTAACTACACCAGGACAGTTAACTACATTAACTAGGACAGTTAACTACACCAGGACAGTTAACTACATTAGCTAGGACAGTTGACTACACCAGGACAGTTAACTACATTTGCTAGGACAGTTAACTACACCAGGACAGTTAACTACATTAGCTAGGACAGTTAACTACACCAGGACAGTTAACTACACCAGGAAAGTTAACTACACTAGCTAGGACAGTTAACTACACCAGGACAGTTAACTACATTAGCTAGGACAGTTAACTACACCAGGACAGTTAACTACATTAACTAGGACAGTTAACTACACCAGGACAGTTAACTACATTAGCTAGGACAGTTAACTACACCAGGACAGTTAACTATATTAGCTAGGACAGTTAACTACACCAGGACAGTTAACTACACCAGGAAAGTTAACTACATTAGCTAGGACAGTTAACTACACCAGGACAGTTAACTACATTAGCTAGGACAGTTAACTACACCAGGACAGTTAACTACATTAGCTAGGACAGTTAACTACACCAGGACAGTTAACTACATTAGCTAGGACAGTTAACTACACCAGGACAGTTAACTATATTAGCTAGGACAGTTAACTACACCAGGACAGTTAACTACATTAACTAGGACAGTTAACTACACCAGTACAGTTAACTACACCAGGACAGTTAACTACATTAGCTAGGACAGTTAACTACACCAGGACAGTTAACTACATTAGCTAGGACAGTTAACTACACCAGGACAGTTAACTACATTAACTAGGACAGTTAACTACACCATGACAGTTAACTACATTAGCTAGGACAGTTAACTACACCAGGACAGTTAACTACATTAGCTAGGACAGTTAACTACACCAGGACAGTTAACTATATTAGCTAGGACAGTTAACTACACCAGGACAGTTAACTACACCAGGAAAGTTAACTACATTAGCTAGGACAGTTAACTACACCAGGACAGTTAACTACATTAGCTAGGACAGTTAACTACACCAGGACAGTTAACTACATTAGCTAGGACAGTTAACTACACCAGGACAGTTAACTACATTAGCTAGGACAGTTAACTACACCAGGACAGTTAACTACATTAGCTAGGACAGTTAACTACACCAGGACAGTTAACTACATTAGCTAGGACAGTTAACTACACCAGGACAGTTAACTACATTTACTAGGACAGTTAACTACACCAGGAAAGTTAACTACATTAGCTAGGACAGTAAACTACACCAGGACAGTGAACTACATTAGCTAGGACAGTTAACTACACCAGGACAGTTAACTATATTAGCTAGGACAGTTAACTACACCAGGACAGTTAACTACACCAGGAAAGTTAACTACATTAACTAGGACAGTTAACTACACCAGGACAGTTAACTACTTTAGCTAGGACAGTTAACTATATTAGCTAGGACAGTTAACTACACCAGGACAGTTAACTACACCAGGAAAGTTAACTACATTAACTAGATCAGTTAACTACACCAGGACGGTTAACTACATTAGCTAGGACAGTTAACTACACCAGGACAGTTAACTACATTAACTAGGACAGTTAACTACACCAGGACAGTTAACTACACCAGGAAAGTTAACTACATTAACTAGGACAGTTAACTACACCAGGACAGTTAACTACATTAGCTAGGACAGTTAACTACACCAGGACAGTTAACTACATTAGCTAGGACAGTTAACTACACCAGGACAGTTAACTACATTAGCTAGGACAGTTAACTACACCAGGACAGTTAACTACATTAGCTAGGACAGTTAACTACACCAGGACAGTTAACTACATTAGCTATGACAGTTAACTACACCAGGACAGTTAACTACATTAGCTAGGACAGTTAACTACACCAGGACAGTTAACTACATTAGCTAGGGCAGTTAACTACACCAGGACAGTTAACTACATTAGCTAGGAAAGTTAACTACACCAGGACAGTTAACTATATTAGCTAGGGTAGTTAACTACACCAGGACAGTTAACTATATTAGCTAGGACAGTTAACTACACCAGGGGAGTTAACTACACCAGGAAAGTTAACTACATTAGCTAGGACAGTTAACTACACCAGGACAGTTAACTACATTAGCTATGACAGTTAACTACACCAGGACAGTTAACTACATTAGCTAGGACAGTTAACTACACCAGGACAGTTAACTACATTAGCTAGGGCAGTTAACTACACCAGGACAGTTAACTACATTAGCTAGGAAAGTTAACTACACCAGGACAGTTAACTATATTAGCTAGGACAGTTAACTACACCAGGACAGTTAACTATATTAGCTAGGACAGTTAACTACACCAGGGGAGTTAACTACACCAGGAAAGTTAACTACATTAACTAGGACAGTTAACTACACCATGACAGTTAACTACACCAGGACAGTTAACTACATTAACTAGGACAGTTAACTACACCAGGACAGTTAACTACACCAGGACAGTTAACTACACCAGGACAGTTAACTACCTTAACTAGAACAGTTAACTACACCAGGACAGTTAACTACATTAGCTAGGACAGTTAACTACACCAGGACAGATAACTACACCAGGAAAGTTAACCACATTAGCTAGGACAGTAAACTACACCAGGACAGTTAACTACATTAGCTAGGACAGTTAACTACACCAGGACAGTTAACTACATTAGCTAGGACAGTTAACTACACCAGGACAGTTAACTACATTAGCTAGGACAGTTAACTACACCAGGACAGTTAACTACATTAGCTAGGACAGTTAACTACACCAGGACAGTTAACTACATTAGCTAGGACAGTTAACTACACCAGGACAGTTAACTACATTTACTAGGACAGTTAACTACACCAGGAAAGTTAACTACATTAGCTAGGACAGTAAACTACACCAGGACAGTGAACTACATTAGCTAGGACAGTTAACTACACCAGGACAGTTAACTATATTAGCTAGGACAGTTAACTACACCAGGACAGTTAACTACACCAGGAAAGTTAACTACATTAACTAGGACAGTTAACTACACCAGGACAGTTAACTACATTAGCTAGGACAGTTAACTATATTAGCTAGGACAGTTAACTACACCAGGACAGTTAACTACAACAGGAAAGTTAAATACATTAACTAGATCAGTTAACTACACCAGGACGGTTAACTACATTAACTAGGACAGTTAACTACACCAGGACAGTTAACTACATTAGCTAGGACAGTTAACTACACCAGGACAGTTAACTACATTAACTAGGACAGTTAACTACACCAGGAAAGTTAACTACATTAGCTAGGACAGTAAACTACACCAGGACAGTGAACTACATTAGCTAGGACAGTTAACTACACCAAGACAGTTAACTATATTAGCTAGGACAGTTAACTACACCAGGACAGTTAACTACACCAGGAAAGTTAACTACATTAACTACGACAGTTAATTACACCAGGACAGTTAACTACATTAGCTAGGACAGTTAACTATATTAGCTAGGACAGTTAACTACACCAGGACAGTTAACTACACCAGGAAAGTTAACTACATTAACTAGGACAGTTAACTACACCAGGACAGTTAACTACGTTAACTAGGACAGTTAACTACACCAGGACAGTTAACTACATTAACTAGGACAGTTAACTACACCAGGACAGTTAACTACACCAGGAAAGTTAACTACATTAACTAGGACAGTTAACTACACCAGGACAGTTAACTACATTAGCTAGGACAGTTAACTACACCAGGACAGATAACTACACCAGGAAAGTTAACTACATTAGCTATGACAGTTAACTACACCAGGACAGTTAACTACATTAGCTATGACAGTTAACTACACCAGGACAGTTAACTACATTAGCTAGGACAGTTAACTACACCAGGACAGTTAACTACATTAGCTAGGGCAGTTAACTACACCAGGACAGTTAACTACATTAGCTAGGAAAGTTAACTACACCAGGACAGTTAACTATATTAGCTAGGACAGTCAACTACACCAGGACAGTTAACTATATTAGCTAGGACAGTTAACTACACCAGGGGAGTTAACTACACCAGGAAAGTTAACTACATTAACTAGGACAGTTAACTACACCATGACAGTTAACTACACCAGGACAGTTAACTACATTAACTAGGACAGTTAACTACACCAGGACAGTTAACTACACCAGGACAGTTAACTACACCAGGACAGTTAACTACCTTAACTAGAACAGTTAACTACACCAGGACAGTTAACTACATTAGCTAGGACAGTTAACTACACCAGGACAGATAACTACACCAGGAAAGTTAACCACATTAGCTAGGACAGTAAACTACACCAGGAATGTTAACTACATTAGCTAGGACAGTAAACTACACCAGGACAGTTAACTACATTAGCTAGGACAGTTAACTACATTAGCTAGGACAGTTAACTACACCAGGACAGTTAACTACAACAGGACAGTTAACTTCATCTGGACAATTAACTACACCAGGACAGTTATCTTCATCGCACCAATAAAATGGTTTCTAATCCATTGTATTGATGGCCCACGGCTGAACTAGAAGTCAGATTTGTAGCAAAGTAAGGAAACAAACTCAATAATCTTCAAACAGGTTTTATTGACTCATCATTTGGCGGGCGTCTCGTCCTGTCCTCCAGGTCAAGGGGAGATGTGTCCAGTTCAGCGCTTAGACCAAGTCTGTCCAATTCTAGGAAGTATGTCCTTATATAGGCGACTGGGTGTCACACGTTTAGTTGTTTTGACTAGTGTCCAAATCCAGGGTGACTTAAGATATTACAATGTCAGCAATTAATCTTTTCAATAATCTACAAAATCCTATTTTTGTTGTTTTTGTGTTCGTTTGTTGTATTTACAAAAAGATATGTAAAATATACGTTGTACATACTTATTTATGATTGGGGCAAGTGTTTATGTTATACTTTTGTAAAACAAATATTTGTAACTTAAAATTGACATGTTATGTCCTATGGGCCTGTGGCCTTTTTGACAGAATAAACTATCATTCTATACATAATTCTGTTTTGACCACCTACATGATTAGCCATCGGTCATTAAATGGTTTTTCTATGGTCAACCAGTGGTCACTCGGATTATGAGCTTATGACACTGTCAGTCACCACACATTCCCCAGTCCCAGTCGCCCAACAAGGTTCAGAAGGCAAACTTTGTTACAGATTTAAACAGAAATTGTGCATATCAATAGGATACAAAACATTTCGAGCTTGCGTGAACACGCACCTGTTCGCCTGCAGGTCACACGGACCTTATCTCGGGGCACAAATTATAACGTCTTGTCCTTGACAATATTCAGTGCAGGTATATAGTCGGGTGAAGTGTGTGCACGTAATACTTTACAGTACGTGGCTGTTGGACATACTGTACGGGGAGGTAATAACTTGAATGGTAAGTAATGCATATATGAAACATGTATCTGAATATTCAAACTCTACAGCGATTTCGAGCATCATCACATCATGCTTGACAAGGTAAACATTGAGCTATGCAAAACGTAGTAGATTTAAAACATGATGCTAAACAGTGCGATTCTTTGCATGTTTATTACTTGATTGACTAAAATATATTGAATATACTGTAAGGCTCGTGGCCATCTACTGACAAATATTGTTGTTGGTGATGAAAGGGATATGAGAGATACTCAGAATTAAATTGATTTGAAGATTTTGGTATTTCCAAAAACCTATTTCAATGCATTATACGCACATTTGTGTCAAGTGTATTATATAACAAGTAAAAATTTAAATAAGTAACAAACTCAATTGAATTAGTACATCACTTCGTATTCATAAAGGGTTGTAAAGTAGGTGTCCAGTGATCACTGTTCTTCCTCTGTCCTTCATGTGCAATCATGAAACAAGGACAATAGGATGTGAATTAGATTTGGACACTTGAAAGTTTTGACGTTTGTCTTATATCTAGCTTCCAATCAGCGGACTATTCTGTAATATATTTCCAAATTGAATTCTTTTCAAACGTTTTCACAACTCAATATCAATTGAAAAGTATTCAATGCATGTTCAATATGTATGTGACGTTTCTCAAGCTTTTGATCTTCTCTTGTGACGTTTCCAATGCTTTTGATCTTCTCTTGTAACGTTTCAAATGCTTTTCATGTTTTCATGTAAGATTTCCATCTCTTGTAACGTTTCGATGTTTTTTGTTTTGTTTTTATCTTCTCTTGTAATGTTTAAGAGGCTTTTGATCTTCTCTTGTAATATTTCTAATGCTTTTGATCTTCTCTTGTACATTGCTAATGGTTCTGATCTTCTTTTGTAACGTTCCCAGTATTTTTTAAAATTCTCTCTTGTAACGTTTTCACCGCACGTTGGCTCTCTATTGTAACATTTTCACAACATATAATTATAATGTCCCCTTTTAACATTTTCAACGCTAGCGTGGTTCTTTTGTAACTCTCTGCAATGATAGTACGACTTCACGTAACGAGGTCACCTATGTCCAGATGACATCCAAGGCGTGGTACCGAGACGCGAGTAGAGAGCGGGAGTGGGAGCTACATCTGACCGACCCCCCGGAGTACCTTACCATTGAACAACTCTACAAGCGGTGTGGCGTCAAATACGAGCGGGTACGTCTACATGTGTACTAACCTGTGCTCTGGAAAAATATACACAGGATCATAGCATCGTGTAAAAGTGACCCAGAAAATAATTCACAATTATGTCAAATGTCCCTCGATAAACCATCGTGTTCGTCTCGTGTCTCCAGGTCTCCGATGAGTTATGTGACGACCATGATGCTCTAGAACGCTTCCCGTCCGAGCGGAAGTATGCCTACCACGATTACATGGTACTCAACAACGAAACGGTGAGCGGGGGGTGTCTCTGATCACTCGTGATCAGCTTCTCACAATCATTGATAAGTCGTAAACGTTGATTTACCTCTCTTTTTATTATCTTTGTGACAACCTCCTAGCTTTGTAAGAAATAACCATCACGATATTGTGAACCACAGATAGCCTCCACAAGGACTAGAAACAGGGTGCTTAAAGGGGCAGTAGCACGTTTTTTTGCTCAAATAAGTTGATGAAATGTATTTGAAAAATAATTTCACCAATAGTAAAATATCCTTCTCTCTTCGGAAAATAAAGTTGAAAATGAGTGTACATGCTTCGGTAAAGCCATGGGAATCGTTTTTGTAATACAAAATAATAAATTGTGTTCACAATAAAATGGCCGCCATGCAATTTTTGCTTTATACGCAACATAGTTTTTACCACTACAGATAATTGGTTTGAGTAATAAGATGTTTTACCCTCTAAAGTTAATTTAAATGACATAAACTATCATTATAAATGGGAAATTTGAAAAAATAAATTTTGCAAAAAACGTGCTACAGCGCCTTTAACAATTGTTGAGTTTTTATATCGAGATCACCACTTTATGTCAATGATTCTGGATTCAGAGTAAACTCTAGCCATATTCTTCTCACTTTATTCAGGAAAACGCCAACAAATAAATAAATAAATAAATAACAACCCTCTCCGAATATCACAGACCAATAGTCGTGTACTTATGATTTATGTGACACTTGTTATGTTTTTTACGGAACATAATTGCAACTCCAGAACGCCAAGTTCTACGGAGAGCACCTGCACGACGACGCCGAGATCCGACTGATTATCGAGGGGTCGGGGTACTTCGAAGTGCGCTCCATCGATGACCGCTGGGTCAGGATCAACGTCACCAAGGGAGACCTGTTGGACCTACCCCCGGGGATCTGGCACACATTCGCCCTGGACAAGGGGGTATGTAAAGAGTCCTTCTTTGGACTTGCATATTTTCTCCCCTGAAAGGAGTTCTATTTTCTCATTCTCTCCTTGCGAACCTATAAAAATCCAATCAAACATTTTAGAACATTTTATATTATTGTTAAATTTCCTATATTTCATTTTTAAAAACAAGCTCAGATTTCTCTGTCTATAATTCAAATTAACTACCACATAACGTCTTGTACATTTACTTAGTTCTTAAACTTGTCAACCTATTTGTGGTATTTCCTAAGAACCTTCTGAAGGTGTGACCATGTTTCAGAACCACTGCAAGATGCTGCGCCTGTTCTCCGAGACTCCCGTGTGGAAGGCCGACTTCCGGAAAGATATCGAGAACCCTCCCGCCAGAGAGCGCTACAAGGCAACAATGGCGGCTCTTGCTTAAATGTCCCCAACAGCAACCTGAATAAAACAGTAAACTGAAACAGAATGAACTCATAGTCCCAGAGAAATCTAACATGCTTTTGCTTAAAAAAGGGATTTGGCTTCTCGACTGTCAACATTTAATTGTTACCCCATCTTGACACGTGTGTTGTGATTTAGGGAATCTGTTTGTACAAGGAACGATTGTTTAAGTACTAATTGTGCAGAGTTGATCCCACTTCCATTATTCTTCGCCATGTTGTATCGGAGATTATATATGCTTCAGCAATGCTTATATTACCCTGTTCGTGAACTTTAATGTATTCATTAACTTGAATGAGTTAGAAAGAATCTAAAACATTTTTGATTCCTGTGATGTGTATGGACTTGACGAATAAACCCAACAGTTCCGAAGTGTTCAAAGTAAATAGCTATATAGTAAGTCAATGTTAATGTATGGCACTTAATGACTTAAACGATCTTAGCATTAAGATTACTTCGAAAACCTGGATCCTGGTTAGTTACACTCCATTGGCTGTGCGTGTTACTTCACAAAACGATCTTCTCCACAAGAACAGTTATTATTGGTTATCCTGACCTACCTCTTGTAAGAGAGCCCACGTGTACATAGAAGTGTGAAATGTTGTGTACATATACCTTAGCCAATTATGGAATAATTAATGATTGTCTTGGCGACCCAAGTGGTAAGGCCAATAGACGTCACGATTTAAAACCATAGGGTTCAGGGCCTAGATTTTCGAAGCTCTCTTAGCGCTGAGTCTGAGATTGTCGAACGCCAATGCTAACGAGTTGTACTAACGACTATCTTAGCGCTAAGAGAGCTTCCTCAATCTAGGTTCACGATAATATAACATAACAATTGCGTACTTATATTGCGCACCCTATATTCAACACCCTAAGGTATGCTCAAAGCGCTACAATTATTACCCTGAAGGAATTGTACTTTCAAAGCTGCTGCTAAACGCTTCGTCAGTACTTCTCGTATTCGGGTACCAATTTGTACACCTGAGTAGAATGAGTGCAATGTGGATGAAGTGCCCTGCCCAAGGACACAACACAGTAATCGACCTAAGTCAAAAGTCTTTGGTGTCTCCACCGGGATTCGAACCTGGATCGGCGTGAGAGGCCAGCGTGCTAACCACTACACCACCGTGCTCCACAACGATGACAACATTATGTGTTCATCCAGCCTCGGTTTCGATGCAGAACACCTTCAGGTGACCCTATATCAATAAAACTGTCTTAGTGCAATCAAGGACGTATATCACATCTAATTCCTTGGTGCAATGTTATAGCGTGATACTAAGGTTACCCTTAGTGTAACGGTTGTTTTATGTCCTTGGCCAATACGAATTATACACTTTAGATAGATGTAGCACAACAGCTTACAGTCAAAGTGAAGAAGACAGTCACGGTTTTAGGTTTTATTCCAACAAGTGCATAGTTAATAGCCTCTCCCCCTCCTCCCCTCTCCGGGCCGGTTACTACTGGTTAGCCTTCACGGACTGATGTCTGGCTCTGCTCTCTAGCTCTCTCTGTCCGTTCTTCCTCTGTTCCTCCCAACCTGGCCACCCCGTCTTTAAGACGTACTCAGCCCTGACCGGGTCACAGGTTCTGACCAGGTAGGAAGTAATAGCTTGTAATTCATCCATTGTATTAGTCCATTATTGGCATTATCAGTCAGCACGTGATGTTGTTGATGGCGATGTTTACATCTGACCTCTGTGGTTGACCGAGACGTAGAGGGTAATGTCCGAGTAACTCTCCATTCCTTAAACATAATGGAGCAGAGGCCCCGGAGGGTTACAAGGATATTACCCTTCTTAATTTACACTCAAAGTATTGCTCTTTTATCAAAATTGCTTTAAAAAGCTAAAGAAATTAAATTTCTACTTAAAAAATATGATGCGATGTGTAACTCTCCATTACCGCAAAAATAGTGGATCGAAAGAACAATAGGATGACCTCACAAGTGTAATTTAACCACTCTTCCGGATGTAAACATCCTGTTGTGGTGCGATGCAGAGTCGGTGTTATATGACCTGACTCGTGCCTGATCTATGTAGATAGTTTCATAACAAAGGATCTAACTCGCTTTGTTACATATAGAGTGATCTTGAAAAAGGTGTCACTTGAAACAACATTTACTCGACTATTTCTTCAAAGGTTCCAGAAAGCTGAGATCATGTTTCGTGTGACTATCTGACCACAAGGGTTACTCCTTCAAGTATTAGATTATTTCTTCTAAAACACAAACAGACCTAAAGCTGAAATCTGATTAATAAAGTTAATGATTGATGAATTAGTTAATTATGACACCTATTACGGGTCACAGTAGCCATTTTTGGGGTTGTTCAAAATTAAACTAATAGGCCTAGAAAGGTGAAGTCATATACTCAGACAGGTAGTTGTGACAACAATCCAAGCTTTTTAGACCACAGGAACCAACCTAAAACTTGTAGTCATCTTATTATTTCATAAGTAAAACTAAATCCATATATCTCAAAACTTTTCTTCTCTCTACTGTCTCTTGACCAGTGTGCCTTGACTAGTGCACATCGTTTATTGGTTTGTGAAATCCAGCAGTGTAGAAAACTCCCAAAAGATCCAAGCCAGACAGACGGACTGGTAACTGAAATAAATTACCAGTCCGGGTGAAAACTACCTGTCCAGTTTTCAACAATCACATAGAAGTTACTGCAAGTACCAAATATGTTTTATACGTTATCTGGTTGTGCATGTTCCACGCATTTCACTAATCAACAGCTGGCTAATTTACCAAATGTCAGTCAAGTGTTCATTTGATCATACAGGTACGTTTAATCATTCCTTTTGTGGAAAAAGTGTTCTACTGCGGATTATATATATTGGGTAACATAACTAGACATCTGGTCAACAATTCGCTGCTTTTCCGATTACATTCAACGCATAAGTAATTGCCTGTTCACGGAGTTAATTATTTCTTGACCTTTAAGAGGCAGATTTAATAATACCGTAATATACCTACCTGTATCGTCATTTCGATGTAAAATGTTCACAACAACCTGAGGTCGGACCACGTTGTGGCATATAAGAATTGAAGAAATGAAAGTCCTTTGTTGACAGTTTGTAGTTTTTGTTGAGAATTATGATTATGATTATGATGCAATATAAACACATGGAGACAATGTAACACATGATTGACAGATATAAATCTGTTTAAACAATGTTGGTTAAACAATAAAAAAGAAACTGTCGACAATAGCAACGATGTCGACACACACAGTGATTCGTCAAGGCAAGTATTCTTAATTATTTTCCTGCCCCTTTGTTGGGATACCATTCTTGGACAATGAGTGTAATGGGACTTGGTCATCTTCAGCAACATATTAATATATAAATAACACAATTGATAAATTAGTTTGTGTTGATATTGCACTTGACAAGTGATACATAAATATAAAACACAGAGTAAGTAGAATACAAAGACTTAGGAGTTAGTATAAAAATACTGAGATATGTTTGCCATTTTTAGCATTTTATATAATGAGTAAATCAGATAATATACATTTAATATTTATAAATAATTCATACAAGATTTCTTACTAGTTTCCTTGAATATTTTTAGTTTATTAGCCCATCTCGCGACCGAAGTGACAGTGGTAATTGCTGACTGAAAAAATACAATAAAACAGCTTTTGGACAGTAGTATACAATGGTTTGATGATGTGTGGGAAGAAAAGAAAACGAATCAGTAATAGATATTTAAATGTAGAATGTTCAATCTTAATATCAATATTACTTTTATACACTAGCATTCATGGATAGTACCTTCTCTTTAGACATATATTTATGTATGTTTTGAACATATTTTCATTGTATAGAACGGTGGATGAATTTGACACAAAAAGGTTGCGAGTTAAAATTGTACAAACATTTTTACAAATATAGATTATCTCTGAAATGTTTGTTTGGAAAAATAAGCAGTAAGAATGTATCAAATTTGTTTTTTGATCAATTGTTCATGAATCTGTCAAGTTAATAAAGAATATAAAATATGCATTCATTAGAGTGCCTTTGTGTAAGTTAGACTGATCTAGAATGTTGTTTATATTTGAGACTTTTAATTATTTTCATTCATGCTTTAGGTATCGCTCTGTAAACGGTAATAAACGGCAGTTCAAAGAGTTTTGATAAAGCGTTAAGAAACCGTGGTTATCGTTTTTACTAAATGTTTTAAAATACCGTTACCTGTTAGAGATAACAAGTCTGTTATTGTGAAAAATATGTTGTAACTCAATATTGAACATAAACACTTCTCGAACGTTTTTTTGCTAAAGCGTTTTATCCCAAGGTTTGTCCATACGTTTAGTAAGTCACAGAGAGTTCAACTTTCACCCACTATTTCTCAAAGAGTCATTAGCTGAGTTTAGTTTTCTGGTAATATCACCTATCAAAGTCACCCCAAAGTCAGATATCTCATTACATTCCTTTGTCGTTATTTCATTCATTTGAGCTTCAAAACATGCGTAGATAAGCAGTGCATTATCTTTCCGGATGTGCAGTTACAAACAATGACAATGCTATTTAGCTTGACTTTCATAGGGATGGCTTCTACAGCTGCGTACGGGACGTTTGTTCACCTACTTGTGTGTTTAGTGCAAATGTCATTTAATTTGACATACCTTTGAAGCATCGTATCAACGCGAAAACTAGACCGATCATTTTGCATTTATAGTTTATAAAAAAAAGACAGTTAAGTGTTCTATAACATACTCTAATTTGATATCTCATAGTAAACTGTAACAGTTTTGGCAGCTTCTTAAAGGGACCAGGGGTCATTTTTTTCTAAATTTTATTTTTATTTTTCGCCTTTGAAATATTCATTAAGTGATCAACTGGGTCTAAAATGCGTCATATATTGCCTCGTATACCCAATCAATGTATTTGTGATAAATTTGTTCTAATTCAGTCAATATGAAAACTTTAAGAAATTTTAATTTTCAAAATTTGACCCCCTCTTGTCTTTTTCTTTATGCCAAATTTCATAAACATACACCGCTGACGTGACAATCATAGGATACGTTTGAGAATGATTGTATTAATCATGGATACATGATGTTTCATTGTTATAGTATATGATGTAATTTTATTGACTTTACAATGAACGTCAATTTACATGATATATGATTTACATGCACTATGATTCACATGTAGGTGAACACACTTTTGGTATGCAGCTCAGGTTCAGGACTAATACTCCAATTCTACTTACTGTGACACCTCATGAAAATCATGTTTATCTTCTTATTCTATATAAACGTACATTCAACTTTATAGTATGTAGTAATATATTCATTTAGCATTTTCAATTAATTGAATTTCTACATTTTAAGAATGTTTAAGTTACATGCCATAGAATCTGGCCAAAAGCCATTTTGAAAAAAGCTATTTCAATAACCCAAGTGTACTTGAACAGACATAGAAATAACAGTATTGTACTCTGATGTATGAAATTGCGGGTACCTCTTTACAAATCATGTCCCAAAATAAAGCATTCAGAACCGATCAGCAGCGGTATTTCGTTTTTTACACTGTTGAAAATGTGGCGACTTTCTTTTGCGGTTGAATGTATCTAGACATACCAACCCGCACAATGTAATCGTGTTTCGATGACGAATCATTGCAACCCTGCATTAATTATGTGCCACTCATTCATGATATGATGTATTGTGTGGAAATATCAGAATAAAGTAGGGAAATTTAACAATCCAGATGGAACAACTGTTTTAGGGATATAGAGCACTTACTGTTTAATCTGTAAACAGTTGATTTAGAGAACCATCAAGGATGTTAGTGTTTCAAATACAAGATTATTTGTGGAAGATATACTTATAACGTGAATCGCTAGAGAAATCTTTTATCTACAACATGGCATGTGATAAATAATTTTCATATCACGACAATGTAATGCAATTTGGTTCTAAAGATAGGTTCCCCTTCGAGTAGCGCGCGCTAAGGGTATCTGACGTCATAAAAAAAAGATTTCCCTTTATTGCATAAAACGTACTTCACAACAACTAGCCTTTTTCGAAGCGTGAAGGTTCGTCTCTAGCGCAAGTCGCCAACGCAACCCACATTCTGCACGTGCTTATGTTGGAAGTTAGGCTACCCTTGTCACACATTACTGAATGTGACGATTGGTTTATAAACACTGATTGTTAATTTCCTGAGAACATACAAATTATTGCCTGTTTAATGTACGTTTTTTATAGCTAAAACCAGCAAATTATGACAAATATATTCTCATCGGTTATAAAATTCAAGCAAAATACCTAGTTGGTTAAAACGACCCGGATTTAGGTTTTTGTCCCAGCCTTCCACCATGGGACCCTGTCCTTACGTCTTTCTGTAATTTGTAAACTGTAAAGGCTATAATTCGCTACAAGGTATTGAACAGAATATTAGTATAGTATTAACAGTAATATCAGTACATAGTAGGCACATGTAGCAGTCTATCATAAGTAGGAATACAGTACTGTAATCTCAGGTCACACGGACCTTATCTCGGGGCACAAATTATAACGTTTTGTCCTTGACAATACTCAGTGCAGGTATATCCGGGTGAAGTGTGTGCACGGACTACTTTACAGTACGTGGCTGTTGGACATACTGTACAGAAGGTAAGAACTTGAATGGTAAGTAATGTATATATGAAACATGTATCTGAATATTTAGAACCCTACGGCGTTTTCAAGTACTCTGATATCGTGATTATAGGGATCCATGCCAAACGCAGCTGATTTGAATCATGAATTAAAGCTTGATGCTATATAGAGCGATTCTTTGCATGTTTATTGATTGAATTACTCAAATCTTTTGAATATAGTGTTAGGCTCGTGGCCATCTAAACCCAATAACTATTGTTGTTGATGATAATGATATATAGATCTGATTCAGAATTATATTGATTTGAACATTTAATACTTCCATAACCTAGTTCAATGTATTATATGGAAATACGGAATACTACGAGTAGACAACATGTGTTCCTTCAATGCTTATGAAAATCAAGTGTATTATATAACAAGTAAATAAGTTCGCATGTAAAACTAACTACTTTGAATTAAAGTGCATCTGTTCATGTTCATATAGGTTGTTAAATATGTGTACAGTGGAGAGTGTTCTTCCTCCTTTACTGTCCTTGAGCAATCATAAAACAAGGACAATAGGATATGGACAGTAGAGATAATAAAACAAGGACAATAGGATATGGACAGTAGCAATCATAAAACAAGGACAATAGGATATGGACAATAGAGATCATAAAACAAGGACAATAGGATATGAACAGTAGCATTCATAAAACAAGGACAATAGAATATGAGCAGAAGCAATCATAAAACAAGGACAATAGGATATGGACAGTAGAGATCAGAAAACAAGGACAATAGGATATGAACAGAAGCTATCATAAAACAAGGACAATAGGATATGGACAGTAGCAATCATAAAACAAGGACAATAGGATATGGACAGTAGAGATCATAAAACAAGGACAATAGCATAAGAACAGTAGCATTCATAAAACAAGGACAATAGAATATAAGCAGAAGCAATCGTAAAACAAGGACAATAGGATATGGACAGTAGAGATCGTAAAACAAGGACAATAGGATATGGACAGTAGAGATCGTAAAACAAGGACAATAGGATATGAACAGTAGCAATCATAAAACAAGGACAATAGGATATGGACAGTAGAGATCATAAAACAAGGACAATAGCATAAGAACAGTAGCATTCATAAAACAAGGACAATAGAATATAAGCAGAAGCAATCATAAAACAAGGAAAATAGGATATGGACAGTAGAGGTCGTAAAACAAGGACAATAGGATATGGACAGTAGAGATCGTAAAACAAGGACAATAGGATATGGACAGTAGAGATCGTAAAACAAGGACAATAGGATATAAACAGTAGCAATCATAAAACAAGGACAATAGGATATGGACAGTAGAGATCATAAAACAAGGACAATAGGATATGGACAGTAGAGATAATAAAACATGGACAATAGGATATGGACAGTAGCAATCATAAAACAAGGACAATAGGATATGGACAGTAGAGATCATAAAACAAGGACAATAGCATAAGAACAGTAGCATTCATAAAACAAGGACAATAGAATATAAGCAGAAGCAATCGTAAAACAAGGACAATAGGATATGGACAGTAGAGATCGTAAAACAAGGACAATAGGATATGGACAGTAGAGATCGTAAAACAAGGACAATAGGATATGAACAGTAGCAATCATAAAACAAGGACAATAGGATATGGACAGTAGAGATCATAAAACAAGGACAATAGCATAAGAACAGTAGCATTCATAAAACAAGGACAATAGAATATAAGCAGAAGCAATCATAAAACAAGGAAAATAGGATATGGACAGTAGAGGTCGTAAAACAAGGACAATAGGATATGGACAGTAGAGATCGTAAAACAAGGACAATAGGATATGGACAGTAGAGATCGTAAAACAAGGACAATAGGATATAAACAGTAGCAATCATAAAACAAGGACAATAGGATATGGACAGTAGAGATCATAAAACAAGGACAATAGGATATGAACAGTAGCAATCATAAAACACGGACAATAGGATATGGACAGTAGAGTTCATGAAACAAGGACAATAGGATATGGACAGTAGAGATCGTAAAACAAGGACAATAGAATATGGACAGTAGAGATCGTAAAACAAGGACAATAGGATATGGAAAGTAGAGATCATAAAACGAGGACAATAGGATATGGATAGTAGAGATCGTAAAACAAGGACAATAGAATATGGACAGTAGAGATCGTAAAACAAGGACAATAGGATATGGAAAGTAGAGATCATAAAACGAGGACAATAGGATATGGACAGTAGAGATCATAAAGCATGGACAATAGGATATGGATAGTAGAGATCGTAAAACAAGGACAATAGGATATGGACAGTAACAATCATAAAACAAGGACAATAGGATATGGATAGTAGAGATCATAAAACAAGGACAATAGGATATGGACAGTAACAATCATAAAACAAGGACAAAAGGATATGCACAGTAGAGAACATAAAACAAGGACAATAGGATGTGGATAGTAGAGATCGTAAAACAAGGACAATAGGATATGGAAAGTAGAGGTAATAAAACAAGGACAATAGAATATGAGCAGAAGCAATCATAAAACAAGGACAATAGGATATGGATAGTAGAGATCGTAAAACAAGGACAATAGGATATGAGCAGAAGCAATCATAAAACAAGGACAATAGGATATGGATAGTAACAATCATAAAACAAGAGAAATAGGATATGAGCAGAAGCAATCATAAAACAAGGACAATAGGATATGGATAGTAGAGATCGTAGAACAAGGACAATAGGATATGGACAGTAACAATCATAAAACAAGGACAATAGGATATGAGCAGAAGCAATATTAAAACAAGGACAATAGGATATTGATAGTAGAGATCGTAAAACAAGGACCATAGGATATGGACAGTAACAACAATCATAAAACAAGGACAATAGGATATGAGCAGAAGCAATCATAAAACAAGGACAATAGGATATGGATAGTAGAGGTCGTAAAACAAGGACAATAGGATATGGAAAGTAGAGGTCATAAAACAAGGACAATAGAATATGAGCAGAAGCAATCATAAAACAAGGACAATAGGATATGGACAGTAGAGATTATAAAACAAGGGCAATAGGATATGAACAGTAGCAATCATAAAACAAGGACAATAGGATATGGACAGTAGCAATCATTAAACAAGGACAATAGGATATGGACAGTAGAGATCATAAAACAAGGACACTAGAATATGAGCAGAAGCAATCATAAAACAAGGACAATAGGATATGGATAGTAGAGATCGTAAAACAAGGACAATAGGATATGGACAGTAACAATCATAAAACAAGGACAATAGGATATGAGCAGAAGCAATCATAAAACAAGGACAATAGGATATGGATAGTAGAGGTCGTAAAACAAGGACAATAGGATATGGAAAGTAGAGGTCATAAAACAAGGACAATAGAATATGAGCAGAAGCAATCATAAAACAAGGACAATAGGATATGAACAGTAGAGATTATAAAACAAGGGCAATAGGATATGAACAGTAGCAATAATAAAACAAGGACAATAGGATATGGACAGTAGCAATCATTAAACAAGGACAATAGGAAATGGACAGTAGAGATCATAAAACAAGGACACTAGAATATTAGCAGAAGCAATCTTAAAACAAGGACAATAGGATATGGATAGTAGAGATCGTAAAACAAGGACAGTAGGATATGGACAGTAACAATCATAAAACAAGGACAATAGAATATGGACAGTAGAGATCATAAAACAAGGACAATAGGATTTGAACAGTAGCACTCATAAAACAAGGACAATAGGATATGGACAGTAGAGATCGTAAAACAAGGACAATAGGATATGGATAGTAGAGATCGTAAAACAAGGACAATAGGATATGGAAAGTAGAGGTCATAAAACAAGGACAATAGAATATGAGCAGAAGCAATCATAAAACAAGGACAACAGGATATGAACTTTGTAACTTTTCTGAGGCTATTGATATTCTCTTGTAACGATTCTGATACTTTTGATCTTCTGTTGTAACTTTTCCAAAGCTTTTGATCTTCTCTTGTAAGGTTTCTAAGCCGTTTGATCTTCTTTTGTAACGTTTATGAGGCTTTTGATCTTCTCTGTAACGTTTCCGATGTTTCTGATCTTCTCTTGTAACTTTTCCAAAGCTTTGATCTTCTGTTGTAACGTTTCCGATGTTTCTAATCTTCTCTTGTAACTTTTCCAATGCTTTTGATCTTCTATTGTAACGTTTCCGATGCTTTTGATCTCCTCCAGTAGCTTTTCCGATGTTTCTGATGTTTTTCATATTCTCATGTAACTTTTCCAATACTTTTGATGGTAACTTGTAACATTTTCAACGCATGTGCAATGTCCAGATGACATCCAAGGCGTGGTACCGAGACGCGAGTAGAGAGCGGGAGTGGGAGCTACATCTGACCGACCCCCCGGAGTACCTTACCATTGAACAACTCTACAGGCGGTGTGGCGTCAAATACGAGCGGGTACGTATACATGTGTAGGCCTACTAACCTGTGCTCTGGAAAAATATACACAGGATCATAGGGTTATTTACTTGTTATATTTCTAGAAATAAAATGAAATACAAACATAAATTTATAATAGAAATTATTGAAGTTGGTAACAGTAGTTAGTGGTTTCCTTAAAGACCATTAAAGTCAGTATTTATTTGTAAACGGCACAACAGTCGCAGCGTTGTGTAAAATGTACCAAATAATTCCCAATTATCTCAAATATCTCAAGAATACCACCGTGTTCGTCTCATGTCTCCAGGTCTCCGATGAGTTATGTGGCGACCATGATGCTCTAGAACGCTTCCCGTCCGAGCGGAAGTATGCCTACCACGATTACATAGTACTCAACAACGAAACGGTGAGCGGTGTTTCCTGGATCGGCTGCTTGTTTCTCAGAATACTAAATCGTAAACGTTGATTTAACAACACAGTTGACTTAGAGAAACTACCGTTCTCTTTGTGACAATCTTCTAACTTTGTAAAATGTAATCTTCACGATATTCATATTGAGAAGCACAGATAGCCACCACAAGGTCTAGAAGCAAGACTTCTTATATATAAATGTTATGTTTGCATATCAAGATCCTGCTATCACCACGTCATGTCAATGATTCCGGAATCAGAATGAACTCTGGTCATAATCTTTTCGATTAATTTACGAACACTTCACTTGTCCGAGTATCACATACAAATAGTATATGCAACTCCAGGCCGGCAAGTTCCTTGGAGAGCATCTGCACGACGACCCCGAGATCCGACTGATTATCGAGGGGTCGGGTTACTTCGAAGTGCGCTCCATCGACGATCGTTGGGTCAGGATCAACGTCACCAAGGGAGACTTGCTAGACCTACCCCCGGGGATCTGGCACACATTCGCCCTGGACAAGGGGGTATGTTAAGAGTCCTTCTTTGGACTTGTATATTGTGTGTTCTGAAAGACGTTAAATTTAAAAATAAATATTATCACATTTTCAAATGGGTTCAAACAAACACCTTTTTCTTTTCGTTTATGGCTATACTTTCTTTGTATGAATTATAAAATACCGATTTGCACAAACAGACGACTCACATTTCTTGACACCTTTTTCTCTTTTATGAATCAAAATGAACAACCAGATATTTCCTATAAGAACTGTCGTAAGGTGTTACCATGTTTCAGAACCACTGCAAGATGCTGCGCCTGTTCTCCGAGACTCCCGCGTGGAAGGCCGACTTCCGGAAAGATATCGAGAACCCTCCCGCCAGAGAGCGCTACAAGGCAACAATGGCGGCTCTTGCTTGAATGTCACCAACAGTAACTTGATGAAACAGTAAACTGCAATAAAACGCCTTAAAGATCCCAGACACATCTAACATGCTTTTGCTTGGACAAATCATTTGGGTCCTCGGTCGTATATTGAAGTAAGACCCGACCCAGTTATATACACGTTTATGTTGTGATTTAAGTAATCTTTCTGTTCAAGGAACTTGAAAGTTGTGCAGAACTGAATCTTCACTTCCATCATCATTCGCCATTTTTATCGGATAGTATTTTGTGCTTAGACATGTTTATATAACCCCCGATTTGTGCATTTATTTACTAATAAATTGTGTTCGCAGAGAAAGCAACTCATTGGTTGATTTCCTGTGATGGCTATACGGACCTGAGGAAAACATACCTAGACCCAGATTTTCAAAGCAAATCATAAGGTAATGCTAATGTATGGCACCTTATTACTTGGTCTATTTTAGCTAGTTGCAAAAAAAAAAAAGAATGAAAAAATTCATGCATGCCATGGCCTAGATATATGGTCATATATTCAGACTTCTTTGCCGACAGGGAATTGTGACAACCATCCAAGTGTTCTGACATAGGGGCTAACCTAAAAGTAAAACTCTACAAACGCTGCTCGTGAACAGGTTTAAGGGGCACTGGTAGACGTAAGTTGAAGGTTTATTTAAAAACATATGTATCCCCCTCCCCAAATTCAATTAAAGGCATTACCCTTCTTAAACATAAAGTCCAAATTGTTGCTATGAAAAAAAGATAAAAATAAAAATTCAAATCTAGGCACATCCACATGATATGGGGAGGCACAATACCAAATTTGGTGAGTATTGGTCAAGCAGTTTTAGAGATCTGCTAAAGAATTGTAACCATGGAAACAAGTATATCTCCATGATTTAAGGAGGCTGTATTCCACATTTGGTGAGGATTGGTCATGTAGTTACAGAGATCTGCTCCGGAAACAAACCCTATCCAAATGGTTGCCATTGAAACACAGAAAAAAAATTGTGAAAAGGCTAAAAAACAAAAGACTCATCTGCATGATATGGGGAAGCAGTATACCAAATTTGGTGAAGATTGGTCAAGTTGTTTTAGATGTATGCTCCGGAAACAATGGGAACACTGACGCGAACGCCGACGGAAACTCAATAAAAAACAATATGTCTCCCGCCCGTCGTACATTTCACCCTTCAGATGCCACACCCTGAAACCCGGTTTTCAAAAAGTTCTTGAAGGTTTTAAATAATCTCAAATTGTTAAGTGTGAGCTACATAGCCTTTAGGGTCTGTGTTTATTAAGTCACCTTCCCAAAGATTTTTAGGTTTTAGAATAATTCTTATCTTGGTTCGCACTGTTACCATCTGACCCTGTTCTCCGTTAAGCAGTGTGAGTCCATTTCTAATCGACCTGCCATTTTAAGCTGCTGACACTAAAATGGCCACTCAAAGGCAATTCAAGTGATCTGACTGATGTAGCGATAACTTTAAACACTCAACGTAGAATTTTAAATATGATGCCATGAAAGTTTCGCCAACAATCTTGCTGTCGGAAATCTAAAAAAAAGCATGAGACCTACAAATCTACCTCTCGCACTGAAGAGTTCCACAAAGCAGTTGTTTTATATGTTGCACCATTTTCTATCAATACATATAACCGTTTTTCATTGAGAAGAAAGAAAGAAATAATACATTTATTGTATAAACTTTAAAAATAAATGTCAACATTGAGAAAAAACAATATGCAAAAAACACGTGCCACAATGCCTTTAATTCTCCGTCATTCAGTAAGGAGTGACCCTGTTAGTTTCTACCTATAATATTCATGCTGCAAACATTGGTTTCACCATCTTTTAATTATGTTTCAAATATTAAAAAAATGACTATGTAAATGATTATTATTGTATACCTATATAGACGGTTAAAGTTTGAGCGAAGTGACGTTTTCAGTTCAAGGTCAAACACATTATCTTTCACACCACTCGCAAGTGTACTTGGATTTGGGCCAGTTGACCCACGCTGGTTATACAGAAAGGACTGCACACAGTGCGCATATTATACACTCAAACAGAAAAGACAATTTATTTTTAAATTATTACGAAAAAGACTTTAATTTCCGTGTGTTTGTGGATGAAAATAAATTGGTCATTTTCATATGATATAAGTAAGACACTAACAAGCATATTTATGTTACAAAATGTACAAGAACGCCTTTCATATAATATCAAAACATCCCCTCTCTCCAGTGTCTAATAACCAGTCTCTTGACTAGTCTGTACTGACCAGTCTCTTGACCACTCTCTTGACCAGTGTCTCTTGACTAGTGTGTCCTGACCAGTCTCTTGACCAGTGTCTCTTGACAAGTGTCTCTTAACCAGTCTCTTGACTAGTACCTCTTGATCAGTCTCTTGTCCAGCGTCTCTTGACCAGTCTCTTGACCAGTATCTCTTGACCAGTGTCTCTTGACCAGTGTCTCTTGACTAGTGCTGACCAGTGTCCATCGTTTATTGGCTTATGTTTGTGAAATGCAGATAAAACAAGCATGAAAATGAACACTTCCAGAAGGCTTCTAAAGCGTTTTACTGAATCCCAAGGTTTGTCCATACATGTAGTAAGTCACAGATAGCCCAACTTTCTCGCACGATGAATCAAAGAATCCGTTACTCATTTTATTTTTCTGGTAATATGAAATATGAAAATTCACCTAAATAGCCAGATTTCTCATAATTAAATTCCTTTGTCGTTATTTCATGAATTCATTTGACTCCAAAATAAGAGTAGCTAGGCATTAACTTATCTTTCAGGATAAATACCGATTTCATATGTGTTTTAAACAAGCAATCACATTTTATTATATTATATTATTCTCTTGGGTGTAGTTCGTTTAATGAATACTTATCCATTAGAATGCTGTTGCGGTGTGAGAGACATCGGCCTTAATTGTAAAGCAACTTTTAAAGTATTGGGCAGATATGTACAGAAAATCACGCCCTAATAACTTATTTCTTTCAACGTTTACAATCCAAGTTTCAGCTTATGACGTGAAGCAAAGACTTAGTATGTCCACATTCCTTTTAAAGAAAATTTGTTTTTAGAACAAAATTCATGTTTTACATTTACGCAAAAATCCAATTAATTCTATATCACTGCATCCTTTTTTAATAAATAATATCAATCTACTAGCCATATAACGTGATGCGGTAAACGACCTTTCTAAACCGTATCACCCGGCACGAGGGATTTACAACGTTGTCAGTCCCTACATGAGGATTTACAGACATACTTGTAAACCCTGTTAGGAATTACAATGATTGTAAAGCCTGATATATGTTCTAGGATGACGATGTAAAAGTAAAAATCAGAAGAAACTATCTTTTGCCAATTTTGAAAAAAATATCAAATATATATCACAACCCTTTTTGTCAATCCTTCTGTCCATGTACCATCTGGAAATAAATACCGCTAACGTTTCCTCATTTGATGTTTATAATCTTTGTCGTAAATTTATGAAAATATGTAACTTAAAACATGTTGCTAAATAGTAAAGACCGAATTCGAGACACAAACTGATAATTGTTTTCTTGTTAAATTGATATCAGACATAAAATATCGAATAAATATGCAATCAATACAACCCTCGCTCGTTCCTTTAAAGGCTAAAACGTTTTAATTGAATCCCTCAAAAGTTTTACAAAAACTTATAATAGTAAATCTAACTCACCCTTGAATATCTACAAGTTACAAGAATTATCACCAAGGAACACTACCGTTGCCATAAAATTACATGCATTATAATGCATGCATGCATTATAATGACCTAAGTTTAGGTATATTTTTAGATTATTATAACCATCTTGAAAATTATGACGAAATAAGGTGTTATCCAACCTTGTGGGAATGTGTAGTTCTAAAGGATGTTTTCATGAGATAAACTGTACATAGAAGTGAGTAAAAGTACAAAAGAAAAGTTAACACCTCAGTTGGTTTTGATTAATTCAATATTTAAAAAGAAATGAGATGCATTTGATTATGGTACAATATAATAACACTTTTCAGCAGTAGTTTGAATGAATTACATTGGTGACTGGTTAATTTTTAGTTAGAATATCTTTGTTTAATGCAGACAGGAGAAAGAAACCAAACCCCTACAGTAGTGGGTTAGGGCACCTGCGACCTGCTAAGATATATCTTAGCCCCTCATCTTAGCAGGTCGCAGGTGCCCTATGAGAGAAATTTTGCTAAGGTCTTGTTCGTGGTAGAACCTTGAAACCTTGCTAAACTCGGGTTAGCTTGACCCCTTGAGTCCAGCCGTCGTGACCGATCAATATGGGTACAATAGGTTAATAGCTTAATTGCCCAATTATCGACGCACCGTGCTCTGATCACTACAGGTATAATGGGTTAATTGACCAATTATTGTAGTCATGGGGTTTGGAGGGTTAAACGGACGTGTGCCGAGTCGCGTTAATTGGAGTGTTTATTTTTCGGTGAGGAGGGGTCATTGTAGTCTTGGCTATCGTAACTACCGGTTTATAGACTTCTACATCAAGACATCAGGGGTGGTCCGTGTCGCTCATCACTCTTTGTAAGGAAGGTGTGTGTGACCAAGGCTTACCTTAGCGCAAGCTCAAATGCAAATGACAACATCAACATGTGACCATGCAATCTGCATATTACTCTAGTATCGTCATCAAAATAAGTAAATAAAGTATGGCAGAGAATCGTGTTGATTCAGAGCCAGCCGTATCGCGGCGTATCAATTAGGTAACGTTCATATCTCTAATTATTTTCCCCTCTGGTGACAAATTTCAAGTTTACCGGTACAATATTTCCAAGAAATGTCATTGACGTGTCTTAAACGTCAAATTAAAATTAGGAGGCAAACTCTTGTGTCAATCTGACAATCATGTAGATTCAAAGTCCCAGTACAAGGTACATAATCTTCTTTGGACGATCAGCATAACTTAGCTCATCTTAGCAGTCACTAGTGTCAATTGGGAGGAAAAGCTAAGGCGATTATCGAAGCAATGTGCTCTGATCAACACAGGTATAGGGGTTTAATTGACCAATTACTGTAGTCATGACTGTTCGGGTGGTAAACGGTCTTACACCGATATACGTTAATTGGAGTGTTTATTTTTGGTGTGAACGTTGGTATTGTAGTCTTGGCTATCGTAACTACCGGTTTATATACCTCTACATCCAGGCATCAGGGGTGGGCCCGTATCGTTCATCACTCTTTGAAAGGAAGGTGTGTGACCATGGGTAGACTTAGCACATGCTCAATCTCAATCAACAACACCAAAATACGATCATACGATCTGCGTATTACTCTAGTATCGTTATCAAACTAAGACAGTAAAGTATGGCAGATAATCGTGCTGATTCAAAGCGACCCGTGTCGCGTCTTATCAATTAGGTAGCATTCACATGTCTAAATGTTTTCCCCCTCTAGGGCCAAATTTTGAATTTTACCGGTACACCATTTTAAAGAAATGCCATTGAAGTGCCGTTACCTCGTACATACAAACGATGTGTTTAAATTATTTCGTCAGTAAGCGATTAAGACATAATGACATAGCTATGAAATGTAATATAATGACGTAATGGAAATTGTTATTGGTCATCAAAACAATAATGATATAGGAACCGGATTGTATCAAGTTTCAACGTCAAATTAAAATAAGAAAACAAGGTTCCATGTCAATTTCCCAGTCATGTAGATTTAAAGTCATAATACTGTTACATTATCTTCTTTTGACGAACAATTTCAGTTTTGAAATCACCCTTTGCCTTTTCATAGCAGGGATTATTAACTTCGAGCAAACGCCGTATTTTTTATTAACTTGAACACATTAGTATTAGCTGAATATACATAGGTTTCATAACAACAACAAAAACCACATAATTTAATGTCCAATTCCAAATTCCTTTACGACTGTTTTAATCTCCGATGACCCCACCCGGCAAGGGGTGTGTTAATGGTAACGGGCTAACTATCTGATTGTACATTGATTCACGTATAATCTCTGTATAGGTGTCAACGTGTCGCACGCTTATAAGCGGACTATAGGCTCAAGACTTATTAACTCAACGGGCCGATTTCATTGAAAATAGAAAAAAAATGGTCATGTTATGTAATGTGACGTATCAATTACATGTAACTCACGTGCCATCGGGCCAGTGGGAAGGGGACCTATCGATCAACTATAGACTCAGTACAGATTACTACCGTTTCAAGACTCAGTAACTCCACGGGATGATTTCATTGATAAGGGGTATCAATTAGCACCCGTACTTGGCATCGCGCAGTGGGGAGGGGTCTGTCAATTACCTATAGGCTCAGTATAGATCACTACAGGTTCCAAAAATCCGGTAACTACACGGGATGATTTCATTGAAAAATAAAAATTAACGGCTGTTGTGACATGGCGTATCAATTAGGTAACGAGACATCTCTTTATATTAGCTATTGATCATGTACAGTAATGATATAACGATGCACCTCGGTACGATGGATCAATCAGCATGCAGAGTATTGAACCAGTCTTGCAAGTTGGATCCTCTGTCGTTACCCTCCTGTTCCCTATAAGTAGCAGTCTCTAGTCACAACGAGACATATATACCAAGCTATAGAGCAAAGCAACTCTACGCGGTACAATTCATCCGAGAGAATTTGAAGATGAAGAGAGTTAGCAAAAGTGAAATATTTACGAGTGAATGTGACTCTACTACCACAAATCCCCAACAACCGGGACAGTCACCCTCTAATAGTGATTCTAACGATGAGGGAGATTGTTGGTACATGAATCCTTATTGGGTATTGTTAGAAAGACACATCAAGAAGAAAGTTCTCCAAGATTCTACAACTAGTCAGTCAACATCACCAATATTCAAATGCACGAAGTGTTATGATGTCTACTTTTCAACAAGAACCGACATAAGAGAGCATTCTCACCAACACAGGCGACACGGAGATGGAACACCTCTATATACCATAATAAAACCTAAATTGTCACAAGAACAGAACACACCCTAAACTGTGCAGGAGGAACCAATGATTACGATGGTGCATTTACTTGTGTGTACTGCAAGTGTAAGCTGAAGGACAGCTACCATCGCCGTGTAACTCATAGTGGAAAATACCCCTTGAAGAAGCGCGTGATGAACACCACCCCTCCTTGTTCCTGCTACTGCTAGAAAATAAGGTCAATACATAGTCCTTATAAAAGGCCCTTTTCAGGGCCAACCACATTTCTCAAAAGAAAACGTTTGACAATGCAACCATATTGTTTCAGGACATATTCATGGGGTGTACACGTTTGTTGAACAGAAATATAGGGCCGTTTAACTATTTATTGATACGATGTCATCCTATTTCACTACTGCTCCGTATAACATCTCTATAGCTACCGGGATGGGTTGGATAGTAAATAACTCTCTTTAAATAGTGTTCGTATGGAGTCATCTCTGCTTCAGATTATGGATTATACAATTGCGTTGCAACTTCTGTCTTAGATACATACTCGTGATTATTCTTCAGGTTCACTACATCCCCTAAAATTTAGGAACTTTTTGGGAATTATTTTCTGGAAATTTCATTAACCATTTCTTGAAATAATGTAAACCAATTTTCAAAACCGACCTTTGACGGATTTGTATAATTCCGAAGAATGGATCGTATAGTACATGTCGATAAATTTCTGGGAATTATTTTCTCGAAATGTTACATTGTAGAAGTCTCTTTCATTAACCATTTCTTGAAATAATGAAAACCAATTTTCAAAACCGACCTTTGACGGATTTGTATAATTCCTAAGAATGGAGCGTATACCACATGTCGATACTCTCGCTACACCGTCACGATATTCAATTAACTACACGTAGATGTTTAGATCTATACAAAACAAATCAAAACTCACCGACACTCATACTACAAGAATTATTATTACAAAATGTAAATCACAGTTAAGTAGATATTCTCAAATATCCATTTCAATCAGTTCTTAAAGTTTTCAGGTTGGTTTGAATGAATGGTGACCATTCACATGGTTTAGGATATAGTTATCCCTTATTCCTTTTCAGTCAAAGTTACTTTAATCGAAACACGTCTGAACAGTTCTGTGTAACAGAATAATAACTTCACTACAATTTGTCAAATCTGTCCCTGCTGAAATATAATCATTTCGTATGTGATGTGTTCGCACCATGTATTTACTATAAATATCCGGATTGAGTGCATACAGTGGAGGGTATATAAGAAGTGACCATGAACGTATCAGGTAATAACCATGAGGCTGGGACATATCAATAGATCTCTTCTAAAGTTTCCACAGATTTTTCGCTTATTAATTGGCGGTCCAAGTGGGGCTGGAAAAACTACGTTTGTAAGAAATCTTCTAGCTAATGAAATTGATGGTTCATGGTCACTTCTTGAAGGCTTGCCTTCAGTTATAATATGGGTATTTTCAGAGAAACAGCCCTTGTATGAAGAAATCCAGAATTTATGCATAAAAGCTGGTATTGAAATACATTTCGTTGACAATATTGTAGATACCGACAATTTAATTGATCCTAATGGTTACAGCTGGTTAGTTGTAGACGACGCAGCTGGTGATCTTACTAAGGATAGTGAACGTGAACTACTCAAATGGTTTGTGAAAAGATCGCATCATAGACAAACCTCAATTATTTATATACAACAGAATATTTTTGCAAAGACTCCATTTCATAGAACAATAAGTCTTAACTGTACGCATATTGTAGTGTATAAAAATCCTCGAGACAAAACCCAGGTTGAAAATCTAGCGAGACAAATCTTCCCCGGGAAAACAAAGTTTATTAGGGACGCTTTTCATAAAGCTACCACATCACCACACACCTATTTAATGCTCGACCTAACTCCGACAATACCAGATGATTTTAGAGTTCGAGCAAACCTGTTCAATCGTCCGCACGGAGAAATAGATATCTACATTCCTAAACCATGAATCTGAATGATAGTTTTGAGAGAATAGATAATATGGGTTGTATATCTCTCGATAAAAGTAGACACGCAACTCAAAATGATACCTGTAGTAGTGATGACACTCTTACTTACTCGTCTAGTAATAGCGATACACTAACATCCGACAGTTCATATGAAACAAATTATGAACAGTATTGCGAAGACGAAAAACATATCAATCCTGACCACAAATCATCTACCAGATATAATTTCGTAGACAGTTCATCTGAATATGAAACCGAAACCGATTCAGACGACACCAGCTCTGATGATCAGCAAGATCATTTTACTCAGTATGAACGGTCAGCTATCTTAAAGAAACCACGGCTTTCTAATTCAAAGGGTTACAAAAAGGGAGTAACACGAACAACGACGTCATTACCTCCAATACCTCCTCCGAGATCGTGGCTTAATCGGAGCAATCAGTAATAATGTCAGGGCGAGTACGACGATGTGGAAATAAAGTAAAACAAAATGCTGATATCATACATTACTTGTGTAGGGCAACACCAGCAATTAGAACTAGGGTGATAAATAGTCTACCTAAGCAGGTTCTCGATGCGTTCAGTGAAGCAGCTATTAATATCTACGCGGGTAATGTTCCTATGACACCTACTCAGAGAAATAAATTGAACACACATAGACGGAAACTACATTTGCTTTGTCAGAAAAAGCACTTATCAAACGATACAAGGAAAAAGATTTTAACACAAAAGGGCGGTATATTACCATTCTTGTTACCCGTTTTGGCACCACTTGTGACAGGACTTGTATCGAAGATAGTCGGGGTTTTTAATTAAGCTCATTCGTCTCTTAAGTGATAATAAAATAAGGACATTACATAGAACTCATACAAACCAAATGGCTAGCAGACTAATAGTTTTACCGGAGGTTTCCTATAATAGGTTACTGGATAAAAATAAGGGTAACAGTTTAGAAAGAAATGCTTTACTTCAACGGCAACGCGTTGGTAATTTACGCGAAATTAATCAGGTAACACATGAGCCAAATCTCCATAAGAAGATTGATCATTATAATAAACTTCTTGAAGAAGCACTTGATTTACAGAAACAGTCAAGGGCGATTGAAATGCAACCAATTCTTACAAAGTCGCTACCTATGATTTCAAACAAATCTAAGATAGTCGTTGATAAAGATGTACAAACGTACGATACTGATGGTGAAAGATTAGACAGTGATGGTGAAAGAATAGACAGTGATGATGGTAAAAGACTAGTTACGCCTAATCAAGTAGCGCAAGCACCTTTAGATGATATGTTTACTACACCAACAAGTCATATGGCTGGAGATCAAGTACCGCAACGATTGAATTGGTCAGATTACCGACTGGCTAATTTACAGGGCTTACACCGTCGCCTTAGTCCCAGCTCTGAAAAGACTATTTTGGATAATGCTGTAAGTAATTTACCACGGACATATCAGAAAGACGGCCGTAAAATTGCTTCATTCATTAACGAAAGTAAGGAGCTTGGTGTAAGTGCAGCAGGCAATCTCAGGTTCGGTACTGACACTAGCCCAGGAGGTGACCCTATTGATTCAATATTGTATGAACTTGTAAGACGGAAGAAAGCTTCTGCAGGAAAAACTAAGAAAATTGGAGGAGCTGAAATTGTAAGCGATATGATGCGGGACCATCCGTATGCTCGAACAGCTATAAAGAACGCAGATTATCGAGCGACATCGTCAGATTCTCCAGATGAATATGTACAAAACAGGTATCAAACAGCGAAAACCAAAAGAGAAAAGGGGAAAAGCTGGAAGAACTATTAAACCATACTGGAGAAAATGGTTAAAGAAGACATATTACTCTGCAAATAAAGGATTTACGAGTTATGAAAACTTGCTTAATGGTGTGCAGGAAGCGAAGATAAAGAAAGGAAGTATAAAGCCCAACCCTCATCAACTTCGTAAGTGGATAAGAGCCCAACCCGCTTATTCCTTACATTTACCCCGGCGCAAACATTTTGAAAGAACTCCCTACAGTTCAACCGTCTGTCGCAAAGATCAACTATGGCAAGCAGATTTGTCAGATGTAACGAGCCTTTCCAAAATAAATTCTGGATACAAATACCTACTTTGTGTTATTGATGTGTTTAGCAAATATGCCTGGGTAGAACCAGTTAAAAATAAATCGGCTGATAGTGTAACACAGGGATTCCAGCGTATTGTAAAGAAGGCTCATCCCCGATTATTTGATAGTCTGATGAGTGATAAGGGAGGGGAATTCAATAATAAAACATTTAAGAAATACATTGCCCACCATCTTGGTAAAACATTTTACACAAGTCAAAATGACGATACCAAATGCGGCGTTATTGAAAGATTTCAGAGGACTCTGAAAACAAAATTATGGAGATATTTAACAACAGTAGACAAACCACGGTTTATTGAAATATTACCAAGCCTTGTTAAAAGTTATAACAACACCCGTCACTCATCGATTAATTGCAAACCAGCATCTGTGCAGACACCCCACCATGAAATAGCCGTGTGGGATTATATGCAATATCAGAAGCAGCTAAGCGCTAAGAAACATACCAGCAGACTCGAACACGCACTTTTACCCCCAGGAACTCCTGTGAGAATATCAACTGGTAAGGGAAGTTTTGGAAAAGGATACGAAGCGAATTGGACAAGGGAAATATTTTATGTCATAAGACATGTTAAATACCGGACCCCAGTCGTGTATAAATTGAGAGATTATGCAGGTGATGAGATCAGAGGGACATTTTACGCACCGGAGCTACAACCTGTTACAGAGCCCGCAGCATATGAAATTGAGAAAATCGAGAAAAGACGCGTAAACAAGGAAACGGGTGTTAAAGAAATCCTTGTACGATGGAAGGGGTATCCGAAAACGTTCGACCAGTGGTTGCCAGAAACATGTCTAGTGTAATGAAAAGATTCTCGGTACACTTTGGTGTATTAGTTGTAATTTCACTGATAATTGGATGTAGTACATATATGTCATTGAGTACCAGCATTGGTGATAGCGATGCAAAAACCATAAAAAGGGTACACAGAGTACTTTATCATTTATTAGACCATCTAACCTCCTCACCATCCAGGCCACTACTCTTGTATGGCAATTTCACATGATACAAACAATCAACGATGGATTTTAGTGAAAAGGACAGTTTTTATGTTACACTACCGAGTGATGCTAATCCTACCACCAAGCCTGATAATACTCAGCATTCTTACACTGTAAGTCTACCCCACCCCTTAAAATTAGATAGAAATATGTGGAAAGTCGGCATTAGTTCTATTCAAGTACCGGTAACCTGGAACAACTTATCTTCACCCCTAAATATTTTCTCTATACATGTAACAACTCCTGTTCACGAAACAGTTCATAAGGATGGTGAAATCGTGAAAGAAAAATACCATTTTGAATCAAAAACGCTTACACATATCGTTATACCACCCCGTAATTATACCACTCGACGTTTGTTGTCAGTAATGAATTACCAAGTAAATCGGACTGTCAGAGCATGGGTAACAGAATATTCCAAATCTTTCAAATTATATCAAGGGATAATAACATCTAAAGTACAACTTATCGCCCCGGAAAATCAAGAGTATTTCTATTATAGTAATGATATGGTTTATTTACAAAAGCCAAAATTGAAAGATTTCATGCAAGCAGAGTCAGAGGATTTGGAAGGAGATTTTAGTATTAGCTTTAATGTTTCAAAATACCTAGCTAGTATGCTAGGATTTACAACACTACCCGAGGAAGATGGTATGTGTAGTTTGGACCCCCGGACCCACCCCTCTGCAGATACCTGTGTAAACTTCCTTAAAGAACACATTTTCCATAACATGTATGTCTACACAGACATCATAGAAGATCAAATAGTTGGTCATACAATGGCTCCACTGTTGACCTACGTTCCTGTTAGCAAGACTATGCTAAACGACATTGTGTATACAAAAGATCATAATCCTGTACACTATGTAAACCTTAAATACGACGAGATTCGCTCTGTCGCTGTACTTATAAGGGACGACACTGGTCAACCTGTGCCATTTGAAAGTGGGAGGACAGTAGTGGTTTTACACTTTAGAAAATTATCTGCATTATGAAATACAGTCATATTCCAGTTTATGTGGGTAGGCATTATGGTCAGAGCGGTGCGGGTCTTGGGAATTTGCTAGGTTCAATTGGTAAAATAGCTATGCCCCTACTGAAATCCACGGGGAAAATGTTGGCGAGAGAAGGTGTAAGGGCTGTTGCAGATGTCATGTCCGATGTCACTAGCGGACATAAGCCACTCGAGAGTATAAAACGCAGGAGCAGGCAGGCTCTTAAAAACACGACCTCTGACTTGTTTGGTTCATTCCAACCGAGACAGTCAAAGAGACAGAAAAGACGGCCGAAGTCGAGAGGCAACAATCGTTCATCATCGCGTAAAAGACAAAGAGTTATATTTTAACGTAGACTGTAAATACCCCATCATAACAACTATGTCTGAGTATGTACAATGTGGAAAAAGCGAATTAGATCTGTTTAGTCTCCCTGGTCGTGTAACAACTTTTGAGAATTGTCAGTGGGTTAAATACAGCCCCGTTACAGGCCTTGGAGGGCTTGATGGTACAATTAGATTTGACATAACAAACCCTGTTAACAGCTATATAGATTTAGCAGAATGTTATTTAAGAGTAGTCTATAAAATAACGAGACGAGACGGTACAGATACTCGATTAGAAAACCGGGTAGGTGTAGATGGAGCAGTAGCAGCTCGTAGAGATATAGTTGCACCAGTTAACAACTTATTACACAGCTTCTTTAGGGAAATCCGTGTTATAGCTGGTGCCAATCAGATCGAACTTGGGGATAGCCTTGGAACATATCCCTATCGTGCGTATTTTGAAAACTTGCTGAGTTGTGATGTTTCACAAGAACAGACGTCTTTGATTACTGAGGGGTTCGTTAAAGATAGAGCAGGGTCATTTGACATTCTCACTGTTGGGGCTGAAGATTCGAACACAGGATTTGTATCACGGCGAGCTAAAACATGTCCTTCAAGACCCACTGAACTTGTAGGGCGTGTACATTGCGATCTGTTTATGCAGCATCGGTACTTGATAGATGGTGTCCCCTTAAAGATAGAATTGATACGTAGTCCAGCTAACTTCTATCTTATGTACGATGGTGGAGCTCAGCATAGAGATTACGTAGCTCATATCATGTCCGCTGAATTTTACGTTAGACAGGTCACTGTATCGCCTCAGATACGAGGCGGTCATATCCATAGTCTTAATAGAGGATTATCTGTAAAGTATCCAATTACGCAGGTACGCTGTACAGCGCATGAAATTCCAGGAGGTGTTCGTGATTATACATCGGACCAGCTGATTGCCGGCTATGTTCCCAAAAGAGTGGTATTGGGGATTCTTGATAACGACGCGTTCGCTGGTGTCCCTACTAAAAATCCCTTTAACTTTCAACATTATAACCTTACACACTTAGCACTCAAAGTAAACGGTCATGAGGTCGGTAAAAAAGCATACTCCTTGAATTTTGAGGAGTTCTCCTCTGAATTGTACGAAACATATTTAGATTTATTTCGAAATACAGGTGGTTTACGGCGTAATGCTTGTCATACTGTAACACCCTCTGATTTTGTTGCAGGGAGCTCCATATACATAATCGATCTGACACCAGATTTAGGAGCTGATGAGAGTCACGTATATAATAAGGTGTCGGGAAAAGTGGGGTTAGAATTAAAATTTTCACAAGCAACACCAAGGGCCTTAACATTAGTAGCATATCAAGAGTACGATTCAGTGATCGAATTTGATAGTTTCAGGAACGCTGCTATACGTTAAACATGCTGTACGGGGTTGATATAGAAACGTACGCACAGAATGATAGATTGTTGAGAAAATTTTACAAGGGTACCGTCAGTAGAGATTCATTGATTAAAACTCATAGCCGAGTGGCGCAACAACCGTCACTGGTTTATCCTTCACTGTACGTGTGTAACACTGACAGGGGGTCTCAAGCTGGATCCCACTGGTTCGCTATCATCGTCACGCAGCCTGGGATTGTTGAATTTTACGATTCGTACGGGCTGGATCTATCCAAAATATGGGTAGAGTTCCAGTCTTTTGTAGAGAATTTTGGTCAGAGAGCTTATAAGCATAACACGATATTAATACAGGGTTTATTTTCAACAATGTGCGGGCACCATTCTTTATATTTTTTATCTCGCAGAGTGAGGGGTCTTAACATGAACCAAATAGTTAACTCATTTTCTCAAAATACTACGCTTAATGACAAAAAGGTTTACGAGTGGTATTGTAGGAGTAAATTCACTGGTTAATGGAAATGAGATGAACATGTCATGATATGCACGGAATAAAGACTGTCATTGGCTATTGCTCTAGTGGACTGGTTTTATAAGTTAGATGGCAAGCACCTCAATCATTACTAGCTACGATTTAAGTGAGGTCACATCAGCAAGCGACAATGACGACGAGGAAGAATATAGATGTCGAATATGGGAGTCGCATGTATAGCGAACCATATGCACAATACAGACACAGTAAAATCCAAGAATCAGACGATCTCGCAACTGACAGCTGCAGCGGGCTGGAACGCAGAGGTGTGGATTTGTCATGTTCTCGACACCTAAAGTACGGATATGATATCTGTGGTACTAGTGCAAATCCGGAGGTTTGGGACGAAAACAGCAAGCCCAGAAATTCAAAGATGACATGTGCCTCTGCGAGAAAGGATACTTTTGCAAACTGGCCATTACAAATGTCCCAAAAGCCAGCAGATCTAGCGACAAGAGGATTCTTTTACATCGGGCGAGACGACTCTGTACAGTGTTTCCAGTGCGGACTTGAACTGAGTAAATGGAAACATACTGACATTATTGATCTTGAACATAAAAGATGGAGCCCTGATTGCATGTTCCTGAAAATGACAACTCTACTAGATGAGTACTTTATTGATGTATAAAATAACTGAAACAGTTGCATTGATGTGGTGTCCAAATGTTATCGTTTGTAGTGGAATAAATTTGATTTGCTTCCCTGTTTGTCTGAATAAATACCTTTAAATGACCTCAATTTGTTGTGTTGTTTCTGTGATTGTTGAAATATCGTCTCTTATTGAATCGTCAAAAGTAAGCTCATGAATATCCAAGGTCAGATTGACACTCGCGAGCAGGTGCTAACCACTGGACAGATGCGCCGTTATATAATTATTATGTATGGTCAATAGCTAATACCCAGCTGGTCTGTAAGACGCTCGTAAGACCTAGTCATGCTAATTGAAGTGTTTAATGTTTATCTAACGCGGGTGCTAACTACTGAGTATCACCAGTCAAAAATAAACACTCCAATTAACCTGACTCGGCGCGCGACCGTTTAGCGCTGCGAACCCCATGACTACAATAATTGGTCAATTAACCCCTAATATATCTGTGTTGATCAGAGCACGTTGCTTCGATAATCGGCTTAGCTTTCCTCCCAATTGACACTAGTGACTGCTAAGATGAGCTAAGTTATGCTGATCGTCCAAAGAAGATTATGTACCTTGTACTGGGACTTTGAATGTACATGATTGTCAGATTGACACAAGAGTTTGCCTCCTAATTTTAATTTGACGTTTAAGACACGTCAATGACATTTCTTGGAAATATTGTACCGGTAAACTTGAAATTTGTCACCAGAGGGGAAAATAATTAGAGATATGAACGTTACCTAATTGATACGCCGCGATACGGCTGGCTCTGAATCAACACGATTCTCTGCCATACTTTATTTACTTATTTTGATGACGATACTAGAGTAATATGCAGATTGCATGGTCACATGTTGATGTTGTCATTTGCATTTGAGCTTGCGCTAAGGTAAGCCTTGGTCACACACACCTTCCTTACAAAGAGTGATGAGCGACACGGACCACCCCTGATGTCTTGATGTAGAAGTCTATAAACCGGTAGTTACGATAGCCAAGACTACAATGACCCCTCCTCACCGAAAAATAAACACTCCAATTAACGCGACTCGGCACACGTCCGTTTAACCCTCCAAACCCCATGACTACAATAATTGGTCAATTAACCCATTATACCTGTAGTGATCAGAGCACGGTGCGTCGATAATTGGGCAATTAAGCTATTAACCTATTGTACCCATATTGATCGGTCACGACGGCTGGACTCAAAGGGGTCAAGCTAACCCGAGTTTAGCAAGGTTTCAAGGTTCTACCACGAACAAGACCTTAGCAAAATTTCTCTCATAGGGCACCTGCGACCTGCTAAGATGAGGGGCTAAGATATATCTTAGCAGGTCGCAGGTGCCCTAACCCACTACTCCTACCCCTACCCCTACCATGAATCGGGCACATTTATTGATTTTCACATAGAAGATGCCTTATGTGTCGCGTCGACGAACAGTATATTAAACAAAATTTCAAAATTAATTTGGAAAAAACAACCCAACATAGAAGTATGTATTTGCTCATGACTAAACGCCTGCACTTTTCAGTTTTAGAGTACAACGTCGAAAACATGAGATATTTGTAATTGAAAATCAAACATATGATAAACCAACTGAGGTGTAAACTTTCTTTTGTACTTAGTATATTTGCGTGATCGGGTTGAATGAAAACATCTATTTCTTTATTTGTCTTATCAGACATCTTTAATCTGATCTTTGATTTGTTAAAATACGAGTGGTGCTGCATGGTTGCCTGGTTGCATTATAAAAACAACACAGGGGTGAAACGACTACCATGTCCTGATCACATGGGAAGCTCTTACTGAACTTTTAAACTGTTAATTATACCATAAAAGCTTAATTTGGAATAATTAAAAGAATACAATCTATTTCGTACAATGAAATCTCTATTTTAAACACTACACGGTTGCAACGGTTGTGAGAACAGTTTATTACCACTTAGCAGAAAGGAAAGCATTTCGAGAACTCTAGGAAGACAGAACAGACGGTGAAACCTGATTTTACAGGCGCTTCTATTGTATTCAATTTCCCAAACAGTCAATGGAATAACGTACACCATCAACAAACTTTTTGGTGAATATAACTTAACTATTGACATTAACGATTCTAATTACATGAAAAACGTCATGATTTTAAGAAAAATTACTAATTATGACTATTTCTGCAAACATCAATATGGGAATAGTCTGTACGAACAGGTGAATGGGCACACTCAGAGACCATAAACGAATTAAATAATCTAGAGGGTACAGAACACAGGAACTCGATATCGTCCTTAAAACGTAGGTAAAAAACAAACTACACCCTATATAACATAGGGTGAAGGTTTTTTTTACCTACGTTTTACCTACGTTTTAAGGACACTATCGAGTTCCTGTGTTCTCGAACCTACACGTACACCCTATGCAACATACTCTATCTTATATAGGGTGTAGTTTTTTTACTTACGTTTTAAGAACGATATGTCGAGTTCATGTGGTAAAGAAACGAAATGAAATGGAGTACCCACATGCATTTACTCAAATCGGAATCAAGTACCAATTAATCTCCAAATAAAAATATTCAAATACAACTTGACCGTGACTGAACAGTAAACAAACCCACATTACACAACAGAGATCTACCTCTACGTTATAACCAGCAATACAAGTTAGAAAGGGTGTTGTATAAATTGAGAGTACATTGTACAATTCCTCGTCTTGAAATACGAAAACAAATATTGAATATTGTTACTATTAATATGTTAATATTGATACGCGAATCCTTAAACAACGCGACTCGTTTCCGCTGTGAACGACCCGGATTCCGGTTTTTGTCCTCGCCCCACACCCTGGTTCAATGACCTTACGTCTTTCTCTTAATATATGTAAAGGCTGTAATTCGCCACAAGGTACGTTGAACAGAATATTAGTTGGTACGTCTCAGGCAAGAAAATGAAGTCTAACAGAATCTGTCCTAAGTAGAAGTAGGAATGAAGTACTGTAACGGAGGTCACCGCGACCTCACTGTATATGTGTAAGCTGGCCCTGTTATGCGTCAACATTGCGCTTTTACTTGGATTTTACATGCAGACAGAAGCTTTCGGCGTGACTTATGACCTCTGACCTAGAGGCGGGTCAGCTCGGCCACAGGAGAGACGATATTATGTTGCCAAGTAGGGTAAGTATTTTGGTTTGCTTATCTAGTGTTTAACATGATGAATAGGCTACAAGTGTACCACCGTCTGGCCACAGAAACCAGTTTAATTAGCTATATTTGAAACACTCTTAGAAGAAAAACCTCACAGAATGAGAGACGAGTAAAGAGAGGAGGGGGACTTTCTGACATGTATGAAACATATACGACGTTAATATGGTGTGCTGCAGGTAGGTAGGTATACACCCAGTGAGTTCCCTGTAGTCTCTCTTTCTGATACGTGTATCATACATCGTCACTGATTGAATTCAATAATGGTTTAACCTGATCTTCACCACTATGCTATTCTACTGAAAAAATACACAAGTAATATATAGTTGAGATTTGGTATATTTAAGCAATAGTTTAGCACAGTAGTATTCACATGTCATCAACATCACACTGCATACGGTCATATCACTGTATGTATGCGGAAGTTTACTGGACCGAAACATATTTGTACTGTAACATTGCTCCCAGGACTGGCCGTACCAACAGCTTATTCATTTTTCTGCCGTTACCTTGAGGCCGAAAATTCGGGTTTTTGTTTACGTTCTCCTCACACTCCATAATAAATAATGCAGCCGCCATTTTGTGATTATTTCCAAACTCATAGTTATCCTTTGCTAAATTGCTTAATGAAAGGAGGCGTCGACCTTACTAAAAGTCCAAGGGTTGAAATGTTAGAGAGATAAGGTTGTTTTGGGGTTAGGAGGTACTGACTGCTGTACGAGCGATAACGTTTAGAGCGTGTTCACGAGCATATTTAGTGGAGATGAACGTAAATGTGTACATATATGAACTAAATCCATAGTAACTTCACTATGTTGTGTTAAAGAGAACAGCCTACAAGAAGTGCCCAATAGGGTTATCTTTGACCTATGTCCGACATATTTAGGGGACAAAGGACGACGTTTTGCAACGTTATTCATTTGAATGTTTAAATTCGATTCTAGGATGTGACGTATATATCTTTTTACGTGCAGACAACAAGCTTCAATGCAGTGCGTATTGTCAAGTGAGGAAAATAGGATAGGTGTACTTTGCTCTTTCAAGCATGAGGATTGAGTTACTGCTATAGCATCTATTCTTGCAGCCAAGTTCGTGGGTGACAACTGTTAGATGAAGCAACTGACACAAAATGGCGACATGGTGAAAGATCGTGATGACTCGAGCAGAGACGATAGCAGACGACATCTTGATTCCAAGTATTCCGGGAGATATCTTGCTCTTGCTAAAGGGTATGCTCCGTACTGTTACTTTTCAAGATTTATTTCGTTTCATTCGTGTTTTAATTACAAGAATACTGTTATTTTATGTGAGATATATACTCTACAGTCATGTTCGATGATAGAATGGGCTCCAGCTCATATATAGAAACACGTACTATATATTCAGTGATATGGACCTAGTATTGCAGTTTTTCAATCAGTATTTCAATCTATGTATTCTTTCTCCACTAGTGCCTCAGCCAAACGCGCAGTTTTGGATTTCTGTTTATAAATAAATAAAATAATACTTGCCCCTGTTTTTGAAGCTTCTTTCATTTGATTATTTTTCTAACACAGTGCCTTCGTTCAACACAATTACCTCGTGAGATGTGGGGAAGCTATGCTAATACTCAATCCCGAGAATGACCAATCAGAAAGATTCTGGAAGATTTTTCCAGCAGGAGGATCCTACAGCCGGGCTGGTGACGCATGCGCAATTGCTGCATGGTGGTTTATACTGTTCTTTCCGGTTTTAGCTATTACAGTAAGTAGAAGTGACACGGATCACGGGAATCCGTGAGATCATAGAGGAGTGACAACTCAAATTAGCAATGGAACGAATCAATGATCAGATTTCAATGAAATAGAAGTGGAAAATTCCCATATCATTCTTTCGAAAAGGCTGATTAGGCTGATTGGGCTGAATGTGATTGATTAGAATATGGTTTTTTTTGGTTGTTTTTCGAGGTTATGATTCATACTTTGCAGATTATCTTATTGGAATGACAACTTTTGTTTCAAATTATCTTTTTAATCATTTCAATGAAAATCGTATTGATGCATGTGATTAATGTTTTTTAAAAAAAGGAATAAAACGTCGACCTGTCTATTGTAGGTTGGTGGATTGACCTCCAGAAATGTGAGAATCGGTTGTGTGGTTGTCGTCTGCTTGATTCTCACCTGGCTGCTCTTCCTCATTTACCTGGTCGTCAAGAATGAGAAGAAGTTCTACCGACTCTGGTCTGTTTCTAAGGTAGGCCACTGCGATTGATCGGAGGTTCTAACCCGCATGCGTTTATCAACTTAACACATAGTTTGGGATTCAAGAAGTGTACGTTATCGGTATCTGAACATAACATATACTATATCACATTTTTCATCTCCAACCCGATTCACATATTTTATATTTATTTCTCGATCAATTTCATATATTTAATATCTAAAATGATGTGTTGGAATTTGCTGTTCATAGAATGTAGCAACTTGATTAGGATATTAACATTTTGATATCTTTGTCTATAAGATCCCTCGCATATATCATCTCATCATTTTACCACCAGTCCAGTTCTGAGTTAGAGAAACATGGTAACAAGTGGTCACTATATCGATGACCATGTTACTAAAATCAATGCGAATGTTTAATGGAAATACAACCACATCTGAGAGAAGTTGGTGTGGATCTGTGATCAGAGTTCACCTTTGTCGTGTTATGAAGTTCTACCGAGTTACACCGCAGCACATCGATACAAACTATAATCATTTCAAAATATTAAATTCAAAACATTCAAATTCTCTATTAATAGAAAGAGATCATTTAAATCTCAACCTTCTTCTAACAGTTCTGTTGTTGAAACTATTTATTTAACTGTGAATCGAGTTCTTGATAACGCATCTATTTTTTTTTGATGGTGTATTCGGGTAATGGGGCCACCGGCCCATCATACAAATGTACATGGCATATATAAATATATGTGAGCACCACATGGAGCTTGTATAGAAACTTACATTACAATTTCCATTTGATATTTAAAAAGTATACAGTCAAAGGTTAAAGGTTAAGAAATTGTTGTCTCTTTTTTTGGGCTAGGAAAATATATTTACCTAAACTCTTTAAAACAACAGAGTTTGTTAATGAAAATAACTGGACACGTGCACACTTTCTTTCTGAGGGGTATTTCCAGAAGTACTCAGGTAATATAGATTGTCTAAGATCGTTGTAGAATGGACAAATAAGTGAGGCATGCAATTCATCTTCCATAACAGGAATTATACACAAGGGACATAATCTCTCCTTTCTTGGAATATTACACTTTCTACCCTCTGATATCATGAGCCTATGTCCTGAGCAACGAAATTGCGACAACGAAATCCGATAAACTTGAATATCTACACATCGAAGACATTATTAATTTTAATACTTCTATAAAATACTAAACTTGAAAATTTACCCATAGCCTCTGAATACGACTGATTATCAATGTCGACACACCGTTGTCTAAATCCACCTATGAACTTACTGCCTTTTTCCAAATATTGAGAATTCCATATATTTCCAAAACTATATCGAAGAAGTAATGTTTTAACTTTAAAAGCCAAACAATCAATTCCTCTTTCAGCAAGATTATACTGATACAAGTAGACATGTTTAAGAATAAAATTATCACTCTGGGACAATGATCTTATCCAATACTTTATAATTTTGACATATTGATTAACTTTAAGTGAAAATCTACCCAATTCGCCTCTCATCACGATATTAGGAACACTTCTTCTCAAATGAAGAATCATTTTGCAAAATTTATCATGAATATTCATTATATATGGTGAAGGGTGGAAACCCGTTATCTCAGATCCGTGAAGTAAAATAGGTAAAATCTTTATGTCGAAAATGTGTAAGAGAACATTAATAGGTAAATTATCAAAATTCTGAATTCGTTGTTTTAACATGAGGATGACTTTCCAAGCCTACTGCGATAAGACCTTTTGACTAGTATACCACGAACCTGAACTAGACAAATGAACTCCCAGATATGTATATGTAGATACAATCTCCAAGGCATTACCGTGCAAAGAAAACTTTTCATACTTTTCAACCTACCGCCCTTACGGAAAACAATTACCTTTGTCTTATCCAAGTTTATCAGCAAGTGCCACTTGTCACAATAAGATGCCAATTTATTTAACCTTTTCTGGAGCACAAAAACAGTACTATCAAATAAAATAATATCGTCAGCGAAGAGAAGAATAAACATATTCAAGATACCAATATCAATACACCTTTGACCATCTGCACTTAAAAACATGACAAGATCATTCACATAAAAAAGAACAGGAAGGGGGACAACTGGCAGCCCTGTTCAAGCGAGACACACGATCTAACATTCTCATACATATTACGAATTAATCTGAATGTCCTTCCTTTAACATTCCCAACCACAAAAGCACATTATAAACCTAGGTCGGATTCTGTCTGTTGTTTTGTAGGTATCTTCTTTTCTTGGAATAACCTCTAATGAGGTCTTACTTCCGAGAATAACCCGGTATGAGGTTTTACTTTTGAAAGTAAGATCTGAACCTAAGGTTTTTTTTAAAGTAAGACCTGGAAATGCACTTAGAATAATTTTTCAGACTTGCAACGCAATAGCCAACAAGCAGCAATTATTATCGAAAATTATACACTGTTAAAAATTTCCAAGTTGAAATAGCTGGATTCGAACCTGGCACCTCTCGCTCTCTAAACTGGCGCCTTAGACCGCTCGGCTATGCAGACCGAGATGATGAGTGGAGTTGAATTACTCCATTTATAGTCATACCGTCTTTGCCTCGATATAACGCAACCGAGGGCGACATACCCTTTATAAAAACACGATTTGGGAATCAAAAATTATAAAATGTAAATTTATACATTTGACGTTTATAAATAGGAAGAAAAACAATCCTCCTTCGTCTTCTGCTTTTAAAATGGTCTAAGCGGAGGAATTAGGCCCTTTGAGCGTCCGAAACTATAACTCGTAAATTTTGATAGTTGACGGTTTATAAGCTAGAGAAAACACTCCTCCTCGGTCTTCTGCTCTGAGAATAACCTCAAGGTCGGGATAGCCCCTCGGGCTAACGCCCTCGGGGCTTTATCCCTCCCTTCAGGTTATTCTCAGAGCAGAAGACCTCGGAGTCATGTTTTCTCCTTAAAATATAACCTTCCTTTATATAAAGATAAATACTTGCTTTTTGAAAACCAGCTTATTCTGGAGTAATAAAATCCTCATCATTTGCCCAACAGTTAAGTCTATTGCAAAGTATTTTGGAGCATATTTTACCACTTATTTCCAAAAGAGTAATTGGTCTATAATTAGCGGGATCACTGGGGGAGTCTTTCTTATGGATAGGGATAATTACACCAAGTGTCCATTGTTGCGGGTAAATACCAGTTGAAAGAACCACATTATACAGATTACACAGCATATTCAAAAATAAGATTGGGGCATTTTTAAAGAATTCAATTGGGAGTCCACTATCTCCTGGTGTTTTCCCAGACTTCATGCTGGGAATCGCCTGTTGAATTTTTACATCTTTATCAATATCATTTTCGTTGTCATAGTATTATTTATAAGGTCGTCAGAGATAGAACAGACAAAGTCATTCACGGATGCATAAAAATCAAGTTCATTTGGTGATTTATCTGTCCCCTGAAACAGTTGTTCAAAGTGATTCATACACTCAGTCTCAGTAATATTAACAGAACGTCTTGGTTGGCCAAATTTTACACGTGACCAAAATAATTTACTGTTTTTACATAAAAGAACACTTTCAAGTTTATTCACATAATTTCTAAATGTGTTCAATGATTTTACACGACGCAGGTCTTTATGATATTTTCTGTAATGGAGAATGCATGAGGAGCCGTGGATTCGTTAAAAATAATCAACGAGACCCGAAGGGGCGAGTTGATTATTTTTAACGAATCCACGGCTCCGAATGCATTCTCCATCTTAATCCATGTATGACGTCACGAAACATACATATGTGATTATCTAGCATTATAGACAATACATTCAATTATGTAACCTAAAAAAATAGTATTTTGCTAATTTCGGTGCCCATTCATCGGATATGGTACACGTAGCTTCGACCCTTATGAAATAGATTCTTCCACACACGTGCATGGCGCAAATCTTCCACGCAAAGCGATTTGACTGACAGCCGAACTCCTGCATTTCATGTGTTTCAGCATGATCCCCATGCGTTTCACACTTTACCAGTCTTGTTTAGAATGCAGGGATCTTACCGACAAACAATCAAATGATTACCAGCAGGCCTGGTAGCCTAATAGGTAAGGGCGCTGCGTAACAGACGAAGGGTTACATGTTCGATTCCCGGGTCAGACATTACAAAAATAATCAGATATTTTAAGATTCTAATCAGATATACTAAGACAAAATACATCATTCTTGAACAAATTACTTTGTGAGCCATTACGAAAATGTGAAAACCTGACACCCCTCCTGACTGGATTAGTCAATGACCAGTAGATTCTTAAAAATAATCCACTGTTAACACAATAGAGTGACGTCATGACCATGGATTAATTATTCAGAATAGAGACGACGATCACGTTCCTCGTTGCTGGCATGGAACGCACGAAGTTGTCTGCGGGCGAGCGTTCGTGCTGATTTGTATTCCCAGTCAAACCAGTTGTCTCCCTTACAGTTGGTGTAGCCGGATTTTTTCGATTTTCTGAAATTAAAAGCACATGTTTCAATAGTTCTATGAAAACTTTCAGCCGCTTTATTAACGTGACCTTCTTCAACATATTTATCAAAGTCTTCTTTATGATTGGTTAGGAGATTATTCCACGCAGAGATGTAGTTAGTTCTGTCATTCTCGTTCCAGATGAAGCGATAACGCATCTATTCACACGCAAACATATCTGTACAATTTGATTTATATTAAACAATCCAGGTAAACAGGGAGGAGTTTCTGGGCTGGAAGTCGCAGGTGCGAGAGGTTACCTTGGAAACAGTGAGAGACATGGAGTACCTTCTGTCGGCCAGCAAGTACAGAGGAGTCGTCTCCTCACTAGCTAAGATGAATCGTAAGAGTTCTCTCTTCTTTATCTTCTCTGTAGTTACAGGCACAGGAAGTTAATAAAATACAATAACTAGTAGTATGTAAGATGTAGATAAAACTATTCCCATCTCTACCACATGTCATTATTCAGTGGGACTGACGCCGACCAAATTGGATCAGTTTTCTGCCACCTGCCTCCCAATACAGTGCACCTCTCCAGTCATATGCGATGATCGACATCTGTTGAAATTACCGCCGATTCGTAATTCATGTTTCTACATGGGCAATCTGTACTTGGATATCGGGTATTCTCAATGTCCTGCGCTTAAAGGTGGGCTGCTATAAGAGGTGGTTAAGTGTGTCTAAAGAAGAACAATTGACGCAAACAAATGCTGTTTAAATTTTCTTTAATACTACCTCTTGCTAACAACAGGACTATTCCCGACATCAACGATCAAAGCCTTGAGCAAAGAAATTCGTCAACTTCGTTTACCATTTTAAATGTGTCAGTGAGACCTTTAAACCATCCGCAGACGTCACTGTACATATATTTGCAAAGAACTGGAGTAGCCTATACTTTGGTAGGAATACGACCTTCGGCTAACAATAACTAATTCTGTCCTGTTTTAGTACATTTGCAAGTTTAATTTGTATTAACGGTTGCACATATGACAAATCTTAGCATAATTAGAAAGATGAACTTTCTTTAATTTCAACAACTGCTTGCCTCACTTAGGTAAAGTTTTGAAAATTAAATGTTTGATTGGCGCGGCACAACTAAATATGAGGGTTCGCAATGTCCACTTCATTGTGTTTGATTTAGTTTTCAGTTAAACTTAAACTTAAAAATTCATCGTTTCGTGTTCACTTCAAACATACATTTACAGACTAGGCAAATTAATTAGCAGTTCAGCTGTAGTGACAAGGGGAACAACTCTACCTAATGATCGTTCATCTATATACAATTACAACCTTAATGTTAATATTTCTCCTTATTTATTTTTTCTGTGCAGTTTACAAATAGTGACCGAAGTAATTAGTAGACGTTCTTTTGACAAATATATAGTTTTAATATCTATTAAATTCTTCAATCAATATAATTTTCTTCTAACAAGATGATTGTGTTTCAAGTTGTATCCAGTAAAGCGATGTATCACTTTCAGATGGTAACGTGTCAGTGTTGCTGTGTATGAAGTCCTTCAGAGCTCGTCATGTGATCGACCCGATTATCTCCCTTCTTCTGCTCTCTATAACGGAACTGTTGGTCCTTATCGGTCTGTTGGACCTTTTGTCAACATCATAGACGACATAGACACCATAGACGACAAAGACAATATTCCAAAGGCAAAGAACTCAGTCTCAACGACTTTCAGCAGAGCCCACAAGTACCACATGGCATCAAAGAAAAAATATCTTTGCCATAAGAGTCTCCCACAAAGTAAAAGGAGAATAGGACAAAATCATTAACTGCACCTATATTATGAGTTCGTTTGTGAACAAACCTTTGTGATTGGTCTCCTGAATGCGATAATTTGATCAAAATGACACAGTTGACGACTACTGATCACACTGCTATAGTGGAAGGTGCTTGTTCACCGGACATGGCGCCATTTTCAAGTTATATTAACAATATATATATATATATATATATATATATATATATATATATATATATATATATATATATATAGCAGAATGGATGATACTCCTAGAGGGAGGACACCTGGCTACTGTCATCAGCAGAGGACACCTGTCTACTGTCATCAGCAGAGGACACCTGTCTACTGTCATCAGCAGAGGACACCTGTCTACTGTCATCAGCAGAGGACACCTGTCTACTGTCATCAGCAGAGGACACATAACACATTGTGTTTGAACTGCCGCGGTAACAGCAGCCTACATGCTCGACTGATATATACCATCAGGAAACCATCAACGGACACGAAACAACGAATGACTGATACCTACACCAATATTCCGTCAGCCTTCGTGTACTACATTTCTTTCACCTAACAGGAGGGGCTTTACATTGTCGCATATTAATGCAGCTACTGTTGATATTATAAATAACATTCCACTCATGTCAGATACGTGTTCATGTTGATTGGAAACGAGACCGACCCAAACCAACTATATCTTTGAATGTATCTTTTTCAAAGTAAGATGGATTATAATGGACACTGAATGTATGCGGGTGTAGGAAGGTTTGTTTTGTTTATGTATGAACGAGTTTGTTATCACTATGTGTCTGTGTTTGTTTGTGTTTTGTATGATGTAATATTATGATGTTCAAATATTATACTTGTGTCTACATGACGTGTCCGATTGATAAAGTAAATGTGCTGTTGACAAAATAATACATATTAATCGTTATCACATTTGAAACAAAATAAATTTATTTGAAACCTGTTCCTATCTATTTTTGCTGTTACTGCTTTATTAATTTATATGTGTAAACCAAAATATACACCTTATTCACTACAGCAATTTCACATTTCGTAATAACAGTTTCAATGTATTTTACAATTTAGATTTAAAACATGACTGGTAAAATTGTCAAGAATAACTTAAATCGAACTGAAACCGAAACCCCGAAAAGTGGTCAAGCAGGTATTAACTATTCACTAACTGTGGATACATCGTTCCTTTCTAGACAAATCTGGTTTTAAAATATTGCTTATTAAACAATTAATAATTATTAATACTTACTTACTGATTGAAATATGATATCACTTTGGTGTTGAGAGAGGTCCAACCTACTGTAATGTATATTTATATATGTATTGTCCCATTAGTTTGCCTAGAATACGGGGTTCAAACACACGCAATTTAGATAAGGAACTGACAATCTTATACAATACGGGATTCGAACGCACATCATTAGGGTAAGGAAGTGGCAATATTCTTGAATACGGTATTCGAACTCCAATAAGAATAAGGAAGTGACAATATTCTGGAATACTGTATTCGAACTCCAATTAGAATAAGTTGGTGACAATCTTATACAATACGGGATTCGAACGCACATCATTAGGATCAGGACGTGACAATATTCTGGAATACGGTATTCGAACTCCAATTAGAATAAGGAAGTGACAATATTCTGGAATACGGTATTCGAACTCCAATAAGAATAAGGAGATGACAGTCTTATATAATACGGGATTCGAACGTACATCATTAGGATCAGGAAGTGACAGTATTCTGGAATACGGTATTCGAACTCCAATAAGAATAAGGAAGTGACAATATTCTGGAATACGGTATTCGAACTCCAATAAGAATAAGGAAGTGACAATATTCTGGAATACGGTATTCGAACTCCAAGAATAAGGAAATGACAACCTTTATTTAAAAGCAAATAACTGAAAAACTAAATAACTGAACATTCATTTCCAATGCCAATGATGGTAGTTGAACACTGGTGAGATATGTGCGTTATGCCTGTCGAAGTGACTAGTTTTGTAGTTTAGTTATAGATCTGCTTCAAACGTCTCATGTTTTGATTGGCGATACCGTACAAAAGCTGTTAGTCAATTCGAGAGAATATCGGAGACCTCACAAGGGAAGATGCAGCATCTCTGGTCAGTAAATGTCTGATGGCGCTGATGTTTCTGAGATGGTGAAGACAAACTTTGCAGAAATGACTCTCATGATCGTCCATTGATATTGAGGAATCAAGGTAACCAGATTCTTGACACATCACTTGAAGGGGATGTCTGCTGATCCCATAGACCAGTGCTCCAAGGTACATTTTCGTAGGCTGAGTGAGAATCTCTCCTGTTTTGTCTGAATAGAGTTTCAGCTTATTCTGTTCCATCCATGTACTGATGGCAATGATAAAGTTTTGAATTGTGTTCTTTGCTTCTATTTCACTGGCTGGTTTGAAACTATTATATATTTGAGAATCGTCCTCATAAAACTGGTGAGGTATCTGTTTTTCTTCAATGCACTAGTCTAGAGGTGTTATGTTCAGGATAAAAAGCACTGGTCCCAACACTGATCCTTGTGAAACGCAAATTGGACAATGTGCTTGTGTTTGACATATCACACTAATACGGTGACCTGTTCTTGAGGTTCGACTCAAACAACTGAAGCACTGCAAACTCGACACTATGGTGTAAACGTGAAAACGGCAAACATTTTTGTTAAACTGTTATGGTGATTAAGAATCTCAACTTCAGATGAGGCGCATTCATCGATAGATTTTGCTGTCAAAGATGGTCATCAACGACTTATATATGTTTCAGTCACTGGTTACAAGTAAACGTCTTTGGTCAACTAATTAAGCATTCCTCTCTTGACCTCTCGCGTTTCTAAAAGTACAATTGATCATGATTTGAATTGAACTGACCTGATAACGATTCGTTAAAAAATGATATTGCCAATTATCACAATCATAGCATTAACGGCACACTTTAATATGAAAGGACTGTTATAACTAAATATGGCTGATAATGTTACACTATAGTATCCGTATCTACTCCATGTACGTTTATCAAGACGGGTAGAAACCCATAAATAACACCGTCACACAGAGGTAGAGTCGAGGTGAGTCAACAAATCAGATAAGACGTTGTAGTCGGGTATAACACGTCATTGCCGGGTGTAGGAAGTAGCTAGTCGCGTGACAACTGCGTGGTAGGGGGGTGGGGTAAATTTTAGGGGGGGGGGGGGGGGGAAGAGGGTAATTGTTTATGTTACATACCGTATTGTTTGTACTACTCTCACCATATACAGATATACCTTGCAGAACTTCAGTAACTTTACTTTTGACATTTCGATTTACTAACTGAGTGATGTTTAAAGGGTTACATTTGTGTGGTTGATTGATTGCTCTTGACAATCAGGAGACAAGGGTAGCTGTGGGTTTGGTGGAGGGTGGTTCAACCGGTAAATGTTTGGATATGTAGTGCTTTTGAAAACGGTTGAAAACTACTCAAGAAGTAACACCTGAATAACCCTTTTTATTATATGATATGTCCTACAATATTATTTTCATCCGCCAACTATATATTAAGATATAATGGTGATCCACGTGAGGAACAAAAGATTGTTTTAATTTTTATTTAAAAATAAATTAGATGAAAACTCTGCGGAGGTTGTCAAGGCGAGATCGTGATTTTGGTTGGAGGAGTTTCCTGCTGATAAGATAGTTTGTGAGGGTTATCTCGAGTACGACACCGCTATTTTAACTATGATTAACCTGTACAGTAACTTCTCACTCATCGACCAAGAGTAACCACTATCTCAACGTCACATTCAACTGTATCTTTTATGACACCAGGGCAAATACACGCCCTTTGCTACCGGGGTGGATTTGTTGTGTTTCCATGGCAACTTGTGGACGGTGGTAATCTTGAAGGTATTGTGGCCAAGTTGAATGTGTTCTATGGGAACCTGCTATCTCGAGCCGATATGGAGCTACGGGCGATAGCGTATCTCGGAGCGCTGGTCTACAGGGGAAGGCCTAACCTCACCAAGCACATGGCCACCTGGGATTTACCTGCATCTACCTGTACGTTAAGGCTCAGGTGAGATAATTAAATTTTATCCGTGTTTCTTAATGTGTAATTTATTCTGAAATATTATTTCCAGTATTCGCACTTATATTACTCTTTTTCAGTTACGTTGTATTGGTTCTAATTACCAAGACTTTCATTATGAAATACATATAAATGTTTAGAAACATTCTGTCACATGAATTTTTATTTTTTCATTCTGAAAACGATAAAATGTATATCGAGAACAAGTTGAGACTATACTTTGAAAGTGTAACTAAGAAGGTAGATAAGCCGCCTTACAATCAGCAGTACAGGCGTGTATGGAGACGTGTTTCAGCATATAGTTCATAAATCAAGCAGTAAGGCCACGCCTGTGTACAGAACACGGTCGTAAAGCTCCAAATCTTCTCTACTCACCAGGAGAACTGTTTCTGGAATAGACACATGGGTTAACAGTCAAAACGCCGAATCTTCTTCAACGTGAATGTGAGGAAAAAGATTCGAAAGGCCCCAATCAATGTGCTTCTGGATACGCTTATATTGAGGGAGAACCTTCTCATTGGTTGTCTCCTTTATTGTTACATAAACGTGTTGAAATACAACATATCTTATAAGTGCAAGCATTGTGATTTCAGGTTTAACACTGTATGAAGATATGTAAACAGTTTTAAGGGTTCTGTAACCTAAATTACATCAGTTGATGGCTCAATTCAAGATTAATCTCATGCAACCCGCGTAATCAGTGCAGCAGATAGTCAGAAAGAAAGCTACGGAGTGATAGCAGGAAGATGTATGGTCACAATTCAGTTGTTTCATCTTTATTTATGCTTGTCGTAAACAATCACGATTCTCTTGCTGTCAGATGTGTGTCATTAGTGGAAATCTACCACACCTTCTAGTGTAGCTGTATATCCCAATCTACCCACACCTTCCAGTCCAGTTGTATATATCAGTCCCAGGTCTGGTTGGTGTGGAGGTAGTCTGGACTCATCTTAATTAACGACAGGTCTCTTATCCGACTTATCTCCTTATCTTGGCGCGATCTCATTGTGAGGGTCACTGACCATGATTTGCTGGATGAGAGTTATGCCCCTTGGATGGAATATCAGAACCAGACAGGTTTGAAATTTTAGACATGACCCAATTGAGAATTAGCTTCATTGTGTTGCACATAGATGAAGAGGTTCATGTGGACAAAATAACGTTTATGAAATCACCAAATAAACATGTAGTGTTCTACCTTTAATATTGAAATGGTTTATGAATGCTGACTCTTAAATTCCAGTTGGAAAGGAGACTTTACAGTTTGAAGCCGAAGAAAAGGTTTTACATTATACACTGTATCGATGTTTCTACCGGTGTAATGAAAGAAACTTTTCTGAATTCATATCGTACATAATATTATCCTTTGATCTTTGATTATTGCCTACAACTATAGTCGGACGACCATAAGAACATTGAGACTCCACCTGTTGGCATTCATAAATTTTGTCATCACACTGAATCATTGATTGTGTTGCTCATCGATACAGCGCTCAACTCTCCCTTATCTACTCTAGACTATCTTTCTTCATGTAGAAAACAAGTTCATGCAGCACATTTGTGGGTCAGTTGAAAAAAATTGTTCTGTCCAATTCTGTGTTCATGTTCTTAGTCACAGCACTATAAAACAAGCACTGCAATGATAGTGAATAAAGCGCCCATAAAATATTATCTCAGTGGCACTGCTCTTTGCGAATGTTATACTAGTACATATAGTTAATTAACCCTTGGCATGGTCCATGTGCTTTTTAAATGGTTTGCCTTTTAGTATATTACCTGCATGAATTTTACTATTATTTGATTAAAATGTCCGTTAGGCTTTAAACCCATGACCTTTGGCCAGTCTATAAATATTGTATAAGAGGCAATGAAAGACGTTATCAGTGACTGTGCTGTGTAGCATTGTGTTGAGCCCAGCTTTAACCTTACTTATCAGACCACAACATGTGTACAGTGTGTACTGTGCCTTGATACGACCTGCAGATAACTTAAGCTGGACATAACGCAAGGGAATTATTTGAAATTACACAATCAATCAATCAATGAAGAATGGCAAGTATTTTGATAAGTAAATAGCTATTTAATCTTGATGAATCTACCGAATGTTCACTGACTTGACAATCAAAACAGAATCATCATTCGAAAACTTCGATTTGACGAAATTGAGGGTAGGCCATCAATAAAAGCTAATAACCTAACCCAAAGATGATTTATCATCATTTCATCATATCCAACTATGTACCATTATTTCTCTCAGTCACCAGTCAATTCTCTCCTCAGGAGATTACTCCAACAATTTATGCTAATGTAGGAAGAAATGACTTGAAGTAGCCTGTTGGAATATCACTAGCACTGTATATAAAAACTGAAGTACAAAAGAAGATACACACTTCAGTAAGTTGTATCATGTTTCGGATTTCCTTTATCAATGTTTTTTTTTTTTACGTCAATTCTTTGAAACTAGATAGTGCGGGCGTTTAGTCAACAATCAATGATATTTCTACGTGTCTTTTAGTATTTGAAAAAAAATGTTAATTCATAAATTCGTCAAAAATTAATTTGGTTAAAACACAACTGTTCATCGACATTTAAGACATGTTCTGTTAAATGTGCTTCCTTCCAAAAACAGGGTACTTTTCATGTGTAAATTCAATTTTCTACATTAAACAAAGGTATTTATATTAAATAAACATTAACCAGACACCAATAATTAATTAACAAGTTACTGCAGATACGTCATCGTCCATAATGAAATGCATCACATTTAAATACTGAATTAATCGAAAACACCTGAGGGGTGAACTTTTTTATACTTCAGTTTACATTGTTTTGGTTAAACTAGTCTTTGTCATAAGTGAAACATTCCGAAATATTATTTTATTGCATATTCACGAAACAACTTTTGTCTCACATTTGAACATTAAGTGAACAAAGATGCTTTTACAAAACGATTCATACAAGAAATATGACCTTCTATGAGTACATGTGTATGGGTAGTATATTTCTCCTCTATCGGGAATAGTTTATTTCAGAAGAGGTCGACATTTCTAATTGTACAATGTTTGCGCTTTTGTGAACTTCCTGATCATGCATTACTAAAGATGTTTTGACATGTGAACATGATCTGGGTTACAAGATGGTTGTTTTGACACATGAAACTCAAAATTAAAGGTGTACTATTTGAACATTAGTTGTTTTAGTTAAAGTTAATTTTGACACAATTTACATAAATTGTGTACGTACGTGAATATTATTATACCCTGTGTAAGAATTAGAGAAGAAATATTATAAAATGGAGGGACAATACATGTTTACTTAGCTGAAACCAACTTATGTCAAACCATATGCGAGGTCGATAATGATAAATCGCAAGGACTATACATGTTTAAACAGATGAAACCACTTGAGTCAAACAATCAAGGAGGTGCGTGCCTATTTATTGAAAGGGCAATAAATGTTTTACGAGGATGAAACACACTTGTGTTAAACAATTAGCGAGGTTTATTATGATAAATAGGAAGAACAATGTTTGTTTTATATTCGGAAACTCACTGGACGATGTGTCCAACAATTAGCGAGGTTTATAATGATAAATCGTAAGGACAATAACTGTTTTATTAAACTGAAACACACGTGTGTCCAACAATTAGCGAGGTTTATAATGATAAATCGTAAGGACAATAACTGTTTTATTAAACTGAAACACACGTGTGTCCAACAATTAGCGAGGTTTATAATGATAAATCGTAAGGACAATAACTGTTTTATTAAACTGAAACACACGTGTGTCCAACAATTAGCGAGGTTTATTATGATAAATCGTAAGGACAATAACTGTTTTATTAAACTGAAACACACGTGTGTCCAACAATTAGCGAGGTTTATAATGATAAATCGTAAGGACAATAACTGTTTTATTAAACTGAAACACACGTGTGTCCAACAATTAGCGAGGTTTATAATGATAAATCGTAAGGACAATAACTGTTTTATTAAACTGAAACACACGTGTGTCCAACAATTAGCGAGGTTTATAATGATACATCGTAAGGACAATAACTGTTTTATTAAACTGAAACACACGTGTGTCCAACAATTAGCGAGGTTTATAATGATAAATCGAAGGGCAATAAATGTTTAGCTGAGATGAAACACACTTGTGTCAAACAGTTAGCGAGTTTTATAACGATAAATCGAAGGGCAATAAATGTTTTAGTAAGCTGAAACCCACTTTGTCAGTGTCCATAATAAGTGAAACAGTCCCTTTATTCAGCGTTGTTGAGCGGCTGGAGGAATGGGTTGTCAAACACTGGTATACCAACATGTGTGGATACCTCCTGGTGGAGCTCCTGGCAGTGTATCTTGTGTGGAGCTCCTGGCAGTGTATCGTTTACACTTCACACAGTGCCTACTGTTTGTCGTCTGGACAGTCACAAACTCACACTTTCTCACGACTCGCCACACTGTGACCTTATAACCTTTACAATTTGCAGAAATTTTGCATTTTAATCTCAAACATATTTGTGTTGGTTTAGTTAAGGAAGCATTGTCATGGCATTATATCAATAAGCCAACTATAGCCTGTCCTCTGAAACAATCTGAGATATGGTTTAGTTCAGTTTACAATTCCTGTTTCCTCAGAACTGCACTGAAACTGAAAAAGATGTTAACATCCAACATTTATTCTGATCTTTAGTTAAGAACACACTCGCTTCCAATGACATAATACAACATAACCTGAAGAATAGTTTAAGATGCATTAGCATACAATAACAATACAACAAACTGTTAGTATAGTATAAGACAATGACATGGTATGTTTCACAGTAAGTAAAATCATTACAGAGCTCTATCTGACCTTATACACTTTATCAAAGTTATATTGCATTTACATATGGAACACAACCCAAATCATTAGTATTTATCATTTGTTATATTTATCTGTAAAACGTATGATAAACTTAAATCTAAATATTTACAAACGTTTACTGAAGCTCCATACATTCCAAGCATTCCATCATACATCTGTGACAGAATAAGATGAGATCATATGTAATGGTGGTAATACCATTATCATGTCTAGACACTAACCAACTCCAGGATGTAATGGTGGTTATACCATTATCATGTCTAGACACTAACCAACTCCAGGATGTAATGGTGGTTATACCATTATCATGTCTAGACACTAACCAACTCCAGGATGTAATGGTGGTTATACCATTATAACGTCTAGACACTAACCAACTCCAGGATGTAATGATGGTTATACCCTTATCATATCTAGACAACTCCAGGATGTAATGTCTTACTGTGTACTCTCTCTACTTATGTTCTGTGCCTGTATTATGGGCATACGGCCTCTGTACTGAATAAAACTAAAACATCCGAAATCAGGGTACAGAGCCAAACAAAAACTTAATGTAAATTGTATAATAATACAAGTAAAGATAATTTCATATCTCATGCCCAAAGCTCTATACGGAATCATGTATGTTTGATAAATAATTTATATTTCTAACGTAGTATACGATATATTTTAGTTTCAGTGTCATAAACTGACCACCATCTTACCTTATATCGTTCACCCTTAACAACACTATTGCATTCTAAACGTTTCCATTTTTATCAGTGTATCTTAGTTTAAAATGAATTTCAAATTCAAAGTTAAGCTAGGTTGAAATGCATGTTACTCCCGTTATGAACCATTCTCCTATCATGCAATGATACATTTAATCCCCGCCTATATATTTAATGTGAGTGATACATAACGTGGTTTAAAAGGACGAGCAATCACAGGTAAACATTAGATGTTTTAATGAACTACAACGATAATGAGTTTTAGCGACATTTGCTATGGTGCTCATGCTTTATGAGGAAGAACTCGTTTGGTAGTCTAAGACGTCTACTTGACTTAATAAGGAAAGTACACATACAACTACATGGACACAATTACACCACCAACTCTATGAATAACTTGCACCTACAGCACATTTCTCAAGGGAATGTCGATCTGGCTTGTAGGAGTTTCTTATTTAGTATTGCATACACCCGACATACTATTTAGAATTTACAATGATAGAATCATATTTTGTTTATATTTAAGTTTATATGTAAAATATCTAGGATTTAATTTGCAGTTGTATGTTGTTTCCACATTTTATATATACCCTTATATAATTTATAATGATATAGTGTTAGTAGTAGTAGTAGTAGTAGTAGTAGTAGTAGTAGTGCCTGTAGTAATGATAATGGTATGTAGTATTCCTAATAGTAGGACACGTATTAGAAGAAGTAGTGGTAGTGGTGGTGGTGGTGGTGGTAGTAGTAATAGTAGCTGCAGTAGTAGATATAGTAGTTCCTAAAGTGACCATAGTGGTGAACATATCAAAGAGTACAAGCATTGCTACTACTACTACTACTACTACTACTACTACTACTACTACTACTACTGCTGCTGCTGCTACTACTTCTACTACTACTACTACCACTACACTACTACTACAGTAGTAGTAGTGTAGTAGTAATAGTGTAGTTGTAGTATCAGTAGCAGATGTATTAGATAGACCGACACAGAAAAACACTAGAAGAAATAAAACAGATTGTGGCAGAGGTGGCAGTTGTTGAGGTTTTACCATTGCAAAAGTAACACGATGCGAAATGCTTGTTTAGCAGTGATAAAAACTGTCGAAGAATTAAGATTGATCACATTACAGCATGGACTGTATGAAAGCCCAGAAGAAGCCTTCATCTTCCGCCACCCCAAGATGTCTTCCTAAAGTTGCTCTCCTGGGTTGTGTTGCACCGGGTCGACTTATCGGATATCGATGCAGCGTGAGTGTTGAGGTCCAAACAAACAAACAAACAAATGCTAAATCTCAGCCCGAGTCACGTGGTGCACCACGTGGCACGCTAGCACTGTAGGACCTGGTTAGTTTAGTCGCCTTGTTTGGTTAGGTTCGGGCTTCGATCTCTGGTTGTGTCATAACCAAATACAAGCTCCATGGACAAACTCAGTTGTACCCTCCCACCGCCCTAGCTAGGAAATGGGACTACGGTCTACGTTCACAATGACTTAAAAGTTCTAGGAAATTGATGAAATATAAGCTTATTCTGAATAAATTCGGTCACTTAGATATCGTTTTCAGGAATTCAACAATCTAGATAAATAAATATTGCTGTTTCGACTCCATGCTGCTTCTGTTCTCATATTGCTTTGGCTCCATTGATGCTTCGGCAAAATTGTTGCTTCGGCTTCAAGAAGAAAATTATATAAAAATTGCAATACAAAACATTGTAATCGCACTGCTGGGACACAATGTTGCTTCAACTCAAATGTTTCTCAGGTTTATTTTTGCATTGACTTAAATGTTGCTTCCCATGAAATGTTGCTTCCCCTGAAATGTTGCTTCCCCTGAAATGTTGCATCTGTGGAAATATTGCTTTGACTTTGTTGCTTCCTCTCCATAATTGCTTAACTATGATATATCATGAACAGTATATACAACTAATAATACCAAATATATGATCTGCAAGTATATGTGCCATAAAGATGTATTACACCTTTTTTTACATAATTCTTCAGTAATGGTTAGTTGGTTTACTTTCCATTCGGTGAATGGTAAATCCTTGAATACTTTATTAGGAATTCAATACACTCTGCATTTTGAATCTGCATGATATCGGAGATTGATGTATGGTGATGATATCGGCTACTATTTTATCTAGTAAAATGAGATAAATACGTCAATGTACTTCTGTACAAATATTTTCTTCAATGAGTAGTTGCATCCTAAAGGTTTGTTCACCTCACTGTGAATCTCAGTGCAATTATCGTGTAATTTATATTTTGCTTCAACTGCACTGACAAGTAATCATAATATGTCTATGTGTACAGTAATCTTTCTAAAAATATACCATGTGATCTTTTGGTCAGTGATGCGCGTTTTTACAAGGAGAAAAGAGGAGGTCAAATTCCTTACATTTTCGAATAGAGTGTACGGTGTATTGAGCTTGCAGAATATTGCAGAATATATTCTTTAGTACAGCAAATAATTCCTTGTGACAAGTCCGCCTTCAGAAATATTCTCCCTATTGACTCAATATTCTTCCTATCGTCTCTTACTTTCAGTCAAGAGTGTACTTGGTGAAACTCGAGCATGTGTTAGTTTACTTAATTACTTTTAATTCACCAAATGCATAAATTAACCAATTTACCATGATATCCATATTTGGGGTTGTCAACCTGATATCTAGTCAAACGGTACCAGCTACGTAGTTTTGTGGAAACAAAATTCAAGAAAATACTTCCTCTGAACATTAATTTTTGTATATCAATGCTCCTCAAATGAGTCACTTAACGATATGTTTCATGCGTACCGAGTGTGAAGGACACTAAATAGAGAAATAGCGTTTGAACTTAATGTTCCAACTATATATGTGCAATAATGAATTATACTGGCACCATTATCAAGCAACAACACAGATTGATGCTATATAGATAATCTTTAACAACTCACTAGATTACAGTATTTCTAAACATCATATATCTGCATGTGTGTTGCTAGTTTACAGCTACTTACCTGGTGTGTAGTTGTTCACTGCAAGTTGAAAGAAAGAGCGAAATTTAGGATTGAATGTATTACAATATCCAGAAATGATAGTACTTTTTCTTATAAAATTGAATCCATGATTTCCTTGTAAAAAACGTCCTATATGGTTTAGACATATTTCACATTTTGGTTTAAATATAATTAATATTTCTTGATATTGAAAACATTCTTTGTGCACGTGTAAGCACGTGATGGTGTCAACATAAGCTACATAATTGAACCGACAGTTTGTTGAAGCATACACTTCTTCATTGAAACGAGGAATATAAACCACGTGCGACATGGGACACCTTCACGTTGTAAGCGTGTAAACCCTTCACAATAATGAACATATAGTTTGTTTCAGACAAATCTAAACGTAAGTTGAACCATTACACTCATTTATAACGACAAGGGTTTACAAGAAGGTGTCCAACTCCTCTAACTGACTGTGTCTTGCTGTCAAGATAACTTGTTTCAGATTAGGTCTGGTTTACACGATTAGTATGTGTCACTTTGTTTGACCTCTCTTCTCCCAGATCAAACCAAGTTTGCTTCAAGGCGTGGGATCGATTCCTAATATTGTCTTGTTAAGAAGAACGGTATTTATGTACAATTTAAACCCCCGTGTTGTGTGCTTCCACCTGTGTTAAACTATCGACCTGATGTCTCTCGCCATACACCACGCTCTTGATCAAACTTTCACTTCCATCTGGATAGCGACCCCTGAAATCTTAAATCTATGGAACACCGTTGTGCCATAATTTATTTTTCAGGGGACGTCCATGACAATGGAACAGAAGTCGTGCCAACGGTATCAGTCGTAAACAATGACATCCATTTTTGAAACATTATTTGTTTTACAGACAATCTTAAAAACTGCTTTCAGAACAGTTTCAGTTACAACTCCTTTTGATATTGTTCCTGCTTTACTATAAACCAATGTGGTGCAGCGAATCATTGATGGGAGTTTAAAGTGAACACTGAACCAGCTCTTAAATGATGTGCACAATAAGAATTGTGTTAAAGGCACTGTGTCACTCCATTCTTACTTAAATAAAGTGACTTCGTGAAAAGGTAAAAAAAGGTGTTTTCAATGCCTGAATAATACTCCTCAATGAATTAAAAAAAGTTTCAAAACGAATGTACATGGTTTGGTTAAGTCACGTGAGTCCATTTCCCTTCGAGCGGCCATCTAAGGTGTTCACATGTTTTGATGTAGCGATAATTTCACACTAGGATTATAGTTGTAATTATTGCACCATGATGGAATGGTCAACCCTCTTGCTGTCTGAACTCTCAAATTCGCATGAAACCTACAAATCTACCTCTCACACTGAAGAGTTCCACACCACTGTCGCTTTATACGCCACACCATTTCCTTATCATTTTATCGGGTAGTGTATTGTATCTTTTACCTCTAATGTCACAATATATTGAATAAACTTTAACAGTAAATTGCTCAACGCCTTTAGAGTCAATACAGAACAAACTATTAAGAACCGACTTTTACAGTTTGTTTTACGGTATCTTATCAAATTCTCAAAATATTCTGTTTGATTTATGTCTAGGTTGAAAACTCGACTGTGGGATTATAGATCATCTCCTTTATTATGTTCTGTATTGTTTGAGAGGCCAGCGCTTATCTGCGCTCTCTGAAGTCTACAGAACAGACTCTACTTGTCGGTAGTCATTGGTAACTTGAACGCATTGCATGAAAAGTTTAATCAAATGTGTTTGACAGGAGTACAAACATAGATATTACGGATAGTAATATACATTTATAATGCTGTAAAATACTTTTGCTTTTGTTTATAACTTTTGCTCGTAAGTCATTATAAAAGTTTGTTTAAGAAAGTTAACAACATGATAATACTACCGTATTTATTCAGAATCCTTGTAAATTTCAAAGGTTGACAGAACATTTGTAGGATAGTCATCAATGCCATTTTCTAAAGTTTAATGTGAATGGGAAACATAGCCCAGGTAGTCATATTTTGAATCCTTAAAAAATTGGCGCCATTCCCATTTTTATGATTCTTAGGAACGCCAAGATAGAAGGGTTAAAATCCAAAGGGCTATACAACGACCAACTATAAACCATTATTTTTCCACAACGTCAACTGGACTTTTTTCTTCTTTGAGGAGATAATCACTCTTAGATCAAACTTATTCTTTTCTAATATTAGTAAATGATTCAGATAATTCGATGTGTGTTGAATCAAAGTTGAAAGCAACTACCGTACACACTGAATGATATGAATGAAACTGTAAGCGCTACAAACGGCAAGCCTTTGTGTATGGCTATCTTCTTCCTTGTAGGTATGTCGATGTTTAAGTATGGCTTCCTCTATCGTTTCAAAGCCAATTTGATTTTGTCATCGTAATCTTTAAATTTGTTCAAAATGTCCCATATACCTTATCAAAAGGATGAGGGTATATATTTATTGAGAAATATGATGTGTTTGCATTAACGTTCAACCGTTGACATCGCGTGTGCTGTACACATTTCCGTGTGATGTGGCCATGTTGTAGGGCAAATACTTACCTAGATGGCCAGATGATCCGCTTAACTAAGTCCCCTGGTTGTCGTGCACCGTGTCTCGCTCCTGTCTGACATCCTCTGCACTAATCCCGCTTCCGTGTCAAAACAAAGGAAGTATTATCAAACCATGCACGTGTGCTGTACATTCCATCTCTCTATCCCAAAATATTAGATGTAGAATGCATTTTTTGTTTTCTTCGGAGTTGAATACTCTAGTTCAAATTCTGATCTTAACATCATAGTGTAATATTTGTACAAAACGCCCTTTAACAGTGCCACTTTGTTTCATGTTTTAAACTTTTCTATTTTGGTGACAGTTTATTTTCTTCAAAACTATATTTGAAAGTAGACACTCTGGATATCTTATAGCAAGACGAACTAAATTACACTTTAGTTAATTATACTGTTTACAGAAAATTTTATGTCAAGCATTCTATACAATATATAGCATTCTATACAATATATAGCATTCTATACAATATATAGCATTCTATACAATATATAGCATTCTATACAATATATAGCATTCTATACAATATATAACATTCTATACAATATATAGCATTCTATACAATATATAGCATTCTATACAATATATAGCATTCTATACAATATATGCGTAACCTGCAGTGATCAAGAAGTGTCTTCAATTGGTGTCGTTTCTGTATAATTCATTGTCACTAAAATAAGACCCAATATTTGATTAAAATCAAGATGACGGAAGTGAATGAAAGGAGAGTTAATACCTAGCTGTGGATGGTTTTTTGTTACACCTGCACGTTATCGTCGCTAACCGACCACGCCCCTTCAGATCGATATGTTGCCCAAACAGTTTCTCACATCCAAACATGACGTCATATTTAGGTTTAAATCCCCTCCCACAGTGCAGATGTGAATGTTTCGAGAAATACGCTGAATTGAAACTTAAAAGTATAAGTCTGTCATCATAGTAAGTGAATAAACACATTCCAGGTAACTGTATAGAACTATATACAACCAGAAAAAGTTACCTTGAATGAAAAGGGGTGTGTATTTATCCTTCCCTTAAATCATCTTAATGCACTTTTAATTTCAAAACGAAATAAATTAAGCTCGGTGATGTTCGTTCATTGTTTTATAAGATCCATTGCTTTTTATGTCTTGTAAATCTGATATATGTATAACTATATATAAGTTTGGGTAAATAACTGCATAAAACAGTAGTTTCCGTGTGTTCTGGCCAGTGACTCTTCGCTTCTAAAATAAAGGCGGTGTCAGTGTTTTCAAACAATGGTAGGGTAGCAAGTTCACCGACTCTAAGTGTTGTTAAGGTATTACCATTGTTTTCTTTACACTATGGCGGCACTTTTGATGACCTCCGTGCAGAAATCCATGTCCCACAATAAATACAGTCGCTGTGTAATGTTTTCATCTGCTGTTTATCTTAACAAACCCCAGGTCGGACAATCTGAAGAACACTCGTCTATTCGGTGACCCCTGACCCGTAGGATTTCCTTTCATCCGGGGGATTGGTCAACAGAGGAATTCTCTGACCAAAGCAAGTGTCCATGAAAAAAGGTCCAGAGACACTGTTCAGATTCCCTGGTGACCAGTGGCTACTTGTTACATAGTCTTGATAGACAGAGAGAATATATGTACAAGTTGTAGATTTAGATTAGCAATAAAAGAACAAGTTTAAGAACAATGATATAATGTAACAATGTAATAATGAAACCTTCTGGCTGGGATCCTTCCTTCTGTGGCACCAACGGTCTACAGTGGTTTAGCTTTATATGCCCTATAATCTGGAGTGTACTTGTTTATTAGAATAGAGAGGTACGTTATTACCAAAGTTCTGAGAACGGTTAAATGTATAAATATTAAATAGTATACATTTATACAAATATAATGAACGGTTGAATTATATCATATAAATATAAGGGATTTAGATGTTTCAATTTGGTAACGCATTACGATCTTCATAGTTAAGTCCATTATAAAGTTATTAATATTATAAAGTTGGTTTTTCAGATAAGAATATGTAATGGTAGAATGTAGAGAGAGAGAGAGAGAGAGAGAGAGAGAGAGAGAGAGAGAGAGAGAGAGAGAGAGAGAGAGAGAGAGAGAGAGAGAGAGAGAGAGAGAGAGAGAGAGAGAGAGAGAGAGAGAGAGAGAGAGAGAGAGAGAGAGAGTGGGGGGGGGGGCAGGTGGTTCAATGAGGAAGAGGAATGGGGAATGGTATGTATGTAATATGTAAGATAGGGTGGAGGGGTTGAATCTAAGTGCTGGATAATATAGAGTGGAGGGGTTGAGTTTAAGTGATGGATAAGATAGGGTGGATGGGGTGGGTCTAAGTGATGGATAATATAGGGTGGAGGGGTTGAGTCTAAGTGATGGATAATATAGGGTGGAGGGGTTGAATCTAAGTGATGGATAATATAGGGTGGAGGGGTTGAGTCTAAGTGATGGATAATATAGGGTGGAGGGGTTGAGTTTAAGTGATAGATAATATACGGTGGAGGGGTTGAGTCTAAGTGATGGATAATATACGGTGGAGGGGTTGAGTTTCAGTGCTGGATAAGATAGGGCGGAGGGGTTGAGTTTAAGTGCGGATCGATAAAGACAACGCTATCCTAAGCGTCGAGCAAATATACACTGGAGATGCTGTTCCCAAAACACAACTTCTGGTGAACCCGTGTGAACTTTCAAACTGTGCAAGCTTCTGTTCAGGCCCTGATTTGACAAGAGGATATGTGCTAATATTGTATCATCTTTCAATGTCACCTATGTTTGGTGAATCTCTTTTCAACATAGAATCGGATGACAAATGTATGCCTGAACGTGTCTTTGACTTTTGAAAACATCTGCTGTTCATTTCCTTCCATTTAAAGTAGAGATAAAAATACTGTGCAGATGCTATGGCTAGTGTTTCTAAGTGAGAGATCCAATATAAACATGAAAACAAACATGGTTTATAATGTATTATGAATTGCGTGGTGTGGTGTTCCTAGAATTACACACTTTTAAATTTGAATGTTCAAATCTTGTAACATGATGCACGCTTCTACACGTCATAGCATGCATTCATATGTTAATCAACATGTTAAGATGTGGGCGTCATCATCCAATACATTGATAAAACGTCTGTATGTTATATATTGAACCCAATTAAGTTATAACCTTTGAGCAATAACCGTAGTCGTAGCTTGTGCTTGATACATTACAGTAGCAGTCAATTTTTTTATTTTATGTTAAGTTCCGTTTATTTTACAATGTAATATTTCACAAAACTTGTCTCTCATTACGAAACCAACCAACGAGCCCAAAGATGACATTTAGGTATAATGTGACTTTGTTTTGTTTGTGTTCTTGAACTTGTAGTTCTCAAGAAACAAAACAATAATTTAGGTATACTTTATAACTTCACAGTTGTCAACGTCATGTCAACTAGCTGTCAAAACTGTTCTTTTGTTCAATTGTTATTGAGATACAGGTATTCAGAAAGTAATAATATTAATTTTCTAGAATTTTCTTTAAATAACAGCGTCCTCGATTATTGTGTCTTCCAGTTTCAATTTTAGTCTAAAATGTTCATATCAATTTTGATATAAATAAACTGAAGTACAAAAGAAAGTACACACCTCAGCTGGTAGTATCATATGTAGGATGTTTACAAGTGACAAATAGTTACAAAGTGTTGGGTGTTGTACTCTAAAACTGAATATTACAAGCGTCTCCTTTGTGGTTTTTAAAATGATTTTTTTCTCTAAAATTGTATATTCTTCCAAAATCAAACTGGATTAAAAACAACATTACATCGACATTATATGATATAATAAATTATTCTAAGTAAAAATCAATAAATATGCCTCTTTCGTCACACAATAACAACATTTTAAACATTGTATGAGTCATGCTGGTGTAAAGTTCATTTGTTACCCCTACATACATTTAACAATGATACTTTAACTAAATATTAGCCAGACACCAAATAATGTATTCTACTGCAGATATTTGTTATTTTGACACGGCCATAATCACATGCATCACATTTCTTTTTATCGAAAATCACACATCTTTTGAACGATAGTTTACTGTGGAAGGTTATTTCTTATAAACGGTTGAGTAAAGAGTACGCATTCTTGGATTTACAACTTCTTTATTTAACTTCTATTCACCAGACCAACTTTTTAAATGCTTCTCGAATAATTCAAAAATTTACAACAAAAAAAAAAAGTAAGAAATATAAATATGGCTTTAATAACACTTCTCAACACACTAGCAGAACTTACCACCTCCAACGACAAGCGAACCGTTATTCTCACTATAAAAGGAACAAGCGCAATTCAGACAGTAACCAATTTGAAATGTCCATTTATTTTCAAAACTTTTCCTTTGAGGAATAATTTTGCAGAGCTGTTCTTCACTGCAGATGTCAGATAAGCTTGTCATTGGTACCGCTTCAGACGTTCATTGACTAATGGCATATCGTGTTCATGCAATGCCAAGGTGCTAAGTCATGCTACCTATACCAGAGGTTTATCCCTTACATCACGCGAGGATACGCGAGGCTTGCGGTAGACATGCGCAACGTTAGATACACGTGCACAAAGAGTGGACACACATGTGATGGGGTTGTCAGAAATGCAGGTGCATGCGTCTTGAAGGAGGTGAGTGTTCCGTGATCTTTTGTTTCAATCATATTTTACAATTTTCTGTCGAGAAAAGCCTGTAAATAAAGACCGTTGTGTGAAGGTCGTGCATATGTATTAGTAGATATAATTTTAAATACTATCTTTTGAAACGAACTTAGTAGAGTGTTTTACAACATAATGCATCGTACGTGGTTTCAAATACAAGTATTTAACATATTAACGTCATTCATTTCTTATCCTCCCATCAGGTGCTTTCTTGTAGAGGGGTAACGTCAGATACATTACTGTGCTTTCTTGTAGAGGGGTTACGTCAGATAAATTATTGTGCTTTCTTATGGAGGGGTTACGTCAGATAAATTACTGTGCTTTCTTGTAGAGGGGTTACGTCAGATACATTATTGTGCTTTCTTGTAGAGGGGTTACGTCAGATAAATTACTGTGCTTTCTTGTAGAGGGGTAACGTCAGATAAATTATTGTGCTTTCTTGTAGAGGGGTAACATCAGATAAATTACTGTGCTTTCTTGTAGAGGGGTAACGTCAGATAAATTACTGTGCTTTCTTGTAGAGGGGTAACGTCAGATAAATTACTGTGCTTTCTTGTAGAGGGGTTACGTCAGATAAATTATTGTGCTTTCTTGTAGAGGGGTTACGTCAGATAAATTATTGTGCTTTATTGTAGAGGGGTAACGTCAGATAAATTACTGTGCTTTCTTGTAGAGGGGTAACGTCAGATAAATTATTGTGCTTTCTTGTAGAGGGGAAACATCAGATAAATTATTGTGCTTTCTTGTAGAGGGGTTACGTCAGATACATTACTGTGCTTTCTTGTAGAGGGGAAACATCAGATAAATTATTGTGCTTTCTTGTAGAGGGGTTACGTCAGATAAATTACTGTGCTTTCTTGTAGAGGGGTAACGTCAGATAAATTAATGTGCTTTCTTGTAGAGGGGTAACATCAGATAAATTATTGTGCTTTCTTGTAGAGGGGTAACGTCAGATAAATTATTGTGCTTTCTTGTAGAGGGGTTACGTCAGATAAATTACTGTGCTTTCTTGTAGAGGGGTAACGTCAGATAAATTACTGTGCTTTCAAGGCTTGTAGAGGAGTAATGTCAGATAAATTACTGTGATTTCTCATATTAAAGGAAAATTCTTATCCGAGTATTGCAATCAAAACTTGAAATCTTTTAAAGCCGAGTCATCGTTGTGGTAGTCTAAGTCACAACAGTGGTATTTAACTTGGCATCCATGTTACCTGGTTACAACACCAACATGTTTGAAATCGCGATTGCAGCAAAGGGTAAAGGTTATGTTGGGTGTTGGGAGTACTTCACAGTACCTAGGGCAGTCTAGAGGCAAAGAAGGCGGTAAATCAAGGAGCAGGGGACACTTACAGATCGATACTGTCCTCGATCAGTATGATTGGAATTATTAGATATGAGCTTCTTATAGCAGATAAGAAACCTGGAGTCTGCAGCAGGTCAGAGTTAGGTGTTGATGATGTTGTCAGGTGTGGATGATGTTGTCAGATGCGGATGGGAGGCGGGGGTGAGCTGCTGGGACGCTTGTCCTGACATATTAGCAGCTAGTCGGTCCCCCTCCCCTCCCTCCCCCTCTTGTCTTATTGACACGCCACTGCTTCTGGTCTTGTGTTAGATGTTCAAACAAAGCAGAGGGGCTCACCAAGCACCTTGTCACGTGTTTCGCCGGAACATGGACATCGTGAGAGGCCATGCTGCTACTTTACAGTGATCCTAGCTTCAATATTGTCTCACTCCTCTCTCTGGCTTCTCCACAGAAGCATCGCTCCCTTCTCTCCTCCCGCACTTCACTCGAGGACCAGGAGGGAAGCGGGGAGTCTCCAGGTGTACCTGCTGCTAGAGGAACGCTCCTACCTGGCAGGTAGGTCTAGGTGTATCGATACTCTAAGTAAGACACGAGCACTGCTCTCTACGTCGCTGATAAATCGCCTTTGGTATTATCTACCGGTGGAGTGGTGTTAAGGTGTGTAGTATCAGCTGGTATGGGGATGTAGGTTCACATAGGTAATTATGTCCTTGGGCTGTTGAGTCCCGCCAGGCCAGAGCGACCCGTCAGCCGTTAACCTGTACACCGTGCTGGCTCATCTACATTTGCTGGTTAGCAATAACGAGATACATAAATCATAAATCATGACTTGATACGTTGGCCCAAGGCGCAGAAATTTTCACTGGTCTCTGACTGCATAAACTGGTTCACTGAACTGAGGGGGTGAAGACCTTTGAGACGTGGGTGGGGGAGGTCGAGGATTCTAAACTATGGCGACATTTCAAGTTAGGAAGGCGAGATTGCAGTGTTAGTCGCGAGAAACAAGTCTACCTTAAAATGCTAGGACAAGACGACCCGGAGACAACAACTGCACGCAGACGGGGCATGAATGTGGATATACTGACTAATATGGTCCTCCATACTTTCGGGAATATCGGCATAATGCAGTTGAGATGTGATTCGTATTATGCTGCTATTCACGAGACGCGAGGGCCTTTCACGTCGAGATTAGAAGATCACAGACCAGAAGATCACAGACTAGGAGACTTTCCAACCAATACTCGCACTTCAGCATGGCCCGAGTAGTGTGTCTAGTTCAACTACATAACCACCATGTCAATTGAGAAAGTCCTCCCTCCTGAGTCAGATCGCCACATCAACTTTCACCTGATAAGAACAAACCTTCACGACGGAGACTTCAAACAAGTGCGTACCTGCAGTACAGGTAAGATGAATGTGTTTGCTAGGTAGTTGTATGGTGTGACAAGCTGGTTAAGGGTGCAGCACGTGCACGGAACGCTACCTGTCAAACAAATATACCCGCCATAAGAGAGATGCTCTTCATCCGCGAACCGTCGATAAAGTCTATGCTCAAGCTCTCATTCTAATTAGGTTTCAACTCGTAAAATATGACTTCTAGGTCACGAAAGTCTGACAGCCTATACAGGTGGGAATGAAACAAGCATGCATTCCGAAGGCGTGCGAATGAAACAAGCATGCCCAAGTTGTGCGAATGTAACAAGCATTCCGACGTTGTGCAAATGTATACCAAGTCTATATTGACCTACCGAACATTTACGTTCACGCTGAACGGAGGGTCCTACTCCATAGGTTATTGCAGATAGTTAATGACCCGGAACACGGCGGTGTTAAGTGTTATATCTCCTCGGGTAATATTAACTTTATTACATCCGAGGTTAAGTGTTTTCAATGAATATGATAAGTGATAGGGGCCAGGGTGATTTCTCGGAATGTATGCTGAGCTTGTGACATTTTGTCAAATTTAATGAATATATGTTTTATCTTGGGCATTCCATAAATGAAATTTAACTTTTTGTAGTCCGTTTTCCTGTTTAAAGTTCACTCCCATGTATATAGTCTTTATAAATCTAACGATATCTACCGGATTAGTCATATGGATTAACTTTTGAAACTACATTTGGTGTGGATTATGTGAGTTGATAAATAAAAATACGGTGATGCATATATTCCATATGTCCTTCTTTGTAGGTATTCTCCTCTCTTTACGGGTAAAACTACCAGAGTCCAGTTAAACCAATAGATTCATTTAAATGATACACATGTGTTATTCAACAATTATCAAATAGGTCTGCTTCTTTCCTGTTACTCTTTTGCCTTTTGTTTCAAATATTGTCAGTTAAACTCAACGTGAGAAGGCAAATCTGAAGGATACATAGCTGCATTTCTATTTCAGACAATGTTGGTAACTGAATGGAACATGAGCATGTTTAAAGGAGTGCATGAAGCATTTACTTTATAATGACAAGGAAGCTCCACAATTACTAATGTCCATAATCAGTGATTTATCAGTGACACGATATACCAATTCAAATCCATTGTCAAGTATTCTCTATTATGTGTACGGGTTCCTAGCATTTTAGGCAACACATAAAAACTAGATAAGTTTCTTTAGAAATGTAATTCTATAAATGAATATTTCACTTCCAAGAAGTTAATAACGTCGTGGATTTATCAATTTAACTCTAGATTTTTGTGAAAATAATTTTAATTCGAGGTTCGATTGCACAAGAAACATACTTATAAAATTAGTAGTTATTAGTTCATTGCAAATATGAGGAACCAGTTAATTTCATTCGTAAGTTTCCATTATTCCATGCTTTCACTTTAAATATTTTCCAAAGTCTGATAATTTAACAAACTTTCATTGAAAAATGATTTGACATTTACATTATTTACCTCATTTATTATCAGGTGCTATTCTCTAACATTTGCAATTCTCAAAGATAAAGATATATTCTTCAAATGCAATCGTAGTATTCGAGAAGATATACATGCATTTATTATTCTGTAAACCACTTCGCAAAAACATTGTGAACATGTACAGGGTATCCCCATTGCATGGAAGATGATGGCGACATGTAGAGGATCCAGCAGTCTGTGAACGGGTGTTATTGACCGGGCCGTATCCCTGCTAGGTAAACCCTCCATCATACATGCTCCAGATAAGCTATAGTGACAGTCATCTTTCTCATCTGACGGTCAATAAGCACGAGTTTACTGTAAGCTTTTGTGGGCACGATATGTCCTCTTAGACATTAATGCTGACAGCTTACTATTGTACAACAGGGAACAGTAATAATCAAGGGAGTGAGTAACAACCTTGTCTATTGGACATGTATACTTACTATTGTACACCAGGTAACAGTAATAATCACGGGATTGAGTAACATCATTGTCTAAACGCAGTTGATATCGTCTTTATTTTTACACTTCGTATGTTTTATTTACAAAGTTTGACAGGTGTTCTATTGGACATTAATACTTACCATTGTACAACGTGTGACTGTAATAATCACGTGATTGAGTAACAACTTTGTCTGGATGCAGTTGATATCGTCTATATTTTTACACTTCGTATATTTTATTTACAAATTTGGATAGGTGCTCTCTTGGACTTCAATATTGACAACTTACCATTTGACCTCAAGTGACGGTATTAATCAAGGGAGTGAGGGACAACCTTGTCTTAACACTGTCCATGATATATTTTTTCATTCTATTTACAACTTTTCGAGGCTTGATCTAGGACTGTACACTACTTGAATAATTTTCTTAGTTCACTACACACGTATATATACACACTGCAGAAGTTGTGAGTAATTGTAAATGGAATATATTCAAATAGTATTAATATCTATGTATGTGTAATTTGTAATTAAGATGCGTTCACAATGCTTCGCTTAAACCAAATACTCTGCTTTCATTTTAACACATTGTAAAGACCACACATGGTATTTTATTGTAATGTTAACGATGTATTCATTGTTAAGTTTGAATGTTGTAGGAATGTCAACAGACATTATTGTCAAAATAATGATGTAAAATAATGACAAATGAAGAATGGTTGCTAAATATTCGAAATGAAAATTTATGTCCTTTTATATACAATATATGAACGCTTTACAGTTTATCGATAGATAATGATTAAATTTAAAAACGCGAGATTTAACATTTAAATATGTTTCTTTGCTGATTTATAAACATCCATGTGGAATCAGTTTGCATTCTCTTTTTATTATACGTTAGTTCTGAAATAGGTTACACAGTATTAACACACATTGTAAAACACGTTTTATTGTCAAATTGTTTTTTTTAAATATTAAAGCGTTATTATCGAATACAGATTATATCATCAAATGTGCGTATGGTTATTGTTGCATACCACACACGATAAAGAGAGAGACGAGAAATGCATCCACAAGGCAAACAGGTAGAAATGGTTGAGAGTATTGATGTAACGCCATTTAGACAGTGATATAGCGATATATAAACTAAACGAATCATTGAGAACTATCACGAGGGCAAGAGAAGATAAGAAGGTACGGTTAACAAAATTAAAATATAGAGCTAGGTTACAGTGAGGCGAAAAACCGCGATGATATAGAGGCATAGTGACGGAGAAATATTGATTCTTAGGACAATAAAGGTGTAGTGACGCAGAAACAGTGAAAGAGGACACATATATACTGACGGGGAAACAGTTTAAGAGAACACAGATATAGTGACGGGGAAACAGTTTAAGAGGACACAGATATAGTGACGGGGAAACAGTTTAAGAGGACACAGATATAGTGACGGGGAAACAGTTTAAGAGAACACAGATATAGTGACGGGGAAACAGTTTAAGAGAACACAGATATAGTGACGGAGAAACAGAGAGTCATCTGACAGATAAATAGAGTATGATAGAGAGGCATACTGACCGAGAAACAGTGACAGATGACAGAGAGACATAGTGACGAAGAAACAGAGCGACAGATGACATATAGATATAGTGACGGAGAAACAGAGAGACAGATTACAAATAGGCATGGTGACGAAGAAGCAGAGAGACAGATGACAAAGAGGCATGTGACGAAGAAACAGAGAGACAGATGACACAGAGGCATGTGACGGAGAAACAGAGAGATGACATATAGATATAGTGACGGAGAAACAGAGAGACAGATGACAAAGAGGCATGTGACGGAGAAACAGAGAGACAATGACAAAGAGGCATGGTGACGGAGAAACAGAGAGTCAGATGATAAAGAGGCATGTGGCGGAGAAACAGAGAGGCAGAACAGTATATAAATGATACACAATTAAAGTGGGAAGGAGCGAGACACCTGACAGAGAGAAAGTACTGTAAGCATGCACAGGAAGACGGTCAGACAGGAACACCCAGTTTTAGCTGTTGTTTCTGCAGACTGTAAGTTAAGAGTCACGTCATGGCTACAGTGTGCAATCTTGGCACTTAATTGTTTGACATACCTGGAACCAGTATTCAACCCTATGTAGGAGCTCCGTCACAACCTTGACTCCGTCAGACTCAATTCTCACAAATATTTATAAGCACATTTGGCGCATTTAGTTTTCTGATATTTTGAATTAGAAAAGCGGACTTTTTTAAACCTAGAGAATGAGGACTTTGACGCAACTATTTTTGTATTTATTTAAAATGTAAAGAAATAATTGAAGTCAGAATGAAATTCTACACATATCTAGAATGTAGTGCTTTCAACTTAGCTTTTTGTGATGTAACCTTTCGTATGTACCTTCAACATTTAGATGAAAGCTAACATAGGTTACACGGGATTCGCTAGCCCTAGTTTGGAGGTGGGTATCAGTGCTTCCTCAACACTCCATTGTTGTCCATTTTTCTGGAGCATTATATCGTCAAAGTTTGGTGAGTTTATTTCATCTAATTTAGTATTAAGATGTCTTGCGAAACCGACGTAAGGGTTTACTGAATCGTTGCAGTAGGATAGACGATATTGAACTTCGTTACTGATTGTTGAATTAATTTTCTTTTTAACTAAGAGGCAACTTTGAAGTGAAGATGAAGAAAAACTAATTTCAATGGAGTGAATTTTATAAATAATGTTTAAGTAATTGCCTTTCGTCGATATGACAGCTCGAGTCATGTCCCCCATGCCCTCTTCTGTTCATACATTGAATATCAATAAGTGTAATTGACGTATAGGTTTTCTTATATTAAAGGTTGTTGAATTTTGTATTAAAAGTATGTTTAAGCGTTTGCCATATGTTGTCATAGTTGGTGTCTTCTGTTAGAATACACTGTTCTATTTACTTATTCGCTTTCAATTTCAGAAATTTGGAAAAGAGATAGCATAACATGTTTAATATGCACGTGGAACTTCACTCTAAGATGATATTAATGTAACCACATTAAGTCAAATAATACACCTGTTGTAATTTAGAGTATATGGCTGTATGCTAAACATGACAAGGATATAACTCAGTATCAGGATAGTGGTGTAGTTATATTACCTGCAAAGATCTTCTATCAACGTTACACACGAACATTGCCAAAGTTATTTTTTCAGAATCAAAAGGCCTTTTCAACGAGGTGTGGAATGCGAGAGCCAACATAGCCAGATTTGAATTCGGCCAACCCGTGAAGTTTCCTCGCAAATAACCAGCTTAACAATTGGCACAGGCTCGGTCTGAGCGGAAACGGAATTAGAAGTATGTCGTGTTTATTCCCTGTACTTCCTGCAGAGTTCACGGACCAGGAGTGTGCAAAAAACTCACATTTCTGGAATATATAAATAAAATTATTCAGATATACTGTTATGTTTTTTGTGTTTAGAAAGTTGGAAATTGTTTGAATAGCAATCACAGGAACACGTTTAATAGATCTGCAAAATATGGGCGCGTGGGACTTGAACATCCTAAATATCGAAAAACGAAACATGTTTTTAATTCATAATTTATAATTTCACGACATGGTCCTGTGTGAATGTATACGACATACTTCCTCGCGAAACCATACCCAGAGGCAATCTCGCAGTGAATGACACCATGTCAGGGTCGGAGACTGACCTCATTTCCGGTCATGTGACTATTCATTCATAAACCCAAGGAATTTGGCGCTGAATTTAAATTTCAATAGATTTTACATAAGCAGGAATACTTTGGTCGATGTTTAGAACTTAAGGCTCTTAATAAGTTGGAGTTTCAATGTGACATGTGACCTTTTGTCTTGATCTCGATTCCCGTGGGTTTGATTAAACTTTTTTACTTTAAGTTAGTGTTTTGAAGCTGATAATAAGAATTCTTAGTTCTCCATTTCTCATCTCTATGTTTCGGAGAAGCTAAGTAATGGCTGTCTCGTGTGGGAACCTTGTCTGAAAACAAAGAGAAGGTTTGTTCTGTGTTTGTTCTGTGTTTGTACTGTGTTTGTTCGGTTGAAGGGAAGCCGGCAACAAACACGCGTGTTGGCAGTGCAAGCAGGCGCGCAAGGGATGCTGGGAAAGATCGTGTTGAATCTACCCCGTCTTTGGATAACACACAAGACGAGTCAAGCCGTCGGCAAACATGCAAAAACTTGTCATGTACACGTACTGGGGAGTTCCTCACAAATGGCGGGTCTTTCTCGAGCAAACAACAAGCATACAGACCCCTTTGTCCCTCCCCGTTTAACCAAACTCGCAAACAAACTGCCCTTTATGTCCTAGTGGAAGAGAATCAGAAGGAGGGGCGACATGCAGTAATCGCTTTCCACCAACAAAATGTATACACTTAGACAATTGACTCTTCATGACAGCATGACAATTCTATTAGTTACATTGTCACAGGTTTAGTGAGGACTTTTTTAAATGACGAGTTGATAATGACATAGTTTTAATTGACTATTATACACGTTTCTTTCAATTTGTAATTTGTATTAACCGTTTTGCTTTCAATTCATGTAAACAAATCCAATTTTATTTCAAATTATTTTATCAAGAGTCGGACCCGGAGGTTTTTGACCAAACGGAATTCGTTTCTTAATGTGTCAATAAAAAACTATTGCGGACGATGAAGATTGACTGCAGAGAGTTCAGTTCAGAGTTCAGCGCTGACAGCGTCCTTAACTCAGGGAAGACGCAGCAGGTTTGGGGTCAGCGAAGGGATTATTTGTTTCCGCGCAGGAATAGATAGTTGCACTGGTGGCGGTGCTCTGTCAACATGGACTTCCGGTTGTGGTTCTACAAGAACTGTGCAGGAATGTGAGACATGCGCACAGACATCATACAGGGGGGATTTTTTTAGGGCAAAAAAGCGAAATATGAAATGTATTTCTGTAAAATATGCACTCACGTGAGCTAAACTAAACATGCCCAATGTGTGTATAACCGCACTTTTCTATGTTCGGTGGTTCAGTTCATCGGTATTCATCTCAGTTTCAGTGCAGGGAAATCGACATAAGTAACATGAACGTTGATAGAAACACGATTTCTTTATGTAAAATTAACGCTTGGAGGAGTAAAGGAAAAAATACGGTGTACTCAAGTGATAAAATGTTTGTTCTCAAAACTAGACTCCGCAAACAGTTTGCTGACAAGTTACACAAGAGAAACGACACCGTCTCGTTGAACGTTAACTTAAAATAGGTTGACACTTAATAATTTTACGTTTAAAGGCAATACTCAAGTTACCCTTCAATGCAACACCAGATAGCTGTAATATTCTGAGCATCACTCATTCCAATCGTGCTGTTTATTTTCATAGGTATTAAGGTAAATAATCTTATTTCGTTTTTAGTTTAATACGAGCCACGCGATATACGAGTAATTTAGCTGGAAAGGTGAAGTCTGGCCAGATATTCGCTTCCTAGCCAGATTTAAAACTTCTTTTTGTCTTGTTGAGTGTTAACAGATTAGCATATAAAGTCATAAACGACTTCTCTCTCCCGTAACTGCCACTTACATTGTGACATTAATTACAGAGATAAGTTAAAATTAATCCAATGCTTATTGCAGACAGTGCTACACCCAGTTTACTTCTCAGACAACCAGAACGTTGGGTCTCACCATGCTCACAGACGCCTTATATGAACCTCGTGTATTATTTACCTACAACAATAAGACATCTTATAGCTCTTGGGGACCAACCTATATTAGCCCTACGGTCCGTATTTCATCATTTGCTACGATTGATCTTAGGGCTAAGATCAGGTAGTGGAACAGAACTCTGATCCATAAATTCTAAATTCATAAATATTACAGGTTTATAGTAAACCACTTTACTTGAACTAGTGTACATGTTTAAACTTGAAATTTAACCGAATATATATGTAGGTAGGTTTATTGTCAAAATATGACCAATATACACTCAACACAGACACGGATAGATATAATTCTATAAAAACAATAGAAAAAAATAACCAAATATAAAAAAATGCAAAACTCATCACTCATCACATTTACTATTTTAACGGATCTTTTTAAAGCATTTTGAAACTTATACAAAACATACAGAGTTGTCTACCTTTGCTTGCAAAAATTGGTCTCATTGATATTTACTTTTTAGCGACATTAAAGAAAACATATGAGAAAAGGAGTTTAAGAGAACATCCCAAATAATAAAGCATGTTTCACGTATGGTATAGACAGAATTTCTGCTGGTTATCAAACACTGCCCGTCAAAATATATACTGTTGAGGGCACTTAAAGTGGAGTAAAGTAAGAGTATCTGGATATCAACTGCTTTATTGTGAACAAACACGACGTTTCGGCGAATCGGCTTGCTCTACATCAACGTAACGTAACGTTGTTGAAGTTGTTTCCTTGTAAGTTTTTAAGAGATAGATTCGTAATCATTAAAACACAAGTTGATGCTCATGTTTCACAAACCCATATACAGGATGAAGGACAAATTTACCTTTTGGGGACAGTAAGAAATGGAACACGTGAGAGGAGAAAGATTTCATGATAATTATTTCCCCCCAATATATTACCATGGAGGCGTTGGAATAACCATGCATAATATGAAACGTCATGTTTTTCACAATAAAGAATGTGTGACCTAGTAGTAGATATGAACGATATCAGTAATATATTGCTCTAGAGAACCGACAAGATGATCCTTTTTATGAAATAAAATCTATTAACGTTACATCGTTAAATTAGATTAAAATGTAAAATTAGATTAAAATGTAAAATTACATTAAAATTTAAAATTACATTATAATGTACCATTAAAATGTAACATTAAAATGTAAAATTACATAAAAAAATGTAAAATTACATTAAAATGGCTGTAATTACATTACAATGTAACATTACATTAAAATCGTATAATTAAATCAAATCAAATACGAGAACAGTACGAGAATAAGTAAGTCTTCGTGATATGATGTGATGATATGTTCATGTTGTTCGATGAGGTCATGTTCAAGTTTTGTTCAGGTATTTCAAGGAGCGTGAATTATTTTACGTGCGCTTTGCGTGTGTCATTTCACACATGTTACCAATTTTACTAGTAGGCCCACAGTAACATTTGATTTGTGCTATTATCGTTGATTGAATCATTTCATTAATATTATTGTTGTATTTTTTAATTTGCTGTTTAATAAGATAACAAGAGCAAATTTGGAATAATGGAACTATTGACATAGATTACGGGTATGTTTTTTTTAATAAAAGTCCATTTAAAAAATTGGATTCACTGAATATTAAAGTTACCAACAGAGAACTGTAACATAACAGTAAAGCCTCTCTCAAGGCGTGAATGATTATTATCAAACAACGATTACATTCAAATCCTTACATTTCTTATAAATTTGTAACCGATAATTTTCACGCCCACGATATCTGCAAGGTACACGTTTATGACTTGTTCATCCATATCTACCATCTATGTATATTGCTGTCTATATCTCACTATCAGAGAGGTGCTGTGTAACAATGTAACAGTTGTTCAGTATCTAGATTGCAGATATTTCTTATATTCAAACAATCGGCAGTCTACGTGTAACATGTCCCTCAATCAGTCACGTGATGCGCAGGGCGCTGTTATGACCTCTGGGAAAGACACGCCATAAAGTCAATCTCACTTAAATCAGATCGAACGTGACACTGCGTTGCTAAGGAACTATAGGTACGAGTGTTACGTTCGATCTGATTTAAATGAGATTGAGCATAAAGTTGGAGAGATGAACAGGATATGTTAGGTGTGCTTACTTTATTGGACTGAATGTGGTGTTCCGGTAGAGGTGTAGATTGACACCGGTAGAGGTGTAGATTGACACCGGTAGAGGTGTAGATTGACACCGGTAGAGGTGTAGATTTACACCGGTAGAGGTGTAGATTGACACCGGTAGTGGTGTAGATTGACACCGGTAGAGGTGTAGATTGACACCGTAAACAAGTGATTTTGGCTGAAATATTATATGAATTTGAAAGAGGACACATGACAACCACTCATAATATAAAACCGCACGTATAAAGTCTATAGATACAAATTGCATGAAGACATGAACATAAATGTGTATCGTTCACAAACACGCATGCAGTGTAGGTTATTGTTAAACATCGTGTCACCTGTAACTACTTGCAGCTACACAACTTTGAAGTCGTGATAATTAATTAAAAATGCGTCGAGAAAAATGTATTTCTAATCATAATCCTGAACATTGTTTGCACAGCAATGGGTTTCACGACATGTAACTTTTAATGTTAATCAGATTCACCCAATTCACACAGCACGGATCAAATGATGCCATCGGCATCGACGAAATGAACCGTTAACGTTGTTGAGGCAATCCACACACTTCATCCCCGGAGTCCGGGTCATCGTAGACGAGGGGAATGTCTGACGTGGGTAAACACGAATTATATTCTTCCTGGGAGAAAACCTCATTTGCCTCGACGTCAGACACTGTACTCCATTGATGATGATAACGAGCCCTTCGTCCTTGACCTTTCAATTGTTCTTCCTCAATAGAGGTCAACGTCATACACGTTTTCTCCTTCTCGCGCAGCATCCGGTCTTTGTAGCCTTGCGCTTTCAGATCCATGGAAGCGCGGAGATACTGGTCGACCAACTCGTCCGATCGGTCCGTCTCGTTGTGGATGCGCTGTGCTCGCCGACACATCCTCATCAGCAGGAGGGACAAGGTCCCCACTAGGGAGTACACTGCCACTGTAACCACGATGAAGTTCTTGGCGCCGACTTGGTCGTAGTTCTTCCACATGTCTTTCTTGTCTTTTGTAGATTGACCTGCTTTTATACGAGCAATAGTCGACATGTTTTTGTTCTTTGTTGACAGACCAAATTTATCATCATCGGTATTGTTTAATGTTTTCGTAATATCCGCATTATCTGTTTCTTGATGAATTGTTTCATTTCTATCCGAATCTTCTTTTGACGTTGTTATGCCATCTGTATAACCCAGTGCGGTATTGTCTGTGGTATCAGTTCCATTGTTCACGTCTGTATTGGAATGATCAGGAGCCGCTGTCGACACACACAACACGATGCCAAGTACCCAAACCAGAAGTAGATAGCTGGTCATTGTCTAACACAGGCAGCCTTCGTCCTTTACAAGGGACACTTATGCAAACAGGTACCCAATACAAGCCAGTTCATGAAGCACATTTCGTTGGTACCTGTTCGTGAACAGCCTTTATTCCCCATTCACATATAGAAATAATAAATGATTGGAGGCAGCAACAGTTCGTATAGCTAAACTTAAAGGTTGTTTGTCTTCAGGTGTTAAATGTTTCATTAATTAATGAGCAATCTCAATTAGTATCCATCATGGACAACTCTTTACATGCTGATACCTGTAAACAATAGGCGCACCTGTGGGTACGTACCTTATTTTCTCTATTGTCGATCCACGGAAATAAAGGCTTCACAAAACGCTGAGTTTTATTACCTATATACTTGCAACAGCGTGACCTATCATACCTCAATTTATTCACAGGTAGCCTTTTTACGTTCCAGTTCAATGCGCTTCTATGGGTTTGCATATTCAACTCAAGGCGGTATAACGGCGTTTGTGTTGTTTCTTCAGAAACGATAAAGCGCTCACACTCAATCATACAATCATACCATTGCCATATTGCCGGTCAGGGGCCACGGTTTCTGTAACTTACACAAAGCCGGAGTGACGAGGAATAAAGGGGGTGATACATACGCACCGTGTTACAGTCAACCAACACCGCGGCATGTCTGTCAGTTGACGTCTTCATATAGCGTGTTCTGTGTACAGTTTGAGCTATTGTTACTGTAAGCGCAACACTTGGGAAACAAACAAAGACTCTGAGTGGCATTTTACAAGCTGGAAATTAAAAAAAAGCACAGGTATCCATGGACAGATTTCTAGAGATATGAAGCGGCAAAACAATTCAGAGAGAAATGTGAATGGATCACTGACTATCAGCATGTGACCATGTTCTGACTTATCGGTAGCACTCATCCATTCACATTCATCAACCTCAATTTAATCTAATGTCAGTGTGTACACACCGTGTTTTGCCTGAATAATAAGCATATTGATTTGTACCTAGCGGGATTTCACTTACACGGAGACTGACGATAGATAGTACTTAAATATTATGTTTTCTGTTGGATTTGAATATATCGTTTCAGCCATATTATCAGCATCAGCGCCACGATGAATAAAATGATATATATATATATATATATATATATATAGAGAGAGAGAGAGAGAGAGAGAGAGAGAGAGAGAGAGAGAGAGAGAGAGAGAGAGAGAGAGAGAGAGAGAGAGAGAGAGAGAGAGAGAGAGAGAGGAGAGAGAGAGAGAGAGAGAGAGAGAGAGAGAGAGAGAGAGAGAGAGAGAGAGAGAGAGAGAGAGATTGTGCATTTGGTTCGTTTGTATTGAACGAGAAGATGTCATGGAAGCGGAGTTCGAAGAACGTGTTGTTCCTCCGCTTCCATGACAGCTTCGAGTTAACTTTAACACGATGAAAACATAAAATTTGCTTGATATAATTTAATTCCAAAGAAATGAACATTAGAAACAGCATTCAGGATTCCGTCCGTCGTGCTTCTTTCGAATGACGTAACATGGAAATGACGTTATAGCCTTATACGGTTGTGACGTCACAATTACGAAGATTGAATTGGAAAAAACATTGTTTCGTACGGCAAGTTCCGAGAAGTGCCGAAGTTTAGAGAAAGTAGAACCGTCAGCGGTGCAATACGGAATTCATCGTGCAATATGGAAATCGGCCATGGAAACCGTATTGCACGTCTGTATTACTCAAGTTTACATGGGTATATAATAAATAGAGATTATTACCCGAGGAAGTGTGTCATATGACTTTTACGAAACGAGTGTGAATTTTTGTATTGCCCGAGCGAGAGCGAGGGTTACACACAAATTTGCACGAGTTTCGTGAAAGTCATATGACACACTTTCGAGTGTAATAATTTCTTTATTAGCCTTTCCATTCAATTTTATGCGCGTAAAAGTAGTCAGAAACCGGCCCACTTCTCTTGCGACAGCTAGCTACAGTGACGTCACGAACAATCGTTTTATGACGTCACAGGCGGCAAAATACGGGAAGAAGCCGCGGTGAAACAGTCATTGCTAGGCAAACGTGATATGTGCACATGTACTCACATAAAAAAATATTATATTATCTCGGTTACCATATGGGTAATAAACCCATTTATTAATTAACTATCAATGTTATGGCACGTATAGGCCTACGGCATTTACGGCCTAGACCATATGATTCGACAACTGGGCCAATACGGGGAAACTGGGCCAGTACGGGGAAAATTGGACCAATACGAGACAAACTGGGCCAATATGAGTCTGAGCATGCGCAGTTGCAAATTTGGTGATTTTGACCCAGATTTTGTAGAAATTTTCATCCTTCTTTTCACTGACGATGTGATTTTAGTTTCAGATACTGTAGTCGGTTTACAAAACCAATGAAATATATTGGAGAGATACACTAAGGAATGGAAGTTGCAAGTTAATTTAAGTAAAACCGAGATTGTTATATTTAGGAGAGGAGGTCCAGTGGCTGAAAGGGAAAAATGGTATTATGATGGTAATTTGATTAATGTATCAGAACAGTATTCATACTTAGGATTCTTGTTCTCGAATAGAATGAATTTAAATAAATGTACAAATAACTTAGCCCTACGTGGAAAAAAAAAGCTTTAGTACAAGTTGTATCAGTTTTATGTAAAGTTGGAACCATGTCACCCAAAACATTTTTAAAGATTTTTAATACCCAGATTCAACCCATTCTTTTGTATGGATCTGAAATATGGGGTTTCCAGCGTTTTGATTGCATTGAGAGATTCGATCTTTTAGCCTGCAAAAAGTACCTTAATGTAAGCCCCAAGACACCCAACTGCATGGTTTATGGGGAATGTGGCAGATTTCCGTTGTATATTAATTCTCAAATAAGATGTTTAAGATTTTGGTTTAAGATTATAAATATGCATGAGCAACGTCTGCCTAAATTAGCCTATAATATGCTTTTAAATCTTGATAATATTGGTAAACATACTTGGACAACCGATATTAGAAATTTATTATTTTCTCATGGTTTCGGTTTTATATGGTTGTGTGAAACAATTGGAGATATCAACAGTTTCATTAATGAGTTTCGTCTCAGATCAGTAGACATGTTTAATCAAGAATGGAATTCAACCCTAGATTCAAGCTCACGTTATGAATATTACAGGACCTTTAAATCGTTACTACAACCAGAAAAATATCTATCAGTAATTACAAACTATAATGTTAGAAGACTATTTGTTAAATATCGTTTGGGTTTGTTAGCGTTAATGGTTAATGAGGGAAGAAAAACCTCTATAGAGAAAGAAAGTCGATATTGTCCTTTGTGTGCCCTTGATATAGAAAATGAAATTCATTTCACACTTTCCTGTCCTTATTATTCTGATTTAAGAAAGAAATATATTCCTCATTATTATCTAGAAAAACAACCAAGGGATGGATAAATTTGTTTGTTACAAACCAAGAATGACCATATTATTATTCAACATGCATTATCAAAACGAGAACTTTTACTAAAAGAAAGTGTATATTCTTAAATATGTATGTATTATCAAGAATGTTGCTGTCATTTATATGCAATAATATACTCTTCTGTATATGGGCCGGAGGCCTTACATACAATAAACTTCTTTTGACTTGACCCGTGCTATTTGTTCACCAATCTTGTTTATAATTATTATTTCAATATAATTGAGATGTCTAGTGTTGTGCAAATAGAATGAAAAGAAGTTAATTAATAAAATTGTCATTAATTAAGTATGTTCGTATTGGCCGAATTACAGGTCTTCGGTCTGTTGTATTGGCCCTCGACTTCGTCTCGGGCCAATACAACGGACCTCGGACCTGTAACTGGGCCAATACGAAAATACTTAATTAATAACAGTATAATATATAGGACATAGTACATAGGACGTACAGATTCTGAAGAATTTGTTTCGTCGTTACACTTACACTTTTGTACATTCAGGTAGACTCGCCATAGGTAGTGCAATGTCCTAACTTACCGGTGACACCCGTCATTCACATTCTTCTGTATTTTATACTGGCAGTGGATAAGGTGGCGCTTGTCATTCCCGTGAATGACATTCTTCTGTATCTTATAGCAGCGTTTTGGTTTGTTAGATGATCAGAATGAGGAAAGTAAGTAACAGTTATGTTGTTGAAACAACTCGCTTAGCACGGTGACAGAACGATAAATATATCTTAACGTTTTGTTTTCCAAAGGGTTTATAGTGTATTTTCATTGATGCGTGAACCCAAAACGATCCACCAATGGGTTCTATAGAGTGTGCTAGTAAACGTGTAACCTGCTCTACTCGGGACACGGCGAGACATTAATCGTGTCGGAATACTTATATCAATAGCGAACCATGCTTTATGTGCTGTCGTTTTCAATGGTGTAGTTGGTGTGACAGGTTTAACGGTAGTTCCACATGTGCGGTTAGCTATATACTTTACATACACAAACCATGCAGTAATCTCCACTCGTCGGTTTTGTCTGTGGAACAGGACTAACAACAGAAGTTCGCCATCTGCCACGGCAGTCACAAACACACAGGAAACCTGAATAAGTTTTCACATAGCATTGCTCTTTCTTATGGCTGCCCATAGAATATCGCCTTACAATGAATATATCTCTCACTGTATGAATATGCGCGCAGCATGGCGTCTAGTCCGGTCATGGAGGACCACGACAACGATTTAAATATAACGAACAACTTCAACATGACTTCTACTACTCCATACGATGCCCACGGCGCGATGTTGTTCACTGTTGCTACTGTCCTTGTGTACGGTATGAGCATAGTGGCCTTCATTGCAGGACATCTGCGTCGCAGACATCATTCTAAGGAGGAGGAGTCCCAGATATCCAAGTATCTGAAGCGAGCAGACGACATCAGACGCCAGGGGGTGAGGGATGACGTCCTGAAGCTGAGGTCCCAGCTGCTCGCTGGCTCCGTGATAGTGACAAACCAGAACATCGAACGCAGGAAGTCGAGGGTGGAGCGAGCCAAGCAGTATATATTGAATGATATCAACTGTGTGAATATAGTCACAGAAGGGGAAAAGAATCCCAGCATGGAGAGCCTGATTCTCCCGGCATGCACTGTGCCAAGACCTCTTCTTGAAGATTCTGAATCGTCCTCAACACAGGAACTGACTTCTCAAGTACCGGATATTAACATTTCTGCTCATCCGGGGGATGAAGATGTTCAATCGGAAGAGGGGGGTGAATGTGAGGACGGTAATGTGCACCTATTTATTCAGAAACACGGGGGAGGAGCGGCCAGACAAAGTCTGCACGCTAGTCTAGAACAATCAGTTATGAATGCACGGAATTCAGAAACAAAAGACAAAGACAAAGATGATTCTCCAGAGGGGAGTCCAGACTTCAACGCGTCCCGGAATTATCGAGGGAGAAGACGCGGCGTGGTTTTGACTCAACCTTTCATGTCCCTTCAGGGGCCGAACAGTTGAATGTCAAGGTCATTTATACAAAGAGGGATAATTCATTGAATATATTTAATGATACAGCATGTAACTGTTATTTCTCACGTTATGGTTTCACTTGTAACATGAACTAGTTGTGATGATGTGAGCATTGTCACACAGTAAGTGATGACATTTAGGGACAATTGATCCTTTCAAATTCTGTTCAAAAACATGTTTCTTGTGTAAAGAATTATAGAATTTGAATGATAGTATCTGTATCAAAATGAATAGTTTAATGCTGCAATATTTGATTGAAATTTCGGAACGTTTCAGAATGTATGTCATTATGCTAATGACTGCATGACTATTACTGAAAAGATTTCAAAATGGTAAATATAATTTCATCCTATGATATTTGTGACTTCAATACAATAAAATACATTTGATATCACTTTGGGTGATTCGTTGTGTAAATATAACTTTCGCAATAAATTTATGATGTTTTGAACTTGCTACTGTTTAAATTGATGTAACTGTTACCAGTTGATTCTGCGGGAAACGGAATATATAAAAGGCATATTTTTGTAAAGTGTAATTTTAAGTAACAAGAATTATCATCGATAGATGTATCAAATTTACATGTATAAACTTGTACATAATGATGCTGCATACGTGTAGATAAACTGGTGCTGTTATATGTCGATGTGTTTTACGAGAATGAAATGTTACGTTCATTATAAATTCGGGCAAAATCCGTTGATTATGAAGGACATGTCATTTATAAACACACGGTCACTCTTTAAGATTCCTCGTTTTCTTAAAAGACATAATAAACAATTATCCAAAACATGTTGCCTTCCATATCCATGCCACTTCTTAATGCTATTCAAAGATTTATATTTACAAGTGTTTCCTTCTGATGGCAACGAATCAATGCTCTATAGGCCTTACAGTGAAACTGGATACAAACATTTCCGTCTGCTGCAATTTTTATTCACAGACATGAACGCGATAATAGTTTTATGTTGAGAGAACACGTGTAAGATATTGATGTCCATGCACAGGCTGGCACCATGTGGTATAGGTAAACACTGCATCTGTCCCGCTGAACTCGAGGATTATCAGTGTTATGTAATAGAAGTCCCCATCGTAGAAGCAAGTTACAATTATGTCAACGTTAATTAGGTTACTTTCAATCACCTTAATTACTTTCACTCTACTTAACTTTGCTTAACACGTTCAACAATGACCTAATTGCAAGGTCGAGGCCATATGGTAATGATTTCAATATTCTACGTTGGTTTTACATTATATCAGAGGAACATAAATTCAAGATGAGCAGTATGTGTTAAACATCATAGACAAAATATGCACAAGAGACAGGCCATTGTAGTTTGTTAAAGCAACAGATGAAATCAGACGTTTTTCTTTCCATAATTTCTGATATAAAAACAGTAAACGTAAATTTCAGAGAGGCTGGCTCCTTCTTCACAGTAAGTTAAGAATTGTCATCAACAAGTTTTTATGAATACATTACGGAAAAATATGCAATCGATGTCAACAGGAATAAATAATCACTTCTTATGGTGTGATTCAAACTATAGTTTTAGCATGTAAAGACGATTTAAAAGATCCATTTCTTGTCATAGTTTCTATCATTACTTTTTTGACAGTGAACAGCGTTGTTGCGTGCAGTTGACAATCCTGTAACCCCGTATTTCTTGGAAGCCGCATATTTAAAACTATTCGAATTGTGAATGTTATCCATTGGAAGATTATCTTTATTTCTTGCCGTTGTTATCATTTAATTTGATCAGACACATATGTTTATGCAAATGGTTATGATTTATTGTTTTCTGTATGATACTCAAATTCTAAAAACATTTTACATTCGGTACACCTCTGTTAGATGTTTTGTAAAATGTAAACATACTATAGGTTTTATAAATAAAAAATAAAGCAAGGATCAGGTAGAATAGTTACATACACTGTCGTGAGATGAACATTCGCTGTAATAGTCATATATTACTGATAGGCTTTAGTCGTTTGAAGACAAATCTTTTTAAATACTTTTCAAATGATTTACTATAATTTCTTATGTATGCCACTTGTTAATGCCCTTCAAAGATGTAATATCCTTGTAAGCAGTTTTTGTTTATAAAGATAGCGCGCTTCTCTCATTAAGTGTACCTGGTTTCATGGAGAAGATACATGAATTGGACTGGTCAACAAGCTCAACTATGGAGGCCAAAAACATAATATTTGAAACATGACAGGAAAAACAGTTTATAACAATGAACAAGATATCGAATGATAGAATGATGCTATGACACAAAATGAAACATTTAGGACATGATGGTTTGATACATCTATGATAACTTAAACATACAGCAGTATATATATATATATATATACAGTATATATAAGTGTAGTTGTTTTACCCCTCAGTAAGAGCCGTGTAAAATGGTTTACAATTGTTTAATTAGTTGTTAAAAATGGTTAAACGTTGTTTAATTAGTTTAAAATGGTGTAAAGACTGAGAGCAAAGGGCCAGATAGGGACATATTGAATTATGTTGTAAACAGCAAAGAACATAAAATACAACTCGTTATAGTTTGAAGGGAAATTTAAGGCTTCATGGTATACCGAACATTCTGAAGATTTGTAATTACGTTTTCCATGTTACACAAGCGGAGATTTGACTAACACAATGAGCATGTATGTGTTTAATCAAGAATCAGTACTTATTCAAAATGCAGCTAAGTATTTTCACAAAGCATTAGTGCCAGTATATGGAATCGAATAATCTTTTACCAAACACATGAAGATTACTTTAAGCTTTTACTTCTTTGTGCTTTGTTACAATGACGGTACTTGATCCTGAAGTAGTGATTATGAAAGTAGTTTGTAAACATGCGCCCGAGTTTTATCAACCATGAAGAGAGTGTACTGTTGTATACTTGCATACTCAAGGTGAGACACAAACTCACGTCCATTGACGATCTTCTTCTTTTTATATAAATCTAACACGTTTGAGAGGGAAAACTACCCTTTGTTTAAACAAATTGGTTTTACCATCCAGTCAGGAAAATGACACATGACATTCCAGTAAAAGAATGCAAAACATAGTTACCAAAAACGCTTTTTTTAATGTTTACACTTGCCATTCTGAAGTAGTGAAACGTCTCTTCTATATGTAATGTTTGTTGTAATATCAATTTGGGGAGAGAAAAATTGGTTCTGTTATCATAGTGGAAAGCATCGTTATCCAGGACGCTCAGTCGTCATGTTTATAATACAACGTGTCAAGTTCTAATTCCATGACATCAACAAGGCAAGAATGCACATCACGCATGTACACTCGTGTAGATACACACCCGTAATGAATTAATTATCTCCGTAATTAAGCGAAGACAAATTAGTGTACAATGGCGAGTGGACGACGTGTCACCCCATTGTCTGCTGGGTGCGCATGGGCAGCTGGTACAAGTAGGTCTTTGATGTTCAATGTGCCGTGACCCGAATCTGTGTCACCTGCGAACCTTGTCTCATTAGCATGTCATTAACCTTATGCAAATTAGCTTAATGAGATGCGCCTGGCTGCGCATGCTGGACGACTCCAATATCCGAGGTAACATGTTTTGACAGCGGGGTGGATGACGTAAGGTAAGGGGGGAACATGGCTATAAAGACGAGAAGACGGAAGTCGGGTATGAGTTCAGACGCCTGGGGGGAGACGGCTACAGGGAAATAACATCTATCAAATGCTCTGGGAACCGGTATCAGTCGAAGGAAGCACAAGAAATGGACAACACAGACACATGCGAATCCATGCTATCATCCGTGCACTTGCCACTCACGCGGGAGGAACTAACCGTAAGGTTGATGCTGACGGAGAAACGCTTCCGTCGGGCTTGCGAACAGGTGTCCGCCGTCAACAGGAAAATACACGCGCTGGAGCAACGTTACTACAAGGCACGGGCCGAGGAGAGACGGTCTTACCGCTATATACTCCGGATGAGGTTGATGTCCACAGAGAACGTGAGAGACATGTTCTACGTATACGCCGCTGCAAAGGCTGACGAGGTGATGGCGTTACGGAAACAGTTGGGGGAAGTGTGGGAGGAACAACTGGATGACATCACAGACTTCGTGGATAACCACACCACCGACACAGATGGGGAGGAGTACGATGAGGAGGATGTGGAGGAAGATGGAGAAGTAGGAGAAGACGATGAATCGATGGAAGAGGAAAGTGAACATCAGAATCAAAGATATGCGATGGGAGAAGAGAGTGAACATCAGAATCAGGAAAGTGCTATGTCCTTGCAAATTGCGTCGTCAACGTGACAAAATAAGACAAGCATATGTCAAAAGAATGTTATATAGAATCGTTGCGTTGACATTCTCAACTCAAACCTTTCGACCACTTGCTTTCAATTGTGAAATGTGACTTACGGTTCCGAATCATGATGTAAAGCGAGCTGGATATCAAAGAGAGCGAGTTGGCCCGAGGCAGGAGACAGACACCTGAGGATGAGTCGTGTGCTGTCACCCGCGGGTAGCTGGCTCACATGAAAGGTGCACACAGATCAGTTACGTCACATGGTACAAGTCATCTCTCTGAACAATTAAGGATCACTTTCCTCGCCTCAAGCAAGTGCCTTTAAAAGGACAAAGCTTTGTGTGAATCTTCAACGAGCATGTCACGGATGCTGCCACAACAATGGACAACTGTTGAAGTATATTCCGGGATATCTTATGTTGTTTCTTCGAAGGAATTTATGATATACAGCGTTCCTCAGTTATCTTAAACCCGGTGATGTAATGTAAACAGTCTACAGTTACACAACAGCGATTATACCATGTCTTTTAAAAGATTGAGAAGTAATGTAGTAGCTGTTATAATCATTGACAGAATGGGAAACAACACAAAGTTATATATGTGTTTTAACAAAGCGAACAATATTCGCTCGGTCTGAGCATTACACCATTTGGAAGTTTTCCTTAATGCTCGATTTGTGAAGGACGTTCATAATATGTGATTGATAAACATTTTTCTTTGTTTTTAATTTATTCCAATGTATTATATGATGTTGCCAATGTACAGCAAAACATGATACGTGTTATACGTTATTTATTTTTGAATATTTATAAAAACAAAACAATTGTACATATATATTTTTCTATTTAAATAAATTGCCATTCCAAAATTACGTTTCATGTTTGTGACTTGTTTTCTAGATTTTTAATCGGTTGTTTTAGAGAAGTGGAAGTCAGTCTTAAAATGTAATAATATGGCGTTACAAAAATACAAACATATAAATTATCAACTTTACATCGTATATGAAATAACATTGAAAAGAAGTCAGTCCAAATGTAGGCAACGTGTTACTCGTGAGGAATAAACGAAATAAATTTAAATACTTGTGTGAACATACCATTTGAACCAGCCCCAGTTACCCAATGAATCCCGCGATGAATACAAAATAATACTGTACTTTTGTAGATGCAGTGTAGTGCATATGGTCAAATATATAATACTGCTTAATTCATATGTACGCAATAGAAGTGCGTCGTATTTCTAATTTGTCAATAGTGAAGATAATGTGAACATATATCGTCTATCTATATATACACTATTTGTTTGTAGGCAGAGTGGGATGTAGGCAGAGTGGGATGTAGGCAGAGTGGGATGTAGGCAGTATGAGACCTAACCATTGGTGGTTGTCTTTTTCTTATTGCATTACAGACTATATTTCGGTCATCATAATGGCATACGAGTAAAAAAACGGGAAAACTAATTCATAAAAGTTTTATTTTTTGCATCACCCCAGTGATAAATATAAGTATGATATATTTGATAATACCATGTATTATTGTTTATTGCAAAATTAATGAAAAAAAGTAAATTGAGTTGAAATGTTTCAGAAATTCATGTTTTGCATGAGATTCGTCCTGAAGTTCAATTTCTTACATTTTTAGCGGTAGGCAAATAAACAATGTTTTCAGAGTTACCCCCCTTTGTCTACAGAAACTTGCACCGTGGCTCAAGAGACGAATTGTTGTTTTGAGTTTTATAGCTCTTATAACAATGATATCTGATTTAATTATTTGTGGGTAAGTCATATGAATACATCAGTTATCCCTCTTTTATCGTAGATGTTCGAATGTTTGTAATAATATTCGTCTAAAGGGAATGAGTTGCATTACTTCAGTGTTCTGGTTATTTTGAAAACTCGAAATTGAAAAATGTAAAAATGTCGATGGTAACAGTTCACTTACATATTACAATATCTGCATATCTATAATACGTAATGACAAACTTTGATTTAAACAAATCTAGCTTTGAATCACACATGTACTTATAATATTATATTAATTTAATAACAAAAATTCCCTATCAAAACTACCTGTATTCTCCAGATGACATGAAATGAAAAATGAACAAATAGTCCTAAAGTGTGTCAGTAGTATTGAGTTAACATCCAATGCATGATCATAACAGTGACTATATGCAATCATGGTTGGCGTATGGTTAGTGAAGTGGAACTAACTGTTTTATTTAAATAATTTAGAGACAATTTGTTTCTCCTTTCAGAACATTGCTCATAAACGCAGGAGCTGTCCTCAATTTCAAACTGTAAGTATTATTAAAAGGAGGGTTCTATCGGGGTATTTTTTTGTGGAAACGAAATTCGAGAGGATGTCCCTGTTTACACATATATGCTATTACTATATGATTAAAACACAATCAAATTGAAATATATTAATGAAGTTAATACTTTGATGACTTTACATTTGACAATTTGATAAAGACAAGCCAACATTTGTTGAAAAATCAAAACAATGAGAATTGAAGCCATTCATCGGCCCTGCGAGTGGGGAAAACTTTGCTACGGCCTAACAGCATATTCTTTATTATTTGTATGATACATTATGTGTTACTATGTGAATATTCTATAAGTGAATATGTTTTATTATAACAAAAAATTAAAATTGGGTTAAATATAGCGTCTTTTTATTTCACGAAATGTCAAGGATCCAAGATGGTGGATGCTGCCGATAGATTGTTGATAGAACTTTCCCTTTAATAATGTTTTTTTTTTAACAATTTTATAAATGCCACCTAGGAATCCAGGAGTTAGTTTCAAAGTGAAGCGAGCGAAACAAAGTAACCCTGGTTTCCAGGATGCTAGTCATTATGAAAAAAAATCTCAGCCATTTTCACAGTCACCAATTTGAAGAGGCAGTTTTGTCCGTACGTCTGTATGAAATGGAAGAACTCAAATACTATTTACTGGATTCTTTTCATATTTTGCATATGGGTTCATCATAGGGAGAGTAATGTTCCTATAGTATACAGAGGTTTGTGACCTTGACCTTCATTTCAAGGTCACAACGAGACTTTGTCATTTTACCCTTGTCAGCAGGATATCTCAAGAACCATTCACTGGATTCTCTTGATATCTTACACATTGCTTCTCTAAAGAAAGACAAAGGGCTGATTAGATTTGGTGACCTTGACGTTATTCTCAAGGTCACAGTGGAACTTTGAAGTTTTCGACATGTTAATGTACAAGTTAGCTTGTCAGCGGGATATCTCAAGAAATATTCACCGGAATTTCATCATATCTTACACAAAGCAACTCCTCAGGAAGACAAAGGGCTGATTATATATTTTTTAACCTTGACATTATTCTCAAGGTCACAGCAGAACTTTGAGTTTGTCAACATGTTAAGCTTGTCAGAAGAATCGATATCACAAGAACTGTTCATTGGATTCTCATCATTATCTTACACCAGTGGTTCTTTTAGGGAAAATTCAGGGCACAGTCGATTTTGCTGATCTTGACATTATTTTTCAATTTTGAAGTATTAATTTCGTTAAAACTATGTCATATTGATGGATTGTAAAATGGATTGTATTTGTTATAAAACAACAAATTCCGTTTTACATGTGACTTTGATATTGCAGAAAGAGGAAAAGAGATGATGATTTTGGCATGGAAGTGGAAAAGTCAAACGGTTTGTCATACATTTTTACTATTTATGACTTTGTTCTTTTTGTCATCTATCCTTGTCAAGAACACGTCACTTTCTATTACAGGATACTTGGTTTGTTGCTTCTTTCAGCTGAGTGGCTAAAATTTAGAAATAGTTCATTTTTCATTAGTGCTTTTTGTCATCTATCCTTATCAAGAACAATTAACTGTAAATAGAGTATTAAACAGGAATAATTTTGTATGTTTTCTTATGGTTTCAGAATAAAACTGGTTTTTTTTATACAATCAGGTGACAAGGTGCGCGAGTTTCTGCTGAGTCTGCGACACATGAGAATCTTCATCGCTCTGTGGAACATCTTCATCATGTTTCTCATGATTGTGTAAGTTAAAGCTCAACTTAAATGATTTTTGAGGGGTATCATAATTGTGCTTTTAATTATTGACACTTTTCATTAAGCAGTCTATTGAAATATTTGTTAGAGTATTTTTGGGTTCAGCATCAACAACTTCATGAACAAAAAGGAAAACCCCTAAAAGTTCATGTCCTAAAATAGTGCAGATGTACTGTACCCCTACAGTCAAATCCCATGAATTATTCACAAGTTTGTAGATCAAGTACGGAAATTGTTCACTCATGGTTCCTGGTATTCTAAAACTTAATATTTCTAATCAAATTTTTAAGCCAATTTTTTACTGTGAAATCTTGGAACCCTAAACATTTGCTGAATAATATTTTGTTCTGCAATATGTGTGCTGAATTTAGAAGCTGAAAGGAAAGTTTGTGTTATTTTACTGTCAATATTTGTTTTTATTTTTGAGCAAAGTTTGTAACTTGTTTTATACTTTTACACGAAATAATGATAGATCTGATTTGTATGTTTTCTGACATTGGAAATGTACACTTCATATAATTTTGTACTTTTCAGATTTTTTGGTCACTGACAAGCACAACTCACTTACCTCCCTTAGACCACACAACAACTCTCAACGGTTACCTCCCTTACACTGGGTTTAAACTGGAGGAGGCGATCTCGAGTCTGCTCAAGTGTCTTGCATCCGAATTCGATAAGCAAATCGCATTATAAATCAAGGAGATGTGTACATTGAACTCTTTAAATGTTTTTCTTTTCGTTTTGTTTCTTAATTTTGATGATGTTTTTGATACAATATTGGACACTGAACATTTAGGATAATATAAGGAGAATATGATGGAGGCCCCTAAGTCGATTACTTATTAATGTATTCATATATTAATGAAAATATTATATTTGTTACATTTTGTACATGTTCCAAGTGCACTGTACAGAATAACAGAATTATTGAAAGAACATTTTTGAAATTGTTATTTGTAAATATTATAATGATATTGTACATATATGAATATGTTTCATTTATCTTTGTAAATACCATTTCAACATTATCTGATTAAAATATGCCTTAATCCATACACGTGTCGATTTGTAGTGTTAAGTTTTACCGTCCCTCTGAGAAGCGTTCACTTATTTTTATCTTGAACGTGAATCGTATATACAATATGTTACTAACCGTTTTTTGTTCCGTAACAATATACAGACAGACAGACAGAGAGATATTTTTTATTAAAGTCTCGCCTCGCGATCGATAAAATACAGATACAATATGTACATGAAAATATGTGAGCCACCCAAAAATGGGTTATGAGAGACTATATACAATTAAATGACAATTAAAAGTATACATAAAATTGCAATATAAATCGAATCACATAAACCAGGTAAGAAATAGTGTACAAGTAAGCGTTATAAATACGATACATCTTGAGTGTGCAGTACAATTAAAATGTAATATATAAAGGACAATAAATAAATATATACATATGTGTAAATGGTAAAATACTTAATTATGATATAAATAGGCAGTACGAGGAGTTAAAATAGCTTTGCAGGTCTTGGCACTAATTAAAATCAATTCAGGTGAGGAGAGAATAAAACCCACTTTCTGTATATCGCTAAACTCAAAGAAGTTAGGACACACTAAGACACACTGTGCGTACAGGTCACGTCTATCATCATCATATAGTGGACAGTGTAGGAGGACATGTGTCTCGTCTTCAACGGCGTCTCTACAAACAGGGCATGTCCTTTCTTCTACTGGCGTGTTCGTGTACCGTCCAGTCTCAATCTTCAAGGGGGCTACTCCACATCTGAACCTTGACAGGGCGCTTCTTTGACTTCTATAAATGACACGTTTTACATAGGGTTCAGTTTCATAAGTGTTCTTAAAAGTACAATACGTGCGTAACTTGTTTCCCCTGTTTCCTTGTCCTCGATTGGTGTTGGTTATTTCCTGTTCCCATCTTGTTAAAAACTGGTTAAAAACGGCATCCTCTATCGCACTAGAGACGTACCTCCCATGGTATTTGAGATTTAGGGATGTAAAATGTCCCATTTCCAGCTGGTTGAATTTGTTGATGATCCTGTAGACTTGATTTCATTTACGTCTGGTTGCCCATTGGTGAGTCCATGTGAATATGTGGTGAATTAGTCTTTCAGGATCCATGTTTCGGAGGCGCGTCACACATCCCCACTGCCGAACTGTCGGGGGGACCCAACCCATATCTCCGCTCACTGCGTTGTTAGGGGCGAAACATCGAAGGCCGAGGAAGAAGCGCATAGCTCTGTTCTGTACTGCCTCTGTGTATGACATGTTGTATGTTCCCCAAATACTGGCGCTGTATGCGAGCACTGACCACAACATAGAATTATATAACTTTGTAATAGTGTCCAGCTGCATTCCACCTAAAATCTTAAACTTTGAAATGAGCAGTCCAAGAGCTCTGCTGACTGAGCTAGCCGATGCTTTCGCAATACGATTAAAATCCAGGTGCTCTGTAAAAAGAATTCCAAGGAAGTTATAAAAGTACAAGTTATACAAGTAAAAATAGCAAGGGTCCGAAGTGTCGATACTGGCCTAAAGTGGACGATCTTGGACTTCCCGTTGTTAACTGTCATCGAATTAGTTCCACACCAGCTATTGAAACAGTCTAGCAAAAGATACATGTACATATATTTAGATCTTATAAACACACGCTAAGGTCCAATGACTGTACATTGCGAATTTCAATAACTAAAAATACAACAATAATTTCCGTATGTCTTTCGCATTGATAGGAAACAAATTTGCATGTATGTTATTTTAGGGGTTATGTTATAAATAAGTTATACAAATGTAAATACATTCCACATCTGGCGAAAACAACCGTCAGAATGCACTCTACAGTGTCACACCGGGCGGTTGTCACCAGATCCTTGCATCCTGGAAACGGTGCCACTTTGTTTTGAAACATACTGTTTGTTACAAACTGAACCCATGGACATTTTCCAGTTGATAATGTCGATTCAGTAGATTCATGAAAATGGAAAGTCACTTTGTTCATTATAGAAATTTGGTGAGTAAACGTGTCTCATATTTCATCGCGGCGTCACCAACGGGAGATAACATGTTGACAATGCAGCCTGGCCAACTCAGTATAAAGGTTGTAAGTTTGGTCCGGACATGTTTGTCGAAACATTCAAATTCCCAAATTCCGCCTGATTTAATTCCAAGTTAACTTTTGTGTTTCTTCTCCTTAAACCTACTATCAAAGTAACTGTATAGCATGTGTCCACGTAGTTAATTCATATTAACAAGGACTTTTGACTAAGTTCCACACTTTCTTAATATATCTATATGGGAAAGCATTTTCAATTCTGTTTCCCTAGTAAAACTCAAAATAACCTTTGTGCTTAGGCCTATATATGTTAGAGTAAAAAATGAGACCAATTTCAAAAGTAGTTTTTGCGTAGCTGCTCGAAAATAGTTTGTTAATAATATGCATTTCAGTATGATGTTCTTAGCATTATCTCCCCTGTCATTTATTGGGGTCACGTGACGGCTGTAGCAGACGACTTCCTAGTACCAACGTGATGCTGAAAACGGAAGCAAAATATGGACTTCGCGCTTTTTATGAAAACGAGTTGAAATCAGTTATAAAGTTACGGGGTTACCTAGGAGAATCATCATATAGACTTATAGTCAGATTTCAAGTTGTAGTGAGTTTCCGGCGCAAGCCGGAATCAAAGTTTTCGCTATTTCTGATGGCGTGGATGAGATTGTAAAAATTAGGTTAATGCCGTTCTTGAAAATAACAGGTCGCATGGATTATAGGAAGTACCATAAACTTTTACAAGTTGGTGTGCTGGATTAAAATACTGGATAAAGTGAACATTTGTTTGTTATACAACAAGGCTATGACTGTGTTTGCTCATACGCTCACACCAAAACACGAATTTTGTGAAATGACATGTAAAGTAGGGCCTATAATATAATTTTCTTGCCGTTTCACCAGATCTGAACCCCATTAAAAATGTTTGGCAAATCTTCAAGAACACATATTGCAGATTAGAAACGAGCGAGTCATGGAAAGTTGTTCAAACCATCTGAGGAACTCAAAGACGATCTGGTTTATCCCATGTCTCGGCAGATAAAATAGTGTTTTGAGCGAAAACGTGGCCTGACTGGCTACTGTCCTATTCTTAACAATTTGTAAATATATTATCTACATATGTGCCAATTTTCATAAATCTCTGTCGTCATTTGAATTTAGGAGTTGAATTCAAAGTTGTCTCATTTTTTTGCTATAGAGAAATGAAACATTGGTATCGTAACAGACGACAGCCATTATTGTTGATGTAAACTCCAAGGCGATGAGCGTGTATAACAGGAAAGCACTATTGGATCTGTCGACGAGACTTTTCTGTGATTGGTATTTATATTACAAATACAAATACAAATATGTAATTTGATATAGCGAGTTTTAGGATTAAAATCATCAAAAGCGCTTTACAATAATCAGACTTGGGAATTTAGTACTTTTCAAACAAATATGTTTTCAAATGGCGTTTAAACGCATTGTCACTTTCTGATTGTTTTATAGTGTTCGGCAGTTCGTTCCACATGACTGGTCCTTGTACACTGAAGGAACGACTGGCAAATGTTTCCTTTCGAATAACTGGTACCTCCAGCTTCTTGTACATCCTGTGGGATCTGAGAGTCCGAGAGTCTATATTTAGAGCGAGTCGACGGTATCAACGGGAAAATATCCAGGGGTACAGTCTCAAAGCGAGCGAATCAAAGAATCCTGTTTTATCTCATGTTTACACAAACAAGTAACTATGAAATCTCAACCATAACTCTCGAACCCGCGAAACTACACGTGTCTCTCACGTTGGACATTGAATGCGATCAAGGTCATATCCCGTTTCTTACTCGCCAGTTCTTATTTGGATGGATGTTTTTCTACAAAGCCATGAAGGTGGAGCGTTGGTGTCGGTTACTAAACTGGCCTAGAAGCAAACATTCAATCAACTAAATACCACTCGATCAATAGGAAACGTCTAGGTTCAAATAGGAAGTCAGGTTTTGTTACACGTCGTCTGTCAGAGAAGTAATTCATTCACTCCGATAATGTACCAATTTCCACCGCACGTCTCTTATTCGTGTGGAAATATTGCAAACTTTGAGGCTATAAAGAATGGCTTAAAGTGTTTTGTTTCCCTCGAATAGAAAAACTCTGCTCAACAGTTAATGATCCTTACGCGTGATTGTTAAAGTAAACAAAGAAAATAAACTAAACAGATACAAAATACATTACTTGGGTACTGTCGTACTCCCCCTTAAAGACTCTCATCCACCCATCCATCCATGCTCTGTAAGGTATGAACATACCTACAATAGGAACGGTGAACTATACAGAGCTCGACAAGCGACTTGAAAGCCAGTCGTAGCAATTCACGAAACCTGCGTCTCTCGCTTACTTCACAAACAGGTACACGTAAATTGTTTATGGTTCCGCACCTCTTGATAACTTATTAATAGATAAACTAGTACTAGAATCATCTGTTGTATTCGAAGATACGTCCTCAGTACAAGACCACACGAGTGGTTCTCGGTCTCTTGCCGCAGCTCTCTGTTTTCTCTACATTTTGGATTTACTCTACTAATTTCGTTTTGGCGAATTATAACAATATGTATTGCAAGTCTTTGTTTTTAATCCTATTGTTCTGGGCCCCCCAAACGGAAGTAGTTGATTTACTCTAACAATGTTTATAAGTTTATGTTAAACAGATAGGCCTCTGAGGGAGTATAAAATGATGGTCAATGTATACAATAAGGTTCTTATTTAAAGTGATTCTTTCATGTTTGCGAGGCTAATATGTAATCAACACAAATAATATTTCCTCTAACTTACCTTTCCATAATTTTTAATGGTGCATATGCCCGAATACTGAATTTCAAACAACAGCACTCCTATCCACTTCATTTCGACCTGCCTCCCAAGTAGTGAGACATAAAGCACATGGCATTCCTCCTCACATGAAATAGACGACGTCAGTTTCTTAGGACTTCATAAGATAGCAGATAATAAGATGATAATATGGTAGAGTAGTTGTCAAGTAATTATAAACATATATTTCCAATATTGTACACTACTTTAGTATTACACATGACGACAATAGGAACATTTCAAATCAAACAAATATGATATGATCATTTTAAGTGTTGTTTCCTTTAAGAAACTTACACAACATCATGTTGATTGTTGTCTGTCCCATGTAATAACTAGTGAAGAATAAGATATTATTCTCTCAACGTTAGGTCAGTTGTTATTCGCATCCTTCAAGACATTAGTAATAGTTAACGAAGTAATAGAAACAAGAACAAGAGTAATACTGATACATTCAAGTTGTACCTTTCCCACGTACTAGAATGTCACGTTCAAAGGATTGGACATTGATCTGGTTCAAAAGCTGCTATATACGGTATTTCACACAACCATAGCAAGATACCCAGTTGTACCGCTTGGCAAACAGGTTCATTTTAAATAAAGTCTCTTGTGACACCATATGTTTCACAAGTCAAGTAACACTGCAGCCCGGAACCTTTCCATGAATTGGTTCACCCACCCAGTGATAAGCCGCGCGTAACGTTGTTGGTTTTATCTGCTAGTGGTCGGCGCCATCACTCGAGAGCTCATTCGAACTTGACAGGTTATTGCTTTCAAACGACCAATTCAATATAAAGACAAATAAGCATCAACGCTTATATCCAGTACATATCAAATCTACCTATCTTAAGTGCCTGGTTCTGTTCGCCTACAACGGAATGTTGAGCGCAAACATTAAACAATCTCGTTTCATTAGTTTAACCACCCGTGTATGCAATGTGTCCTTCAAAGCGTGATGGGTAGTAACCTCAAACGAACCATTCACTCTAACACACTAACCCAACAACACATCTACCTTTCTGCCCATTATCGTTCTGTTTGACTCTAACGGAATGTACACCACAAACATTAACCCATCTCGATTCACTGGTTTTATGTCCCGTGTGTGCAAGGTGCGCGCTGACGACACTGTCCTGTCAGCTGACTTCAATCAACGCCTTCATTACTAAAACATCTATATGACAGGAGAGGTGTCGATTGACCTGGTCTTCTGTATTAATTACATTCAATATTCATGCCGTCATCAGGCCGTGTATGATAGCCTCTCCGTCTCACCGCATGCAGCTATCGTTGACAGATTGATCTTTCTACGCAGTTCTCTTGATTTAATTAAAACCTAAGGTGAATACTCACCAATACCAATAACAACAGGTGTTAATGATGTAATATTCATGATAAAGGCAATGAGAACATATTTCATCAACGTATATCATTTTTATTTTAATTATCGATAGTATTGACTTGACAGGTTGAAAGACAATCATCTTGATGGAAATACATAGCATGAATAGTGGATGGAAGCAATGCTACTGAATAGTACCTTAAGGGACATAGAGTGTGTTGAATTTTAAACATCGCCATATCTCTTTGAACGATGATATACAACCAGCCTGGACCCAATCATTGTATGTATATATTGCTCCAGCCAATGTACATGCAATCAAAGCATCCAGGTCAAAGTTTAAACACTGTATGTATCAGCACAGTGCGTGTTGCACGTGAAGAGCTTCTGTGTTCACAATGGGATCCTTGTATCATTATAGGTGTGAGTCTACTTATGTTACACCCCTATTTGTATAATGTCCCTCGGGTGGACATGCCCAAGCCAGAACAAGGACCTTAACAATTCATTACCTTTTGATTACTTTACTTCAAAAGAGCAGGACTACGTTTGATATAAGCGTGCATGCCTTCTCAATTGAATGATGTTCTTAATTTAATAAAAAGTGATACAATATATTTCATATCATTAGCAGTGTTCGTGATGTTTACTGGCAAGAAATGAAAGAGTTAGCCAGCTAATTAATTAATTCAAAAGCGGTAATTGAAATATATGATCAAAGGGGTTTGAAAGACAATAGGATTTGCAATTCGTTTGTTTTGCATATTTGAATTGAAGCAATACACTGTCACTGAACATTAATTGTGCATGTAAACAACAAACAACGAACAACAACAATTATTGGTAAGAGCTCTCCCATGAGTAAAGGTTTTAACAGTGACAATGAATAAGCCTGTAGAAAGCAACGAATGAAGAAACTGTAGACCCGCAACACCTAGACGTTATAGCACGTGAAACATGATGACATTCATTAATATTTACACCAAGCATCAAAATCTAACAACTGAATTTATCTCACATTTCATGATAATAGTATATTATAATGAATCGTAAGCTTGCAGTTTTATTCGCAATGCGGAAACAAGTGATGGCCACAGAGTGTAAATGTCAGAATAAATGCACGTTAGCGCAAGTTTCTATGGTCATAACGGCTGTAACATATAGTAATGGTGTTGGAGGGAGAGGAATCAATGTGTTGTGGCGTCGTAACGAGACGATTTTCACTCTCTGTTGCGTTCGCAAGGTCAATAGGGGTCAATCAAAGTTAAAATGTATCAGATAAACTGATTCTTATTCTGTCACAATAACATGGAAGCATCTGGATTGTCAGACTGACCTATGATCTAATGAAACATATATTCTCCAACATCAATAGGTTATATCGTAGTGAAATATATAAAGGAAGAAGGTAAGATTAAGGCAAATTTAAACTGTTGTATCTCAACTGTGAGAATGTAATCTGTCAACTTCATTAACCTATTACGATTATTGCGCACATAACACAGTTGTAAACCGATGTAAGAGTTTGTTTTTTTGTTTTAAACCATTGTACATAATTATGCATTATATTGTTATATCTAATAATTGACGCACATTCAATCCCTATTTTGGACAACAGCAACACAAGAATTGAAAAAAACCGAACTTAGTAAATGACCAAATAAACCGTTAATTAACCCGTCACTTATAAAATAGTTTATTGAATATGAAATACATTTAAACATTTCCTTTGAAAAAAACTTGTAGAGTTTAATAACGTTTGAAGATTTACTATCCCCACCACAATGAAAAGCACTAGATGTGTTCGGGATACAATTTAGTGCCAATTCTGGTAAACGAATAATCGAATAATCTCACGTCAAAATAAGGGTTATCTATCGTTAAACATTTGATTCGAGTTTATTGCAAAGTAAAGGTGCTATTTTCGAATGTTTTATGCTTGTTTTGTGTATCTAAAGTACTACCTGTAACCAGACCATTTAAAGGAAAGTGAAGAATGTGAATGCCAGTGCTTGTTTTACGACACAGTTTAAATACAATTGCTGAACAAAGCGAGTATCAAACAGCGCCGGTGATATAATGTTTCTTTGGCTGCAAATGTTTTAACGACTTGTAATAACTGGGCATCAGGAAATCAATGTGTAAAGTACAACCGGAAGTTGTTTTGTGATTTCTCTGTGTAAGATATGAGAGTTCCTTATTGCTGTTGGAAGGAATAATTCGAATGGGTATTTTCTTTGAGGATAATCTAGTTGAAACATGTCGGTAAGGGTAACATTTTGGTGGCTTTAGATTTGTTAGATTTAATAAATAATTTCGCACATTCATTTTAAAAGAAAGAAGTGAATATCACAGAAGCCATACGTACATCAGCACCGTGGATCAGTCTGAGCAGTATTTATTGTGTTACCTGATGGATATTAGGCCTATACCAATTAATGTTTTATTTTGACTATGTTTGTAAATTGGTTAAACAACGGCGTTTAAATTTGCTTTTCAAGTAAAGCACGAACGTTTCATTCATTTTGACATTTGATCAGGATTTATAAATGCCTAGCAGAAATAATAATACAATGGCAACATTAAATTTTCCGGATCAACATGTACAGTGATATTCTTCATTTTCTATAGTGAACAATGAGTAATTAAAATTAATATTTGTTGTGAATTTCAGCAACCTGAAATGGTTATCTAATGAACGCAACTGTTCAACAATTTGTTCCAAAACGTCACCTCACCTTATCTCACCATTTGTTCAGTTTTTATTAAAGATAATTTCATTAGGAAACACGTGGTTCAAGTCAATTCTTCATTACACAGCCAATTTATTTTACAAGTTTTACAGTTTCCATTGAATTGTTGGTGCAAAATTCATCACCTATCATGCAATGATGATATATTTTCAAGTGAAAAAGTCTCAAAAACATGTAACTTAACACATCAATAGCACAAGGGTTGTTAGCGAAGTATTGTCCTCTCATAAACAGTGGTAAAACAGCTGAAACTTATGAGTAATGAGTAAAACAATTTTCTTGTTACGATTCAATTATTGAATTGCATTCTATCGATTGATTCGTTCTTATGGATTTTCAAAATCTAAAAAAATACTTGCTTGTATTCTAGAGCTATAAATCAAACGCATATACTGTGGAATACAATTAAAGATTACTGTACTCGGTGTCCTATATTTATATCTATAAAACGAGCGAATGGTTTAGTAGCTAAAGAGCGTAGCGAGTTATAAAAGTCAACTTACAGAACGAAGGCATTACGCCGTCATAACTGGTTTAAGCATTTTACATTTTAGTTATGATATCAACATTACTCTATTTAATTTGATTTAAAAAAAACAAGCAAGTGGCTACGACAAAAAGACCAATGGCTACTTAACCCTTATGACAATCAACAATTCTTAAATGCTGGTTTGGTCACCTGGCCGGCCGTACACGGATGTAGATTGGTGAAATAGCAATATTCCACATACTGAATCTAAACATACACCCGGGGTAGATCTCGAGGATAATTTACAAATGTTATATTGGTACAGATTTTAACGTCAAATTACGATTATTCAATTCGAAGTTAAATGACAAAACCATTGCAAAGTTACAAGTAATTACAGCATTGGAAATGGGTTTGTGCTGACCTTTTTTTATTGAGACTTGTGTGTTATCTTGTTTAGTTTTACAGTACACAAGCCAGAATGGTCAAAATGCGTTTGTCAAGTAACATTGTTTTTTTTGTAAATTGTTTGAGTGAATAATGACTAAAGTCATGTAATTTCTGAATGTAAGTGACTGCAAAGGACAATGTTCCAACGTAATTATCTGGTAGAAATGATGAGTGTCTTTTGGACACACGAAACTATCTAAATGTAAAACATAAACTTGCGAACTACGAGGACAAGCTAAGTATATATACAACTGCATACCGACAGTTTGTTCACCTACTTGAGTATTTCAATGCAAATATTATGTAATTTGACATGTCTTTGAACCATGACATCAAGAATACAGTTGAGTGTTCCATAACATAATCTGCCTCACAGTAAACAGTCACAGTGTTGGTACCACTTGGAGAGTGACCGGGGATCAATATATTTAAAACAACGGTTTCTATTTTCTTCTGTGAAAATATTGAGTAAGTGATCAATTTGGTTAAACATACATCATGTATATATAGAGAATCTCACCCAAGTGTCTTCTGATATCAAAATATCAACACGAGTTGATAAAAGTTACAAATATCCGAGGCTTGCCGAGGATATTTTGACTTTTATCAACGAGTGTTGATATATTTGATATCAGAAGACACGAGGGTGAGATTCTATTTATCATCCAAAATCATTCTTCATTAGTTTTTAATGAAAAATGAAAATATCTGAACACAAAACTGTCATTTGGCTTCCAGTGCAGTGATGTCATAGCATTGTGACATCATCGAGATTATGACGTCATAGCATTGTGATGTCATTACTTGATGATGCAAAATCATTGTGATGTCATGTAGCTGACGCCAACAGGGCATTGTTCAAAATCTACTGTCAAAACGATATCTCCTAGGAGATATCGCTTGATCTCATACAAGCGATATCTCCTGTGGAACACAGTTTTGGATGATAAACTATCGTACTCATTCAATGTATTTGTGAGGAAATTATTCTCATTTAGTCCATATGAACATTTTTATACGACATTTTGAATTTTCAAAATATGTGTCCTTCTGTCTATTTCATTATGCCAAATTTCATAAACATGCACCACTGACGTGTCCATCACGAAATAGTTTGATAATAGTTTTTTTTACTCATGGATACAGGGTGATTCATTGTCATTGCTTGTGATGCAATTTTATTGACGTTACAATGAACGTCAATTTACATGATATTTGCACTAAGATACACATGAACAAACTGACGGTATGCAGCTGTCCATGTGAACACGTGTTACAATCATACTATCTTAACACATTCTTCTACTTCTTCGGGACAGTTTAACATTTCAACCCACACCTCTAACGTCAGGCGTCAATCTCCAGCACTGATTGTTCCATGTTCTTATCCATTCAGCCACCGAATCTCAAAATATAGAGACATTATACTGAGGGAAGACAATAAGGATATCGCATCCTTCTTTGAGGAATATATCTAAATGCTGTAAAAGTTATGAGTAAAAAGTTTTAAATCTGACTTTAAATGAACTTTTTTATTTCAGAAAACCTGTTACATTACATAGAAACGTCTATCCAGAGGAGTAGTAGTTATTTTGTACACATGAAATAACACATTCACTCACATTTTATCTCTTTTGTGTGCATATCCATGTAATACAACTTAAAAAGGTCAAACTAGTCATTGTATTGACACGATACCACAATGAGGGTATGACATTATTGAGACTACATTATATAAATAGTATATGATTAGCAGCATACACGAAGCAACAATGCAAGAAATATAACTTTAAGTTGAAGATATCATGATAAAACATACCATCTTGTTTACTTTTGCTAAAAGCTATATTTTTTCAATGAGATACGTATTAAAAACATAATGTTTAAAAAATGTAATTTTCTTTTTAAAACTATACATATGTATATTTGAATTTTTATACATATGTATTTGATTTTTTTTGCTAGCAACATGTACAACAGATCAAAAACATTATCAGTGTATATATTCGCCCTCAACCCAAACACAACATGCTGCAATAGGTTGTTGTGAACATTTGAAAAAGGCATTAATACAATCAAAATGAAAATTATTTGTTACTCGATACTCGATACTATTAAACTGAAAATATGACATAATTCTTTTGTTGTTTGACGTGATTGAAATGTGTTACATCATTAAATTTTTTACCATCCTTGTTTGTTTCTTTGAACATCTTTGTCAATAAGATACACTGAGAGAAGTAATATCGTACTTGATGCCTATATTAATCCACCTCAAAGAGTTTGTTGAAAAAAGTATCTATGATAATTTAATTGCTCACGTTGTCCAACCACTCTCAGATATTGATTAGCTCTGTTTGTATGTGTATAACATGTACGGAAGCATAGTTGCATGACGAAATCAAAATTATATCAAGTGTAAAAACATACTTTGGTAAAATGAGATTTTATATCTTTGGAAGGATTATTGATGAATGGTTGAAATAAACATTCTAGGTGTAGTAAAAATGTACACATTTTTTAATCTGAAAGCAATTTCAAAACAGCTGAATATTATTTTTAAAAAACTCAACAAAAATCAAATCTGGAGTGTATCCCATTCGTCAGTGTGGTACGATCAAATCCCTCCTTCACTTGAGGGAAGCAAAAACAGAACAGAAGAAACAGTTTTTAGATACATTGCCGAGCTGCAACACTCCTTGAATTAATAATTCAGACGAATCACATGACAAATCCTAACCACTTACTCCTCGCTGTTAGAGAGGGGAGATCAAAGTTGCCTGGAATGAGGAATCAAAGAAAACATCCTTACTTTAGTTTAGGGATACAGCTACTATACAAAGTGTGAGTCCTATCTTGTTAAGACGAAATGAGGTTTGTATGCATTGTCCTTTATATACACACACTTAATAAAACGTATCTCTCAATTAGTATACTAAATCTGTTTGTATTGGCTTAAATTATTTGAAAATACAAATAAATACAAAATTTATTTATATATTTAGCTATCTGCTTTATATAATTAAACTGAGGTTTGCCCTAAGACATGTACATACTTATTAGTGGTTTAGGTTCAAAACCGTTACAAAATACTAACTTTATTTATTTAACTATATTAACTTTATTTATACATTTTATTTAAATTCAAATTCGTTACCATTAGTCTGCTAAATTAAAAACTTAAGATTTTGCGATTGGATAAATAATTGAAAAATCAGAAACAAAGGTATCCAAGAAATTGATTTAAATCACGGTTTTAATTGTTCGTATGAATTTAAATTGTCGAGCCAAACATCAAGTTGCTCAACAAACAGAAATACTGACATCATGAATTTAATGCATTAGACATGCATTCTCAGTGAAGAATTAAATAAATTGTTTACAATTTCAAACCTCCTATGTGCTGTACATCACCGGAATTAATTATTTATCTCATTTCTTACAACGAACATGCAGCCAACACATCCAAGTACGACGCCAGACGGTGAGGGTGCGTGTTGCACGCGAATAGCGCCAGGGTTGTCTAAATGTCTTCTACTGCCGAGCGAGTCTACTTAGTTCCACGTCTTTGTTCTTTGACCTCAGAGTTAGCGAACTACAAGGAGCAGTTAACTATTCACTATGTTTTGATTACGTGACTCAAAACATTGGTAGGCCAACTTTGAAGTAGACGTTTTTCGGTAATGTGATGATATAATTCAGAGAATCAATTATGCCAAATTTTTTCCCAAATATCAATAGAATATATGTAATTTGTCAAAAGAAAATGCTCAAGTGACTAGACACAAATATGTTAAATAATCTGCATTTCTTCATATGTACACAAGTTACTAAAGAATCCGGAGTTCTTCATATCTGCGTAAGTTATTAAAGAATCTGCATTTCTCAATATCTGCGTGGATTCAGAAGACAGTACAATACAAGAAAAGGAATAAAGATAAGTCCTTTTTCTTCGACTTTTTTTTTATTACCAGACATCTGCGAATATGACCAATCAGAAGACGTAGGAACCGAACATAGCCGTGCAGTTGTTTTAATAATTATATACATTATCATATGCATATAGCCATACTGCAAGCAGTTGTTTTAATGATTATATACATTATCATATGCATATAGCCATACTGCAAGCAGTTGTTTTAATGATTATATACATTATCATATGCATACAGCCATACTGCAAGCAGTTGTTTTAATAATTATATACATTATCATATGCATATAGCCATACTGCAAGCAGTTGTTTTAATGATTATATACATTATCATATGCATATAGCCATACTGCAAGCAGTTGTTTTAATGATTATATACATTATCATATGCATATAGCCGTACTGCAAGCAGTTGTTTTAATAAGTATATACATTATCATATGCATACAGCCATACTGCAAGCAGTTGTTTTAATGATTATATGCATTATCATATGCATATAGCCATACTGCAAGCAGTTGTTTTAATAAGTATATACATTATCATATGCATACAGCCATACTGCAAGCAGTTGTTTTAATGATTATATGCATTATCATATGCATATAGCCATACTGCAAGCAGTTGTTTTAATAAGTATATGCATTATCATATGCATTCAGCCATACTGCAAGCAGTTGTTGTAATGATTATATACATTATCATATGCATATAGCCATACTGCAAGCAGTTGTTTTAATAAGTATATGCATTATCATATGCATACAGCCATACTGCAAGCAGTTGTTGTAATGATTATATACATTATCATATGCATATAGCCATACTGCAAGCAGTTGTTTTAATGATTATATACATTATCATATGCATATAGCCATACTGAAAGCAGTTGTTTTAATGATTATATACATTATCATATGCATACAGCCATACTGCAAGCAGTTGTTTTAATAAGTATATACATTATCATATGCATATAGCCATACTGCAAGCAGTTGTTTTAATAATTAAATACATTATCATATGCATACAGCCATACTGCAAGCAGTTGTTGTAATGATTATATACATTATCATATGCATATAGCCATACTGCAAGCAGTTGTTGTAATGATTATATACATTATCATATGCATATAGCCATACTGCAAGCAGTTGTTGTAATGATTATATACATTATCATATGCATACAGCCATACTGCAAGCAGTTGTTTTAATAATTATATACATTATCATATGCATACAGCTATACTGCAAGCAGTTGTTTTAATAATTAAATACATTATCATATGCATATAGCCATACTGCAAGCAGTTGTTTTAATAATTATATGCATTATCATATGCATATAGCCATACTGCAAGCAGTTGTTTTAATGATTATATACATTATCATATGCATATAGCCATACTGCAAGCAGTTGTTTTAATGATTATATACATTATCATATGCATACAGCCATTCTGCAAGCAGTTGTTTTAATGATTATATACATTATCATATGCATATAGCCATACTGCAAGCAGTTGTTTTAATGATTATATACATTATCATATGCATACAGCCATACTGCAAGCAGTTGTTTTAATAAGTATATGCATTATCATATGCATATAGCCATACTGCAAGCAGTTGTTTTAATAAGTATATGCATTATCATATGCATACAGCCATACTGCAAGCAGTTGTTGTAATGATTATATACATTATCATATGCATATAGCCATACTGCAAGCAGTTGTTGTAATGATTATATACATTATCATATGCATATAGCCATACTGCAAGCAGTTGTTTTAATAAGTATATACATTATCATATGCATATAGCCATACTGCAAGCAGTTGTTTTAATGATTATATACATTATCATATGCATATAGCCATACTGCAAGCAGTTGTTGTAATGATTATATACATTATCATATGCATATAGCCATACTGCAAGCAGTTGTTGTAATGATTATATACATTATCATATGCATATAGCCATACTGCAAGCAGTTGTTTTAATAATTAAATACATTATCATATGCATACAGCCATACTGCAAGCAGTTGTTGTAATGATTATATACATTATCATATGCATATAGCCATACTGCAAGCAGTTGTTTTAATGATTATATACATTATCATATGCATATAGCCATACTGCAAGCAGTTGTTTTAATGATTATATACATTATCATATGCATACAGCCATACTGCAAGCAGTTGTTTTAATGATTATATACATTATCATATGCATACAGCCATACTGCAAGCAGTTGTTTTAATAATTAAATACATTATCATATGCATACAGCCATACTGCAAGCAGTTGTTTTAATAATTAAACACATTATCATATGCATATAGCCATACTGCAAGCAGTTGTTTTAATGATTATATACATTATCATATGCATACAGCCATACTGCAAGCAGTTGTTTTAATAATTATATACATTATCATATGCATATAGCCATACTGCAAGCAGTTGTTTTAATGATTATATACATTATCATATGCATATAGCCATACTGCAAGCAGTTGTTTTAATGATTATATACATTATCATATGCATATAGCCATACTGCAAGCAGTTGTTTTAATAATTAAATACATTATCATATGCATACAGCCATACTGCAAGCAGTTGTTTTAATGATTATATACATTATCATATGCATATAGCCATACTGCAAGCAGTTGTTTTAATAATTAAATACATTATCATATGCATACAGCCATACTGCAAGCAGTTGTTTTAATAATTATATACATTATCATATGCATACAGCCATACTGCAAGCAGTTGTTTTAATAATTAAATACATTATCATATGCATACAGCCATACTGCAAGCAGTTGTTTTAATAATTAAATACATTATCATATGCATACAGCCATACTGCAAGCAGTTGTTTTAATAATTAAATACATTATCATATGCATACAGCCATACTGCAAGCAGTTGTTTTAACAATTAAGTACACTATCATATGCATACAGCCATACTGCAAGCAGTTGTTTTAACAATTAAATACATTAGTATATGCATATAGCCATACTGCAAGCAGTTGTTTTAATGATTATATACATTATCATATGCATACAGCCATACTGCAAGCAGTTGTTTTAATAATTAAATACATTATCATATGCATACAGCCATACTGCAAGCAGTTGTTTTAATGATTATATACATTATCATATGCATATAGCCATACTGCAAGCAGTTGTTTTAATGATAATATACATTATCATATGCATACAGTCATACTGCAAGCAGTTGTTTTAATAATTAAATACATTATCATATGCATACAGCCATACTGCAAGCAGTTGTTTTAATGATTATATACATTATCATATGCATACAGCCATACTGCAAGCAGTTGTTTTAATAATTAAATACATTATCATATGCATACAGCCATACTGCAAGCAGTTGTTTTAATAATTAAACACATTATCATATGCATACAGCCATACTGCAAGCAGTTGTTTTAATAATTAAATACATTATCATATGCATACAGCCATACTGCAAGCAGTTGTTTTAATGATTATATACATTATCATATGCATATAGCCATACTGCAAGCAGTTGTTTTAATGATTATATACATTATCATATGCATACAGCCATACTGCAAGCAGTCGTTTTAATGATTATATACATTATCATATGAAAATAGCCATACTGCAAGCAGTTGTTTTAATAATTAAATACATTATCATATGCATACAGCCATACTGCAAGCAGTTGTTTTAATAATTACATACATTATCATATGCATACAGCCATACTGCAAGCAGTTGTTTTAATAATTAAATACATTATCATATGCATACAGCCATACTGCAAGCAGTTGTTTTAATAATTAAATACATTATCATATGCATACAGCCATACTGCAAGCAGTTGTTTTAACAATTAAGTACACTATCATATGCATACAGCCATACTGCAAGCAGTTGTTTTAACAATTAAATACATTAGTATATGCATATAGCCATACTGCAAGCAGTTGTTTTAATGATTATATACATTATCATATGCATACAGCCATACTGCAAGCAGTTGTTTTAATAATTAAATACATTATCATATGCATACAGCCATACTGCAAGCAGTTGTTTTAATAATTAAATACATTATCATATGCATACAGCCATACTGCAAGCAGTTGTTTTAACAATTAAGTACACTATCATATGCATACAGCCATACTGCAAGAAGTTGTTTTAACAATTAAATACATTAGTATATGCATATAGCCATACTGCAAGCAGTTGTTTTAATGATTATATACATTATCATATGCATACAGCCATACTGCAAGCAGTTGTTTTAATAATTAAATACATTATCATATGCATACAGCCATACTGCAAGCAGTTGTTTTAATGATTATATACATTATCATATGCATATAGCCATACTGCAAGCAGTTGTTTTAACAATTAAATACATTAGTATATGCATATAGCCATACTGCAAGCAGTTGTTTTAATGATTATATACATTATCATATGCATACAGCCATACTGCAAGCAGTTGTTTTAATAATTAAATACATTATCATATGCATACAGCCATACTGCAAGCAGTTGTTTTAATGATTATATACATTATCATATGCATATAGCCATACTGCAAGCAGTTGTTTTAATAATTAAATACATTATCATATGCATACAGCCATACTGCAAGCAGTTGTTTTAATGATCATATACATTATCATATGCATACAGCCATACTGCAAGCAGTTGTTTTAATAAGTAAATACATTATCATATGCATATAGCCATACTGCAAGCAGTTGTTTTAATGATTATATACATTATCATATGCATATAGCCGTACTGCAAGCAGTTGTTTTAATGATTATATACATTACATATGCATACAGCCATACTGCAAGCAGTTGTTTTAATAATTAAATACATTATCATATGCATACAGCCATACTGCAAGCAGTTGTTTTAATAATTAAATACATTATCATATGCATACAGCCATACTGCAAGCAGTTGTGTACGGTGTGGACACACATATTGAATGTGGAAGTTATAATGTAAGGATAAATACATATTAGCGCCCCGCCATGACCAAAACGACAGTAAAACATTATAGAAATAGTAGTGTAGGAAGAAAATCGATCTGCTTAGACGCTGTAACGTGATTTTCTGTACGCTCCAATGCATCTGCAAGATCATTAGAGGTCAAAGAGAACTATTGCAATATTGCACAAACGTGTAGACTTTTGCCAGATAAAATAAATAAAAATGATTATATATATGTTACGTCGTAGATGAATAATTCATTCATTTCGTATTGATCTAAACTGTTTATAATGAAATAGGTACATTAATCTGTGTCATGTTGAAAATGTGGGGAAAATATCTTGGTCAAAAGCACAAAAGTGAGCCAACATTCGTCCATAAAAGTAGATTTATTCAAACAATAGTTGAGTTGATGTCATGTGAATGCCATGTTTGAATGTGATGTTTGAATGCCATGTTTGAATGTGATGTTTGAATGCCATGTTTGAATGTGATGTTTGAATGCCAGGTTTGAATGTGATATTTGAATGCCATGTTTGAATGCCATGTTTGAATGCCATGTTTGAATGACATGTTTGAATGCCATGTCTGCATGCCATGTTTGAATGCCATGTTTGAATGTGATGTTTGAATGTGATGTTTGAATGTCATGTTTGGGTGTCATGTCTGAATATCATGTTTGGATGTCATGTCTGAACGTGATGTTTGAATGTGATGTTTGAATTATATATCTTAATGTGACGTGTGAATGTGATGATTGAATGACATTATTGAATGTGATGTTTGAATGTGATGTTTGAATGCCATATCTGAATTTCATGTTTGAATGCCATGTTTGAATTTCTTGTCTTAATTTCATGTTTGAATGCCATGTTTGAATGCCATGTTTGAATGTCATGTTTAAATGCCTTGTTTGAATGTCATATCTGAAGCTTAAATGGGTGAATGCCGATTGTGATACCGAGGACCTGAAGAAACAAACATAACAAGTCTTTGTCAAGTAAGACACGTTTACTAGTTTTTGTCATTTAGTCAGACAATACTATAGTTCTTTTCATATTAAATCTTATTAAAGTGGAAGAAATTAATTTTTTTACCGTGAACATTAATGGTGTCACATAGAATAAGCGCTTCATGAGATATTGCACAAACAAAAGTGATTTTTGTTTATTTTTAGAAAATATATAATAAATAATGAGAAAAATAATGAAATAAAATATGATATATGTTCTATAGAATCTGACACTGATAAAAAATAGTGGTCCCTCGGTTTGTCGTTTATTGATGTGTTGTATTCCCAGGTGCCCATCTTATCAGGACCTGTACTTCCAGAGTCCAAGCTGATAAGGAATTGGCAACGTAATTACGTACATAATGCAAACACACAACGACACACATATCAGTGATTGGTGTCATAGATCCCACCCCTTAATCAAACAGCTACTCCAAGGTGATGTCCTGCTAAAATATATTCCTCTATGAACATACAGCAATGAAATCAGTGATACAGTCAGAAATAAGAGCCTAACAATAATCGAAAGCACTGCTCAGTCGAACACATAGAAGGAATCTCATGCTGCTGATTATTTTCGATTCAGAACATTGATTCACCTTTATTCAAACAATTGTTTAACGAATGATTCACTGATGCATCTACAAACGCACATACATCGAATCAATGGCTAAGATGCAGAAATATAATGTAACAAGAAGTATAGAAACATCCAGAGGCTACACATCACATCTAAACACTGCAGATCTAATGACCAATCATGGTCAAACATTGCTCGTATTAATTGTTGTCAGAGGGAGTTGTAAGATATATCTGTCCACTCCAATAACGTTAGCTTTCACCAAATATAGTATATCCTTAAGGAGGTTATTTGTTTGTACTTGAAGGCTAAAATACAATTCTGTCCTTTAAGGTTAGTCCCTGTTTCGTAACACCGTGTTCAGAGTCTTCTTAATCATGTCTTTCTGTACTCTGCACCGTGGTGAACTGGATCAATGGTTAGATATCGAAACTAAGAGCGTTTGACACATTTGCTTGTCCTCCTCCAGGCTAACCTATTGATGGTATTTTCAGGAAACAAATAGTTGTCAGTTAACATCCGGTCTACAGATTCTTTATTTAAAACATAAGTTTATTAGATCTACAGCTTATTGGTCATGATGTTGCTGTACATCCTACCTACACGTCTAGCAAGGTTGTGCCTGTATTTCTGTATTCTATAGCAACGTGTCCATTTAGTGGATCGATGTCTAGACCCTGAAGCTTAACGTACAGTGCTAGGAGCATCAACCTGGATTACTCATTGATATATCTGAAGATCTGAAGAAAAATATTTGCTTACGAAAATTCGATACAAAATGTGAATTTCACACAGTATGAAGTACTTAACATTGCTTTCTTGCGATTGATTTAGTATGTTCGATAATTATCAAGTGGCTTTTACTCTCTGATGTAGTTTTCACGAGCGAAGAGTTCATTTCAAGAACACTTTCGTATCTATACAGAAGAGTGTAGTGCTTGCATTTCGCACGCCGTTTCATTAGCATGCATTATGAAAAGAGCTATATGTGAACTTTGTGACTCAATCGAACGTAATTGACGTTGTATTTGCTAAATTAAAAGTTGTAATAATATTTATATAATAATTGTAGATTCTTTCTAGGTTATCATTCAGTTGTAGCTATTTCTGTTCAATGTTGCGGAGGGAGCAGCTCTGGTTTCTTGCATCATCTTCATCTAGTTCTTGCAGTCTTTGATAATTCTATTGAAGGTTTATTGTTACTCATCAATATATTTTAAAAACACTCCCGCAATGTGTTCTATTCCGCAAGTAATGAGGATTAATTATTTGGTCTTTACCATGAGTGGATTTGACATGGAGAAAAAAAGACATGCTACGAATTAGTTTTGTACATGTTTGCCTACCCATCTTGAATAATCATCTTACTTGTGTTTGTTCTCCTGTATAGCTTGCAAGCTATATAACCACATATGTGTATATTCTTTGGCGTCGTTATCCCTCGAAGGCATAGCTTTCCTTTATTCTGGCCTCAAACAGACCTTTTAGGTTGAACAAATGAAAGTAATCAATTTGATCCCACCAATGTCATTCCCGGTGGAGTGCAAGCCATCGTTGATGTTCAAGTTCTGTTTCAATAAAACGCCTTGCACATTGGCAATATTGGATGCCTATTGCAAATACTGTGTATGGTACGTAATTATGAAGACCAGAGTAATAGGCGGTGGCGAAAGTATGTTGATAAAAACGCGGACAATTGTTTCTCACAGGCGTTTCGTTCTGGAGACGTATGTAGTCTGGTTTATTTGTCTAGACCGTGTAGAGTTGTGGACAGCCAAGCTTGGGTACTTGAATCGTTTTGTGACCTCGTTCAGGAGCGTGTGGATTTAAGGACAGCCACGCTTGGGTACTTGAATCGTTTTGTGACCTCGTTCAGGAGCGTGTGGATTTAAGGACAGCCACGCTTGGGTACTTGAATCGTTTTGTGACCTCGTTCAGGAGCGTGTGGATTTAAGGACAGCCAAGCTTGGGCACTTGAAGCGTTTTGTGACCTCGTTCAGGAGCGTGTGGAGTTATGGACAGCCAAGCTTGGGCACTTGAAGCGTTTTGTGACCTCGACCAGGAGCGTGTGGAGTTATGGACAGCCACGCTTGGGTACTTGAATCGTTTTGTGACCTCGTTCAGGAGCGTGTGGATTTAAGGACAGCCAAGCTTGGGCACTTGAAGCGTTTTGTGACCTCGTTCAGGAGCGTGTGGAGTTATGGACAGCCAAGCTTGGGCACTTGAAGCGTTTTGTGACCTCGACCAGGAGCGTGTGGAGTTATGGACAGCCACGCTTGGGTACTTGAATCGTTTTGTGACCTCGTTCAGGAGCGTGTGGATTTAAGGACAGCCACGCTTGGGTACTTGAATCGTTTTGTGACCTCGTTCAGGAGCGTGTGGATTTAAGGACAGCCACGCTTGGGTACTTGAATCGTTTTGTGACCTCGTTCAGGAGCGTGTGGATTTAAGGACAGCCAAGCTTGGGCACTTGAAGCGTTTTGTGACCTCGTTCAGGAGCGTGTGGAGTTATGGACAGCCAAGCTTGGGCACTTGAAGCGTTTTGTGACCTCGACCAGGAGCGTGTGGAGTTATGGACAGCCACGCTTGGGCACTTGAAGCGTTTTGTGACCTCGACCAGGAGCGTGTGGAGTTATGGACAGCCACGCTTGGGCACTTGAAGCGTTTTGTGACCTCGACCAGGAGCGTGTGGAGTTATGGACAGCCACGCTTGGGCACTTGAAGCGTTTTGTGACCTAGACCAGGAGCGTGTGGAGTTATGGACAGCCACGCTTGGACCCTTTGAAGCGTTTTGTGACCTCGATCAGGAGCGTGTGGAGTTATGGACAGCCAAGCTTGGGCACTTGAAGCGTTTTGTGACCTCGACCAGGAGCGTGTGGAGTTATGGACAGCCACGCTTGGGCACTTGAAGCGTTTTGTGACCTCGACCAGGAGCGTGTGGAGTTATGGACAGCCACGCTTGGACCCTTTGAAGCGTTTTGTGACCTCGATCAGGAGCGTGTGGAGTTATGGACAGCCAAGCTTGGGCACTTGAAGCGTTTTGTGACCTCGATCAGGAGCGTGTGGAGTTATGGACAGCCACGCTTGGGCACTTGAAACGTTTTGTGACCTCGACCAAGAGCGTGTGGAGTTATGGACAGCCAAGCTTGGGCCGTTGGAAGCGTTTTGTGACCTCGACCAGGAGCGTGTGGAGTTGTGACAACCCACGCTTGGGTACTTGAAGCCTTTTTTGTGATCTCGACCAGGAGCGTGTGGAGTTATGGACAGCCAAGCTTGGGTACTTGAAGCGTTTAGTGACCTCAACCAGGAGCGTGTGGAGTTATGGACAGCCACGCTTGGGCACTTGAAGCGTTTTATGACTTTGCTCAATGAATATCTGTTTTCTTCTTCGAAAAGTGTGATTGTTGAACTTGAATGCTGGCTATTTTTAAGTGAGATATTATCGATCATAAACTAATTTCTTTTTTCGTTATTTTGAGTATTTTGTTTATGATAAATTAGCTTTGAATATATTTATTTATATATTTTTTAAAAATCTGATAAGTTGTAACTACTGAAGTATAATACCAGGTTATTGGCCTTGTGTATAGATATAATGTTATGTTTTTCAGTATTCCGTGCATTGGGATGGGTCACTAGATTGACAGGTTATTAAACATAATTATTGGAATATGATTTTTACATGGTGTTATATTTACTTAGGGGAAACATTTTGTTAAAGGCTGTTTCAGAAAATGAAGTTTGGTCAGAAGCACAAACGAATCATGCTCTATAGATATCTAAGCATTATATATTAAGTACCTGAAATGTTGTTCACATATCTTAAGACATTCCGAAAATGGACCGATTTAAACATAAAATAGTTGCTGAATGGCGAACCCCAATATGGTGAAGTCGTTGTTACGATTATACTTTTCACCAAATTATAAAAAGTAATTATAAAATAACCTCCTTAACAAGCACCCCTGAAAACTTTGTAAGTAACGAAATGTTCAATTAGTTATGCCTGCTTTCTGTAGAGTTATGAATAAACATACTTAACTCCTTGCTTTATTACCGTGCTGACTAAGGCAGCTAGTTGAACACCAAGTCTGTAAAGCAGCGATTACATAACATAATGTCCGCCTTCCTGTGCGACAAAGCTTGTTACGACTTGTAATAACTAGGTTTGAAGACAATCAATAAGTAAATTGCATGTGTAAGTCGTAATGAAACATTTCCACGATGAAACACGTCAAGGAATCTCAACAAGGATTACTTTTTCAACGTTTTTAATTGTGGCTTTCACTAACATTACAGTGATATTAGGGTAGCATTCCCTGAAAACAAAAACGTGAACATTTTGCTTTTGAGATATCATTGCTCATAAGATTTGCAATGCCGTATGAGAGCATGGTTTAGTTTGAATCATGATTTATATAATGTTATGGTAATTTGCTGTAAAGTTGTTTATGACCTATATATCTTGTTCAGTTAGTTGAAAATGGATCAGATATCACTCACTGTCCTTATTGACCTTTATCTCAATGCATGGTTTAGTTTGCATCATATTCATTATATGAATTTGGCCTAGAGTTAACCAATATATCTTATTTGAATACTTTGAAACTTTGCAACTGTGTCTGTTTACAGTTAACTAACAATTCATCTCAATATTCATACTCTGTTACTAGTTTATAACATGACATTTACATTATTAATTCAAACTCATATTCGATTTCATTATCACTTTCCTCAGAGTAACATTCTAATTTTCATTTGAAGTGTATTTATAGGAAATACATTTATATAATACAAAGCTTGATTTGGTTATTTTATATTTACTAAAGGGTTCTACAAGATTTCACCAGAATGTCCAATCAATTCATTGCGGGTGAAATTTCAACTAATTTAAAAGTTCATCAATTTCAAGTGACAATACAATGTATAGCTGATAATGCTGATATATTTTGCGCGATGTTTTATTGTTATTTTCAAATTTAGAAAGTTTTTCACTTGAAATTTTTAATCTGTGGGAGATGAAATTGCACTAACACTCCCAGTAAAACTGGATCAGGTTTTCACTGACTGATTGCTATTTCAACTCTTACTCTTAGCTTAAACTCTAATTGTAGTAACATAAGTGTTCACTCCAAACCACCGACATTGATAAATGTCAGCTTTGTTGTCCAGTTTTGTTTATAGGGTATTTGAACAATTTTGAGGTATTAGAAACTCTTGAAATTTGGTATTTAAGGTATCATTTCATAAAACAAAAACATTGTCCTATTTGAGAATATGGTTTACATGTACATGTAGTTTATATCAGGTTTTATATCACATTGAATGCTTCATATGGTTTTGTTTATTGTCATATTCTGTATGTAAGTTTATAATTTCAAATTACAGTTTAACAACTTTAATAATCATACATTCATTAGTCATTTTTAGACTGTTAACACAATATTGTGATATCTTTAGTTTGAAAGATGTTATTTGAAATCATGAATGGTAAATATGATTACGATTGCTTCTGACGGTGATGTAAATTTGGAAAAAAATAATCGACTATTAACATCATAATGTAAACAGTTGAATATTAAGCGATATAACATAACTAGTAATCTCGCATGATCCAACACCAATTCTACTTTAGTAAAGAAGGATCTACGTTTGATAAAATATATCAGTGACAATATTCACCAGCAGATCTAAACCAGTTTATTTTGTAAAACAAATGTCACGATGAAATCAATTTACTCTTATGTGTTTTGTACCTAGTTGGGATTGACGCCTTACATAAGTAAATTATGTTTTCATCGTATTTTATAGTATTAAAAGCCAGGTTGATGCATCGAAGTATTTCCTGCGATTAGATGTTCTACTCGCAATTAAATGTAACCCAGACAGAACTATCAATCTGTGAAAGAACAAAACAGTTTTAGCACAATTAGGGACAGAGCAACGCAAGTAAGTAAGGATATATACTGGTTTTCAAAATCACTTTATTGACAAATGGAAATTGCTATAATTGTAGACACAGTTATCTTAGTATAAAGATAAATCAACACTCAGCACTCTATCATTGTGTCGTGTGATTTTAGATATTCTGTATTATCAAATCGCATGGATGAAAAACATGCATTGGATGCATAAGAGACAAAGTTAGTTCGCCAAAGTCATATGGAAGAGGTATTCATTCAAACAAAAAGAGTCGTTCGTTATGTGTTTCTTCCAAAATGCCACTGTTTGTATATATACCCTACCGTGAAATATTGTATCAATACTTAGCTTATATACAAAATCAAGATCCAGTCACACCTGCTGTTTCCAAAAGGTTGCCATGACATTTCATTTTGTAGAAAACAGGTGAACAGAGGAACAGTTCATAGATAAAACAAATATTCCTAGATAAACCAAATGTTCCTAGATAAACCAAATTCTCAAAGACAAACCACGAGAAGACATTGCAATCATTCTGTATATTATTGATGCAAGTGTCGTTTCAAAATTCAGGCAACGGACATAGATTTTGGACACCAAGATAGTCTAAACCACATTATAATAGTTGAAAGATCATTGCAGAAATCAACATTCCATTTTCATCAATTCAATTATACATTTAAAATCCGGATTTAAAAGTAATTTGTAATATAAAAAAGACACAGATCGATTTACAAGCATTTCTCATTTTATCACGAGTGAAGTTAATGGACGAAATCATTAGTCCTTGTGATGAAAACAGAACAATGGCAAAACACATTTAGCGAGAACGCTGAGCAGCAGCACACCTTGAACGAATAATTCACATGGATCACATCCGCAATCCTGACCACTTTCTCCTCGCTGTGGGATGAGGAAGATCAAAGATGGTTACAAATTAGAAATGAAAGAAAATGGCCTTACTATGGAGATGACACTACTGTACCAGATCAGACAAAATAAGAGCTGTATCACTTATACTTTACATGTACATTTAACAAAGTCTCCACTCTTGACTAGTTCCATCTTATTGTTTTTAGGATGTATACATATGTAAGTAGATAAAAGTCATTCAGCGGTAAATATAATACACGTTTGACTAAAATTTAAAATCTGTTCCAACCAGGAGATAGGAATTACGTTGACAAATTCAAATGTGTAAGACTTTGTTTTTTCCTTGAATGGCTCATCATAAGATGTGTACGGTATGAGGTTGGTAAATTATAACCTCTTTCTTTTCTTTTCTCTCTATCAATATGTCATAAAGAATACGAGTACCAGGTACAGCAACGTTGACAACTCCAATGTCAATATCAATTCATACGCAACTGGTGGATGTAGTTGTATATTTTACCTTTGATACACCGTTACTACACACCTTTTACCCAAATACAGTTTATATATTCAGCATATTGTCACCATATTGAACATTAGCTTAACACTGTCCTGATTCATAAAACGATATAGCGCTAGTGTCTTGATACAATACTATTTAAACTGTAAACGTTCTGATGACCATGATAATCAACGACACTTTGATGGCACCAAGATAGTTAAGCTTAGTCAAAATGCCACTATGGCCACAGTTCTAGCACTTATGAACTGACATGTGCTTTTTTAAATGTGATGTTTGAATGTCATGTTGAAAGGCAAGCTAAAACGCCATTTAAAATTCGTCAATGAATGTCACGTGTAAAGGTCACTATTTAAATGCGTGTTACCGACCACGTGGTAACAAAACAACCAATAAGATCACAGAGTCAACCGTCACAGAAATAGAAACTGATATGCCAATTAATGCAATGTAATAACAAAGTATTTTAGATGTGATACTGTTTGATATGGATCTTTCATGAACAAACTGATATACATGTTTAGTTGTTTTCAATGTAGTTGATCGTGCCAAGAAGAAATATATTTCTCTTTCATGTTTTCTATCCCATGATCGGGAGCTGTACTCCCAGAGGTCACACTGATAAGGAATTGGAAATTTAATTACGTACATAATGGATACAAGGAATGACATATGCCAGAGATTCTTGTCCCTTAATCAAGCTATTGTTGTGTAATTATGTCCTGTAAAAGATCATGAAAGAATTGTTCTCTCAGGCGCATGAAGACAAGACATATGTTGGAAAATTACCGATATCCATATTGCCTAACAATAATCGAAGGCGCTATTTGGTCAAACACTTGAAAATCAATGTCATGTTAAAGAATATTTCCTATATAAACTGTTCAATCCAAATGATAATAGGAAACAATATGACAAAAGTATAATATAGCGTCGATTGTCTTATAACGTCATACGTTCATTACAAATGATAAATAAAATATGTTTATCATACCATAACATTATGAACGGCAAACAATTAAGAAAAACTGCTGTTGCATACACTTGCAGATGTCAAATATATTAATGGAACATAAAGTCTGCATATGTTACAGTTATGTTTTAAAGTAATGCGATGTACTGGTTGTTCGGTACTGTTTTACTGATAATAATAATTTTAGAATCAATTATAATTTTACAAAAATGGGTTGTCATACAGTGAGTGTAATCTTGATCTTTCATCATCCAACCATTTAGCCAACGATCCTTTGATTTGAAACTACAGTGTGACGGCATCAACCGAACGTTACTTGAATTTTACACGACAAATGCGTTGTCATATGAGGGAGTTCTATTATGGTTTCTTATTAGAAAACTCTAAACTTTTAACTAACGGTTCACTGATGCATCTAGGATCTGCACAGGTACTTACATCTAATCAGTGGTTGAAACACATAAGTATAATTTAGAATGAAACACTTAAGTACCCACAGATTAACGTGAATGTTTATCAACCTATCTTATTGAAAAAAGGTGTGGTAAACTGTATTCATTCTAAGAGGTATGGAAACTCCAGTGGCAATGTGCCACTGACAAAACCATCAATGAAATCTTGCAAAGGTCCAAATAAAAATCCGCAACCAATATGACCGTCACCAATATGGCTATCTAAAACATTCCTTTATTGAAATTGTCCATGATAACAGGTGAAATGTGATATTTGGACGCTTCAATTCATCTGCGAAACTATACAAATAATCTGGTGTTTTCGTACTTCTTTGAATCAGTATTTTTTGGTCACTCCTTAAAAAACTGTTCTTTTTATCATAATCTGACGGAGGTACATTTTTTTGCACCGAAAGTGTCATCGGTTACCCTTTTAGTCATTTAATGCCAATACCTGTTTCGTAACATCATGTGAAGAATAGTTGTCCTCAAATCTCACAGGTATGGTGTAACAGTCCCCGAATATGCACCGTGGTCCTTTCGATTAATGGTAAGATATGGTAGCTACGAGTGTTTGGTACATTTACATCTCCTTTGTAACGGTTACTTATTGATGAATTTATCAGAATGAGAATCTTTACTTTAGAATATTCGATAATAATGTAGATTGTAGAAAGCAAGACGTACTCTCTTGATATTGATTCTATGCTTGAGAATTATCAATGGTTTCTAATCGTAGATATATCCGCGTCAGGACCAACCAGGTACACTCTATATTCTCACTGAGTTGTTTTAACTCTGTGGAAGTATGACTGTTTGAGAGGTATTGGGTTCAGTAATCACGGGCAGAGAGTTATCTTTCCTCATATTTTGATATTCCTTTTGCAGCATTGGCAGCCAGTTGATCGCTGTAAGTTGCTTACCTGAATATTTTTGTTATTAAACAGTGTTCGTGTTTTTGTGAAGTAGGATGCTATTCTGATCATCCCTACCGATCTGTTTAAGGGTATGAGGAAGACATTCTACAACATTGTAAATGTTTCTTCTTCGTGTGCTTGAAGTGTTTAAGACATATCTCAAACCTAACAATGTTTTTAAAAATGTGTCTCCTAGGTTTCGTACAAGGATGTAGAGAACTAAATGTACACATGCATGTCCAGTGAGTCGAAATGAAAATGATACATGAAGTGTTGTATTAATATCTTTGATTTTAGTGACTTACCGTACTAGAGTGAAAGATAACTATTGCAAACTATCTGAAAATCTATAACTATGTTTTCTTTCTTGATAATAATACTCAACAGTTTAAATGTTTTTTTTATCACAATGATTTAAATGAAACGGGGCAGAATATTATTATGAATATTTGATTCAACTATCAGGCGCTTGATAGTCCCACAATTTCTCAAAATTGATTTCTTCAAAGTGCAATATGAATATTATATTTTAAGCTGATACTATCATATGACTGAGCAATGACGTATTTAAAATCAACTACCATACTCAGAATCATGACAAACACACCTCAAGTAGAGACATTGGACAGTTTAAGAAAACCCTGACGTTGAGTCACCATCAGGTGAAGATCTAAAGATTAAGATGGTCCTCTGTTCTCTCCTCGTTCTAACCGCATGGCCTCATTGACGTGATTGTTGGTTCATATCTCTCATTATTACCCACGTGGTACTTCGTAAAGGGGTTTCATAAAAAACTGTTATGACACATATGTGTCATAACACCTTCAAGTAATTTGATTGGCTAACGATGAATTTTTTACACTGCCTGGACTACTTTATTCATTAATAAAACGAACGTGAATTCATTCATGAAATTACAAGTTTTTTACGACAACACTTATAATCAATATTTATCTCAATGTTCAGTTAATTCATGAACTCGTAGTCATACTCTTAAACTCCCAATTTTTTCGCTTGCCAAGTTATCTAAAATGGGAAAAACTTCTACAAAATGATTTTACTGAAAAGGATTGGAAAATTTACAACATTATTGCTAATAAATGTTCACGAAACACAGACTTGAAATGGTTGCAATATAGAATCATTCACAATATCCTTCCAACAAGACAATTTCTTTATAAAATTGTATGTGTACCTTTACCACTGTGTCCGTGGGAATGTGAACCGAGCCGTAAATTATGGAAGGATATAGAATCACGGTTAAACTCAGTACACCTGGAATTTACAAATAAAATTATCATATTGGGAATGAAAGGAAAGAACAATAATCTTGTTAATGCAATCATTCTTCTTTTCAAACAGTATCTATATCGATGCAATTATACATTACTACGATATGTCTAGATATGTTTGTCTGTCAAAAGGAACAGAGGAAATGTTTTTCCAATACTGGTCAACTTTACACTTGTTACTTGGAAAATAACTCATTTCAACGGCGATGTTCATCCAAAACTTAATTTAATGAGGTTGTTTTAGCTTGTATACACATTCCGACGACGAGAAACATGCGAATGGCGGCCGCCATGACATGACGTCATTCAAAGGACGGATAACTCTCATCTTATGTCCTCGAGCAGGGAGATGTTATATTACGTACGCTTCCTTCAGCATGACTAATGCAACTGGTTTGGTCATACCGAACATACGGATTATAGAACGGTTTGATTTTAAAAGCGTGATTATTCAACGTCGCAATATTATGAACTTATAGAAGCTGTGACAAGGATGATATTACTCCGCTGTTACGTTCCTTTATAGGGACAACAGAAAAATAAAACACAATCAATCGTATGAAATACATGTTGGTAATAAATAGGATACATAACTCGTTCCCCTTTCATGTCAAGTTTATGTACCTCGTGAAATAATTTTGGTTTGTCTCTCGCCAAGGCTAGAGACAAAGCACAATTATTTCACGAGGGACATAAACTTGATATGAAAGGGGAAGCTCGATAGATATCCTATAATTTGGTCTTCATATATTTGTTTTACAACTTGGGACAAATCTTAGTCATTGTACTGTTGCCGTGCGTCCTCCGAAAATGACTAGAAACATTTACCTTTTATTTCTCGTCTAAAGCAAAGTGTCTTTTTAATGAATCGATTTCTAGATAGTGAAGCTTTATATTGACACACAATAGATATTGAAGTACAGCACGTGGTATATTATGTATTCAGCCCGGATTACAGAAGAAAAATATTTACTCAGAGAAACTCAATACAAAATGTGAATTTCACACAGTATGAAGTACTTAACATCGCTTTCTTGCGTTTGATTTAGTATTTTCGATAATTATCAAGTAGCTTTTACTCTCCGATGCAGTTATCAGGAGTAGAGGATTCATTTACATCAATACTCTCCAAGAACATGTAATTTCTAAAGAAGAAAAGAAGAAAAGTGTAGTGTTTTTAGTGTGCATACTGTTTTACAAGCACAAGCGCAAGCGCAAACGAAATCAAGCGCAGCCAAGCACCAGCATAGGCATAAGCATAAGCATAAATACAAGCATAAGCATAAGCATAAGCACAGTCAATCACAATCATAAGCACAAGCACAAGCATAAACACAGTCGAGCACAATCATAAGCACAAGTTCAAACATAAGCACAGTCAAGCACAAGCATAACGACAAGTACATGAACAAACACCAGCACAGTCAAGCACAAGCATATTAAACATAAGCATAAGCACATGCTCAAGCATAATCATTAGCACAGTCAAGCACAAACCCAAGCATGCCTTTGTGAACATAACGTTGTGAAAGAAGACATCTGTTGATCACACTTTCAGGTGTGCTGTTGTTGACTTCGTGTTGATTCTTCATTAATGTTCCATGAGCAAGACTACAATTACATTGTCTGCGCATTTCATCAAGACTATCAAGTACCTGATAATTGAATAAAATATTCATTCCTGTCCAATTTCATTTCCTTCATTTCAAACTGATATCTATCAAATTAGTACCATAGTTAGTTCTATTTCACATTTAAGGAGAGATTCTACCCAGAAACAGATTTTGCTTACAGAAAGAGTTTTTGACTCAGTACACAACTACATACATTGCTTTGAATGAATATATAGTTATTCTCTCATCGAATTCGGTGGTACATGTGCCTGTACAGTAACGCATGTTTAGCGCTCATTTTAAGATATGAAGTATACAAATTGTAAAATAAAGTCTGCCTCCGTTCTCTCCACACCATCAGTTAACAACGTTAGCTGTTGTTTTCCTTTTAATCCCCATCTTAATCAAAGCTCGAATTCAGGTTGTAAATCCAGGGTAACGAAGTGTAATGTTCCCTTTCTTTGTTGAGAAGGTTGTCATGGAAAAGGTCACCTTTGTTGGATAAATTAGTTTCCAGATCATTTACCTGCATCAACGAGGCTTAGGGAGAATACCACATGTCGATGTGCTATTGATTAGGACACCATATCTATTCATTAATCGTTAATTGATGATAATGAATAACATTTGAAGGTAGAAAAATATGATTAATGATTAATCATGCAGTTGAAATGTATTTAATATAAGGTAATTTTTAAATACAAAATTGAGAAAGTAAAAGGTTTGATTAATGAACAGGTCATTCAAATTGAGTGGTAACAGAGTTGACAGAATTCATGGCAAATAAACATATACATATATATATGTGCATATTTATATACTGCAATCATACAATTCCTAGGTATTATGTACCTTACAGAATATAGGTAAACACCCTAGTATTTCATCCGTCCAATTGTGAAGTAGACTTTCCTGAAGCATATACGTTTTGAATTGAAAAACATTTAAATGAATACATGAATAGTATTTTAAACGCGAACAAACTGGCTGTAGGTATGATATATACATAATAACATGAAATAACATAACGTTATACAACTAAAAATCAATATTGCCTAACTAATGGCCACTCCGGTTCTTTATTGTGTCACATATCAAGTAAGTACCTTTACTTCCATTAGTAATTTCCAGGCACAGTTAATCATGGCTATCTAACAACGAGGAGTAAGTGATCAGGAATGGGGATATAATTCATATGGATCTTTAATTCAAGGGGTGATGTTGCTAATCAATTCCTCTAAAAACTCTAACAATTTGTTCAGCTTATATTTCTGTAGAAATCCTACACCTCAACAATGGTGTACTTCTAGTGGATCGAGTTAGAAGACACTATAAACCCGAACAGTTGTTTCATTCAGACGGTTTGTTCTGGAAGTGTACACTATCTTGTCAATCTGTCTGGAATTAGTGCTTGAGCTGTGGGCAGTCAAACATTCTCAATGGAAGGGTCATGTAACATGGACCTTCGATACCCCATCTAAAGCAAGTCAAACATTCGTTTAACATTCAATCGTTGAATAACTGTCATCTTCTTCTAAAAGCCCGATTATCAAAGGTGGCTGTTGGCTATTATTTACTGATGATTTATGCCTGTTTTCCATAAAAACACATTATTTAACTTGTGTCAGTTTCACCAAACATTTAATTGTAATTTGAGGAAGATCACATGACAAGCTATCAACATTTGTTAATGATGATGATAAGTAAATGAGACATGTGGTGAAATGCCAATGTAACTAAACAGAGGCTTGAGGTATACTCCTGGGGCGCTTTAAGAAAGAGCATGCCTCACCACAGACTTCCAAGCTATATTCATAATTGGTAGAAGCAAATAAAGAAATATACAATACAAAACACGGCGCAACTTCGACGATATATATATATAAATATATATGTTTATCTGTTTATATGCCATGTGTATCATTTGGGTAATATATAAGTATGGATGTATTTGAACATATTTACGTATGCTATCCTTGTTTATTTATGTTTATTACATACGTGCTCTGAATATCTTTATGAGATAATTTTGGTTATTTGAAACAAGTGTTGTGTAACCAGTTGAACGTTATTCAACGAGTGTTCTGTAACCAAAACCAGTTATTCAACGATAGTGTTGTTATAATGCCGTACTACTTTCGCCATCAGGTGATCGAGGACAGCCGAACCCACTCGCCACATCAGTGTTTCAGTCTATCATATCTTTTTTTCTATACGTTTTTTTTTCTATCAATAAACTTGCAGCATAGTAAAAATAGATATGCAAAATTAAAAATAGAGAACTCGTGTTCGAATCTCGAATATTTTACAATTAAATATATTAAACAATTATAATTTGCTTCAATTTAGTCTAGGAAGAGTTATCTCGTATGTATGTATGTATATATGTATGTATGTATGAATGTATGAATGTATGTATGCATTCATATATGCTTGTGTGTCTGTACGTATGTATGTATGTATGTATGTATGTATGTATGCATTCATATATGCTTGTGTCTGTATGTATGTATGTACGTATGTATGTATGTATGTATGTATGTATGCATGCATGCATTCATATATGCTTTTTGTGTCTGTACGTTGTTTTTGTTTTTGGGGGAAATGTGAAACTTAGTGTAAATGTAATGCATCCATGCACACCTTTAATTATTTCTGTTCGTCTCCCGTAACCTACCCGGTTGTTTCTGTACTTTTAAACCTTGAAATTATATTTCATATTCTCCGACTTTGTACAGAAAGTGAAACTTAATTAAACATTATCTCTCTCAGTAAATGGTTTATGCTTGCTTTCCATACAGCTAATGATAACATATGAAGTAAAACACACAAACTCCTAAAGGCTTAATGAAAACCTACCACAAAGTCCTTGCTTTATTACCATGTTAAGAACGACTGTTTAACACGAAGGTTGTAAAGCAGCGATTACATAACATAATGTCCACCTTCCTGTGCCACACAACTTGTAACGACTTGTAATAACTAGGTTTGAAGACAATCAATAAGCAAATTACATTTACGAGTCGTAATGAAACATTTCTCTCCATGTAAGACGTTCATGAATGTCAAACAGAATTGCCTTTTCAACGTTTTATTAGGCTTTCACTCTCATTACATTGGCATCAGGTTAGGTTCCATATTAACAGCAACGAAAAACATCTTCCTTTCGAGATGTCACTGCTCATAATATTTGCACCTTCATATCACAGGATGTGCACACAGTGAAAAGAATCATTGAATAAAAAAACAACAAAAACTAAACCTCCCAAAGAACAAAAAAATATTTCAATTAGAAATGAATGTTTCAAAGCTATTTCAATGATATTTCAATGCTATTTCAAACTTATTTCTGCTTTCACGCTCATAATGTTAACATTATTGTAAGCAATGAGAAAGTGAAGAATGTGAAAGTATTGATTTAAACATTTGGTATGAAACATTTCTGATATGATTAAAAGTTAAAACCCCTGAACTAGGTCTTTGATTTAACTCAAATATTTTCTTCAATTTGAGAGTAGTGTTTATTTGATTACACGGCTTTTGTTTTGCATACACTTATGTTAAGGTATTATATTTTTGTTATAATATGTGTATACATACCAAAGGAATTATGAAATAGAATACCCATTCTAAGCAAAGCGTTTAAAATATGTTACCGTGACATCCATTAACAATGTATTATTTTACTGTCTCAAATTGAATAATCTTTTCAGGAGGTACAATTAACTTCCCATTTAAAGGCGCTGTAGCACGTTTTTTCGATGAAATGTTTTTAAAAAATAATCTTAGACACCAACAGTAAAACACCCTTCTCTCTTCGGAAAAGAAAGTTACAAATGAGTGTACATGGTTCCGTAAAGCCATGGGAATCGTTTTTGTCATTCGAAATAATAGAATATGTTCACAATAAAATGGCCGCAACACCGTTATTAATACTCCAGGTAATTGGTTTGTGTAATAAGACGTTTTATTAATCACCCGTTGAAGATATCGCAGTGTAATAAATCTACCGTGTTATTACACTTAGTGTAATAACATCGCGTGCTGCCGGAACTACTTGCACTTGGTCACATGACCAAAGTAACGTGACCAAAACAATGTCAGCTGTCAATCACAACATCTCGAAGTAGCATTATTTCAGACATTTTTACTTTTACAATATCCTTTTAAATGACTATCGCAGCATTGATATCTAAATAATAAATAATTATACAAATTAGTGGTCACAAGAACTTGCAGCTGATTTGACGATGTTGATTGTCAGAGATGTGAGAATAATTGGGCTACACTGCACTTTACCGGGCGCACATCTTTCTTGTTAATTTCGTACTATCTTTTTTAACCCTTGGATTCCAGCTAGACTGTCTCTTTAGCCCTTGGATATCAGTAGACTATCTTTTTTAACCCTTGGATCCCTTTCGACGATCTTAGGGTTAGTTTGTCTAGCGAAAGGGTTGGTAGTGCAGTAAAGTTGATAATTACTAGCGCCCGGTAAAGTGCAGTACCCACAAACACTCTAAATTTTAGCCGTTCTCAAATGCAATCCCTTGGTCCTATCTTTGCAGGACCAATAAACAACTCAGTGATCCATGTTAACTTTCATACTTCTTAAAACTTTTCAAACTGTTTCAAACGTTCGTGCCACACGAACAGCCACGCTTCTTTGAGGCGGTGCACAACTTGAAAGCTATGATACCACGCACTTAAAAAATAATCCCGAGAATTGAAATTTGTGATTCAAAAAGTTATGTCAAGTTGTTGTTTTTTCATTAAATATGATGTTTGGTTCGTAAAATCGTGTTGATCTTTAATTGTTTTAGATCGTTGTTTAGTGTTAACGTAAAACGGAATGACAGCAGCCTCATTACAATGTATGCATACGCCTGACCTAGTTATGCTGGCATAATGCACTCGAACCGACCTTTCGTTTGCGCATTATTTTTTTAATGTTGGGTGATTAATAAATAAAATACTAAACTCTGTCCTGTTTAATAACATATTTATGAAACTCGTGAGATGGTACTGGAATTTAACTCGCTTTCGCTCGTTAAATACCAAACCACTCACTCGTTTCATAAATATGTTATTAAACAGGACATCGTTTAGTATTCTCTATTTACCCTCTAAAGTAAATAAAAATGACATAAACTATCATTGTAAGTGGGAAATTTGAAAAACTAAAATTTGCAAAAAACTTGCTACAGCGCCTTTAAGGGAAATGCCACTGATATGCATGACTGTCCTCTTTAGTATTCCCGGTGTAGTCAATATTCAATAGCGAGGATCCTGCTTTTCAAAATAATACCCCTTTCTTAAAACATGGATATTGTAATATTTTACGACATATTTGTATTTCATTTGAGTTTGGTTAGTTTTTGTTATAAAATCTTTTGGAGGTATTGCATTCATGTAACAACGAGTTATGTAGAATAACTTGCCAAAGTGATATGGAAGAGAGATGTATGCAAACACAGTGTCTGATTTGACATATGTATCTTCCTCAACGCTGCTGCGTCTATATATTGCTTCTGGAGATTCAATTTGGTACAAGTTATGCATAAAGGGAACTGTGAAATGGAATAAGCATTCTCAGCAAAACGTTCAAGATAAATATTTATGATCTTTTTTTCAATTCCTCGTTTAGACGTTTATTCCCAACAGGCAGCAATTAATTCTTTTCTGAATTGATTGTCAAACTAAATGACCCTGATGAACACTAATTAATTTGATTAGAAATACAACACATAATGTCAATATTAGCATCCTGGTAAAATATAGGTCATATAAAAACAATTAGAATAGGAAATTTTATTAAATGTTTGTGTTGAAGTTGAGTGAAATCATTGTTTAGCATTCAGAAATCCTACTTATTTACGTAAATGTATTTGTATTCTTGGTTTTCTGTGACAGAATATCTAATTTCCTTAAATCTGCTAATAGATTTGTTGCAACAACAGAGCAGATGTTCATGTAATGAACCTTCTGTAAAGACAAAACCGTACCACTCACAATACTTTCATTTCCATTAATGCTCCAATTATAATTCGATGGCTTCAAAACAAACCCAACAAACTAACTCAGAGGAAGATAAAGGGACTATATACAATATTCCAAACTTAAGCTCAAAATTTACTTGCGTAAGAAGCATCACAGTGTTTTGCCTACAGCTGCAATGTAAGCAAATGCCGATGATGTTATTTGCATTTCGTTTGGACGTCAATTGCCTTACTCAAACTACAATGAGAAAGGATCATTCAGTATCCATTGGTACAGTTACCATTCTTTTCAGTATCATATGCTCGGCAGTTTCGAACTTTGGCAAGATGTAGAAGACGGCAGGGGTTATATATTCAAAATTCTGATGTCCTTAATTTTGCAATAAAAGTTTTTATATCAACTTAATGATAACATTTTCACTACAGTTGCATTGAATGAATCGTGATCTATGGTTTACAGCTGCATACCGAATATTTGTTCACCTACATGTGTATCTTAGTACAAATGAATAAACCAATGCACGCTGTAAGCATTAACGAGTTTCAATAGTCAGTAAATGGCTCATAATTAATCATATACCGTATTTGATTTTTAAAATTAAGAACCATTAGTAACTCATTTTGAAGACATGTTTTATTAAGAATTATTGTAATTTTACGTCATATATTTTTTCATTGATTTGATATATTTTGATATCTTCACATTTTGCAAAAAGTTATAGAAATGTTGACGCCTAATACGACTAAATTATATTTGCACCGTCTTAAAGAGTCAGATTGATGAATCGATTGTTGTAACAAGTTGAATAAAAAACAACAACTCTTGATTAATCATTCTCTTCCATTAGATTTTCAACTCGCAAATTAATTTCAATTTCAAATGAAGATTAAACATCAATCTGTTAAAAAAAATTACTTTTTGAAATAAATTAATGGCATAGCTTTTGGTTGTGATTTGTAATTCTGTTCTCGTCGTACTGCAGTATTCAGCCCGGTGTAGTCAATATTCAATAGCGAGGATCCTACTTTTCAAAATAATACCCCTTTCTTAGCAAATGGATTATTTTACGACATATTTGTATTTGATAAATAATTCAGCACCTATCCCTCGTTTCATTTGAGTTTGGTTAGTTTTTGTTATAAAATCTTGTGGAGGTATCGCATTCATGTAACAACAAGTTATGTAGAATAACTTGCCAAAGTGATATGGAAGAGAGATGCATGCAAACACAGTGTCTGATTTGACATATGTATCTTCCTCAACGCTGCTCCGTCTATATATTGCTTCTGGAGATTTAATATGGTACAAGTTATGCATAAAGGGAACTGTGAAATGGAATAAGCATTCTAAGCAAATAGAATCAAATATGTTAGCATGATATCTGAATTGATATCATATCCATCTTGCAGCAGAATTCAAGTATTCTGAAGTTGACTTATACGCAAATAGAATATCTATTTTAGTAAGCACGGGTAAATATTTAATAGATTATTCCAGATTGTTAACATTTAAAGTTATTCGTCTTACATTGCTGAGAGAAAGATAGTTGATATAGAATATTCAAGACATGGTGAAATCGTGTAACCCTGGTTTAATCAGTTTTACAATTCCTACACACATGGAAACTAACTATGTGTTTCGTATACAAATGTATGTTGTGCGGGGATCGTTGTATTGCTGTATGCGAGAAAATGTGTGTGTAAATAGTAGTTCAACCAAGCCAATATTAGATAAAAGGTAGTGTGCAAAATATAGGAGTGTATTTCTTTTATATTGTATTGTATTGCAATGTATTGTATTGTATTGCAATGTATTGTATTGCAATGTATTGTATTGTATTATGAATAAAGCTACTTTTACAGCTTTAAAAACGATTCACATCAATTTAAACCATACATAAATTCCAATATCATTTGACTTCTTCTTTACTTGTGGTTAGTAAACCAATGAGTTCAGATAGGGTATAGCAACAAAATAGGAAAAGATAAGTCAGTGACAGACACATAACAAGAACTCTATGAAGAATCTTCGATGTTTTAATTCCATTATTCATATATGTTAACAGATTTCTTCAGTATATAACTCAATCATTCACAAATGTACCGAAAACTGAAATTACCTTGTGACACAAAATTCTGAACAGAAATACTGAATTCGTCCACGTTTCCAAGGCAGCCTTAACTTGATATCGGGATACGAAGACTGTATTGTTAATCATGGACTCGGTCAACTAAGCTGGTCGATTAACGAGGTATAAAAAGAAGTGAAATAAATCCAACTTACAAAACATGCACAGATGATGCGTTATTCAGTAGTTGTTAGAGAGACACTATGCTGTAATTCCTTCCGTTGTTATACACGTTCAATATTCTTCTTTTAGGAGTCGTTTCAATCAGTGTTTAAATGTCTGTAGAGAGTATGTCTAACTATGTAGAGAATGACAGTTTTTATGCCATTTAAATTTGAATTTGAATGACGTTTGGTGCACTGTTCATACTGTCATGTTGCTGAAAATGCTTACTAACCGTCAAGTGATGTATCAGTACAAGCGTGAAGGCTATGTGGTCGACTCTAACGAGGAACATGTGTGTCGGTTAGCAGCTGAAGAAACTGAGCTCAACATGCGCAATCATAATGGTGACACAATTACTTTCTATTTCATATGACACAGTATACGGTAATAAACCATAAAATATATGCATGTATAGTTTACAAAGTAACTTAGATAGGTAAAGTTTATGAAATAACATTTTAATAATAACACAAATGTTACTAGATTCGAATAAGCTACGCCAACCTTCTTCAGACAATTGACATATGAACATCTATTGTACTATCACTTAAATGTTAAACGCTTTGTTATTTTTTTAATGATATATATGTACTAATATATATATATATATCAATACATATTTGTGTCACAGAAACCATCAATACCTTGTCCCGGACTATACAGAAAAGCGTGTATGTGGTTTGATAGTAAATAGCAAGTTTTGGTTGCATCGTTGAACCCTTGAGGAATAAACAAGGCAGTATTTTGGTTGCATCGTTGAACCCTTGAGGAATGAACAAGGCAGTATTTTGGTTGCATCGTTGAACCCTTGAGGAATAAACAAGGCAGTATTTTGGTTGCATCGTTGAACCCTTGAGGAATAAACAAGGCAGTATTTTGGTTGCATCGTTGAACCCTTGAGGAATAAACAAGGCAGTATTTTGGTTGCATCGTTGAACCCTTGAGGAATGAACAAGGCAGTATTTTGGTTGCATCGTTGAACCCTTGAGGAATAAACAAGGCAGTATTTTGGTTGCATCGTTGAACCCTTGAGGAATAAACAAGGCAGTATTTTGGTTGCATCGTTGAACCCTTGAGGAATAAACAAGGCAGTATTTTGGTTGCATCGTTGAACCCTTGAGGAATAAACAAGGCAGTATTTTGGTTGCATCGTTGAACCCTTGAGGAATAAACAAGGCAGACATGACGTCTTGAAGGAGGGAATATTATTTCATTAAAACTAAATGGAACTGAGATTCTGAAGAAAATAATAACATTGAATACTGTTACCATGAACCAAACAGATGGACTTAATGTAACATGTTTTTAATAAAACACCCACAGAGCTACCGGAGGAGCATTTCTAAGGAAAACTGAACGTTTTCGTTAAGGCAGATTTTTTTTATGTCACCTTTTGAATTTAAAGTATCAGTAAATGATAATCGACTCTTTATTTTAGACCATGAACAACAAAAGCAGACATTTTAATGATGTTAAAATTGTTCAACGACTCCTTCAATTATGTATTCCCTTCCTGTACAATTTTATGAAACCACACCTCCTTTTAGATACAATTTGTTGTATAAACTCTATATTTTCCTAATAAAAGAGTTTTAAAACAGTTAATTTATGCAACAGATGTCACTGTGTATGTTTACACAAATATGATTCATTCAGATAGTGTTACGAGACGCACTGCTACATGGAATATACGTATAGGTCACAGCTCAGTATACATTTGTGTGTTTGTTTTGGAAGTAATGGTTCCAACTGATAACTAATTTGAAAAGCAAACGTATAGATGTAGATGCTAAATTTAAAATACATTTGATGAAAACTAGTTGGACCACGTCTCTTCTTTATCATGATTGAAACGGCTATAGCGGAGTTCTATTTTTGAAATAATATGACACAATATAATTGTATGATGACCATGTATATGTGACATGTAAAGATGAATTGCTAAAATACTTCATACTGGAATAGTAAAATGTTGGAGAGAGATGTCTGACATAAATCACAGACACATGATATTGTCGCTATGATTCAGACATAGTCACATTTCACATTCCTGATCAGTTTTGCATCTGTTATACAACAGAGAAATGAAAAGTCAGGAACAGTTATTGAATCAAAAGCACGATTTACATATTGATAACTATTGATGTGTAACACATATTTCAACCACTAGTTTGCTTTGTCGTGCATAAAATATATTTCAGTAAAACATCATACCATAACTAAATAGTAAGCTGTTATAACAACCCTATTTGACTATGATTAATTTGTTCATTGTACCCTATTGTTGGCAAGTGAACATAAACACAGCTTAGTCGAACGATATCAGTGAAGTTGAGCAACATATGCATGATCCAAGTCATAGCTGGATGATCCGACATTTTGAAGGGTTGGTTCATTCCCTGGGAAAGTGTCCATTTAAGCTGTGCCTCTGTAGCAGGAGTAGAATTGGATACTTTGTGGATAATGTGACAGATAATCTTAAATCGCCTTAAGTGGTTGCTAGATTGCTCTCTCCTAGAGAGCTGAGAATGGTCTTGGATGTAACACTAAACCTTTGTGCTGTCGATTATTGCTCGGCATAAGTAAGCTCCTGATTGTTTTCCTACTTGTCATTGTTACGTTATCCCAGGTCTGATTTTATCACATTTCAAGCGGACATCATTGCAGTACACAAGTAATTTTTCACCATATTCATCGAATGACTATCTGAACAAGTAAAACAATGTTCAAAAGATTAAAAGAATCAACTTCAAGTTATTTTTAGAAATTCATACCTCACTTTCCCATGTTGAAATGTCAGGATTCTTTACCAATTCCATAAGGTTTCAATCACTATCAGACTATTAAAGTAAATAGCTCCCTTGTCGACCATTTGGACTGGAGTAAATACATGTCAGCAGGTCAATGGAGACCATTGGTTTAGAAAATTGTTATTTTTTTATATTTGTTCCCATGATTACAGAGTCAAACATTCAAAGCATAAAGGCAAATACAGAAAAGAATACATAATATTATAGAGATAAACCATCAACTGCTGAAAGTTGAGATGAGTGAATTCTGATTTTTTAATAAAACACAAGTTGATAAGATAATTATTTGATTCAGTAACACATCTTTATATAGTGTAACTAACACACAAAATCAAATATTTTGTAATGTTTACTTTATCTTCATCCAGAGTTCTTTATCATTCTAAAACTGTGTGGTTTCACAACACAATAAACATGGCAATTGATCTAAGAAACATCACTACACAAACTTCACAGATCATTGTAAATCAAAGTTATTCTCATAACGTGTTTTGTATAAATGCCTCTATGCAAGAATCTGTATTGAAAATCGGGAGTTGGAAATGAGCTGATCACAGAATAATCTTAACCGTTTTGAAAGTTTTATAATATTTCTTTGGTGGATATTTTGATATAATTTGGATATAAACATATTGTTTACTCTTTCAATGAACCGTTTATGAAATTGATACTTTCCCAAACCATTCACGGATTTATCCACTAGCACGTGATACTTAATTGTAATGCAAAAGTCGCATTGATAGTCATGTTATTGCACAAATGTACTTAAGGACATTTTAGCTTTTTTTTCACTCTTCCTGCGTTACATGAAGTTGCTGGATTACAATTTACATTGAGAATTCAACAACAGCCGTAATAAAAGTTGTGACTACCAAAGGATAAATATCACCTGGTTAAGAGTTAAATGAGTTCTTTTTTAAGTCTTTGGTAGACATTTTGAAATTAAAGACAACTTATCCTCAATAGACTCTTCAATAGTTTATTGATATTATTGACATCTCAAGTCATACTGAGTAAACTGAAATAAAACATTAATAACTGCTGTTGATAGTGAACGGCTAGTTGATAAAGTAAAGACTTTATATTTTGTATTATTCATTACATAACGATTATTTGATGTGTCACCCATTTCAAAGTTAGAGTTGAAGAAGTATCTACTATTTTATAGTACGCGACATTAAGAGATTAGATAATCTTGGGTATTATTTTATAATTTCTGAAAGCTAAATTAGCATTAAAGTAGCAATAATGCATTTATACTTACAAGACATTTCAGCGATTAATTTAAAGTATCTTTGATTTTCCCAAATGTTTTACTATAGTTACACCATTTGCACAACAGAAGATGTTGAACAGAATGGTAAGTAAAAACTGCATTACAACCGATGTTTTTAAGCACTTTTTGTCATGTATTTTTTTTATTGCATAAATGGAGATCAATGATAGCTTAATAACTATTGCTAATATTAATAGAAATGTTCGACTCCATTTATAGATTATTTGTCAAATTCAAAATGCAAATCAAAAACCGCGCATTGGCAATTTCAGCAATAATAGATTGTACTGAAGATGAATTCTACAAGGAGAGGGTAATTTTCTAAATTTATAAATTTCTCAAATGTAAATGTTGTATTTAACTTTCAATGAATCAATAGCATGTATCTTTCTGGTGACAAAGGTTACGCAGTTCTGGCACTATGATCGATAATCAACATATAAACATCTGTAAACGTATCGCAGAATCAATGTTTGGTTGATCTTAGTCAAGTCGTATTCTGCAATCTCTTTGATCACAAATACAATTATTTCGGTTAGAATTAGGCAGCAGATCACAAACGGTTGGATTTTATCTTTTTCAGGAGAAAATAAAGCAGCTTTGATGTGTGATGTGCCTGTTTGGGACTGACGACAACCATGACTAAATTATGCTCTCACCGTATTTAACAGAACAAATACAGACTTAGGAATGGATTTATTATTCTATTCGCTTAGAATCTGAAATCGCAATTCAATTTCAACTTGAAAGAAAAGCAAACATCAGTAACATGAAACTAAATTACGTATCTCTGGGCAGTTTGTATTCAGTTGTTTCAGCACACACTTAACATTTTGCATAAATAGATTTGAACCTCCAATTATTGAAATATATGATGAAACAAGAGTTACATTTTCAACTCTACTTCATAGAAATAACATAAATAACATGTGTTACGTAAAGACAAAATTATATTGTGCGCATAAGTCACCTAATTATGAACGTAAATAATGTATTATAGGAATAAATAGTCTAATCCTTACTTACTGACGCCAAAAGGAACGAAATCAGTTTCTAATATTGATTTAGGTCATGGATAATGTTACATCTTTTCATATTTGTCTCTTGGTTCGTTAGGTTTTGGCTCTGCCGCATCACCATACGCTATGGGTGAAACGAATGGATTCGAACACGAGACAAAAACACCAACACTTAACGTAATGTGAAAGAGGTGTGAATGCATACAGCATGCGGTTCGTGATTCCATTCTGTTTTCTTTATTTGTGTATCCATCTATATATGTTGGAGATGCAATGTGACATCATAATGTGAAAGAGAATCCCCAATCTAAGTAAAACTTGTTGTAATAGGTTACCATGACATCTGAATTTAAATCAATTTAGTTAAAGAATATGTTAACAAGAAGATGTGCCGCTCTAGTTGTGTGATAATCGGAGTCTGTGTACAAGGAATCATATTAATAAAACTGACTGTTGATGAGCTGAAACTTTTAAAATAATTCATATTCATACGTTTATGTATCTGCTTTGACAAGATATGTAACGCTTTGGATACATACACATGTATTAAAGTTCTCTTTAATCTAGAACTCCGCTTTAATCGACTCATTCATCATTAATTCATCAAGGATTTTGTTTATTGCATCTCGCACAGTATAACAGATTGTTGACAATATCCATGTACATGTAATATTCCATGGTAAGATATAACATACCAGAAAGGATGATATATTTCTAAAGATGCACAGGGAAAAATGCAATCAAATGTTCAAGTTGTTTGCACTTTTCTGGAAATGAATGTTTGAATAGAACAGATATCTAATGAGTGTATTTTCAGAATTCACGACTGTTATATCAACCCAAAAGCATTGCATTGCATCAGCTTGAATAAGCAATGCGAAATGTACGCAGATAGATGTAAAATCTGTACTACTTACCTCTCAAAGCGGATGTCGCTGACCTGACAGACTAACAACAACAACTCGTTTTTATAATACTCAACATGGCTTTTAATCGAACACAGCAGACTAAATATTAAATGAATGAATTAAGCTTAACAATGTATGACATCAATAAATTAAGGTAAGCGCCATGAAGAGTTGCAAAGGTAGAACATAAAGCAATGGTTGAGAATTCTTGGCTTGAACTCAACCATCATGTAGTTACAACAGACTGGTAATCATCAATACACTGCTTAATTGATGACACAGCTAAATTACATTTTGTGTATTTAAGTGCCTCCCTTTGCTCTTTTAAATCAGTTATCAGTATTTGAACAATAACACGTTTGACTAAAAGGTTACATTGAGATTCTGTAAGTACATCAATGCAGTCTCATTAAAATAATTTTCCGAGGAATAAAAATTGCAAAATATTTTATCGACCGGGATAGCAACTCATATCGTTCCGAGGTTCCTTGCAACACCGTCTGAAAACAGCCCGTGGACTCCCATGTTCTGACGCAATCCAGTTAATCAATCACAAGACATCCAACAAAAGTTTTCGGTGCGAGAAGCTAGGGGCAGATAACTCTAAACAGCTTTACTTTCGTCTGTTCCGAATACTTTCAAAACGGCCACTGTTTAAAAAATGATGTGATTGGTCAGCCATTTCACCGGGCTTCGTCTGGGTTAACTGGTACGGAACACGCAACTATACGGGGTGTTCTCAGACCTTGATGGTCGATTTTAATCAGAATGTACATCAATGTAAATAATCACTCCACCCTATCACCCTGAGATCAATTAAGTCTTTAATTGGCATATGGGTATTTTCGAAAATAATTATGACAAGTATTTTATGTGATTTATTATGGTAAATATAATGTCTAATTACTATAATCTTACAGCTTAAGTTGTACAACAATGAACACAAATGGACAGTTTCTCCATGGCCGGTTATACTTTCTTTATGTGATTGAGATCTCTCATCAGCTTTCCTTCTCCCAAAAGCAGAGTACAGCAGACACCAAAGCCACGCCGCATTAATATACAGATTAACGTGTATACTCAATGCTGTTTCATAAAAAGTTCAAAGTTGTGAAACCCTGTGATCATACATTATTTCAGACCACAAACAAATTGTTGATAGTACCATAGCAATATTCGTTCTCTGAGCAGTTTGTATAGATGGATGTTACAGATAACTTGACTACTTTGATGGATCGAATAGTTTTGAAGTAAATGTAATCGAATCGGATGATATCATATTTAAGACATATGAAGGAATACTAATGTCAAAGTTATCAGCATGTAAACGATGGTTTGGACTTTCAGAATATTTTTATTGTAAGTTTATTCACTGCATCAGCCGTAAAAATAAATGCTTTTTAAAAAATGAACAAATGTAACCCTGATATATATATATGTCGGGATCATACTCATACTATCTGCAATAGTACAATTATGCAATTAACCCGGAAGTGAATCGTCATAACATAAATATGTTTCATTTGTTATAATTACTGGTGCAGTTAAGATATCGCTAGAGAAGATAAATTGGTCTAATTAGTTCTTTTTCATCTTCTAATCTGATAATGTTCATAACAGGTTTTAATTTCTGCGGTCAGATACATTCTCTGAACAAGATCTCACATATTGGCGTAAAATTGTTGCTCTTCGTTTGCAAATACATTTAAACCAAACACTCTATTTCCATTATAGAAGAGCTATAAACAAAATCGATTTAAGACACATAGGGGTATTACAAGCTTCATATTACTCCGCCTAATGTTATTGGAATCTTTCAATTAAATTACCAATCTCGTAAGAAAGTTTCAATCGTTTGATATGTCGTATTAAAGTAAATAGCTCCCTTGCCGATCACTTGGTTTGGAGTAAATACAAACTTAGTAGATCAGGGGAGCCTACTTGGCAGAAACTGCTTTAAGATCAATAGTTTTTTTTATACTTATCTAGCAGGCTTGAAACTTTCCTTAAAGGTTAATGGTCAACTGATGAAATGGGGTGAGGTGTCTTTGGTGAAATAAAGGATGGGTATCGCATTCTATATCAACATAAATATAATATATTTGTTTTGAAGACCAATTGTATTCTGGGTGTTAGATATGTGTTGACAGGATGGGTCCTGTAAAAGTACCATCCTGGACGTGAATATTCTTAATCTATTATATGACGAGCAGTGAAATATTCGGATGAATCAGTGAAATAAACTGTCTTTCAAGCTATCTACCAGTGACTGATATAATTTGACGTTATAAAACAATGGTCTGTCGCAGTGAATTGGCTGATAACGTCATAATGATGGGGGCTTGTTCCCAGCGGCAGCCTGGCGTGAAAACGACCTTGTTTTGACGTAAATATAACATCATAAATAGAATATCTGTCAATTCTTGACAAATACCATGTTTATCGCATCGAGTGAGGTAGAAATGTTAGATATTTTCACGAGTGGCGCGGCCATGATCTTTATAACCAAGACATCCTCTATTTCTCCTATCTAAATCAATAAAAGTAACAAAGAACCAAAGACTTTTACACATCTTGACGAGCATGATATCGATAATACGTCTACGTAGGCGTCACCAGTCAATATGTTATAAGTTATCAGCAAAAATGAAAAATGTACTGTTTTGTGTACTAAATGGTTAATGGATTGTCATTGTAGTAAATACGTTTTTGTCAGGCTAATCCTTATACAATGATTCGAACGAAAACCGAAATCAGCTCACTCGTTTGTTTTTAAAGCACGCAAATAAGCAATTTGGAGTTGACTTAAAACGCAAGCCTTTCTGAATTACATGCTGTTACTATATGTTCATTGTGATATGTTCTCATGTTGATCAATAATTAGTACAATTATAAATTCAACCCTTGTGTTACACAGCATCACAGTAATTATATATGCAAAATGTGTTTTTATGTAATAAGATGCTTGGAGCACATTTATAACAAATCACAAACCTTGCCCGTTATGTCAGTATGTTTTTACGGTGCTTGCTCAACTGTCATTCTTATATTGGAACTGTCTCCAAAATGATTATATAATAGAGCATCAAAGTGGAATTGATTAAATCAATGGACATCTTGTTTTCACGTTATATTGTTTTACTTATTTATCTTCAAAAGGATGTATTATCCATACCTGAATATTTCTAACCAATATTTGACCAGATATGATTAAATAAGGATCCTTCCATAAAGTGGCACATCCCAGTTTTATACTCAAAACTTTTCATAGCTAAACAAATCTACCCTCTGTAGGCCTGACACTTCTTGTCAAATATCAGACTCCGTGTGTGTGGTCATTTTCAATCAAGTCTGGCCTTGAAAATCATATAATGTCAAATAATCATTTAAAATTTTGAAAATTGAATAACTGACTGTAATTAAGAAATTAACTAGACCCAGGTCACGCGTAACACGTGATTCGACCCTTTCAAACTGGGATCATGCAATACAATAAGGTTGTTGCAATAGCAATGAGCAGCTAATGAAGATAACTTCCATTCCATACCATGGTATGGCGTCTTTTTAAACTATCCACATTCCACCTCAGTTCTGATGTTTGTTACCCGATTTATGGACAAACACTATTTCCGGTCGAAGCTGTTCTGGAAATATATAAACAGTGATGATGAATGTGCCGTTGTAGCGGGTGACATTGAAACTGACTTCCGGTCCCTGTAAGTTCAATGAAGTACAAAGCTTTATTATTTGAACTACTACACTTCATCGGATAAGTGTCCGATTACAGTGTACATGAGTAAGTAAAATTCTACATTATGTCAATAACATTTAGAAATTCAAATCAAGAGTTACAGACAACGCCTTCTCTTGGGGTGTTCGTTTCAACAGCACATCACTGTACTTACCAGACTTTCTCTCATTTAAGGAACTATATGTTTTTCAGTGTAATAAGTATACGCGAGAAAACTATCAACTGGGGTGTCTTGTCACATATATGTCAACTTTAGTAAATCACGTGTTTCTTTCATTTTTGGATTAATTGATGGATTTTCGAATTTCACAGAAACAGTCTTCAAGAGACTAAAATGTGGCGACAGATAAAATGATATATTCGATCAGCATTATGACACTAACGTCACATTGACATCAACGTTACGCTGTAAAGACGTCATAACTTAAAGGCTCAGTACCACGCTTCATGATGTTCATGACATATTGTATTTTCTTGGGTTGTTATTTTCTGGGACCCTAGTTCTTTCGAATCTACACGTGTTTGGCAAGCCATTGGTCCGACCAGGAATATTGGGACTGCAGCCAGCTGGTTGACATGAACTTACTGCGAGTTAACCTTACGTATGGAAACATAAGGAAATGTCAACTAGTCTTCTCAACGTTACATAACCATTAGTTCGGAATTTAAATGTGTGTTACCTCTTCTTGATCAGCGAGGTACCATGGTAAACACTTCCAATAAATAAATTGTCAGATTAAAGTGATACCACTTTCAGGCTTCAGTTTCAAAATAGCACCCGTTCACGAACAGTGGAATTAAAGTAGACACTGACACTTACAGAACCAGTAACAACTTTCATGTTATTTGTGTGACACCATTATGGTTATGGGTATATAACGCAGACATTTTGGAAAGCAGTTCCTCGGTGCATTGGTGTCAAAGTTTCATGTTTCAAGTATGAATTCATTCATTATATCTCATTAATAATGTATAGATGGTCTGAATCCTACAACGAAAGCTTATATGTTCGACAAACCTAACATGAGTTCTTAACCAGAGCCTATGAATGCCACCACTTGTCATAAACATGTATGTTTCCATTCATCGTATCTAGTTTATATCGTTCAGTAGGAATACTGCATAAACATTAAACATTGAATGAATTTATCCAAAAGTAACCTTGATATTGATTAAAGTCCTTCATAAAATGATAAAAGCACCAAAAGAGCTCCTATCTTTATGTACATGCGTTTGAAAACAATAGAACAAGATACTAAAACCGAATTCAAAGAGAGAAGTCAGCTGGTCCATTTCCCTTTAATTGTTCTCTTAATATCAATTCTTCATTGCTTCTAAACAGCCCGGTCCTCTCCTTGACAAGAGAGGGAACATCCTAGAGGCCATAGTCAATTACTGTGTGCCTTTCTCTACTGACCAAGAACCGGAACTACCTCGACCCACAACATCCGGGCACTTTGTGGACTGGAAACAGAAGACTTAATTGTAAAGTTTCGAGTTATGGAAAGGAAATATCGCTATCACTGACGACATTGTAGTTGTGTCGCATTTCCCTTCATGGCTGACGAGTGGTCTTCCTGTGGCATATTGGAGGTCCTTGGAGGTCACATGCCATTTACTTCAACTTACAACTTACATCAAATTATAAATTTCATATGTCATAATGTGCAAAAAGTTCTGCTATGTCAAATTTTTAGCAGCTTAAATAAAACTAAATGTAAATTAGTGTCAGATTTTCAGTGCGTTTTGAGGTTATATTGAAATAAGTCACATCGACATTCAATAGAAGTATGGTTAAGAATAATAAATACGTAACACGTGTATATTTCGTAAGGAGGTATCACCAAGTTGTAATCTTAAAATCTACCCGAGGAACAGTCGTGCCATAGAAATTACAATTCATTTTACTTAAAAAATGTAAGATAAATTGTTTCTAATGAGGCGGCATATTGCCTACCATAATTATGTGGATCTGCAGATGCATCATAGAAATATTACATCTCCATATCTCCAGCTTCTGAAATACTGTTATAATAAAAGTTGATTTCGGGCTTATTTTAAATGATAAATAGCATATGAACTATAAACATACAATAGCAAATAAACAACTCAAGAATTCTGACTCTAACAATGTCAAAATTACGAAATTGGCACCATTTCTTCAACGACCCTTACATAATTACCATCGTATTGAGCTATGATTGATTGCAAATGTGCGAGCAGTAACTCCCAAGAGAAATGCCATTATACTCTATCTAACCGAACTACACACCCTGGACCGGTCATAAACCATAATAACGCCATGCCCATGCAGCGTGTAAGCGTATTATTGCGAGTTCATTCACGAGTAGTCTCCCTTCCCACTAATTAACAGCGGGCGTCCTGGCGGATCTCCACGGCGGACCTGTTTTCACGTGACAAGGGATAATACCGCCAGTTGCATGGTGGTCGTGACATGGCGTGTACTACAGAAACACAATTTGATTTCCTATTTCCAGATAAGGGATTGGTCGTGTGGTAGACACGTAATTAATACACTAAGCACTCGCCGGCTAGGATTACAAGGACTCGTACTCCTTACACGAGATTACAGCATGCTGAGAACGTGAATGTACAGGTACTGACGACTCAATAGACGCAGTGATTAACTCTACTGACAATCAGCATTTGAGAAAATCTTCCGTTTTAGACGCCGAGTTATTTCGAAAATTGCTGACGAAGCACTTTTTGTTATAAGCGAAGGTAGCAGATCTTGAACCATGCTTCAGTGTAAAGGTTTGAAAGGACAGTGAAATAGATTTGAAACTGCTGAGTAAGAATATTGCATTACGCCTGACTAATGTACGTGTGCATATCCCCTGACTTCCTCGATAGGTAATCGATTGCGTTATATATTGCCATATTACCTCATTGCAACAACCGTGTGATTACGTATTCAAATATGCACATGCTGTTCTTTCTCCACTCCCCTTGGAGTGTGTTGCCTAATTTACAAATATCAGGTCGCCTGCAGTGGGAGACGATGAGATAATTCCTTGTTATGTGGGTACAGCAGATGACAGGTCACGTTGATCTACCTTAAAGTTCACTAATTATGCGCCATTTGACGCGAATCTCTTCTTATTTATCGACTTAAAACGTAGAGTTGTAACAGATTTTATGTCACACAAAATCTCTAGTGCTGTTCTGTGGAACGATTTGATTACCTCGCTGGTGTTTTTGAATGAACTTTGAGCGTAATTAAATGAACAAGATCTGAAACAATGATTGTGTAAGCGCGAGCTGCAGGCTACAATCAATATATACACAGTGCAGATGTGCTAAAAGCAGCAGAATGTTGAGCAACACGACAGATAAGCTTCTGGAAAAACCTCTCTTCACTTAGTGTTACCGATACACAGTGCCACAGGTTCGCCTGAATAGTCAATGATGTTCCCACTTAAATGTCCCCCTGATATCCCCCTTGATCCCCTCCCCACCTGTGAACCCGCTCCTCTCGTCGACTTGTCTCTTCCAGTAGCTTCCATGCACTTCCGGGCCAGTGCGAGGCAGTGTGCCGCGATCATGTAATATGTTAATACACAAGATAACGTTGTACTGTCGCAACACAGGCACTAGTGTGCACCTATCCAGCACTTCAAAGGGAAACGACACTCTTTCGCTTCCATTGTTACCATAGCGACTGTACAGCAGAAATATCTCTGTATCGGGTCCATGGAAATCCGTATGCATGAGGCGACGGGCGGATCGAAGCGCTAGCATAGCTGTGCAGTAGCCATGTCGGCGGCGCTGCAGATAGCTTGTGACTGACTACAGCAGCGGTAGGATGAGCAGGAGTACAATAGCAGCTTCATTGTCTCTCCGTGGACCGCGGTGCTTACATTACGCTAGCTGCCACCGCATCCTCTAGCGCCACAGCTGAGCGACCACAGCTACCAAATAGTTACTTGTGATGCCGTAATATGCTACCCTGCGGACATTATACTAATTTGTCTCAAGACGTAGTTTTAAAGAATTTGAAAAACTTGGGAAATCGGTGATACTTGTTTCGATGTTTTGTGTGGACGGTGATTAAGGGTGTCTGTGAAACCTGAGCGGTAGGTGAGGATGTACGTGTAGTGTAGTGCGAGCCAGGTGCGCATACATGTGGTGAGGCTCCCTCCCTCCACCCGTATGCGTGTGATGAACAATGCGTGCTGAGAGCTCATCCCCTCCCAGTGTATGGAATCCTCTGTGCCGACAAGACCAGCATGAGCGACCCTGCTCCACCAGACGACAACACGGACACTGACAATGCCAATGTCTCCCTTGTTGACAACGCTGAGGACGACGAAGAACAAAATACTCCCCAAAAGACGCGAAGACGGGTGTCGGGAGGAGATGAGCGTATGCTACTTAATGTCGGCGGGGTCAGACACGAAACGCACGTGTCCACTCTGCGGAACATACCCAACACCCGTCTGTGTCGTCTTGCGGAGTCGCACGTGTTGGCCGGTGCGGGAAAACAGGAGTACTTCTTTGACCGACACCCTGCCGTCTTCAACAGCGTCATCGACTTCTACCGGACAGGTAAATCCTTTCCACCACATCATCTATATTCTTTCTATATACTTAGTTTGTTAATATCAGATTATCTACAATAATACCCTTATATCTGACCAAAATACCTTATGAGGGAAGGACAGTCGATGACTGATGGCATACGCCTCATAGTATCATTGTAAATGGTATTTGACCCTTACAGTCATGTATCTGATACACATTCAATATATATATATCTACCTTACAGTCATGTATCTGATACACATTCAATATATCTATATCTACCTTACAGTCATGTATCTGATACACATTCAATATATATATATCTACCTTACAGTCATGTATTTGATACACATTCAATATATCTATATCTACCTTACAGTCATGTATCTGATACACATTCAATATATCTATATCTACCTTACAGTCATGTATCTGATACACATTCAATATATCTATATCTACCTTACAATCATGTATCTGATACACATTCAATATATCTATATCTACCTTACAATCATGTATCTGATACACATTCAATATATCTATATCTACCTTACAGTCATGTATCTGATACACATTCAATATATCTATAGCTACCTTACAGTCATGTTTCTGATACACATTCAATATATCTATATTTACCTTACAGTCATGTATCTGATACACATTCAATATATCTATATCTACCTTACAGTCATGTATCTGATACACATTCAATATATCTATATCCACCTTACAGTCATGTATCTGATACACATTCAATATATCTATAGCTACCTTACAGTCATGTTTCTGATACACATTCAATATATCTATATCTACCTTACAGTCATGTATCTGATACACATTCAATATATCTATATCTACCTTACAGTCATGTATCTGATACACATTCAATATATCTATATCTACCTTACAGTCATGTTTCTGATACACATTCAATATATCTATAGCTACCTTACAGTCATGTATCTGATACACATTCAATATATCTATATCTACCTTACAGTCATGTATCTGATACACATTCAATATATCTATATCTACCTTACAGTCATGTATCTGATACACATTCAATATATCTATATCTACCTTACAGTCATGTATCTGATACACATTCAGTATATCTATATCTACCTTACAGTCATGTATCTGATACACATTCAATATATCTATAGCTACCTTACAGTCATGTTTCTGATACACATTCAATATATCTATATCTACCTTACAGTCATGTATCTGATACACATTCAATATATCTATATCTACCTTACAGTCATGTATCTGATACACATTCAATATATCTATATCTACCTTACAGTCATGTATCTGATACACATTCAATATATCTATATCTACCTTACAGTCATGTATCTGATACACATTCAATATATCTATATCTACCTTACAGTCATGTATCTGATACACATTCAATATATCTATAGCTACCTTACAGTCATGTTTCTGATACACATTCAATATATCTATATCTACCTTACAGTCATGTATCTGATACACATTCAATATATCTATATCTACCTTACAGTCATGTATCTGATACACATTCAATATATCTATATCTACCTTACAGTCATGTATCTGATACACATTCAATATATCTATAGCTACCTGACAGTCATGTTTCTGATACACATTCAATATATCTATATCTACCTTACAGTCATGTATCTGATACACATTCAATATATCTATATCTACCTTACAGTCATGTTTCTGATACACATTCAATATATCTATATTTACCTTACAGTCATGTATCTGATACACATTCAATATATCTATATCTACCTTACAGTCATGTATCTGATACACATTCAATATATCTATATCTACCTTACAGTCATGTATCTGATACACATTCAATATATCTATAGCTACCTTACAGTCATGTATCTGATACACATTCAATATATCTATATCTACCTTACAGTCATGTATCTGATACACATTCAATATATCTATATCTACCTTACAGTCATGTATCTGATACACATTCAATATATCTATAGCTACCTTACAGTCATGTTTCTGATACACATTCAATATATCTATATCTACCTTACAGTCATGTATCTGATACACATTCAATATATCTATATCTACCTTACAGTCATGTATCTGATACACATTCGAATATCTATATCTACCATAGAGATAGTGTGTGATCCACATTCAATATATCTATATTTACCATAGAGAAAGTGTGTGATACACATTCAATATATCTATATTTACCATAGAGATAGTGTGTGATACACATTCAATATATCTATATTTACCATAGAGATAGTTTGTGATACACATTCAATATATCTATATTTACCATAGAGATAGTGTGTGATACACATTCAATATATCTATATTTACCATAGAGATAGTTTGTGATACACATTCAATATATCTATATTTACCATATAGATAGTGTGTGATACACATTCAATATATCCATATTTACCATAGAGATAGTGTGTGATACACATTCAATATATCTATATTTACCATAGAGATAGTGTGTGATCCACATTCAATATATCTATATTTACCATAGAGATAGTGTGTGATCCACATTCAATATATCTATATTTACCATAGAGATAGTGTGTGATACACATTCAATATATCTATATTGACCATAGAGATAGTTTGTGATACACATTCAATATATCTATAGTTACCATAGAGATAGTGTGTGATACACATTCAATATATCTATATTTACCATAGAGATAGTTTGTGATACACATTCGATATATCAATATTTACTATAGAGATAGTTTGTGATACACGTTCAATATATCTATATTTACCATAGAGATAGTGTGTGATACACATTCAATATATCTATATTTACCATATAGATAGTGTGTGATACACATTCAATATATCTATATTTACTATAGAGATAGTGTGTGATACACATTCAATATATCTTAATCGTGACATAAAGACACGAGTTAAGTATACATGTAATAATGAGAGAGAGCGCCATTGATACAACGGTGTCGTCTGCTCCGTCTTTGTGATCAACAGGTGGACAGTGACCGTGTTTATCTTTACACTGAACCAGTAAACACGGAGCGCTAACAACTAGCCGCTTAGAATAAATGTCTCCTACATTAAATTAATAGCAATTATTTACACCTTCTGTGCCATCGACTATCTCCAAACCATATTTTTCTCGCTCGTCTGCGTCCACCGCTTTAGGCAATAAAGTCATTCTCTCTTTGACCCTGTCGTCTGCTTCTTCACAGACGCCTCGAGGCTATTCAAGTTCAGAGCTGCTTCGCCAATACTCTAAAACTTTATCAAATAGCACCGCCTCACAATAAAGAGGTTCACCTCTTGGTCGTAATTACTTCAAAGTTTATTTTCCACGATCGTTACTTTCTTGCACCGACGGCTGCAGTTTTCACCCATTACACACTGATCATCTTCTATGGTATGTTATAACGCAGTATCGTTCAAGCCATGTTATCGATCACGTTCTCGTCAGTTTCTCAGATGCTAGTTATAAAGGTGAACTCGGACCACGACACCAACTAAATAGTTCCTTTATTGAATCAAATGTAGTACCTTTGATACGGCCGATATGTACATTTAAACTGACCACGGGACGTAACACAACTTGTTCAAAGTCGGCCATCTCTTGCATTAATTTCCACCGACAGAACCGACCAAGTCTCCCCGACATAACCAAGATAATAATTGAATGTGACGTGACATCTTCCAACATGGTAATGACCTGTCTGCATGACATACTCTGATCCTCATGACATGAAAAATCAAATCGTATTTAGACAAACATGACATTGTTGCTAGAAGCTATGATCGATATTTTCCAGACTGTTCCTGGCTGATACAGGACGTTGGTATTTTGTATATGAAGCGATATATGAGGTAGGGTGCTTCTATTTGGCCTGAGGTGGACAGGGTCATTTCTTGACCGCCACATCCCCTCCAGTGTCCAGTTAGAGCACGGACAGCCCTGTCCAAGTAGAGATAATCAACTCGGAACTCCCCTAGACGGGCTGGAGACCTGTTGATCACGCCACGAGATGGACACTATTTTTAGTTTCAGAACTGGGCTTGTTATACCGTTGTGTGCCTTTGTTCCTTCCATCTTTTATCGCCGTAGAGGCTTTTGCAGTCTGATCAGGCTGAGAAATCACATTGTAAGACAAAGACCTCATTGTCTGACACCCGGGTCATGTTGACATATCGACGTAAACATGTCATCTCTTAGAATGAAAGGACTGTGGAGATACGGACTTGATGCAAGAATTTTAAAATTTGGACAGTATTCGATGTTTATTGTCATTTGCATATCATTTAATTTAATGATAGACTTGAAGAGGAGGGTATTGTTTGAAAAATGAAATATTTTTTTCAAAATATTGGAAATGCTATGTCAAGCTTCTGAGAGCCACGACGAATATAATGTACGGATTATTATCGGACAAGAAACAATGAAATAACAGTACTTAGACCTGGAGTAATAGATCCACTATCGGAAAGAAGAACGGTAGAAATAGCTTCTGTAGGAAAACCCAATATTGGACATATGGTGGTCAGTCGGGTGCTCCTGTAATCACATCAAACCATTCCTCGATAGCAGCGCTTTCTTAACTTAGGATACAATGGGTGTTTAGAGTTAAAAGGAGGATATCATGAATACACAGACCTATAATGATATCCGTAGGAGCCAGTGTAAGGAGAAGCTTGAATCGATATATTGAATACGTACACTATGGACGATACAAGAGATCCATGTCATGAGACGTGACCTTACAAGGAATCCGTAAGGACGACACTATAAAGTTGGGCTGTACATCTTGGGGAACATGTTGACAAGGAGCGACAGCAGTACTACACACTGTAGCGAACTTAATGGAAACGATATCGTCAATGCAAGTTACACGTAAATATGTGATACAGAGAACGTACTCGGACTGGGAACACTGTAATGAATGTTGTGACTAACTCGTGAACATATGAATATATAAACTGAAAGTAGTGAGTAACCCGTGAACATATGAACATATAAACTGAATGCAGTGACTTAATCGTGAACATATAAGCTGAATGTAGTTACAAATGTAAGGCTTTCAATATAGACATATGTTATGTTTCCGTTTTGATGTTTGATAGGAAACGGTGACTCATCCACATCATACCAATAACATCAGGACATATTTCATTGTACATTATACATTCTGTTACAAGTAATAATACTTCGAGCAGCTGAACTAGAATTCAATTTAAATTTGTATTTGTAGTTATCTCGTTAGCTCATTTCGACTGCACATCGCCGACTGAAGACAGTGGCAGCTGCTGGTCTGATAGTTTCATCATGGCCAATTGTATTCTCATTATTCCATAAACAAACAGCATATTTGGTTGCATGTAGATTTGCAGGTGGTTTATATGTAGATTTACATGCATCAGTACATTCAGATATGTAAATGTTGATTATCATTTACAGTTACGTTAGATGCGCATCTATAGTTATAGGTACAAGTAATTTTAAATGTAGATTAACAGATATAATAACATTATACATGTAAATTAGCATGTATATTTCCGTTGATCTACTTATAGGTTTGTTTTAAATTTACATGCATATTTACTTGTATACAGTTGCATATACTATATACTATACTATACTATACTATATGCAGATTAACATGTGGATTTTCATGAAGATTGACATCGTTAACATTTCTAATTTCCGAGTAAACATTAACCTGGACCTTTTGATAGAGGTTGAGTCTGCTCACATGAAACACAACGAACAATTTAAGAGATGATGCAAAATATATTCTGTCAGAAGATGCATAACTTTTTAATGGTCATATAATTTACTATCTAATGAATATTATTTTAGGCTTGGTGTAACATACATATTTAACCATTCCATTGAATAATAATTAAGAGTACATTAATAAATATCTAAATGGGAGAAAATACGTGCAAATATTCCGGGTTTAATTAATATAATATTGTCATGCATAAAATGTTTATATTTAAGGTTATTGCAGACGAATTGGTATTGCTGTAAACCTACATGAACTTTATATTTATTTGTGCTAAACGCCTGCTGGTGCATGGCTTCAACTCACTTTCATCAATTATAATTTATTTGGAAACCAATAGGAAATGTATTTATGTTTGTATTTCAGTAAATAACGCAACGTTGGGTCATGTGAGAATTCAGAATAAGTGATAAATAAATATAATTAATATGACGGTTGATTGAAAGGAATAATAAATGTAAATTCTATTAAACCAAATTATCAATTTATATGAAAGAGAAGGTGGTTATTTTATCCCACTCCTTATGATCACGACTTTCAAATGAATATTGTTTGAAATCCATCTCATCCGCCCAGGGACACTGTCAATGGTTATGAATTATGTCACAGATGGGAACTCTTAATTCAATGACATTCAGAAAACTAATGTTAGCAAGTTACAGAAATTGAATTGCTTATGAATTATTGATATATCGTACATCTATCAAGATCTTTCACATATCGGCATTTTAACAGAAATGAAAAGCAACAATTTGTGTTTTATACTAAATTTATTCAAGAAGTAAAATTTAAATCAACCTCTTTGTATTAGAAAATGAATGTTAGTAATGTGTATTGGACTGTTTTCATATGTACATGTTGTTGAACTTACCGATACGCGTTGTATCAGACTGGGAGGCATTCAACAAACGGATGTTACAGACACATTCTCTCCCGTGGGGAACTATGGGACGCACGACGAGTTAATGGCGCCAATAGAAACGTCGGACTGATTTTGAAAAAAAACACAAATAAAGAGTTCAGAACAAATACGTGTGAACAATAACAAGATTTCGCTAATATCTGTCTTTGAAACAGTTAAAGAAAACTTAGAACTAAAGGACGACTGATGAGTTGACTGAATGCTACCATTGTTTAATACCGAAAATAGCCTCTCGTCGCTTAGCAAAGATTGAAAATATATGTTATTGCTATGAGAATACACTTTCTATCTGAGGGGACAGGTGCAACAAAATACATGTATTCAGCATAGCGGGCTTTTAACATTAGATGACAACACATTGTAAATACCTACAACAAAGGAAACGTCTACCAGCCCAGTAAGAGCTCGGAGCAAAGTGTGATCCATCTGGTCCTGACGGGACCCACGACAACACGACAACAAGTGACGTGCAAGGGCAACATGGCTCTACTGGTAATGGGAATCTAACCTATCAATTTAAACCGCCATCTGATGTGTTGACATAAGCATCAGGATTGTGTACTCGAAACAGCCTTGAAACAATCTGCGCTAATTCAGTTTATTTACCAAGCACTATCGATGTGATTATTCGTAAATGGACACCTTGTAGCCGAGAGAAGCATACCATGAAGTTATCTTTAAACCTGCATCACTGCTTCATGGACAACATGGCACTCGTATCACACATCTGCTATATCAAATAGGTCGTTGTAACAACAACGCAACATATGTGATAATTAACTAAAACACACACAATACGCACTTGCAGCAGTTTCAATTTCCAAATGAATGAGTTATTTCTTTCCGAAGTGTTTACACTGCGAATATTGTTTATTTTGAAATTAAAATGTCAATAGGCAGTATTTGGTTTTAAGATTACAAACAGGTGCTATGAATGGAGATCAGAGGTCATATCGATATTATCCTATATGATTTAAATATATTATATTCGATCATTGTAATTGATTGGCAAACAATCATGCCGCTCCAATACAAATTATAAAAGCGAATCCAAATAATATGCTGTGAATTAAAATCTTATGATAAACCACAATGTCAATGTACAATCAAATTATAGTCAATTACCAATAACTGTTACATACAACTGTGTCCAACTCTAAAATTAATTCCACTTTATTTGTTTTCAAATCACCAAGAAGCTGTGATGAAGAGTTAAACAGATTGTAAGGCAGCTACGTTGTCAAGATCAGGTGTTTCAAGATTTACAATATTTCAATATAGAATAGTTTTCATGCTATATCCAATTCGGCAACAATACTCACCATTTCTTAACAAGGAATAGTTTGTGCACACGAGTAGATAGTTTAATGAACTTAATGATTTGCGCCACATGAACAATCTAGATCGTTTGAGATGTAGATGTGTTTTATGCATATTTACATCACTGCAGCCTAAACAGAGCCTGCAATGAATAATTTGACAAAATCGGCTTCCACAATCTAGATCTACATGCTAAATCATCCCGTGATACGAATTCATTCCCAAAAGGTGACCATATGAGACGGTCACTCAGTGAGTATACTCTTGAGACACCGACATAAATTATGCAGTTTCTTATTTGCAATTTTGTAATTGTATCGTATGTCAATATGAACTTAATTGAGCATTACTCTAATTCAATTGTAATCGCCACATAGTGGTAATTACTGACGTCATGTAAAGGAACAATTATTACACATGTTCAGCAGTAATGAAGGTAACGTTACAACATGTAGCGTATGTTCCGTGCCTACCCACATGGGGTGTTATCGTTACCGGATATAACGTGAATGTAAACCACGTGTAAATGCGAATGTCTATGGAGCTTAATATGGTCGTAATGCACCTTCATCTACCTGGGGCGTACACAGCTGTAGCTTAGTGAACTCTCGTGTATTATAAGATCACATAAACAACCAATCGTGTAGTTTAACTTTCCTTTATATTAAAACCCTGATTTTTGTGGAACTAGTCTTAAAGTGTCAACACTTCACGCGCGTTTTCAGAGCCCGAACTGCATATTCTACAATTCATAAACTGAGGATAAAGTGTGTGTTGATTCGTATATTTGGGTTTTGATAAAAGAACATTTTGGTATGTGGCCTAAATGTATCCACTCAGTTTGTGTCTCGTATTGCGCTATGAATAATCAGCCACTCAAATGATTTAAACTCGATCTATAGTGGTTGTGTCCGGATAAGAAGAGAGGTGAGCGAATCCGAGCGACCATTTAATTTCAACTCACAAAAATGCATTGGTTGATGAAATACATGATGCTATAAATAGCAATGAGTAATCGACCTTCAGCGATACGCGGCAAAGGCTGCGAAGACAATCAGAAGATTAAAGTAGCGGGAAAATAATTGATTGAGTATGGAATGTATTTACAAGTACCTATAATACTTTACCACTCGTTGAAGTAACAAACTAATCATACATTGAAATCCACCCACCCAAGAAGGAATCCCATCCCCTCGACCCCTCCTTGCTGGCCTTCCCCAAATGCACTCATCCTTTTGCCAATGTCTGGTATTTTATTTCTTTACGTTTCTACTGCGGCATGCCTTGGGTTACCCAGGAATCGGATAGCTCAATCAGTTAGTTGATAGGAATGGTTACAAATTAATGGCATCCACATGTACACCTCCTACTTTAATTATTGGCTCGATGCTGACCGAGGCTTATCCTCTAACACCATGGGAGGAACCATGAATATTTGACTTGTACCATCTGCTCTCTGTGACCTTATTCTTCTCCTCTTCACCCCGTAACAGACGCATGTATTCCCAGGCTAGGGGTGTGTGTTATTCCATCCAGCCCAGGGAGCATATTGAGTGACAGTTCACACCGTGGTTGGGGAGCTGGGAGCAGGATCCTGGTCGTGTAGAGAAGTGGTAATCTGTTTACACTTCCTCTCATAACTGAGAGTGACGTGCCTTAATTGAACTGACTCGCTTCTGTAAAAAAGTGTTTTCCTAAAATATTGATTATTTTATTAAATATTTAGGACGAGCACAAAGGAATTAGACTTTTCATAGGAAATGTTGAATTGTGTTTCATATCATCTCGTAGTCACATGTAACCTCTGAAATGATTTTATTTTTAATTGTATAAGAAATACATATAAAGGAGACTATGAGATATGTTGTTTTACTTGTAACTCAGCTCTTGAGTCTAGTTGTAGACTTGACTAGCCACTTGGAAATTAAGGGGTCTGGATGATAGACTTATCATTTCGCAGTTAAGTGTGATATGAAACGAAATAACAATTTGAGGATATTCGATTTCCTATTCAGGGTCTGCTAAAAATCAATATGTAATCAATCAAAAATAATTTATTCCGAAATGAGATTTTATTTATATATCTATTTAAAAATCAAATAAATAAAGGTGTTCCTCTTAGCAGACATGCATCTGTTTGAAAAAAGCAAATTTGAATAATACCAAGCAAACAAAACCAATGGAGATGTCAAAGACCTCATGGAGTGTCCATCACGATCTCTATTCTTTAGAAACTTGGAAGTATTGCAATATTCCGATTAGAGCCCACGTTTATAGATCAACCTCGTCTGAAGATGACGAGGAGGACAGGAGAGAGCGCCTTCTGCACCTGTATAGACTCCAGTCATTCCACTGGACCTATCGATCTATATCGAAGCTTGCCATGATTACCAACACCGCAGAAATAGCACCACAACTGCATGGCGCAGTCGGTCAATAGAGAAGTGCTGAGTAATCATATTTATAAAGCTTGCTGACTTTTTAATCTAAAACATTCCCGATGTATACGTTTTGAATATCTATTTGCATTGGCGACCATCGAGGAGAGTTGGTAGGATATCGATCGCATTGTGAATGGATGCCGTTAGAAAATGGTTCAAGCAAGCATTATTCTCATTGTGGATGTTCAATACACTGCCCTGGAGGAGACACTTCATTAAACATACACGATGCTTAATGAATATTTATCATATTCATCAAGTAATGAAGTCTTACTAAATTGGATTAGTATAACAACCAATATACTGTTGATACACAAGAACAGATGCGCATTTAGCAGATAAGCACGTTATTACCTATACATCTGGAGCGTATTTATCTCACTTCAATATTGAAGGACTATCCATTGGGTTAAACGGCATTGTCTTCGTCGTCTTTATGTTAGAGCACCGACTATAATCAGTCATGTTATGTCATGGATATCTGACGGTTTAACGTTTTTAAATCGCTTCAAATCTTCACAAGCTTTGTACAGCTTTGGTAGTACAGAACGGAACGGAACGGGGAAAATAATTGTTTTCATTTGTTCTTATAACAAGGCGAATACTGTAATATTACGGTGTAAGTCCATTTGAAACTTCGTTGATAATTTCAATATTACTAGTTGTCCCCCGCCGCAACGGGGGACTATGTATTCAGCGGCGTCCGTACGTACGTCCGTCCGTACGTCACATTCCTTGTTAACGCGATTTCTCATGAAGCGTTTTATCCAAAGTCATCAAATTTGGTGTCAACCTACATTGTGGGAAGACACAGACACCAGTCGATTTTGGTGTCCTTCACCTTATGTTCAAGGTCACCACGACACTTTGACCAATTTTCAAACTCTTGTTAACACGATATCTCATGAAGCGTTGTATTAAGAGTTTTCACATTTCGTGTCGGCCTACATTGGTGGAAGACGCAGACACCAGTTGATTTTGGTGACCGTGACTTTATTTGCAAGGTCACTGTGACACTTTGACCACTTTTCAAACTCTTGTGAACGCGATATATCATGACTGGATGAACCCAAAGTCTTCAAATTTGGTGCCAGGCTACATTGGGGGATGACGCAGATACCAGTCCATTTTGGTGACCTTGACCATATTTTCAAGGTCACCACGATACTTCAACCACTTTATTGTCTCTTGATAACGTGATATTTTATTACCGGTTAAACATAATGTCTTTTGCTGACAGCCTATATTGGCAGGTTACGCAGACACCAGTCGATTTTGATGACCTTTACCTTATTTTCAAGGTCACCACAATGCTTTGACCACTTTTCGAACTCTTGTAAACGCAATATCTCATGAACCCAAGCACCCAAAGTTGTCAAAGTTGGTGTCAGTCTACATTGGGGGATGATGCACACAGCAGTCGATTTTGGTGACCTTGACCTTATTTTCAAGGTGACTATGACACTTGACCAAGTGATGTGTCTTACTAAACTCAATGTTAACGGTGGGGGACATTGCCATGTTAGTGGCAAACACTTGTTATACAAAGTTTTTTTGTCTGTCTGTTATTGTACCATCAGCGTCTCGTTAAAGAAGCTACCGACAGTTAAGTACCACATCTACCATAACACTGCGCTCGACTGCAGTGAGTGCTTACTGAACATTGGGCAAACTGACCGAGGTTCGGACAGTGTTCCGATTCAAATATTATGAAAGACTGTGAAATAAATGCTTATCTGTAAAACGTCAATTTCAGCAATCAAAATATCAAATATAAAGTATTTTACTCGATTTCGACATACATTTGCTGAATTGCTTAATATTAACCGAAAAATTCATTTCATGAAACCGTTAATTGAACGTCACGCAAAAGTTGATATTAACAAACCCCCAAAATACTATCAAGTATTTCTCAAAAGAAATAACACCTATATCATATTGAAAAGGAACATTTTGATTAAACATATTACAGTTATTGCAGTTATTATTGCGTCCACTCCAGCGACTTGGGGTGGTGTCCGAACCGCGGTCAGTTTGCCCTACATAGTTTATTTGTCTTTTACTTTAGGGTTGTTCAGTAAAAGTACACAATAACACACATAGCATTCTAGACTACCTTAAACTTGTTCTCTTTCATTTGATCTATTCCGACATATTTACACGCAAATATTCGTCATTAACTGTTAACCAAAGTTTAATCAACCTAACGTTTTTCACATGACAAGTGTGTAAACTACAGGTGATGAAATGTCAACATTCAAATGAGCCCCAACTGATGGCTGTAGATTGAGGTTATGGTCCCAATAAACTTATACATAGCACTACCGTTCAAGCACTGACGACGTGATACCCACCACATGACTAATTCATAAGCCCTGTTGTGAGCTTCCTATTGTTAGTGTGATCTTGGAAACCTTTTTACATGCAGAAGCTCATTACATCGACGCTGTTTCAAATTAACGAAATTGGTGAATTTAAAATGTATTCAGGAGGCAAGCTTTTTGCACATTTCTGAACGCTCCTTGATTGCCTCGGTTCTACAAGAAAGTGCCAAGCAGGAAAACCTAAAATGGTGGAAATCAAGTTTCACATAAAAACTAAGACGGTTTATAACTATTCCAGAATTTGGGATTATTGTATGTTTCTTTAATCCATTCGGGATCTGACTTGCCACTCAGCATGCAAGGGTAGTTATTGATTTCGGTTTAGTGTGAATTCTGACTTAACTTTCCTGTTCCTTTCCTTATTACATAAGGTCTGGCTCCGGCCATGAAATTGCTATAAACTTTTCTTGTTTAAAGACTTTGCCTAAATGATGGTTGGAATAAAAACAGTGTTCTAAGAAAAACACCTTTACACACGTCAACCCGGCGGCACGAAACTAGCGGCAAATCACCATTTTCTCTGACCGAGGCGTTATCTGCACACTTCAAAGCCTACTTTTCCTCGAGTTTCTCGTATTGCAAGTTTGAAATTGGTCTTTTCAAACTAGATTCGTTACCGACGCGACTTCCGGTAAATGATGGTGTCAGGTTTGATCACGAACCCTTGGTAATGGAGCGGAATTTCTTTGTTTTTAATTCCTTAGTTCATAGATGGTCTCATTGATTAGCTCAACAGATTAAACAAGATATATATCAATAGAGACCTTCAGTCGAAGACTGATTATTGAGCTGGTATTGTTCTGAAAGTCAAAGGGGAATATTTCCTCGCCGCTTGATGTCACATCCATTATCACGTGCTGAATACCTACCATGCCGTGGATATATACACCAGTGAGTTTGACAGGTATGCCAATCAAATCAAAGTCGGGCTGGTAGAAATCACTTCAAGGTGACACGGGTGGGATCTTTTGTATTCACGTGCATCTGATATTTCCTTCCGATATGACCTAGTTAGGTTGTAGCATATACTTTCTCCCATTCAGTTATTGTTGGAAATCGATCACGATATCAATATCACGCTCATTTGAACCGTGAAGTAATCGTCCTGGGATCAGAATGTACTCTTCGCTCTCAAACAAATATAATGTACCTCTATTTTAAAAAAAATCTTTTAAGCCCATATACGCCATATTAACTTTAATCTTAACCCCAGCAATGTATCACGCAAGTCGATATAAGAGTATCTGTCGCTATACATTGAGCCTCTACTTCTTCGCAATGTCGTGCAGCGGAGTGGTTGCACCAAAACATCAGTCTTTCTGGACGAGTAAGCTCCATTGTCCCCAATATTACATTACAGTTTTATATTTATATTCAAATCCTCTTCAAGTTCCCCCCGGACCCGAGTTCTGAGATATAATTTGGTGCAGCACGCACACCACACAGCCACTGCGATATCTGTCTCTGCTCTTGTCGCGCTACAAACGACACAGCTGTATCAAGGGGGACTACTCTGCTGATTGACTGCAGGAAGATAAAGTGGGACTAGCTCCCCGACAGGACTCGTGCTGAGGTGGCTGTGTTGTGGAGCATGTCACCAGTTGCCTACTTCCTGTCCAACTTCTCACACGAGTCGGACCCGCTATTGTGACATACACTGTAGGCAGCTTGGAGAAATGAAGCCTCACCGGGCTCTTGAATGACGTCACGTACGTATGTGCGATACAATCTGAATGAACAACGACACGGCAGGCTACAAGGGAAGCGTAATGCTTTATAACAATTATCAAGGGTATCGTTGATGTGTTACTCACTTTTAAAAATCGCAAGACTTTGTTCCTATATTTGCCTCTGCTAACTGATCATTTCGCAGCATTTAATGACCCACAGCTGTTCATGAACGACGCCAAATGTCATTAACGTGCAACAAGAATACGAACATAGTAAGAAGAAGATATGATTTTCTTCATTAGGTCCGTGGAACACTATACCAGCTGACACGATATTATATTATGCAATAACACATCATTTGTTCTTTATATTATTTGCTGCTGTGGTACTTTTTATGAAAACAAATCAGTCAGATATTGTAGTCAAGGATTACCTTTTGCAGGCCACTTCTTTCCGTCCACATGGGGTAACACAATATAAAAAGTTTCAATTTGATAACACACTTCAAACAAGCATCTTGTTTACTTGTACGATACTCCCTAATGTCTGTCTATCTAACGTTTGGGACTGCGTTTTTTTAATAAAAATATCTTATTTATCTATTTTAACGAAATTATCACTTTGTCCAATGTTGGTGGTTGACAATGTCAGGCTGCTCATTTAGTTTTAGAGTGAAGAGTGTTAGCGTGAAGAGTGTTAGAGTGAGGAGCGTTAGAGTGAGGAGTGTTAGAGTAAAGAGCGTTAGAGTGAGGAGTGTTAGAGTGAAGAGTGTTAGAGTGAAGAGTGTTAGAGTGAGGAGTGTTAGAGTGAGGAGTATTAGAGTAAAGAGCGTTAGAGTGAGGAGCGTTAGAGTGAAGAGCGTTAGAGTGAGGAGTGTTAGAGTGAGGAGCGTAAGAGTGAGGAGTGTTAGAGTGAGGAGTGTTAGAGTGAGGAGCGTTAGCGTGAGGAGTGTTAGAGTGAAGAGTGTTCGAGTGAGGAGTGTTAGAGTGAGGAGTGTTAGAGTGAGGAGTGTTAGAGTGAGGAGTGAAGAGTGTTAGAGTGAGGAGCGTTAGAGTGAGGAGTGTTAGAGTGAGGAGCGTTAGAGTGAAGGGCGTTAGAGTGAGGAGTGTTAGAGTGAGGAGCGTAAGAGTGAGGAGTGTTAGAGTGAGGAGTGTTAGAGTGAGGAGCGTTAGAGTGAGGAGTGTTAGAGTGAAGAGTGTTCGAGTGAGGAGTGTTAGAGTGAGGAGTGTTAGAGTGAGGAGTGTTAGAGTGAGGAGTGTTAGAGTGAGGAGTGTTAGAGTGAGGAGTATTAGAGTGAGGAGTGTTAGAGTGAAGAGTGTTAGAGTGAAGAGCGTTAGAGTGAGGAGTGTTAGAGTAAAGAGTGTTAGAGTGAGGAGTGTTAGAGTGAGGAGTATTAGAGTAAAGAGCGTTAGAGTGAGGAGTGTTAGAGTAAAGAGTGTTAGAGTGAGGAGCGTTAGAGTGAGGAGTGTTAGAGTGAGGAGTGTTAGAGTGAGGAGTGTTAGAGTGAGGAGTGTTAAGAGTGTTAGAGTGAGGAGTGTTAGAGTGAGGAGCGTTAGAGTGAAGAGTGTTAGAGTGAGGAGTGTTAGAGTGAGGAGCGTTAGAGTGAGGAGTGTTAGAGTGAGGAGTGTTAGAGTGAAGAGTGTTAGAGTGAGGAGTGTTAGAGTGAGGAGTGTTAGAGTGAGGAGCGTTAGAGTGAAGAGCGTTAGAGTGAGGAGTGTTAGAGTGAGGAGCGTAAGAGTGAGGAGTGTTAGAGTGAGGAGTGTTAGAGTGAGGAGCGTTAGAGGGAGGAGTGTTAGAGTGAAGAGTGTTCGAGTGAGGAGTGTTAGAGTGAGGAGTGTTAGAGTGAGGAGTGTTAGAGTGAGGAGTGTTAGAGTGAAGAGTGTTAGAGTGAGGAGTGTTAGAGTGAAGAGTGTTAGAGTGAAGAGTGTTAGAGTGAGGAGTGTAAGAGTGAGGAGTGAGGAGTGTTAGAGTGAGGAGTGTTAGAGTGAAGAGTGTTAGAGTGAGGAGTGTTAGAGTGAGGAGTGTTAGAGTGAAGAGTGTTAGAGTGAGGAGTGTTAGAGTGAAGAGCGTTAGAGTGAGGAGTGTTAGAGTGAGGAGTGTTAGAGTGAGGAGTGTTAAGAGTGTTAGAGTGAGGAGTGTTAGAGTGAGGAGCGTTAGAGTGAGGAGTGTTAGAGTGAGGAGTGTTAGAGTGAAGAGTGTTAGAGTGAGGAGTGTTAGAGTGAAGAGTGTTAGAGTGAGGAGTGTTAGAGTGAGGAGTGAAGAGTGTTAGAGTGAGGAGTGAAGAGTGTTAGAGTGAGGAGTGTTAGAGTGAGGAGTGTTAGAGTGAGGAGTGTTAGAGTGAGGAGTGTTAGAGTGAAGAGTGTTAGAGTGAGGAGTGTTAGAGTGAGGAGTGTTAGAGTGAGGAGTGTTAGAGTGAGGAGTGTTAGAGTGAGGAGCGTTAGAGTGAGGAGTGTTAGAGTGAGGAGTGTTAGAGTGAAGAGCGTTAGAGTGAGGAGTGTTAGAGTGAGGAGTGTTAGAGTGAAGAGTGTTAGAGTGAGGAGTGTTAGAGTGAGGAGTGTTAAGAGTGTTAGAGTGAGGAGTGTTAGAGTGAGGAGCGTTAGAGTGAAGAGTGTTAGAGTGAGGAGTGTTAGAGTGAGGAGCGTTAGAGTGAGGAGTGTTAGAGTGAGGAGTGTTAGAGTGAAGAGTGTTAGAGTGAGGAGTGTTAGAGTGAGGAGTGTTAGAGTGAGGAGTGTTAGAGTGAAGAGTGTTAGAGTGAGGAGTGTTAGAGTGAGGAGTGTTAGAGTGAGGAGTGTTAAGAGTGTTAGAGTGAGGAGTGTTAGAGTGAGGAGCGTTAGAGTGAGGAGTGTTAGAGTGAGGAGTGTTAGAGTGAAGAGCGTTAGAGTGAGGAGTGTTAGAGTGAGGAGTGTTAGAGTGAGGAGTGTTAAGAGTGTTAGAGTGAGGAGTGTTAGAGTGAGGAGCGTTAGAGTGAGGAGTGTTAGAGTGAGGAGTGTTAGAGTGAAGAGTGTTAGAGTGAGTAGTGTTAGAGTGAGGAGTGTTAGAGTGAGGAGTGTTAGAGTGAAGAGTGTTAGAGTGAGGAGTGTTAGAGTGAAGAGCGTTAGAGTGAGGAGTGTTAGAGTGAGGAGTGTTAGAGTGAGGAGTGTTAAGAGCGTTAGAGTGAGGAGTGTTAGAGTGAGGAGTGTTAGAGTGAAGAGTGTTAGAGTGAGGAGTGTTAGAGTGAAGAGTGTTAGAGTGAGTAGTGTTAGAGTGAGGAGTATCAACATACACGGACTCCTCTAGAGGGTGCAGGGTGACGAGTTCTGAAGGAAGTGCAGCTGTAACAGTTGCTTCATGGGGTCTCCGAGTTCTCACTAACATATGGCTGATTCAGCTTGTCTACAGATAATGTGCTGGATACACCGCATATTGACATACACTTCTTACTTTGTCACAAAGATAAGAACTGTAGCTGTCTTGGGATAACCGTTGCGATTACCATTTTGGGAGATCATCCACAATCATATTTTTTTCAATATTTCAATGAAAGATTACTTTTTAAATGTATATATTAATGCGATAGAAAACAATCACTCTTTCATTTGAAATCGCTGTTAACTAGCTGGGTTCTTTGGTTCCTATTCGATACTAAAACATATATCCATTTTATGTCCAAACACTCATAACAGTTATAATAATTTATTGATGAATGTTTCTAATTGTACATTGACGTTTTGGATGTTTGGCTTTAGAGGGTAAAGTGTGATATACAAGTGTGAATTGGACAATAGATCTTCGGACATGGATTGTGTCTTTTCACCATTTGGAATTTCACACACGAGATATACAGGCAAGTACTACAACCAGGTAGATAGATAGCTAGCAATAGAGATGGATGGATATATTTCAATCTGGGTCAAAACGATGTGTTTTATTCAGGACAACTGAGTTGTGAATAGTAAAGAGCATCACCAATGCCGACATTACGACGTGCCGACCTGACGTTATCGCCGTGCCCCTGGTCCTGCTTCAGGCGATTAGCAGGTGCTCGTTACAGGCTTACCGCCAGTCTGTCCTCCATGAGCGCCGGGGGACCCTTTACACGGCCACGACTTGCCTCGCCTTTATCTTTCACATTGACCAACTATGTAAAATGGGATGTAGACAGAAGAGAAGGACACCTGACCAGGCAATAATTGCCGGAACTAGTTGTATTCATTGGGCCGTAGTGCTGTTAGGGCTGTCTAGTGTGCTTGTAATGGCCGGGCTATGCTGCTGTACCGTAACGACTGGTACACGAGCAGACTATTGCATTCGTGACACTGTCATTGTTGATTTGTAATGTAGCTTTTATCGGTCCACTCGCTTAGTTGTATGGCAAGGTCCAGCCGGGTTAGGAGATGTATCATCTTCACCATTTGGCTTTTTTAGATCAAAGGCAATTGGCTCATTTGTGTTTTGATGGTATAATATATGGTCCTGTGTTTAATGTCCGTTTGACTTTACATAATCGTTATTATAGCGTAATACTCTGAGAGCGCATTCCTAGAATGAATGTTTTAACAATGTTATACGCGAGGTGTCAACTATAATTAGTACCTGAATAAACTAGTCTGAATCGCGCGATTTGCACGTGCATACCATCTACCTTCCTACGTACTTACCGCCATATATTTTTGTTGATTTTCACTTTAAAGACCAGGGTATATTTTATGACACATGAAACAGTCAGAGGGAAATGGTTGAGGTAGCTTATCCCGCTTTGAAAACAGCCTTTTAGTCTAGAAAGTCCATCTGAACAAAGACGATGTAATGTATCAGTGAAGGTCGTGTGTATCAAGATCCGGTCAGACGGATATGACTTTCTCCTTGTCTGAATTTGTCTGAGCAGATACCATCAGTGATTGATAGCACGGTTCAGTGTATTTGGAGATTCATTGTATTTTAACTGTATTACAGTCTGTGCAATCGATGGGTACAGACGGAGTATTGAACCAATTATTTAAGGTCTAGTCTGCAGCTCTCACTCTCATGTCTTCTCTTGAGTTAGAGAAAAAGAGTCAATTACAGGTGCAGGTTTATGACTTTAGTAAATGCAGTAAACACTTTGATATTGCACTGCAGTCGGTTTTCGGTTGCTTCATGTCTCTGTTCAGTGCTTTCAAACTGTCCGAGAATGATCTGCGTACTCTTGGACACGTGTTGGACAGCACGACTTCAGCCAATCACGACACGGAACTGCCAGGTCAATCGGCCTCAAAAGGTCTGAAAGCACTGTTAACTGATATATCACATTATCAATGATCTCCCCCAATTAGAACACTTAAGTTTGATTTGTGGGGAGGAGTCATGAAGCGTTATCCCCGGTCCGACCTCCGTGCTATATGATACGCTGCTCTGATCGATAGCAGAGGTCCACCGTGGAGTTGGGATATCTTCATCACCGTCTCTATTTAACCTCCTGTTATCGTGCTCATACCCATTCATCTCGAACCGCTGCTCCTGTATCCGCTTTGAATTCATTCGAGTACAGTTAATATCACCAGTTGGATCATCATTTCACTCCAGAAAATCAATTCGTGTATATTTCTTCTTGTAAAAACAACCGAAATTATTGATTGATTCATTACTGGACGATACAACTGAAAAATGTTATAAACTTTCATATTATGTTTTATATTAGGTTGAAATAGATACTTAAACACACATGAACATGAAAAGATATTTAAAATAGGATGCTTTATGTATTTGAATGGCATGAGTTCAATATTTACTTACTGCTTTTATCCCCGCATTGTGATAGATACTTTACGGACCAATTTATCTTACATTTCGATTTTTGGAAAATTTGCTATTGTGTAAGGCAAATATCAGGATTTCAATCAAAATAAACAGACAGACAGACACGTTTATTCAGCATGTAAGGCTCAGTGGACCATAGTACAGTTGAATTTACACTAAAGCAATTTGGTCACGTGACTTTAAAGACGATTTTACATTAGATTTCATAAGGCACATCAATTGTGTCATAAATATGGCAACATTTTGGATCAGCAATTTTAGCTTTAAGAAGATTGTACATCGTTAGTTGGTTAACATAAACGCCTTGAAAAAATAATACATTTAAAACATTAACGAGAAAGCTGCATTTCTTTGAAATGTTATTTTCAATTATGGACATTCAACTCTTGAATCGTATGTAATAATCCATTTTAAAATGACGACAACTTGTCGTGTTCATGTTCCTATGGTTTAAGCAGTCTACGTGTATGATAACCGGATGATAAATTACATCGTTATTGAAATAATAATAAATGAAAAAGACATTTAAATTGTTTAGCTTACCTAGAAAGCTTGAATCTTTAGATGTAGCATAATAATAAAAGTTTACTTCAAAGTCATGTGTTACAGAGTATAATACATTCAACAAGATATAAAATACAACACCGAGCCGAAATGACACCTTAAAAAGTACATGTACTCAATTAAGCATTATGACAGGCACACTGAAGCTTTATTCATTGACGTTGTCATCTTTGTTAAATATGATCCACTTATCAAGTCTTCTCTTGTACTAGAAACGGTTCTCGTTTGATTAGTATATATATATATATATATATATATATATATATATATATATATATATATATATATATATCATGTACTGTAAATATAGATTATCGATTGGAACAAAATTAAACATTATCAACGAGTTCAGTGGATATTGCGGTTTTCAACAATCATCCAATTTTATAGCTACTCTTTGGTAAAAACTTAAAATTACGAGAACATTATAACAGTGTTAGCTTGCTCTTATATTGATCCTAACTGTTTTGGAAGCCCTTCGGTGCGTTCCCATTTGTTCCCAGTGGTAAGCGCCACCCTCTGTATTGACTGGCCGTGTATCCTGCAGGAGTTTATAACATAATTGTCCTCCATCCATGTCAACAAGTACGTTCTGCTTGTAAACTGACGACTGATTTAAAGGTTAATGGCATTAAAATTATCTAATGTGATTTGAATAGATCAAATTTAACCTAATGTTACTTCAATTGACCTTTCAGAGCAGCTAGAGGTCGCAGATAACTATGTATGATTCAACAGCATGTAAAGAACATCAGCTGAAAATGCTATTAATTTTCTGACTTGTGACATGCATAGACTAACTTAATTTTCAAAGAAATAATAAATTAATGTTTTCAGTTACAGATTTGTGTGTGTTTCCAACAAAAGGAACCAACCTTGTATGCGTCTGTTATGTCAGGTATATGTTTCAGATGTCAAATGATATTGAAGTATTGAACGTTCACAGCAAATGCTGTTTCCTGATGTTTCGTTTGCAAGACAAACCTTCAGTAGGACCAGATGAGGACCTCTTACGCCTTGACGTGTATGTAATCAGGCATTTGACGAACAGAACAAGGCAACTTCCGGTTCGTGTACTGTGAATGACCTTGTTCTGAAAACAAACTACAACTACTAACTACAAAGTGCAACATAAGAAACATCTTCAATGTCTGTCCATCTTAGTTCCGTTCTGAGGAGTACAGTCACGGCGGTATGTTGCCAGCTTGTGTCAGATTGTGCAAGGCCCATTAAGAGATCTCCCTTGTTGCCTTGCATGGCTCGCTCCTTCAGTGGAACACGAAATCACTCTTTGCCTAGATCTAAACTAATCGCCGAACAGAATCCCGTTTTGGTTTTAGGTCGATTTTCAACTTGATTGCATTAAATGAAAATATTAATGTATCAATATAAATGCATTCCCAGGCGATTTATCCCTCAGGAGACATGGCTGTTGATGTTGTTACATCAGGCGAGAGGGATTAATGGCTTCTCTCAAAATATGTACACAACGTAAAGTGGAATTTATGAGCCAGGATGTCTATTTCCCCCATCCATAAACAAGGCAACTCTGTTTTGGTACAGGCACGGAACTAATTGAAGTCATCGGCGGAACTTTGATGCTGCTGGATATCTAAATGAGTCGAAACGTGTTTAGATTTATAAAATGAGGACGAAAATTGAGATGCAACTCGCGTGGATCCATACAAGGATAGCGAGATGATTGAAATGTAATGTTTGTGACTCCCTGTCCTTTCTTCTGTCGCTACCAGACTTCATATATATTGGATAATATATATATATATATATATATATATATATATGGAATTGAAGTTGATATACGCTCCATTTATTCCTAATCTGATGCACTGTAGGATAATAAGGACAAGCTCTAGGTAGTTGATATATACTACAGGACTATTCAACATGGAGTGTATACCAACGATTACGAAAGTATATTGGTGATAATGAATATAATACGAATTACCTGCATTCATAACTTCTTGAAGCTAAATTTGATGACGAACACAAAATGATTAACGAACTAATGTAAGCTTACAACGAAACGACTTTTTTCTCAGTGACTAGTTTGTAAAGAACAGTACATTACATTCGAAAGACAATGAGATTTGCCAATATATTTGGCTGCCTGATTAATGTTCCAAATCGTATTCAATTAAACTCAAATTCGACCTCTAACGAAGTGCATTCACACCAAATAATATCGTTTGATAATCAATAGGACATTTGAATAATGGTATAAAACATTTGACAGGGCTATTTTAAAAATCACTTTTTGAGCAACTGTGTGCATTCTAATGGCATCTATTCATCCTCTGTTTGCGGAACCGGATCGTTTTATATCCAACATCAATAGAAATACAGCTTCGAAATGACAGAAGTGACATATCTGCTGTGGCACTTCCATTGCACGGACCTGATTCCTTGTCAGTTGTTTGGAATAACATTGTCATAATCCTTCCTTCTGAGATACTTCTTTTTAGTGATTCACCATGGAAACGGATTTTTATATAGATATAGTATCACTTTTGCTTTCAAAATATTTTGTATCAAGAAATCGATAAATAGGTAATGTTGTCCGTATAAGTGTTGCAGATCAGGTCCTCTCATACGGAGAGTTACGGTTAAGCTCAGAATCGGCTCGGGCCACCTTCCCTCGTCCCCTCATTTGGCTTGCTGTATTTCTAAGTTACCATCTCGTGTCAAACAGTTTCGTCAGATAAATTAAAACCAGGAGCAGTTATAAGAATGGAGGACAGAAGAAAGTGGCAAGTTTATACGTGCCGTGGTAGATCAGTGTCCTCTTACTACCTCACTGCTGTGTTCCGAAGCAGGACATTTCTTTCTTGATACTGACTCGTTACAATTCCAGGTTACCCAGTTTCTCATCTCATTCAAGTGTACTTCAAACATCAAATACACTACCGCATGATTTCACTTATTTTCCAATAGATGCCAAGGTCATCGAGGTCATGAACATTATACTACCACCAAAGTGTCTTAAACATTGCGTTAACTTCAACTTTAAAATGTCCTCAACAACTTGGTAATACCGTCTTCACTATAGTAATGTGATTTAGTTGATGACATACATTATACTTACATAATATGTTTCTGTGTTAGTTCTGGATGTTCCACAACACTGAACTAATTACAGTGTGTATTTGTGTAGAGTTGATCGAAAGTCACATCCAATCCTATCAAAAGAGGTGTTCATAAAATTTATTTAATGTATTGAGGTCGACACAATTTGCGGTCATCAGCTTCATAATATCATACACATTGTGATCACTTTAACTTCATGATGTCATAAAAACGATTGATGTCACCAAGTTGCTGACATAGGGATGTGAATTTTCAGCCGATCAGCTGATTTTCCTTCCTATAAACGTATGTGTAATATTTGTTCAGAGAGTCAGATTCGGAGAATCTAATTTTAATCAGCAGTTGAAACGAGTAAATTGAGTGTTTGACTGAGAGCAATGTGCAGACAATACCCTTCTCCAGTTTCTACCCCTCCCCTCGACCACATTCTGACGCCGAGCACGGGCCCGCTGGGAGGGACTCGGTACAGTGTTGTGTAACATAACCCTCTTGCGATTAGCAGGTGCTCGTTACAGGCTTACCGCCAGTCTGTCCTCCATGAGCGCCGGGGGACCCTTTACACGGCCACGACTTGCCTCGCCTTTATCTTTCACATTGACCAACTATGTAAAATGGGATGTAGACAGAAGAGAAGGACACCTGACCAGGCAATAATTGCCGGAACTAGTTGTATTCATTGGGCCGTAGTGCTGTTAGGGCTGTCTAGTGTGCTTGTAATGGCCGGGCTATGCTGCTGTACCGTAACGACTGGTACACGAGCAGACTATTGCATTCGTGACACTGTCATTGTTGATTTGTAATGTAGCTTTTATCGGTCCACTCGCTTAGTTGTATGGCAAGGTCCAGCCGGGTTAGGAGATGTATCATCTTCACCATTTGGCTTTTTTAGATCAAAGGCAATTGGCTCATTTGTGTTTTGATGGTATAATATATGGTCCTGTGTTTAATGTCCGTTTGACTTTACATAATCGTTATTATAGCGTAATACTCTGAGAGCGCATTCCTAGAATGAATGTTTTAACAATGTTATACGCGAGGTGTCAACTATAATTAGTACCTGAATAAACTAGTCTGAATCGCGCGATTTGCACGTGCATACCATCTACCTTCCTACGTACTTACCGCCATATATTTTTGTTGATTTTCACTTTAAAGACCAGGGTATATTTTATGACACATGAAACAGTCAGAGGGAAATGGTTGAGGTAGCTTATCCCGCTTTGAAAACAGCCTTTTAGTCTAGAAAGTCCATCTGAACAAAGACGATGTAATGTATCAGTGAAGGTCGTGTGTATCAAGATCCGGTCAGACGGATATGACTTTCTCCTTGTCTGAATTTGTCTGAGCAGATACCATCAGTGATTGATAGCACGGTTCAGTGTATTTGGAGATTCATTGTATTTTAACTGTATTACAGTCTGTGCAATCGATGGGTACAGACGGAGTATTGAACCAATTATTTAAGGTCTAGTCTGCAGCTCTCACTCTCATGTCTTCTCTTGAGTTAGAGAAAAAGAGTCAATTACAGGTGCAGGTTTATGACTTTAGTAAATGCAGTAAACACTTTGATATTGCACTGCAGTCGGTTTTCGGTTGCTTCATGTCTCTGTTCAGTGCTTTCAAACTGTCCGAGAATGATCTGCGTACTCTTGGACACGTGTTGGACAGCACGACTTCAGCCAATCACGACACGGAACTGCCAGGTCAATCGGCCTCAAAAGGTCTGAAAGCACTGTTAACTGATATATCACATTATCAATGATCTCCCCCAATTAGAACACTTAAGTTTGATTTGTGGGGAGGAGTCATGAAGCGTTATCCCCGGTCCGACCTCCGTGCTATATGATACGCTGCTCTGATCGATAGCAGAGGTCCACCGTGGAGTTGGGATATCTTCATCACCGTCTCTATTTAACCTCCTGTTATCGTGCTCATACCCATTCATCTCGAACCGCTGCTCCTGTATCCGCTTTGAATTCATTCGAGTACAGTTAATATCACCAGTTGGATCATCATTTCACTCCAGAAAATCAATTCGTGTATATTTCTTCTTGTAAAAACAACCGAAATTATTGATTGATTCATTACTGGACGATACAACTGAAAAATGTTATAAACTTTCATATTATGTTTTATATTAGGTTGAAATAGATACTTAAACACACATGAACATGAAAAGATATTTAAAATAGGATGCTTTATGTATTTGAATGGCATGAGTTCAATATTTACTTACTGCTTTTATCCCCGCATTGTGATAGATACTTTACGGACCAATTTATCTTACATTTCGATTTTTGGAAAATTTGCTATTGTGTAAGGCAAATATCAGGATTTCAATCAAAATAAACAGACAGACAGACACGTTTATTCAGCATGTAAGGCTCAGTGGACCATAGTACAGTTGAATTTACACTAAAGCAATTTGGTCACGTGACTTTAAAGACGATTTTACATTAGATTTCATAAGGCACATCAATTGTGTCATAAATATGGCAACATTTTGGATCAGCAATTTTAGCTTTAAGAAGATTGTACATCGTTAGTTGGTTAACATAAACGCCTTGAAAAAATAATACATTTAAAACATTAACGAGAAAGCTGCATTTCTTTGAAATGTTATTTTCAATTATGGACATTCAACTCTTGAATCGTATGTAATAATCCATTTTAAAATGACGACAACTTGTCGTGTTCATGTTCCTATGGTTTAAGCAGTCTACGTGTATGATAACCGGATGATAAATTACATCGTTATTGAAATAATAATAAATGAAAAAGACATTTAAATTGTTTAGCTTACCTAGAAAGCTTGAATCTTTAGATGTAGCATAATAATAAAAGTTTACTTCAAAGTCATGTGTTACAGAGTATAATACATTCAACAAGATATAAAATACAACACCGAGCCGAAATGACACCTTAAAAAGTACATGTACTCAATTAAGCATTATGACAGGCACACTGAAGCTTTATTCATTGACGTTGTCATCTTTGTTAAATATGATCCACTTATCAAGTCTTCTCTTGTACTAGAAACGGTTCTCGTTTGATTAGTATATATATATATATATATATATATATATATATATATATATATATATATATATATATATCATGTACTGTAAATATAGATTATCGATTGGAACAAAATTAAACATTATCAACGAGTTCAGTGGATATTGCGGTTTTCAACAATCATCCAATTTTATAGCTACTCTTTGGTAAAAACTTAAAATTACGAGAACATTATAACAGTGTTAGCTTGCTCTTATATTGATCCTAACTGTTTTGGAAGCCCTTCGGTGCGTTCCCATTTGTTCCCAGTGGTAAGCGCCACCCTCTGTATTGACTGGCCGTGTATCCTGCAGGAGTTTATAACATAATTGTCCTCCATCCATGTCAACAAGTACGTTCTGCTTGTAAACTGACGACTGATTTAAAGGTTAATGGCATTAAAATTATCTAATGTGATTTGAATAGATCAAATTTAACCTAATGTTACTTCAATTGACCTTTCAGAGCAGCTAGAGGTCGCAGATAACTATGTATGATTCAACAGCATGTAAAGAACATCAGCTGAAAATGCTATTAATTTTCTGACTTGTGACATGCATAGACTAACTTAATTTTCAAAGAAATAATAAATTAATGTTTTCAGTTACAGATTTGTGTGTGTTTCCAACAAAAGGAACCAACCTTGTATGCGTCTGTTATGTCAGGTATATGTTTCAGATGTCAAATGATATTGAAGTATTGAACGTTCACAGCAAATGCTGTTTCCTGATGTTTCGTTTGCAAGACAAACCTTCAGTAGGACCAGATGAGGACCTCTTACGCCTTGACGTGTATGTAATCAGGCATTTGACGAACAGAACAAGGCAACTTCCGGTTCGTGTACTGTGAATGACCTTGTTCTGAAAACAAACTACAACTACTAACTACAAAGTGCAACATAAGAAACATCTTCAATGTCTGTCCATCTTAGTTCCGTTCTGAGGAGTACAGTCACGGCGGTATGTTGCCAGCTTGTGTCAGATTGTGCAAGGCCCATTAAGAGATCTCCCTTGTTGCCTTGCATGGCTCGCTCCTTCAGTGGAACACGAAATCACTCTTTGCCTAGATCTAAACTAATCGCCGAACAGAATCCCGTTTTGGTTTTAGGTCGATTTTCAACTTGATTGCATTAAATGAAAATATTAATGTATCAATATAAATGCATTCCCAGGCGATTTATCCCTCAGGAGACATGGCTGTTGATGTTGTTACATCAGGCGAGAGGGATTAATGGCTTCTCTCAAAATATGTACACAACGTAAAGTGGAATTTATGAGCCAGGATGTCTATTTCCCCCATCCATAAACAAGGCAACTCTGTTTTGGTACAGGCACGGAACTAATTGAAGTCATCGGCGGAACTTTGATGCTGCTGGATATCTAAATGAGTCGAAACGTGTTTAGATTTATAAAATGAGGACGAAAATTGAGATGCAACTCGCGTGGATCCATACAAGGATAGCGAGATGATTGAAATGTAATGTTTGTGACTCCCTGTCCTTTCTTCTGTCGCTACCAGACTTCATATATATTGGATAATATATATATATATATATATATATATATATATGGAATTGAAGTTGATATACGCTCCATTTATTCCTAATCTGATGCACTGTAGGATAATAAGGACAAGCTCTAGGTAGTTGATATATACTACAGGACTATTCAACATGGAGTGTATACCAACGATTACGAAAGTATATTGGTGATAATGAATATAATACGAATTACCTGCATTCATAACTTCTTGAAGCTAAATTTGATGACGAACACAAAATGATTAACGAACTAATGTAAGCTTACAACGAAACGACTTTTTTCTCAGTGACTAGTTTGTAAAGAACAGTACATTACATTCGAAAGACAATGAGATTTGCCAATATATTTGGCTGCCTGATTAATGTTCCAAATCGTATTCAATTAAACTCAAATTCGACCTCTAACGAAGTGCATTCACACCAAATAATATCGTTTGATAATCAATAGGACATTTGAATAATGGTATAAAACATTTGACAGGGCTATTTTAAAAATCACTTTTTGAGCAACTGTGTGCATTCTAATGGCATCTATTCATCCTCTGTTTGCGGAACCGGATCGTTTTATATCCAACATCAATAGAAATACAGCTTCGAAATGACAGAAGTGACATATCTGCTGTGGCACTTCCATTGCACGGACCTGATTCCTTGTCAGTTGTTTGGAATAACATTGTCATAATCCTTCCTTCTGAGATACTTCTTTTTAGTGATTCACCATGGAAACGGATTTTTATATAGATATAGTATCACTTTTGCTTTCAAAATATTTTGTATCAAGAAATCGATAAATAGGTAATGTTGTCCGTATAAGTGTTGCAGATCAGGTCCTCTCATACGGAGAGTTACGGTTAAGCTCAGAATCGGCTCGGGCCACCTTCCCTCGTCCCCTCATTTGGCTTGCTGTATTTCTAAGTTACCATCTCGTGTCAAACAGTTTCGTCAGATAAATTAAAACCAGGAGCAGTTATAAGAATGGAGGACAGAAGAAAGTGGCAAGTTTATACGTGCCGTGGTAGATCAGTGTCCTCTTACTACCTCACTGCTGTGTTCCGAAGCAGGACATTTCTTTCTTGATACTGACTCGTTACAATTCCAGGTTACCCAGTTTCTCATCTCATTCAAGTGTACTTCAAACATCAAATACACTACCGCATGATTTCACTTATTTTCCAATAGATGCCAAGGTCATCGAGGTCATGAACATTATACTACCACCAAAGTGTCTTAAACATTGCGTTAACTTCAACTTTAAAATGTCCTCAACAACTTGGTAATACCGTCTTCACTATAGTAATGTGATTTAGTTGATGACATACATTATACTTACATAATATGTTTCTGTGTTAGTTCTGGATGTTCCACAACACTGAACTAATTACAGTGTGTATTTGTGTAGAGTTGATCGAAAGTCACATCCAATCCTATCAAAAGAGGTGTTCATAAAATTTATTTAATGTATTGAGGTCGACACAATTTGCGGTCATCAGCTTCATAATATCATACACATTGTGATCACTTTAACTTCATGATGTCATAAAAACGATTGATGTCACCAAGTTGCTGACATAGGGATGTGAATTTTCAGCCGATCAGCTGATTTTCCTTCCTATAAACGTATGTGTAATATTTGTTCAGAGAGTCAGATTCGGAGAATCTAATTTTAATCAGCAGTTGAAACGAGTAAATTGAGTGTTTGACTGAGAGCAATGTGCAGACAATACCCTTCTCCAGTTTCTACCCCTCCCCTCGACCACATTCTGACGCCGAGCACGGGCCCGCTGGGAGGGACTCGGTACAGTGTTGTGTAACATAACCCTCTTGATGACTGGCGGGGAGGCTGTACAGCTATCTGCTTCTATTTGCATACGATGGCCATGCTCTTTGTGTGATATGGTTGCCTGGCATTCAGCATTAGCGTATTTGTACAGTATATGGACTGCCTAATGTGAATATATGCTGTCTATTGTTTACTAATGCTATCCTAAGTGACGATCGAGTATTTGTGGATCATGTCTGTCATATTTAACTAGTTTTGTAGTATCTGTATTTCACCACTGTACATCTGGTTACATCATGACATGGACGTGGCCAGCGTTCTTCTAACAGATGGTTTGGCATCTAGTAATATTTCCGAAGTACCACTTTGAATTGGTTGTTTGTGGTCACCTGTTGAACAGAACACGTAAGCCAGGGAATATGAAGATTCCTTATCACTCAGAAATTAAGACTCATTAGTGACAATAACGTGTTAGAGTGCTGAAGGACACTTCTTGATCAATGGAATAAGTGACAATACTATTATCCAAACCGAGATCCCCCTGTGTATGCTGGTTCCTGCAGTACATGCCATCCTTACGCCTCTCCTCTCTCTACCACCTCTCTTGTGTTGTATTGCATCCTCCTTGTGGCTGTACAGACGACGCACTATTGTTGCTGATGTTGACAACCTTCCATTATTAACATTATATTCTTCTTTACTTTAGTCTCGACTGCCACAAAAATCTCATCTAGATACAAACTTTTAATTGGTTTTCTGTCGGTACGTAATATTTAAAAAATGGAACTGGTGACGAACTTAGGCTATTGTTTGCAGTAATCAGTACGCCTGTTACACGGTTGAGTAGAGACCAAAGATCAAAATACATCTCTAGGTTTTATTTGTTTCGTTAATCAATAATTCGAAGACATCATGTGTAATATAGCTGCAGCAATACGCATTCTAATACGTTTGCCATTGATGGTTACTCAATGTGATACATTCCGCGTCAAGTGAAATGTCCGCTAGTCATGTGACAAGCTCCATTTTCTACCTTGCCACAGTCATGTAAATACCTTTACTTCCGTTACCGTGGTAACGATACAGCAATGTTTAGATGAATAAATTGTAAATTGTAAAAGTGATATTTTCCTCAGAAAAGATGTGTTGATAATTGGTATGTAAAGGTTTCAGTCGATACTTGTGATATGGATATTTCGATGCCAGAGATGTATTATGTAACATAGATTTTGACAATCTCGTCCCCAGTGCTGATCAACTATCATTCCTGCTCGGGTTCACGGACCTCTCTTGGTCAGGGTTCCTGACCATCAAGATTTACCACTTTCCAGAAGTTGTAACGTGTAATTAATGTGATGAAAATTCTCTTGTCAGTTAATGTATAGGATTCCGATATTAAATGATCCGGAACTATGTTTTACCGTAACGACACTGTGAGTAAACGGAAGTAAACAAGCAAAATCACTGCGCGAACATAACGGCTGCGTGAAACGCGATCAAACGATAATTTATCATATTTGCATCAATAATTAAACATTGAAAATGACATATTTACGTACATAAAATAAGCATAGTTATGATATTCTGTAAAAGTAATGCGAAAGCGTCATTGGTAACGCTGGGCCAACTTGAGCTAGTTCGGCGTGACGGCTCCGAATGCAGTGTTGATAAATGCTAGACGCAGGAGAGTCGAAGCAGCACTGTGAGGAGTTTATAATTTTGATTGTATCATCATTCCGTGTTATAGTTCAATCCGTGAAAGTATGAAACAAGCATTAAACTACAACAAGAGAGAAACATGAGCAGTTTTAGCATTACGCGGGATGTATGCAGTATCTGAATGCTGTATCTGTATGTTGCACCTGTATGCTGTATCTGTATGTTGCATCTGTATGCTGTATCTGTACACGAGGTCGACTGAAGTGATGCCTGCCCTCATCACACACGCCTGGGGTATTAAATGATGCCAATGGGCCGAACAATGAGGTGGCTTTTGTCGAAACGAGAATATTGGTGTGAAATAAATATACCCCGCCACGTTGCATTATTTTAAATAAAGAGGTCGAAAATCAAAGAACAGTTGCATCACTATCAGAGTATCGTGGACACATCAATAATTGTTAGGTGTGCGATGAAATGTGTTTTTTATCATTCAGTGTATGTCTTAAACCATTGTCAAGACGAAAGCACAGTGTTTTATGAGCGTTTAACACATGGTTCACTTGTGATACTGATTAGGTGTGTTCCAGATTGTTCAGAGTTACATCTTTTATCTCAAAACGATTCAATGAGACCTACCCAGCATACAACGGGAAATAACAGCTACGTTCAATATCGCGGGTAATTGTTCAGTTATCTGTTTAGTAGGTACAGTGTATTAACCTGTATGCACGCAACATCTCGCAAATCTTTGTTTCTAAATTATAATTATATACCCTACTTTCTGGCTTTTCTTTGTTTCACATTGTGCGTGGGATGCTATCTGGTATAATTGTTTTATCTCATGTTCTACCAGTGGACTATAGCTGATGTGTATCATCAATCAGGGGGAGCTGGCACTGCTCACAGTGAAAACACGGAGGTAGACGACCATATATGTTGTTGTGGCATCTGTTGAACTAATTGACGGAGAGTGTGGTTGATTAATAATGCATTATGATTAATTGTTCGTAATGTTTTGAAATATGAATCCCGAGATGGCGATGTTGGATGGATGCATACAGTAAGTAGCTCAGTGTGTCCAGGATACAGAACAGTTCTAACTTCAATAAAACAAGATCATTTACCTTGCTGCTACAGACAGACATGTTAATGAGAAATCGATTCTACCACATGCAGTGCGTGATGCTATATTCAGTAACTTGAATAGGAATATAATATAAGTTATTTAAATCAAGTATCCTTGTCAGTAGAAATTTACAATAGAAAATACAAGCATGATTCCCTTGCCTAGAACGGGTCGAATAATGTTAATTTTAGTCTTTGTGGATATTATGGTTATTGCTTAATTGTTTACCTCGAATGTTATTTAAACGCATATAAACTACCGGGCAAAAGAAAGGACTCACCTCAGTTGATTTTATCATATGTTTGATTTTCAATTGCAAATATCTCAAGTTTTCGATGTCATAATCCAAAACTGATAAGTACAGGTGTTTAGTTAGCAGTCAAAGAATACTTCTACATGTTTTTAATTATTTAAAAAAAAATGAAATTTTAAGTTTAATTTTGTTTTTAAATTATTGTTGATGAAACACAACTGTTCATCGACATATAAGACATATCCTATGTGAAAATAAATAAATGTGCCTGATTCTGCACACATTTAAAACATTTTAAACAGGGCAGGGGTCATGTTCGTGAAAATTTCATTCTTGACCCTGTCTTCATTACAAACAGATATTTGAACTAAAATTTAACCTCAGTCACCAACAAAGTCATTCAAACTACTGCAGATTAGTATTATTGTATCGTGTCATAGTCAAATACATCTGATTTCATTTAAATATTGAATTAATCGAAATAAACTTAGGTGAGTCCTTTCTTTTGCCCGGTAGTTTTCCAACATGGGGATAGCTACAAAAGAAACATACGACATGGTGAAAAGAACGTAATATAAAATGTATATGAAGACATGCGATAGAGAACAGAACAACACCTTTTATGGAAGGTTACCTCGACATTAAATAACAACAAGCCAAGCTTCTAGTTTCTGTGGGTAAACATTATTTGCCTGTTCCTTGCAATACCATGTCCGTATTTTGTTGGTATAAGCGGTTAACCATGAAGCAATGAAAACATACACAGATCGATTGTGTTTGTGGTGCTGTACGTCCGTCCTGGGTAGTATTTGGTCAGCCATTACGGTAATTAATGTGCCATTGTAAACATTTACACAGCTACTTATAACGAACCAAATCACGGTTTATTATAATGTAGGTATATAGGCTGAAAGAGAAGACCTTGACATCTTGCTATTGGAACTCTGTGCTACACAGTTGAATGTGGGTTTATTCGAATATGCACTTTGGCTTCAAAGGTTAGATGGAAGTGGGTACCAACAAAGATTTGATCAGTTAGTTGAAGTGTAGTTATATATATATATTGTCCTCCAACGCTGGATGTACTTTTATATTATTTATTCTTAATTGTGACAATCGTATGGATACGTAATCACCATATGCTTTTTTGTAGATATAAAGGTTACACTTCATTACGCATTGTCGGTCATACAACTTTTGTACTTGTCACTGAAAAAAGTAAACAATAACATTATACTGGAAGAACTATCACATGTTTAGACAAAAATCAATTTGAACAAAATTGTTCGTTTGTCACAAAAAACCTTAAGTTTTGAGTATATACCTAAATAACAGTCGTTAATCTTGGTCCATTCAACTTCAACACTACCCTCAAAGGTTATTCTATTAATGTGATAATAACTACTTAAAGGCTTTAGAAATTTGGCTTTTCGAGAAATGTAATGGTCCATTCATTAAAACAAATATGGGTCACGCAAAGCTGCTGGGAGGTAAGGATTGTTACGCAAATGGACTATGTCGTGTTGTCATTGGATCCTAAACACTTAAAAGCTTTATATGTAAGTTTGATGGGTTTCCATTAATTAAAGCTATGCCATGCATAGACCTTTCAAATGACGCAAACTGTTCCTTTTTTGTTCGCATCTTTTGACTTATAATTTCATTGGCTCTCTTTAGCATGGAAGTCACTTGTAGAAGGTAGCAGAACGTGCGTCTGCATCAGTTCACATCCGTAGTTTGTATTTCATTTACATCCCAGAAGATTAAAGTCATTAAGTTCGAATTTGAAACCGCGTCCTAACGCAAACAGGTCGCATCCGGTGAGGGGGAAAATTAATACCCTCTCTCGATAAGATCCGATAACGACAGGTCCCAGGACAGATCGTTAGAGGGTTTCTGCTGCAAGATGTTTTGTAACATTCATCCACTCGGACTCTCCTCCACTAAAGATCAGAATTATTTTAAGCTCAAGCGTTTTTTCTTCACTACAAGCTGCATCTTACATTCAGCATTCAGCCATGAATGTCACTTCTGAGGGAGCGAAAATCGATTTCCTTTCAACACTTTTTGGAAATCGTGTTAGGAATAAACTTTCATTTGTGAGAAAACTTTCAGATTTTATCCATCATTAAAAGGAGTCAAGGAACCTTCATCAGCTTGAAGAAATAATTTCGGGTTTGTCTTTTAGAAGGGGCTGAACCTTCGTGATCACCCCCGTGGTCTGATCAATACCCCGGGGTGGCCAGAGTGGAATGGTTGAGCAGAATTATCTAACGTCACGTACAACTGCTTCCAGGGCACTTCCATCCATCTAGCAGCGATAAAACAGAGCACACGTCACTCAAAGTGCAAGCTGAGTAACAAGGATATATGTCCATACGTAGTGTAGCACTGCACAAGGGTAACTGGCTTAATGAGTCAACTGCAGCAGGTGCGTCCTTGGAGAACTGTGATTCGAAGCGGTGAAATGCTGTAACGCGGTTTTTTCAAGTCATATAGAGTGAAGGTGACACACTATCGATACGAAGGAGATTATAACTTGTTATGAAGCAAACAAACTAACACTAACATTACACTGTGATATACTGCGTATATGTTTCGTGAAAACAAATAATGTAATATACAACCACTGGGATACACACCAGGTGAACTTTTGAGATCGAGTTGGAGAATACATGATATTATCATACGTGATATACACTAGTTTCATAAAATATCTGTTGTGATATATGTTGTAATGGGTAAGTTAGAAATGATATCATATTTAATTCAATCTCTATCACTTCTACCAAAACAGCTCCTTGCCATCATATGTACCATGGGAAAGTGAATACTTGATTGAAGAAGAACACACAAAGAACGAATGTGTAACGGAACAATCTTACACGAAGCTTGGTAACTTACACGAGCGGTCTTTCTCTCGTTTTGATGAGTCAGTCATGAGTCACGGAACTGGGAAAAGGGGGGGGGGGGGGGGGGGGGGGGGGGGGGGGGGGGGGGGGGGGTATTGGGCAAGATGAGGGATTCACGTAACCCTCTCCTCTGAATTACAGAACAGGCCAATTGAATTCTCAACCAGAGCTCCCGTTGGTGAAGGACTCTTTAAACGATTGCTGTTTGTGCATTCAACCTTTTTGGTATCCTGACGCATCGTTGCTATAGAGCTTTAATAGCGGACTTGCTACATCTGCATGTTGTATTACTGGTCTAATCAGCCGGAGCTGAAAGTCCCAACAAGACGGCTGAGTGTTTCTTGTGATGATATAAAACCTTCACTGTAGACGGTTGAATAAAATATAGCTTAATTTGATTGGATACAGATAGTGTTCTCATGCCTAAACGGCCTGGATCGATGTCTCATCTAAATAAATATCAAGCGGTTTCAAAATGAAAGGTTGAACATGCTAAATTTAATCAAATGGTTGATTCACATTGGCCTTGCAGTTCAGAAGAGATTCACTAAAACACATCGATATATTGGGAATGTGGAGATGTTCTGATCTGTCTGGGACTGTAGATGATCCCTGGAGAACCGTCATCTTTTCATCATCAAGATTATTACTAAAACATTATTTCAGAAACTCTTATTCAAGGATATATCGAATTGTTTGCGAAATTTGTTAAATATCTACTTCTTATCCTGAATGGAAGTTTTGAAATTCCTGCATAATCAATTGCAGGGAAGCACAGTTCATTTTCCATTTAGAACTATTTAGATATATACTATTTTCAATGTAAACGTTGCATATAATGCTTTTAACATGTCAACTTTTACCATATTTGTTTAACAGTTTCTCTTTAGAACTTTTTATTATTATTGAAAAAACAATTTGTTGGATTAAAATAATATCCAATACATCACTATTTTCCGAATCCGTTAAACCTCTGTTACAATGGTTTGAAGTGCTATTAGTTTGATATCTGTGGAGGAACCAAAGGTTTGTGGTTATTAATATGAAAAAAACTTTGTATGATCATTGTAATATCTAGAATTATAGAATAGTAAAATCTAAAACTCCCCAAATCAAATTTGCATTCTCTATTGCAATGGAGAACGATTTGATGTATTATACATGTACTTGATTGTAGACTAATTTGGTAGAGTCATTTTGTCTTTCATATGCGCCAATAACTTATAACAGTGTTTAGAAGATTTGATTTTAGATTTAGTGTAATGTCATTGAACATAGAGACGTAGAGGACTTGGAAACTTGCAATATTCACACGGCGTGTTTCTTCCAAGGAGTGGAGATAAAGTTAACTCAAACTTGACGGACTGGTGGCTGCGTGGGGAATCAACCACTCCCAGAAACGGAACAGGAAACAAGATACATAATCAATCCCACAAGCCATTTGATATTCGTTCATGTTTTCTCAGCCTCGTGCAAGATCACTGTAGACGGTATACTGATTACGGTGTCAGATCATGTAGATCGATTCAGACTGGTCGTAATCTGGCACTATCGATACCCTTGTTACATGCTTTAAGTAGCGACTAAGTTTAAGCAGATAGAGCAACTGCACCAAGGTACTACTTCTTTGGGCGGAAGACGAAGTGAGCTGTACCTGAGTGCATGTTCCTGTATCCGGTAATCAGGGGCGTGGTTAGTTCTCTGGGCGGCAAAGGTCGTCCTGACCTCAGAGACAATCGTAATGAAGATTATATATGGAATATATTTTATTTCGAGAGAAACAAAAGGTACAAATAGATTTGGATACTAGGAAACGATTCTGTCTTAGGAATAACTTCAAGCGATGATTGAAAATATAGTAATAGCGTATATTTAGCCATAAGTCTGACCCAAACAGTCTTCAAATTAAGAATTGAGTTTAAAGAGACAGTAGAATCGGTTGCTACTAGTAATGATAGAAATGCAAGAGGTCATTCTAATATTAATGTTTAGTACAACATATTTGGACAGCAAGTTTTGACGTACTTGAACACTCGGCAAGGAGCTATTCTTACTCAAGCTTTATTCCAAGTGAGTATCATTGAGGAGCAATATATCATTGCTGATATGATGAAATCTTTATATGAACATCGCTAGATTTTTCTGCTTATCCCCATCATATAATAATTAATTATTATATGTAAAATTGTCGGTAACCGATATATATAATGTATAATGAAACACGACAGAGCATAACATAAATCCCCCTGATTTTTAAAACTTTGTTTCAGATAAGGTAGGGAGGATATGGCGGCATGTACACTTTCCACTTTGCATCTTCATGACTTTTATTTACATACCGACACGTATTTAATTATATTAGCCGATGCAACTGTAAACAGTCTATACCACTGTCTCAAAACGTACTATAATTTACATAAATCTCGAATTCAATCTAGTTATCTTCGCATCGAAATTCAGCGTCGGTATACCTTGATCATTTTAATGCCGAAAACAATCTGTTTTTCACGTAACAAGGCGCCATGGAAAGCTGCAGATTATGAAACGGCGGGTTTCTTGGATACCGCCTTACACAATTCCAAGCTGCAGAAGATCTATACATCAATAACTTCCATTCTCCGCTTGCATGTTTCAATCCAATATATGCTTCTCTCCACCAAGTAACAGAGTGCGACACAAGTCTACTGTATCTGCATACGCCAGACGTGCTGCTCCGGCAGTGGGTGAGCAGACCAAACAGCCATGTAAGCAGATAGCAGAACGTGGTTTCTCGCGGTGCTCCACTCCACTTTATCGCCTTCATACAAGAAATGGTAGCAGATTTGGCACCAACAAGCTTCCATCCATTGCCTTGGCACCATCGGGATTGTCGGGATTTACTGCATGTCTGCGGGTCAACTGACTCCCATAGAATGTCACGTGATGCTAAATGAGATGTAGTACTTTCTTACGACATTAAATTAATTCTATCTGGATCTCATTATCGCCGTAGCAATGGGGAATTAATTTTAATCAAGCTTTTAAAGAACATTGGTTTAAACATTTTCACTCTGTTAATCACAGCTAGAAATTTAAAAAAAACCGTTATCGTGTGTTTTGCCAGTGAAGGAATAAAGATCTAATTGAAACGTAAATGTTTAATGGGTGGAGGTGCATTGAAGGTAAATATTAACCAGCTTTTATGAGTGCAGAAGCAGTTTACAATCAATAACAAGTGTTTGCCACTAAGATAGCAATGTCCCCCGCCGGTGACATTGAGTTAGTAAGACACATCATTGGAGCTACTTTATATATTGCATTACTAGTAAAAAGTACCATGATGAATTTTTTTTAAAGATTTTGGGTGCTTGGTTTCATGATATATCGTGTTAATAAGAGTTATAAAAGTGGTCAAAGTGATGTGGTGACCTTGAAAATAAGGTCAAGGTCACCAAAATGTACTGGTGTGTGTGTCATCCCTCAATGTAGACTGACACCAAATTTGAAAAAATTTGGTCCATCCGGTAATGATATATCGCGTAAGCAAGAGTTTGAAAAGTGGTCAAAGTGTCGCGGTGACCTTGAAAAAGGTCAAGGTCACCAAAATCCCCTGGTGTCTGCGTCATCCCCCAGTGTAGACTGACACCAAATTTGAAAACATTGGGTCCAACCAGTCATGATATATTGCGTTAACAAGAGTTAGGAAAGTGGTCAAAGTGTCACGTTGACCTTGAAAATACGGTCAAGGTCACCAAAATAAACTGGTGTCTGTGTCTTTCCCCAATGTAGGCTGACAACTAATTTGAAGACTTTGGATGCAATGTTTCATGAGATATCGCCTAAACAAGATTTCAAAGAGTGGTGAAAGTGTCGCGGTGACCTTGAAAATAAGGCCAAGGTAACCAAAATTGACTTGACTGGTGTCTGCGTCTTCCCACAATGTAGGCAGACACCAAATTTTAAGACTTTGGATGCAACGCTTCATAAGATATCGCGTGAACAAGAAATGTGACGCCGCTGAATACATAGTCCCCCGTTCCCCGTTGCGGCGGGGGGCAATTAGTCCTGAAGGGAAACATAGATATAGCCTTTGGTTTGTATACAATAAGAATTTACAACATCTTGAACGTTTGTACAGTTGCAGATATGTAGTCAGTACTGATGCCGTGATCTCACTATGTCGTATATCCAGTGTACGACTAAACATAGTAACTGGAAAAAGACATGGTGTAAAACTTACTAAAGGGTTAAGTACTGGATCTTTATTTCTGTTATTCGCCAGAGTAAGGGCGAACTTTTAATTTGGTACTATTATGTTGTAATCGCAAAATTGATAGTTTGTCCTGAACATATTTGCGTTACACATGTGCGAGGTGATCTGTTACAAGCTTTCCCGTGATCAACAAAGACAATCACCGCAGAAAGCCATGGTGTTGTCATACTATCAGTTATATAAACGAAACCATTCTGCCACTGACGAAGACAAACCGAACTGTCGCGTGTTGCGGGATTACCATGTGGGTACTATCAACAATGAATTCCCTTTCACAACAAAAGCACGTTACAAAAGGACTTCGAAAGGAAATCAAAATATCTTTTCCAGTTATCATAAGGTATAGAGTTCAATATATTCTAATTAAAATAGTTACGGTAGCGATGGAAATATCCCAAGAACAAACGGGAAAGTGATATCGTTACATGATAATAACAAACACCACATTCCTATGTACACTTCCAAAAATACATTTGCAGAGAAAACAATTAATACATCAAGAGGACAAGCTAGAATGCGTTTCGTTATATCAAATGGTTAGCATTCAATTTGATTGTAATAAATGGCGAGAGATACATTGTATTTTGCCAGCTATATTGAGTCTCCTCTGTAAACATCCTTCAGTGTTCATCTGTGAAGGTCCTGCTGGGAAGGGTTGCCAATGGTTCCCTTACGTCGTGTTCACTGCGCAGCTGGGACCTCTCTAGGTGAAGAGGTTCATTACGCCCGGTTCGATGTTCAATAAGCACCGCCGTGTATATGCAGGGGCGTGTTACATAAAGTGATGATCTGTGAACACAAATACTTGTTACATCACATTGTTTTCATAGCTTGTACCAATGTTCATGCATATCATGATTCCTTCATTACGTTTTGTACAATCAGCAACAGTGTTTGATGGATGCTTCATTGTATTCTGTCAGGTTCAGTGTGGTAGAGGTTGCTTTATTTTATTCAGTTTAACGTTGAACAAGAATCGATATTCATTTTTCAGCTTAATACATTATCTTAGGTTCATTGTTTAACCATATGCAGTATTTATGATGACTTTCTCGAGTCAGATGGTAACACTGCACCAAGTTCATTGTTCAATCAGTTACCCTGTACAAGATGGAGGGTTACACTACACCAGGTTCATTGTAGCGTCAGTTCCTTGTACAAGATGGAGGGTAACACTACACCAGGTTCATTGTTGCGTCAGTTACCCTGTACAAGATTGCGGGTTACACAACACCAGGTTCATTGTTGAGTCGGTTGCCCTGTACAATATGGAGGATAACACTACACCAGGTTCATTGTTGAGTCAGTAACCCTGTACAAGATTGAGGGTTACACTACACCAGGTTTATTGTTGAGTCAGTTGCCCTGTACAATATGGAGGATAACACTACACCAGGTTCATTGTTGAGTCAGTTACCCTGTACACGATGGAGGATAACACTACACCAGGTCCATTGTTAAGTCAGTAACCCTGTACAAGATTGAGGGTTACACTACACCAGGTTCATTGTTGAGTCAGTTACCCTGTACAAGATTGAGGGTTACACTACACCGGGTTCATTGTTGAGTCAGTTACCCTGTACAAGATGGAGGGTAACACTACACCAGGTCCATTGTTGAGTCAGTTGACCTGTACAAGATTGAAGGTTAAACTACACCGGGTTCATTGTTGAGTCAGTTACCCTGTACAAGATTGAGGGTAACACTACACCAGGTTCATTGTTGAGTCAGTTGCCCTGTACAAGATTGAGGGTTACACTACACCGGGTTCATTGTTGAGTCAGTTACCCTGTACAAGATGGAGGGTTACACTACACCGGGTTCATTGTTGAGTCAGTTACCCTGTACAAGATGGAGGGTAACACTTCACCAGGATGAGGTTATATTCTATTTGCCTGCTGACTGTCAGTCGCTCGTTATCCCGGTGCGTGTGGATAGCCCTGTCTCAATTACACATGGTTTGTCTGTCTCGCGTCTCATTTCCACTCGGAAACCACTCGAAGAGGAATGATGACCTCGCCTAATAGACACAAATAAATTGCCCAACTGCCAGCCTGTCTTGATGAGAGCATCTTGTAGAATCTGTCGACGCATGATTCCAGATTTCCATCCACTTGCCCGCAGATACGTCCTTCCTCTCTGTATCGTTGTGTAACGTTCATTTTTTCACATGATCATCATTCTCCTAAAAAAGGAAACAATTATCTCTTACTTTGAAGTCAAATGTATTATCACGACTTTTTAAATAAGGTTCATTTTTTATTATGTACACGATTTTAAAATGGTGTCTGTTCATAAACGCCTTATTGTAAAGTTTTGTAAAGCATGCTCATAAATCCTGTAATATTCCAACAATATATAAATCCTGTAATATTCCATCAATATATATAGGATATATTCAGGTAATCCATGAGATGCAGAAATTCTGCCGACAAGGCCAAACACATCAGATGTCACAGTAAGAGCAGTTCTCGTTCGTGGCACTATGTTGTGTTCGTCAAGTTGAGTCATCGTTATTCGTCAATACATTGTACGTATTTCATGAATGTAGGTAAATGAAGTCGATCATTAATTTCAATGTAAAGAGTCAAATTTGATAGTTTAAGTATATGTTATTTCAACATATTCAATGTTCATTAAGTCAGCATTAAAGCATTGTACTTTTTATTGTATTATTCTATGTACTGAATAGTATTATTTTAGATGCTCAGGCAATAACAATATTAAATGAAATAATTATTACATTAATTTTAGCTTTTAAACTTACACACATTCATTAAAGATAGACTAAATCTCTTTACTAATGACAACATTCAGAACTTAGTGTAAGTAGTATAAATAATCAAAAGAACATATTTACAAATATGATATAGTACAATATAAAATAATTTTGTAACATATTAGTTTAGATATATTTCATCCAGAAGAGAATAACAAACTGAAGCGATTTTATGTTATTATGCATACAGAACTGTTTATTTAGAAACTGACCAAAGAACATGCTTAATTGATACTTACCATGACAATTTCATTTCTTGCTTCCCGGGACATACGTGGTCTGTTTAGGGACACTGAATGAATAGTAGTGCATACACTAGAACCTCGGTGTGATTGACTCACTGACACACATAGTATTCCCCTGTAGTCACACTCTCAAGACATCAAGCTAGTATTTTTCCCGGAGAGATCTTTTACAATCCAACGCGTCATTTTTCGTTTTCTCCTCTAACTTCATTTTTAGCTCATCAGGCCTGAAAGGCCCGATTGGCTTATGGCATGGGATGTCGTCCGTCCGTCCGTCCGTCCGTCCGTCCGTAAACTTTTCACTTTTTCGACTTCTTCTCCAGAACCAATGACTCTAGAGAGCTGAAATTTTATGTACAGACTCCCTGGCCAATGGGGATTCTAAATTGTAGATTTGGTGACCCTGTGACCCCAAATAAGGGCCCCAGGGGTCATAACCTTAAAAGCTATTTACATCTTCTTCTCCAGAACCAATGACTCCAGAGATCTGAAATTTTATGTACAGACTCCTTGACTGATGGGAATTCTAAATTGTAGTTTTAGTAACCCTGTGACCCCAAATAAGGGCCACAGGGGTCACAACCTAAAAATCATTTTTCATCTTTTTCTCCAGTCCCATAAGCTCTAGAAAGCTGAAATGTTATGTACAGACTCTTTGGCCAATGGGGATTCTAAATTGTAGATTTGGTGAACTTGTGACCCCAAATATGGATCACAGGGGTAATCACTTAAAACAGCTGTGTTAATGAACTGTGAAGATAATGAGATTTTATGTGCACTTCATATGTCAGCTTAAGAGTAATACTACATTATGGACATGTTTGATGTAATCAATGTTAAATGAGAACTATTGAATAGCCTGTGAACTGAATATTGTGACAGGATGCATAGGAAAAAAATTAAAAAGGGTTAACAAATGTTTTATTTTACATTAGATATGTGAACTAAATATGACTGGTGATGAAGTAAGCTAAGACTATTAAAACTAGCTACATGAGTTTGTGATACCACATCTTCTTTTCCAATAAAGAAAAATAAATAAAGATGGGGAAAACAAAATTTAAAACATATAATTTACTGGCTGTGAGTCCAGGGTCTGCATGTTGCGTAATTGCAGGTGTTGACCTGGGGAGTGACCACTCCCTGGCAGAGATGCAAACAGCAGCTAGCTAATACACGGAGGTTTCAGGTTACTTCTCTGCTGTGTTATACACTCAGATGCTCAATAGAATTTATTAATAAAATATTGAAAAGGATCGTATGAAACTATGAGCCTATGAGAAACAGGATTTTTAGAAACGAATAGGGGCTCTTTTTCATTATGTAATGAATGTTGATATTTCCAGGATAAAAATAGGAAGTAAAACAATAAACTGCAAAGGTCTACATTATTTATAATGAATATGGATTAATGTGTAACCAATTTTGATAATAAATTTGATGACTGGGCAATGACTTATTATGTGATATCTTAACCTTTTCCTTAGGGATAATTAATAACATGATTCCTGATGCGCTTCAGAGCCAGTGGCTCTATTTTTTAGTGGATGTTTTGTTATATTCTCATTGCTTCAGATGGTTGTTCTCTTATAAACAAGAGTGTTCAGAGCCTATTTTTAAAGTTAATGTCCAATAGCAGATAAGTCCATCACTTTGCTTCAAATAACTATCTGTCTCTTCTGAAAGTGAAAGATTATCTCGAATATATTATTAAACACGCTAATAGGAAGAAGAATGCAGACTTGATGCACTCAAAAGTGGTTGTAGTTTAAGTACTTTGGGATACGATGCATTGTAAATAAATGACAAGTTGTGAACGACTACGATCGATTTAATCAAAACGAAACAAATGGTGTACGTTAAATGTGTCAGCTCCCTAGTTGAATCGTACATAGTCATAAGAAACATTGACTTTAAGCAACGCTGCTTTATATGGACGTATAAGTATCTTATTTTGTATGATATTTGTTTGTTTCTATAATGAATAATAACTACATAAATTAAACAAACTTTTAATATACCACTGTAAATAAATGTATCTGCTTCAAATTCGGTTGATCAATACGTTTTTTTTTATGGCTTAGCTATCGCTTTTTACAATTTTAAGAAATAAGAAATAAGAAATATGTTAAAAGATTTTTCTTCATCAGGTCTCTCAATGTTTTGTATATCAGAGGCAGAGGTTATGTCATTGTAAACCCATTTAGTTAACATACACATGTGCAGAATATGCAACTTTGTTTTGTAAATTATGGAATTCTAGAACATCTTGCAGATATATATCTACTTAGTCTCAGTCATGCCACCAAGGCATATATACTTCTAACTTGATCAAAGTAAGTTGTGGTATTGCCTCCATACTGTGAACAAAGAATAGCATGTTTGTAGTACGGTCACGTCGTGCCAATAGTGCCATTGCCGACACTCCCCTAACCAGACCTGGCGCTCAGTGTACGACCTCTGTAGCATCCTCTAGTCCACTCGACACTGCTGTCGACAGGTCACGATCTGCAGTAGCTGTGAGAGAAGATCCACTATTAACTGTCCACTAATTGGAGACAGACAGAACTTTGTACATGTCGTGTAGAGGAAGGGCGGTGATGATTTGACTCCGTCTCACTCTGTATAAGTGAACAGTGTATGTGAATGATTGCGGCATCTCAGTATGTAAATGGTGTCCACACAGTTCATGCACGGCATTGTCATCTATATAGAGCCGAATCTGCCTAATGTTGTTCATTATCATAATTAATACTACAAATAATAGTTACATTTGCTTACTTTATGAACCCCTCTCACAATACATACCATTTTCCTAGTTCTTATATAATAGTGAATGTGTTCCAATTTTAAACAATTGCATACTCGTTCAAATGTGACAAATATTTTCTTCTTCTTCATTCAACCACTAGATGCTGTTCACGTGATAAAGTGACACCGAGTGAATTAAGTATATTATCTCAACCTTGCAACAATTAGTACCAATTCTTAGAACGACATCATTGTTCGATACGTCGGATGGAGACGGGAAGGTTATGCTGATGTATGTACACTGAGAAGCAAACTGATACCCACTTGTGACTTTCACAACATACGTTCATCTGCTCTGTGTGATTATTTGACAGCGACTTCATTACTGCGATAAGTATGTCTCCATACCCTCGTCGTCTCTGTAACAATTATCATCAATTTCAACTTGGAACCGACCTACAGGCACTGTACATTATAATCGAAATTTCACGGCACATAAATCATGATTTACAGGTACAGATAAATGCCTTTGCTTCAAGAATTAGTGTCAGTTCACTTTAAAACTATCTTCGCACATGTTATATAATGCCAAGGACACAATCATTGAGCGGATTGAATTAAGTACAAAGTTTCTCCGCTGTTGTACTAAACAATCTTTCTAAACGGCCCTTATAAACCTATTACGCTAAAGGTGGAAGCGACGTGTATTAATTGAAGAGGTAAGTCGGGTACACAGAGGTCGGTATTGATCTGAATGCGCTAGTCCAGCTCTGTCTGGAGAGATTGTTTGCGTAACTGCGAGATAGATTCATGACATCCTTCTTAAGAAAGCATTTATTTCTCAATTGTTAGTGATGTATCTAAAATTGGCCGCATTCCACGATGGCATCTTGTTTTGAAAAGAGGTTTATTTGATTTTCACCTACAGTATTTCTCTTTCTTTTCCCCCTTTCTATACATTTATCTATTCTCTTGTCTCCTCTCCCCGAATATCGGTGCGTGACCTAAGCCTGTAACATGTCGACGGTTTGTGTGACCCCCGTGATCCCAAACCTGACCCCTGGCGCTTCTAGAACCCATGATTAGTTCCAAATGCTGTCGTCCTTTCTGGAGAGAAATCTTACCATTTCTCAAGTGAAGGCCACGACTGTGGACAATGGCGACACCGCAGTGTGATTGAGTAACCACATCACTCTGATATAGCATTTAGCCCTCTTCAGCTTATGAAGTACATTCTTCTGTAACGAGATCCCCTTTGATCTCCAATGAAATTCAGGATTGGGCGAGTTCACACGCTTCCCTCTTATGACAGAAGTCTGTCCTTGTTATGATGACACTTGAGGACCTTCTTATTGTCAAGGGACAACACGTGATCAAGGACATTTAGTATTTGCAGTCATTATTGTAAGTCGTTAAGTCTAGGTTGTGACTCGGTGTTGGTCAAATAAACAAATGTCTCTAATGAAGTGAGGGATGATCGTGAATTAAACACCTAACGGGTCACCGGCTAGACAATAAAACTACTTGAAGGTGACCTAACTACCCAAGTGATGTATTGGCGAAGTAGCCGCGAGCGTGTCACGAGAAGAAAGCATTCATATAACAGAGATACAGGCGCCATTGTACCTGAGGACCGTAAATAGAATGAGATGGACAATCACATTTCAGACAATGTAGCGATACATTAAGTAAATTGATTCAGTAAAATGAATGCTTTTCCTGGGATTCTTATTCTGATATATAGCGGATACTTTGCTTTCAGTGTAAATATTTCTTATCTTTCATTGATTGACAAGGTAAAGATTGTGTTTTTTTCACGAGTATCCCAGACAGAGAGAGAGAGAGAGAGAGAGAGAGAGAGAGAGATAGAGAGAGAGAGAGAGAGAGAGAGAGAGAGAGAGAGAGAGAGAGAGAGAGAGAGAGAGAGAGAGAGAGAGAGAGAGAGAGAGTACATTACTTCTTAATACAAAATAGGCATGGATATAATAAAAAAAAATGCATATTTACAGATTTATATACAGCTGTAATGGACATCAAGTGTATTATGCATTGTAGTAGTTGACAAAGTCTCCAAACGTCGCCTATCGGCTGCATATCCTTAATGATTGGTGACATCTAAACAGTCCATAGTCTGTTTCCAATTACAAGCTGCTTTTATTCTATGAATAAAATAAACTGTGATAACAATTTCATTTCCGTTACCAAGAGGTATTCTATTGGCTACGGAGGCAAATAGAATGTTTTGATAGCAGCAATGGTCAGTTACTCAAGCATTACTTAAAGAGATTACCGTAAATCGCTGGAGCAATCACTGAGGAACTCATTGCCAGGCTATTCGATTTTAATTGTCCTATGTGTGAAGCAGCAAAGTCGTAAAGGGGACCGAACTGGTCGCTCAATGCTGTTCGGCACTCAATAAGCCAATTATGGCATCCCGCTGCACTCGGTCCGACACCAGATGAAGACGCGTTTCATGTGCTCTAAGGAGATGGAAGATAACTTGGGAGAGGTTTAGCCGGACTGGCCTCAGAGCCTGCCTTAGTCGAATCAACCTGTGTCGATTGAGTCATAAATAGCAAACTAGGTTCAGCATGGGAGCTTCCCTAGTAGAAACAGTATGTTCTTTGTTCATGTACATTACACTGGGTTGCTTCTGAACTACTCAACCAGATCTAGTTTCAGCAGTGGATCATTACCTAAACGTCGCAGCTGGTAAATAATTAGAGGATATTTGGCTTTTCTTGACTTATACCATGTTTATCTCATCGAGTGAGGTAGAAAGGTTATATTTTCACGAGTGGCGCAGCCACGAGTGAAAATATATAACTTTTCTACCTCACGAGATGAGATTAACATGGTATTTGTCAAGAAAAGACAAATTTTCTATTTATTATATGACCAAATATTTGCATATTCACCGAAATAGACTTGCATTTACGTTAAGTCGGCTCCAAATTGAGCCTGTCGCCTCAGCAACAATGTGACGTCATGAACGTGCCATGACGTCGGAGCATTGTTTTATGACGTCAGGTCATTGTTATATCAGTCACTAGTGACTGATAACACGTTCCATTGTTATTTTCACTATTGACTGATAACACGGTTTATTTTCATTGATAAATCCCGGTATTTCACCTGCAATCATATAATAAAGAAGATTATTTGTCACAAACAAGAGCACTCTCTCCACCATAAATATTCCTCTGTTGTATGTTGTCATTGGTGATCATTGGTGATCATTGATAGCTCTTTGCTTTCTTCTTTCTTTTACATAACCAGTAATGAGCTGCGATTACTGATGTGGTTCATATGTCGTGGTTGAGTTATTATTAAGGCGTTCTTTATTTTGCAAAGAGTAACATTCAATAGATTAACATGTGGTCACATTTTCCCTAACTCTTCGAAAAGGTAGATCCGGCTGGGCAGATTCCGACCCTTTTCGTCCTGTGGTACATTATTTGTTAACCAAAAGCCTCACTCTCATAGTCCCACCTCTCATAGCCCCACCTCACCATACATAGCCTCACTCTCATAGCCCCACCTCTCATAGCCCCACCTCACCATACATAGCCTCACCTCACATAGCCTCACCTAACATAGCCTCACCTCATATAGCCTCACCACACGCTACATAGCCTCAGTTCACATAGCCTCAACTCACATAGCCTCATCTCGCATAGCTTAACTACACCCTACATAACCTCAACTCACATAGCCTCAGCTCACATAGCTTCACCACACGTTACATAGCCCCAACTCACATAGCCTCAACTCACATAGCCTCAACTCACATAGCCTCAACTCATATAGCCTCACCTCACATAGCCTCACCACACGTTACATACCCTCAACTCACATAGCCCCAGCTCACATAGCCTCACCGCACATAGCCACAGCTCACATAGCCTCACAAAACGCTACATACCCTCAACTCACATAGCCCCAGCTCACATAGCCTTACCGCACATAGCCACAGCTCACATAGCCTCACCAAACGCTACATAGCCTCACCACACCTCCCATCACCTGATCACATTTGAAATTGTAACAGTGATTGTCACCTAAATACGCGACAAGTTAAAAGTAACGAATGTACATGGTTTGTTTGTAAACAAACAGCAGTTTACAAAATTAAACCAGTGTAAAACACGATATTATAGATAAAATGAAATATACAAAATGCAGCCATCTACGAAATTAGATATTAACAGAGCCTCTGTCTCATACAGAATAATAAATATACAACATACAGTCTTGTAAGTAGAACACTGTGTCACTGGTTTCCAGGAATACGTAGATGGGTGACGAGACTTCTTGACAGCTATTTGAACGAGTTAGTTCCTATGTTACTCGTGTTTGATGACAGTAATTGTATGTCTCTTCGCTCACGTGGTATCGCTGTGTAATCAGCTTGTAGCTCTATCGGCGGATAAGAATCAACTTCCGGTCGCCTGAGTAAATCACAATACTTCCTGTCTGGGCCTGTATCACGATAAGGGATGCTGTATATACTTTGTCATTTGTTTATAGGAGATGTAGTTTTGTCCTTTTGACTTTGCTATTCTATCCGGAATATTGGTATATTGTATTAAGTTATATGACTTTGTGACTTTGGATAATGGATGTTTTTATTATGAAAACGATCTTCATTTTCCCTTTTACTTGCAAGACAATCCTTTATCCGAGACCCTTCTAGACGATAAAATCAAATTTTGTTGCAAAACTGTCTTTGCAAAGACATATAAGTTGTCAGAATAGTTTCAGTACAAGTGCCGTCAGAGAGAAAGCGGTAGAATTAATATGTCAAAGCGGCAATCCCCTCGAATATCAAGTAACTCTCCTGAACAGTAATAAGCTGGAGTTGAAACAGGTAATGTATAATTCATGTGCTGATGTTTAATGCATGCACTCTCCACGCTGTAATGTGTCATTACAGCTAAACAAAATGCTTGACAAACAGTCACGTTACATTTTTAAAGAATCACAAAGTGGCTTGTTTCTGATCCGTGCTTTTAATTTGTCACTGTTGTCGCAGTGGGTTTTTTTTAATGTGTAATAGGTATGACCTCTATTTTCATTCAATAAACTTTAAAAAGCAATGTATCAAAGATCAATCTGACAAGCATGTACACGGACAACTTTATTAGTTGTAGCAAATCATTGATGGAAAAAGGAAAACTGATAAACTGGAGAAAGTTTTTATCCTTTTTAATTTTCACATTCGAATTGTTAAAAATGTTTGTGCAACGATATTGATAGATGCAAAGTGCGATTATGTCTTCCAGTTCTCCTACAGGTCCTCTCTGATCTTCTGGCAACGTAATGTGAAATTTTGATCGATTTTATAGTTTTTCAAGCCTAAAACTGACACTGATTGTGCTGTAATGCTCTGTTCCTATATTTGACGCATGTATGATAGAGGCAGGTGGTCGCTGACTGCCTTAAAGAGTAGAACAACCATAGCTGGATTAGATTGGATTTGAAGTAACTGACATTAATGTTTATATCCAATGAAAATGTATGTAATATGGTATATATCTTCTCTCAAGAGTCTGTATTGTTATTCATGATCGGGAAATACGCATGTGTCGTAGTTTGATTTAGGTTCCATTTATAACTCATCTAGAACTCATGCATCTGAATAATATAACAGTCTTCACAGCAAGTAGAATCGACCATAACAATTTATTTCAAGTACAAGGGAAAATGAAGATCGTTTTCATAATAAACTCCATTTTTCAAGTCACAGTCACAAATGATAAAACGTAATACACCCACTTTCCGACAATATTCTGAACAGCAGTATAGTCGATATCGAGGATGTTGTTGTTGATGAAGGTAAACATACCGAAAACCTTGCTGTTTTGCTTATAACAGGGGTTTCGTGAACATCTTATTAAGAGCAGTTTATTCTTGGGCACGATGAGTACTGGTGTCTGTTAGAACTAAGAACACGTGTCTTCAATATACAGACGTAACGTGACACCGATGGTGTGCCCTGCACTATAATATAACAAAGTGCTCGAACGTTTTGCTTCAGTTGTCTCTTTCAGGTCTTTCAACGCTGGGGGCAGTAGTCATAGCTATCCTCCATCCCTTATTGATTGTGTGTGTATCATTGTGTAAGTTGCCCACTCGAGATAAGGAATATCTAGTTCCTAGCTTCAACAGGGAAATGAATGAAGAGTAGGGCATTCGAAAACAGCTTGCAGAGGAAACATAGGTTTGTTGGGCGTCAGAAGGCTTACATTAATTATTGCTTGTGTTGTTCTGTACTCATTTTGAACAACATTTTGATGTTTCGGGATAAATTCATAAGACATGTTCACTTAGAGCTCTTGTTAGAGACAGGTATTATAGGAATCGTTTGTTTCTGATATCATCTTAGCTTAACAACAATAAGAGCAATACAAAAGATCGAGAAATGAATATCAAATAGGAAATGTTGTTTCTGTGTTTCTATTATATATCACATGTATTTATTCGTAGTAGTCAAGCCCTACGCTTCAGACTACACTGATTAAAGCTGGTTCGAATTCATCGGGTACATAGAACAACATACAACAGTATATTGGAGTTTGGGGCTATGAACTGAGGGAAAGTGGTAATGTAGAATTGAGGTTAAGAAAGATACATTTTTGAACTCGCCATTGCATTTGAGTTACGTGTTGATACAGCCCGTTCCGCTGTCCAACATACTAGAGTTCGTGCTTAATAATCACAAAACGTTTATGTTCATGGATATGGCTATCGATTATACCATTTCCTAAGGACTGATTGTTTTGGGAAGTATTCTGAAATTAACAAATATTAGCAATTATTACATTAATGACACGAAAAATAAAATAAATTGTTTGCATTTTTATCAAATTTTAATTCCATGAGATAAATTAAGAAATTTCAAGGGCCAGTAGCACTGAATTCCACACTGATTATGTCACATCGTTAAGAACCGAAGACAAAATCCAAACAAATAGGTCAAAGGTCAAGATGAGATGAGAGGAGTTCTCTCCAGTGGGTAGGGCCGTAATGAAGAAGATGAAAGAGCTGTATTCACATCTCATTTGTTAGATAATACTGCTGCTGATGATCGTCGCATCTCATCAACGATCCTGTGAATCGAAGCAACTCCAGAAAGAACGTTGCATCAGAAATGAATGAGGGCAAGCGTTCTCTAATGGTTTACAGAACAAGATAAAGCGCTTTAAATGGCGTGTGTCTTCAGATGAAGCGCTCACGTGAAGAGTTTGCCGGTCTGCACGTCTAGCATTGATTCCGCTTTTAGACTCGATTGAGAGAAACCTTCACGTTTTGAAGTAACTCCTTTATGGAAGCTTCACACATATATTGACTTACCAAATAGCTGCGTAATTGAGTTGCACATGGCCTGAAGACGCGGCTGTTACTCCCTCAGTGGGTCAGCGTGATTCCGGATTTCAACCTGCTTCGCCGTGTATGCAAATATTATTAATTCTCTGGCTGGCGTCTCTGTAGTTTCCTGTAATAGGTCCAAGTATTTACACATGAACAATTAATTATGTTTTATAATGCCGTGAATTAGTAATCAATTCTAAAACGAGTTCGTAATTAGAACGTGTCTTCGTAATGTTTATTGAGTGATCAAACTCATCTAGAAGCAATATTAAGTCTCATTAAGATTTCATACTCCATATTTGCATTGCTAAAGATGCCTTGTATTCAATTCGAGCTTTTGAATACATATTCTATTTTTGTATAGTTACCATATAGGACCAAACATTAAGGCTTAATCAGGATGGATTTCATCATCTATAAAAGGGTTAATGCGGATGGGACATTGCTTAGCTATACACAAGGAGAAGTATGTGTCATAACTAACAAATATGATGATTATTAATAGGTGATATTCCACTGTCCCTCAGATGATAGCCTATTGTTCCTCAGTTATATCACAGATGATATCCCAATGTTCCTCAGTTATATCCTATATGATATCCCATTGTCCCTCAGCACATATACCAGATGATATCTCAGTTATATCCCAGATGATATCTCAGTAATATCCCAGATGATATCCCATCGTTCCTCAGCGCATATCCCAGATGATATCCCATTGGCCCTCAGTGATCCCATTGTTCTTTAACATATCCCAGAATATATCCCATTGTTTCGCAGCATATCCCAGATGATATTCCAATTTCCCCTCAGTGATATCCTAGATGATATCCATTACCATTCAGTAATACCCCCAGATGATATCCCATTGTCCCCCAGCGCATATCCCAGATGATATCCCATTGGCCCTCAGTGATATCCCATTGTTCTTTAACATATCCCAAATTATATCCCATTGTTTCGCAGCATATCCCAGATGATATCCCATTGTCCCTCAGTTATATCCCAGATGATATACTATTGTCCCTTAACATATCCCAGATGATATCCCATTGTCCCACAACATATCCCAGATGATATCCCACTGGCCCTCAACGCATATCTCTAATTGCATCCCATTAGTAACTATATGGATGTACAAGTCAATGCAATACACACATGGAATACAAGGAGGTTTGTGTCGTCCCCTCGTGGACCTCTGTAGGCTTATTACATTTATTGGTTGTACACTAAGTAAGGCTCTCAACCGTATAGCTACATGCACTTCCACTGCCTCCCGACATGGTGTTATCCACAGTGCACCAAGCTCCGACTGATTCACTTCCTCTCCTCCAAATATTCATTCATTAGCTTTTCTCCAGTACTCCGTCGGACGGGAAATCTCGCATATGAGGATTGCAACTGTTTTGTATGGCCACGAGTCTAGTGGCCGGGATATCAGATACTCTGTAGAGAAACTTGTAGATAGTTTGTTATTTCAGGGTGATGCTCTCAGCTTGTCTCGAGTTAATGTTGTAGTTAGAGGGCATGTATTTGACTGGCCAATGAAATACAAGAATGACTCAATCATGACATCCGTGAAAGCATGTAACATGATTAAATACACACATGTAATTTCCTGTTAACTAATGATTGCCCAATGGCACTATGGATTGTATATGTACTGATAATAGTGTTACACCTTTGGGTGGTGCATGCTATACATACTATATACTATATATGTAATTACAATGGATGTGAATAATGGGAAAGAACATGTTACGTTTTCAGAGTTCTGAAGATTTTCTGGTTAAAACTTCTTTAATGTGAAAATACACGACTCATTCCGTCATCGCGAATCACTCACCCTGATGAAGGAGTGAATATATACCCCGAAATTTCGTGTATTTTCACATTATGGAAGTTATTATCCACACATTCTTCCTGTTCTTGTGTATGCCAATGCTGAATGCCTGTATAGACTTATTCTATTTTCGCGAGCACATGGTGACCTTTTCACGTAATCACTCGTTCATGTATACTGTTGCCTCTTCACGTTGTTGGTGGCTAATTGTATGAGTTATCAAGCATGTCGAGTCATTCACAAATTTGGTTCTCCTTCTCAGGTGAGCTGCACGTCCCTCTGGAGGTGTGTGGAGCTGTTGTGAAGCGGGAGCTGGACTTCTGGCAGGTGAATGAGTATGAGATCCGGGCTTGTTGCTGGCGTCACTACAGATCTTACATCGAGAACCAGAGGATCCTCGACTCCTTCAACCATTCGCTCATCAAGGAGCAGGTCAACATCGACCTGAAAGATCTCACTGGTTGGGCCTACTGGCAGACCAGGATCTGGCTCATTCTAGACCACCCTCGGACCTCTAGAGCTGCCATGGTAGGAAGAGATGCTATGATATAGTATTTATCTGGGTTTTATGAACAATGTATCTTTGATAGGTTAGCCAACAGTACCAAGAGTTGGTCCATCCAATGCCATGCTCATGTTAGCTTGGCTGATGTGGACATCCATGTTTTATTCCTTTTGGTGGTCAGGCGATATTAACATAGCAATCTTTCTTTCTTAAGTTGTTAACAACATTGGTATCTGCGTGTTTCTCGTTCAAGCATGTAATACAATTATATACACCTACCAAGGACCTCGGGTGTGTTGCATTGGAATCAGTGAAATATCGTTGAGACTCATTTTATATCTACCTCAAATCTCAAAGGATGACGCGGTAGGAAAAGACGTTTTCAAACTTGGGGGTGTCGGGTAAAGTGATGTTCCCTAACCATAAGATAAGTTCGTCCACCTGAACCTCCAGGCTATCCTTGTCTTCAGGGTGATGCTACTGGCGCGATATCATTGAACATTCAGTGCGTGTCCTCAATCTCAAGGCTGGGTTATGAAATATAACTGGTACCTTCCCGCATAGTAGGTCACTCATGTTAACTACTTGAGCACGACGTCTACGGTAGATCTGTTGTAAGATTAGCAACAGAACAAACTGGCTTACTGCAATGAGATAAGAATATTGTATATATCGTATCATAAATAACCTCTTTTACAAGAACTGGTTAGTCACAATCTATGGATTTGTAGTTCAAATCAAACATTCTTGAAGGTTTTGTTAAAGCTTTTATGAGAGTTCCATCGCTAGGCAAATGTTAAATTGATCAGTCATGGAAAAATATACATCTCCATATATGCAGAATAGAATACACCGTGAGTTTTAATACCTCTAACGATTCAATTCGAAGTGTTACCCGTACAGAAATCAAAGCTTTACTAGATACAGGCCATGTTTGGTAGATACGTCACTACATACCGTACACCCACTGCTACAGGGAAATCAAAAATTTCAGCACTTTACAGAAACAATTAGATCTTTCAAAACTTACAAAAAACTTCTATTCCTTATTTTAAAAGTTCCATTTCACACATACCTGTAGATTCTTTTAAACTAATTTTGACTTTTAAAACTCTCATAAATATTTAACTCGATAAAATTGCTGGAAAAACAATGAAAACGATTTTTAAAACTTCAGGAACCTAACAATTTATTTACATTGTCACTGCTGAGTTAGTTACTAAACAGGCCTAACTTAGGACATTTGTCATAGTCTGACAGCGTTACACTGTCGGCCAAAAGAAACGCCTACTTGATTTTCCTTAAAATGAAAGATGAAATAAGTTCTGAAATATAATAAATGGTGGTCTCCACGTTATGCTGAAACAATAATTTATATGAAAGTCCACTGAAATCGTGCGAAAACTGTAATTCGAATCAAAATTATAACACTCATGAAAACCTGCCAAATGAAGATCGCTATTTCCGGTTGATTCACTTGCGCACCGTAACCTCGTATACCTGGAGCGTCATCCCCACTTTAATGCGAACGCGTGCCTGTATTGTTTCTCGTGGTTTTTATGAAAATCTCTTTCAAATGTTTTTCTCATAAAGCACTGATCGATAACTGAATAATTATGTTGTCTCACTTCAACAAACTTCTGAAATTTGAATATATTATGCAGAAATGATGCAACCTCATAATGCTATAATATTGCTAAAATGTTCATTATAAACTACCGGGCAAAAGAAAGGACTCACCTAAGTTTGTTTCTATTAATTCAATATTTAAAAGAAATCAGATGTATTTGACTATGGCACGATACAATAATACTTATCTGCAGTAGTTTGGATGACTTTGTAGGTGACTGTGGTTAATTTTTAGTTCAAATATCTTTTTGTAATGAAGACAGGGTTAAGAATTAAATTTACACCAACATGACCCCTACCCTGTTTAAAATGGTGTAAATATGTGCAGAATCAGGCACATTTATTTATTTTCACATAGGATATGTCTTATATGTCGGTGAACAATTGTGTATCATCAAAAATAATTTAAAAACAAAATTAGATTTAAAATTTCATTTTTTTTTTAAATTAAAAAAAACATGTAGAAGTATTGTTTGACTGCTAACTAAACATCTGTACTTATCAGTTTTGGATAATGACATCGAAAACTTGAGATATTTGCAATTGAAAATCATACATATGATAAAATCAACTGAGGTGAGTCCTTTCTTTTGCCCGGTAGTTTAGTTTTTACGAAATCTGATAAGATATCTGGTAGGCGTTTCTTTTGGTCGACAGTGTATGTCTTGCTTAAATCAGACACTCTTAGCTGATTAAAGACTAATATGTTTATAATGTATGGCGTCTTATAGGGGCACTAGCTCGATCTATTATTGACTTCATTTTCTTGTGTGAATCTGCAAGTTTAGATAAATCAAAGCCTTCTAAGCCAAAATTCGAGCTCTTAATTTAATGAAGACATTTCTGAACAGATAATGTTTTGTTTCAATGAATTTGAATCCATAACCTCATTGGCATTGTACTATAATCAAAATGTAAGGGGAGAAAAACTAGCCCGAGTGTGTAATTGTTGAACTTAGCCTCCCAATCAGGAACCTTGCACGTCCCAGTCGTCCTGAGGTGCAGTTTTATCTTTAATTAATGAAATCAGTAGCGCTTCGGATTAAATCACCATGCTGTTCAATTTTAGTACGCAGGGTTTCTGTGAGGCTGCATCAAAACCTTTCCCATCGACTTGACAATCTCCTTTTTCGTGAACTGAATCAAATTGGAACTGTTTTGCTCTGCCAGTGCGAATAGACGCCATGCTGTCGATCTAGCTGAAAGCACTCTTTGTAGTTCTCGCCTCCACTTGAAAACATCTCATCGTACTGTAGTTGATGCAGTCTCCCACACTGGAAATGTTTAATTAGTGATTCAACTTGTAAATGGACTTGCCGCTGGTAAAGCAAATTCAAACCTCGACCAGACAAAGACTCTGCGACCGGCGGTTCCGTCAATAAGTCATGACTCGACTGCAAGTGCAAGCGAAAAACGTGGAATCTCCTGTTGACTTTAGCAATGGACTTGGTATGGGAGAGATTACTTGCCTTGCTTGCTGTACGCTAGTGTAGAAGCGTGATAATTTAGTTACAATGGCTTTTCATTGACAGAAGCGGATATTCCTCGCTTCGTGCGAAGAGTTCATTCGTAACACATGTTTTTCAAAACATTTGGCATCAGTAAGATAGTTCTGGGGAAAAGTAGTATTTGGGATTCTATTACACAACTTTAGTATTGAATTTATAATTCCAACTTGTGGTTCTATGGATATTCAGATTCAGCGGCTTTCAACTATCTTAGAATAATGACCAAATTGAATGCACGTTTTTCAAATAGAATGTTGATAATGTAAAACAAAGTATTTATCTTTACGCTCAATGAATCGAGTTATTGAATGATTATCTTTAATTGCATTAAGTTTAATTTCAATACTTGAATTTTATCCGTCAATCATTTAACTTAATCCATGATTTAACACGCATCGGGAATCGACGAGTAATTGACGAAATAATACTTTATTAATTTATTTGTTTTTCGTTTTCCAACCATTTTAAGGTCAAGGGGTGGTTATCTTGAACTGGAAAGCGTATAACGGTTAAAGTATTCCCTTACCACAGAAAGAGGCTGCTTAATCAACAATTATAATACTGTGCAATTTTCCAGAAGCGATTATATAGAATTGAGGGAAAATTGGTTTTTGCCAAGAACAGGACATTGATGGAAAAGCCCATTTGACGGCCAAACAACACATGCGTGAGATGTGGGTCTTACTTGCACCGCCATATCCGCTCACCTCCCCTCACCTCCCTTATGGAATTTACTTATTGAACAGGGTTTACGGAATCAAAAGTTGACCTTTACAGTTGATAATGTATTTGTAATGTATTATGTATTCTAAAAACTATGGTTTCTTAAACTTTAGTCAAAGCGTATTCACTGGTTTTATTAGTCTTTACCACTTACTAATTGATCAAATTAGAACAGTAATGTTTCTGGAGCGAGACTCGAGAGAGCCAGAGATCCAGGATACGTATGCGTGTGTGCTTATATGTATACTACTTCCTAACAACCTTCAATGAATCATTGGTAGTTTATTTTGTTAATCATTATTTTCACACTTCGTTTTTCGATTTCAAACAAATGAATTTCATTTTCTTGCAGTCTAGGGTTAAGATTAGATAAAGTTTTTTATGTGCTATCGACGAATTATGAGAGCTGTAGTACATTGTGGTAGTGTGAAGCAATGACAATTCAAGAACAAAAACAAAGTATTGGAGAATAAAACACGACAAAAGCAATTACAGCAGTCATTTCGACATATCATAATGCTATATGTAATTACTTCCGCCTTCTCATACCGTCTTCTTTAGTACGTTCAAGTCAAAGAAACAAGCAACTATCCCATTTAAATGTTTTTCGTTTCTAATCTCGTCTGATGAAAGCGATATATTATTTACGAAGCTCTCCCTTAATCTCGTCAGTTTTATAGAAACACTTGGTAATGCGCCTTCAAGCCTTCGCTCACCACTACCATCTAATATCACTCACCCGGTCTTCCCTGGAGAGACGTTAGACTAAAAAAAAGAATATTATCTTAATGGAGTTTCGGTCTAGCTGATACAGCGCTGGGTATTGAGTATTACACCATGCATTCTGTCAAAAGCGATGTTCACTAATTTCACAAGTTTAAATATGGGATTTTAATCTGGGTGCATTAGGACGAGCGAGGTATCGACATGTACTGAATGTAGGAAGCGCTGATAGTGTTACAGGTCCCTCGACATCATCGTGCAGCAACTAACTGTCGTATTCCTTGCCTTCAGATCCTTGGCTCTATTGATCCAGACCTGCCGAAATATTCAGTTATTGCTAAAAAAAAATAAGATTGACTATTTTATGAATTGGAAAGGACAATACAAATTAGCTATCATTATCTGAAACTAGCTCCAGTTTGGGAATTAAATATCGATATCGAGGCTGAGGAATTCCATGATTGTAACCAAGGTATTAAACTCTTCCCGTGCTCTCGCAACTAATCGCTTCGTCTTTATAACGTGCCAGATTAACTTGCGGGAAAGAGGGGGTTTTTTTGCCAAGAGATTCTTGCCAAATCGCTATTTCGCCTTCCAATACTTTAATCAAATTCTAATGAAGATTAGATGCGATGTTTTAATGAATCTAGCTTAGGTAATTCGATTTTGAAAATAATTTACTTTTTACCCGTCCTCGTGCCAGGAAACAGGAAGATGGTTATTCAGTGGATATAAGAACACGAGAAAACTTACACTGAAGTGAAACGTCTACATTTAATCGCCGTTCCCCTTCTACTTTTATAGTTTTTTTCAAACTAGTTTTGAAGATATTTTTTTTATCAAATATTGCCAATGTGTACATTTTCTAAAGATGTTTTACTAGGACTGCATTCAAGACAGTTCAGAATTCATTTTGTCAGAGAAATATTGTAACCGGATAGAGTAAAAGTTTTCCAAAACTCATCACCGACTGATATTCTCTGCCAATGTTATTGGATTCTGTGACAAAGCAAGGGTCGGGGCGATGTGTTTTCCACGACCTAGTTCCACAGGAGACTCTGCTAGCAACCACGGACCACAGCCTACAAGCTTCCAGAGCAGATGACTTAATTAAATTGAGCCTTACTCCCAAATCGCCTGTGGTGACGTCACAGTTTGTAGTGTTGCAGGCCGACTCTGATGCAATTTCTCAGACGCTGGGGAGCGTTGTTTGATTGGCCTCGCTGGAGATTGATCACGGATATATATCCCAGCCCCTCCCTTCATCCCCCCATGACCTAATCTCCCTCCCCACTCCCTTCAATCAGTCTGCATCGGCACCTCGTGTTGTCACCCAATGTACACTCCTCAACCAGAACATGGCAAGTGTAGTTCGACCTCTCCACATTAGTCAAGAGAATAATGTGTTATTCTTATATATTGGCAGTTATAAATGTAACTTATAAGTGTAAATATTTACGTAAAACATAGGTGAAATGAAGTGGAGTGGAGGTCAATAAACAGTGTGCAGTTTATTCTAGGTCAGAGAAAGTGGATACGAATATGAATTTACGTAATATCGTTCTCATGTCATTGCTGCGGAAATGGAACAAAACGATTCCAATGAAAAATAGTATTCAGTAAAAATCACCAAAACTGTTATAAAACAGCCTAATCATATTATATAAATATAAAATGTTAAATTCATAGCCAGTTGATACATCTTAAATCTGGCTGTCAAGTTGTTCTACTCCATGCTGTGTACTCAACCCACACAGTGTGTGGAAGAAAGAAAAAAAACACACACTTTTTGTGTATGTGCCATTGTTCACATAATTGAACAATTGGCTGTAGCATCGCATGATGAGGAGAGATTTACTTGAATTATTTATGATATGATTCCCAGAACGCGGCATAAATCTATCATCAGAGCGAGGCAGCGGCGTTAGTCACTTTCCGACCTTTAAACAACTCCGCCAGACACTTGGCCGATCCGGAAATGATCATGTAATCCCCGGATGAGACCGCTGATTGGCCAGAGTAAAACATGTCTGATTCATGGTTGATAGGAGTGTGCGCCCCTGTCTTACCAGGAATTTTTCTTGCGATATGATGTCAATGTTTCGGCAGGAATGATGGTCCTGTAGACCAATACATTAATATGCATTTTAACACTATTGAAAGTACTATGCGTATTATTCAAGTTAACGTTAGACTTGCCTAAAACATTAATCCTAAGCAGTAACAATGCTTGCAATATTTGAAATGTACCCTTATATGGAATCATGGTTACCCGTTCTTCACAGAAAAAAATTCAATGAGCCAGTGAACAAAGACGTACTGTCATCTCTTTTTGAACTAAGTCGGCATATGTGTTGAATGTATGGCAGCCTATGATATCCTATGATACTAAATGATATCCTATGATACTATATGATATCCTATGATACATAGAGGTTATTATGAGAGTGTGTTTTGGGATGGTCAATATCCTGCATTAGGAATAAACATTGTATTTTGCGAGCCTTGGCGAGCTAAATACATTGTGTTAATTCCTAATGCAGGATATTTACCATCCCAAAACACACGAGCATGATAACTTCTTTATCATACAATGTCATTCTTCATTCATTTTGTGCAAAACAGCATGACAACATTAATTTCAAAGTTGAACTTTACTGTAAATACGCATATTGATATATATGTATGCAAATGAACTGCGTGCTATTCTTACAGTAAAATGACACAAAATAACGCCTCCTAAATTATTCTTTCAGTGAAAGTTATTGTTATTTTTGACATGATCTTAATTTTCAATGTTTTAAAACGTTTTAAAATACGTTTTTCAAATGAAAAATAATTAAGGTGAGGACAGCGAATTCGAACTCGCGTCCTTTCGTGTAATCATGAGTGTAGGGGAGTCCATCTTGAAGGGGCGAGAGTTGCTTCCCTTCCGTCCGGTTGCAAATGGCGACGCACACATCACACGGAGAGCTAAACTGAATGTTGGCAGCGAATTCTAAAATCTCCTTTACAAAAGTCACATTATAGAACAGTGAAGATTGACGTTCGATAAATGCATATGTAACTCAAACTGCCTTTGTTACCTGTGAGTATTTATAAAGTGTTTACTGTGTAGTTTTCGACTCGCGATGAACATGTTTTGGCACTGCTTGATCATAATACTTGTTTCCGTAATATGCATTGCACTATGTTTGTTTTGTCATTTCTCAAATTAATGTAGATCTATATGAAATGAAGACTGAAGTATGTCTATTTACATGAAGCTATTACGCTATTACAACTGTTACGGTTATTACAGGCGTTCGAAATGTTAATGCTTGTGACGTCATTTTCAAAAGAAGTTCCGTCATTTGACCTCTGTAATTTGCATCTTTATCCGTATATGACCCCAACGGATACTGAAAATATCCGTTGCCTTTATCCTGCCGAGAACACCATTAAGTGTATGATAATATATGATATCCTATGATACTCTATGATATCCTATGATACTCTATGACAATCTATGATACCCGACGCGTTTGTTTATAAACGTCACACTTTGTAGTGTAGAGTAACCCACCTAGCCTAGAGGATTGAAGATGCAGAACTGGATCCCTCATCTGATATGGCGTAACTGATAGGTTTGATAACCTGTAGCAATTGTTAAGTAGAACGGTTAGAGCTAGCCAGGCAGTGTAGCTCATTTGAAGAACTAAATCACTTCGTCTTGAGTTCCATTTGATTAATGACGACCAGTATCAAACGCAGGTGTGAAAATAGTATGATGACAGTATTAACCATAACTCCTTCTCAAACTCACCAGATGAAGATGACAGTATTAACCATAACTCCTCCTTATACTCACCAGATGGAGATGACAGTAAAAACAATAATTCCTCATTATACTCACCAGATGAAAATGACAGTATTAACCTTAACTCTTCCTTATACTCACCAGATCGAAATGACAGTATTAACCTAAACTCCTCCTTATACTCACCAGATGGAGATGACAGTAAAAACAATAATTCCTCATTATACTCACCAGATGAAAATGACAGTATTAACCATAACTCCTCCTTATACTCACCAGATGAAGATGACAGTATTAACCATAACTCCTCCTTATACTCACCAGATGGAGATGACAGTATTAACAATAACTCCTCCTTATACTCACCAGTTAGAGATGATAGTATTAACAATAACCCCTCCTTATACTCGCCGCCAGATGAAGATGACAGTATTAACCATAACTCCTCCTAATACTCACCAGATGGAGATGACAGTATTAACAATAACTCCTCCTTATACTCGCCGCCAGATGAAGATGACAGTATTAACCATAACTCCTCCTCATACTCACCAGATGGAGATGACAGTATTAACAAAAACTCCTCCTCATACACGCCAGATGAAGATGACAGTATTAACCATAACTCCTCCTCATACTCACCAGATGGAGATGTCAGTATTAACCATAACTCTTCCTAATACTCACCAGATGGAGATGACAGTATTAACAATAACTCCTCCTTATACTCGCCGCCAGATGAAGATGACAGTATTAACCATAACTCCTCCTTATACTCGCCGCCAGATGAAGATGACAGTATTAACCATAACTCTTCCTAATACTCACCAGATGAAGATGACAGTATTAACCATAACTCCTCCTCATACTCACCAGATGGAGATGACAGTATCAACCATAACTCCTCCTTATGCTCACCAGATGAAGATGACAGTATCAACCATAACTCCTCCTTATACTCACCAGATGAAGATGACAGTATTAACCATAACTCCTCCTCATACTCACCAGATGGAGATGACAGTATTAACAAAAACTCCTCCTCATACACGCCAGATGAAGATGACAGTATTAACCATAACTCCTCCTCATACTCACCAGATGGAGATGACAGTATTAACAATAACTCCTCCTTATACTCACCAGATGGAGATGTCAGTATTAACCATAACTCCTCCTCATACTCACCAGATGGAGATGACAGTATTAACCATAACTCCTCCTTATACTCGCCGCCAGATGAAGATGACAGTATTAACCATAACTCCTCCTAATACTCACCAGATGGAGATGACAGTATTAACAATAACTCCTCCTTATACTCACCAGATGGAGATGTCAGTATTAACCATAACTCTTCCTTATACTCACCAGATGAAGATGACAGTATTAACCATAACTCCTCCTAATACTCACCAGATGGAGATGACAGTATTAACAATAACTCCTCCTTATACTCACCCGATGAAGATGACAGTATTAACCATAACTCCTCCTAATGCTCACCAGATGAAGATGACAATATCAACCATTACTCCTCCTCATACTCACCAGATGGAGATGACAGTATTAACCATAACTCTTCCACATACTCACCAGATGAATATGACAGTATTAACCATAACTCTTCCTCATACCCGCCAGATGGAGATGACATTATTAACCATAATTCCTGCAACTCGCTACCATACTTGTGATAACCTTCACTGACCCCCCATACTCACCAGATGTTTAGGAGATACATAAGCTAAATATTATCTGCCATACCCCTGCCATAACCATGTGACAAATTGCAGACATTTCATTGGTCAAAATAGTGAAAATGTTTTCCCTTATGTTCTTGGTTCATATACGTCAACAATGTTTTAGGAGTAAATTTGAATTATGTTCGTTATTGATTTCAACAACCTTTGAGATTGATTTTGGTATTTCAAAAATGTGAAAAAATTGGAATATTATGGAACACTGTGTAGGTTTATAAATATAAATCAAGAATGATAATTTCCCTATCAAATGGATGACGCATGGTTGATCTTGTTTGTTTTATATATCCTGAATGACAATGATGAAATTATTTATTTAAATCAACTGGAAAATTATATCATGATATGGAACGGTTCAAAAGACATCTTATTTGTTGGAAGAATCTTTCAAAAGAGGAATGCTGTTATTATAATATCTAAACTAGTTTGATTAAAGCGTCACAGTTATCTGGAACTTTTACGGTGGAATTATCAAGAATTGAATTAATCAAATGCAATCGTCAATCTTTAATGCGTTAGAAATGAAACACACATGCCGACCTTTCGTGCAGAAAGCAACAATTTAAACAATGTAATTGCAATTGATGACGATCTGAAATGGAACTCGATTTAATTAACTTTTAACAAATCCCATCTGGGAAATATTCAAAGTAAAAGACATTTCAGTCACATAACATACACACTTTGTACAAAATGTTATTTATCACGTTACCATTTTGTCCAGATCATATACTATGTACCTCAAATTTCAGCACAGGAAATGACATCCCCCGGGATGTGATGTGTGAGACGTTGTTGTAGAGAAGACAGCCACACTACGCCTGTAACACCACACTGACAGTGGTGATGTAGGCTAAAGAAGTATACACAAAGGCTGTATGAGACAAAATGTTGATAGAAAATCGATATAATACAGTTCCGACATTTACCCTTCTTCCACATATCTGCGCTTTATGATGAAGTCTTTGACATGTCTCAGCAAGAAGTTAATCCATAACCCTCGTTCTATTAAGAGAGAGCATAAACTAAGAATGATAGCTTTTCCAATGAGTCACCACCCGAGAACTCTTTGAAGTCGCTTCCCCAGTGACGACATGTGTCTATCTGACGACGCTATAGTCGCTATACCTGTAATATGATCGACAAGGTCGATGATGACTATTGGCAATGAGTAAAGGTCAATGTCATATATCAGCTGTTAAGGCCGAGGATGGGATCCCGCGTGCTCCAGAATGGGACCCCGTCTCATAAAGCAACACGTTAGAACGTTCCTGAACCTGTTTCCTTGGCACTGTGCCCGACCTGGTGGCTCTTATGGGTGATTGAGGACAGTAGAATATCGTTTAGTTATTGAGAACGAGGCAGTTGTCTAAACCGATTATAGAGTGTAAAAAATACCTTTCAGGCAATTGTAGTCAATATAAAGCAAACAGGTCAGGGGTCGAATCCAACAATTGCGACCTGGGTCTCACACTGTGTTGTCCCCGTCAAAGGTACTTCATATTCATCCATTCAACTGTACACATGGGTACTTGAGAACGCGAGGTACGGATTAACCGTCCCGAGAAGAGTCGCTTCATCGAAATGACAATTCAGGTTAATGCTATACCGCTAGTCCCCAGTGCTGCGCACAATGGCTATCATACACTAAACTCATTATGTAAGTTTGTCATATCATCTGTTGTTCAATGACTCTGAAGTATCCTGCTGTAGGTGTACGCAGTCCATTCTCTCATTAATTTAAATTACCTCTACTAGTTTGAAATAGTATTGAAGTACTAGTCCTACCTACTCAATTAAGATCCAACAGCTGTAGTGACGCTCCTGTCCTTCATTGTGACGTCAATATGTATTATTCAATACAAACATGATGAGTATGATCAGAATTCTTCAGCCTGTTCTAATGTGATACAGGACTTATGTGCCATTTGTTTCAATTCAACTGTACCATTTCACGTAATATTAGAACACATAATATGTCCTATCCTCGTGTGTTGCAGATATACGGAGTCACATCATTTCTGTTCGTGGTGACGTCTATCGCCGGCTTCTGTCTGGAGACACTGCCAGGACTCCGACCTATGCTCAACGTCACCACATCCTGTGACGGAGACGACGAAGGTATCGCCAACGTGCTCAGCTCGCACAAGGCTCTCAACATCCTCGACGTAATCTGCACCATCTTCTTCACCCTCGAGTTGATACTACGCTTCATATTCGCTCCAAACAAGCTCAAGTTTGTGCGCTCGATGATGAATATCATAGACTTGCTGGCACTCGTCCCTCTGTATGTGCAGGTGATATTCCAGCACTCGGCGCTGCAGGCGTGCTACCTGAACGAAAGGCTGGTGATAGAGATCATGTTCATCCTTAGGATCATCCGGATGTTTCGTATTTTCCATCTTGTTAAACACTACCAGGCTCTCAAAGTGCTTGTGTACGCTTTGAAGGCCAGTTTGCAGGAGCTTTTGATGTTGTTTATTTTTCTTCTGATCGGAATGCTAGTGTTTGCGACTATGATTTACTATGCAGAGAGAAAGGACGCTACGAATCCAAGTGACACATTCAATACAATACCAATGGGCTTCTGGTGGGCCATCATCACCATGACAACAGTAGGGTACGGAGATGTGTATCCAAGTACTCCTATTGGGTACATAGTTGGAACAGCGTGTTCAGTGAGTGGGGTACTATTAGTGGCTCTGACTATCCCCGTCATTTCAAACAACTTCACCCTGTTCTACCGCCATGTTCAGTCTCGCGGCGACGCACCGCCGTCCTCTGATTCCTTCACTGGATTCAACGATAGCACGAACTCCATTGTAAGGAAAGCATCCGCCGCGTCAACTTTGATAGAACCCTACATGAACGGTTCGCTTGGAATTCACGAAAACGACGTCAAAGACAAAGCTTCCCCGATGTTTGTTCCCATAGCCAAGTTTTCTGATGCCAACTCAATGACGGATATTGTTTTTCAGAAGTCTTTGTCCGATTACAGTTTCAAGAGAGACGGTTCCGTGCGCGCACATTCCGATGATGGAGTCGAATACCAAGGGGAGACAATCCTGTAATGACGTTGAAGATAGACATTATCGGCGAGAGTACAATGTTTATGCCTCCCAACACTGCTGACACGCCACAACGCAAAACAAGGAGTCGATGCCATAGATAGTGTAGGTACGACGAGGAGGAGGAGGAGGAGGAGACTGACTCATGGGATTCACCACCCGTCATCTGTCAAACAAGATGCTGGATCGCTGAACAAATAACCCAATATTCCCAAATGGTGACAATTGTTTCAGACACGTGCATCTTGGCAATAACGGACATCGTGTTGACGTAATCAAGAGTTGCCGGCATGGGAAGAACCTCAGACGGTAGTTTGACGTTACGTAACGTGTAACCATAGTTACGGACGAAAGTGTACATAAGCCATAATATTCTATGCGATCCACTTTTTATGCTATGCAAATTTGAAGGATTTTCACTTATCATATTGCTCGAATTCTTAATAATACCGATCGAGTCATTCTGTGCACAGAAGCTGTGAAAGTGACTGGTTTTGTATGCAGCTCTTATGGCGAAACTTTATCAGCTGTTTTATATAACGTAGGAGGTTTAGACAATTATGTGATATGCAATTGCAATTAACTATGTATTGTTTCCTCTTGCCTTCCAAGTACACGTTGCGAGTGCCCTTTTACTGCCTTGGGATTCTCCAGACAGAACAATGTGACATTTTGCAGACATTATGGGTTTTTTTACGGAAAACTTCTCACAGGACTACAACCCGCCTCAGAGAAATTATCAACATCTATGGACACAGGAAAACGATTTCCATCGTTCTGAACAATGTCTGGAGACTCCCGAAGCCCTTTGCTTACGACATTAGTAGATGCCTTGCACTGTTTCCATGTTACTGGCAGTACAACCATGCTCCTGCGTTGGTCTCTGTCCCATCTGTTATCACGGGAAGGACTTTAAAAGCTATATCCTGCTGTAGTATAGTGCTGTAGAGGTGCATATCAATAAGCAATTTTCAGTTATTAATTTATGACTTTCAAACTTTAACCAGATCATTAACAATTTACTCTATTCCATGTTTTTGATCTGTATCATAAGGAAACGGTCGGCTCAGCCCATAGAATTTAATACTTTATAACACTATATAATGTTGTATTGCTACTTTGATATGACCTCTTAGACGTCTATGTTAAGTAGAGGTTGATGTGACTGTTGAAAGCCACTGTGCTACATGTTTCCGCGACGGCTTGTATTACATGCGCTTCTGAGGCGATCACACAGCGGGTCGTCAAAGCACCAACCATCTCATCACCAGGTCCGTCTGTACGTCTCGTTTCTTGTAAGCGCGATATCTCATAAAGTATTTATCCAATGTCTTCAACTTTTGTGACAGCATACATTGGAATATTCCGAAGACAAGTAGATCTCAGTGACTTTGAAATTAGTTTCAAAGTTATCACGACGGAAATTAGTTTCAAAGTTATCACGGCGGCATTTTGACTACTTTTAAACTCTTGTAAAGCGCGATATCTCATGAACCGTTTTCCCAATGTCTTTAATATTGTTGACAACCTACATTGGAGGAATTACGCTGACACTTGTCGATTGTGGTAACTTTGGCCTTATTTCAAGGCCTTATTTCAAGGTCACCATGGCATTTTGACTACTTTTTGAACTCTTTTATTACCGCGAATTCTCATGAACCGTCTCTAATGTTCTTAACAACCAACACTAGGGGACTCCACGCAGACCCCACGTTTATAACTGTTGGTTGTCCTTCATCTAGCTGAAGCATTTCTCCTCTTCACTTTTGTCATAGTACAAACTTGTATACTCTCTTTACTTGTCTGAAATACATTATATTAGAACCAGCTTCTAACCAACTAATAACAACTAATACATATGTCGTTCTGGTTTCACCTTTAGTTTTATTTTCTCGTAATCTCAACGTTTTATTTCCTGGTCACCTTATCACCTGTACGCAGTTGCACCAAGCGACAAAGGCCCTGCAACCCCAGTCTCGTCTTCGTACTAAGGTTGCAATAGTGATTAATGACATGTGTTATCAATTTGCTTTGTGGCCATTGATCAGTATCCAGTTACCCTGTGAACCATCTCTGATAACACTGAGCTGTAATTCCTTCAGGTAAATATTTAAAGGTTTTATGCAAACGTATCCTGGGAATCAAAAACCTGTCTACCTGTTTCCTTCAATCACCATCACGCTTTACTGCAAACACTTTTTCTTCTTTTCGTGCATACATTTTTATCTTCATAATATTCATTTCTTTATTATTCTTCATCTTACCACTAGACGATATGCGTTCATCTGGAAAATTATTCACTCGCATAATTATTTTTTGATTACGTATTATTGTAAATGAGTCCATGAGTACGGAGTATTGGAGTTTAAAACATCCGTGGTCATATTTCTACCAATTAAGTGCAAATATTATAATTTCTGCTACTTGCCTTTCCATCGCCCATGACTAAATGACTAAATAGCATGGTAGAAAGATTTGATAATTTAAAACCATAATTGTCAAGTGTTTGCCAAAATTTATCCAAAATGAATTGGTATTAGATGTTATGAATATTTTTCCTATACAAAAATACATTCCCGATTCAAAGAGGTTCGTTTGTTGAAGTCAAAACTGATGCAGAGTATGTAATTTAGCTAAGAATTTGTTTTCATATGTGCATGCGATATTACTTTGCCTGTTTGAATTGTATGAATGTTGAACGCATGCTTGATGACAAGGAACTCAACCTGTACTTTTCTATTAGTTTTAGTATACACGTTTATAAAACATACGAGCACATGGGAATGACTCCGTGTCCATAGCTACAAACGATTTGCTTTAGATACTTGTAAATATCCAATGTCAAATGTTCCTAACTGGATACTCCATCATCTTATAAGAGAGTATCCGTGTTTTTGGTTCTGAATTTATAATAATAATATGCATTCTAGAAATGAGTTTGTCCCAATGTGAATTCAAAGTCTTAACACTATTGAAGAAATGGGTTGTTTCAAAAGAGACAAGCATCTATGAATGTAATGGTATTATCTGTTACCATTAAAGCATTGACTCTCCACATATGTCGAATACCTTCTTCCCATGTTACCTGGAAAGATATGAGTTGAGTGACTTCTGTGGGGGGAGAATGCTATAAAAGTAGTCCCGGAAATTAGTTGAACAATTACCATGTGTATAGCTCTTACTATGGTAGTATAAGCTATGTTCTAACCACCTACATTCAACTCAGGTCCACGCTTATGGAGATCATTCCATTTCACCATAACTCATTTTATATTTATTATTGAGAAGTATGTGGCTTTGTTATTCATTACACACATTGACTAACTTGTGTTGAAATTTCCACAATTGTTAATTTACATCTAGTGGCTGGGTTACAAATATTGAATATACTTGTACGCTCAGTAAGCGATGTGGTAGTGTTTTAAATCGAACCCCCTGATCATGCACACAGCATATTGCTGTAATATGGTTTTATAAACCTCATTGTTTTATCTCCTTCTTAGTTCAAGAGTAAATTTATGCTAAAATAATGGTATGGGCCAATAGTCATGTTTCTATGATGTATCTTATGCTACTCTACAGAGTATTGAAGAGCAGTAGCACGCGATAGTGTAGAGGCATATTGCGATACAGCAACGGATATGCTTATGTTATTTATCATCTTGATCATACTCAAGTTTGCACATTTTCACGATTCATTGCTTTTCAGATAAAAATAGTACCAACAAAATCATTCATACACATGGCAGTCATGTTTCACCCAACGCATGCTAATTGATAATCTTCTGATCAAATCAAAGGTACAAAATCATATATACCTGCTTTATAAGTTTGTAAGTAATTTGTAATTTGCATTCATGATTTGAACACGCCTGATAGTTGTTGAACACTATAGAGCGCCATGTTCTCCACATTGAACCCGCCTTGGCTGTTTGCTTTCAAATTACTACATGATTACAACTCATTTAAGAACAAGTAATGTAGAGATATTTTGTTGAAGAGACTGTAAGATGTCTTGTAGTTACTTTTTAGACATGGTAGCAGAGAGGTATTTGAGCTTTTACCAAAATCTGATAATTGTGGTTTATTTGGTGCTGGATCACCTGATTACACTTTTGTTGAGATTTGGTTCCATTAATTCGTCTTCCAGATCAGTAAGCTACTTGCAGCCCACCGGCCTAAGTAATGTATATTTCCCATTGTCTTTCTGCACATGCAAACCTTGTTCTTCGGAGCAGTAGTATAAGCCGTGCATTCTGCATAACGAAGGGAGGTAACTCTCATAATATACAGGGGAGGTAACTCTGCAGTTGAATTCTAAATATAGTCAAGAATGTTTTTTGCTCCTACAGTGCACCCTCACCGTGATTTATCAACTCCCGGTTTGCATTTTGCTCTAGTTAGTAGCTGGTTTCCGCTTAAGGCAATTGCGGAACAGTTCGTGTGTGACGTCACTGCACACAGTTGGTCCTCGCCTGCCTTCAGTTTGTATTTTGCTCAATGCCAACTACAGTCTCTTGTGTTTCCTGTTCCTGGGCGGAATAGGCTGCAGACATTTCGTCTTGTCTGCAACTGTTAATAAATTATTTTCTTGAACCACAGCAGTTGTTTGTTCACTTTGTTCTTCTCCAGATTCAGAATCCCAAAATACCTTGTTTCATTACGTCTAAATGCATTTCAAGCACCTTATCCAACACTGCGGTCGACTGACGGTGCACGGTTGGAATTATTCCTATTTCGCTCAAACCAACCTCAAGGCTCACGAATGTCAATGTATCGATCTCCTATATTATACATACGCCTGTTGTGTTCTCCACTTCATTATATGTCCACGTAAGTTTAAAGAATAAATCCAAATAGTAAAAAAACAAGTTAAAACGGGTGACATAAGAATTATTTTGATATCCTGTTAATGACTTTATTAAAATTAATGCTGCATTCCAATGAGTGTGAGAGTTTTATCCTGGGCTATAAATTGATAGTTGTAGGCGGCATGATGCAGTGGCAATTGTTCTTTCAAATTGTACCTTCCCTTTTTTTCATGGTTTCTTAAGTCGAATCTGAACATTTCGACTTCAAAGGAAAAACTAGGAATTGTCTTTTTGACAAATTATTTGTTCGCAGATACGAGACGATATATCAAGGAGCAGCCGTGTTTCAGTTTAATCCCCCTTCTCGGAGTCTCGGCACTGCTGCCCTAGTTCATCAGTTGAAACAGTGGTAGATATTTAATCTCCCTTCACGGAGTCTCGCCACTGCTGCCCTAGTTCATCAGTTGCAACAGTGGTAGATATTTAATCTCCCTTCACGGAGTCTCGCCACTGCTGCCCTAGTTCATCAGTTGCAACAGTGGTAGATATTTAATCTCCCTTCTCGGAGTATCGCCACTGCTGCCCTAGTTCATCAGTTGCAACAGTGGTAGATATTTAATCTCCCTTCTCGGACTCTCGCCACTGCTGCCCTAGTTCATCAGTTGCAACAGTGGTAGATATTTAATCTCCCTTCTCGGAGTCTCGCCACTGCTGCCCTAGTTCATCAGTTGCAACAGTGGTAGATATTTAATCTCCCTTCACGGAGTCTCGCCACTGCTGCCCTAGTTCATCAGTTGCAACAGTGGTAGATATTTAATCTCCCTTCTCGGAGTATCGCCACTGCTGCCCTAGTTCATCAGTTGCAACAGTGGTAGATATTTAATCTCCCTTCTCGGACTCTCGCCACTGCTGCCCTAGTTCATCAGTTGCAACAGTGGTAGATATTTAATCTCCCTTCACGGAGTCTCGCCACTGCTGCCCTAGTTCATCAGTTGCAACAGTGGTAGATATTTAATCTCCCTTCTCGGAGTATCGCCACTGCTGCCCTAGTTCATCAGTTGCAACAGTGGTAGATATTTAATCTCCCTTCACGGAGTATCGCCACTGCTGCCCTAGTTCATCAGTTGCAACAGTGGTATATATTTAATCTCCCTTCTCGGACTCTCGCCACTGCTGCCCTAGCTAGTTCATCAGTTGCAACAGTGGTAGATATTTAATCTCCCTTCTCGGAGTCTCGCCACTGCTGCCCTAGTTCATCAGTTGCAACAGTGGTAGATATTTAATCCCCCTTCTCGGAGTCTCGCCACTGCTGCCCTAGTTCATCAGTTGCAACAGTGGTAGATATTTAATCTCACACTTGCATGTTTCTTACTCTCCCCTCGTAACGACCCCGGCGCCTCAACTATACCTAATCCAATCTACACGAGAAAATAGGGTCCTGGCTGCAGTTATTGATCACAAGATGTGCTTTTACTTAATGAAGGAGAGATATCTTCCAGTGTATAAACTCCTCCACTTCCCCTGTACAGGCTTCACACAGCCTCAGACCAACTGAGGAATGGGGGACAATTAAATGTGATTGGAATCGCTGTTCTGCTAGCCGCGATGAAAGACTTTGCATACCAGATCTAGAATACTTCATCGTATTTCTTTTGTTGTGCGTTATTGGGTCTAGTTCTGATGATAATGTTTTACATAACAGAGTGATGTTGTTTCAAATGAATAATGATTTGTTAACCAAATAAAACATTTAATTGGAATACGAACACTCGTAAAATGGGCTTTGCGTCATTCACAGAGGCGTGTATAGCATGTGCGTGGGTAACAGCATTTGGAAGACATATACCTACATAGACCCTACCCTATTACTAAATAAAAGAAAAGGGATGTAACGACGAAAACACCCATGCTCATTGAAACTCATATTTCGCATCAAAAACATGTTATGGCACAGTCGAAAGCTGAATGATTTCCCCACAAAATGAGCTATAAATGGTCACAATCGGATCATTATTTCAAAAGCTATGCGACAAAGCAGTCCGTATATCGCTACCTCCACAATTTCAAGCCAATTTCGACGCTCACGAAAATCAGCGAAAACTCACCTTTTAAAATCGTTTATTCATTCCAGCAATGTTGACAGCACCTATAAATCGGCAGATTCGAACCGCACAGTGAAACTACAACACCTACATATCATTTCTATGACTGTACTACGGCATATTGTCTCAAATCATCGCCATGCAATGGCAACTCGGTTCGCCATTCAGCCATTGATGACCTTAACATTCAGTTGACCCGACGTTTCCCACATTCAGCTTCCCGGGCCTACGTTGTCGCTAGGGTCTTTGTAGGTATATGTCTTCCAAACGCGATCCACGCCCCTGTGGTGTCATTCACATGGGACGTAACTCATAGCTTTGACTAAAACCGTTTAAAATATAAAAAGAGGCATAAGTCTTTCAATAGAAGATTATTGGGTAGTTATGAAGAGATTTTACATTACCAATTTCAGGTTGCCCAATATACTTGAATTACATTAACAGTCGACTAACTTTGTCGCTTCTCTATTGTGCTGGTATGTACCTCGCACGTTTGTTCCTCTTCACGATCCTGGAAGTGAGTTCTATGGTGGAGTATTTTTATGGGAACTTCTGATCCGAATCTTACACATCCTGGAAATTCGATTCGCTCTCAATATTACTACCAATCACAGAAAAGTCAAGTGTTTATCTATAGATCCAATCAGCGCTGTTATACACGTCCATCGCCTTGGACTTTACATCAACACTAATTGCTGCCATTCGTTATGATACCGATTCTTCATTTAGATCCATTAATGCAGTAGCTTACCTTTTCCGTGTGTATTATCAACACTACACTCGCGGACACGAGAAAGTGTACCTTAGTTTCAAACACAAAAGAAACTAACGGACAAAAGACATTGTACGTAAATATTTTTTTAAAGAATAAATAACAATTTAGTGTTTCCATTGAGAATTTTATATTTCATGAACAACACTTGAACACAACTACCCAATATACCCAGGAAAAAAACATGTATCTTCCCAAATACAGAGTTTGACGAACTTTTTCATCAAAAATGTAAAACATAAAGCAAAAAGGTATAAAAAACCACAAATCAGCATGTTAAGCAGCACTGTGGAAACCCCTAACAACAACAACAACAGCCTAACATCATGTGGGCATCAGAAGTACATGTACAGTTATCAGGCCTGCTCGGTATCCAATGCCACAGGGCCCCTGGCAGGATGACGCCGGGTCAATGTAACCACCATACACCCAGGCGTCCTTTCTGCGAATAATGTCATTATCTTACATGATTGTCCAATTTATCACCTTTCGAGCAAATCCTGTATCGCCAAGTCAACAAAACAATTATTCAAGCACTCATTCAGGACATCCCCTAAAACGAAATCAGCGACTAGTAAACCTTAAAAATCGACTTGTAAAAGAGTTTAATCAAAGCACTGGATGCCATAGTAGACACTGTACAAGAAAATATCGGGTTTGACAGCCATAGAGAGTGAGAGATCTGTTAGAATTGTCACATAGCGAGTCTGACACACCGACGACGCCAGAAGGTTCAACGTTTGGAACAGCGAGACTGAGCACTGGTCATGCTCTCATATGGGAGCAAATTTTGCATCTTCATGAACAATATGGTAGACAGCGTGTGTACCGAAGAATTAGTGACCATTTTGCTCTGAATTGCATCCATCAAGTCAGCCCATTGGCTCATTGATAAATGCCTAGCTTATCTTCTAAATTCATCCTACGTCTGACTCTTCAACCTGTAGACGTGGAAAAATGTGACTTAGTGACGCCTCTTTTGACATTTTCAACATTTGTCTCAGTCATTTGTGTGAATGAAATTTTCATTTTCAGACCCCTCACGTCAATACAGACCTATACCAATGAATGCAAAGTACTGATTGAAATGAATGTTGTACCCATGTTAAAGGAACGAAATCTCAAATGAATAATACCAATTCTTAATTTCTGTGTCGTTCAGTTTTCCTGTAATGACCACTCAAAGACGTGGTATCGTTTCTTTTGGACACCAGTTAATTATAAATGCCTATATATATATATTGGCTTTCTATAATTACAAAGAGTATTTTCATTTTTTTGTGAATTGACGACATAAACGGGAAAACCTCCAGGGGTACAACTTGTCAGAGAAGCGAGGGAAACAAAGTGGCCTGGTTTCCAGGAAGAATCTTACATATAACAGTAAAAGAGCAAACATGAAACCTATGTAGGTCTTCTATTAATAGAAAACCCCAAAGGGCAGGATTAAAGTAGATGGCCGAGGAGTAATGTTTTCTCCAATTTATAACCGTCAAATGTTAAAATTTGTGTTTAATTATTTTGTTTTTCCAAATTCTGCGTTATAGAGAGTATGTCTCCATCACTCACATTATATATTTATAGGATATCTAACGAGCTTCCCCTTTCCTATCAAGTTTATGTCCCGAGTGAAATAATTTTACTTCGTCTCGAGCCTTGGCGAGAGACAAACCAAAATTATTTCACGATGGACATAAACTTGATATGAAAGGGGAACGAGTTATGCATCCTATTTATTACCAACATGTATTTCATACTATTTATTGTGTTTTAAAATATATTTATGTTGTCCCTATAAAGGAACGGAACAGCGGTGTAATATCAACCATGTCACAGCATCTATAAGTTCATAATATTGCGACGTTAAATATTCACGCTTTTAAAATCAAACCGTTCTATAATCTGTGATGTTCGGTATGGCGAAACCAGTTGCACTAGTCATGCTGAAGAAGCGTAACATCTCCCTGCTCGAGGACATGAGATGAGAGTTATCCGTCCTTTGAATGAGGTCATGTCATGGCGGCCGCCATTCGCATGTTTCTCGTCGTCGGAATGTGTAAACAAGCTAAAACAACCCCATGAGACGTTATTTTCACCGAGATACTGAGCGTTTGGTGCAATGTCATTCCCAACGGTAAGATTGAGAGCAAAAATTCTTGCTGCATTCTAAACTGCTCTAGTCATGGTGTGTTTGTTAATTATTCATTAAAATCAATCATTGCGGTGACTACGTGTTCCTGAATTTACTGAACAATGAGATAAATATTAATTATAAGTGTTGTCGTAAAAAACTTTTAATTTCATGAATGAGTTCACGTTTGTAGTAGTAGTCCAGGCAGTGTCAAAGTTCATCGTTAGCCAATCAAATTACTTGAAGGTGTTATATGTGTCATAACAGTTTGTTATGAAACCCCTTTACGAAGTACCACGTGTGTAATAAAATGACTTTTGTCATATGTAAATATTGCTTTGGCCTGAGAGTTATCATCGTTAAATGTCATTTTGTATATTAATCATTTAAACAAACACTAAGTATGTTGATTAAAAAACAGAAAATTTATAAATTCTATTTCATTGAATGATCTTCACATCATTTGTCGAAGGTATTTTCCACCCAAAATAAGCAGAGAAATGACACTAATGAGTACTGATGTTTTTCAGTCTAAATATACATCGAGTCTATCATTTTCAAGCGTGAAGTTTTATTATCGACTCGTACACTAGTACTGTAAACACAGACACAAAAGAGAATCAACGTTTATGAGTAAATGGAAATATACTAGTTTGTGGCGTTGGTCGGTTTATCAGTTGATTCAGTTACACCCAGGGGCAAAAAACGTACCATAAAAAAAAAACGAGATATGTAAATCCAGTGAGTCCGTGAAACGAGAGGCGTTCAATAAAGCTTTCCCCTGGTAGACTTCTACTTTACTGAAAGAAACGAACCTTAGGGTTATGAGTCTTTCTCTAGATAGGCACCACACAGTTTGACACATTTCCCTCATCGCTTGATGCAGCCTTCTAGGCCTTTCTTGTAAAAGGCACCATATCAAAAGCCAGGATTTAACCTCATTAATGTGGGTTTCATCATTAAGGAAACGGGTGCCTTTCAAAAACGACTTCATGTTTGGGAAGAGGAAGAAATCAGATGGTGCAAGGTCAGGAGAATACGTTTGGTGAGGAAGTATTTCATAGCCGCAGGTCTGCGCTTCCGTCTGAGCTACACGTGAGTTGTGGACAGGAGCATTGTCTTGAAGCAGGCGGAAACCTTTAGTGAGCATACCGCGTCTCTCAGACTTGATAGCTTTCCGCAATGTTTGCAGCAAACTAGCGTAGTATGCCCCAGTAATTGTGGTACCCCTTTCCAAAAAATACATCATGATTACACCATGCTGATTCCAAAATACAGTGAGCATAACCTTGCCTGCCGAGGGTTGGACCCGTGCCTTTTTAGGGGGTGTTGACTGAAGATGCTTCCCCTGCTTTGACTGGATTTTACTTTCAGGGTCATAGTGATGGACCAATGTTTTATCCTGTGTGATTAGTCTGTCGAAGGTCATCCTGGTTTTCTTGGCACATTGCTAAAAGAACTTTTGAGCAGTCGACTCATTCCTGTTTTTGGAAAGGTGTGAGCAGTCGGGGTTTCAACAGAGCTGACAACTTCCGCATGTGCATATGGTCATGAATGATTTTCTCAACAGACCCCATACTTATCTTGACATCTTGGGCAAGTTGACGGGAAATTTGCAGCTTCCACATGCCTGATAGAGTCATCATCAATGGCTGACTGGAGTCGACCTGGAATTGAAGCTGTTTCCACGGAGGTCCGACCACACTTGAACTGACATTGCAAGTGTTTGACAACGTCATACGATGCGGCATCCTCTCCATATTTTCTTTAATCTCATAAAAAGTCTCCTTTGGTGTACGACCCTTCAAGAATAAAAACCTGATAACCGCTCTGTACTCAACAGCCTCCATTGTTACACCTTACTCTGCTCTAAGACCTGTGCTGACAGAAAGAATGAATATTTTAAAAGTATGAGACACCACTTGACCTTTGGAGACATGCTACATATCTTATGAGTCAAAAGGGTTTGAGCTTGTTTTACGATCACGACATCCTGCAGTAATGGTGTGTCAACAAAGTGTGTCCAAGAAGATACATGATGCTGACAACATTTCATACAAACAAACCTTCCACACTTCGTTAATTTTACCTTTAATACCAAACTTTATGTCAAGAAAATTCCTTTGAAATAGCGACCTTTAATACCAAACTTTATGTCAAGAAAATTCCTTTGAAATAGCAATTTCAGCACCCCAGGTGTGGTTGAGCAGAGATAAAATATTTAGTATCATATTCTCAAGGACGTAATTTTGTGAAGCTCTTTAATAGATATATTCTCATCACAGACATTCAAAATAAACTTTCTCCGGCAGAAACGTTTTGTGTTTGACTCATTTGATATCGTTTTGTTTGCCCCTCTGTAAATGCATAATGATGCTACTGATATTAAAAAGCTGTTTTTAAACAAGGTATTTTGCTTGAAGCGTATAACCAAGGAGAATATATACATACATATATACCATAGGCTGCTTGTATAACGAGAATAAAAAATTTAATTTAGCAAATTTAAACTGACAGGCAAAAGAAAGTATAACACTCACTTGTTTTCGATTAATTCAATATTTTAAAGAAACGAGATGCATTTAATTATGGCACGATACAATAACACTTTTCGGCAGTAGTTTGAATGACTTAATTGGTGACTGTTTTTATTTTTTAACTAAAATATCATTATTAAGCAGACAGGGGAAAGAAATGAAATTTACACCAACATGACCCCTACCATGTTCAAAATGATGTAAATGTGTGCAGGACGAAGCACATTATCAAAACTAATTTGGGGGAATTTAAAATTTAAAATTTTAATGAAACCATTTTTAAACCGCGCAGTGGTATTCTTTGACTGACTTAAGGTTTTGAACTAATTTAACAAACTAGTCCGTTTTTAATGCGACGTCGAAAACTCGAGATATATGACTTTGAAAAGTTTTATTAATATAACTATCGAGAGAGATCAAGAGAGAGAGAGAGATCAAGAGAGAGATCAAGAGAGAGAGATCAAGAGAGAGAGATCAAGAGATCAAGAGAGAGAGAGATCAAGAGAGAGAGATCAAGAGATCAAGAGAGAGAGAGAGAGAGAGAGAGAGAGAGAGAGAGAGAGAGAGAGAGAGAGAGAGAGAGAGAGGAGAGAGAGAGAGAGAGAGAGAGAGAGAGAGAGAGAGAGAGAGAGAGAGAGAGAGAGAGAGAGAGAGAGAGAGAGAGAGAGAGAGAGAGAGAGAGAGAGAGAGAGAGAGAGAGAGAGAGAGAGAGAGAGAGAGAGAGAGAGAGAGAGAGACATGAAACAGCAGCTCCTAATTGTGTTCAAGAGGTCCATCAACAAGGCGGAGGTGGTATCATGGTTTCAGAAATATGGTTATCACTCCCGACAGCAGCACTTATAAGATACACACAGGTAACCCTGAGCACTATGATACCGGGCTGTCCACCATCGACTGACCTCTCTCCATGGTCAGTGATTGAGGGGACACAACTCCGCGAGGTCAATTTCAAACACTTCGTATTTATGTTTGATCTCGTGCAACTTCCCACTACTTGAAGAAAATGTGATTATTATAGTCATTAGTATATCTAGTTTGGGAATGAGAATAGATGGATTTGAGAACGTATAACGTTTTGGGACGTCCTCTAGGAACATAGTTATATCTTTAAAACTAACGCAAAACATGCAGAAGCACTTTGAAAACTCAATTTTATTGTGTAAATTCACGATATTACCAAGGAATTTAATTTAGAGAACTGGTGATGAATGACACCATGACTGTATACATAATAATCATAAGATAACACTGACTATGTAATAACATGAGTTCGTGTTCGTACACTAAATGGGACTTTACAGGTGCAACTATTCATTGTCAATATTCATAGCTGACAAACAGATCTATCGTATACAGTCAACTTTATACCAAACGGGTTCCATAGCAGGGAACTGTGAAACACACACGGCCATGAGAACATATCCGTACATCTAAAATTACGAAGATAGTTACACAAATCTACATTAGTTCAATTTACAACCGTTCAACGTCATCAACTGACGCGTTGAGTGTTATTAACAGATGTTTGATTTTAAAAATTAACATTTGACCAGGCTTCGATTTCGCGATGTGAATCGTCAACTTGTCAAGTCTGACAATAAGTTTACTATCGCCAGAAGACAACTTAGAAGTATTTTACGGCGCTTCTTTCTCACGAAGGTCTATGTTTGAGGCAAATGATCAAATCAAAACCGAATATTCTTCTGTTTAAAAAAAATTCAACATCACGTTTTTCACCGTGGACACACTGGCAGCTAGTTTTCATTTTGTTTTTAGAAACACATTTCGTGCCGAAATTGTATAATGTGAGTAAAATATTAAAGTAAATGAATGTTATTGAGAACAAAGTTTTCTTGATCATCAAACCCCGGGCCGTGAAGGGATTTAAGACAAGTTCTTTCTAAGTACAATACGTTTTTCTCTTATTTTGTTTTCACTATAATTCTCTTTATGGGCATTTTTATGTTTTCACTTGCAGTAACAGAAGCTCACTTTAAACATTGATTTCATAGCTAAAATTAAAGGCACTGTAGCACTTTTTCTTACTGAAATAAATATATCTCAGGAAAAATTAAATAAGCGTTACCAATGGCTGAATAATACTCATCATTCAATAAAAAGAGTTCCAAAACGAATGTACATGGTTCGGTTAAGCTATGCGAGTCCATTTCCCTTCGAACGGTCGTTTTAAGGTGTTCACATTAAATGGCCACTCGGTAGTTTAAGTGATACCCTAAACACTCAGATTAGAGTTTTAATTATGGCACCATGATGGAATAGTCAAATATCTTGCTGTCTGAACTCTAAAATTCCCATGAGACTTACAAATCTATCTCCCACAATGAAGAGTACAACCTTCGCTTTGTACTTACCACGTTATGCTTATATGGATGCGGCTTATTGAGGTCGTGTAATGGCATCTTTTACCCTCTAACGAAACAATATGTTTTTATTTATTATGTTTATATTTTAATAATAAATGGCAAATTTGAGAAAACATGATATGCGCGAAGCGTGCTACAGCGTCTTTAAAACAATCGTCTTGATTAACCAACTCTAGAGTCTTAGCTAGAGACCAAGATAATAACTACACTCAACCGCAAAAGAAACATCACCACATTTTCAACAGTGTAAAAAACGAAATACTGTTGCCGGACGAAGTCGATTTTGATTGTTTTTTTTTGTTTTTGTTTGTTTTTTGTTTTTTTTAAATTGACATGATTTGTTGAGAGGTAGCCGCAATTTCATTTATCAGAGTACACTACCGGGCAAAAGAAACGACTAGCCTAAGTTTGTGTCGATTAATTCAATATCTAAAAGAAATCAGATGTATTTGACTATGGCACGATACAACAGCACCTCTCGGCAAACGTTTGAATGACTTAATTTGGTGACTATTTTATTTTTTAACTAAAATATCATTAGTTAAAGTAGACAGGGGTAAGAAATGAAATTTACACCAACATGACCCCTACCATGTTCAAAATGTTGTAAATGCGTGCAGGACGAAGCACATTTATTGATTTTCACACAGAGTATGTGTTATATGTCGATGAACAGTTGTGTTTTATCAAAATTAATTTGGGGGGATTTCAAAATTTAAGTTTTTAATTTTAATTAAAAAATTTTTAAACCGCATTGAGGTATTATTTGACTGATTTAATGTTTTGGACTAATTTCCCAAACTAGCCCGTTTTTTAATACGACGTCGAAAACTCGAGATATTTGCAATTGAAAATCATAAATATGATAAAATCAACTGAGGTGAGTCGTTTCTTTTGCCCGGTAGTGTATAATACTTTTATTTTTATGACTGCTGAAGTACACTTGGGGACACAACGTGACACGTGTTGAACTTGACCAAGACACCCTTTTGGTATAAAACGTAGAAGCAAAGAAAGAAAAAGCTTTGCGAGTTCAGTTCATTTTGATAAAATATAGTTCACGTACAGTTCACAATATACCTATTCCATCAATCAAGAAAATATGTTATAACTTCTAGATAATATGAAAACATGACTGTTTGAATTATCAACTACATGAATATGTCAACTGCAAATACGGCAATTTTCATATCATTTTAGTCAACTTACCACAGAGCCAGATCAACATATCGGCTATTGTTATTAGTTATCGGCTCTGTATCTTAGCACTCTGTGTTGTAAATTTGAAAACGTTTATATATGAACAAAATATTTTAGGGCATCGATTAAATTATAATATTGGATATAATCTGATATTGGTGGCAATACATGTTGTTATGATCAAGTATATATATATTATCAAGTGTATGGGAACATGTTTCTCGTTGAATAGATTATAATATAATAAGTAAAGTGTTTGAAACGTATAAGTATGGGCATTGTGCCGTTGGTACATAAACGCCAAGGATAATGTTTGGTAATTTGCAAACGTATGAAGGGTAATTTATTGCAAAATTATTTATACAAGAACACAGATAAAAGGTAAATATCCAGCTCACTGTCATGGGAAACACACTACGCTAAACCAGCGTGATTAATCAGCCCACTTCATGCTCTAAATGGTCATCGTAAAGAGTTAACAGTTTTCTTTTTGGATTATATCTTTTGAAATCGATCTAGATAGGACTAAATCAATGGTATGTGAACTGGACGCCTCGGGTCGTTTAACCTGTAACCTGGAACATGTAGAGAGTGTGGCTCTATCGCTGTATCAACTGCTTCCTAAAATGAATTAGGTGTCAGCGTAATGATTCAGCGTAATTCGATTACCGAATAGACTTGTATAAACCTTTAACAAATTTCTTTGTTTCAAATGATTAAATATTTTTGGTTAAACATTGCCGGGCAAGTATATTTGACTCATTTTGATATTTTGATTCAGTTAAATTAAAATTAAGATAAATAATCGACACAAGAAATTACACTCTTAGTAAACGCCTTCTCAAAACCCAAAACAAGATATCGTTTTTAAACAATAATTACAATGGTATTCAAATGGTTGTGATCACTAGGCTATATAACTCTCAATATCTCACAGTGGTCTCAACCCGAACTTATCCTTGTGTGTCATTCACGCGTTGTGGGGCAGTCCAGGTTATTTTGTTTCCTCTGTGGTCATACATGAATGCACACTATTAAATATTTTATCACACGAACATTGTATGTCGATACTCGTCAAAGTTGGATTGTCTCCCATCTATCATAAACACACCATTTCTTTCAATTGCACTTGTGTCGTTCTTCAAGCCTTATCCCATCATGCTAAAGAAACTTCCCCTTTCCAGCATTATTGCATTCTAAAGAGAATTGTACTTTCAAGTTTGTCAGCAACACCTGACAGTGACGGGATGAAAACCGAAACAACCTCAGTGCATTATAAAATACATGATTTGGAATAAATAGCAAAGCCTCAATTAGAATTTACGGCGATTTTCCCAAAAATTACATAATTATATTGAGAGGACGATTAAGGCATCATGGCGTATGTGTATCGTGTTTTGAACAAAGCAGGTCTACGCTTCATATACCTATTAATTCACGACCGCAATCATCACCATCTTTACCATATTTAGCTGTTAACCTCCTCAAAACAGGAAAATCGCCAGTTGATGTGATCCCATCTGAATTTAACAATTTCTTATCCCTTATCTGGAAGTTTTGTTTAACTGTTTGCTAGATACTGGCATATTTTCAGACAGTTGGAATATAGAGATGATAATTCCTAATTCAAGGCGAAATGGTATCGTGGTAAGCTGTTCGTATAGTCAATGCTGGCGATAGTTGCCTTATTCTGAGGGTGTGGGTTCGAATCCCGCATTGGACTCGGCCCGAAAAAGTACAAGAATTTGTACTATTTAAGGCAGTGTTATCCCAAATATAACCATGTTATATGATAATTCCTCTTTTCAAGAAAGATGACATGACTATCGTGGAATCTCTCTATTGCACACAATGGGGAAACATTTTCACATCTATTCTAGAACACAGGATTAGAATATCAACGAAGTCAATGAAGTGTTAGATGAGTCTCAAGCAGGATTTCGCAATGGTAACTCCACTTTCGACAATATGTTTATTCTTCAGTACTTATGTCAGATATATTTGCGTAAGCCCAAGCATAGTCACATATTATAACGAAAGTAGGAAATCATATTTACCTAGATACTATTATACACATCAATCACATGAAAAGTTTAAGTTTTTAATAACTTCCAATAATACTGAGTGCTTAAAAAATCTCGCAATTTTCTTGAAGCGTAATCTACCTATGTAAATAGTTACTTCGATGTCCACGTGCACTGAACATTGTAAGTACAATATTGTAATTTTGGCCACGAGGCATTGAATATGAATAAACTTTCTTGTTCTTGTTCTATTGCTAATATGTTCTAATAAGCTAATAACATTTATCACGATCCTCACCACCAACATCATCATAACCATCATCACCAACACCACCACAATCAAAACCGCAACCAGCGTCACATCTACACCATCATTATCATTGTAAGAAATATCTTTGTAATAAACTATTTTCACCCAGCAAATGTGCCGTTAGTTAACATTAATAGTTGTTGTGATGAACATGGCAATACACTCCTTGATTGTTTAATATCACCATACAAACAGGTATACGTTCACTCATAACTAAACATCTTCTGTTAGCAGCCGAGACAACTAACACCGTACCTTCAATTCTTAAAGGCATTAACATATTACATATTAGATTGTTTCTGAACTATTCACCTCTACATAAGATTTGAGGTTTCATTCTGCTCAACCCTCCTCCAATCACAACGGGATCCTTGTCCATGAAACACTTATTTAGCTGCTAAATGAGATACGCAGTGCGCCACAGTCAGCAAGTCTCCTTATGTAATCCTTGTTACATGAAACTATGTCGCTGAAAGTCAACTGAAAATGATCTGTTCAATCGGATGTGCCAACAAAAGTTTTTTCCGATATTATATATGCCCTGAAACGTCAATAAACAGGTACATAAACATTAAGATAGTTTTGTTTTCGTAGTTTCGTGATGTTAATAGTAATATATAAAACAATTTCCGATAGATTTGTGATAAAGAACGAGGTTTCTCCCCATCATATTATTCATGCCTAACCGCAGCCATCTTGAGCCCGAGAAAATTGAGAGAAAACAAAAAGCTCACTCACTAACTGGCGACGTGGATGCGAGTAATCAGGCTTTTATCAACACGAAACCTCCCGGGATATTCACCAATTCCTTACATGAGTGTGTTTAGATACAGAAACAATGATAAGAAACTTGCAAACCAGATTGTACTTCCGCAACATTACATTTTTTTAATCATAATAATGCGGGGAAATCAATATTATAGATTTTCACGGAACATTTTATCTTAGTTACCGTAACAGTACATCCGGCCATTGTCTGCAGCAATTCAACTGCTGTAACTCATTGCCGACGTTATAGTGGCTACTCGATGTGGCGTACTCTTATATTATTACCCATATGGTTGAACATTACCGAGTTAATATTATTGATATGAGCAGATGTGCACATATCACGTTTGCCTAGCAACCATTGTTTCACCGCGACTTCCCGTATGTTGTCGTCTGTGACGTCATAACACGATTGTGCGTGACGTCACTGTAGCTTGCCGTCGCAAGAGAAGTGGGCCGTTTCCTGGCTATTTTTATGCGAATCAGACCGAATAAACTGGATAATAAAGAAATTATTACACTCGAAAGTGTGTTATATGACTTTTACGAAACTCGTGCAAATTTGTGTATAACCCTCGCTCTCGCTCGGGCAATACAACAAATCACACTCGTTTCGTAAAAGTCATATGAAACACTTCCTCGGGTAATAATCTCTATAACTTAGACATGGGGGACTCCAAACTCAGTATCAGGCTGTGATGAATTATGTCTTTCCATGGAAGCTGTATTCATCAGCAGGAAAAAGCGAAAGAACATAAACAAAGTCACAGTGTTTTCAATATGAGCCATGAATGTTTTCATTTGTCTAAAAAGTCTACAGGGTTGGTGCCTTTATGTATACATCACTGAATCATCATCAAAGAATGGAATGATGTCGAGGTCACCTCCGAGGTCTATAACAGAGCAGTAATCAATTTGCACGCATGTCGTGTAGTATAGGTCTATAACAGAGCAGTAATCAATTTGCACGCATGTCGTGTAGTATAGGTCTATAACAGAGCAGTAATCAATTTGCACGCATGTCGTGTAGTATGAGGTCTATAACAGAGCAGTAATCAATTTGCACGCACGTCGTGTAGTATGAGGTCTATAACAGAGCAGTAATCAATTTGCACGCATGTCGTGTAGTATGAGGTCTATAACAGAGCAGTTACAATTTGCACTCAATTTGTTTCGTATGACTGGCGATGAACCCTGGACCAATCATAAGCCTCCAGATACCACAGGAACAAAAGCAGTGGGCATCTCTGGCATTAAGTGTTGGAGATCGTCTGAAAGATCACGCCCCCCAACTGCCCACGGGGAAGTCTGTATTCAGCTGCATTCGCCGTGCTTCCTTTAGTGACCTACTTCTTTCTGAATATTTTTAGAAGTATCACCCCATAAGAAGCAAGACAGACTGATCGCCGCTGAGTGAAATAGGATATTTATTCGCAAAATAATACTGTGAACGAAATAAACACTTTGCTAGTTTAACAGGTATAACAAATGTAGCACCGAATTATCCTTTCTCTTTGTACGTATGGAACAATAGTGGATTCATACAACGATCTGACCTTTGTCTTGGCATTAAAGGAACTCTGGCTGTTTATCAATATGTACAGCAACATATAACTTAGGTTTCTTAAGGGTAAGATGTCATGCCACATAGTCACATTCGGATTAATTAAAATGGGATTTCAATTTGGCCATTACTCGATATCAAATTTCTGAATACGGCCCATAAATTACTCATATAAGACTTTTTGAAAAACCGCCTAATTCAGCCCCGGCGGTCAGAATGCAAATCTTCGGGGGTGTAGTCCCTGAAGCGATTCCTCCTATGGCGTCACAAGAGGAATCTCGTTATCGGCGATAGTCATAATTCAACGTACTTTCGAACATTTTGATCGTTAATTTCACAAACAAATCATCAATTAAACAACTTATAGTGTCCATATATCGACTGTTTAGATATCCAAAGAGGTAATTTCACAGATGACAATTGCATCATTTTTCCATTCGATTTCACACACCTCATAAATTCATCTAGCGGTATTGAAAATTAACATTAATTGATTTACGACGCTCAGCGCGGCCAGGCTCTCTAGCACAAACACCTAGTTGATCACCAGTCACGCTTCAAGGATTGTCTTCAAACCGGTCGCCGAGCTAATTGCCAACATGGTTAAAAACAATAATACAAATCGTCTCAATAATCAATTGCAAGTGTATTTTGTATCGATTTAATGCTCAATTGATTCCGATATATTATGTACATAGAGGTAATAATCTGTCATTCTTGAGAAGAATGCTTTACACGTGAACTTTAATATTCGTGTAACTCTTTATTCTGCTATACGGACCCTTACCGTGAAATAAACCTGCTTAAATGGCACTCAACTTTACATTTTGAGATATTAACTTTACTAATTCAAATTATGAAGATAAATCAACGAATTGTGAGGTATACATGCTCTGCCACACCCTCCTCCTATGGTTTGTAACCTTCTCCACATTGAAATTCAAATCAATAACCACACGTATACAGGCATTGTGACTGAGCATAATGGAGACATTTTTACCCTGCAGACTCCGGGGAAGGTTATATTGTAAGATCTTGAGCGATCTTAATCTAGATTGTTTTACGACTGATTTTGCAATAGTTCAAGACAAGCGGAAAATGTCTTTATGTCAAATGATAGAGAACTGCTCTTTGAATAGTTGCCTTCACACGCAGTCTTGGCGAGGCCACTGGGGCCGACGTCATCTTATATCCATTCTTGAGTGACTTTTAACAAATGATGCTTTGATGTTTTTTTAAATAAAACATGACATAATAAATTCGGGGTCCCTTATTTGCATAATGTTTCCTTTTTCGCGGTTTAATTGAATTTTGACTTGGATTTTCTTATCCTGTCCAAAGTGTAGCTCATGACCTTTCCACTCAACTTTCATCCAACTTTCTTGATATGTTAATCTACCACCCTAGTCTTTCAGTTCTTGGTAACCAGAAGTCCGTTAAATGAATTTGATTGATAATAAAACCTAGTAAATATAAAACGATTTATAGATATGTCAGCGTGATTCTTCAATAGGTGTCTATCAAAATCTCATAAGCAGATTGATGTTTATACATACCCATCTACCCTGTTTAGGTGAAATGATTTTTAACTAAAGCATTTTATTGTTAAGTGTTCAACTAGGACAGCTTTATTTACTTTCAATTCACCACATCCCAATACCGCTTTTCTCCAGGAGATGAGCGCTCCCTCTCATGTGTAACTAGGTCGATGTGTAGAGATGCTGAACAAATCAACTCAAGATACTTTGTAAATGCAATGCGAGTTCACAGGATCCAGCTTGTTTTTAGAAAAGTGTTCATAATAATTACGTACTTAAAACGTTTAGAACGGAGGGCTGAGGAAATTAACCACATAACGGTCTGTCAACCAATGAACAGAAAGGTTGATATTCATAAGTAGCAATGGTAGTACAGCGGGCAGTACACTTAACGTGTATACTAAAGGTATCCCGGGTAGATATACGAGGCGCTGGAGATTCGGTTACGGGGAAACGTGTTAGCAAGGACTTCTGTTTCTGATTCTGACTTTAAAGAAAGACTGAACAAGGTAATTAGAAATTTGAAGCGAGAGCCTCTTTTAAATTAACCTTGTTTTCTGTCCTGAATTATAAGCAGTTAATTTTTTTATTCTATTAAATATCAATAGTTAAACTATCTGAGTCCAGGAACAGAGCCCTGATTATTTGTGTCAAATTCAACAAACAGATGGATATTTTCAATAATTAACCTTATAAGTGCCAATACATCCTGAAGAGACATTTTGCGAAAATACAATTAGTTAATTTAATTTCTTATCACAATTAACCATGCGCTTACTTTAAGGTATTTTCCTCATTTATATAACTTCATATTCATTTTAGTGTAAGATCATTGTGCAATCATTATATATTAACTTGACGGATTTTACTTATTTTGTTAAATAAAAGTGTACATAAATCTAAAACAAGGGTTTAAAAACGAAACCATATAAATGTAATTTTTCAAAATAGTTACAAAATAGCATGCCAACCACTCGGAGTATGTCAAATTCGCAAAACATCGATTTTTCTTGATATTAAATCATACATTTTATGATGTACAGTCGGGTTTCTGTTTCACAGCAATGACGAATGTGACGGGTGTAGTAAGGGATGTGGTCGACGCATGGATGGATACGGCAGGTATGCTATGTTTTTCTTGGGATATATGCCTTACAGATTTATCTTAATGCGTGTATCGCGAACTTTTGGTACAGTAGTTTATGCCGATACTCGTTTTCATTTTGATTCATGAGGGTATTTATAAACATGTCGGAAACTTTGACGCAACGGCGCCAACTATATGATGAAGTAACCAAAAACGATGTTTGGATCCTAATCGATGATCCAAATCCAAATCGATGGTCAGTATCTTTGACCATTGATCAAGATGTATAGTTTTAGCTCACCAGGCCTGAAAGGCTAGATGGGCTTATGGCATGGGCCGTCGTCCATCTGTGACCATCTGTCAAGATGTATATTTCATATATTCGATATAGAGTATGACCTATCGTTGGAAAGATCTCATCGGGGCGAATCAAAATCGATGGTCAGTGCACCCCTTTGACCATCGGTCAAGATGTTTATTTTTTATATTCGATATAGAGTGTGTGACACTTCATCGGAAAGATCTCGTCGAGCCCAATCCAAATCGATGGGTCAGTGTACTCCTTTGACCATTGGTCAATATGTATTTTTTATATTCGATATAGAGTATGACCTATCGTTGGAAAGATCTCGTCGAGACGAATCCAAATCGAAGTCAAGATATTTTATTTTGTCATTCGCTTTTGAGTGTGACCTATCGTCGGATAGAACGATAGAACGATTTCTTCATCCTCCTCACCGTTGTCCTCACCATTAAGGTATAAGGAGCCTGTGAGTTTAGAAAGTCAGTTGTTATGTATGTGATACCAAGCGATGTGAGGTAGCTGTTATACTTTCAGGTGTAATAGCAGTATAACATTTGATATACATATCGACAACATATATACAACTTGTTGTCACCAAAGCTTGTCATTTAGAGATTGATAGATGTTTTCGATATCATTTCATCTAGGGAATTACCCATCTGTGCCGATACATACTACCAGGGATATCAGAGCTGTTGAGGTGTATCAATAAGATTTGAATTTTGTGTTTTACATGTACATGAACATGTCAACTATATTTCTCCGCAGATCCCCGTGCGAAGGTCCTGCCTCTGATGAGTTCGCCGTATCCTCTCCTCTGTATAGAGATTACCTTTCTATCCTTCGTGTGCCTCGGTCCTAAGATAATGCAACACAGGAAGCCCTTCCAGCTCAAACAGATTCTTCTCTTCTATAACCCCGCCATGTGTCTCTTCAATTTCCTCCTAGTCTTTTTCTTACTCGTCAAGGTCAGTTTCATTACTTTCATGATACTTTTCGCAACATATATTGGGACACCGTAATATCGAATTCTTACAGTGACTCTATCATTCAGTGGACAATTACTTTTCAATATAAATTAATTAACAACAGTAAGCGATGCATCTGCTAGATCGCCCCTTTTCAAGTCATAGCATGTAGATTTAATACAAGCAAAGGGAACGGCTATGAGACAGTATCTATAGCATGTATTCGAATAAATTAAGTCAGTTTATCGACTACCCATTCATAATACATAAATATGGTTTCAAAGACATTATCACGATGGTCACATGACAATGACACTGTGACGCGGCAACATTTGGAACAGCTCAAATCTCTCACATTTTGAGTCAAAACAAACAATTGTGATGCACCCTTGACCTACCATAGAACCGGAAGTCCAATGGGCACCACTGGGGTACAGAACTGTTTTATCTGACAATATATGTATATACCTCAAGGCCCATTTAACAGTTTTTGAACTTGGACGTTTTTCCGGGAGAAAAAGGAAGCAGGGCCTTACAAATCCTATCGAGAGGGTCTTGCACTAGATATTACCCTACTGGGAGGGCTTTGTCCAGTATAATGCCTTTCCAACAGGGTATTATACAGTAAAATGACTTCTAACTAGGACTCCTTGCACTCAATAAATAAGTCCAATTGAGTAAGGTAATCTATCTACAAAATTGCCAAGTTTCAAATTGTCAAAGCAGACAATGCAGGAATCGAACCCGCAACCCATTTGACCACAGGGGATTGTTGACTATGAAGAGTTGATTATTAAGTGGTATTCTGCTGTCTAAGAACTTTGATGATATTTTGTATGCGCCTTATTTTACTTGGATCGCCTATACTGTAGTTAAAACATTTATACAATAGCACTCACATTAGTCTAACGAGCCTTCGGATCTTCCCTAGGGTAATGGCCTCTTTTTGCTAGAAGGCCCTCGTATTCAGATATTCTCCATTACTTAAAGCTACCCCAAAGGAGTATCGCGGCATCTGCAATCGCAGAAAATAACTCAGGGCTACAGGTTGTCCACACAAAATATACACGTGCTCTTAGGATAGAATTGAGTTCCTGTTGTGTTGCGTAACAAATTAAATTGGAACACCTGAATAAGTTCTGTTTTGGAAATGAGTATGTATACCCCCACCTGTCAATGAATAACCTCATGTCCCAGTCTCAGAGTAATTAAAGAATAATTTCATGTCTCAGAATAATGAATGATTTAACAAGTGTAGTATTAACCCAATCAGTTCTTCATCTCACCCACAGGTGTTTACTCGAGAGAAGATCAGCTGGACATGTATGGATGTAGATCGATCTCCGACTCAAGATGCGATGGAGGTACGTCCATATAGATAACAAACATCTTGCATTTCTTCTTAATGGGTCGATCACGTTTACAAGTATGGTTATAAAAAAAAGACAGTGAACAGTAACTATTGACTACCGGTTTATTGGTACAGAGGGGTAATGTACATTGTATACAGTAAGATAATGAGTATTCTCAATTTCCTCGAGATAAGAGAGATACAAATCATACTTTATACAACTTTTTACCATTGACTGAGAAAATTAGGGATATTAATTTCGATGTACGAGAATTAATAATTAAGTCTAATAACTGACTTGAACCATGTTTCAGTGACCCCAAGAGGCCATAGTAAACAAATCCTTCAATAAACTCATGTAATTCAAGTCTGAAACTTTATGTGGGAAACGAAATTATAATGTTTTATGAATCAACTGACAAGATCAGATGGGTATTTTACATACATATAGTACTAGCTTTACCAAAGGAGAAAGAAATGGTGACAAAAAACGAGTGTAGTGACCTTGGCACATTGTTGCGGTGAATTGACATATTTTTTCTATCACAATTAAAATCATGAATTTTCATTTTACTATAGAGTTAAAAAAAACCTCTTATTGTATTATTTTTCATACATTTTATGGCAATATTGCTAAAAATCTATTTTTTGCAATTTTTTTTATTGTTAACCCCTTAATCGAAAAAAACGTGAAGAAAAAACCAATTGCTATATAAAAGCTAATAAAATTAGATAAGGACAGCTATGTCTATCAAGAAACTGTGTGCAAATAATTAAATTTCAATTAATATTTGACAGTCTAACAGACGACTCCTCATGCTTATTAAGATCAGTTATTTGACAGTATTAATGTAATCTTTGTTATTATCCAAAACTGTCAGAACAGTAATATTTTGCACAATGCCCTGTCACTGTCAACCACATGATATCAAAATGCTTTTACAAAATCATATTAATGCTCACAATGCCATGACGTCATAAATATAATGATGTCACAATTTTTAGACACCACTACACTGGCGGTTTAATGGCAGTGCTCACAGATGAACATTTTTCATTTAAAGTAATGCAGAATGATTTTGACTGATAAAAGTAATATCACCATCGTGTCTGCTGTTATCAAATATATCAACACGCGTTGATAATAGTTCAATATCCTCTACAAGTCTCGGATATTTTTAACTTTTGTCAACTCGTTGATATATTCAATATCAGAAAACACTCTGAAAATTTCTATATACACTGTCCGACAACCTACAGAGCAAATACGACGACGGAAAATTATTTTGATAAGTGTTCTTCAAAATGTCATAGTCATATTTACATTGCACATCATTCACAGATGGTGTACATCGGGTGGCTTTCATTCATATCAAAGGTCATCGAAATGTCAGATACGGTACGTAACATTGGTATATCGAGATTTCAGATACGGTAAGTAACATTGGGTATATCGAGATGTCAGATACGGTAAGTAACATTTGGTATATCGAGATTTCAGATACGGTAAGTAACATTGGGTATATCGAGATGTCAGATACGGTAAGTAACATTTGGTATAGCGAGATGTCAGATACGGTAAGTAACATTGGGTATAGCGAAATGTCAGATACGGTAAGTAACATTGGGTATATCGAGATGCCAGATACGGTAAGTAAAATTGGGTATAGCGAGATGTCAGATACGGTAAGTAACATTGGGTATAGCGAGATGTCAGATACGGTAAGTAACATTGGGTATATCGAGATGTCAGATACGGTAAGTAACATTGGGTATAGCGAAATGTCTCCGTCAATACGATATGATGATCGAAGATAACCACATGGTTACTCAATGTTTTAGAAATAAGAGATCATTGTATATTTGGTCGTCATTAGAGAACTGTATGGCCGAGCCACATGTGTATACCTATTATTTACAGCATATTGTGCCGATAAGATCTTGATGCGCCTTGAAACATTTGGTCGTTTCCATTTGTAGTCTATCTTTTTTGCTGTTTGATATATACGTAAACACTCATCATCACTTCTATTTCACGATGAGAATCAATGGACCAATTCGTAAATTACGAAAATGTCTTCTTATATCCATGGATATGTGTACAGATAAATAATAACATAAATTATATTAAACGCTAGATGGGTGAAATTTTAATACTGAAATAAAGTGCTCTCACAAAAGGGTAAATAAGTGCTACCAATGGTTATATAATATTAATATACTCCTGAATCATTTAAAAATGGGTTCTAAAACGAATGTACATGGTTCAGTGAAGCCATGCGAGTCCTATTCACATCGAGCGGTCATTTTAAGATGTTCACATTAAAATGGCTCTCGAAGATAGTTCAAGTGCTCTGATTGATGTAGCAATACCTTAACACTCAGTGTAGAGTGGCACCATGGCACTATTGCACCATGATGGAATGGTCAACCATCTTGGTTTCAAAATCGCATGAGACCTAAAATTATACCTCTCACAATGAAGACTTTCACATTGTCGCTTTATACATCTCACCTTTTTCTACCAATGCGGATAATTGTTTTCTATGTTTTACCCTCTAACGTAACAAGATATTGCATAACATTTAATAATATATGGCAAATTTGAAGACAAATAATATAATAATATATTTGTTTGCGAAAGTAAGGAAAAGAATTCAAGTAAGTGATATGTCCTAACGTTGATTCTGGATCGACATGTAGGCATTATATATTCACATGTATCACATACTTTATTCTCGTTTTGTGCATTTATTATTATATATTTCAGGTATTTTTCATTCTGCGTAAGAAGTATTCACAGCTATCGTTCCTTCACATCTTTCACCACTCCACAGTTGCCATCCTCTTGTGGCTATGTGCAAACTGGCTCCCCGGAGGACAAGGTACATTTACTTACCCATTCAAGTAACATACGTTTTAATCCCTCACACACACTGCATATAATACAATATAAGGATAAACAACATTTGTATGGAGGTAATCTTTTTCAACGTCCGTTTTGTGTTGTGAAATATCTACTGGTCACGTGACCTTGTCTACTCCATCAAAACGCAATACAATCCTCGACTTGCAAACTTGCAGAAAAAAGCTGAAAAGGTCACGTGTTTTCTATCTAATGAAAGGAGAAGCAAATATCAGAACTGACGACATGAGCACAAAATCTCTAGAATGTACTGTGTAGTAATGTTGTAAGTTTGACTTTTCGTGACGTAAATAATGTTATATACATATATTGTTGCAGTTTGGTTAGCAGTGCTGATCAACTCAGCCCTCCATGTGATTATGTACGGTTATTACACGTTGGCAGCCATTGGACCACACATGCAAAAATACCTCTGGTGGAAGCGCTACCTTACATCGCTTCAAATGGTATGTGGACATGATTGATCAAATAAGTAATCTATGAAACAAAATTTTTAAAATTTGCATTGAGTCCAGCCTAAACAGCCTAACCACCATTTATAATTAAGAGTAACACACATTATATATGTTAACCTACACTCCCAACTGGGTGTTTTGTCGACAGATTGTTACATTGTCGTGGAGAGCAAAACAATCTGTCAACCGCTGTTGATGTCTTAATTGTATTCCAATATTTCTTAATTATGTTCATGTCGTAACGGGTAAAACCTAATCGTAATAATCCAAATAGTGGAATAATTGTAATCTGGAGGAGAGGTACATAATTAATGAATTGATTAGAATTGCATGGTGCTGAGTGACAGTAAATGTTTATTAAAACAATACTAATTTACTTTCCGCCATTTTTTCAGGCACAGTTCATCATAGTTATCATCCATTGCTTTATCAACGAGATGACAGAATGCAGTTTTCCTAAAATTTACAACAAACTAATGATGCCCTACTACCTGCTTCAATTCGCAATGTTTCTGAATTTTTACACCAAAACATACAACAAAACAAAGAAAACAGAATAGTCAACTACTGGTGAACACGGACAGAGTACAAGAAACACAAGGACAAGGGCGTGTTTAACAAATAAAATATCCTGTTTCCTGATCTTGTTGTTGTTAGTCATGTCATAAGAAGTTTTGTTAACGAATAAAACTGTTTTATTATTCGATATTCATAAATTGTTCGTTATTCTTAGTTACTGTATGGTGGGAAATCTAACAAAATGGTATAAGAAGATATGCTGTTTGCGTGAAGGGGAAAATTCAATTTATATATATTGCATACCTCGGGGCCCTCGTTTGTTCCGTTAACTTTGAATGAAGATATAATTTTAATAAATATTCATTTATTATTCAAACCTTAACAAAGAAACGTTTGTACTTTGGATGATTGGACAAATATAACATGTAATGAATTTTAATCATGCTATGTATTAATAGTGTTCTATATTATTAGGATCGGTAACCAATTTTTTCGAAATACCAAACAAAACGTGTTTTTTTGTGTTGTGGTTTTATTAAGGTGTATTTCATACACTTATTAAACTTATTAATGTGTATCTCATACACTTATTAAATAATTTTGAAATTAGGATGAGAAGTAGCAACATTTTAAACTTTTGAAATACTCAGTGTCGTATTTTGGAATGGAATATAACTTTTTGAATTGATGATAAAGTTGTTTCTAACCGGTGCAAGCGAATAAATTTGTTTTAGTTCATTAGTGAGAAGATGTAATAATATCTACTTATTCTAATGTTTGCTGTTTATGGTACATATATATCCAGAGCATAGACAAACATTACATTAATTATCTATAAAGGCAGAAATTGTAAATAATCATTCTTTTATAAATGTCAGTCATAAACACTCCAGTATCCCGAGTATAACTAGGGTTTTAAAAATGTCAATGAATATTTGAAATTTACATGAACAATCAATATACCGATGAAAGGAAATACAGATGGAGAAATAATATTGATGTTCGGGATGTTGATTATGCTTTTGTCTTTTTCCTGGTTACCTCCTATCTTCAACCAGGCATGTATGTTACTCATTGGTGTCGCTTTGGATCAATGCATCTTTAATCACAGAGAAGACCATCGGCACCAGGGTCGAGTGACAATCAAGAACAAGGATCGGATATTGGAGTGATAGGCAGCACTTATATACTGTGTAACCTATACCTTATGAATGTGGCCTTGGTGGTAATAATTTAGTGTTGAGTGTCCCTTTCCCATACTTTTAGTTGATATTTGGGCTAAACCAAGTATAGTATATTAGTATCAAACCAAACTTGAGACAATCTGGTATGGTCTTGATCTCACCACATATAGTGACTCGTGGAGAGGCAGTCAGATAGTTAATTTGGTCTTACTGTGTATACAATAACACGTAATGTATAACTTATACAATTAAATTGATGAAATGAAACGTTTAAAAAAACAAATCATTATTTTTGGAGTTTAACTAAAATAACATTAGTATTGTAAATAATGAAAAGATACTTTTAAACAACATATTTCACCTTTTTGCCATTGGGCATAAGGAATAAGTGCGTTGTGATAGAGTAGTGGATATAAATACACTGATGGAGTAGGGTGATGGAATTATTAAATAAATCATGTTCAGGTATTTTTTTACATTTACATTAGGATCTTAAAAAGATTATATATACCAAATTCTTAAACTTCGATCAATTCTGGTAACAAATGGAAAACTCTGGAAACAATTGTACACTAGTCTAGGGCAGACTCAAATCAGAATGAAGTGACTTCTTTAACCATAAACCGGTTCAGATTTTAAAAATCCATCGTGTGTTTGTTGAGATGTCTACATGAGTGAGAAGACCATGGTTATCTCAGTATGTCGAAACTGTATTGCTAATATAAAGTATTCATTGAAAGGATATAGATATTTGCAATTCATGATGTCACCAAGTCAGATTATTATCATATTTTCAAAACGATTTGTTACACCTCGTGGTTTTATTTTGGCTGTTGAATTGAATTTATTTTCGCTATATGGGGCGTTCTATTATATGCATAGTGTACTGTTTTATGTTGTTGGTAATCTTCGTTTCTGCTATTCAAGAAATTAAATGGGTTTCTATGAGACGCATTATCATATACCCTTGACTTGATTGCCAATCCCTTTCCTGCAGATCGAGGTTAAACATGGTTTAATCATATGTTAGGGTCTGCAAATGTACATTTGAATAATGACGTTACAAGTGACCTTTGGGCTATCATATAGAACATACTAACTGTACAAGGGATGGAGAATTATTATAGTAGTGGCATCTAAACATACTTGATAATGATAACGATAATGATAATGAAGATTATTTTTGAATACTGAGAACGGAATATGCTAAAACATGTTATTATAATGCAATTAGCTTTTCAATGCTTCCGTTTCAGGTACCATATCTAACTTGTTGCCTGGTCTGCATTGAGGACTATTTCTCCATTACAAATTTGAAAAATAGTTATAAGGCAATCTGTGGCAAATTGCCCGAGACTACAACGCGTGTCAAGATTGACCGAGCGATTTAACGTTGCCACTAAGGTTTAAATACACAATCATACTTTAGACACATATACATCTCACGTAAGTCATAATTGTCTAATGACTGCTCAGCAACGTTTTTCACTTTCTAATTCGTGAGTATATCTGACCCAGAAGACGCTCTTATGTCCAAGTCAAGCACATCATCTTCGACATTATTGGGAAAAGTTTATGCTTGCTGTTGTCCAAAGGTGTCCTTTTGTACAAAATACGGGAAAACATGTATGCATTAACCATTATTGGAATTAGCTTTTACCACAAGTTGTAATGCTGAACAATACCTCCATGACATGCAACATAATTCCGAACCTCTTATCATTTTCTTAAACTTATATTTAAAACAGTTAGATGCCGAGGAATCTCCATTAATGATAGAACATGCACTCTCTCTAATTTATATGATCTTGGATCAGAATTTCATTATCTTTTTTGTATGTCCAATATTACAAGCAGAAAGAGAAACATATATCCACAATTATTATCAAAATAGACAAAACATGTATATGGATATTTTATTCAATACTAAAATGCTAATAACGTCAAGAACACTTGCAATTTCTGTAAAAGTTTCATACCCCAAACATGTATCTGAACTTAGAATCTGAAATGTGCATGCGAATGCACATGCCAATACCCTGGCTGAATGTGAATAAAATATTTCTCCAGCATGGATACAAGCCCAACATACCTACCAAAGTGCTCTTGTCAATTTCGCCATGTACAGCGTATACCTTTAACCAAGGCACCACGACACTTCACTAGCATGACGTCATATTTACAGATGAGTCACGTTTTCAGCTTTTTACTATTGACCGAAGGATGCGCGTAAAGCCTAAAGGGTGGCACATAGTGGAGCTTCTATTTATGTTTGGGCTGGAATCCATTTTAATGATAAAACAGAACTTGTGGTGCTAGAAAAGAATGTCAATCAGAGGACAGACAGAAACATCTTGAACAATCATTGTTGCCCCATTCGAATTCTAATATACACATGGATTGAGAATTTACCCTCTCAAACTTGCCCGAGATCATCTTGACCGTGCCATCAGACTACTTTATAACCATCCTACCACTTTACGTGAATTACCGGACGTTTTAGTCAATAATTTGAACAGCATAGCCATGGCTGATGTGAAAAAAAACTGATTGACAGTTTTGAAGCAGCTCAACACGTTATTAGATTGTCAAAGTTCTGAAACTTTAGATGTGATTATCATTGAAACCACGAATACAATAACCTATTTGATTTATGCAAATAATACCCTGGAAGGGCCAATGAATAGTATCTAGTTTTGAACAATTCAGATGTCAAACAAGGTCAAACAATGCAGTTTTGTGTAGAAATCAAACTGCAATCATTGATTTTAAAGACATATTTGATTCTTTTGTATGTAATATGTTCGAGGGATGCATGACAACTGTTATTGGCCAAAAGAACTTTATTAGGTTATGAAATATATCCAAAATGTCATTCATCATGCTATAAAAGTTTTACTGTTATGTATGTTTAAAACGCTGTTTTTAAATGGCCATTAAGTGAACATTATAAACTATGGAAATGAAGTTAATGAACGGTAATGTCAACATTATATCCTTACTGCCTTTGGTTTAATACGCTGACACATCATTGGAGCAGGACGCTTTTAGGCATGGCAAGAAAACTTACTCAACTATTTCGCTGTTTCATTGTGTATGTCTCGCCTTTAATTGAGGAGATTCAAGAGCGATGATTTTAAAGCGCTCTATTTAAACGAAAGACGCAATAATAAGGTATCAAAAGTTAATACACTATAGTTGACGGTTGGAGATGTTGATTGCAATGTGTTGGTATCGCGTTGGGATGGGATGGTTGAGGGAAGCAATAGCATCACCTTCGAGCTACCTGTTCATGACAAGTGTCCAACCAAACAGTCAACATGAATTAAAAACATCCTTATAGCCAAGGAAAAAAACTTCCAACAAATGCCACACAACACATATCCAAAATAATTTCCAAACAATAATGGTCAGTGTATAATTACAAACACACTTAGGGTATAAGTATTTATTTTCTCACTAAGTATCACATTTCAACGTATTTGTAACAAATAAATATGAAAATCGGGTACATGAAGAATTCATTTGTGCTAGGAAGTGTTTATTTATGAACAGAAAGTTTCCTGGTTGCATCGAAACGGGTCTCCAACAAGTTTCTGGCCTGAATATGAACAAATGTCCGAAACGCATTTATATTGTACATTCATGATGAACATTCCAATGGAGAGTACATGGCACGAACAGCACGAGAAAACCTGATATACCCTGTTCTTCAATGGTACCCCAACATTGTCTAACAAAATGGACAGAACTGGATGTTTAGCTGTGGTCAAGTACTTTTAAAGCAATACAATCCAAAGGAAACTCATGAAGATATGTCACAAACATAAGATTACTCTGCTCCATCATATAGCTGCTGAGTTTACTAGGGCTAGAGTAGGCACCGAATATGAACCAGGCCCTTGTGTTACTACAGGGGAAAACAGTAACGCTATGCTCGATGAAATAATGCAAGACAGGCGTGTGACCATTAGATACTTAGCTGTTGCTCGCCAAATAAGTAAAACATCAGTTACATTGTAAATGAATATACAATAATACATAACATATGAGTAAGGTATCGGCACGTTGGATCCCCAGAATCTGAAGACCAAAAGCGAAAGAGTCTCATTGTAAGTCAGCAACTGCTGGCTAATACTAGAGCGGCAAACGAGAAGGATAGCTTTTGTAAATGTCTCGAAAACAGGTGACCCATGACAACAGGTTACTTGAGGGTATAATTCCTACTCCGATACAGCTGATTACAAGTAGAAAGGATAGTGTCCACATGTAGGGCAGAAGAGGACAGAAATAATGGACATTAACCCTAATTATGTAGTCCATGTTAGAGGAGAGGTAATAAGACGATTGGCTGCAAGTAGTGCAGTAATGGGGGGACAATATATAGAGGATATTTGACATTTCTCGTCGAATAGCATGTATATCTCATCGAGAGAAGTAGAACTGTATATTTTCACGAGTTGCGCAGCCACGAGTGTAAATATATTATTTCTTCTTCACGAGATGAGATATACATGGCATTCGACGAGACATGTCAAATATTCTATTTATTAGATTTAACAAACCATGCATATAGATGGTAAATGACGTTCATTTAATAAACGGACCCTCCGAGATCGCCTTCCTTTCCACGGCCATCCTATGTCGTCATCCTATTGTTACGATGACGTCATATGATTGAAAGTGTTATTTCACTGAGTAGAATAACATGTTATTTCACTCAGTGAAAATAAGGATTTTATTTTAACCGATAAATGCCGTATTTCACCACTGAAAATCGAATAACTATGGAGATTGACACCATGTCCATGAAGTCCATAAGAGAATAAGTGTTAGGGAGATTGACCACACGTAGTCTCTGAGAGAAGTATCAAGGAGATGAACAACATGTTGTCTATAACAAGACAAGTGCAAAGGAGATGAACAACATGTTGTCTATGACAAGTGCAAAGGAGATGAACAACATGTTGTCTATGACAAGTGCAAAGGAGATGAACAACATGTTGTCAATAACAAGACAAGTGTTAAGGAGATGAACAACATGTTGTCTATGACAAGTGCAAAGGAGATGAACAACATGTTGTCTATAACAAGACAAGTGTTAAGGAGATGAACAACATGTAGTCTATAACAAGACAAGTGTTAAGGAGATGAACAACATGTTGTCTATAACAAGACAAGTGCAAAGGAGATGAACAACATGTTGTCTATGACAAGTGCAAAGGAGATGAACAACATGTTGTCTATAACAAGACAAGTGCAAAGGAGATGAACAACATGTTGTCCATAACAAGACAAGTGTTAAGGAGATGCACAACATGTTGTCTTTAACAAGACAAGTGTTAAGGAGATGAACAACATGTTGTCTATAACAAGACAAGTGCAAAGGAGATGAACAACATGTTGTCTATAACAAGACAAGTGTTAATGAGATGAACAACATGTAGTCTATAACAAGACAAGTGTTAAGGAGATGAACAACATGTTGTCTATAACAAGACAAGTGTTAAGGAGATGAACAACATGTTGGCTATAACAGGACAAGTGTTAAGGAGATGAACAACATGTAGTCTATAACAAGACAAGTGTTAAGGAAATGAACAACATGTTGTCCATACATAACAGGACAAATGTTAACAAGATGAATCTAATGTATTCCATAAGAGGACACGCATTTAGAAGATGAACACCGTGTATTCCAAAAGGAGACAAGTGTTAAGGAGATTAACAAAGTGTACATGAGGAGATTGACAACATTTAGTCTATTACAAAATAAGTTTCAAGGATATTAACAACATTCAGTCCATAAAAAGACAAATGTTAACAATAACTGCCGAACTAAATCAAGTTATCTGTGTATTACATAAACAATAAAAACGTAAGAACGGGATTCACTTTATCATGATCTGTAGACCATACCAATATATTGACATAAGCATAATGAGTTATTTCATTCTGGAAGATAAGGTAATGAAAAAATTGGTATTTTTTTGTTTAATTAATAATAACTTCTTTATTCTTAATTCTTCGATTACTAGCTTCACTTGCTTGACAACGACAAGTTATATGTTACAACGTCGCCTTCATAAAATAAAGAATTGATCCAAATAATGTGTCCTCATTATTCACGTTATATTGAAATTTACAATGATTTCAGCTCAATGCTAAAGAACGTGGTTTTGAATTCGATGTTTGATGTATACGGGTTGTTTGGTTGATTGTCATGGATGAGGGGATCTGATGTCCCCTCATATCGCATACACATCATATCGCCTACAGTCCATATCACCTACACTTATTAAAACAGTTTTTTCCGTTTTATCACCTCTATTTAATAATGGGTGTGATCAACTGACTGTTAATGTGACTGAACTAGGTCTGTAAGTGTACAGAGTTCATTGTCTTGTGGATGGTACTGGTACTCCTCGCCACAGAAGACCAAGCAGACTAACAGTGTGTTATGTGGACTGTTGGAGGACAGTGTTTGTACAAGGACTGACGCTACACCTCTCAACAGGGCGACAAACTGTAAAGCAGATTCTAGATGCAGTCGGACACTTTTTGATAGTATAAATGAAATAACATATATGTTATCTTGACCACTTGTTGAAATTACAATATTTTTTACTGATGAATTGTTGTATCACACATGTTTATTTATGATATATGATATCATATCTTACTATAGTATGAATCATTAGTGCAAGAGTTTCTTTTATTTTCACTCCCCACTTCGTAAGTAGCTTTTTGCCTTGTGCACTCAACCCTAACTTTGTTTTGAGTAGGGAACGCAGGGTATATGAGGCCTGGCTTTTTATTTATGTCACGTGACAAACGTACATTGTAAATAGTCAACTATTCTCATTTTCGTCCAATGATCTGGAGTCTAGGATTAAAATGAAATGCATTTGGCAGAATATAATACAACACGTATTATAATTCCTAGGGACTTGATAAGACTTGATAAGAAGAACAAACTATTTAATATTATTTATAGGCACGATGAACGCTTGAAAACATTTTGAGGCTCTATTTTATATAAAATTCGCATAATGGTAATGTTATATTATCATGAATAGATATCGATAAAGATAAAGTTTTCTAAAAATTACATACATTTGCTTCTATTCACCTGAAGAATTCATTGAAGAAATATATTGCACAGAAAACACGACATTCAGTACATTTTTCTTTTTAATCATTAATTGGATGGAGATCTATACTCTTATTTGCAATGGGCCTTGGGGTCAGGGGAATACGAATGTCCTTGATTCTCTCCAGTGTAACAGTATGAGATATTGAAATAACTTTTTCTTTAATTTCCAAGTGTACCTTCCTCTCTCCTACAAATATTCAAACAATTTAACTTCATATATTTAAATAGATTGAACTTGCAATTACCATTTTAGTCCCTTTGTGTATGATCCGCAAACTCTGTTATTGAATTATGTGTATGTTCAGTGAGCAATTGCACAGTCGAGTGGTTGCTTCATCCTCCCCACATTAACACCCTGTAACCTGGCGTATTTTGACCATATAAACCAACACAGGCGGTATATATTTAAATGAACTCTTTATGGTTTCATATCAGTGGTGTGTGTCGTTGGGATTTGTCGTTTTGTGTAGTACAGGAACAAAGTCGTGAGAGTGAGTTAGAGTTTTTTCTCCTTTCACAATGCCTACTGCTAATCGTTGATCAGTAATCACAGTGCCCTGTTGGGGATACGTTACCAACTACTAAGTGAAAGCATGTACGGTGTGAATTAAAATTCGTTTTGAATACATTTTTGTGATTATCTTATAGAGATGACGATCATAGGGAGTACGATGACGCGGGTGGCGGACGAAATGATGACCTATGCAGGTATGTTTCCTAACATTGTCCATTCAATTCTATATTCCAGAACATGTCATTCCCTGGTCATCAATTTTATCATTTTTATATCATTTTCGGTTTTGTTCTCAAATAGCAATTTCATACCAGATAGCAAACACGGGTTAAATCTTACATCTCACACTATCTGCAATATTCGTGTACTTTATTGGGACGAGTCCCTTACGAAATACGAACTCACACTCAAAAAGACAGGAAGCAATTGCCAGCACTGACTGTTCCAATCCCTGATGCACCCGACCGCCGAGGACCAAAATGCTATACCTCTCTGATGCAAAATTGCAATGCTCCCATGACTGAATGCATTTGAAGTACATGCCGTTTAGATAGTGAATACTTATCGGGATCACACTACAGTATCTGCAAGAGTACTTTCCGTGTGCGTGTGTCCATATTCTCAATTTATAATGTTTCACTTATAAGAAAAAATGAATTCAGACAATATTTGTTTTCTTTTTTGTTAAACGTTTTTGAAGTTTTTAGATGATCCCTCGAAAGACATTGTCACCAACTTGTATAAGTACCGTGATTATCTGTTGATTGATGGGATACATGCAACATAAGGTAACCTTTCTTAGATTATAACTGTTATGATTTATAATTTCTCTTTAGAAATAGTCGACGACAGTTTAGTGAATCATTTATTATAACCGCACAACTTTTCTTATTTATTCGTTACAAATGTTGATGATTTATTTTTCACAAGCTGAAATTGTTTTGGAGCACCAATATCAGATTAAAAACACAAATCTAATTTCTTTTACCCCTAGATATAAAGATCAAATATATATAGAGACAAAATATTAAGAAAACGATCTCGTACAGAATTGTTATGCTGCCGCATAGGGCTGGGACAGTTTGAGTGAAACATTAAAGCCATGGACTCTGTAGCTTATCAGGAATTACGTTATTACGGAAAAAATATCAAATAATTAGGCATTGCACAGTCACCAAATTAAAAACATATAATCTAAAGCAGTTACAAATTGATATTTTCAGTATAAGTGTTACAGATCTTTGAAAGAAGTACAGTTTAAAGGTGTGAAGTAACCAGAAATCTCTTTATTAGCCCGAATGTGATAACGAGCCAACTGCCTTTAGCATCTCTCTGCCAGGGAGTGATCACGCTCCCCTCAGCCAAGCCAGGTCAACGCAATGTAATTATCCTCGACTCCAATTCAGGCCAGTGTATTTCACATCCAGTGAATCATAAAAGTTATTTTCCCATATTTATTTATTGTGCTCCATGCTGATGTGATTAAAGGTTAGATGAAATGACATATCGTCACTATCGTATCTTTGAAAAGGGGTTTAAATTTGACAATTGCTCGATTTTAAATTTCTGAAATCGACCCATAAATTACTTATATACGGCTTTTTTAAAAAGTGCCTTATTAAGCCCCGGCGACCAGAATGAAAGTGGGCGGGCGGTGGTCACTGAAGCGTATCGTGCTGTGACGAACTTGGAGGAGTCTCATTATGGACGCTAATCTTAATTTAACGCGTTTTCCCAACTTTTAAACTGCTCATATAAAACAGAAAACTTCATCAAAACAACCCAAATTTTCGATAAACGGATTACTTAATTATTCAACTACTATATATAACATTGAACATTTGATCACAGTCATTAAAGGGGTCGACCACTGTAAATTGCACCCGTGTGATTTCATACTTTTCAAGGTTTTCTTTCTGTTGAAAGTGAGTTCCCGTAAACAGCTAATGATACCGAAATGACTGATGGCTCATATGAAGCTGATATATCAAAGCGTTCAAGCAAAACCTTACAGGCCTTTGAATATTCATTTTTGTTTAGAAATCGTCATTTTCATTACAAGTTCATTACTAAATATGCAATTTAAAGGTGCATCCATTGTGTTTCATAAAATTTTAGTTGGCTTTAATCCGTTCCAACACACCAATTGTGCTGTTTACAGTACAACTAAATTCACTCAGCTTGCATATTCATCCCCAATCGCCAAATATATCATAATTACTAGTTTCCAATTAAAATCATGTAACATCATTATGCTTGTGCAGAAACCGAAAGTGCACGTCCTATTTACACGCAAAGTAGTTATGTGACCTATTAAACATTTTCAACCAAAATTTGTTATTTTGTCTGGTTTAGATAAGATTCCAAAAGTACGTTTGACTCATTGGCGCGCGCCACACGCGGTGCATTGTCCAGTTTTCGATGAGAAATCACTACTTTTACCTTCATATCGTCAATATACTAAGTCGAGTATCATCAAAATGGTACTTTCCGGTAACAGTTGGTACTTCTCGGTAAAGTGAGACAATTCATACCGTTTGGTATATTTTACCCCCAACAACACAATGGATGTACCTTTAAATATAGTTAACATATCCGTATATGCAATTTCAAATGCAACCTCTTTTGTGAGATCCTTATTAAAACGTTAATAAAGCTTCAAACATTGACAACAGCGTCTAGGGGTGCCGAGACAATCTAAGACAATACATCCTTCTATGTAATGATATCTACTTATGCGAGAACACCTTTTATGCAACACTTAATTTCTAATTAAAATGTTAACCGTTTTGTCCTAAAAGTGAAATGACACTCCAGTGAACAGATGTGAGAATAATTCCAAGGTCATAAAATTCTAATCAGCCCTTTTTGGAGAAGGTATGTGTATGATATGAAGATAATCCATTCAATGGTTCTTGAGGTATCCTGCTGACAAGAGTAAAATGGCAAATTCTCGTTGTGACCTTGAAATGAAGGACAATGTCAGAATAGTGTTGAAACATTACGCTCACTATGGTGAACCTACAACGTCAGAATAGTGTTGAAACATTACGCTCACTATGGTGAACCTACAACGTCAGAATAGTGTTGAAACATTACGCTCACTATGGTGAACCTACAACGTCAGAATAGTGTTGAAACATTACGCTCACTATGGTGAACCTACATGCAAAAAGAATACAGTGAATAGTAGTTGAGTTAATAAATTTCGTACGGGATAATTAACTGAAATTAAGTGGGAATAAAATCAGACATGAGATCGAGGGTCAAAGTGGAAATCGTGAAGATCCGAGTTGTTTTTATGTTTACTAAATGCAATGTTTACGTTAGGCAAACGTTTATACACTAATTAAAATACTAATTTATACATGACAATGTACATAAATCTTGGACCATATAAACAACGAAATGACTACTGTTATAATCAGTACCATGGTCAAGTTTCACCGTTTCCTGAAACGTAGACAAAGGAACACACAGAATGTCTCCGCTCCCTCGTATAGGTTAATCTTATTGGCACACTGTTTTAGCCATTAAGAACATCATCAATACACAGAGCATACCACAATTGTTCTTTGACATGTTATGAATTTACGAATACATGTTTTATTTACAGATCCACGAATGAAGAAGTTACCATTGATGAATTCCCCGTTTTATCCTTTTTGGATTGAAGTTTTCTTTGTTGCCTTTGTCATCTTTGGACCGAAGATTATGAAGGACAGGGAGCCCTTCTCTCTCAGGTCCATTCTCCTCGTCTACAACCCATTCATGACCGTCTACAATTTCCTGCTAGTCTTCTTCATATGTGTGAAGGTGAGTGCAAAATCACTCGTTACATATCTTTTGATAATATCTTCATGAACAATATTAGTATATGAGGTTAGTTACGAACGGTTATAATTTTCCATATATTGTGATCACAAGAACTGTTTTCAATACTAAGTCATATCAAATTATAAAGTGTAAATGTTGAAACCATTTCAATAGTATTTTCACCTTTAGATTGTTACCCGGAAGAGCCACAGCGTAACCTGTGAATTGGTGGACAGGAGCGAGACACAAGACGGGTATGAGGTAAGCTTCTTTACTTTTCTTTTCAACAGTATAACCGCAATTAATCTAATTCCCAAAACGAAATACATATTTCCAAACTCAAAATTCAATTTTCGAATATTAAAATACCAAAGTCTAATTTCCAAACAACCTCAAAAACAGTCTCCATCACTGGTTATTGTATACCTTGCTGCATTTCATTACCTTTTCTGTGCCAGCCTGTCAGTTCACTGTGAAGATCAGGTATAGGTATAGGTAACTGTATTTCGTCTTGATGGCATGTGCTTTCTTCCCTTGAATGCACCCACGCCCTGTTTCGATAGGAGCGTGTGAATTTACGAATAAATGTTTTATTTACAGATCCACGATCTTCAAAACTTTGAATGTTGAAAATAAAAAACATAAGCCTCTAATATGAAGTCATCTAAATCATTAGTTTATTACCCAGTTTACATGCACTAAGTTTACTCCTGTGTGCAAATTTGCTTATTGGTAAATATTGGTAAATGTCAATTATAGTAACATGACTTAGCGTTCGTATAGCTATGTAACTTCATAACTATCATGGAGTATAACAGTTTTAAAAGTAACAACTACAAAGTTTAAATTTCAACCTGATATTTTAAAATTTCTTGAACATTCTTGAAAACCGTGTGAAGTGTGTACAGCTTTGTACAGGAGACGACACGTCCGGATTGATTCGCGTTTCTTTTGCACGTGAGTTTAGTTGTAAAAAGCTAGGAATAGCTGCTGATAAATGAATAATTCAATAACAAACCGTAAAAATGTTTTTTTCAAAATATGAAAAATAATATGCGCATTAAGATATACATGTAGCAACACACACAAGTACATATATACAAGAAATACAAATTCAATGATAGAATGTGTCATTTCTTTTTCTCAATCTCCTATATTGTAGCATTTTGTTTTGTTTTGTTTTGAATAGAATTCAAGTCTTAAGTATGTTCTTTCAGATGGTCTACATCGGATGGTTCGTTTTCATTTCGAAGGTTATGGAATTATCGGATACAGTGAGTATTGTCTATATGTATAACATTTAGAAAGAAGTAACATGCATTCACTTAAGAATTAGATCGATATTTTTCATTGGATAATGCCAATCAAAGAATGCATTCATTTGTGCGGAGTTGTGACAATACATAACTGTAAAAGTACCCTGAACTGATAAAAAGGACTGTTCAAAATGTCGTTGGAGCATTTTTATGAAATTTCTCAACCAGGCTTCCTGAAGTAATATTTATTAAAGATATAATGTATTAGTATGTAGAAGGGAAAACACCTAACATGAAGGTATTGTACATGACATGTTCACCTATTGCATTGGATTATATGTACTTCAGATATTCTTCATACTGCGCAAAAAGGAGAACCAACTATCGTTTCTGCACATCTACCACCACTCGACTGTTGTACTCAACTCCTGGCTGTGCAATGTGTTCATCCCGGGGGGACAAGGTAACTGCAGGAAACAGTTGATATGTGCTTGAATTGAAATAGATTGCAGTAAATAATCACGCAAAACAATCTCCATGGTATATTAGAATGTCCTCCGCCCTTATAATTTTAATATATTTTGTGAAGGAGTATTCACAATGTCATTCATCCGAGTGTGATGCTTTTGATTGTTTGCCTTTTCAATCACACACGGGGTGCAGAAGCCAACCGTTTAAGAATAACTTTTGCATTTATTTCAATATCGAGCAAACGTGGACATTTTATTTTAATAGAAGATACTGTCAACATAATTTACTCTCTTGGAAATTAATTTGTTGAAGCATCGTTGCTGTATGACGTCATAAAATAAACCAAATTCCACTCTCCTATCTCATCTAAATAACAATATTCCAAAATGACGATTACTCAGTGTCACTGCATAATTTCCAAAGAACGTTTAGTTTAGTTAATTTTTTATTAAACTATTTTCCAGTCGTTTCATGATTGGTGTGTTAACTACATGTATACCGTTTGTGTGTGTATCCCTTCTTTTGTCTGTGAAATTAATAAAGCTATTTTGGATGAGGTTTGGATGTAAAATATGGTTGGTACTACACAGCTGTTGTTAAATAATTGTTGAAAATAATGGATGAATGCGGAAAATATAGCTGACTGCCTCATTTAATAATGTTACCATATACGCATTCACTAGTGTTTTTTCTTTTGTATGAATGAGCCAAAATGTAGATAGTGCTTCGTTGTTTTATGTATTTCTATCAACGTTTGATATGTATTTTCAAAAATGGCACGCAAGTATCAATCTATAATTTTTAAGATATTAGAGTTAACTTAATTCTGTATTTGACCCTGGAATATATAAAGCCTGATTACAGAGCCTGATTACAGAGCCAATGGCTCTATATATTTCTTTTGCTAGTGAGCACGATGCACTATTAGCTAAAGTCCTATTGAGACACACTTCTTTGGCCACCAACTTATAATTGGGTATTTGGTTAAAATCCATTGCATACTATAAACCTGTTATTTCATGTTAGTCTTCATCCGTAGAAATTCAATTATGCAAAGAATGATGACTCATGGCTCTAAAATATATAATCGGTACACCTATGAAAATGGAAATAAAAGGACGTGAAACACATCAACCTCGAGCTCGTCTAAATGCAGAAGGTGGGAGAAGGTAGCAGGAGGGACCAGGTGATAGGAGAAGTCTGTAGATGTCTGGGCGTGCTACCTTGTCCCCCTCTTCTCATAGGAGAAATAAAGCGTGATCCCAAGTGATACAACTCTGCATATATGTATGTGTTATATTACAAGCGTGATCCCAAGTAATACAACTCTGCATGTATGTATGTGTTATATTACAAGCGTGATCCCAAGTACAACAACTCTGCATGTATGTATGTGTTATATTACAGTTTGGTGTGCTGTGCTGATCAACTCGTCTCTCCACGTCATAATGTACGGTTATTACACGCTGGCAGCCTTGGGGCCACACATGCAGAAGTATCTCTGGTGGAAAAAATACCTCACTTCGCTTCAGATGGTATGAGAAAACATCTTTTAGGATCTACATTTTATGAATTGGATAACGCTATGATCACCACACGATAAGAAATAAGGAGATAGGGTACCAACACTGCGAATATTGGCTTATCCTTGCGGTGAGCTCTCGGTTGTTCTTAAAACATTAAACGGCCCATTTACGAAATTCCCCATATTCTCGAGAATATTTTAAAATGCATATATATATTCTTTTCATTCGGTATGAATTCAAATTGTCTTTGGTAAAGCATTCCTAATTTTTGTTCATCTCCGTATTTTCAGTTAATGGTTATATGATCAACACTTCCGTAAAGTTGAGCATTCACGATTCAGCTAGTGTTTTAAGCTCATCAGGACTGAAAGGCCCGATGGGCTTATGGCAAGACATGGCGTCCGGCGTCCGTCCATCCGTCCGTCCGTAAATTTTTCGCTTTTTCGACTTCTTCTTCAGAACAACTGACTAGAGAGCTGAAAGTTTTATGTGCAGACTCCTTGGCAAATGGGGATTCTAAATTCTAGATTTGCTGACCCCTTGACCACAAAAAGGTCGAGAGAACTTAAAAGTTGTGTACAGACTCTTTGGCCAATGAGGATTCTTAATTGTAGATTTGGTGCCACCTTGACCCCAAATAGGGCCATAGGGGTCACGACCTTAAAAACCTATTTTCATCATCTTCTCCAGGACGAAAGCTAAAGCTGCTGTTGTGTATAGACTCCTTGGCCGATAGTGATTCTAAATTGTAGATTTGTCGACCATGTGACCCCAAAGGTGGGTCACAGGGGTCATGTCCTAAAAACCTTTCTTTTTTGTTAATAATGTTTAATTTGAGTTTGCTTAGATCTTCAACCTTAGATAATAAATCACTGAAGTCCTGATGAGCTATAGAGCCCATGGCTCTATTTTTGTAAAAATCGGAATAAAGTGAGCGTAAAATGGAGACAATAAACACTTACATTAGACAATTATGACACCTTCAAATAATTCTGTAGTGAGCAATAGCTACAGTGTTAAATATACGTTACCTACCAGTGGTTTTGAGGGATTTGTCGGAGTATTTATTGTGGAAAGGAAATTCGAGGGGATACCTGTTTACGCATATATGTTATTAATATCTGCTTATAACATAATCCAATTGAAACACGTTACTGAGGGTTATAGTTTGATGTCTTTATATTTGACAAGTTGATAAAGACTACCACACGTTCGTTGAAAAATAAAAACGATGAGAATTGAACCCATCGATCGGCTCTACTAGTCAAAGAAGACAGGACATCGGTGATCAGCCTTATGACAAAGTGTGTGTTTTCTTTGTGGATGTTCCATCAATACATATGTTTTAATATCAAAAAGTTGTAAAATAAGTAAAAATACGTTTTTTTATTTCACGTAATGCAAAAAAAGAAACTTCCACCTTGTTTTTTGGGGTTTTTTTTGCATAACGCGAAATAAAAAAAGTTTGTATTTTCATCAATTCTACAAATATGTTTACTAATAAACATATGCATTGACAACTATTCACGAATTTTGGATGCGAAAAGGTTACCATCTCCTTTGGCAATATGTATTATCCCAGGCAACATTCTGGTACTGGCCCAGTGCCAGTTTCATGCCGGCACAAAGCTAGGTGCCGGGAGTGGTTAAGCGGTACAGTGTGGAGCAGCCGGTATCTGTGGGAACCCCACGGGGCTGGCTTGCAGGGGTTGTAATCTAACATCCCTTGTATCTAAATATAACTGACCACAGTCACCTCGCCTGGACCACTGCCTCACAGTACCGACCTCCCGCTCTCTCCAAGCTGCTTATTCCTGTGTCTACATTAATTTAATACTACATTATTCTACCAAGACCAGTTTATCAAACTTACAAGGTAAGCATTCTTCCATTTGTTTTTATTAGAGCTTCAAAATAAGCAAGAATTGGCCTGTTAACTTTTGAAAATATGTTTCTGTAATTTGATATTCAAATGCCATTTTATCAACTGCCTCGCTCACAAAGCCGGTCACAAACAGGTCTAATTTGAACTACATTAATTCTGGCTGTTATTTGCATACTTCAACCAGCGTCAAATCTTTCAAAAACACGAATACTGAATTGGTTAATTTTTTTTATTGTTTGGATAATCGATTCCATTCATATGATGTAACACTAAATAAATCGATTATTGTAAATAGTGGTTGTAATATCAACTTTTAACAACTTTGTGAACAGTCGTGTGTTTTGGATTTTATATATATATATATATATATATATATATATATATATATATATATATATATATATATATATATATATATATATATATATATATATATATATATATATATATATATATATATATATATATATATATATATATATAGTATATTCATAGACAGTTATGCCTATAAGACGATCTCCAAGGATCTCCACCTTCGAAATAAAATATTCCCTATCATGTCTTATAAACTTTTTTCTTTGTATAAACTAAAACTCATATATTCATAAACTTTAATTGTTCCCTCAGGTGTAGGTGACGCAATTGGGGATTATCGAGGAGCTATGTTGAAGCATACCCTGAACCACACATTGGAAGCTATAGCTAAGAAAACCAACTGGAAAGGCACTGGGGTTTCAAGGCTATGAAACTGAAAGATGCAAAAGTTGGTATGTAAAGCAAATTAATCAAATTTCTGCTTAAAATTATTTACTCGATGATACAGGGCCTAGATTGCATTACATTTCTTAATAAATAAGTCTGGATTTTGGCTAAATGAGGTTTCAATCTCATAAAATAATTACCATATATATTGAAAGTGTTTATTTGTAATTGATCAGATAAACCTCCTTTTACACCAAATTGTCCAAGATGATAGTCGAGGGATGCAACCAAAGTGAAAAAAGCATTCGTAATTGCGGCTAATTTTAAGGGAACATTTTCTACTGTTTGCTTCTGCAAATAAAGTACATATTTCAGAAACGGTTTGAACTAAAGTCCAGTTAACAACATAAATATCATCATTATTAAAAAGAACATCATTATAGTATCATGGACATTGTTGTATAATTTTATCATGGTATTAAATTAAACGTTGTCATATGAGATCTGTGTACAATTTTCAGAGGCTGTAAGGAAAGGTCCATCTACTGTAAAGGCATTCAACAACGAAATAGAAGGCTTCATCAAGCTTTGATTCAGGAATGCCGTGGCAGGAGGAAAGAAAGGGAGGCCAAAAAGATGACTGCATCATCCACAGCGCCAAATAACAATTCAGTGTGGCACCGACAGACTGGATCGGAATCACAATTGTCTGCTCAAACAAATATTTTTATATCTAAATGTACATGTATATATTGTCTTGTATATAAACCTTTAACTTCCAATTACTTTTTCATTTTCATTGATGGTTTTAAGAATTCTGGAAAATACACAGAATATGCTGTTACTAGGGAGAAAGCTCGCAAAACTAAAGGGATAGTACAATGTGGAGAAACCTGTCAGCATCTGCTGGAACGAGCGAACCATGGTACTGCACTGACAGTCATTGTATCATTGCACTCAAACAACGATACATATGAAGAACATTTTTCTTCAGTAATATTTCCAATACAAATTTGGTGCTTGTTCAGTACCGGCCCAGTGCTGGCCCAATACCGCAATGCCATCACTGGCCCTGTGCTGGCCCAGCGTTGATAAACGGTACCGGCCCGGTGCCGTGCCGGTGCCGGCCCGGTACTGAATTGCCAATTGGGATGATAGCCATAAAAAAAATATTTTCGAATTAATTGTTATGTGTGTGTATATAGTGTTAAATGTTCCTCTCATTTGTGATGTACGTGTTGAAAAGATGAGCAAGATTTATGAATAACAACGTTTCTACTGTGAACGGACAGTCAGGTCGATTGTGTTAATACATTTTTTGCGTATATGCTGTAAAGGACATTTTTCCTCTTCGTTTCAGGCCCAATTCGTCATTGTGGTGGCGCACTGCTTCATCAATCAGATGGTCGAGTGTGAGTTCCCCAAGTTGTACAATGAGCTGATGATTCCCTACTTCATCAGCCAGTTTTTCCTCTTTTATGACTTCTACCGCAAATCTTATTCGGCTAGAAACATAAAGAAACAAATGTAGACGAGACTGTGGACGAGGCCAGACGAGACTTGACAGCGAGAAGAGAGCTCTATGTTTGTATAACCAAAAGAGCAAATGGCTTCCATAATATAAATATATTATATATCTACAATTGATTACTTATGAATGTAATACGTTTGTACCTTAGGCTAAACTTGTCAAACACTAAACAATACACAGGAGAAACATAAGGGATTTCATTAAGTATCCTGACCAGGATACTCCGAATTTCAGTATCAGTATACAGTAGGATACTCGGGGTATTAAAACATATCCTGTTCTGGATACTCCGGGTTTCATGATTCAGGATACTTCAGGATACTTCAGGAAACTATATTAAACTATCGGAAATTGTTAGAAATTTAAGAATACTACATATAACACTACACATTATACCACAGACATACGAGGTTTACCCAAAATGTACGACACGATCTAGAATAGTTGTTCTCGGAGATTTCAACATTGACTTTGGCAATACAACTTGTGCACAGGCTATGAAAATGTCTAAAATATTCAAAAGTCTAGGATGTATCCAAGTCATATCTTCGCCCACACACAATCGTGGTAACTGTTTGGACTGGGTAATTACTTTTGGTGACCCGTGTGCTGTCCTAAATCCTTGTGTCAAAGACATTCAAATATCTGACCATTTCGTTGTTTCCTTCGACCTTGATACCGACAAGCCTCCCCTCCCGAAGAAGTTATTTGTTTGTAGGAATCTAAAAAATATGGATCGTGATGCCTTTAGATGTGATTTGTTAAACTCTAATCTCTTACACAATCCACCGTCTGACATCAGTGAACTTGTTGATAGAGACCAGAGATCTAAGCGGGTCACAGATCGTCCTGTAACACCATGGACTGTAACACCTGAAGTTATTTCAGCGAAACAATGGCGTCGTCGTGCTGAGAGAGCTTGGAGACGTTCCCATCTTGAGGTCCATAGGCAAATTTACTGCGTGGCGAGGAATAATGTAACTCCTCTGATCAGACAAGCCAAACAGATGTCACTGAACTCTCAGATCCAGGATTCAATGTCAGATACAAGATCGTTGTACAGACTCACGTCCCGACTTCTTGGCAAGGAGTTCACTTCACCTCTGCCCAATACTGACTCTCCAGACACCCTGCCTAACCAATTCCTGAAATTCTTCTCAGAGAAGATCGAGAAGATTCGAGCTGGGATGGTGTCTTCAGACACTAACTGTGTATCTGAGGCTAGCATGAATACAACTTCCGGTGATGAAGACTCAGAGAAACTGGCTAGTTTCAGCGAATTCTCCTGCGACGAAGTGTTGAAACTCATCCGTAAGTCCAAACCTACTTCCTGTGACTTGGATCCAGTGCCTACACACGTGGTTCTTGAAAATATTGATCTACTTCTTCCTATTCTAACAAAAATCATCAATACAAGTCTGGAATATGGACTAGTGCCGTCTTCCTTCAAGTCAGCCCTTGTGAGGCCGCTCCTGAAAAAGTCTAACTTAGATCCAGATCTACTGAGCAACTATAGGCCCGTATCCAACCTCAGCAAGTTAGTTGAGCGTGCTGTGTGCACAAGACTCACGGAACATCTCGAGAAACTTCATCTTTACGATCACCTCCATTCCGCCTACCGTAGCTACCACAGCACGGAAACTGCTTTGCTCAAAGTAGTCAGCGACATTCGGCTTGGTATCGATATAAAGAAAGTTGCAGTCCTAGTACTCCTTGATCTCAGCAGTGCGTTTGACACAATCGATCATCGTAAACTTCTGGAACGCCTGAGAACGGAATTTCGGATTGATGGGAAAGCCTGAGCATGGATAACATCGTACCTGACTGACAGAAGTCAACGTGTAGTGATTGACAACATCTCATCTGACCCATCAAACCTAACATGTGGTGTTCCACAAGGATCCGTGCTAGGACCGGTGCTTTTCACCTTGTACATGAAGGATCTTGGTAATGTCGTTGACGAACATGATGTGGATAGGCATCACTACGCAGACGACTCCCAAGTCTACAGATTCTTTGAGCCGACGCCACAACTAGCACCTGGAGCTTTAAGTCAGTTAAGCACATGGTGTGATGATATCAAGGCATGGATGGTCCATAATAAAATGAAGCTAAATAGTGACAAGGCGGAGTGCATTCTCCTTGGGCCACAGAAAAGGAGGACTGAGTGCTGTATCACAGAGTTTCAGTTTGACAATACAAGCATTCCTATGGCAAACAAAGTGGAAGACCTCGGTGTAATAATCGACTCATGTCTGTCATTGGATGATCACGTTTCCCTTCTAGTTCAGAGCTGCTTTGCTCAGCTGCGCACCATTGGACACATCCGGTCATATCTCACAACCGCCTCAGTCACCACTCCCGTTCTTGCTCTTGTAATGAGTAGAATCGAATGGTAGAAATGGTGAATTTGCATGCCATTTTCCGAAAATGGTTGAATTTTGAAATTTTGAGAATTTTGAATTTTGAATGGCCTAAGAGAAGGTGAGCCATATTTAAATGAGGAGAAAGAGGAGGGGATTGCATTGAAAAGTATCTACTCGTGCGGGAGGATCTTGGAGATCTTGGCATATGTATCTCCGCTGAAGTCTGTGTCCCCAGTAAAAGCTATGTAGCTGGCCACGAGGTGGGTGAGGTGCTCTGTAGAGAGGTTGAAGGAGTTCTCTGGAGTGGTATAGGAGTTGTTGGTGATGATTTCAGCGATGTCCTCTTTGCTGAGCTCAAGGGGGGAGCCTCTTGATTTGTCATTTTTGTGGAGTATCACTGGGTAGTGAACCCCCAGTGGTTCGTTTGTTGCGGCAGCATTGTTTTGCAGCTGAGATGACGGAGAGAGAGTGTTGCTGGTCGGAGGACGGGATGAAGATGGTGACTGGCGCCTGATGTTTTCTGGCCGCTGCGAGGTGCTTCTTCCTTTTCTTCTTCCCTGGTGGGTTACAGGAGCGTCCAGGGAGAGAGGAGCTCTCCGTTTCAGCTCCCATACCCGTTGGTGTGGAGGAGAGAAGCTGCAAGGTCGGACTCCGACCGTGAGATGAACTTCCTTGGGGAGGTGTCCATGCTGCTTATGGTGAAGCTGGCAAAGGTGCTGCAGTCTGGCGATGTGTTGGTGTTGTCTTCCCTCGGTCGTTTCTCCTGGCGGGTTCTGATGGCTGCAGTCCGTTCTGTCAGAGGGTTGACCTTGGGGGTGGGTTCAGTCCTGGCAGTAGTGGTCTACCATGTAAATGAGAGAGTGTTGGAGCTCTTCAAGCAGCTGCTTGGGGAGAGGTCCAGTGAGTGCTAGCCTGCTGGGCTGCATGCTGGCGAGTGAGAGTTGCTAATTAGGCCGGAGCGCTAATGAGACGTGTGTACACGTCAGCTGCTTGGAGAGTGTTTACACGTGTAGTAACTCGAGATAAGTGCTAAACAATTTGCCCAATTGATTATCCCGGATTTCAGCTCCAATTTCATTGGTGTTTCACTTAACTGATTTCATTGGATTACTCAAAACAGTATATCATCCATTAGCTGTGACGCGATTCTATTGACAGGCAATTAGTCACCTGCCCATAAGCCACCCATGTGTGTTTTTACAGGTGACGAGTTCACACCTGCTTAGCTGGTTCATTTCAAGAAGTATATATCCCGATCTCAATTTATATATACAAAATGTGAACAAATGTAATAATATGATGATAATAATGATATTTTAATAATAAAACAGAACACTTCAATTACAAATAGAGCCTTCTCTTCCAAATAGCTATTTGTCCTCAAACGATGTCTTTTGATGCTAGCATGCCTGCTTTAGTACCTTTGGTATATTATCTATATGCTTTATATATTATGTATATGAATATAGCTTTCCTAATGTGACAGAATACACATATATATATATATATATATATATATATATATATATATATATATATATATATATATATATATTGTGCCTTCATGTGTATACTATTTTAAAACTTCAAACACATGATTGTGTATACAGAAACTGTACAATGTAGTCTCTGGAGCTAAGAATAAACATGTTATTTCCAGCAATGTTTTGCGTTAAACCAGTCCTCAAAAGGTTACCTATGCATGATTCACGAGCAATTACATTTTTATGAAAATGTGTTTTTAATGATATTCAAAGTTGATTGTCCATTTATATAGAGAATAAAATTATATTCATCGAAGAGACAACTTTCATTGATAAATTGAACTTTTCGACATCACACATCTCTTACATAAAGAATATGAATTTTTCAATGTTTGTTTATATTATATTAGGTAAATTAGCAACAAAGTAATTGTTAATCTACTTTTCCAAGTATGTGAAGGGCATTATAGGTGGAGTAAAAAAGAAAACATGATTTTATGGATAACAATTTTGTTTTATTGTAAACACAAATGTCGTTTCGGAGTATACATTCTTTGTCCTTTATCGTGGTGAATGTGCGGGATAAACAAGGTAGGATACAAACTATTAACAATAGTGTGTAATACTATTACATAATCATATATTTTAATCGCCTCAATTCAGTTATCTTAGATCGCTTGCATGCCCACTATACTCACAGCATATTTGAGAGAGAAAGATGTAATACTTTTAAATAGATTGTTTTAAAAACGTTCCTGTGTTGTTATTCTTTATAACCATCAACTTTAACTCCAGTAGAAATACATAGGAAAGTTTCCACAAGTGTCGGGATGGTTGCGACAATGCACGTCTGAACCACTGACCACAGGTCATAGATATACATATAAGTATACCTACCTGTCTATAAAACAAATAAAGAAGGTGGGACACGGTTGGCCATCTTGAATCCTCACATGTGCCCGGAAATAGTAAAACTGGTTTCCTGACTCAAGCACGCTTTGTAAATTTCGTAGACCGATCATTTCCATTTCCGGGTGCATGTGAAGATCCAAGATGGCCCACAGTATCCGTCCTTCTCCATATGTTCTATAGATGTGTTGTAGTAGTAATGATGTGGATATTAAGGGCCTATAGCTAGTTCCTGTGGTCTGAACCTTTCAAATGTTCTCGCCCAAAAGTCAGAACATCGACATGCATGTTCAACGATGTGAAGCTGTATTCTTTGGTGCATTTCAGAGCTCTTGTTTTGGTATGATGTCAGTTTCAGATCTAAAGTCGTCTCCTTTAAATAGTTCAGTGCAAGTTAGCTTAGGTTTAGTCATTTAGATGATTCATGACGTAAAAGGTGTGTATACGTATTGCCTTGATCTGAGTACGTTCCAAGTAAGAACAGGCACATGCACTAGATAGCAAATATTCGCGGTCCAACTACAAATGCAAAAACCTAAATATCTATTGGCTGAACGGGCAAAATGAAAGATACCAAAAATGAAACATTGTAAACCTAAAACGTCTTGCTTTGAGATCATGATTTCATCTATTTGCACATGATATACTGGATATTAAAGGGGCAGTAGCACGTGGGTTTTTTCAAATTTCCCATTTGTAATAATAGTTTAAGTCATTTATATTTCCTTTAAAGGGTAAAACAGCTTATTGCACACACCAATTATCCTTAATGGCAATAACGGTGTTGCGCATAAAGCAAAAATTGCATGGCGGCCATTCTAATGTGAACACATTTTATATTTTGAATTACAAAAAGGATTCCCATGGCTTTCTCGAAAAAAATTGTTGTTTGATTTTCCTAAGAGAAGGGTGTTTTACTATAAGTGACATTATTTTTCAAACACATTTCATCAACTTATTTCAGCGGGAAAACCTGCTAATGCCCCTCTAAAGGAGGTACATCGTTAAATGTTAAGTGACACACCCAAAACGCCTGAAGCATTAGAAAACAATCCATAAACATCGAGAGAAAATGAAGTAATTGAGGATCCAACACTCTACAACATTCCACCTTCCAGTACCGAAGGGTTCGAACACAACCCACACTCTGAGGCAACCAGTGCCCGCACTGAATGTCCCAACAACTTAAAGGATAGATGAAATGACATATGGTCCAAATCGGATTCATTCAAATGGGATGTCAATTTGACAATTGCTCGATTTTAAATTTCTGAAATCGGTCCATAAATTACTTATATACGGCTTTTTGAAAAACCGCCTGATTTAGCCCTGGCGACCAGAATGAAAGTCTGCGGGGGTGTGACCCGTGAAGGGATGACTTCTGTGACGTATGTGGAGGAATTTGAATTTCGGCGACAGTCACAATTCAACGTAATTTCGCAACATTTTGATTGTTAATTTCACAAAGAAACCTTCAATAAACCAACTTAAATTTTCCATATATCGAATGTTTAGATATCCAACTAAGTAATTCCGCAGATGACAATTACACAATTATTACAAAAACATGTCTTTTTGGCGATGTTATAGACCTCATAAATTCATTTAGCGGCAGTGATAATTATCATTAATTAATTAACGAGACACCGGCGGAGTAGCTATCTACTCGCCCCGCCTGTCGCTTATCACAGTCACGCCTCAGTGAGCATTTTCAAAAGGATTCGCCGAACAAATTGCGGTAGTGTTAAAATGGGTGAATTGAAATCGTCTTAATTATCAATTGCAAGTGTATATTGTCTCGTTTTTATGCTCAATTGATTCCGGTATACAATATAAGTAGAGGTAATCATCTGTCATTCTTGAGAAAAATGCATTTCATCTATCCTTTAACCACTCAGGTACTGAGACTTTGCTTTTGTTTGAAAGAAAGACATGTAAAACGTTTTAAAATGTTCGAGTCGATACGCTCATTTGGTCGCCATATTTGTTGAAATTTCAAGAGGAGATTCTAAAGTGACGTCACTTAGAAACGAAGTGATAATGGCCCGTCGTCAGCGTTGAGAGGGCCATTATCATTTGCAGTGATCCGCTCATTTCTGATAACAGGAGGGCGGTTTCAAGATAATTCCATCCATTTTAGCAATAAGGAGGTTAGTTAACTTGTCTACATGTTTTGACAAAGAGAAACCTGCAACTGACGGCCATACTGATATGACGTTATAACGGATATGACGGATGACTCTCATCGCCCGTCCTAAAGCAGGGAGATTTTATGTTGCTTACACTTTATTCTGAATGACTAGTTTCTTTCATGATGCCATTAAGCAATGATGAGTCAATGATTTAAGTCCATGAAAGCACGACATATCAACAACATATTTTATTAAATTAATTTCCATGTTATTAGCTGTTGTCTTAATAAGGAGCTGATCAGATGGAGGTCAGTATATAACGACTATTTCTGCTCTAACACATAACAAAATCATATATTTAAATGTTGAGTCTTAGTCATCAATGTAAGGTCACTGGACCCTTTAAAGAGAGAGGTGTGTCGCCATTGTGGATTATTTTGCGTTAAGTGAAATGAAGACACGCTATATTGTACCTAATTTTGCAACTTTTCAATAACTAAAGACATACACTGATAGAGTATTCACACAGTAACACATAACATTTCATAAAACTTATAAACACTTTGCTGTTATGCTGTAGCGAAGTTCTCCCCACTCGCAGCGCGAAGAATGGCTTCAGTTCGTATTGTTTTATTTCTCAACAATGTTTATCAAGTTGTGAAATATAAAGCCATCAAACTATTACCTTCATTACTATCTTTCAATTTGACTGTGTAAATCATCATGCATTAATAGCATTTATGTGTAAACAGGAATATCCTCTCGAATTTCGTTTCCACAAAAAATACCTGGTCGAAGCCTCATTTTAACAGTTTGTTCAGATTAAACAGATTCATCATAATATCAGAGGTTTTAGTCAACCGGCACTTGTCACTTTTCAGAAAATATACCTTGCTTGGCTTGCTTTCCTAATGACGATCGTTGAGTTGTGCGACACAGTGTGTAGTATTGATACGACCAGTTGAGACAATAATAAATATAGTTGTGTTGAGTGTAATACAAAATATAGCTGAGGCAGAATATACACAATGTACAAAAATACAAAAAGGAAGGCCCCTGAACAACTTCTCTTTACCGGAAGAAGTAGACATTTCACATGTGATATGTAGCATGTCTCCATAGGTCAAGTGATGTCTCATACTTTTAAAATATCTATTCTTTCTGTCAGTACATGTAGAGTAAGGTGTAAAAATGGAGACTGTTGAGTACAGAGCGGTTATCAGGTTTTTATTCTTGAAGGGTCGTACACCAAAGGAAACTTTTGATGAGATGAAAGAAACTTATGGAGAGGATGCCCCATCGTATGACGTTGTCAAATACTAGCATCGTCAGTTCAAGAGTGGTCGGACCTCCGTGGAAACAGCTTCAATTCCAGGTCGACCCAAGGCAGCCATTGATGATGACTCTCTTGCTGCTCTTATTACCACTTCTACTACTTCTACTGAACTTTGTTTTAACTAAAATTATTATTAATTAATTAATTAATTAATTATGGAACATCAGACATGAACACCTTAACGACAAAATAAGAAAAATTGAAAAAGACCATTCACTAACCACACAGGGTGATTTAGTATTGTATAGAAGTTTAGTGTAGGTTTTTGAGAACGTCACCACCTGGGCTCAATATCACCGATGATGACATATTATTATGCCAGCAAGAAAGACATTCGATTCTTGTTCGCTGTTTGAACATGTATTCTTTCCCAAATATTCACATTTCTATATTGATTTACAAACTGTGTATGACAATACGACTGTTTCTTGAATAGCTCATAGCTCGTTTGAGAGTCCAACAATTTCGTACACTGTTTATCAAAACATAACATACAATCTTTAACATTTTTTAAATCGAGCAGATAGCAGTACATGATCTTGCCTGTCATCATTTGAATGATCGAGGTGTTACTATCCCAACAGAAGACAAGGATATATATACTTCTTTATCTAACAATGGGTTTCGCTAGATGTCCTTATACCGTTATCAAGCATATGAGAGAGATGATAAACAGCCTACATAACATGATACCGTTATCAAGCATATGTGAGAGATGATAAAACAGCCTACATAACATTATACCGTTATCAAGCATATGTGAAAGATGATAAAACAGCCTACATAACATGATACCGTTATCAAGCATATGTGAGAGATGATAAAACAGCCTACATATCATGATACCGTTATCAAGCATATGTGAGCGATGATAAACAGCCTACATAACATGATACCGTTATCAAGCATATGTGAGAGATGATAAAACAGCCTACATAACATTATACCGTTATCAAGCATATGTGAGAGATGATGAAACAGCCTACATAACATTATACCGTTATCAAGCATATGTGAGAGATGATAAAACAGCCTACATAACATGATACCGTTATCAAGCATATGTGAGAGATGATAAAACAGCCTACATAACACGATACATGTTGGGATCACACATACAGCTGTCGCCTGATGAATTCATTATTTCGTAAATTCGATATTAAAGGTTAAGTTACTTGTTACTAAGTTATTTGTAACATATTAACCGTTAACTATGTTTTAATCATTCTATTGCTTTGAGTTCTCTGTATGATGCTTCTGAGTATCTGATATGTATGACATGATGGCTCGATGCGATTAATCATCTTTTTACAACTAAATTACAATACATAGAAATAGGCAAACGGGCATAGAAATATGTTGCTGACAAATGCTTTTGAGACATCAGAAGTGTATTTTATTCATTGAGGGAGAGAGAGAGAGAGAGAGAGAGAGAGAGAGAGAGAAAGAGAGAGAGAGAGAGAGAGAGAGAGAGAGACAGACAGACAGAGACAGACAGAGAGAGAGAGACACACACAGAGAGAGACACACACACAGAGAGACACACAGAGAGACAGTGCATTTATATGTTAACTACTTACATAACTTACTATTACATAATCATATATTTTAATCGCCTCAATTCAGTTATCTTAGATCGCTTGCATGCCCACTATACTCACAGCATATTTGAGAGAGAAAGATGTAATACTTTTAAATAGATTGTTTTAAAAACGTTCCTGTGTTGTTATTCTTTATAACCATCAACTTTCATCATAGATATACATATAAGTATACCTACCTGTCTATAAAACAAATAAAGAAGGTGGGACACGGTTGGCCATCTTGAATCCTCACATGTGCCCGGAAATAGTAAAACTGGTTTCCTGACTCAAGCACGCTTTGTAAATTTCGTAGACCGATCATTTCCATTTCCGGGTGCATGTGAAGATCCAAGATGGCCCACAGTATCCGTCCTTCTCCATATGTTCTATAGATGTGTTGTAGTAGTAATGATGTGGATATTAAGGGCCTATAGCTAGTTCCTGTGGTCTGAACCTTTCAAATGTTCTCGCCCAAAAGTCAGAACATCGACATGCATGTTCAACGATGTGAAGCTGTATTCTTTGGTGCATTTCAGAGCTCTTGTTTTGGTATGATGTCAGTTTCAGATCTAAAGTCGTCTCCTTTAAATAGTTCAGTGCAAGTTAGCTTAGGTTTAGTCATTTAGATGATTCATGACGTAAAAGGTGTGTATACGTATTGCCTTGATCTGAGTACGTTCCAAGTAAGAACAGGCACATGCACTAGATAGCAAATATTCGCGGTCCAACTACAAATGCAAAAACCTAAATATCTATTGGCTGAACGTGCAAAATGAAAGATACCAAAAATGAAACATTGTAAACCTAAAACGTCTTGCTTTGAGATCATGATTTCATCTATTTGCACATGATATACTGGATATTAAAGGGGCAGTAGCACGTGGGTTTTTTCAAATTTCCCATTTGTAATAATAGTTTAAGTCATTTATATTTCCTTTAAAGGGTAAAACAGCTTATTGCACACACCAATTATCCTTAATGGCAATAACGGTGTTGCGCATAAAGCAAAAATTGCATGGCGGCCATTCTAATGTGAACACATTTTATATTTTGAATTACAAAAAGGATTCCCATGGCTTTCTCGAAAAAAATTGTTGTTTGATTTTCCTAAGAGAAGGGTGTTTTACTATAAGTGACATTATTTTTCAAACACATTTCATCAACTTATTTCAGCGGGAAAACCTGCTAATGCCCCTTTAAAGGAGGTACATCGTTAAATGTTAAGTGACACACCCAAAACGCCTGAAGCATTAGAAAACAATCCATAAACATCGAGAGAAAATGAAGTAATTGAGGATCCAACACTCTACAACATTCCACCTTCCAGTACCGAAGGGTTCGAACACAACCCACACTCTGAGGCAACCAGTGCCCGCACTGAATGTCCCAACAACTTAAAGGATAGATGAAATGACAAATGGTCCAAATCGGATTCATTCAAATGGGATGTCAATTTGACAATTGCTCGATTTTAAATTTCTGAAATCGGTCCATAAATTACTTATATACGGCTTTTTAAAAAACCGCCTGATTTAGCCCTGGCGACCAGAATGAAAGTCTGCGGGGGTGTGACCCGTGAAGGGATGACTTCTGTGACGTATGTGGAGGAATTTGAATTTCGGCGACAGTCACAATTCAACGTAATTTCGCAACATTTTGATTGTTAATTTCACAAAGAAACCTTCAATAAACCAACTTAAATTTTCCATATATCGAATGTTTAGATATCCAACTAAGTAATTCCGCAGATGACAATTACACAATTATTACAAAAACATGTCTTTTTGGCGATGTTATAGACCTCATAAATTCATTTAGCGGCAGTGATAATTATCATTAATTAATTAACGAGACACCGGCGGAGTAGCTATCTACTCGCCCCGCCTGTCGCTTATCACAGTCACGCCTCAGTGAGCATTTTCAAAAGGATTCGCCGAACAAATTGCGGTAGTGTTAAAATGGGTGAATTGAAATCGTCTTAATTATCAATTGCAAGTGTATATTGTCTCGTTTTTATGCTCAATTGATTCCGGTATACAATATAAGTAGAGGTAATCATCTGTCATTCTTGAGAAAAATGCATTTCATCTATCCTTTAACCACTCAGGTACTGAGACTTTGCTTTTGTTTGAAAGAAAGACATGTAAAACGTTTTAAAATGTTCGAGTCGATACGCTCATTTGGTCGCCATATTTGTTGAAATTTCAAGAGGAGATTCTAAAGTGACGTCACTTAGAAACGAAGTGATAATGGCCCGTCGTCAGCGTTGAGAGGGCCATTATCATTTGCAGTGATCCGCTCATTTCTGATAACAGGAGGGCGGTTTCAAGATAATTCCATCCATTTTAGCAATAAGGAGGTTAGTTAACTTGTCTACATGTTTTGACAAAGAGAAACCTGCAACTGACGGCCATACTGATATGACGTTATAACGGATATGACGGATGACTCTCATCGCCCGTCCTAAAGCAGGGAGATTTTATGTTGCTTACACTTTATTCTGAATGACTAGTTTCTTTCATGATGCCATTAAGCAATGATGAGTCAATGATTTAAGTCCATGAAAGCACGACATATCAACAACATAATTAAATTAATTTCCATGTTATTAGCTGTTGTCTTAATAAGGAGCTGATCAGATGGAGGTCAGTATATAACGACTATTTCTGCTCTAACACATAACAAAATCATATATTTAAATGTTGAGTCTTAGTCATCAATGTAAGGTCACTGGACCCTTTAAAGAGAGAGGTGTGTCGCCATTGTGGATTATTTTGCGTTAAGTGAAATGAAGACACGCTATATTGTACCTAATTTTGCAACTTTTCAATAACTAAAGACATACACTGATAGAGTATTCACACAGTAACACATAACATTTCATAAAACTTATAAACACTTTGCTGTTATGCTGTAGCGAAGTTCTCCCCACTCGCAGCGCGAAGAATGGCTTCAGTTCGTATTGTTTTATTTCTCAACAATGTTTATCAAGTTGTGAAATATAAAGCCATCAAACTATTACCTTCATTACTATCTTTCAATTTGACTGTGTAAATCATCATGCATTAATAGCATTTATGTGTAAACAGGAATATCCTCTCGAATTTCGTTTCCACAAAAAATACCTGGTCGAAGCCTCATTTTAACAGTTTGTTCAGATTAAACAGATTCATCATAATATCAGAGGTTTTAGTCAACCGGCACTTGTCACTTTTCAGAAAATATACCTTGCTTGGCTTGCTTTCCTAATGACGATCGTTGAGTTGTGCGACACAGTGTGTAGTATTGATACGACCAGTTGAGACAATAATAAATATAGTTGTGTTGAGTGTAATACAAAATATAGCTGAGGCAGAATATACACAATGTACAAAAATACAAAAAGGAAGGCCCCTGAACAACTTCTCTTTACCGGAAGAAGTAGACATTTCACATGTGATATGTAGCATGTCTCCATAGGTCAAGTGATGTCTCATACTTTTAAAATATCTATTCTTTCTGTCAGTACATGTAGAGTAAGGTGTAAAAATGGAGACTGTTGAGTACAGAGCGGTTATCAGGTTTTTATTCTTGAAGGGTCGTACACCAAAGGAAACTTTTGATGAGATGAAAGAAACTTATGGAGAGGATGCCCCATCGTATGACGTTGTCAAATACTAGCATCGTCAGTTCAAGAGTGGTCGGACCTCCGTGGAAACAGCTTCAATTCCAGGTCGACCCAAGGCAGCCATTGATGATGACTCTCTTGCTGCTCTTATTACCACTTCTACTACTTCTACTGAACTTTGTTTTAACTAAAATTATTATTAATTAATTAATTAATTAATTAATTATGGAACATCAGACATGAACACCTTAACGACAAAATAAGAAAAATTGAAAAAGACCATTCACTAACCACACAGGGTGATTTAGTATTGTATAGAAGTTTAGTGTAGGTTTTTGAGAACGTCGCTGTTTGAACATGTATTCTATCCCAAATATTCACATTTCTATATTGATTTACAAACTGTGTATGACAATACGACTGTTTCTTGAATAGCTCATAGCTCGTTTGAGAGTCCAACAATTTCGTACACTGTTTATCAAAACATAACATACAATCTTTAAAATTTTTTAAATCGAGCAGATAGCAGTACATGATCTTGCCTGTCATCATTTGAATGATCGAGGTGTTACTATCCCAACAGAAGACAAGGATATATATACTTCTTTATCTAACAATGGGTTTCGCTAGATGTCCTTATACCGTTATCAAGCATATGAGAGAGATGATAAACAGCCTACATAACATGATACCGTTATCAAGCATATGTGAGAGATGATAAAACAGCCTACATAACATTATACCGTTATCAAGCATATGTGAAAGATGATAAAACAGCCTACATAACATGATACCGTTATCAAGCATATGTGAGAGATGATAAAACAGCCTACATATCATGATACCGTTATCAAGCATATGTGAGCGATGATAAACAGCCTACATAACATGATACCGTTATCAAGCATATGTGAGAGATGATAAAACAGCCTACATAACATTACACCGTTATCAAGCATATGTGAGAGATGATGAAACAGCCTACATAACATTATACCGTTATCAAGCATATGTGAGAGATGATAAAACAGCCTACATAACATGATACCGTTATCAAGCATATGTGAGAGATGATAAAACAGCCTACATAACACGATACATGTTGGGATCACACATACAGCTGTCGCCTGATGAATTCATTATTTCGTAAATTCGATATTAAAGGTTAAGTTACTTGTTACTAAGTTATTTGTAACATATTAACCGTTAACTATGTTTTAATCATTCTATTGCTTTGAGTTCTCTGTATGATGCTTCTGAGTACCTGATATGTATGACATGATGGCTCGATGCGATTAATCATCTTTTTACAACTAAATTACAATACATAGAAATAGGCAAACGGGCATAGAAATATGTTGCTGACAAATGCTTTTGAGACATCAGAAGTGTATTTTATTCATTGAGGGAGAGAGAGAGAGAGAAAGAGAAAGAGAGAGAGAGAGAGAGAGAGAGAGAGAGAGAGAGAGAGAGAGAGAGAGAGAGAGAGAGAGACAGACAGAGACAGACAGAGAGAGAGAGACACACACAGAGAGAGACACACACACAGAGAGACACACAGAGAGACAGTGCATTTATATGTTAACAAGTTCAAGATAATTGTAGATTTGTTCCAACATAATACAAAACTTCAGTTCACCACTGACCAACAGCATGCAGCGAGTAGCTTCAATTTCCTGTTCAATCTTGATGTGTGGCCTAGACTACCGACGCCTAATAAGGATTGAACTTACCATTTAGCAGTTTCTGAGGGTTATACTTAAGTTATTGAGTACATTATTAGGTACATATAGTCATAAATATAGAATACAACCCCACTTCACAAATAATAACCGTTTTGAAAGAAAGAAACATTTATTCAGTAAGCCTAATGAGCCAAGAAACAGAGTTTTTCAAACGCTGAAACTAGAGATACTTCCCTTGCTCCAGCTACAGTACGTGACCAAGTGATTTATGAGTTTTTAATATCTTCATATAATTATGAACTGATTAAAATATTTCACATGAACGGATAATTAGGGATCCATTGTCGACATATTTTTAAAGAACCTGTTAGTGAGTGTAGATAGAGATGTTTTGTATGGAGAAACAGCGCTTCCTACGTCCACTTTCACTCCGAGTTTAAACGATAATTACTAACCGAGTCAGATTGAGTTCACGGGTAACAAAAAAATAAATAAAGATTCGAAATTATTCCTTTGTCATCAGCCTATTGTTTGAGAGAGCTCCTGATACATAGGGGCTCCAATTTTATAAATCTATCAATTATGTTTTATGTAGAGAATCTGAGAAAGATGAAAACCTTCCCCTCGGTAACGGTGGCAATTGTTAGAGCCTCGTGAAGAGATTTGAGAGGTAAGACTTCAACTCTAGATCTGCTGGGGTGTTACAGTCCCAGGAACGGCATCCGTGATCTTGATGAGAGTGAGATGAGATTATTGCCATATCGTTATCTTCATTCAGCAACCTGTATATGTGTTTGTAAATCTATGTTACCCCAAACAAGAACACGGTCCACTGAACACTGCTGAATGATCGTGAATATTGCCTACAACTTCTTTGTCCTTATACGGACGTTATGCTATTGTACGTATCAGGCCTACACAAGCTTGACCATCTAACAACTATGTGAAGTATTTTGTTATTGGTCACACAAGCGGATTTAATTTGTTAACTCTGAACAACCGAAATCGATAATACATCTACTGGAGTCGAGGGGGGCTTAAAGGAATACTGATATAATGTGATCTCGCGAAAAGGTAAATAAGTATTGCCAATGGCTGCATAATACCCCTGCATCAATAAAAGGTTTCCAAAACGAATGCACAAGGTTTGGTTATGTGTTCACATAAAAATGGCCGCTCGTAGAGTTCAAGTGATCGACTAATGTAGCGATACCTTAACGCTCAGGGTAGAGTTTTAATTTTGGGACCGTGATTAAATGGTTAACCATCTTGTTGTCGTAACGTTATCATATATTGTATAAACTTTAATAATAAATGGCAAATTTGAGAAAACATACTTTGCAAAAATCGTGCTACATCGCCTTTAAAATGAGGGTACCAACAATATATATTACCACATACAGTACAAGAAGAGGCAACGATTTAGAAAAAAAACGTCGGAATTATCCATTCATTTTAAGCATTTAATTCGATATGACTTCTTTCAGTTAAGTAAGTGTCAGATTCAAAACGTTCCAAAAGATAGTTTCATTCATGTACCTGTCACCGTTGACCTTAAAGTGTTCAGAGTGTATATGCACATTATCATTATCCTACGCGGTACTTGTGAAAGTTTACATACATTATAGAATTTAATATACATGTCTGATTTTTATGCTACGTCGTCAAAACCTTGATGACATTGTATAATGCCAGCCACTGACTGTGCATAACTGTATTAGAATATTAATGATTGTCGTTTGTCTCGCAATATCGACCTTAATGGCCCTCAGAAACGGCTCTGTCATCACTACTGCAGCATGACATGGCGTCTGTTTGAGACTTTTTAAACACATCTAGCGAATAAGTGATTTCTCTGATGTTTAATGAAGTGAGTTCACTTGAGCAACTCTTAATTCTCACATGTGTTCAAACTGTTAAATGTCATGAATATAAAATATACAGAACAGTTTATATGCGGGGAATCTGCATTTTCGTCTGCGGGCAATTAAGTCCTATTTTATAGACCAATTTTGATGCATACTTCTTGGAGTATTAAAGTAAGTCATTTGCAAATGGTTTCAATGTATTTATCTTTGTGTATGTATGTTATCCTTGCAGTGCTTGGAGTATACTGCGACCATCGTTATAACATATATCATTACTTCTGTTTAAAGAAGGCATGACAGCACAGTGGTTAACGGGTTTGGCTTTCGGATCAAGATACCCGGGTTCGGACCAAGCTGGGGGCTCCGCAACTTTGTCTGCAGTAGAGAAGTGTTCTACATGTACTGAAATGCTACATTAACTTTCAGCAAAGCGCCATCTAAGGTTATCTAGTTCCAGCCGATGATGAGAGGTTTCACCGCAATGCCTGGCCACAATGGTTTTGCGGACTTTCTCCCTGCAATAATACTAGCGGACGTGATATAAGTGAAATAGTCTCGAAAGCAGTGTTTTATCCCGAATGACCTCCTGTCACTTAATTCTGTTTGAACGTACCATGTATGTTGAGAAAGGAAAGTAGTTCAAGTAGGGAAGATGTACTTTAGCAATCAGTTTCTCTGACATAGTTTCATATCAGTAGTTACTGTTTTTTTCTGATAACGGGTTTCTATGCTATTTCATGCGCACTGGGGACCTTGTTTGTTTATATATCTCACTGATGTGTTAACATCCTTTTTTCAATTCAGTGGCCATGGAACATCCTCACTTGGTATAAAATGGCTTTGTAAGCCCAGATAATACCCTGAAGTGAGGACCCTATTAACGTTTACAAGGTCCTCCCAGCAGGGGTGTCATATTGGAATGTCCCTCTTTAATTATATATATCTGTTAACGCTGAGATGTTTACTTTAAGGTTAAAGTAACTGTGAGTAAGGACTAATTCTTTTGGAAAAAAACTCCGTATTCGAGTGCCAATCTGCAAATGATTTACCGAAAGAGCGCCTCGAACCAGAAACCTTCATACTGCCCATCGGCCATACCACTGTGGAGATGGACCTCGTCAGACCTACTTGACAGATTTTATATTTTTTATAAGACTAGGCAAACCAATTTAAAGAAATGAATATCTGTGATGTATATATAAAGCTGGCATTGTTTTAGAGGTAACTCCCTCGGAATCTATCTGTTCTCTACTTAATTATTAACGGATTCATTAATGTTTTCACATGTGGGCGCTGTAATGAGTTAAGACCACAACCACATTATTATATTAATAACATCCGATTTGGCCAAGGTCCGTCTGATCACAAGTTCAGCATGTTAATATGTTAATGTATCTCGTACGGAAAATTCAAAACAACGTTTTGCTGTTGGGAATGATTTCAACGGCACTCATCACGTAAATATATCTACTATCTATGATTTGCATTTGTTTTAGAATTTATACATCATAGGAATTTTCGTTCTACACCGGAAGAATATGCAAACGTTGATTTTAACATTGTACTATTGAACACGATGATAACTCCTGTTTACTGAGCCAGGTCAGACATGATGCATTCAATCCTTCTCTGGCAGCTCCAGGGTAGCCGTCCACAAAACAATGAGGCAAGTCAACATGGCAATTATAGTGTTATAGTGAGGAATAGGAGTTAGGATTAGCTTAAGATTGCTTTGTGCAAGGAGGTCCTGGACAAGCATCAATGTGTAACATAACGATTAAATGAAATATTCATCACAAGTTCATTGAATGTGTATAATAAGAAACACATGATGAATGTTTCACTCAGTTTTAAGAGAGATTGTATTCAGTAATGTGGGCAACATGGGCTATAGAGTCACGTATTTCTAAATTTAAATAACTAACGCAAATATACATAAGTTTATTGTATAACATTTTCATTTTGACAATAAACAATTTTCGGTAGAGAAATATAGCCAGTACACACATTCTACAGTTGTTTCATATAATAATAAATAATTATAGTTGATTTAACTCTTTCATTACATTACGAGTTTACATGGTAGCTTTTATAAGACTAAAATTTCCAAAACGTAAATCAGTGATAGAACTGCCCAGCATAATCTTCACTGACGTTGGGGAAAATGTTAGAAAATGACACATGTGGGACGTCCGATAGCATGAACAGTGGCTTTGTTTCCGTTCTCGGGAGAGACCTTGTTTAAGTGGCTATTTTGGCACTTTTACCTGTGAACTATCGATTTATGTTCATTTGATAATAGAAACTGATATTTTAACGTTTAAACATCACCAAGTGTATTCACTTTTCTTCAGTCAATATAGTTGTTTACGTGATGCTGAGGTGGTGTTTCTGTGAGACTAGAGTGTTCAAATTCCATCAGTTTTTATGTGAAGGTCACAAGTGTAATTTAACTTAGGTCAGATTCAGGGTGAGCATATTTTAGTAACGGACCAGACTGATGACGTACTAGTTGAAGCACCCGTAAATGGGACATACGGTATTTCAGGCTAGGTGTTGCACTTGAAGTGTTATGCACTTAATGTGTCTGTTCTAAGCGTTGCATTTACCACCACTTTAAATGAAGACAACATTATCAGTGTCATGCATAAGGAAACTGATCATCATAGTGACTGTGCATATTACATGTAATTGTAGCATGTCGAACTTGCCACAAAGTGCCCGTTTACACGTGGGTCGCTACACGCCAGTATCTAAGTTCAACAGGGTTAATGGTATGTCTTAGATAACCAGACAGCAATTATAAGAGACATTATAAGTAAATTATCCGTATAAATATGTTTATTGCCTTTTCACATTAAAATCATTTAGAGAGAGTCAAAACACTGTAATGGTTATTACCTTGATTAAAGAAAAATAACCATGTGGTTGTGGATACTGGTTAAATAAGTCTCATGCCACGTATCAAGTGCATAGACCCCCCAATGTTATTACATTCTTAGTTCAAAGACATAAGGAACTTGCCATTTTTGAAATGATAAACGAATATTAAACTAAATTATTTCTTCCTCCCATATTTCTCGCAACGCATTGACCCTCTCTCGACAGAGATGTAAATTGAGTGATTTTTCAACCGTTTTGTTGAGTTCGATCAAATGAAAATGAAGGCAGAAAACGTATTGGTATTAAAAGCATATTCATAATTTATAGACAAATTTATGGAGCTAATTCTGCCAAATAATCGTTTGTGGTTTTACAGGAATACATATAACTTTAATTCTGAAACCGAAGCAACAAATTGAACAGAACTTAAAACTGATTACGAAGTCTCCAAGATAAGAACCCTAGCTTTCATTACCACTTTGGATGTATTTTGACAGAACACATCATGTGTGCGCATGCGTAATCAACGGCTATTTCACAACAAATAGCCATCATTAGAAACGTCTTAATCAGCTACAGTCAATTTGTTTAACACAGAAGGGATATTATTCACTATTGACTATATAAGCTTACTAATTCAGACAATTATTGTGCATTTCCTGGGAGTTTATACCTGCATTATGTCTGATTCATGTCCAAGACGGACATGTCAATCAAACCAGGACTTTCGCTTTGACGAACTCATGTTTAATTTCACTCCTGACTTTATGATGGTATATTGTTTCAGAAGAGCTATCAGTCATATCCTTATCTTCAGTGGTACCCCACGGAAATTGAAAAAAATCACAATATTTAATTTTTAAGGTCAATTTCGCAACTTAACTATAAACTTTTATTTGATAATGATGTGAAGTGGATTTGTTTAACTTTAAATGTAGAAGATAATTTGAGGAACAGATTTCGAATCAGATTACATGTATTTCATACAAATGTATGTCTGTAGTGAAACTGTGCATGGAGTTTTAAAAAGACCAGACCCTGGTAATCTGAAAGAGCTGCCAGAACTGTAACTGTTTACTATGAGGTATCAAATCAGATTGTGTTACGGCACACTCAACTGTCTCCAGATAATGCAGAAAGTTATCGGTCTAGTTTACGCGTTGGTACGATGACAAGTTACATGATATTTGCACTGCAATATACAAGTAGGTTCTTTTCTGTTCTTTAGGAGTTTTGGGCAAACGATATTGTAACTTTATCAAAATAAATAAATTGTGAACAAGTGGGTGTCTTTATCTCGTCCAATCTCCGATTTGACGATATTTACAGCTTCATGCGCTCAGGTCTGCATATTTGTTAAAAGTGTAGTCTATCATTTATTCTTAATCGCTTATATTGTATTTATTTGAATCTAAATTAAAACAGTTCCACATCTCTGTGCTGGTATATTGCTTTCGAAAAACGATTCTGATATTACCAAAATAAAGGGAAGGAAACTATTCATAATTTTTATTTCTGAATTAGAATATCAAATAATGATATTTTGGGCACAATTTCGATAATTCAGTAAATAATTATTAATGCCAGTTTATATTTTATTAAAATTATTTGATTAAAAAACGAATTGTTTCACCTGTTTAAAAATTCTTTTGTCAAATTTCAGATTTCACTTTTGCAAAATAGTAATAGTATTACTTAACAATTTTGAGAGTTTTGTTTGAATTTTCGAACGGTTCTTATTATTTCTTTCTTAAAATATTAACCAATGGACATGAAATGTAGTTACATCGCAACTATTCACAATGTCCGACATCCTGGAAACCAAGGTACTTTGTTCCGCTCACTTCACTTTGAAACAGAACCCCTGGATTCTTTCCACTGAGAAGGCTCGATACGCTTGGCTAACACAAAATGGAAAGTCCCTTTTGCTATTTATAGCACACCAATGGCGAACAATACTTATTTCGTTGGCGTAACCAAATATGATCAAAGTTATTAAAGATTTCAACAATCTTATATAGCTATGCCTGTGTGTTAGTACCGCAACTTGTTGACGAAATATGGCTGAATCAATTCTAATTATATAGTGTGCTTTTCTGCGCTGAAAAAGCAAGAATATTACATTTAAATTGTAAGTGTATGATATAACACTCGCCCAAACTGTCAACTCTATATTAATCGAGGACTGTAAGCGTCATGAACTTACAATGACAAACATTCGCGCACTTTTCAATCATTTGCACACATTTAATAATACATAATCAAACATAAATTTAACGTCTTAACATGATACAACTTATAACATGGTTATATTTGGGATAACACTACCTTCAATAGTACAAATTCTTGTACTTTTTTCGGGCCGAGTCCCATGCGGGATTCGAACCCACGCCCTCAGAGTAAGGCAACTATCGCCATCATTGACTGTACCAACAGCTTACCACACGACCATTTCGCCTCGTATTTTTTATGATACAACTTGAACAACATAATGTGTTGTAATCGATTTACAATAATGTATGATACGTATGTGATATCGATTATATACACAGAAAGGTGACATAATGCAATAATGTACTGAAAATGAAGTCTTGGTGTCATAACGAAAGGCAACCATTGTTGTGGAAGTAAACTCCAAGACGATGAGCGTGAATAAAAGGAAAGCTCTGATTGGATCTGTAGAAAAGGTATAGACTTCTCTGTGATTGGTAGTTCATTTAGAGCTTATCGAGTCTTTTCAAGGGAAATAATCCAAGAGTGTGGTTTCAAAATGAAACTACCAACTTTTTTTTCGTCAGTGATGTACGAAAATTTCACACAAATTATTTTGTAATTTTCGAACGTTACATACGAAAAATGTAAGAATTACAATTCGTCACATTTTTCACAACATTACATTGTTCATTGCAACAATTCTCCTCAGGTAGCGCAACAAGCATCATTAACTTTCAACTTCTTCATAATAAAGTGTCACTATTACTAACTAGGTGTTGCTTTAGTAAATGAGTTATTATCATAAATGGATAGAAAAATTAGTATTAATGTCCAATGAGCTAAGTAACTATACACGTTTAAATGATGGTTCATCTAGTAATTGAAACGTATTGCAATGGTTAGTTATGAAATAAGTTGTTTTGTGACATACGTACATGTATGTCCCTTATAACATGATCCGTGGGCTGTTTCAAGAGCAGATAATTCAAGTTGTAGTACGAAGTAAAACCACGGTGTGTTTGTTAAACACTGATGCCCCCGGATATAAGCATGGTTCGGAAGTGAAATATCAAAGATAAGTACTAATACCGTTATACGGACTGTGAATGAATACATATCAAAGTCGACTTTCACTTACCTATGCAAAGATTATTGCAAGTTCAAGTTCGCAAGGCAAAACATTATGACCTCATCTGAAAGGTTTTAATGACAATCGATGCACATGTGGAGTATCAAAGTCTCAACAAAAGTTTAAAGTTACCGAAAAAATGTTCTTGTGTCACGGTCAGGATCAAATTATTGATGTCATCTGATTATGAGTCTTTCATTTACGTTATGATGCATTTTGTCAGTGATGATGAATTATCATAAATTGTATAAATATATATTTTTGCATTGAAGAGGTAGTCAGATAGGTTGCTAGCCTGAATACCAATCCCTTCTTTTGACATAAATAAATATTGTTTATACCAATAATTAAAACACAACGCCTGACGAATTGGTTGACGTTTGGCTGTAGTTCAACTTAATTGATATTTCTCCAGATACATGGATATTAAAACATAAATGAGAACATTTTTCACATGTAAGTTCAGCAACATGAGAACTGTTCACCATCCCATTAACCACTACTAATCCTATAATTATCCAACAATTACAAAAACAACATCAATCATCAACGAGTACTACTATTGTCTTCGAGCGAATATTTGAAAATAAAATTGAGTGAACTGACAATTGTCTCGACAATTTCCTGATACCATGCCATTTGCATGTCGCTATAACAAACACGCCTTCAAATCAGGCTCGTTGAGTACGAGATACGTAGATTTCCAAAGCGAATCAGAGTTCTATGGTCGCTGTGTCTAATTTATTATATATACTGTCGGCCAAAATAAACGCCTACTTGATTTTCCTTAAAATGAAAGATGAAATAATTCTGAAATATAACTATTTGTGGTCTCCACGTTATGCTGAACAATAATTATTATGAAAGTCCATTGAAATCCTGGAAAAACTGTGATTCGCGTCAATAACATATCATGAAAATCACGCCCAATGAAAACCGCTATTCACTTGCTCACCGTAACATATAGAACCTCTGTACATAGCGTCATCACCACTTTAATGCTGTATTGCTGCCCTGGTTGTATGGAAATCTCTTTCAAATGTTTTTCCTGATCAAGCACTGATCGAAAACTCAACGATTACTGTTGTCTCATTCAACAATCGCCATTCTTTTATGACATGACAACTTCTGAAATTTAAATATACTATGGAAAATGGGGCAACTTCATGATACTATAATATTGCTAAACTGTTCATTGCAGTTTTTACGAAATCTAATAAGATATCTGGTAGGTGTTTATTTTGGCCGACAGTGTATGATGTCACACGGTATTATATAATGCACGATTTATAAACACAACTTGTTCTGCATTCGGATATTTTGGTTGCATGTAATGATAGCTCAGGTTCAGTCTAAATTGTCGGATAACTTGGTTACAACATATCAAATCTTTGAAGGGCATTTAGAAGTGGCATACATGAGCAAAAAAAGAATTTCTGGATAACAACTTCTTTAATTTAATGTGAAAATACACGACGTTTCGGAGTATGTACTCCCTCCTTGTGTATTTTCACATTAAAGAAGATGGTATCCAGAAAATCTTCCTGTTCTTATAATTCATATGAAGACATATTTATAACACCAACACAACCTACGACTCCTAAACAAGGCTTCAATGATTCCCCATGTTAATTGTCAAGTGACATGTGGATGTTAATGGACAAATGCAAATACGACAATAGAAGGCTCAACTTGCACATTTTAATTCCAACCAGTTATCGACCTCTGGCACTAAACATTACTGAACGATGAAGAATTCCCGGCTTTCTGTTACAGTTTCATCACTACATGTATATCTTGTTATAACATGTGCTAACCTGCAGGCGCCAGCCTTTAACACATGTTGCCAACGACAGCGTCATAATGATTCTAAACAGAGTTGGTTCCATCCTTCAAACAATACGCCGCTGATATGGATTTCTCTCCTCATTGTCACAGTCTCTGCCGACAGGTAAGCAACCAATGAATATAACTTCCTGTTGACCTTACAAAGGTCAAAGGATGCGCTCGAGTAGTCGGGGATGCTAATAGGATACAGTAAGCTGCTATCACGACTTATTTACCATCATACCTTTGTTAGCGGTAAATCACGCTTTAACACCTCTTGTGTGACTATATACAGTGGAGCGGTGGGCCTGTTGGATACCTGTACATAGGTAGTTATAGATTATTATTATTATTATATTTCTGACAAATATCTCCATCTTTATCATGTCGAAAACTGTGTGTTACCTGCAGTAAGTGATTATAGTTTGAATTGAAGTTGGTTGGACCACAGCTTAGCATACAACATGTGATGAATAGTACACGAGCTGTGTATGTGTATACGTTGACAGTATTTATCAAACTCATATTACCTTTTTTATTTAAAATATATTAATTAGACTGATATACATGTCTAATATCATTCACGGATTTGATGGAAAATACCAGGGTTAAAACGGATAAGTTATGAATTCATTAAATAGAGAGAAGAGTTTGTTTATTAACGTGTACATATACCAGATGAAATATAATTTTAAAGTGATAATTGACAATTCTACGATTAGTTCTCACATGTTCTAATGTTCTAAACGATCATTACACAATATAATTACAGCATACTAAACATTTATAGAAATCTACCGTTGCTTGGCTAGGTACATCTGAGCCATTAGCGTATATGGACTGAGTGAAAGTGAGAAGGCAGTGCACAATCCGTATAGCGAGTTCATGACGAATGTAGAGTACAGAATCCCTGAGAAGGATGACGAACGATATATTTATTTGCGTGACACCGGTCCCAGCTGCGCTACACACGAACCTGCATCCCCGCTTCCCACTGTTCGACTGTAGGGGGTCGCTCATGTTTGCCCCCCTGTTGACTAAACGCTCAGAAGACACATTCCCGTGAATCTGTCTATGTTAAGAATGCCGATACGCCTCCTAGCGGTAGACTTGCTAACTAAATTGTTTGTTTTCTTAGTATCACGGTGAATGAGTTTCGTGTTTAAGTATTTCCTATAAAACATGTTTCAAATTTAGATAATTGAATCTGTAGAGAGATGTTTCCGAGATCATGTCGCACAGACCTGTCTTATGCTACTTGTGCATTGTACCGTCATTAATTACAGGAGTTTTGTAGCTTATTAGAATGACATCACATTCCTTCATGATGAAAATGTGTTTTGCTGCAATCTATTCACTCAATGACAATTGATCCATCTTTGTAATGTTCAGGGGTATTTCTAAGACTATTTATACTACTATTGGTATGACTATTGATATGACTATTGATATGACCGTCAGTGCAGGTTTGTAACAGGTGGACTCCATGTGCAGATTACAGTCACACCTTCGCTATAACACGATAATCCCGTTATAGCGCTGTATGGATAACCACATTCCACGTGTATCGTACCACAATATACATTTATCATGGCATATCACTAGGAATATTCATTCCAAAAACTCGACTGTGTGAGCAGACGAACAATAAATCAATTGTCCACAACCGGACAGATGAATAATAAATCAATAGTTCTTGTCTGTTACAGACTCAGTAACTCAATGCATGATTTAGTGACTATTGAAGCATGACATTTAAAGGTTATTATGAGTTTGAACGGTGACAAGACAATAAACATTACGACTGCATTGAGATAGCTGCATTGGCCTCCAATCAGAACTAGCTTTCATGATGTTGGTCTATTTCAATAGGCCCTTCACAAGCAACCCCCAGAATACCTCACTGATCTATATATAGGTAGTAGCCTATTGCCAGTGTAGGTCCTTAGCTTGACTGATATTAGTCAACAGAGAACTAAATAAGTTATTTTCAATAGAGCTTTTGACCAAGCGCCTTTTTTAGCAAATACTTGATTAAGGCGTTACACATTTTAAAAAATTAAATCTATTTATATAGAGGACGGAATGCAAAGATACGCATATCACACACTCGTCAGTGCGATGTTTACTGGTTAGTCAAGGTGTAATTTGTTAAATTAATTGATGATACTTCTAATATGTGTTTCGTTTTGTCAGCCGAAGCTACTCTTGCTTCACACTTTGAAAGCAAATGTTAAAATGCATTCATAAATTCCATAAAATAATGTGATAATAAAATAAAATTTCTGTTAATAGTTCGCTGAGATTAGTATATCATTGCGTTGAATACCATGTTAACGAGGGGCACACAAGTCCAGCCATAATCCGTGTCCTCGAAATCTGCACTTGTATTTAATTCACAATTTCATTCTACTTAATTTTTCATAATAGAATTATTCTAGTCGCAATGGGGTAAACTAGGTATAGGAACCAGTCCGCAGAAACATTATTTTCAGATAGCTACATCATTCATCTCACAGCAATATAAACTAAGAAAAGGGCAGGTAGTTACAATACGTACAAGAGAAGTTACACACGTTTAGTTTGTTCATTGACAATTACTAAGTTGAAATTATTTTTGCAATCAATGTATTTTTGTTATGAACATAAACTCGCTACATTCATTATTCAATGGATTCAATGTATAAATTACCGGCAGGTTAGAATCCCTTGTGAAACATAACAACTTTATTACGTCAGTGAATCTAACACATAACGATACTAAGCGTGTATAGTGCAGTAAACCACACAGTGAGTATGACTAATGGGCTTTCATCGGAGTCAGATTTAACAATTACTAAGAGTTGGCAGTTTAACGTTTAGAAAGGCGGGTTTTCAGGAGAGTTGGTGCTGTCTTCACAACGATCGGGAGGTCGTTCCAGCAGGATCGTGTCTTCACACAGATCGGGAGATTGTTCCAGCAAGGTCGTGTCTGACAGATCCCAGACTTCAATTATCCGGGATTTACAATTCAGTATTAATGCACTAACTATCTGACACCAAAAGAATAAGTTTTCACCCCAAGAAAATGGCTGCTCTCTGTCTTCATTCAGGTTAAAGATATAGATTATAGATCGATCATTTCACATCTGACACCAGGTGAACAGTAATTAATCATCTTGAATTAATTGAATTATAAAAATGTGTACTTCATCTCTTATACCACAGTAAAACTGTTACTGATCGTTTCAGAGCTCGTTCCACGATGTTGATGCTACAGGTTCTAGACGACTTCCGCAATTATTACTATGATTGTTTGGGGAAGGCAGGTAGGATATAGTGACGTTCTGTGTGATCACCTGTACTGTCCGGTGTATAACACTTGCAACCTTTATGTGGCTGAATGTCTATTTATTTATCCTAAGACATTAATATCACAATAGCTAGTGTGTTTAATTTTTTTTTATCAAAAAACAAGCAATTTATTGAAAATGAATATCATGTTCTTTTAATATGTGAAGCCTACAGTTTGTTCCGTAATAAACTAATTGGTAAATACATTAAATCTAACTGTCAACAAAATTTTATTTCCCTTATTTCATCTCAAAATTATGATGTTTCAATGTTTTTATTTAAAGCTCATCAATTAAGGCACAAAAATATATAATATGTTTGTATATCATGTGTTTAACTATGTAAATAAGCAAAATGCGCAGCATTGTACACCCTGAATTGTTTGTATTTTGGGCCAAAGGCCTTATACTGAATAAATATGTCTGTCTGTCTGTCTGTCTGCTAGTGTGTTTTAAATGTTTCGCAATTGCTATGATAATAACAGATTTTTACAGAAAAGATTGTGACTAAGTACTCCTAAGAACGTTTAATGTAATACCGCCATGTGAACGTTTCCATACTATTGACGTCCAAAGTACATGCATGTAATATTATTTTCACTTCAATTAATAAGATGATACGACGTTATATTGTTCATATTTTATTAATTTTGAACATAGAAGCCAAAACTTGTGTCCAAAACTTTAAAAAATGTGATTTCAGGACCTCATGAGTGATTGAACAGACACAAAACAAAAATCATCATACCCTGAAGAATTTGTGAATACGTCTTTACATCATATGCTTATCAAAGACATTAACAATCAACGCTGTCCACCAACAATGTTTTGAGTTTTACCCCGTTGTAAAGTATCATAGCTTCTTTTGCCTGTCAGTTTATTTGTCTGATTATTGTTATCACACACGACCAGATCCGCGGGTGTTGGGTCTGCCGATGGCTCAGTCTCCTGGGCCGTTCCTCTCCATCCTCGTGCTCTACCTCATCGTCGTCCACATCGGACCTAAACTCATGGAGCAGCAAAAACCTCTCAACCTCAAGTGGGTCCTCGTCACGTACAACGCTGCAATGGTGCTTCTCAACATTTACATTGCTTTATGTGTAAGTTTCATAGAGAGAGGATGATATTGGCATGACTAGTTAAAGGGACGGTTCTATTGGGGTATCCACAATGTTTACGTTTACCGGATGCTTCAGGATTCGCCCCAAATTGGTCGGATCCGGATCCTTCAGGATTCGCCCCAAATTGGTCGGATCCTGCAAGGCGGATTCCCCCACTGTTTGTCCTGTGATAACATGATATGGGGGAAAAACGCTGTTTGTTTTAAATTTCATAAATTAACTTGTAATTATGAAACATACATATTGACAGCATATCCAGAAGGTAACAAATGATTCATCATTTGACTTAACATAAATGTATTATATGATATAAATTAGGCCGTAGCAAACAACTTGTAGTGCCTATGAATGGCTTCACTTTTCATTGATTTATTTTTTTACTTTTTGAATGAACGGAGGCTATTCGTAGTAAAATGTTCAAATTTAACGTTACTGAAAATATTACCCCCATTAAGATGTCCTGGATTGTGTTTCAATCATGTATTAATAACATGAATGTGTAAACATGAGTATTCTGTTGAGTTTCGTTTTTAAAAAAAAACCGTAATAAAAATATCTGTTTAACTGATGGTAACCCACCTTGTATATGAAAGTTGCGGTAGCGTACGTTATACCCTAAGAAAGGATAAGTGTCCTACATATCACATTTTCGTAGTATGTAAGCAGTTGTTGTTCGTATGAAGCTCAACCCCATGTCCACAATTATATATGCAGCAAACATGTAATGCAGTTACCTTTGTAGCTTATATTCCTGCTTATGCCCAAAGGTCAATCTACATGGTATATTGATTAACAGTTTCGCGTCCCCTGTCTTAGATCCAAGGTAGACATGAAGTAAATACAACACAACCAGATCTATGATGTGAATATGTATTTACGGATACTGATGTCCCACACACAACCGTGTTACATTTTCATGATCTAAATGAAATTTGTTCATAAGTTTTCTTATGATAAATGTTTTTTTCTGCACATGAGATCCACATGTTTGACTTAAGCAATGCATTTCATATATGTTTGATGACGGACCGGTATAACTTGCAGGATATACGACTTGCTGTGTCACAACGGTACAGTCTCACATGCCAGCTCATCGACTACAGCGACAGTGAACATGCTAGAGAGGTACGCTTCTACCAGTGTTCCCTACTGTGGTCTCTCATCTATTCATTTGTCGTTTTGATATCTACAAACGCATTTGTATTGTATTGTCCAGTATGCATATGCCTCAATTGTTATTGACACTCATTGTCCCTGTGTGTAAAGGGGATGCGTATATCACTGCATCTTTCAAAATAAATGCAGGCTTTCATACGTATAAGTATCATATTATTGACTATTCACTTCATAGTATGAATAAACATGCGGTTTATTTTGGTAGAGTACAAGTTGTTTACACGGTACATTAACAGGTAATCAGGAGATCCGAAATACTTCACCTGCTAAAGAAGCAGGCATATACTCCGAAACGTCGTGTATATTCGCAATACAGAACCTGTTATCCAGAAAAGTATGCTTTACTTAGAAGTTTTCCACTTTTAAATGTCCTCCAAAGACTTAGTACATATTTGTTACATTACTAAACTACTCCAACTCACCTGTTCTTGAAGGTTCTTAAGCTTGTTCCTCAGTGTTCTGTGTATTCCTTTGTCTTAGTCGATGACAAGTTGAGTGTTTCTGGATTTACTTAAGTTTGCTGATAAAAGTAAACATTTGAAAGGATCAACTAATTTATTAGTGTAACAACAATTCATCCTTTTAATAATGCCTTTCCATTCAAACAAATTGGCGTGTTTGCTTATAAGAAACATTTTGTAACATATCCTTACTGTTTCACCCATTCATATATATAAAGAAGTTGTTGTTCATCGCAACATATAACAACTTGTTTTGCATGCCGGTATATATTAAAACTATTTATTGAGTTAGCCACACCTCTATCAGGGATTGACCATAAAACCATCATTATTTGAGTATGTAGAAGGCAATCAACATGTATGTAAGCTGCTGAACCTGCAGTGTTTCACACACATCCCTAAACCCATGTACTGCCAATGTCGCGTTTATTTCAGCTCGGGTGTAACATATTTGGAGTTCAGCATGTTTACAGAATCGTTACAGTTGGCGTGGACATACCTGATATTATTCATATTCAATAATCAAGGGATGGATGAGCACCCGAAAACAAATAAACTTTAATTTACAAATATGAATGTCACGGTTTGTTGCCGGGAGGCAAAGAGTTACGGGAAGGTAGGGTGGAGACGAACAGTGAGTTGATGTTTGCTCTAGGTCAATACTCATTTAACTCGGGTTCAGTGAGAGGACAGGACAGCTACCTTGGTTTACCTTTCAACTATGAGTATTTTCTTTGAAGGAACCGCCTCTTCTCCAATCGATCGTGCGAAATATTCAGATTCATTTGATGACAATGTGTTATCTATTCATCATATAAACAAAAACTGATGGATATTCCTACCGAAATGATATTTAGATTCAATACAGACATTTTTTTGCGTGTATATAACTCAAGTTCTGAAGTAGTCTATTTTCTGATTTTTAGATTTATTTAAGACTGGATTTAGTTCGTTTTCTGAGAACAGTTCGAAAAGTGTTCCTCGGTATCCAGTGAGTGTTTCTATTCTCGAAGTAAACCTCCATAATCTCTCTATGACTTAACACTGTATGCATACATGGTATTTGAAGGTTGGGGTTCATATGACTTTTTCAACTTCCGAATAAGGGCATTTTCCGACTCTTACATTTCAATCAGCATGGGTATTGAAATGTTTACTACTTAGTGGAATAATTATTAGTTATTTATTGTATCAATTGTTATAGACAACGAATAATTATAATGACAGACTGCCTGTTAATGTATTTCATTCACCTTGACTATCAGTTATTGAATGTTTCTGGAAGAAAACGTCACACTTGTAGAATGGACAGGTCTACACTATGCAGATGAAATTTCCTGATTTAAAGATTCCTTTTTTTTTTCTTGAATTCCAGGCAATCTTTTTAGGATGGCTCTTCTTCGTGTCCAAGTTGATAGAGCTTGCCGATACAGTACGTATACATTCCGCTCTTCAATGTTCTTTTCTGTTTCTCATTTCTCGACCTCCAAAATATCTCCTTTCGACTCAACTAAAGAGACTTGTGGAGATCAGAAACACTCAACATATGACTGGCCGTGAATAGATTGCAGATAATCGTGCTTGGAAGATGAACCTGTTGGTTAACTCCAAAGGACTGCCTATTCATCAACTGATAATGTATTGCCGATCAATAGGCACACAGTTAATTCTTTGAAATAGCATATTTTCATTCATATGTGTTTCAATTTCCACCTATATCATCTTTCCCATGTTCACAGCTGCAGCTGTGGTGGTGTCATATGGAGCAGGTACCGCACTCCATTCGTACTGAACATTTCAAATAGAGTTGAAGCTAACAGAGCACACGTAGCATTCGTCACCGCTCACAAAAAAGTAATAATGTGTTTCGGATTTTGTTTCGTTTCAGGTATTTTTCATCCTGAGAAAGAAGAACTCCCAGATATCATTTCTCCACGTGTATCACCACACAACGATAGTTGTAGTCACGTGGTCGGGCATGAAGTGGGTGCCGGGCGGACAGAGTAAGCTGCTCGGTCATCATTAATCACAACCTAGTTGAATTAGTACAATTTCAAACATCTAATACATACACGCTTGTATATTATAACTAAATTGTAAATAACCCAAATAAACATCATACATAGTAAGTTACCTGAAGTAAAGTTAAGCTTTAGATTTACGCAAGTGCCACTATATGTATGACTCGAAAGTAAATGTCATGCAATAGGAATGTCAAAACATCAGGCAACATGTTGATAAACTACTTGATGACATTAATTGTTTCAGACGGTTAAAAAGGCCTGTATTTATAACTTCCAATATTATCATATTTCATGTCTAATTGCTGAACTTTTGCAAAGCCACCATTCATGAATATTGTGTATACACAATGCCAGCATATCATGTGAAATGCATGTAATAACTTGAATTCCCTGTTCGTATTGCAGGTTTTATGTATCCACTCCTCAACTCATCGGTCCACGTGGTTATGTATATATACTACGCTATAGCTGCAGTAGGTCCTCACATGCAGAAATACCTCTGGTGGAAGAGGTACCTCACACTCATACAGCTGGTAAGCATCACCCACTTCCGTTGAAACCCTCTTTCAGGGACACATAGCAGGGGAGGGTCCGGGGGATGCGTTTGGTGGGGCTGCACCCCGTCTTTCACATGTGAAAACAAAACCGGGTCCCTGAAGCAGAGGATAAGGTTGCTCATCAATAGATAATACTCTGTTGAAGTATTTCTCATGAGTGCCCAGATTGACATGGCTTTATTATAAAAGGGATTTGGTGAATTGGAACATAGTTGACCGCCTGCAATACCTGTACATGTCATAAGGGGTCAATGGCACGTGACTAATTACTAATGTTCAGTGTAGGTTATTGAGTTCCGAAAGGTTGGTTGCTAATGCTAAATGGAACAGCGTTATCCGCTCACCTCTTTACGATAATGTTATTCATACTATGTACGTCCACAGGACGACATTCACACTCATTCTTACTTATGTTGACCCCTGTGAGTGCGTGTGAAGGTCACCGTCCGGTATTTTGTATACATTACAACACAAGAGCTATCTTGAGGTGTAGAGCTCCATCCCGAAATGTTCACCTACTTGATGTACAAAAATGTATATTAGTGCAAATATCATGGAAATTGCCTTCCATTGCAACGCCAGTTGTATTGCATGAACTACAATAACAACAATCATCCTATATCCATGTGTAGAATAATCATCCTCAAACGCACCAAGTCAGTGTCAGTGAAATAGACGGAAGGGGTCAATTTGTGAAAATTCAATTTTAAATAATTGTCGATAAAATTATAAGTTTTCATATCGATTTCGTTATATGAGAACAAATTCATCACTAATACATTGAATGTGGAAATACCTGATGCACGTGTTACCAAGTCGTTAACTTACTAGAGAGTATAAGAAAATAAAAAGTATATATTGCTTTAAAGTTTTACCTCAGTTCACTTCAGAGAAGTGCCCAAATTTGTGCTGTTTACTTATAAGATAAATTGGTGGCTTTATAAAGTTCCCGGGATTCATTGTTATTCAACATCTGTGAAGTTAGTTTAAACCCGACGGCGTTACACTGAGACACACACGGAGGTGAACAAACTGTTCGGGATGCAACTGTGAATGCTGTAGCAGGGTATTAACTGTTTTTGAAGAATATTTTATATATGAAAATTACAAAAATCAAACAACAATCTGTATTGTGGCATATACATGCACACACCGGTATATTGTATCCAGAGTAAAATGTCATTTAATCATCAGCAATAACTACAGAATCTGCTTCCAACGAAAACGGCAATGCTGAGCCATGCGTACACAGTGGTGCCAATGGCGTTTTGTTAGTTGTGTATTTGCATTAAGATGCAGGCTTACACCTGGAAATCTATATTGTGTCGTCCAACCGTGAATTTTCCTATACATGCTTGAGTGAACAATGTCAGGTGAAATCAAGATGAAGAAAGACTGTGCAGTAAAGGAAAATTCAATACAATGGCTATTGTCTATAGACGTAGTGAACACATCGATATATCGATCGATCGATTCGCGTTGAGGACGATCTGCACAGATAGCGGTGTCTACCGACCATTGATCGTCTCGTCATGTGTGTGACATCTCAACTATTGACATACAGGAATAAAGCAGCAATGGTGCAGCAATAACCGTTAGCGACCTCACTGGAATCAATGTTACTAGTGTATATCATGTTGTGTTTAACTCATAAGGATGTTGTATTTGACAAATCAATTTCCATAGAGAGCACCTCAACAGTGAGTTAAAGTGAACTGGAAATATTATTCTGGACCAATTTTAAATATTTCAGCTAGTATTAAGCGTATTGATAGAATTGAAAGCGAATAGGACCATACTGAAATACTGACTGAAAAACGTTTGGTTACATTAACATCGTCAAGAGCGACGTGTTTTAATCAGGTGAACACAACAGGAAAAGCGATATCGTGATGAAAAATTCATAGCATTTGGTAGCAGTGCTACCTTTTATAACTTGTAATTTTGCATTGTCTGGGACTAAATACACACGCAGGCATGATACAAGCTGTGACTGTCATTGTAAGGTAATAGTTCTAACGTTACTATGAGCGATTTAGTTATCTTATTCCTCGTGATTCGTGGTTCTAGTCACCTGTACACATCCTGTTGTCAACCCTATTCATCAATGGTATTTATTTCAGGATGTGGCTTTGTCTTTTATGATATATTTTAATGAATATTTGTCTGGTTAAATAAAAAGTCATATATCTGTTAAAAAAGGAAATAGTGGTTAATCACATCTGGTCATTATTATTAAAATCTAATTTAATGTCTCTTTATTAAGTCGTGATCATATCAGTAACGAGCTCCTGCTGTGGATACATCCCACCAGGTCACGTTACCAGGAAATCCTGGGTATAATGGCAAAAAATGAGGTTGCATAAGCGTTTGATTATTGACGAACATGAATTCTACGTGCCAAATGACAGTTTGCAAATTCGTGTAAACGTGATTACAAAAGAAATATTCAAACGTTGACAACAGTAGTATTCAGTAAACTATCAGTAACATGTCAAAACAAATCAGTAATATAGTTTCTATAGATCAGTCAATTTCTCATCTGTCCTGGACATAATGTAATGTAATGCTATGTAATAATTGATATATGACAATGGTAGAGCGATCTGCTGACACCGACGTTCCATAATAAATAAATAAGTAATAAAAAAAACTCGCCATAGCACATTGTAACTGTAGTCGTATGTTGACAATATAAGATTGGAAGTCACAGATTGACAGTGTTACTGTTGTCTTGTTATGCAAAAAAGAACAGATCTGAACAATTCTATGGAATTTCATAGTAGTGACATGAGCTCACCGAGACATCCGTAAACGTTACAATAGCTATTATATCCATTGTAATACTGTGGAAGCAGGGCATTTCAAGATAATATTTAATATAAGGTTTGTTTTATAACTCTACCTACATGTAAATACAGGTTTACTTAATTTTACACTAAACGCCAAAAGAAACATTACCCCACTTCTTTTTTTAATAACTTTTTAAGTATCAAATATATTTAGGAAATGAATGGTTCAAAAGAGCGCTGAATAACGTAGCTTTATGCTAATAACACGTTTAAAATTCCTGATGGATTCATATTGTTGCAAAATTGTCCGGTTTTCGACCAGGCTGGTAGTAACCAATAAATGTGATTTAGATGTCCAGAAGTTGAAAGTAAACTTTTACTTTTGTGACTAGACAAAAAGGTTGTATCTTTACATCACAACCCCTAAACGATTGAATATACTGTTATTGAGTAAGTTTCAGTGTGAAACTTGTGAAATATATTTTTCTAGTCATTAAAGATCTTTTCTAGTAATTTACTTTAGTGAAAACGAGTTTACTGTGTTGTCAAATGACTTAATAGTATTTAGGAACACAGACGATTATTTATGTGAACATTTTCGCTTGAAAATGAAAACTTTTATTTTTTTGGTTTATCACCCGAACGCATTATCACTCAAATGTAGCAACATTCACCATCATTAACTTCCTTAAGAGGCATTTAGAAGCTTCCAGGATGAGTTAACAATTTCTTTATTGCAGTGAGATGCGATGTGGATACTGACACCGTTATCATTAACTATATCTATATGTTGTGATTTATGGTTCTGTGCATGTAATGATATCAAATACGTTTTAAAGAGCCAGCAAGGATGTTGATGAACATATCGGAAAATTGCCAAAAATCTAACTCCGAGAAATATATACACTTAATTTTTCAAAAAAAATTTCGACCCAAAATATGCCGAGAAATTGCACTAATTAGTAAAGATATTTTCCAGTCTATATATAGATCCAGTCTATTATTTTCAAGCGCAAAGCATTATGGTCTAGCTCACACACTGTAAACACAGAAAGGAAATAATAACAAAATTTTGTGAGAAATGAAAGAAATTGAAATATATAATTTTTGGCGGTTATTTATTTACCATTTCATTTAATTATGTATTTGCTACAGATATTGGAATATTTGTTTTACCCAACAAGGTATTTTGCTTGAAGTTTATATATTGAAGTAATATAATTAATGAGAGTAAAAAAATGTCATAATATGCTGGTCTTATCTCCAAAAAAAAGTACATTAAACAGGCAATAATTTGTATATTCTCAGGACATTTAGAAACATTGTTTGTAAAGCAATCGTCACATTCAGTAATGTGTGACAAGGGTCATTAGCACGAGAAGCACGTGCAGCAAGTGCAGCACATGGGTTGTTATGGCGACTTGCACTAGAGACGAGCTATCACGCTTCGGAAACGATTGCTGTTGTCCGCAGTTGTGTAGTACGTTTTACGCAATAAAGGGGATTCTGTTTATATGACGTTAGATACCCTTAGCGCGCGCTACTTGAATGTGTAGTTCTCTTTGACACCAGATTTCATGATTACATTATCACATGTCATGTTGTAGATAAAAGATTTATCTGGCGATTGACGTATGTATGTATGAAGTATGTTTTCCACAAATTATTTTTAATTTGAAACACTAACATCCTTGATGGCTCTTTAACCTAGACGACCTCATTCACTTGACGGACAACAAATCTTCGCGATTTCTAAAACAACTTAAAATTTTCATTTACCGGTTTGTATTTGACTGGATTTGAAAGAGCTTGTTTGTCGTTTACCACACCATTATGTAATACTAATATCATTTGTTTTTCAGACCCAGTTCGGCATAATAATACTGCACACGGTTGTGAATCTACTTGTTGAGTGCGAGTTCCCTAAGCTGTTTGACCAGCTGTTAATGGTCTATATAGTCACTATACTGGCCCTCTTCCTCAACTTCTACTTCATGGCTTACATCAAAGGAAACCGCAAACCAACACCCCCTGTTGCAAACGGTACCAAGAGGGATTGAACAGCTACTCTTATTGCTACTAAAACCAGAATGAAAAAAAATTAAGACATTCTGGTAAGACATTCCTAACAGCCCTTCTCCGTTTGACATATCAGTTTAAGACGTGCTTCTTCATTATTGATGAATTGATTGACACATTTAATCATTTCTTCTTTGTTACCGGTTAAGTGGAAAATGTTTCGACGTTGTTCTTTATTTACGTCATATCGTTATCTGCTTCATTTCATCTGTTAAATAATTTATTAAAGAACAACTGTAAGTATGTTTTGCTTTTTAATTATGGATTTCAGTTACGTGTAAACTGTAAAAACTGTACTTTTAGTATAATATAAGTATGGTATTTGCAAATGTTTCTTTAGATCAAGTTGGGTGTTGAAGACCACGTATTCTTATTTATTTTTCATCATATATCATGAAGAAATAATGTATATAACTCACAGAGAATCACAGGACAAACAAAGATCCGAAAGGATCCGGGAAGGTGGATTCCACCCTAATTTGTCCTTTGAATGTTACGCCTTTAAGACATATTGTTGGATGCTGGTCTGTGTGTGAATGGTAAAATCTCATCTCATATGTAACGATTATTTTGTTGCTGATATAGATATTTAAAGCAGTATTTTTGTAACGACATACATGCATATTTAAACCTATTTATTAAAAAATCTATATTTATGCAACGCTAGATCTATGCAACATTGGCCTTATTTTAGTTTTATGTTGCGTTACATATTAGGATATAATTTATTGTCCATATTCGAATGTAACATAATCTTTATCACTGTGTTTGTGTAGCTTTGTGTATTTTCCCTTAGCTTTGTGTATCTGTGTGTATGTGATGTTTGGATCATTTTTATACGAGTTCGTTGTGTATATGAAATCCTTTCAATGATGCATCTGGGGACCCTTTCACAAAGCAACCTTTACTAAGGTTAACCTTAACTCCCATACTTTCCCATTGCACTAAGGTATAACCTTAGTGACTTACGATCAACTTGGTGCTTTGTGAAAGGCGTCCCAGAACACTTGATGTGGTATCGAATGGATCTGTTTACTTTTGTAAAACAACGCAACCAGAAAACCCCGTACTTTTTGTTTGATACAGGCAACAACTTTTAATTGAAGAATTGTCGAAAATATAAGTGATTATAATTTAAAATGTTAAATTTTGGTTTACAGTGCAAATTACTGCACATTTGCATGTTATACCAGACTGATTAATAATAGCTCCTCTTCAGAAGTTATAATGTTGCAAAATATTGCATGTACCGGGAAACAACTATCTCTAATTTTCCTTTCCTGATGTTGGCGGTTGTTTTGATGCCAGATTACTGCTGGCAATATCGACTCATTGGAGGACTAGTCAGACCATAGTTTTAAAGAAATCTCAATTTGACATGCATTTGGGATGATTCGTTCACACGTTCAGAATGTTACGGCCTCAAGTGGGGGCGGATGCTCGTGAGTTACTTTCCCTAGCCTCTAGTCCCGAAGGCTTTTGTCTGAAGCCCTGTGATTGGCTGACAGCACTAGCGCCTTACATTCGCCTATACAGGGCATCCTCAGACGGAGCGGAAAACTCAAGTCCGTTATAAGATTTATGCCTCGGAACAGGGGCGGTTTAACCAGACTGAATTTTATAGTATGGTGAGTGATTTAATGACATCTTGTCAAACTATTAATGTATTTATTCATACTATTATTTGTTTTCAAAAGATGTCAGAGTTTATGGTAGGTTTTTATATTGTGTGGGATTATTAAATTTTCAACCATGCCATGCTTTGGTTATATCAGACGTGAGGGGTACAGAACAGTGCATTATAGAATATTAGAATCATATAGATTACAGAATCTTTTCTGATCATATAACTTATTCAAATCTATCTTATGGACTGACTGCAAAGTTAAGACCAAAAAGGTATATAAAGTAAATGCATCAATGCATGTAAATAAGATATGTTCTATAACAAGTGCTATCATAATCCCTTTTTTATATTTTAGCTATTTCAACTCCTATCATTAACTCCACTCTTAATTATTCATGTATTGTCATGTACGTTTACAAATACACATATATTTATTCAATAAAACATTTTGTAAATAGTTGCGTATCTTGTGTTTTAGGAATGTACTCGTATAAACACTTGTTCTAAATGTGATTATGCGCGCCGACTAAACTTACTCGTATTCGGATGACCAACAAGAGATGCTAGATTACAAACAGTGGCTATCAAGACTTCTTCAACTTCAACAATTGTCAGAATCAGACAGAATCGACAGTCCGTCTCGGTGAATTCATTCTTTTTTTTTTGCATGTGAACTTGATAATGTTTTGAAACATTAAAACTTACATATTTCTTACACATATAAATTGCTATTGAATGAAATATAAACATTTTATAATCAAATATAAAGTTATTAAACTTATACACGTTCTGAAGAGGTTTAATTACTTGATGTCCGTTTTCTCTAAGAATTCACATTTTCAATGAAAAAAATAGCTGATGCCATTCGCAGAAATGTCTCACCAAAACGTGTACATTTCAACATATGATGCAGTAAATATCTTTAAGCAAGAAGTTTATTTATCTGCGAAATAACCTGGATTGTCACAGTTAGGCACATCGGAATGAAATGGATAGAACTAATGACCGAAGCATACAATTGCAAGGTTTTACAAAATTGATTGAAAACATTCATGCCACAGAATGGGTTGGTTTGTGGACCAATCGCATGACAGACAATGTCCCGGACAACTGCAACAAGTTGAGACAGGAGAAGCCTATTTCCGAATACCAGATTGGAATCATGTTCATCTCGCAGACACATCAATTATCAAATGTTTTAGAAATAGTTGTAAGATGTAAGCAGGATGTAGAGATAGACTAAGTGACCTTATTGTTCAGAGATAACTGTAAAACATCCATCCCAAACCCATTTTGTGGACTAATGTCAGAAAATGAAGATGAAATCTAAGAAGGTTATTGTTATTCTTCAATTATAAGACGTATTAGAATGGGATCATTATTGACCTTAATGCACAATGTGAATGTTTGGGTGAGGATACCTGTCCTATTCTTCACGAATCTACGCCTAAACAAAGGTATTGTATAAAACAAAATATATTTGTATTCGTTATTGAGTGTACTTTCTTTTGATAGTAAATAGTGCTACAGTACATAAACATATATAAACGTGTTATCATTAAGTATTCATACCCATGTCAACATTGAAATGTAACAAACTTTTGTTCAGCAACTGTATACTAAGGGAAACTGGAAGTCTGGTTTTAGAGCGCAAAGGTCGTAACCCGGTAAAGAGATGTGGTGTTAGAATGAAGGGTGAAGTTAACAATTTATGCCAATCAAGACTTTTTACATCAGAACTGCACACACTTGTATATTACATCGTAGACACGCCTTCAAAATCCCTTTCTAAGTTTCCTTTAATTATTTGAAAAAAATAGATGTGTCCCTGCAGTTCATTGAGATAATGAAAATCGTCTAAATGTGATGCTACATTCCTTACACAACACACAAAAACCCTATTTCTTCCATTGTTCTGCAAATGTTCGCCACGGGAAGACCTTTCAATGCTCATATTATATTTGCAATCGTGTTAATGGTCTATGGATATTTTGAAGATTAATCCGGAAGTTCAATCAAGCAGCACATTCTTGTTCTTACATATTTTATTAGTTCAGTTCGTACCAATTCAAAAGATTAAACGCGCGCATCATGGATGAGGGGTTTTATTTCAAAGACCGACAGAAAACTAGGTTAAGAATCGATTGTATAGCTAAATGACTTGTAGACAATGTTTAAAATGTTTGCTTGTCATGAAACTTCTATAGTCAATTTTTCTGCACCATTTACGTTTTCAAAGGCTCAATAAGCCTGAGCAACGATAACGAAACTGCAGGCATCTGCATTTTTACAGGCGTTTATATCTGTATTATTTCTCTTGTAGGTTAATGTTCATTTCTAAAAACTTTAATCCAACTATTAAAATAAATTAAAATATAAAAAAAATCACTTGATATGCATGGACGCGTTACCGGAATTAAAAACGTAATAGCATAGTAAAACGTATGTCCAGGTCGTGGCTGTTCATCTTCAACATGGCTGGTCATCTTCAACGATTACCTCCCACAAATTCTACATGCAAATACTTCTACATGTCAATACTCCTACACAAAGTCAGGGCAGAATTATGCAATTACCTTTTTTATAATCGAGCAGCCCAGGATATGTTTTAATGTAATTCGCCAAAACTTCTACATGCCAAAACTTCTACAGCTGATTGAAGAAGGGGGTAGATGATTACTGGAGTAGAGGATTAAAACAGGTTCACAGGTCGGACTAGTCCATTCTTTCTTGAGGTAATGACTGTCTGCAGTGAACCCTGAACTGTATTGTTTTAGTCTGCAGAAGTTTTGGCATATAGAGGCGTCCAACTGACCTTGATCTCACTGACTTGGTTGGCAGAAGTTTGATTATCTTTACAATTTCTCAATATAAATTGATTTTACACGGACTTTTAATGTTGTAATTGGTATATATATATATATGATGCTCCTGTCACGTAAAATGACGACAGTTTGACATTCCCAGGTTAAGAAGCACCTGAAGTTGAACCTACAATTATTTCATTCAATCTGCCATTTTGAGAAACATTAACCTGCAGGATATCATTGCAATTTTTTTTTTTATTTCTTCATTACATTCCTAACGAGAATATTGTCGAAAACATACAGCTGTACACTATTGAAATTGTATGTCCAGTGGTCTACCCCTATCATTGGTGGCTAGTGGAGCAGTTGTCAGTGGTCATTCAGTGCCTACCTGTGTGATGCTATCTGGGTTATAACCAGTACTTACACACTTCGAATTACGTAACTCTAATTATGCATGTAGATGGTTATGAAATGGAAATGTACTGATAGAACCATCCGTTATTGCGCTAATTTTGTCATGAAGTTGAACTTAAATGTATTCACGGTGATAAATTACGTCATTCGATTTTACGAATTATTCATTATTTATATTATATATTTTATTTACGAAAAAAACATCTTCATCGTTTGATCATAAGCGTTGTACTTGGCGTGTGATATATGTAAATGTAAATAATTTTCCATAATTTTTCTTACATCCAGTAAGAATGTTTAACTCTTTTTTTTGACAAATTACGATTGAAAACTGAAAAATTCCATCAGTTGATATCTACATGTTGTCGGTGTACATAGTACAAGGAAGACAGTTCGTGCTACATCACTGACACCCCTTCATGCTTATGGACATTGAATTCGAATAACAAATATATTGCCTGTTTCGGGATACATTTAAGTGGCTTTATATTACAGTTAAGTATTCAATGCATGGTGATACTCTTTTTTTTTATTTCAACAGAGGGCTCCATAACTAGATTTCAATACGCAATTACGTATGGTTTTATATCTTAGAATACATGTTTAAAAATCTAGTTTTAAAATCTACCAAAATTCTTCTAAAACATTTTAAACATTGACTTAATCATTGAAATGGATTGGAGATGAGATATATATATATATATATATATATATATATATATATATATATATATATATTTAAATTCGATGTTATGGTATCTTAGATTTCCGCAACTTAAACGGGGCCTGTATGAATAATTTGACAATAGTGGCGTCGACAATATAGATCTAATCCAAATCAGTATCCTAACTGGGTAGTTACTTTCCAGTAGATATGCTTTCAGATTGATATTTTTGTTGACATATGGTAGATCGGTCTTAACATGTACCGTACCTGGTAAAAAGATTTTGAATACGTAAAAGTGGAAGATGTAAAGTTTCGAGGGAGTGCCTGTCGAAACGAAGTCAAGGATAAGCTTACATAAGTTATTTATTTCTTTGTCGAGTATCATTTAATGGGAAAGTGTTAATTTTGTACATTTTGTTTTGTATATATTTCAGGTCGTCAAACTTAATTATTCTTGAGGAACTCCCACCAAAGAGGTTTACATGCAGATCTAGAGCTGTATCCGTTTAATAACTTCCTTCTGAACTCGTATGCATATACCTTACGGGATACTCCGCACTGTGTAACATGCATCTGAATAATATCAGTATCGTACAAACTGTCCCTTAAAGTTGTGAAGCACGTGTGTCGTTACCAAACGGTATGGTCACCCTTATTATTATTCAACACTTGATGTCATTAGTCAGTATAAGCCCCTTTCAGCTGTAGAAATCTGATACATGTTATATGTCTGTGATTATTCAGGGTTTAAATATATATCCCCATTCCCTATAAAAAGAGCCGAGGTCAAAAGAGTCGAGGAATGGAGAGTTATAATGAAAGATTTAAACTTGCATACACTACGCCATTTTTATAAATTTTTGACGTACTGATTGCAGAGCCCCAAAAGTGAAAACATGAAGCAATAGAAGGGTACGGGTCCAGTTTACTAACAATTTAATGCCCATCAGATGGGGAGAATTGCATGCGTGTACATAACTAAAACATGATATTTTACTTTAAAGAAAAGAACACACAAGTCGCTGGCGAAATATTCTCTTGAACGTCATTTTGTTGAATGAATATAAATTGATTTAAACTTTCAATGAAATATCTTTCAAGAGATCATAATCTATCGATATTTCAAAAAATCGAAATTCAAAATTAACCATAAATATGCAAACCATTTCGTTATAAATATTGTTTCAATAGTTGCATGTGAATATGCATGTAGGTGAGGTTACTTTGACACGGAGTGAGGGACATTCACACATTGATGTAGTAGATAAGAAACAACGAAACGGACAATAGGCAAGTACTAATACTAAAATGTACACATCGCTTAATCATCTTTTTAAATGTGACATTTACTATTCAAGTTATTGTGGTCAAAAGGTTTAATTTGCCTTAATGACAGTAATCTAGAGGTTGCAGCCTACTGGAGGCGAGACAGTATGTGACATGAAAGGTTATGACGTGTACACCACCGAGTCGCTCTGGACGCCCACACGTACATTCCCATCTAGGTGCTAAGGTCGCACGGCCTGTGAAAAAAATGAAAGTGTTTGTCATTAAAACGCATGGACAGTTCTATAAATCTGTTTAGTCATATAATATCAACATTAACAAGTACGATTTACTGGCCCGTGCCTAATTAAAGCTGACATCAGCAGTGTTCATATATACATTAACATCAGAACAAACTTCTCTCCGGCGCTTTATGTGTATAGGCATCAGCTATCACAGTATGCAGCTGACGGATACCTTAAGTTTTATACAGCACAATCTACATTTAACAAGTATCACTTACATGTATGTGAACAAACAAAGTAATATAACGTCATTCTTCAGATATTATCTTTCAACATTAAACGTCAGGACATTTTGTTCGACCTCGTAAAGGCATAAAGGCATTAAATTATAATGCATTTAAATTTAAAAACAATATAGCATTCTATGTGACGAATCATTGCAGATTTCATGATTATAGTAAATAATAAATAATGATAATAATAAACAGTTTTTTAATCGATCCAACATGCACGTATTTAACTTTAAGCATTCTGTCATATAAATCAATACATGTAAATGCCATTTTAATTTGTTGAATACAAAGGCGACAAACATTTTAATTATATATAGACATCATAAACAGCATGTTGGATATCTTGTATATCTAATTCAAACATATGTAAGTATGCCGAAATATTATGTAATTGCACCGTTGGAAGAATAACCCTTATATACAATTCTCCTACTTGACATAAGTGTAGTAAAACCTGGTAGGCGGTTCACAACTGTTACAAGGGCGGTCAGTAATCTAGATGGACTGATACGCTCTGACAAACCTTGAGTTTTAGTGTATCCTTCATTAGAAATATGCCCGTTGTATCCAAAATGTTTTTTCTTCAGATCTAAATGTTTCAGTTTAGGGTTGAGTAACGTTAAAACATTAAAAAAGATTATAACCCAGATTGCATGTAATGCAATAATCCAAAATGGAAAACAATCTTATTCTCTGAAAACCAAATGCTATTTCTCTCAGAATAATCGAAGGAGAAGTGACAGGTAACTTGAAATATGTACTTTTGACACGACGTAGATTTAGAAGTCTTTGATCTGTGGTTGATGATCTGTGGTTGATGATCTGTGGTTGATGATCTGTGGTTGAGGTTTTATTCCATAGACGTATCAAGGACATAGTTGAGATATTTTATATGCGCCTCGTAAGGTTTCCGTTTGCGCAAACTTGAACACGTCTTTATGAAACGAGTCAATAATGTCTGTTACAGCAAATATCTCAAATGAAATCAATCAAACGGAGACCTACCAAATCAATGCACTGAAATAGTATCTGATGTGATTACGTATTATCTACTTTATAACTAAGAGAGTCAAACTTCACAGTTCACAATCATTCACCAGCGTTTGCAGAATTTCTGCCCTGAATTTATACACAATATGAGAGCTATGATACAGAAACTACTATCTATAAACGGACATAACACTTTCTTCAAGACATCAGTTACGTATTAAGAAAAACTTGATAAATAGTTTTATTCAAAGTGTAATTGAACTTTGAGCAGTTAAGATCTGATAGAATACATACAATGTATACGTTATACAATATATTCATGATTCGAATAAGTGCTTGAATGTGGATTTGTTCGATGTAATCTTAGTAAAGTGTCGCCCTGAGGTCTATGACAGTCCACTACACATGTCACATATGGGATACCAGGCAAGCAGACACCGATATCTCACATTAATGGATCAGCTGTTTGTATATTCAGTACTTGTGGTTGCTACCCGCCTCTAATAGGTTTTTATTTCTATTGCCAGGATGAAGTCCAACCGAAAGAGAACAATATTGCTTATAATGATTGTCACCCACAACAATAATGAAAAAGATCGGTCACCAATTGTTGCATTATTCAAAGGGGTTTGTAATGATGAAAACTATCGATTAGAAAGCATATGAAGTCGACGATCCAGCCCCTTATACTATGAAATTATATTTCAGAATGTTGTCATCATATTATCATTTACTATTATATACCTTGTCAACGCCAATATATTTGTCTTTAAGGCATCAAACATAAAAATCGATAAGATAGTATAAAGGTACGTCAATTACATCGTCCCAAATGTTATATTTCTTGCCCGATCTGATGCAACATATACTGGGCTTTGAACTGGGTTACAATTAGCTGACAGGATGTTTGAAGCGATATTATAATATGTTTTCAAGCGATTCAGATGAGCAATGTGCTGATATTTAAGGCTTTCAAAAATCATACCTTTATTATTATCCAATCGATGTTTATGTTTGGTGGCTTATTTTAAAGACAAATCTATTGGCACTGAAGCTGTATATAATATTGCATGGTAATATGAGTAGATGTATGATTTAACGACAACGAAATGAGCCTTCAACATCAGGTCCGAAAGTCAGTTTAGAGTCCATAGAGAATGTGTTGTTTACATTTTTTCACGATTGTGAAAAGTGCACTTATGTCTTTCAAATGTGTCAGTCTTAACAGTTGCGAAAACTGTCTGATATATAGCATCACACGTTGCATTCTCTTCCCACAGAGTCTACACCCTTCAGATTTGTTCATCCTAACGTCTGTTCTCGTCATCTAGAAATGGAGAGTCCTGATTGGTTGGTTATGAATCTGGTTGTGAAATCAGCCACGTCATTGTAAAGGTGACATGTGCCACGTCATGCTGCCATATATTTGGAAACAGAAACGTAAGATAAACGTTTTCTCGTCTAATGTGGTTTCCGCGAAATATGCTATTTGATTTTTTTTGGATAAATAACACAAATTCAAAGACAAAAACCGAAGATAGTTTATTTGTATAATTTACATCAGACATGTTCGAAGGACATATGCTGATAAGCAAGTCCCTTCAAAGGTTAAGGTATTTTATAAACACGATGTAGCCGATGTAAAATATGACGCCATTGGATAAAAAAAAAACGGGATATTATATGTAGTCCTTTATCCCCGCTATATGGGATTTTGACAAGACATTCCTTATACAGTTGAACAGTGGTTAGGATCGAAAATCCTAAGGAAGTAAACTCTTTGGGAAGAGAATGCACACATTGTGTCAAAAGTACTTTGGGTAGTGCCTTGATGTCCACAGTTAACCTTTTTATACTATGTTATGGGTAGCCTTATATAATTTACAGTTTAGTTGTTTCTTCTTTGTTTGAATTAGTAATTAAAATATTGACGCCAACAATGATTATGATAATGATAATGATAATGGCGATAATTACAAGTTCAAGTGGTTACCTGCTTTGACTTGACCTGCTTATTACAGCGCTTAATGGTTTACCTCTAACACAGTTGCACCAGGTACCCACTGTTACTGCTTGGTGAACAGAGGAACATTTTTAATAAAGTCTATAGCTCAATGTCACATCACTAGTCGCTCTGCTCATGTACACGTGCTGAGGTACTCTAATGGTTTGCATCAAAGACAAGGGTTTGAGGTATATGTCAGAAAATTATGAATATTGTAACTCAAATATTTTTATGGATGATCGGAATGTGGTACGCTCCATTGCCAATAAATGTGTTCTAAACATTACGTTTACAATGCACTTGATGGTCTTTATTATTGGTTTGTTCAGTATTACACAATTACTAGTTATTAGCAATTAGCGAACTGGAATAATGTAACATCGATTAAACACTGCATCTGAAGAGCCAAGTAAATACCCTTGATTAGTTGTAAAATCACCTAAGCATGCATGCACGTCGGTAAACACAATGCTAATCAGCGATATATTTTTCTCCAAAAGATGTGTCCCATTGTGTTCATATATATGAGTCAATTTTTTAAATAAATGTAAAATTCAAAGAGAGAAATTCCAAATAACATTTGTTCTCACTTCTGAAGTTTTGTTGTAAAAAAATAACAAAATACATCTTCAAGTTTACAAATGTGAAATATGCATGCTTAATCTTGCTTAATTAGTGCTCAATTAACGACTACAGTGATAATTGGTTGTGACCATGTCAGTTCTGTTACTTTTACCGCCACATTACAGTTTGTCGTGATATATCTAAAATAACAAGTTTGTTCATAATATTTGTATTATGTGAGTTCATACGACCATTTTTTCAATGCTTAAACTGCCTTCGGTAGGAGCTTTGAATTGAAACTAGCCACTGGAAGAGTACACACCACAGAGTGAGACATCAGCTCCGACAGGAAGCGTTCGTAAAATCTCCGAAGACGCAAGCAAGTATAGACATGATGATAAAATTGTTGAGAAATCCGCTGAGGAGAAATATTTCACTGACAGGGATCCATAAATGTCTCGGGGTAATTGCAGACATTTTCTCAATAATGATAATTTGTCCGTCAAACTTCTTATAGATGGTTCCAACTAACAAATCGAGTTACCTACCAAAGTTATAGTCTAGACTAGTAATATCCGAAAGCATTCAAAACATGTAAAACGTTTCTCATTTTCCCTTAACAATTTACATCAATTTGCTGCTTACGACAACGAGAGCTGTTTAAGGAGAGAGAGAGAGAAAAATCGAATTCGCGTACGGCAATATATTACAACACAGTTATAGATAAATCTCGAATTGTTGACAATATGTCTGTATGGGTATCGGCATATCGGCACTGGCGGAATGCGTTTAAAGTCACAGGAACATTTATTTATTATAAAAAGACATCTTTAATTGCTGTTTAAAAAACAATAAATGAATTCTAAAAATATGAAAGCCTTTTGGTCAAATATTTTATTTAGCCAATGTATGATTGAAAACAGACCATAAACCGCACTGAAGTTTTCAACTACAGTGCAGATACCATGTAATATGAACAGAATGTAGTTTTCAAGACTATTAATTATACGATATTTTTTCAGTGAAGGTAACACTTTTGACAACTGGTCTCATCCTGTTTATATATTCACCTGTTCTCATCATTCAACAAATTAGATTTATGTAGTAAGAAGAATACCCTCTTCCTGAATCGTATCCCTACTAAACACCTACAAACGTTCGCTCTAGTTTGAGTTCACTGTTAACAAAATGAAGTTAAGGACAGCCTTTAATTTTTCACATTTACTTTACATTTCATTTATAACTAGTTCAGTGTAATTTACAAACATAATTCATCCTGGTTATAAACCTCTTCTTATGTTATTAATGAAAGTGGAATTTGTATAAAAATCGAAATATGGAAAATAAAAAAATAATAAAAATAATTATAATCGAAATTATTTCTCTAATAAAACTTGGATACACAAATACACTTTTTCCTGTTGTAATTTCTAGTCAGGTACTCGTACCTTGATGTATCTAGTTCTATTTCCTCATGGATTTCTAAACGGTACATTCTCAATCAGAAAAGGAAAAGGTACACGACTTTAAATATTGGATAGGAAAGCAGAATTGACCCACTACAAGACGAAGTTTTATATATATGGTGAGAACATGACAAAACTAAACAACGAAGTTGTCAACATGAGACAACAAATGATTTATTACTAAGTTTTACCAATTATTGCTGCATTGACGTTGGTGAAGGTCTTGGGTGAAATCTTATTTTGAAATTATCTAATCTGATATCCTAAACAATTATCTACTCATGCGAAATAACATAAAAATACACTATGAGAATTTGACATCCGCCCATGCATGTGAATAGCACCATTTCTCTACTTTCTTGTCTACACTACTTTTTATAATGCAATTGTATCAATGTTGAATTAGTTCCTGTAAGGTGGAGCACTCCTGTACAAAGTGCAGAGTTTAACACTGATGTGAATAACCTAAAGCGGATATTTAGGGAGAAAACTGTTGCATGGTAAAATTATACTATACGAAGTAAAATATAACATTTTAAGATGAAACATGATTATTCTCTTCCATATGTCTTTACAGATGTGAAAGATTTTTAATAGTTCATAAGTTACACCATGCATTTCTTTAAAAGAGGGTTTGAATATTCATATATGTTTAGCAGGTACTATGAAATGGTAATTTTGTGTCTTCGTGAATCAATTGGAAAAGATCCGATTCACCAAAGCGGTGTATACCCTGCCTCACGTATGTATCTAATTCAGTGATAAGTGATGGCTATGTGTCTTTATCAGGGAGCCGAGACAGCTGGTTCGGGAAGTTCACTAGAGGCATCTCAATAAAAACAGTTCCCAGAGCATTTGTAACACATGGCGACTTCAGGATAGCATTTCGTTTGACGTGAATAACTATACCAAAATAATAATGATAACGCGATTGTGTTTTGATTAGAGTCATATCTTTCGAAGCGGTTGATAATTCCAATCGTAATATTATTCTTCTATGCCTTTTATACCTTTATTAAAAGACTTGCATATGTTACTATAAGGTTAGTCCTATGTAATAGATAGAGGACGAGTAGCAGTACATTATCGGGATATAAATGTACGGGTTTGAGAGGGTTGGGCGAGGCGTCAGCCGAGCCTAACCCTCTCAAACCCGTACATTTATATCCCGATAATGTACTGCTGCGAGTTCTCTATCTATCTTAGAGCACAGTCAAATGCTTGAGTCGTCAAGAAAATGTCTTAAAATGAATATATTTCAAATGAATTGTCAACAAATTTGGGAAACATTCTCTCGAACACAACATGAAAAACATTGACATTTCTCATTTTCATATGCAAATGATAGGGACATTGACGTCATCATCAGCACTGTGAGCACTGAATTTCTTAAATTGTCCGAGGTGCATGAGGCGTACATTTTATATAAAGCGTACGAGTCGTGCTACAGCATAAGCGTCGTGCTTGAATCACGAACATGCACGATTTAAGCACGTTTTTATTCAGCAACATTGAGCAGTAATACATTTCATTGCCTATAAAGACTGGATGTTTTTTAGAATGAATCAGTTCACACAATGGCTTCATCATGGACAGTCCAAGGACAAGTACACTATTCATTCAGGAAAGGTAACTTTACTTTTTTACTCCTTACTCTTTAAAGTGTATATTTTTTAAATTTCAAAGTAAATAACATTAAATTGGTTTATTTAATAAAAGTTATTGTCTTTTGTATATCAAATATTTTTGTTTGTTTGTTGAGCTGTATTTATCAATATGCGAGTTGTAATATATATTGTTGCATATGCTATTGTGCATCCTGTCTATATTGCATATGAATTATTTCAGGTTACTGCAGCAACGAAATTATACTCGAACTGTCTATGGGAAAGAATGTAACGTTGGACTGGACATCGCTCGGACGCTGTGTGACGATACAGGGTTTCATTGAGACGACAATGCAGCCTCCATCCTCTAACACCCCAAGAAGGCACTTTTATATCACTTTCTTCTCATTTTGTATGTCGTTCTATATAACGTCTGAATATTTGTCTTAATATCGTGGTTGAAAATATATAAAACATTAGTAACGTGGTTTGATGCTTGTCGTTGTTTCACTGACTCATGATATAAATGAAATACACTTGAAAATTCCCAATTGACCTCACATTACTTGCTTTAGTTACATGATTTTATTCTTCTTTTAGGAATATCAGACCCATCGACGGAAAGGGAACACAGCAGATCATTTGTCAATGTTTAATTGTGTATTATCCACATTAATAAATCAATCAGTTGACATTGTTTGTTGTTTTTATGGAAGTCTGTGAACCAGTTTTATGAGCATGATACCCGAACGCAACCAGACAACCGTACATCTATCGGGATATAAATGTACTCCACGTGACCACAATACAATCATATGATTGGACGAAGGCTTTTGACTGTGCTCTAATCTGTGTACAAAGTAACAAGTCGTCGATGACAGGGAAAATATCAAAATAAACAGAACAGTTTGAAACAGAAAACATTTTTAAATTTTGTAATCTGCAATTATTATACGAGTAAATATTAAAGTTTTCAATTGTCAAACTGTAACACGAACTGTAACATGATCTGCTGGAGGTAAAAAATATGTTATTTAACAAGTGATTTTATATTCATTACAAGGGATTATTTTGCTAATATTTGGATTGGACAACGTATTTTCCATATATGCATCGATATTGCAATCATGGTACAGACTGTTGCAGATATCTTTACCGGTACCTACCACGCTCGGACTGCAATCTTAATGCAGTTGACCGCGATAAGAATGCAGTCAGAACGCGGTTTTCAGGTAACTAATTCTGCAAGGGTCTGTAATTATAGTCAATTTGTATTGCGCATTTCTCCATGCATAATGTATGCTGGAAGCACTCAATGTCTGTGCATAAACATGATAGAGGTTATCATGTGAGTGTGTTTTTGTATGGTCATTATCCTGAATTAAGAATAAACATAGTATTTAGCGATACATAGTGTCTTTCCCTTTTACAGTAAAGTTTACAATTTCAAAACACACTCGCATGATAAACTCTTTACAAAACACTATATTATTGTTTTAAGTTGAAAAACAGACAACATTATTTTGATAGTTAAAGTTGTTATCAATTATTATGGGAAATAGAGACAATATAACTGCACAAGTGTTCTAATTTCAATTATTTATACATAACCTAACCATTGCAGTCATTAAACATATTTTACAAAAATAACAAAATTTTCAAATTGACGAATTCGACCTCGCGTTATTTTGTCTTCTAGTCATCATATTGGAGGGCCTATCTCACGGAGGGACGAGAGTTGTTTCCCTTTATTGAATCTTCGCACAAACAAAAACATAACGGCGGGAAAGTGGAGTTAGTTTGTGATATTCCCATCCCACCTTAGAATACCATATGTTAGGAAAACTTGCACCTCAAAGGGATTCAGCCCTTTGAGAACAGTGTACATAAACGAAGACATATATGCGACACATATGTTACAGTAACCTTAAGCCATTCAGTCGATAAGATAGGCACATGTCTGGCATACAGACTCCTAATGTTATAGTATATGGGGAATGCGGACGATTTCCTTTGTACATAAATGCCTTGTGTCGAACTATTAAGTATCATACGATATGTTTTTATTTCTTGATAATATTGGACAATTCAATTACGCTTCTCACATCCGCAATATATTGTTTTCTCATTGTTTTGGTTTTGTGTGGTTGACACATTGTGTTGGTGATAAATTGCATTTTCTTAGATGTTTTAAAAATGTATGTGTAAACATGTTTTACTAATCTTGGCATTGTAGTCTTGATACTAGTTCACGTTACAATGTGTATAGACAATATAAGAGTTTGTTAGAACCTGACATATATTTAAGTAAGATTAATGAAACCAAATACCGCAATATTCTTGTGAAATTTCGAGCAGGATTACTAAGATTAAAAGTAAATGAGGGAAGGTGGTTGAATATTGATTTATCTCTACGTACATGTCCGGTAAGTCAATTAGGCATAGAGGATGAATTCCATTTTCTTTTAGTTTGTCAATGTTATTCAGCAGAAAGACTTCGCTTTTTTCCACACATTTATAATCGGACTCCAAATTGATTTATATTTAAAGATATTATAACTTCCTCTTCAAATGCATCATTATCAAATCTTAGTAAATATATATATATATATATTGCCTATGAAAAGATGCGGACTTTGTTAAACACCTAAATATAAGCGTTCAACTTTGGATTCAAAGTATTTTGTATATGTGTTGTATGTATATGTATATGGGCCTGTGGCCTTCATGCATGAATAAAGATAAAGATGTTCAGTTACATTCAAACAGTATACATATATGTCTGTATATAACAATACTTTGAGGTAATATTTGCCCATGTGCCTTGATTACATTGAGTAAAAGTCTTACAAACCGAGATTATGGTGTTTGGCACTACATCATAATGAATTTGATGAATTACCCCAAATTAAGTTAACTTCCAAAATTGATGTCTATGTAGTAAAATCAATGATACTAAAAATGAGACGTTTCCATTGTTGATCTCTCGAATCTGACATGATGTTCAGAAATGTTGAATATCGTTTTTGATTCATTAAAGGAATACAATATTTAATGTTTCGAGCAAAAACTTTTATCTCATGTTATTTCCCCCTAATTTATGTAGATCAAATATTATGGTTTGATAAACTGTTTTTGGTACTCTTTTCAACTGTGCATCTTCACCTTCTCGCAGTCCACCGGTGTGATGCAACATAAAGATGTTGCTATATGCAAACACGCTCCATTATCACTCGGATAAAAGCACAGAATAGAAAACCCCACCCATTTAACCATTTCACAGGAATATTAACAAACGCACAAATCTATAGTGAAACATGAGTGATACTGTGAAACTCAGTGATAAAGATAATAGATATCAACACCGGAAGTGGACATTTACTCGACTGTGAAAAAGTGCGAGAATTTGTACTATTGAAGGTAGTGTTATCCCAAATGTAACCTTGTTATATTTGTTCACTATCTAAATAGCATGTATTTCAAATTATATATATTCAGATGTTTACAATGGACAAGTGATGTTCATAGCGAAGAACAACTTTTGAAGTTTAGAATGTGTTGAAACAGTTTCTGACCTCTTTTGAGTATCAATAGATATACACCTCTCCTTAAAGGCTGCTATAAAAGAACTAATAAAGGCAAAATCTTCATTTTGCCACACCAAAAACCATATTCATAGAGAATATTTCTGACATTTAGAGCCATTTAAACAATAATCATAAGCAAAATGCTGTTATTCTGCTAAAGTATAATAATCTTAATCACTATTGAGTTATAATTACATATTGCTCATTGCTAAATTAACAATGTCCACGTTCAACCCTTGCTACAATATTGGGGATAATGTTACAGGGACATAAAAACTGCGAACTTTGTGCATGGTCATGACTTATTAACATGATGATAGGATGCGCGTCTTCAGAGTATGGAGCTTACATTCGGATAATTAATCTAAAACACTTGAATGGTTGGTTCAATCAGCTTACATATATTTATGAAACTAACTCAGTGTTTTCTTCAAATAAAATGTACATTAGAAGTAGATGTAATTAGTAGTTAAACAATAACTTCAGCAGTAGCGGAGGGAGATGGGGTGTGTCCTCATCGCTCATGCAAACCCATCCCCCCCCCCCCCCCCCCCCCCCCCCCCCGGAAATTTTTTAAAATTTTAAAATTAGAAGATATGAAACGCTTTTACCTGGCTTTATTAACGGTGAAAACGCTTTGATTTTAATTACGAACTTTCAGATATTGAGGGTAGTTCTTTTCATAATAATGATATCATCGGATAAACTCGTTCTGTACGTATATTTGAATTGAATAAGAACTTACGAACCAAAATATTCCAAACCATTTGCGATTTAATTTAAAATAGCGTAATGATTGCACGGTATTCGTATATGAAAAATTACACAAGTATAGACTTTAAATATAAATCCAAATGTGGAGGCATCATTTACTACCACCAGCACCAAATAAGGAAATTAATAGACATGAGGTGTTTTTAAAATAGATGTTTTTGACAATCCAAATACGTTCCCTCATCTGCAGTCTCAAAAACTGAGAAAGTGTGTTTGAATCAGCCTCTGCTCATTAATTTGCTAATAATACAAACATCAAACGCATCGATGTAATAGTTCTCGCTGGCCATGTGATACTATCGCTTGGAGCATCCTCTAATAATGGCTGTATCAAACTCTACCACCCACTTCATACGATATACGCTCTTTGATCATGTAGGACTTGGTGGGGGATCTTCTTGAATGAAATTATGTCGTCTTCCTCTTATCTTGCGGAACGCGAATACAATCTGCTTTGAAAGTTTTTTTAAAGGATGTTGTTACCCGAATTACAAGGCTTGTTGGACTTTGCAAGCTCCTAAATGGCGTTATTGCTACATTACGATATAAAACAATTTTGGTCACAATTTTCTATCACTGAAAAAATAAATGAAAAAAGTGATTATTTTTTTTCTAAAAAACTTCATTGCACAAGATTTTAACTTTTTAAATTAACTTTAACTTACCAGTGAATGCTGCCAGATCAAGGAATATCAGTACGGGTGTACACAGGGATAACGTGATCCAAAGTATTATTAATACACCACGTTACGTTAGTTGTTATTCCAACGGTTAATTTGATTAGATCTTCAAACTGTTGGGATTATTATTCCTTGATTATGAAAAAAGCATATTCCATCTTCAAGTCCAATTCATGTACAGGGATTATTTCTAAATAAAATAAAATAAAATATGGTGCAAATTTTAAGGGAAAAAAACTGTTCAAGTTTTAAATTGAACATTTTGAATTGATCTCCAGCATTGACAAACCCATGAAATTAAATTTGTTTTGATACAATTCCCAAGATATGTTAACATGCTTTGGCACATAAGGACTAGTAATTTCAAAGTTTCTAACGTATTTTCAGCTATCATACTTAAAATTACTAATTCGAAGTTACTTACTTGTCAACTACAAGAAGCAGCTATCTAATCACACGTTCGGTACTAGTGTTTACCCTTTTCAATCAGGAAGTCACTTATCTTCCAGGAAAGCATTACGCAACAGTGAGATCCAAGCTGACCAATTTATATCTATTCACTAAGTGGTTTTCCTCCCTTGGTATTTGCAGCATTCACTATGTAGCAGGTGCTCGATCTCTTTCACTGAGACAGTTGCCTCGCAATGGTGGCCCGGGGGGAAATAACAGTATATTGTCAAGCACGAAGCTAAGAGCGGCTCGCTACGGCACATAATAAACATCTTTCGAGTTATATTTCAACACTTGTGTTCTTTATCAAAATACTTTATGTTATGTTTATGTTAGTCCGTTTCCTAATTTACTTATATCATTTAATCAGAAAACTTTACTTCCATAACAAAGTGATTTAAACACATATGTTTTCTATGTCAATATCCAATAATGCTTAATTAGTAAGGTCTAATATATCTTTAGCTTATTCGATCTTATCGCCTCTGGAAACCTTAAAGGCATTATGTTTTCTCAAATGTGTCATTTATTATTATAGTTTATATAATATTTTGGTACGTTAATGGGTGAAACATGTCATTAAACGACCCGATAAGCCGTATCCATAGAAAAAATAAATGAAATTGCAGACAGCAAAATGGTTGACCATTCAATCCTTGTACTATATTTAAAACTCCACTATGACTGTTAAGGTATCGCTACATTAACTAGATCACTTGACTACCTTCGAGCTGGCAGCTGGAAGGGAAATGGTCTCGCATGGCTAAACCACACCATATACTTTCGTTTTAGGACTCATTTTTATTGATTTAGGAGTATTAGTTAGTCACTGGTAACACTTACTTATATGTTTGTAAGAGCAGTAAGAACATCGTGCTACATCGCCGAGTCAGCAACATCCCTAGATATCCCATAGATATCATGATTTGTGTATAGAAAACTTGTAATACTTTATAAGCTATACATAAAACTTTGTGGATATTTTTAAAACTTGTGATATGTCCATTACTCAAATACATTTCTTAAAATTCCCTTATTGTGTATTCACTTCTCGGAAAGTGTCACGATAAAGTCATTTAAACGCAAGGAGCACTTTGACATTGTAAAATTTATGACCCAGACAGATTATGTCTCTTTAAATGTTGCTTATGCTATCTTTTGTCATTTTCAAGACAGGGAAAACTTTCAAGACACGTGTAACGCTGCCACGATGCAGATAAGGACTTCCATTAAGAATAATAAGATCATAACAACTCTCTCCCTAAATTTTCTGTCTTCTACACAAAAGGAAAATTCTTTATTTTAAAATGATGATACTTTTTGTTCAATAACTCTGAATAAGAAATAATAAGCGAATGATATAATTCACAAACTTATGAGCAATGTTATTCTTTTTTCCAAGCCAAACAGAAGAAGAAGTGTAAGTGTTCAATTATACTAAAAGTAGATTGTGACATCACGTCGACCGATGGATAATCATATTTGATTTATCCTTGTTCATGGATGTTTTGTGTAAGGGAGTAGACATAATGTTAACTTTTAGACAGCTGATAGCATACATATTAAGCATCATCCTTTACTTATGGTGAGTTTTATTCCGAAAACAATATTTTAATCCAAACCTCACTTTCAAGTACAACTATGTATAATCTAACTATGACAATGAGATACATTTTCAAATACCTACCTAATGAAGTATTTTAACATTGTTTATTTTGATTTAAAAAAACAAATAATTAAAAAAAATATGGTTCATTTATGTCTGCATCTAGCCATCAGAATGATGTATGACATTTTAGGTTCAACAGCTAAACTTCATGCCGCCCTGCCTTGGAAGTAACATAGGAGTGAACAATAGAAACACAAAAAGACAATGTTGGACCATTTCTTCTGCAAAAATTTCGTCTAATAAGTTTTCAGCTGACGTTCACTCATTTTGCATCCAGGGTAGTTCATGTAAGTCCCACAAGGACGAGGCTCCCTGTTATTCTTCAACATTCCCTAGAGAGTAATCAGGATCGAACAATTCAAATACTGCTGTCGTCCTTTCTGAATAAATATCGTTACCTACTCACATTGAAACGGACAAACTGTTCTTGTAATGGCTGCGAGATTCCAAAGGGGGCTAACCTGAACACAGGTTATATTGCACGTCAATGTCCATCCCAGTTGATAAAAAAATAAATAACATTGATACTCATTAAAGGTACATCCATTATGTTGTTTGGGGTCACATATGCTAAACGTTATAAATTGTGTTATGTTATCGGGAAGTACTGACTGTTGTCGAACATTGCCATTTTGATCTTAGTCGATTTAGTACATTTTGTATATTGACGATATGAAGGTAAAAGTAGTGATTTCTGATCGGAAACCTGACAATGGCGCGCGCCAATGAGTTAAACGTAATTTTTTAATCTTATTTATAACAGACAAACTGATGATTTGAGGTTGATCATGTTTAATAGGTCATATAACTAATGTGCATGTAAGTGGGACGTGTACATGTAGTTTCGGTTTCTACACATGCATAATGATGTTACTCTATTTTAATTGGAAACTAGTAATTATGATATATTTGCTGATTCGGGATGAATATGCAAGCTGAGTGAATTTATTTGCACTGTAAACAGCACATATGATGAGTCGGAACGTATTAAAGCCTCATAAAAGTTTATGAAACACAATGGATGCACCTTTAAATGCATATAGTGAGATTCTAAACATTCGCGAATTCTAAATAATTTGCTTCCTTGATTTAATCATATTGAAACATCAATCATGTTAACATGTTTCACAAAAAGAGTTTGAAGTGTTTCCTGTGTCGACTTCTGAGAATGGGTTTTAATTGCCCGACCTACAGTAACCGAAGTATACTGTTGACTTACATGTATATGGATTTATGTTGAAACATTTTATAATACAGATTTGAAACATTTTATAATACAGATTTTTACAATTAATACTTTTAAGCTTACTGTGAATACCTCTTGTTGAAATGCAATTACCTGGTATATAGTCACCCGAACTTTTAATAGGGAATGAATTATTGTTATAGAATTTAACAATAAAGATTTTAAAAAATTAAAATTAAGGACCCTAAGATAATTATCTTTAGATGTATTAATATATTTTTGTAATGCATTTTATCGTTTTTGGAACTCATTTTAGTAAGATTACAAGTGTTTGTAGCTCTTGGAAAATTCGATATATTGAATTAGTAGCAAGCTTATTTCCATCTATCACCACTTATTGAAAGTAGGATCTGCTATTCTGTTACATCTAGGTAATTGGTATTTTCTATGAGATTGATATCATCTAATGAGCAGCGTCATGATAAAACATTATTAAATATATGTTTTACAAACTCAATGTCCTAAAACTTAATAAGTTAGTGTTTGCTTAAAGGGGCAGTAGCACGTTTTTTCGGTGAAAAAAGTTGATGAAATGTATTTGAAAAATAATGTCACCAATAGTAAAACACCATTCCTTCTTCGAAAAATCAAGTTAAAACAAGTGTACATGGTTCCGTAAAGCCATGGAAATAGTTTGTGTCATTCGAAATAATAAATTGTGTTCGCAATGAAATGGCCGCCATGTATTTTTTTGTCTTATACGCTACACCGTTTTTACCACAGGGGAACATTGGTTTGTGTAATAAGATGTTTTACCCTCCAAAGTAAATATAAATGACATAAACTATCATTATAAATGCGAAATTTGAAAAAAATAAAATTTCCAAAAAACGAGCTACTGCCCCTTTAAGATCAATGTATTTGAAATAAGAAAAGGTTTGAATCAACTTCTTCATTTATTCATTCCAAAACTCAGAGTGAATGCATACATTCCAAAACTCTTTTATTGATTGAGACACTTTTATTTATTTGTTTTGCATAAGGCACACATTTAAGAACTCATTTAAATATAATGAATTATTAATGCCGTTCTTCAATGAATGCTAGGAATTCTATTAATTCGCTTTAAATCTGAATTTAACACAGCGAACGCATATTGATTAATTTGTTACCTCCATTTACGTCATTAGATTTGTTCATGGTGAGTGAAACATGTTGAGCAGAATATTTCTTCAGATGGCAATTGGATATTCATCAATCATGTATTGTGGTCAACAAAAGTTGACATTGAACTATTTTTCTTGGTATAAAATACAATTCATTGAAACCCATTGTCAATGTATTCAATGGTAAGATCAAACATTCAGTCCGTACAAAAAGTAGTTTTTCACGACGTCGTGTTGCATACCAATGAAGCCCTGAGAGTGTTGCGCCTTTGAACAAAAATCTAACCAACGTATTGGATTATTGAGACCATACCAGGAAACCAGAAACCTTTAATTGGACTGATGCTATTTATGAACGGGGTTATCTGTACTTGTAATTGTATTTCTTGTCAAAAGACGTTTGGCAAAACATTTTTATTTGAACCTTTAAAAACTGTTTCACAACTTGTTCTACATGTAGTATAATTACCACACACACTAATGTGGGAATATCGAGGATAACTTGAAAAATTATGGGGAAGTTACCATTGTCGTGGTGTTGTGCCTTTCAAGGATTAACACTTCAGAATTGTTACTCATATGCATAACTGACTTTTACTTAGGGGTATATGAGCTGTGATCATTATTGTTGCCTCGTTTATAAAATTTGGTTTCTGGCGATTCTGATGTTTATGTTGATGAATATACAATACAATATAACAATGCAGATGAATTTATACCCATGGTTTTTCATGGAAATCACGTTATTAATCACTCTCATTAGCCGATGGAGAACAAAACTTAAACGTGATAGCTCATCAGTTGAATAGGTTATAGGGTATTATGCAATACCCTGTTGGTATTCTCAATATTCTGATCGTGCATATCATTCTGTGACGCTGGACATCTCTGTAGCTCATTGTCGTCTCCAAGATAGGATATGTCGTATCACTGTTTCTCCATTTGTACTTAGTTTACTCGTTATTAAGTGTTAAACTTCCATTACAAACAACAATCAAAATATATGAATATATATAGAATTTCGTCAATCAATTAGTTGGTGATTTAATTATTTTTCCTATAAACAGCTATTTTTCAAACTCATATTAATCACATTATCTCATTTTCTAACTTACATGCAGGAAGAGGTAGTCTAAATCAATGAATATGTCTAACATGTTCACTTGCTGTACTTTCCTATTTAAGCTGACATTGTCGAATAGTTAACAACCCTCCACTCAAATCAAAAAAGAAAAAAACAGACAACGTATCTGTAAAATATCCATTTGAATTACTCAGCTACTTATACAAAGAATCATTTACAACTTGACGTTTAATTTGAATTTGAAGTTGTTAAATGTGAATAGTATGACAATATATCAAACATTTGGGATATAATAGAATGAGCTGTGTACATAACCCTGATGAAAAGAAATTGATTACACGTTGGGCATGTCTATTCTATTAGAGGGGATAGTTAGTACACGTACACTAACGACAAGGGTTTATAAGATGTATAAACTGCATATAAGTATGAGAATGAGAACAATGGACAGTTAACTTCTTTATAGCTATGAGTGCGACGTTTCGATGCAGGTAGTATCATCGTTATTAAGCATGTAAATAACAATACCACTTATGCATTTTATATTGATTATGACAAAAGTATCGCCATTGTTAATACATGTGTGCTGAACAATATGTCTGAACTACACCTGGTGGCCTTCCGTGTCAATCTACTCAGTATTTCACAAATAATGATTATTAGCAGTCAGTGTGCTGGAATAATGAAACACCAATCATCACTAGAGAAGAAATATGCTTTAAATGACGTGAACGAGTCTTATTCAAGGACGTTTCCTGCCATGTATTCTGCTAAACACAACATCAGTCAGTGTAGACATGTATTTTATACATTCCAAACACAACACATCATCTTACAGTACATAGTGCAATCACCAGATCACTGTAATTGCTGTAAAACCTTATCAAAACTAAACTAAACTAAAGATGTATATGTTAAACCTTACAGCCAGTATAATATATTCCACTTTTAAGAATGACGGATCATTATATATAAAGAGAGCCAAAAACAAAACCCATCAAGCTATCACTTGACAACTGTTACTCGCGTGAAACAGTGCTGTAGTGATACAAATAGAGAATACTAAACGACGTCCCGTTTAATAACATATTTATGAAACGAGTGGATGGTTTTGGTATCTAACGAGCGAAAGCGAGTTAGATACCAATACCATCCATGAGTTTCATAAATATGTTATTAAACGGGACGGAGTTTAGTATTTTATTTATTACACGCTCTAAATTAATGAAATATGTAATTAAAGTTCACTCTTCAATCATGTAGATGTGCGTAGGGATACATCTCTTACCATGGACGCATAACGCCATCTCACTAAACACCAAAAATAGACCAAGCAAATATCCGATAATAACAGTTTCAAATTTTGAACAAAACAATTTCAAAACACTCATTACATTGTGTTTATGTTGAAACAACAAGAATCGCAAATTGGCGAGTAAACAAAAACATCGTATTAATCTCGCTGGATCTTATGAATGATGTCAGGTGAGTGTGACGTCATCGGAATGCGACTGTTTTCGATTCATTTAGGCTAGTTACAGCTGTACGTAGCTGCGGTTGCTTTGCCAAAATAGGCTCTGTAACACCAAGATGACAATGATACTTGGGAGTAAAGTTACAGTTCTGCTGCTAGTTTTATCTAGCGAAATTGTGGGGATCAGTGTCCTTGTTGCCGATGAAGTTAACATTGACGGCACTAATTGCTAACAGAAGGCGTGAAAATGGAGTTCCGACATTTTAGTGAACGTTAAAATGTTAGGCCTAGGCTAAAAAACATTGACAGTTACCTTGAAGCATTTTTTATTCATATATCTTGGTATGGTATCCTCTGTAACAACAGACAGACATGAACAATGCCTCCACAACCTGGACAACTTACGTGTCGATACGAAGTTACAGTAGTTGTTTACATTCTAAACAATCAAACCCATTCCGCAAAAAAAGGAGAAGAAAATATCAAAACGTACCTTATATGATTACAATGTAGTCGCATTAATACTCAACTGACGATTGTCACATGATTCGTGGGTTGAACATTAATTTTATTCCTTATGAATTTAGAATCTAGACTACGTCAAGTTGCATGACAAAGCCATGCAAATGGCGGTCAAATCGCGAGAACGCTCACGAGATTCAAGGGAACTAACTCTGAATCAACCCAGTGATTATGGTTGACGGTAAATTGTGATAGAAACGTCCGTACAATATTAATCGTAACGACGTTGTGTGAAAAAACATGTCCCAAGAAATCCAGTGCGAACCCAAAGGCCATGCGACTACTGGAAAGTAGTTCCGACTGCGATCGCTTTCACGTGCAATGTTTCACAACAGTGTTGAATAACATTTCGATGTTTCACAACAGTAATATCTTCAACGAGAGTGTAATAAAGCAATGTTTTTGTAGATAACTGACTAAACTTTCTACACATATATATTATATATATTTGCAGAAGTTGAGTTAGTAAACATGTGTGGAAAAATCGAGTGGAGATGAATGCAGAAAACAGACTGTCAGTGAACAGAAGTTAAATTTAAGGGGAGATTTTTAAAATGCATATCGTTAATTTTTCACTTAGTTAAATTAATTCTTTTTAATAAGTTTTAATCATACATTTGCATATTTTTGAGAAAGTTTCCTGTTTAAATGTGGATGCTACCACAAATGTGATGATGACCAGCGGGGAAATTTGGTCAACTTCTTAAGATAAATAATTTAAAACATAAATGTTCTACAGACACGTTACTGTTTCAAATAGGATTTTAGTTAAATTAAAGGGTCTGGACAATCCATGCTAATTAGAGAAACACAAACGTTTCTGTCAAAGCTTAATGATAATAGATTGTTACTGACACGTCTCATTATAACTGATGAGAAATACTGGTTTGCAAACGTTTCTAAACTCTCTCTGGTGACGTATGTGGGAGACATAAAACTGTAATTTTCTGATACTGTTCGAAAATATTCGACTCACCCGAGTCAGTAAGTGTTTTTCTTTCACTCTTGCTCTGAGTGTAACGCAAATAGAATCTCGTGCATTACGAGCTGTTCCGTGATGTAGGCAACTTCACATTTTCCACTTACTAAATAACATGTTGTACTTATACTTGTAATCAATGGTATATGTTGTCGCTTTTGCAGTTCATGTCATTTTGATGTCATTTAGGCGAGTCGCTAAGCCAAGCGTCATCTTGTGCTGACTGTTCATTTATGATTTTACAGAATAACCAATGTTCAGAAACCGACGTCTCACAGTTCGATATATGTGCGACTAAGACCCGCGAGAATAAACTATATTTTATGTGCAATTTTCTTCCCAGATTTTTAATACTCTGACTGCAGTCACATGTAGCTGGAATTCGTGTGCTGTATCATGCCTGGTTGCAAATGGGAATGGTGGGTAATAAAAATAGATCAATAAAATGTACATTTGATGCTTAATGAAACCCTGGGGAGGAGATTTTATTTCCCAAAACGTTTCAAGTTCTAACATCTTGTGATTGTGCCGTCACGTTAGTCTCATTCTGCGCTAAGTTATTGCCGCGCGTCTTTATGATGAAACCGACTTTATGATATATCTGTCCCTTTCTTCTCCAGACTGTCGGTAAATTCTACATCAACTGAACAGAGACAAGGCATTTGCCTTCACATAATCTATGCTGTAATCTTATACTTATATATACTGTTTATATCAAGCACATTTATATTTATCACATAACTATCTTGATATGTATGACGTCACTATTGCCCTGACTGGATACACGAACATTCCAAGAATAAAACTGTCAAATTGGGAATGTTTTAGATGCCTTATGACATTTAATTTAATTTTTTTAAATACATTTATTACAAAATATATTTAATTAATGTTAAAAATCGTTGATAATCCAAGCATGATGATGATAATTGCCTAACTGACTTACAGAGGTTTAGTTGCACCTATCACAGAATTGTATTTCATAAGCCATATGTGGATGATTATAAGAGGAGATAACAAACGATCTGAAAGAAGTAGAAATATATGCTTGTTTAAAGATTACACGATAATTTTAAATGAGGCATACTGTTGAAATAATGAAAACATTATCATCGAGATACATATTATATGTAATCGTTGGTAAATTAAAGTTTGGAAATTTAGTATTTGAATGTTTTGATTGTTCATTTTACCGAGCAGATGATAGATGTATAACCAAGCCTACCCTCCTACCTTGGTGAGAACCCACTGATTTATTTGAGCATATTGGGCAACAGTGACTAGTTACTGTGAGATATAACTAGTTTTATACTTTTGAACACCGGGAATTTGAGTACTTTCATGGTTAATTTCTGAATAAGAATATGTAACTGACTGAGAAAATCTTTGATTTTCTGGTGTTTCAAAGACCCTGCGTTTAAATTTAAATCAATAATTACATCATTGTTTTCATTGCTTTTGATGCCACTTTTGGTCTTTTGATTTTCTGTATTATTTTACAAAAAACAAATGACAAAACAGCTCTGTTGAAGTGATAAATAATTCAAAAGAACAAAACTTTGCGGAAATTAAAACTGACGTTAAAAACCACTAAATATTTATTATTTATAAAATAGGTGACAGTTGTATCATTATTTTCTTTGTTTATTTGAAGTCTTAGACAAAAAACCTATTTAATGGATGACAGAATATATGTGAACAACCAAACGAAATTTCAATATATACATATCTTGAAGAAGACAACAAATAATGATGGGTTTGCTTGACATTATGACATGTGTTGATAATTCTATGAATGATCCTTTAGCAATTAATCTTTAAAATATCAATGCAATATTTGCTGATATTTCGTCTTAAAAATTGGAGCTCTTGTTTCCCTGTTTACGTGTAGTGTCCAAACAGAGGCACACTTTGTTAATCAGCTGCATATGTTACCGCTCTACCAATGCAGATATTGTTTGCGATAATTGATAATATTATGTATAACATGATATAAATGGTAATGTCATACATTTATGTATACTAGTTTTTAATATACACTCAATTAAAGCAAATAATTAACAATAATGATAATTAATAATAATTACAGATCCGATGATAACATACAATAACATACAATAACATACAATAACATACAGGCCTAATGTTAGTTTTCCCGTTTATTTATGAACTTGTTTATTTCCATATGCAGTGAACTGTTGGGCTTTATCGTTTTGCTTTTTGCTGATGATTTGATACTTTATGAAGAGAGTGTTGTACAGTAAACGGATGCAAGAAGACTTGGTGTCATTCCTATAGATGGGTAATTACCATCCATTTAGCTGCAATTTAGAAGAATTTAAAATGGTTGGGCATTTCAACTTGTAAAACGGTAAGGGGAATAAATGATTTAAAGAAATAACAATGTAACCGCTGGAACGGTTGTCTGATTATATATATGATCGTTATTAGGATTTCCCATTATGAACGAAGTTGTAATTGGTAGGTAATGATTCATTTTGAATTGTTTGTGTAGATGTTTAAAGCTAAAATTCATGTACACTGTGATTAAATCTCCACATGCAAACTTAATTCACTGCTACTTTACATTTTACACTTCTATTTTAAAAATGAGTTCTTCTTCATTGAAATACGATGGTTAGTTCTTTTGATGAAATCCCCAAAACAATTTAACATGAAATTATTTTCTCATTTTCTTATGTCATACACGTTATCTTCCTTATACTTACTCTGACGGGAAGATTCTATAACAAGCTCAAAATTACTTCCTAAGCTCAATAAGAGTTCCCCATCTTCCAACAGAGATCCAAGCTGCCCCGTGTATATCTACTTACGTAGTGGTGTTAATCTTGTGGTAATATCCGTATTCACTCTATCTGTTTCACTTAGACAATTCCCGTGAGTAGACTCCCGTGCAGCAGTGGCCAAGAGGGAAATAAGGGTCCAATATGAAGAAAGTAAACACCTAAGCACCAATCCAGTTTAAAAGAAACATCTTCAAACATTTTGAACAATTCAAGAAGATTTTTAACCAGAAGAGTCCTTTACTTCAACATAGTAATTTGAAAGTGGATTTTGTACAGACGACGATAATATCAATATTACTTAATTACATTTACGTGTTTTATTTATTTAATAAAACACAACATAAATTAAATTAACTGTTATAATCATCTTTAGCATATTGTCCAGTTCACATCCATGGTAGATAGAGTCCGTTATAATTAAATCGACCATAAAGTCACTGTTTGAGCTGCAACTAAGGTGTGTATCAACTAACTCGTTACACCTGTGGAAAACAAATATAGTCAGATTTGTCATATTCAAGTTTTGCAAGTATGCAAGTATGTATACTTTAAAGTTTCCAGATATGTTACCAATAATAGTTCTATTCATTTATCGCTTAATAAACACGTTAATGCATGTAATTGCAAATTTTCAATTTCATAATATTTTCTCACAATTGTTTAATTACGACCTCTTTTTTTAAAACTAAATCCTGCAATCCTTGCGATCATGCCTGATGTATACTGAGGGGAAGTAAGGAATCATATCTTAGTTTGAGAACAATATATACATGTCTTATCAATGTCAATGAGAATTCTGTTGTCACCAAAATGCACCATTTACAATTAGATGGGTTCACTAAATTCGTGCACTTTCTGTTGTTTCGTCATTTGTCTGACATAAGGGTAACCTCGTTACATTGAAGCAAGAATTGAACATTTACTTAATGTGGCAGGACTTTGTTAAAAGTAGCAGGCTAAAGCTTCAGTGGGACGAGGCCACTCTCTACGAGAGGTTTCAGTATACTTTCACAAGTCAATCAGTGTTTTAACTCGCCTATACTTTCACAAGTCAATCAGTGTTTTATCTCGCCTATGGTGCCTCTGCCGTCAGACTGGCGATGTATCGTCGAGGACAGAAAGGTACGGATTGACATAAAAAAAAAAAATACCCCACCCAGAAGGACCAAATGATCCTACGGCGTGCCTTACACAATTCAGCATCGAAGATAAACGTAGATTTTAGACCACACCACAAATCCTACGCCCATGGTGAAACCGTATGCAAAGACTTTCTGAGGAACAGACACCCTAAGTTTTAGAATGGCTACCAAAGATATCAGAATGTTGATTTGGCCTGCTAATATAACGTCCGGACATGAAGCCTATTGAACAGCTATACGATATGACTCGTGAGAGGCGTGTTCCACCACGAAATTTGGATGACGTCATCAGATACCTATAAATAAATGTTATGGTCTGTGATGTCATCCAGCGTCTGCAGTAGGTGAAGTATTGTATCCAGGGGGCCACAGCAACAGTCATGGTTGGATGTATGGCATACTCGATCTTTATTTTCTTCTTTTAAATTGAACAGAATGTCACAATTCTCTATTGTGTGATGTAATTACAAGCTACATAGAATTTTAAGCGATCCCTTATTTTTTGCTACAAGTGCATCAAAGGTGATTGCACATAAATAAAGGGAAATTAATGCACTGACACTCTGTATATTTCTGCAGTGTTTAATAAAATAACCTGAAATAAATGTTATCACATTCAAAAGTCTGCAGTTGTGGGAATGTTCTCAATAACATCCCCTAGCAGAGATGTCTTTAAACACGAATTGCTGCCAGCGGAATGTTTCATCACTCTTTCTGAAAGGATGATAAGGTACGTCAATATCGTAAAGTATTATTACAGTAAGAGATTAGGTTCATTTATTAGGTGGATATTTTCTTAGGTATGGACATGTTTGGAATACATGTACATGTATAATAGAATCCTTGTCCCAAAAGGAAACGTCCTCACTAATATTGTTTGTTGCAAGATAAAAGTGTAAATGTTTCTTTTAAATGAATAAATTTTAAATTCACCAGTGTTTCTGAATAATTTTATTCCAAACTTCATAATTGATGATTCATATATTCATCTATTCAAAATGGCTTGTCCATGTAAATCATTTATAGGGATCGAAGTTTTGCTTTCGGGTACAAAATAATAGCATATTTAAAAGTTATGAATTATTTATTGTTTTTACACAAATGAAAGCAAGTTTATGTGCTGTGACTTTTCAATATGAAGTGAAATATTGGTGGTTATTGCTATTGGTTACATGTATTGTTTGTAATAAGATGTTGTTAGTACTAAACATTATATCTGTCATTCCAGTCTGTTGGCAGTGATCCGTCAAATAAACCCGTGAAATAAGAAACCATTTAATGATTTATTGTTTACTGTAAAACCTTATAGATGAGTATGTGAAACACTGATTCCCCCGATTATAAACACACGTTTGACTTTTATTTTTATAATTATATCATGCAGTACACGTATGTCTTACCAGTCAATGTTCACCTTGATTGAAGTTTGATGTTTTTCATATACATAAACCGATTACGTTGCACTTTGATGAGAATAAGACAGTATTGAAGTATCAAAAGTTGAACTTTCAAAAAATACAAATATAGTCAGGAGTAAATTTAGCACACTGTCTATGTAAAGTTTATGCATGGATTTGCAATGCTGTAGATGTCTGTATAATTCATAAGCTGTACCAGACATGGTTCTCAAAGGGCATGGTGATTAATATGGTTTGTGGAGAATGGAGATTTGATATATTAATGAGACCCATGGAAAGAGATTCAGTTCACCTAAACGTTTCTTGTTTCTTCTGCTGTTATGTAAGTATCTCATTCAATGCTGATTTATGATCTTTATGATGAAAGTCTATTGTTTCATTTATGTGATATTCGTCTCTTTCTTCTGCAAATCGTCTTTTAAGTCTTCATCACAAAGACATCGACCAGTCATTTTCCTTCAAGCAATCCTACAATTCTATATTCAGTAAATACATTTTTAATATTGTTTTTATTAAATGGAATGACCCTACCGATATTCATGACGTCATTACAGATTCGCATCCCTTAATAAATTTATCAACATTCCTAGAATTAAATTGTGTTATGGGACACTTCTTAAAGATGACATTTAGTCTAATAGTAACAACTTGCCACTCACAAACGAATCCATCTTTAGAAACCATTGCTAATTCCAATGATAAATGATGGAGATTGCCGTATATCAAGTTATCAAGATTTGGTACTAACTATTACAGAACGTATTTGAAAAAATCAACCAGTCTATCAAAAGGAGAGAATTTTACAGGATCTGACAGTATTACATATATTTGCTCGTTACAAGGTAGACAAGGTGACACGCAAACATATATTTAAAACCTAAATGTATGTATCTAAACGTTCGTGAATCGTTCACTAGTAAATTATTTGATGTTTGGAAATTTAAGATTTCTTTGCAAAGAGAATAAGTCAATACATCTCTTTATTTTTTACAAAGAGTTTTTTTTTAAAAAACGACCTTGTTAACATAAAGTTATAAATAATTCAAAAGACAAACCATTGCGGAAATTAAAGCTTAACTTTTGTCATAACTGAAGTTGAAAACAATGGAACTTTGTTTATTTAAACCATATAAGTGTCGTCAAAATAGTTTTTTTCAAAATGTTGTATTTATTTAATTTTTCACTCGATTTACAATATACATGTAAGAACAACAACTGAAAACTAACAAATCATTTCTCCTTTTTTTGGACACTGGTTTTGATAATTCTTTGATTGACACATTATCAGTCAATCTTAATGATGCATACAAAGTTTGCTGGTTAATTTTTCTAAACTTCTCTTTCATTAAATCGCTCTTGTACCTTGATTACAACGTGTAGATTGTTGTCCAACCAGAGCAAACCGTTGCCATTAAGGCGATGAGAAAACTATCCCTCAATAGAATTGTTATAGAATAAAAATGTATTTAATTCAATCGAGAAATCTAATCATAAGTCATAAGCTTTTAAAACCCTCGAATAACTGTCTCAAATGAAAATATTTTTGTATTGAAAGTTTTAGAACAAGTTATCAAACTTACCAATTAATAGGAATTAATAGGGTCGTTCAAAATAGGAAAGATAAACTAATTCTAAAATAGCAATCAATACTTATCTACCATTAAAACTTTTATTCATGACCGTTAGTTTTATTCCTTGAATAATGATAACTGAAGAAAGCAATAAACGGAGGATTGGTAAAAATATTCGACCTACCATTGCATTATGAATTGCATATAAATGAAAAACTATGAAAACTCCAGACAGAACAATAATTGATGCATTACAAGCTTATAGTGGTGTGGAATTATGGATGAACGTCGGACAATACTTGATTAACAATATGTCACTGATATAGATCTGTGTAGACTGAAATGGCATTTAGCTTTCGTATTGAATGAATATATAAATTCCATATGTCCTTTCCTGTTTATGTCATCAACTGATGCAGAATGTTTAATTCTCACAAATGATCAGAAGTGATTGAATTGAAACATACAATATAACATTGAGCTCATTTTCTAAACTTAAATGGCACATTACATTTAGATAAACCTACTGAGTTTGAAAATCAGAGACATGCTATTCTGGATTGATAACGAGTAAATTTATAATTAAAACCGAACGCGAACCGTCTCTGATTTTCAAACACAGTAGGTTTATCTCCATTCTAGACTCATTAGACTCTTTTGTCGGATGCTGATACGGATGCATCAAAACGCTACGCTCGTTTTTCAGATCGGCTGACCATTGTGTGATTGCTATTTGGTTTGTTCGCCTTCTCAACTGCTTGATACTGACGAAGTTTGTCTCGCTAATCTATCATTTAATATAGCTCTACAACACGCTAAAGGAAAGATTAATTTGATATGTATCAGTTATTTTGATTTTGTACAAGTAGAGCACACTTAAGAATCGGCCATTTGTTTCGGATAGATTGTGACGTCACAAGGTAGATACAACAATACGCGGTGAAGCGGCGCTAAAATCAGAGGAGGTTCAATCCAGAATTGATCACGTTTGATTCGTCTGGGGAAACAATCAGAACCGAGTATCCAGCAATGTCATGGTAGTATTGCATATGAAATATTATAAGACCTTGCGTAAAGAAACACGACACCCATAATACACTTGAATGACTTTGTTCTATTCTATTTGACGAATATACCATAGCGTGTTGTGCTTTTATCACATTTTGTATTCTATATTGCAAATTCGAACATACAGCTGCTGAACAAAAGTTTGTTTAACTGTGTCCCGAACTCAGTGCAAATATCATGTAATTCCGTGTTCATTTAAGTTTGCTTTATTCCTTAATTATGCCCGAAAAAGTCATGAATCTTTGTTTAGACCTAGAAAAATCATTTCTGTATCATATACTTAAAGAGTACAGGAGCAAATATGGCCGGGGTAAAAAAAATCCCAAACTCAAAAAATTATATTGTTTTATAAAAGTGTCATTTTTTAATCATTTAGGGAAAAAACATACTTCCTTTCATCACATTGACCAATATTTTCTATTACTGTCGAAATTTTACAGACATTATGTTTAATTAATATTTTATTGCAGAAACAATGAAATCTAAATTTTCTTATTTTGACCCCTTGTCTCTTTTGTTGTACGCCAAAATTGTTTCTGGCATGTTACATATCTGTCCCTTGTATATGTACTGTAAAAATGATTTTTCTACATCTTATCCAAAAATATTATCCATAATGTGTTCTGTTAAGAAATAGTGTCAAATTGAAGTTTTCAAAAAATGATGATTTTACGTAGGAAATCTTGCATAATTAAACAAACTTTTGTTCAGCAGCTGTACATATTCCATGCTCATGAGTCAGTGAGGAGAGAACACTACCTGAGCAGAGCACTATTGATCACTTTACAAACCCCCAAGGACTACTGACAAAACATACCCAGGTACCAGTCATACTGCAGTGTGGACAGAGACACATTTAGAACTATGACCTATGGTCTTTAAACCTATGTCGTTGTGTTGGGCAGAGAGTCTAGTCTTCAAACTCTTATTTCCAGCCATGAAACGGGTCACCCATCCGGAAAGCAGAGCCCATTGTTGCTGAACTTCACAAAATGCAAGTGTCATCAAACATTGGACCTTCAATTAGTCGAGAGTTCTTATAATTTTGTTTAAATGTAAAAGTAAATACAAGCTTATACTAAATTGACTTTCAAGAATGTGTAAACTATTTATTATTTCTCTAGTTGCCCTATCAGTATTTCGTTATACCTCCAATGTGTACCAAGATAGCAATTGCACATTAATACTGGAAACATACCCAATGTGTACCAAGTTCAGATAGCAATTGCACATTAATACTGGAAACATACCCAATGTGTACCAAGTTCAGATAGCAATTGCACATTAATACTGGAAACATACCCAATGTGTACCAAATTCAGATAGCAATTGCACATTAATACTGGAAACATACCCAATGTGTACCAAATTCAGATAGCAATTGCACATTAATACTGGAAACATACCCAATGTGTACCAAATTCAGATAGCAATTGCACATTAATACTGGAAACATACCCAATGTGTACCAAATTCAGATAGCAATTGCACATTAATACTGGAAACATACCCAATGTGTACCAAATTCAGATAGCAATTGCACATTAATACTGGAAACATACCCAATGTGTACCAAATTCAGATAGCAATTGCACATTAATACTGGAAACATACCCAATGTGTACCAAATTCAGATAGCAATTGCACATTAATACTGGAAACATACCCAATGTGTACCAAATTCAGATAGCAATTGCACATTAATACTGGAAACATACGGTGTTTATTTCCCTTACGAAGAAGTCAAATCAGCTTCTGCTCATTACTGGGCCAATACTACACCATCAAACGCAGAGTTGAAATGGTTCTTGCTGAGTATGGTAATGCCGTTGCTTGAAGCACACTTGTCGTTGCAACTATCCAACATTATCACCCACTTCACAGGACATAAAGCTCTTTGATCATCTCTCATGTCAGGGGTTTATCAACTTATTTTTACCTTCTTGTAGACTGACATTAATTTGCAACAACATCGGGAAAGCGGAAAAAAATCTGCTTTAGGAAATGTTCTTAGGACATGTTGCTTCGCATTACAAATATTGCTTCAATTCATACAGATGTTCGGATTAAATATGATAGGTTACAACAGCTAGATTTATCATCGAAATCTGGCTAGATAAACAAATCTAAACAATTTTCCTGCAAATAATTTAACTTTTATTGTTGGAAACATGCATGGTGGATGTAATTGAAGGAGGGCATCCTATAGGCGTATGATGATGTTTTCAAAGAAATACTAATTTACTTGCTCAATGGAGTTTAAATTAGTATTTTGCGGGATTTTATGTTAAACGTGTTTGTATTACTGATTTAATCATTCTTAAAAAAGACTCAATCGACTATTGGCTTCATCTTGGACTAAACTTTCCTACGCTGTTCCTTCAAATAAATCCTTAAATCTAAATAGTATAATGCGTACATTGAGATCAAACACAAAAATGTTGAATATAATTTTAAATGTCACATCAACATTGAATGTCAATTATGCATTTCTTAGATATTTATAAATTAGTTCCTGAAGACCATATGCCATATGAGTCAGGTGTAGTTTCAATATTGTACCTTGTGTGGACCATACCCAAACCAACTACAAATCTATTCAATCACTAGTCACATACTACTATCTCTTGGTTATATAGATTTAGGAGTGTGACATCTTTCTATTAAGTGGTAGTGGTTTGTTTTTTTTTACAGCACTTATTATTGGATGGAGTGCATCATTTCACAGCTTTGATCTTGTTCTGTTGCATGGAGGGATTTTACTAAACTACACTTTACTTGATTACCTCCCTTTGGAGATATTTTATATAAGAGTTTAAAGGGTTATTTTGATGTTCAAATAGCACAATCATGTTTAACAAGAATAGCTTTATTCAAGCATTTTACAAGAAATTGTAGACACAAGATTACAGTGCTCATGGTGTAAGTTTTACAGATTTGTACTAGGGGGATTGCATGTTCTATTTAGTTGTATACCTATCAGTAAATAAGCGTATTATTGTTTCAAACACAGTTCGACAAAAGCACGCCATTTTTTAAATAGTTATTGAAGCGTCATAGAATATTTCATTTTTGTTATAAAAATGATCGAAGTTAATTTCATCCTAAAGTTTGGTATGTTATTGTAAAGAAATTGACTCTGGAAATGTAAATTCATTCAAGTAGTTAGACTTTATTGTATATTTCAGGTTGTTTACCATCTTACCATCACTTCTTTTTCACTATCTTCTTCACCATTCATGTTGAAGTATTACATTTGGAATGAAAAAGATCCCGGTTAACTGGCTGTGCTTCTTAATGAATAACTGGCCAGAGCGCAATCTCTTGAAGTTTGGGTTATCAAATGTAGTACATACTATGTTACACGTGTTCAATTAACACACGTGTCTAATGCTGGTTGTAGGAGGAAGATACAAGATCCAAACATCATCATGTTAGGTAAAATATCTCCATCATCAAATGCTGCCTAAATTATTTTTGCCTATTTGTAATTTTATTTATATACAATATAATTAAGTTTTTTATAAAGGCAATATTGCTTTCATCACATTAAAAATTTTCCTTGAACTAAAGTAGCATGCTACATCATCACAACCTTGGCAAACAGAGAAATGGAATGAATATACCGAATTTCCACGTCAAAACATCAAAAGTATCATAAGGTTCACGAAGTTTTAACTGTCTTTCCTGTGAGAATTTCTAGATATTTTACTGTGGTTTTTAATGCACTCAACTTATTGGATTCCATCAAATTGGTTTGCAGTGGCTTTCCATAAGGACACTTGGGAAACCTCCATGTACTTGATTACAAGCCGATTCGTAACCACTTATCAATTTCCCTAAGTGGATGTTTAAAAAGGATTATAAATGAATTGAGGATTTAGAAACCAGAAAATATAAAAGCTCACATTTTGAGATTTTTTAAAACTTGAAGTAGGCGTTATAATATCTTTTAATGAATAAATTTCAATTTACCAGTTTTTCCGAATTAATGTATTCCAAACCACACAAATTTCTTGATATTTGATATATTCATTAATGCATGTGGCTGAAAAGCTTTTTCAGAAAGGACATTAACTAATTTAAATGTCGTGAATTATTCATGGTGTTCAGTGGTATACCGTTGATTGAATAATATTCATGGTGATATATTCTCATATATCTCATTCCGAAAACATCCGATGTATTTATTGTCAATTTCCCTGCATAATTATACAAATAAGCATAAATATGAAACAAACATAATAATATCCTGGATATCGTAATGTAAAACTTAAATATTAATCAATAAGATAAAACTGTTTGCCATTATGACAAAAAGCATAACCTGATGTCCCAATTTCAGTTTTTCTCTGCATTCCTCCATTCATTGAACTCGTTTTTTCATATTTCATAAAACCTGTTCTCGTGTAATACAATGACACGGTATGCAACGACAAGATCAAACAACCCATCTGTACAAAAAGCAGCTTCACACGGCGTCATGTTGCCCACTGCTGAAATTGTACAAGACCAGGGAGTCGAGCGTCTTTGAAAAAAATTATTTCCACGTGTTTGATTTGAGAAGGCCTGTCAGAAGCCTTTAATTGGAACGCTGTTGGCATTTAAAGATCTCTCTTATCTGTAGATTTGCAAGATTTGTATTTCTTCAACGATACTACGATTTAAACAAAAATATGAGTTTACGAGAGGAAGTAAGGGAATTGCACACAATATTAACATGAAATTCCATACCTATATTATCGTTATGAAATATACGAGAGATAAACGAATAGAATATACTATATATGGTATATACTTGTGAAAGTTACTCTGTTTCAGCTAGAACATAAAAGTAGGAAGAACATACATTGTGACTAGGAAATAATAGGAATATGAGAAGAATTAAAGTTCATTCCTATCACAATGTATTTTTTGAGGATGAAAACTAAAATAATCAGCAAAGAGTCATACGGTAAAATGTGAACATTTACTAACGCTTCAACAAGTCACACAACTATAACTGATACACATATTAAACAAATCATTCAGTGTAATCATTTCATGAATTCACACAGGATCGTAGATGGAGAGATATAGAGAGACTTGTTCATCCTTCTTTTATACGTACATGTACCGCCTCCTTCGCCTCATCTATACCACATACATGTACTGCCATGTTGTTTGCAAAGCAATTTAAATTCCGATATAGATGCATGACAGCTTAACACTGTGGACAGAACCAAAAGACACAATCCTAGGCCCCATTCATTTCCAGAAATGGTGCTCACATTGTGATACCTCATCGTTCTGAATAACCTAAATCGGTATTGATGTTTACATAATTATGTACAGGCTTATTCTAGTAGTTAATCATGCAGTTTGGGTGGGACAGGAAACATTCGAATTTCATTGGGTAAATATCTATCATATAAAGATGGAGTCCTATCTGTTTAATCCATTGAAAGTCAACCAATTTATATATGTATAATAATGTATCATACATAATAAAGTTGTTTGAGAAGATAACCAAAGTCTACATTATTAGAACCACATTACTCGGCCCTGAGAACATCGAGAGGTCTGTCGGACACATTGTCGAGGGGCACGTTAGGATTTCTAAATTGTGTAGAATCATTTTTAAAAAAAAAGCGAAATAAAGCTTTACTTATCACAGACCCAGATGATACCGAGAACACTTTCATTTTTCCAAGACCACTTATAATAATTATATAAAGATTATCATACGTGTTCATTTCGTCGTTGGTATGGACGCAGAAGGTGTAATGGTTATGAAGGAAAAGCAAGATTGAAGAAGTTGTGTTCTGTGTTTATTTTATGCTCTTTTTTTAAATCATTCAATGTATACTGTTCATTGCTGAAATTAAACTGAAAATGAACCCTGCATTGATAGCAAATGCGAACAAAATAATTGCTTGGCCATCTAAATTTATGATTTCATACCTCTTTATTATGTTTGTTCTTATTTCTTTGTTAACTTTTTGAAAACATAAAACTCAAATTATTTCACACAAGTTATTTAGAAACAAATCAATAAATTACTGGATTTAGTATTTCTGTTGGCATGGGTACTCTCTCATGGTTTCTAAATAACATTTACCGATTGACTCCTATATTATGTGTTACACTTACAATGTGTAGACAGATGGCAGGTGCTGTAAAACGCTATTCCCAGTAGAACACAGATGTATTGTGTTGCCACTTTTTGAAAGCAACAATTTATCAACATGTCTACTTTTCAGCTTTTATTGCGAATCCAGTTCATTTATCGCTAGTAAATAGCATGGGTAATGACTCGGGGAAACCTAAATCAAATTTCCATTGTCTCGGTGGTATCATTACGTAGTTATGTGAAACGGTGCACATATACTAACATACAGTTGTAGGTTTATAAAGCTGTATCTGTTGGAAACATTAACGAATACTAGTATATAGGATAGGCACGTCCATTTACAATCAATTGGTTTGAAAGGTCAAATTAGCGAACATTTATGAGATCATTTTGGGAGACAAATCAGACACCGACAGGTGACAAAAGGTGCACTTTAATAATTGAAGCAATATTCCCTTCAAGAAAGATCACATCACTACAGGCGTCGTTGGCAGGCATGCATTGGCGTCCAAGGAGGACATACTCGATATCAACGCAGTGTTGAAATCAGCGCTATGATGACTCCACATTGACATAGCTATGTAAAAGATGCGATTTATCTGCAGCACCAACTGCTGAACATGCTGAGTATGATTTTGCATTATATACTCACGTGCTTAAGAAACGTCCCGACATTTTTTAAAGAGAACGCTTTCACAAAAGTAGATTTTGTATGTATTTGATAGACACATAATTTGTAGAACAGTACTCACAATTTCAAACATCAGAGTATGATACCTTTATTTGTTATGTCTGTTCAAATACACTTGTGGTGATAAAATCGCGTTGTTTTTTTTTGGGTCAAAATGTTTTAAAAACTTACAAAATATAATTTTAATTAATTTAAGATGTCATCGACCTACATAACCATCTTGGATTTATATTTGTTGACACATCATTACAGTAGGACGTCACAAAACCATTAATTAATCGCTTCTATCGCGTCTAGTCCAAAACAACGATTTCATTAAAAAATGTGTGTTTCTCAGAAATATGAACAGATCATGTTTTGAGTTTGGTTCTGAGGACACGACGCAAAACTGTTTAAGTCATGTTAATCGCCCATTGATCGAAATATCTTGTATGAGACTGGAGTTAGTTGGTCATATTTGTTACGATATATTGTGGTTAAATTAATGTTTGTAGAATGGTATTATGAACGTTAGTGTAAGTTTGGCTAAAGCATTATTCTATGATACATTTACTTCGATATTTCGCAACATATAATTTATAATGACAAACGTTACTTGTTTAGGTTACACAACTCAATTGAATTCCTAAAGTATCTCCAATCAATGATTTTCCTTTGACTAAGACTAGGTAACCATTCATCCGATTGTATAGAATTGCCTCTCTGAGAACGATCGTAAACATTGCACTTACATCTCGAGATTCATCCGACCACTAATTTATCGGCAAACTGTAATGCAAGATTTATTAATTGAACACCAAAAGCACAATTTACTGAGACAGTTCACCTTGATTGAGCAATCGCAAGGGACGTGATGCGATTACCTCCACGAACCTAATGGAACAAGAAACGATCAATTCAGAAGGAAATTGCTGATCCCCTAGGTGTCTTTTGCCTTATACACTTTCAACCATTACGATATCATGTTGAACACTTCATTTCGGCTTATAGCCAATTTAAAGAAAATCTTTAGAAATGATTTATATTTTGTTCAAAGAAAATAAAGTTTGCTTCGCAAACGTCAATAAAAGTAATTGCACACTAGTCCTACTGGGACAAGAAAGGTTCAGTGCTTTTCATACTTTATTCGGCTAGAGAGAATGATTATCTAAATTGTTGATTTATGTTGAAGAGTTTATTCCAATTGCTTTCATTTAATGCCCACTAACGCATTAAACTGAATACAGTAGAGCTAGACACTGTAAGTACGAATATGTGGATGCAAATTGAGAAGAGGAGGATACAAGAGTTCCATAAATTATGGCGACAAAATGTGTTGGCGTGGTTGCCATTATCCCTGTAACTATGTGAATAGTAAATTTAAAACTCAAGCAACAACCTAATTTAATGTCAAACACAACATAAGTTTATTTCTATAGTTAATCAATCATTTGTTTTAATCAATGGACAGTTTATTTACATTTGATCTATTAAGAATGATAAAATCTGTCTTTCGAAACAGCGACAGTATCAGTGCCGTCGCAGACATACCATTAGTTTGTATCTCAAAATTCTCCCAATTTGGTGCAGAGTAGTTAGAGAACGCAGCAAAAAGCCAAGGGTAATGCATATGACACAATGCTGTTTATTTAGCAGAAGGCTTCCCTTGGTTAAATGTGTTGCTGCCATGGGAAAGGAACCACCCATTCGTTGTAAGTAAGTGAGTAAGAGAGAGAGAGAGAGAGAGAGAGAGAGAGAGAGAGAGAGAGAGAGAGAGAGAGAGAGAGAGAGAGAGAGAGAGAGAGAGAGAGAGAGAGAGAGAGAGAGAGAGAGAGAGAGAGAGAGAGAGAGAGAGAGAGAGAGAGAGAGAGAGAGAGAGAGAGAGAGAGAGAGAGAGAGATACCTGATTGACACAAGAGAGTGTATACGCTATATCAGTTCATAATCATGTCTCTCGGGGCACTTACTAAGTGAAAAAGAAAGTGGAACCCAAAATTGGTTAATCACAATCAAACGATAGAGAGAGAGTACTGTAAGAACATACTTGATCACTGACCGAATACCACGATTTTGATTTTATCTTGACAATCTTCCATCAGGCATCTGACAAGAAACTGTAACTTTAGCTTCTAGCAGTATAGCCAGTAGATAAGATAGATAGTCTGTGCCAGACAGTCCCGTTTGCTGGCAAACATCAATAGACATAAAACTGGACGCCTTTTGTCTGGAGTTTCTCAAACCCGTGACAGTAGTTCAAGCTGTTCAATAAATTAAATTATATGCATTTTAATGGAATAAACCTATTAAACAGTTGGCAACATAACTATCATTTTGTTTATATGAATAGTGATGTTAAAAAGACAGTTTAAACATAATGATGCAGGACATACGTATTTACGATATATTTTATTAATATCACTTTATAAATGTTATCAACCTCAGCTTCAATTAAAAAAAATAACAGGTTGGTCTTATTTATCCAATCTATGTACTAAAATCGTATCAAAAGAATCTGATGATAACTTATTCATGAGGATCAATTAGAATTATCTAATACATCTTCATTAGACCCTCTACATCAAGGTGTGTGTCTGGATATTTTTGCAATGGGGTTTATTTGATGTAAAAGCTTGGTGTTTAGATAATCGTGTTACCTATTGTGTGTTATCATTGTCTTCATTATTGTGTATCACGATACCGGGGGCTATAGTATCTTAAAAAATTAAGTGATTTATGTGTACCTCTTAAGAAATTACATTCAATCATTTAGTTTTTACAGTGCGAGTAGTTATGATTTAATATTGCTTAAGCCGCTGTTTTAGATCTTAATAATAATAGTATATTTATAATGCGCATATCCATGCACAATGCATGCTCAAGGCGCTACACAATTATTACCCTGAAGGAATCGTACTTTCGGTGCTGCCTATAAAGCGCTCCGCGCGACCGATAAGGTCCATACGTTCCCATATCCACATCCCATATTAATGCTATGGTTTTAATAAACGCGTTGACATATTATAATTGATATGTGCACCATTGCCAATACCAGTGCAGACACACATTGATAAGGTATATATCGACACTCATCGTTCATCTACCAAAGAAAACTAATTCCCTCGATGACCTATTCGTACAACGTAACCGCACGGTCTGTAAGTAAGAGTGGTAAATCATTTATAATCCTTATTCAGAATTCGCATAAAACATAATGATAAATACCTAAGGGCATATTGCATTTCTTCCAGGGGATAAGTGTGTGCATTGTTGTGTGAGCTATGGAAACTGCTGTACATCGTGTAAAAGACTTCGCTTGCTTCTGGTACCTGTATCCTTCATTACACTTCGTATGAGAGGCTTATTGGTGCAATGTACATAGTACTCCCTTAATTATATTCTCATTCTCAATCAATACTCATTGCCTCGAAAGCAGACTCATTTCAAACGCTGTATAAATGTGTATAAATGTAGTTATAGTTCCAAGTCGTGTACATGTTCTATGTGCAACGTGTGTAAGGAATATTATTAATCAGTATACCTTTGGACCTGAGTAATTACAAACGATTGTCGAATGATTTCAGTGTTCTAGATTCACACTCTAATCGGCTTAATGATATATGTATGGCGTTTTTATTGTTTACTCGTATATAACTGTCTGTCAAAGTCATGTGTGCATTTCTGACCTAACATGATTCAACATTACATTACAATAATTTTGAAGTTCATTAAGGATAAAGATTTTAAATTCACAGTTTTGATACACATCCAAAAACAATACTTGTTAGTAATTATATTAATCTCTCATGTAGCTTTTTTTGCACCGAGGGGCAAAAGAAACAATGCAAAGTTTTCAACAGAGTCAAACACAAAATATTTCTGCACGGATATATATCGTAAAGGGATATACAAATTTTGTTCATAAGAGTATGATACTTAATATCTTATAAATGTTGAAATTGCTATTTCAAAGGGGTTTTCTGGACATATTGTTTTGTATTAAAGGTAAAATGTCATGAACTATGGAAATAATGTTAGTATGAGATGTTTTTGGCATATTGTACCTTCTTGGACTAAAATTTGTGGGACGTCATAAAACAAACCAAAAAGCCGTATTGATCGTTTTTTAAAACGTGTGTTTGTCAGAAATATGAACAGATAATGTTTAGAAATTTATTTTGTATACATTTTAGTTTGCTTCTGAAGACACGGTGTAACTCATTTTCAGTCCTATGTATCGCACGTGGATTGTATTTTGTATGGTATCCCTTCTTTTGCCCCTGAATGTATAGACCTATTCTATCAATCTAATATATAACATATATTATAAAGATTACTACACCAATAAAACTACAATCTAGACACATCTAACAACTGCTGTAAACCTCCCCCGAGTGGAGCACCACCGGGCCGTGTAGCCACTTCCTGAGGGGGACAATTCATCAACATGTCTACAGCTCAACTTTTATTGCAAATTCTGCTCGTTTGTCGCTTGTAAATAGCATAGATGAGAACTCAGACACATAAAATCCAATTTCCATTGCCCCAGTAGAGCTATTTTGTAGTTAGTTGGAAATGGTACACATGGATCAAGAGATGCAGATAAAACTGCCAGTATGGAATATATAGGAAAGGCAAATCCATTACAACATATATGTATGGTATGTGATGGTGATGTTTATGGATCGTCGCACTGCTCAACGTACGTACTCAATACCAGATAAGAAGAATACAGAGGTGTTGAGCACTACAGCATATTATTTGCAGTAAAAAGCAAAATATGCCTAGACACCTAATTTTTAAAATGAAGTTAAAATGTTACATTTGTTTGTAAGACTTTCAAATATACATTCTCAATACTACGAACGCCTTTTACAACTTAGACCAAAACAGCCATCCTTTTTACTCAGGTTTCAACTTTGTCTGTTATAGATAACTGTTACAGGCTGTAAGTTTTGGGTGAAAGGCTGCAGTGAATTTCAACATAGCACCACCCACTGTCCCCCAGTTCCAGTCGTTGCTCGCAGGTTTCACCACAATGCATAGCCACATTGGTGTTGCGGGCTTTCTCCCTGCAATAATACTAGCAGTCTTGATACAAGTGAAAAACTTTCAAAAGCTTAACCCCAACTCACCTCTTTTTCTTAACTCGTTTAACATTTCTTCAGCATATGATATGATAGTTTCCTCAGATGTAGTATCATGAGTCGGGAAACGTCTTAACGCGGATGCACCTTTTCCTAAACTTTTCTGTCGTGTTTATAGTCTTGACGAATTTGTGAAAGAGTTTAAAACTTCATCAATAAATTATTATCTTTAATAAGGTTTAAAGCTGAAGCTCCTCTCATGTAATTGTTGTCAATTTCAGACTTTTGAAATTCTTCAGCAAGTATAAACTTGATTAATTTTAATGTAAGTTCAATTACATCTCCAGTCTAAACGTTGACTGTGAGTCGAATCAACAAACTAGCAACAAGAACGTGAAATAACGGACAAGAATAGAAATTACTTGGTTTTGCGATTAAAAATAAAAATGAATGTATTGGGATAAAACAAGACTGATTATAAACCCTTTGTATTATGTTTCATATCTAACGAGATGTTTAATTATTGAAGATGACAACACACAGGTGTTATACAGATGATGCTGCACGACCTTCTGTATACATTGTGACGTAACATCAGCATGTATCAGCTAGTATTATTGCAGGGAGAAAGCCCGCAACACCAATGTGGCTATGCATTGTGGTGAAACAAATAGCTTGCGGTTTTCTAGACAACGTCGCTCACTGGAAAACATCGACAGATGACCAGACCATTTCGGTTCTGGGATGTAGCTTATTAGTGTAATATATCCTGTATTTTTACATTTGTGATGTGAATTAAATGGTTGTGTAATTATCTTCATGAGTATCGTGTTGAATTCTATATGTTTATGTGTATGTTACACATACTGATTTTCCATGTGTTTCTATTTATTGTAATGTGAATGATGTGAGTTAATGCTTCACACATGAGGTGATATCTCAGACTGTATGTTTATGCAACGATGTAATCTTATATTATCTATATCATGTGTTAAGTTGATACAGTGTATTGTTACAAGATGTTTGCGTGTGACCATGTTTTAATATTGTTCTACTCATGTATTTCAGATTTCAGAATATAGATTTGAAATGAAATGTGTCAAGTCTCACACCCCCAGTAGTTGGGTTTTCTTTTCTTTTGGAAGAATAATCCATACACACTACTATTACACTTGAACTATCTTTGAACGGCCATTTTAATGTTAAAACATTAAAATGACCCCTTGAAGGGAAATGGACTCACACTTGGCTAAACCGAATCATGCACATTCGTTTTATAACTCTTATTATTGATTGAGGAGTATTATTTAGCCATTGGTAATAAAAAAAAATTCGCGAGAGCACTCCATTTCAGTAAGAAGCCGTGCTACAGCGCCTTTAAATTTAGCGAATTATAAATGTTATAATGCAATTGGTTATATGTAAAGAGGATCAAACAAGTTGAAAGGATGTTAACTTTAGCTATGTTTGTTCCAGCCAGGCGCTATAGAGAAGGTTAAAAACCATGATTAATGAATGTTGTTGCAGGATGTATGCTAATCCTCAAACACAGACAGGCTCTTTGCTGTAGCGTCTCGCCTGGCAAGAATCAATTGTCAGATTGTTTGACAAACCTCCAGAATCCAACATACTCAACCATATAATCATGTGTGATTAAATCAATGTTTTGTATATCAAAGTCATGTTATTTGAACTTTTTGCAAATATATATAGGTAGACAAATGTCCGATTTGCGCGTCATGCAAATAAGGTTTGATAATCCGAGCAAAATGTCTATATGTGCAATGCCTCTTTAAAGAGTGTGGTGATCTAGGACGATCCATTTTAACTTTTACATTTTGCGGTTTTTTTGCTAATTTTTACAATACAGAATGCTCAACGAACGACACCAAAATATTGTATTTTCTTGGTCATCAGTCAACTCGTTTTAGAGTCAATTGTGTATGTCCATATTGCTTCATGAAAACATAAATCATTTATAATGTTGATTACTTCAACATCGATTTTATATAGCATACTCCAATCACGAGATGTTTACCCTGAAGTTTACCAATGCAGGAAACAACATACAGATCAGAAGAATCTAGCGTGAAACATCATCAAAGGCCTCTACATTAGTCAATAACCAAATAACCAATTCACGTAAATGTGCCGATAAGCCCCGCTACCAATGATATCTCTGTCTAGACACAGTGACAAGGAGGACATTAACATGTTAATATTGTAAATACGGAAGTGAAAAGCGTCTTTAATGCATGTTGACTCTGATAATTGCAATCATTTATAAGGTATCGCTGTGAGATAACCCTGTCAGCATGGATGACGTTACTATTGTTCATACATGATACTGATTTCCAAGTTGATTATTCTGCGTGACGAGACACCAATGGTTCCGAGGTCAAACATGATCAAACGAAGGTCATTTCTTTATAAAATTTGCTCTATAAAAACTAACAAACGCTGGTTTAATCAAGGATATAAAGCTGTAAATGTCTAACAAAATTTCTTCTAAACAAATTGAATTTGCCTGTATTATGAACCGAAGGTCTCTACTAATATAATTATCTGTATTTCTGTCTTTATGTCTAATCGTTATTAAAATATCAGCTTCACAAATTCATCGTTTTTCCTGCAATTGGAATCAGTCTTCTAACTTCTAAGGCTGCATGAAAATAGTTAAATGTTTATCGGGCACATTTCTTACAAAAGTAATGGGAGCGGTAGGACTTTCTCTTTTTAATGCAAAAACTAATGACGCGGACATGAGGAGGACATTCTATGTTTTCCCTTCAAAATATAAACTAGAAGTGGTAGAAGTAAACACAAAGGAAGCACAATTGTTCCTGCACATCTGTTCCTACAGATCCATATATTTAGTGGACAAATCCGTTTAGCAAACCTGATGCGGTGATATCTTAATTTATTTTTCAAATGCAATACAAGATATCACGCGCACAAATAATAGTAATGCGCCGATGCCAGAGAAACAATTCATTTTTTATATCAAGCCAAAATAAAGTTCTCTATACAAATAAACAGGTGGTGGACATTCGAATAAAGCTACACCACTAAGTTCAGCTTGCACATAATTGCAGCGTTGTCAACATATCATGGGTTATGTATAATGTAATAACTATGTCTAATGTCATAACAGAATGATATCACTGGGAACAAAGATATAGCAAAGAAACTAATGATGAGGGAACTCAGTAGAGAGATTTAATAATTGCTAATAAACCATGACATAAAGGAACAGGAAGATTTTCTGGATAACAACTTCTTTAATGTGAAAATACACGACTCCTTCATCAGGTGGAATGTAAGAAAATATATATTTCCTTACATTCCACCTGATGAAGGAGTGAGTATGTACTCCGAAACGTCGTGTATTTTCACATTAAAGATCTGAAGTTTTTATCCAGAAAATCTTCCTGTTATTATATATACCACTTCTAAATGCCCTTCACAGACCTCATGGCCTGTAGGCTTCATTGTTGTTGTTGGTGCAAAATGATAGGATGTAAGTGATGCCAATTGGCAAAACGAAGGAGGCCGATTGGCCTTATGGAAATTGTTTATACAAGAATTACCGTTGGTTGGATGTGAAATGTAGAAGCCATGGTAAATGAGGGAAGAAGGATGTCAATGTTAGAGGCCATTGACTTCGAAGTGTTTGAATGGTGTTTGGACCTTATAGCTGTTGGATGTTAACGTTGTTGGTTGGATGGGTGTTGGTGTGCGTGCTCCTGCGACAGGAGATAGGTTTCTCGGTGAGTGAGTCCCAAGGACATGGTAGGAAGATGCCTTGATCACGGTGTTTGCAGGTTGTTCCCGTTGAATATCAATCGCATCGTTTTCTATGGTGCCAGACCTTGGTAGCCTCCCAGTCGTTAGTGTGATCCTTGTTCTTCAGAGTATGCTCAGATAGGGCTGATTGTTGACAGACTCTTGATGTTCCTTGATCCGTGTGTTTACCCTCAAGCAACTGCTGAAAGCCAATAGCAAAGGAACAAGCACTATAAACCCCAAACCAAGAGGATATATCTACATAACTCCATGTCCTTGTGGAGAAATGCTGCGACTATCAACACAAGGGATTAGAACGGAATGTGATGTAAACTAAAAGGTTCGATACTAAAACATCGAGTAAATGTTCACATATATGTGACTATCAAGAAATGTGGAGGAAACATTTATTATTGTCCGTCTTTTCAGTATAGTCATTTACATGCAAACTGATGACTTTTTGATTAACTCTGTGATTATCATTTATCCAAATAATGTTCTTTGTCTAATCAAGAAGTTTAGCTGCAATATGCCGTTAACATTCCTTTAAAACTAAGTGCTGTGAGTGAATTAAACTGAATCAACATTAAATGATTAAAACTAAATGTTAATAAACATTCTTTTGGATGGAAAACGAAATCGCCAATTATATTTCAACATAAACATCTAGATATTCCAAAATTGGTTTTATTTTACAGTTGAAGATAGGATTGTTTTCTGGTGTATATTTCATTCATTTATTGTCGAGTACTTGGCTTTCGGATGTACTTGGTTTTCGGACGGCTCACATTCGCGTAGTTTTTCGCGCTATTTTTAGTGACGTGACGTCATCAATGGGAGTTTCCTTGACGGAGAGGTCTCCGCTTGCTGTCAGAACAAAATGCTTCGTGTAAAACTTCCTAAGGTTAGTAATATCATTTATTACCTACGGGGGCAATCATATCGGGGTTCATATTTTTCATACGATGCCCTAGGGCAACATATCACTTTGTCATGGTGACGTGACGTCATAAACAATGCTGTGACGTCACGTTTCGTCTATGACGTTGCGTTCCTAATGCGTGACGGCGGGTCGCCAGCCTATGGTTGAAAGTTGATTTTAGCGTGTTTTCGTTAATTTTACGACTTCGGTAATAAACAGAATATTATGTTCGTGTCTATGCCATACTATGTTTACGACACTCGTGCCTGAATATCGGTATATATACTAATATTCAGGCACTCGTGTCGTAAACATAGTATGACATAGACACTCATATAATATCCTCTATAAAAACTTCGCTAAAATTAGTATCAATCGTAAAATCGTTCTCTGTCCTAAACTTCTTTTTGCATATTATGAAAAAGTCAATAATTTGATAGTTGGAACAACTCATATCGGCTGTCGAGAAATCGTCTGCTTGTTTACATTCCGGTAAAGGTGATCACGTGACATAGTGGGGAATTTCTGTCTGGATTAAAAAAGTATGGAAACGTTTTCGGGCAACATTTCTTAGCGCTTTCAATTTTTGAAAATTTTGTAATTTTTTTCAAACAAAAAGCTATGCCGATTTGAAGTACATTTTGGGGTTAAATTTCGGAAATGGCAATTATTAGTTTCTCCTTTATAGAATTCACACCATGGCAGTCAAGTTGTCACTGGAAATGGAAATAAAACATTCTACCGGAATTATTCCAATGAAGCACTTACCAGAGCATATGATGCTGTCATGATGAACTCCATGTCCCTCAGAAAGGCAGCTACAATATTTTCTGTCCCCCTTTCCACTCTATTTGATCGAGTAAAGGGGTATGTAGACAAGGATCGAAACAAGTCGGGACCAGAACCTCTGCTCTCAGTTGACGAAGACAGAAGCCTCGTAGATCATGTCGCTAATATGGCTTATTTTGGTTATGGTTACTCCAGGCGTGAGGTAGTTGCCATTGCCACTGATTTGGCGATACATGTCGGCAAAAAGAAAACAGATGACCCACCATTTTCCATCTATTGGTTTTACCAATTTATGAGGCGATGGCCGGAACTGAAGGTACAGAAGGCACGTTCACTAGAAATATACAGAGCAAAGGCAACATCAGAGGAGAACATAAAACATTACTACGAGCGATTAGGAGAAACAATGACTCGTTACAACCTTATGAACAACTCTTAACGTATCTACAACGTCGATGAAAAGGGGTTAATGGAATATCACACTCCCCCTCTAGTTGTTGGATCTACGAGTGAAAGTTTGGTCTCAGTCACTTGTCCTCGATCTAGCACAACAACAATCATTGGGTGTGGAAGTGCCATCGGTCACGCTATCCCCCCTATATTTCATCTTCAAGGGGAAAAGGATGAACTCTGACCTTCTACAAGACGGCCTCCCAGGTACAGCTGGCACTGTTAGCGACTCAGGCTGGTCTAATATTGACATTTTTCAGATATACCTAGCCGACCACTTTGTCAGATACGCTGTTTCTGCAACACCTGAGAAACCTATTCTCATTCTGTATGATGGGCACAGGTCGCATATCAACATGCCTTTGATCACGTGGGCCAGAGAAAAAATATTGTCTTGTTTGTTTTGCAAGCACATACATCGCATGTGCTGCAGCCCATGGATGTTGGATGTTTTGGGCCGAATCAATGCGTGAGCATGCTACTTCCAGTGTTAGCAGACATGTTAGTTGCAGTCTTGGGTGTATGGCTTATAGTACTGCGTTAACAGCTGTCAACTTGCAGTCCTCATTCAGGAAGTGTGGGATCTACCCCTTTGATGCCAGCGTTGTCGACATTAACACGTTTGCTCCAAGTAAAGTGTTTCTTCAAAACGTAGAATCTTCGTTAGACGTGGCCAATTCCACTCCAGAAACGTTCTTGAAAGAAATTGACTATCGCACATTTCGTAAAAACCAGGAAACCAAAAAGAAAAGATGTTCTCAGCGCTGTTTGGCGTGGAAGAGCCAGTAAAGAAGATTCTGATATCATCAGGCACCAAGAGGAACATCACCCCGATGAAGAAAAAGGTTAAGAAAACACCAATAAAGTCTGTCACTGAGGAGTGTCGCCAATCGACTTCTTGAATTGCGCCAACACGCGGCACTGACAATGTTAACATTGACACCGATTCAGATGACTATGCTGACGACGATGAGGTGTGTTGCCAGTGCAATCTGTTCCAACCAGTTGCACTGAAACACTGCACATCTGTCATATATGTGTCGTGGGCCCAGTGCACACATCCGTCATGCAATCACTGGACACACTTAAAATTCTGCACTCCTGTCAGAGTCGTGCGCTAAAGTGCTGAGTTTTGGTGCCCTTGCCAGTGTGAGAAAGAAGAAAAGATGGTGGTGTGAGACAAACTGTGCTGTAAATATGTTAAAGTTATTATTTTCGACTGATTTGTGATCAAATGTTGACTGGAAATAATTATTTGCAACTTTCTACACTGTCTTTGTGTTATTGTGATATTATGATTCAACGGAGTTTCCATACATAGCTTGGGGATATCCCGTTTTTGTATCGACCAATCAGGTGTCCGAAAACAGCATTCGTTCGCTGACTGTCGGAATTCCGGATATACCCGCTTAATGGAGCAAGATGGCGTCATCGAATCGTTTTCCCGACGAAGTGTGACCATTTCATTTAAGATAAAGCTCATATGTACAAGTAAGTAAAGCGTGTTAATCAATTTTAAAACGACTTTATTGTCAACATTGATTCGTGTCTAAAGCGTCCGAAAACCAATCACACGAGGTTATAGGAGACGATTTAGCAGCAATGGTTCTTTCATTCATTTATTAATTGAACATCAATAGAATAGCTCACTGAGACACCAACTTACGAAGCAATCTCAAGGGACGTGATGTGAATGAATCTACGTAAACAATGAGTAGGAGATGTTCAATGGTGAAGAAACTGTTGATTGCCTTGTATCTCTTGCAGATTTTAAAAACATAGAAGAACCATGCATAGCAGTTCATGTGGGATGTTAATGTAACTTTGAACGCAAATATTTAATGATGGTGTCTATCTCCTCAGAGAAAATGAGGTAAAAGAATCATAAATGGTAATTTCTCACAGTGAATGTTCTTATAAATGACACTTACAATGTACAATTCGCCAATCATCACTTCACTAAGCCGTCAACAAGTCGAAATGACTTCTTCATTCATAAGAACAGGAAGATATTCTGGATAACAACTACTTTAATGTGAAAATACACGACGTTTCGGAGTACATACTCACTCCTTCATCAGGTGGAATGTAAGGAAATAACAAAATATTGTACATTTATATAGCAAACAAAACAATGGTGAGGAAAGTCAATCAGGGAGATTAACATACATGAGAATGGTATACAATGGGGATTTGTAATACAAACATGATGGAGATGAAACATGAGAATGATGAGGATTTGGAATACAAACATGAATGGGAGTAAGTAGATGAAGGATTTGCAATACAAACATGAATGGGAGTAAGTAGATAAACAAAGGCCTGTAGGCTTTATTGAGGATGTAAATAAACACACATGATGAAACGAGGGAGGCCAATTGGCTTTATTAATTGAAATTGTTAAGCAAATAGTAATCATAGTTCTTCATTCATTTAGTGAACACATATAGTACAGTGTATTAAGGCAGTAACACTTAAACATAGGATAAATGGACGTGATGTTACTAGATTGCTAACCCCAATTGACAGGATGTGATCAATACTTGGTAATTGTTAAATACGTACTTTGTTGAATAAGAATGACACCGTAATAATTACCCCCCACAGATCGGAAACTACAATCAAACCAAACTCTACAAATAGAAGAGAGGATTATCAATATAGAAGACAGTGTTGGTTGTTTGTTACCGGCATTATACCATGCTCGTTCGCACCAAGTTCGTGATGTTATTGAGTACTAAAATTGGATCACACACCAGTCTTACTGGAACATCACTCAGTTGTTTATTAGATAAATACATACTTTCACTGAAGTAATATATTCAACAATGACAGGTCTACATTTTCAAGAAGTTGATTTTTTTGTCAAGAAAATGATAGCTGACATTATTTAATTTTGATACTTAGAGTCGTGTTTGGTTTTACAGCCATTTTTTATGATTTTGTGGTTGCCATTATCAAACAACGTCATCTGCAACATAAATGAGTTACAAGTAAAGTATTCTCCATCCATGGAATCATAAAAAACCATTAGAACCATGACACAAAATACTAATCTATCTAAAAGTTAAATTCCTTTTTACACACTAATAAGGAAATGTGGCTGGAATTAATTGTTACTATTTCTTCTCACAAGAGGCTATCATTCACTTTCTCAAAGTCTAAAAAAGTCTAAAAGATCAATATCAAGCTTGTCTATCACATTTTGAGGCCAAGCAATAAATGATTCTGCAAACATAAAATTGTCAGAATGAACTGATAAATTTCCATTTGATTAACATTTGTCTATGTCTGAGTGTCCGGGAAATCAGCAAATTAAAACATTGATCTGGAAAATCTTATACATTTTACATTACTATTACATCATTGGTTTAATAATAATAATAATAATAATAATAACTAGGATATATGCGTCAATACTTAGGTCTTCAAGACGTCTGCTTGACCTTCACCTCCATGTTTGATCGAAGAATGTCACTGATAATGTTTCTAAGAAGACTTGTACGTCTAACATCTCATAATGTACAAACAAAACCGCAAAAAAGTCCATAAAATCATTTTAAATCAAATCAACAAGAAAACATCGTGACCTACGAATTCGTCATGATTGACGTTTTTGCTTGCATTGTAATTTCCCATCTTTTAAAAAAAGTTTCAAGTCTCTATGTCAATTTTGAAAATTTCCCCCATGTTAAAATTTGAAAGCGTGATTTTCTGTCATTTTTCAGCCTTAATTGTGACCGGAAATGACTGTTCGCGAGCGATTTTATTATTGATTCCCAAAGACAACATATTGATCTCGTAGCCCTAAGATTTCATGCAATTCTGAGATCGGGAAGTTGGAGTAATGTCCCCTTGAAGTAGGTCCCGTGTAAGAAGTTGCCCAACTTTGAAAGGTCACTGTGCGAAAAGTATTATGATAAAACAACACCATGTATTCACCAATGCTTTAGCAACATGCAAAAATAAATGTCAGATTCGTGGTGCAAGTATCTTCAGAGAAGAAGATTGTCAAAGGTACATGGGGTCGGACACTTTTAAAAAGTGACACAAATCAAAATGGCGGCTAAACCACGTGACCTACGAATTCGCCGTGATTTACTTTTTTGCTCACATTGTAATTGCGCATCTTTTTAAAAAAAATTACATTTTAAAAAAATGTCCTATGTAAAAAATCGAAACTTAGAATCGAACTGGACCTTTAATGGCTCAACTAATCAAAAATCCGTTCAACACATTTCTAAATCTCATTGAATTCTACCATCCCTGAAAGTTTCATCAAAATCGCTTCAGCCGTTAATTCAGGAATCGGCTAACAAAATGAATGTGTGGAAATCATAATAATAGAAGGATTCGCATAAAAACAATACGTCTTCCAGACTATGTCTTGAAGACCTAATAATAGGAATAGTATTTGTTACTTTATGTTGGAAAACAATTCCGTTGTATAAACACATCATTATTGCAGGATTTAACTTTCGCATCACAATATAATTATTAGACAGATATTGAAGGAGTCCAATTGAAAGAATGTAAAAATACCTAGGAGTGAAAAACAACACTACGAACACATCGTTTTATGGAGATTGTGGTGGATACCCAATGTACCTATTCACACGTATTAAAGCTATAAACTATCGGATAAAGTTATTGAAAATGCCTTCATATCGTCAACCAAAGAAATGTTGCAATATCATTATGTTATATGATGTTACTTCTGTTAGAAATTTCTTATTCACAAAGGGTTTTGGTTTTGTGTGGATAGACCAGTATGTTGATTCAAACGATGACTTTATTGGCAAATAACGAGGAGATTAAAAGATATTTATTTACAAGAATGAACTGAAAACATATCCCTTTCTAGTAAGTGTCTCTATTATAGGAAATTTAAATGTTCTCTAGAATCAGAAATTTATCTTTCATGTATAAATGTAAAAAACAGGATTGCGTTAAGTAGATTAAGATGTTCATCATATGATTTATATATCGAAAGTGGAAGATTCAAATCATGCGAGATTCAAAAAAGAGAAACTCGAATATGCAGACTGTGTAATCATAATCAAATAGAAGATGAATATCATTTCGTTTTTATTAACCCTATTTATAATTCACTGAGGAAGTTGTATTTTAAAAACTATTACTATGTCCCTCCGAACCTTTATAAATTTGTAGACTTGTTAAGTAACACAAAACTTGCAGTTCTTCAAAATCTGACTATGTTTGTTTACCATGCTATGGTATTCAGATCAGAATATATTTCTACACATAATATAAGTTATACCTAATTGTTGAATAGCACCTTCATTGTATTAAATGTGTGTGTACATATTATCATTTAAACGTATTGTACTACAGGCCTGTGACCTTTCAGTACCGGATATAAAACCACTTGAGTATAACTTTCAAATATACCACTACGCTGACATCAGTCACAACATAAAACTATGTTTGCTTCATATTCCATTACTGACATTCATCAAGGAAACTGAACAGTTGTCTTGAATGGTTCAAGTATATAGAAAATAAAGGTAAATCGGTAACTTGCTGGTTAAGCAAAATTAATGCCTGCATGTATATAACACGTTTGATCATACAATAACATTGTGGTCATTGACTCTGTGTTGTTATGAGTAGTGAGATTATAGTCTTAATGTACGTTCAAAGGCGTCGTAGAGCAAACAATTTATAAACTTTTATTTTCTCAAAACAACTTTCATTATTTGTAAGTGAAACAGATAATGAGATATTGACTGATTTGTGAATTGATCACTGTTACAAACGGAAAGTCGTTTATTCTTGATGTTTTTTCAGCCAGAAAAAGCTGGTCTTAGCTACATTATTTAGTCTCATGCGGATCAATCATTTCCTGGAAGAGAGGAGTGAATCAATCAATCGAGATTGAGATACATTTACATAGATGAGCACAGCCAATATTCCCCCCAAAAAATATGTTTTAAAAAAAACATTTGTAAGTTAATATGTTATTAATGTTGACACATCTTGGAATATGTTATGCTGGTTTTGAACAAAATGTCTGAACGCTGTTGTGTTCCTCGTTTCTGATCACATTTACTTTTTTTGTTTTTTTCTTGGGAAGGTGGATTTATGTTTTAAAATTAATTGAGATACAAATAAATCGATAGGACAGTGTCTATCTTCTTTAGAAAAACTCAAATCTATGTATTCATATCACTTAAATACGACCAAAGAATTGATTTTTTCTTCCTGTCGCAGTGTTTCATAATAACAGCAGCCATCTATTCAATCTGGTTTGTTCAATAACTGAACACAAAGCAGACTTCAGCTTTACTGAAAACTTTCATGGGAGAAATGTTATCATGTTTTCGTGACTGCTAAAGTGAAAAATGGACGAGGAAAACAAACGAAATTTGCCATTTTCTTCTTTGAGGGGCATTTTATATTTTAGATAAATTTGCCATCACACACGTGATGTAATAGATGGTGCACTGAACCGTAGAACTACCAGTGGTAAGACTTATCATTGTGTAGAAGCATCACACTGCAAATGTAGTTTTCTCCTGTAGTGCATCACTTGTAAGGTATTATGTAATTTAACTGCAACAATATTACATTGTAATATTACATTAATTCAGCATAAATATACAATTTAATCATACATTATGCCAAACAGATGTAAAACATTCATTTACTTCATGTCATTTAAAATAATATGTTTGTTCAGTATGAAATTATCAAAGCATCAAAGTAAAAAAACTGAAGCAGAAAATATAAACAAAGTAATGAGAGTGTATAAAGAGAGTTATAGGACAGTAACTGGGTGGTGAAAATGTCTGGACTCAACAACATATTTACCTCAGCAAGTCCCCTGAGGAATCAGCATCTACTAAGTACGTCTGATGGCTTCTTGATAGGTTGCAGCGTCACGTTATTAATCTGCATTAACAGCCTGATAAGGTACTGGTATGTATAATTTCAACAGCTTTGCTCGTGTTTGATAGCTGCGCGTCGATTTCAAGGGAAACATGCTTACTGTTTCATCATCAATGATCACTAATCAATGTATATTATAATCAGATGATCTTAGATTTAAACCAATATTCTGACTTTTGCAAACACTAGCTTAAGTTTATGATTTGTTGATTGATTTAGCAGTTAAATCACTCCCTGGTCATTAATCTTCTGATCTTCTTTATGGACAGACAGACATACAACTATTTTAGTACAGATATGTTTTGATATGACATTTTAAGTTTTCAAGGGTTGACAACAGGCAGGCAATTCCGTTCTACTGATGCCATGTACTGGTTAGTATTATACCCAAATGGTTTCATTTGACATTCCACTTTGGAACTCAAAGGAGATTAGGTGAGGATGAAGGCAATCAACAATATCTAACAGTGAGTTTACTCCCCCATTAATAAATCTGCTTATCTTGACATACATACAGAGAAACAGACAGATTAATTTTTCTTTCTCCTGAAATGTGCTGTACAATAAGAATCTATATATACAGATGTACTTGGAGCAACATAATATTTCCATGCATAAAGATGATACGTGCACCTTATATTATATCGAGAGTTTATTCTGCTGACTTCAGCAATATATGTTTCCTTAGAGATGCACTTTGAATCTCGAAAATTGCCTCGAGCATCATGAATAAAAAATATATGCACTTGAGCATGTTTATGTATTGGAAAGCCATTCAGGTATAAACTTTTTAAAAAAACATTTAATTTAAGAATCGACATCAATTCAGAAGGAAGAAAAAACAAGTCGGGACCTATTTTATAATGTGTTTGCTGAATAATAATAAATAGGTGTAACGAAAGGTTGACGTGACTCTCTAGATGGCCCATTTACTCGGTCAGGAAGACCCTTGTGCTGACTTCAGCAGTTTCTGTAAAAGTAATTGTTTCTGTAGGAGACACTTGAAACCTTAATATGAGCCGCAGGCAACGTTCATACTCAGATAACAAGCTTATTCAGCATTTTGCAGCAGCTTCCAATTTGTCTGCAAAGAAATATCAATATTTTGTCTTAACGTAATTTTATATTGTTCATTGTAAAGATTTTTCATAGTTTAGTTAAAACATTTCCCTCTTATTCATTTGTTTAGTTTTGACTATATAGACAATAAAGAACGAATTTCTATCCTTGAAGATGAAGATTCAACCAACCATTTTATATTCCACAGAAAATATCAAGCAATCACGTAGATGAAACATCAACACTTTCCACTCTTAAATTAAGTGATGTGTGTTATACTCACTTTATTTACACGAATAACCATACACTGTCGGCCAAAAGAAAGCCTACCAAATATCCTTTTTCGTAAAGAGTTTAGCAATATCATAGCATTATGAAGTTGCACCATTTCATCTATCATTTCATCTATCATTTCATCTATCATTTCAGGATAAATTAAGTAGACGTTTCTTTTGGCCGACAGTGCAGTGTTCAAATACCTGCAACTGCACAGCTGCATCTCGAACATTTCTGCTCCTGCATCATGTTTATCTTAATGCAAATATCATGTAATTTGCAGTTCGTGTGTATCCCTTTGGTTCAGTTATATTGTAGAGCAATCAATCAAATTAGATCAGTGGTGCATGCCGTCGAGTTGTGCTATGATGAAAGGGACAGAAGGCGTCACATTTCAACTCTTAATAACTTCAAAACTTAATAAGTGCCTCTATGCCATGTGATGTTGACTTTTAGCACCTGCAATTTCAAGTGGAACGAATATAATGTTTAATTTGAAATAAACAATAAAGTGAATTTATTTCTTTAGAGGGAACTGTACTTATAAAATACTTATTTTGAACAGACTGTAACAGTAACTAAGCAGTCCCTCTTTCACTCTTTCACACTGTATAGAGATAGAGTTTAAATATCAAATACCAAATCAAAGACTATGTACTCTGCAGTCATGTATCTTTAATTTTGGTTTGAGATGATGTATTTTATTCTGCTCCTGTTATAATGACAGTAATACTGATCGGTTCACTGTGGTAAGTTTTATAAATGTTCATAAAGGAATTCAGACACTCATCTCGAGTTTCCTTTTTAGGGTTAAATTGAGGGGATGGCATAGAATAACATATACAGTTGAGGATACGAAACATCCGAAAATAACATTTCATTATTATATTTATTACATTTCATTAACTTCACAGACAACATGATAAAGATACAGCTTTCCAAATTGACATTTGAGTGGTATTTTAGCTTAATGGAGTTTTCTTTCAGCAATATGAATATTAAAACGGAATATAATCAATTCTGTGAAGGACATACATCGCTTCAAAACGAAAATGTAAACTTTTCCATGGAATGTGAATTCACTTGATAAAAATTGTTAAGAATATATCCTTATTTCATAACTTTTTCTGTGACTGTCAACTTTGAGTTCATATTATTGAAACACAAATATATAGAATGCTGTATGTGTTCAAAAGAAACCAAGCCTGATTCTCAACAGTATTAAATTGAGCAAGAGAATTTGTATAAATAATGTGTTTTCAGTTTCAAATTTAAGACATTGTTGCTATTTAATCGCTATTTTATTTAATCATCTATTTCTCCTAATCTATTACAAGGATATATTCATTCTACTGTGATGGGTTATAATTACTTCTTTGGTTTATTTGTGACTGATAGGTTCAAATGAAAATTTCCATTTAATAAGTGTGTGTGTGTTTTGATATATTTGAAATGTTGTTTTCAATGGATTCATGGCTTACACATGTAGAACTTCCAATTCATTGGTCCATAGACATGACTAGTAATCATATTAAATTTTTTCAATATCGTTTGAAACTAACAAATTGAGTATTACCTTGGAAAGCATGTCTGATTCTGTAACCCTCAAACTTCAACCCTCAAACTTCAACCCTCAAACTTCAACCCTCAAATGTGGCTCCTCTTTCTGAATCATTTGGATTAGTAAAAACATACGATGTCTCACTAGTAAATGTATTGTGAAATTATTGTTATACCCATTGTGATTACGGAATCGGCTTTAAGTTACCTACGATCATTAACATAAATTTGTGTTTTAAGAATACAGGACACACATTGATTACAACAATCGTAGAACAATTTCTATTCATAGCTTACCAAAATAGTATCTTCCATGTTGAAAATAACCATTGGCAGAATCAGAAATCTGTAAACTTGTGTATTGCTTTATCGATTGTGGTTTTTATCTTCAGATTCATACATTCACTTGATGTACCTCATAAATCATTAGATAAATCGAAGCTTTCGCTTTCCACACAATCGTATGATAACAAATCGGTCAATACCTCTCAGACAGTGGTAATGCCAAGTATCTCTGGAACTCAAGAGATGTGCAAGATTCATAACTATCCTTATTACTGCCGTTCGGCTCTGCCATTTATAGCTAAAACTCCCAGAATTGATAAGTCGCAGAGAGAAAGAATTTCATATGAATGAATGTATAAACGGCAAAACATTACTGTACAGTTGAATAAGTCATTCTTACTTATCTCTTTTTTCCATATTTCGATTTATTTTTAAGATTACTAATTGACTGTTGACGCATTCAAGAAGCTTAAGAAAAGTTGACTTGCTCACTAAATATTATTCACTAAATACAAAGTATTATAATATTATTTATATTATTAATATTATTTATACTATTTAAATACCTATCTGTTGACTAGACCTACTATGCCTACCTCCTAATAGGTATGCTATTTCAACCAACACAGCCGACCTTGAACCAGTGGAGAAGGGGTGCGTAAAGTCCCTTATCCAAGGGCGGTAAGTCCCGGTGGTCTCGTGACGTCACTACCTGTCTAGTTCACTCTCCTTAAAGTTGCAGAGCAAGGCAGACGTGTTTGTTTTTGTTCTGTGACTGGGTATTTAGCGGCTTGTGTTGCTAACTTACTATTTTTCTCTTGTAGTTATTCAAGAGATACCCTCAACTTTAGTCTTCGGTAGTGCAGTTTGTGGTTACAATCTGTTTTCAATTAGGTGTTAGTTTTCAAGAGGCCTTGTTGACATGTGCTAGCTAGCGACCGCCCGGAGTAGGTGGGTTGCATGCGCCGCACGTGCAGCTCGTGATTCTTTGTTTTCTCTCACCTGACTGTTGGGTGTTTGACTTGCGTAGGGTAAAGGAGCAGTGGTATCTCTCCTACGCGGGTGACTTGCTTCGCTTGTCATCCGCTTTCGCTTGTCATACGCTTTTCGGTCCGTTTTCTAGTGCTAACCGTTAGGTGTTTGTCTTGCGTATGGTAGAGGAGTAGCGGTATCTCTCCTAATCGTTTGACTCGCTTCGCTTGCCATTCGCTTTCGCTTGTCATACGCCTTTCGGTCCGTACTCTAGTGCTAACTGTTGGTTGTTGACTTGCGTAGGGTAAAGGAGCAGTGGAATCTCTCCTACGCGTTTGGCTTGCTTCGCTTGTCATTCGCTTTCGCTTGTCATACGCCTTCGGTTTGTACTCAAGTGCTTCGCGTCTCGCTTGGCTTCTCGCCTCGCCTGTCACTGGCTTCGCTAGTTGTTCGCCTAAGGTGGGTGACTAGCTTGGTTAAGGAGCAGTGGAAACACTCCTCGTCAGTGACACGCGTTGCCCGTCGCTAGCTTTCGCCTACGATTCGCCTTTCGCATCGCCTTAGGTCGAATCTACGCGACTCATCCTTAGGGTGAATCACTTTGGTTCAAGTGACTCGCTACGCCAGTCACTTACGGTTTGGTACACGCACGAGTGTTATGTGAAATAAGATTGAATTATCTTGTAAGTGTTTAGCCTAGTTTTTGTCTGGCTTGTTCGTCTTTGTTTACCTTGGCGGGTCGTTACTTGATTTTGACTTTGTGCTCTTCGAGTTCAGAGTTTTTGGTTCAACTCTCTTGATTGCATATCGTCAGAGTTGTTGTGCTTTTGTGAAATAAAGATTGAATTATCTTGTAAGTGTTTAGCCTAGTTTTTGTCTGGCTTGTTCGTCTTTGTTTACCTTGGCGGGTCGTTACTTGATTTTGACTTTGTGCTCTTCGAGTTCAGAGTTTTTGGTTCAACTCTCTTGATTGCATATCGTCAGAGTTGTTGTGCTTTTGCTCCGCCGCTTGGGTGTTTCACGTGTGTGACTCACCTCGTCTACGCTACGCTACTAAGGTGTCTTTCTGTAGGGATTCACCTCGTCTACGCTACGCTTGGAGTGTCTCGTGTTTTTGCCACACCGTGTAGGTGACTCGACTGTCTCTACCTTCGCTTACGTTACGCGTTTTATCGTTTATCGTTCGCCATGTACTCCGCCTTCTGCACGAATTGCGGAGGCAGGAAGTCCGCCTCTAAGGATCCGCACTTGTTATGTAGAAAGTGCAAGGACCTTTGCGAAGAGGAGTACCGTTGCGACGAGTGCGCTCCTCTCTCTGAATCGGAGTTCCACGCGTACATTTCCGCCATACGCAAGTCGGTGGCCGATAGGGCTGCGTTTCAGAAGCGTGCGTCGTCAGCTCAACGTAGGGAGAGGTCTCCTGTTCGTCATCCGTCTCCGGAGGAGGATGTAGACATTGTCCTCACGGAACGGGCGGATGAATTCGACAAGGAATAGTCGGTCCTGTCCGAACCCGCTAGGGGGTCGAAGGATTTACACTCTCCCCCTCCGCCGTCGTGTTCCGGTTCTCGTTCGCGGACTCGTCCGTTGTCCCCTCCTTCGCCAGACAAGCGGTTGTCTCCACTTAGACTTAAGGTGGGGGGACCCACTACGCCCACGAGCAAGAAGAAAAAGTCCAAGAAGGCTAGGTTTGACAAGGTCGATCCGACCCTCCTTCTGGCATCCGTCAAGGATATGGTCTCTTCCTTGCTCGATGCGCGTCTGGGTCCGCGGACCTTACCCACTCACACTACGACTACGCAACCGTGTGAGCCCTATGCGGATGTCGTACCTCAGGGTGCGTGTTCCTCGTCCGCTAGGGCCTCCGCATCCGCGACTCCATCGCGTACCCCTCACACCCCTACGCGGCGTGTCACGGTGCTGTCACCCTTACGTGAGTCCTCGCCGGACTCACCGGAGCGTGACACCCACTACGTGGACGTGTCCAACCCTCCGTTCATCAGTATAGAAACGGAGGCGGAGGGTACGGGGTTGTCGGAGGATCCGCCAGTGGTTGACGCAATCGCTATGCTATCCGAAGTGGCTTCGTTCGCGGACGTTCCACTTAGCCAAGTCAGCGTGACTGGTCCGCGCACGTCGGCGGCCAGGAGGGCTTCCTTTTGCCCTGATGGCGAGGTACCTCCCGCGCGTCTTGCCCTTCCACCTCATAGGCTCCTGTTGGAGGCCACCGAGGATATGGAGCAAGTCATATCATCTGCGATGCCCAATCGTCTGCTTCCGCCTTTGGTGGTGCTGGACAAGCGCAGACGGCAACTGCCCTTGTATCCGGTGCCTTTTCAACTTGTTCCGCCTCCCCTTGATCAGGGTGCGTCTCGGTTGTTTACCACCAACCTGCTTCACCCCGTGTCTGAGGCACAGTTTTCTCATCTTGACAGGGAGGCGCGTTCGGTGTTAGGCTTGGGCAACAACGTGTCAGGCGATGCTGGCTTGTGCTAAGCAGGCGGGCATTAAGGCGGGGGACCAAAAGCGTTTGGCGATGTGGCTGCGGACCTTGCGCAGATCATGTTGTCAGCGTCGCGAATTTCATCGAGTATAACAGTACTTCGCAGAGACAACTTCCTCTACCGGTCAGGTCTCAACCCCGATCATAAGACATTCCTTCGACATGCCCCTGCTCACGCTGAAACTCTGTTTGGGGGTCGTATCCCTGAGGTTTTGAGAGCACGACAGGAGGCCCAACAGCAAGACCTCACCAATCGGCTCGTCACTCAGAGGCAAATGACACCGAAGCGTCCGCAGACCAATTTTCGTCAGGGGCAAGGCCAGGGCATTGGCCAACCTTCCCCCAAGAAGGCGAAACGGACTTTCGACGGGGAGGTCGTGGCCGTGGATCCACGGGTCAGTCCCCAAAGTCCCCCCGGCCTGGCGCCGGAGGTCGTACCCCGCAAAAGAAGTGGAGGAAGTGACTCGTGGTCACCCCCTCTGCTCCCCCGACCACTCGTTCCGGTATCGGAGGCCTTGGTGGGGGGTCGGCTCCAAGATTTTGTCAGCAACTGGGTACAGTTAGGGTTAGACCCTTACGTGTGTCGGATTCTGGGTCAGGGGTTCCGCATTCCCATCTCATCTCCGCCCCCCCTCACCTGTACTCGAATGGAGGGTCCCTTAGCAGGGGACCGGCTCAAATTGACATTGGAACAGGTGGAGATATTAATCTCCAAACGGGCGGTGCAGGAGGTCCTGACCCCGCATCTAACGCCGGGGTTTTACTCCCCAGTGTTCGTAATACCCAATAGGAACTCGAAAAAATGGCGGCTTATTCACGATTTGAAGGTGTTCAACCGCTCCTTCCTCGTTCGGGCGCCATATTTTCGACTCTTGACGCTTCCCTCAGTGATGCCGTCCCTGGAGCGCTCAGACTGCATGGTGTCTCTCGATCTACAGGATGCGTACCTGCACGTTCCGATTCACTATCGGGACCGCAGGTACCTCCGCTTCATCCTGGACGGGAGACATTTTCAGTGGTGCGTGCTCCCGTTCGGGATCTCGTCCGCCCCCTGGTTATTCACACTGGTGACTCAGCCCATCGTCCAATTCCTTCACCAATGCGACATTCAGTTCCTAATGTACTTGGACGATGGGATCTCTCACGACTGCTCCCCTGTCGTTCTCGAGGCGCAGCTCAGGTTCACGATAGACCTGTTCCGTCGTCATGGGTGGCTAGTGAACTTAGAGAAGTCGGACTTGGTTCCGGCAACACGTCTGAAGTTCCTAGGGGCTATCCTAGACACCCGGCTGTTCCGCGGGTTCGTCACGAGGGAGCGGATGGCTCGTTACGATCGCCTTATGGATCGCGCGCTCGACGCATCGCTCTCCCTACGTCAGTGGCTAAGAGTGTTGGGGTTATTAACATCAGCTCAGGACCTGACCCGCAGGGGGAGGTTGTTCCTTCGCCCGTTACAGGTGTTCCTGAATCCCCACATCAGGGAGACGTGTTGTCGTCACGACATAGTCTTAACCGCAGACCTTCATCGGTTCCTAGCTTGGTGGCGGGTAGACGAGAGTGTGTTCGCAGGCGTTCCACTTCGTCCTCGCCCCCCCTCAGCTCACCTGTTTATAGACGCCTCCACCCAAGGGTGGGGGGCGCACATGAGTCACGAGCAGGTGGCGGGAGTTTGGTCCCCATCAGAGCGGAACCTACACATCAACGTCCTCGAGTTGGATGCAGTACGTCTTGCCATTCAGCACTGGCAGGTCCCCTTGAGGGGCCAGTGCCTGCTAGTACACACGGACAGTTCGGCGGCTGCTTGGTCGATAAACAAGCAGGGGTCCACCAAGGCGGAGTCTCTGCTACGTGTGTCACTCCAGCTCTTCGAGTTGGTGGACGAGGTGGACCTGGACATTCGAGCAGTCCACATTCCGGGTGCTAAGAACGTCTTGGCGGACGCGTTGTCACGTCCAGATGCCCCTCCCCCAACGGAGTGGCAACTGAATCCGGTGGTTTTCAGGGGGTTGTGTCTCCAGTTCGGCACCCCGCTGATAGATCTGTTCGCGACGTGTCTCAACCACCAATTGCCAACCTACATCTCCCCAGTGCCAGACCCGCTAGCGATGGGCTTAGACGCGCTCTCGTTAGGGTGGGAGGGGATGGACGCCTATGCTTTTCCACCGCCGGCCATCCTCTCCCAAGTTGTAGCCAAGATAGGGGAAACTCGGATTCTTCGTCTCCTGCTGGTCGCCCCTTGGTGGCCAGCCCGGCCATGGTTCGTTCCTCTCCGTCGGCTCTGTCAGCAGGAACCGTTTCCGATTCAGATACGGAGGGATCTGCTCATCAGCAGGCCAAGCGGAAGGTTACACGAGAACCCTCAGGTGTTCTCCCTTCACGCTTGGCTTGTATTAAAAGAGGGTTAAGGAGTAGTGGATACTCTAAGTGCGTCGCCAACGCAATAGCTACCTCGCATAGGAAAACCACTTGGAAGCTCTATGATTTCCAGTGGCAGGCCTTCGCCTCTTTCTGTGTTCAGAGGGATTTCATTCCGGCAGAGGCTTCAGTGCCTCAGGTTGCGGAGTACTTGGTGTACCTTCGCAACACTAGACATCTTAAGGCGTCGTCAATTAACACCAACATGTCGGCTATCCTGTCGGTTCTCAGGAAGAGATCGCCAGGCTTGGATGTGTCGGTCCTCAAGGGCCTCATTCAAACCTTCGGTGGACGGCAGGTCCAGGCTTCGCCCACCTGAATGGGACTTAGCCATTGTGCTCAACCACCTGCGCTCCGATAAGTATGAACCGCTCTCCGACGTGCCTCTCCTCCCTCTCACCATCAAGGTCAGTTTTCTGGTGGCCATGGCCTCCGCAGCGCGGATTTCAGAAATCCATGCGTTGCAGGCGGACCTGCTACGTTTTGAGGTCAGGGAGGGGGGCTCCGCCTCGCTGGGGTTGGCTCCTGATTTTGTCTGTAAGAACCAGGCAGCGGATGAAGCGGGACGTACGTTCTCTATCCCAGCTTTGGGTTCTGACTTAGGTGAGGTGGATCTCTCTCTGTGTCCAGTAAGAGCCTTGAGGGTGTACACGCAGCGTACCAACAGGCTGAGGGATGGCGGGCGTCGTCTGTTCTTGCCTCACTCACCCAGGAGCACCAAGGAACTAGACAAGTGAGCGTTGGGGGTGTATCTAAGATCGGCGGTAATTGATGCGTACAAGGCCGCTGATCTGCCTCCGCCGTCGCATTCCAATCCTCATGAGATCCGCGCAGTTTCAGCCACGATGGCGTATCACTGCAACATCGCGGTTTCGGATGTCATGGCAGGGTGTTGTTGGCGTTCATCAGAGGTCTTCGCCAACCATTACCTACGAGATGTCTCCACAGCTGATCTTGAAGGCATCTCTAGGCTGGGTCCACAGGTCTTCGCGCAGACGAAGGTGGTCCCCCCAACCAGACCAAGAAGGGATCATCCTTCTTAGACGCTTTTGAGGCTTATTGTAAATAAACTAAACACTTCCTGTGGGGTTTGGGGGGCGGTGTTTTTGTCGGAAGTTGAGTGGCAGGGTTGTCTCTTCAATCCGCTCAGCGGTAGAGATCGTATCTCCCGGGCTGTACCTTGTCCTCACCACAAGGTGGAGGACTTGTAGGTTAGCTTACACTCAAGGTTCGTCGCTGGTCTCGTCACTACCACGTTTATACAGACCCGCCTCCACGCGGTGGGATTCTAGGCATAGTAGGTCTAGTCAACAGATAGGTATTTAAATAATAGTACGTTTTTGAGTAAACGTAATTATTTTTACTTACCTGTTGACTAGACCTACGCTCTAGGCCCTCCCGTCCTCCCCTCTTGGTCTGTCTTGCCTTTTTGGGACTTCGGAGAGTGAACTAGACAGGTAGTGACGTCACGAGACCACCGGGACTTACCGCCCTTGGATAAGGGACTTTACGCACCCCTTCTCCACTGGTTCAAGGTCGGCTGTGTTAAGGTTGAAATAGCATACCTATTAGGAGGTAGGCATAGTAGGTCTAGTCAACAGGTAAGTATAAATAATTACGTTTACTCAAAAACGTACTATTATTTATATTATTTACATTATTTATTTCTATAATTTTCCCGATCTGCATTATTCTCTTCAGTGAAGAGATAACAACATACTCTTGTGGGTCCGTCATGGATATATAAACCTATGTCTGAGATGAGGCCAGTAAAGAAATTGTATATCTAATGGTTTCTCTGAATGCCATGTTGTTAATAACTCATTTTAAGGACGTTTTACATAACATTTACATTGTCAATTATGAATCAAGCAAACAAAATGGTAGTGTTGTGTTGACAAAAAAAATCAGACAGAATCAGAAACAGGGACCATAACATTTAAGCTTCATTGCGTTATAAATAATTTAGGAAATCGGTGAATGACTCATTTATGGCTTTCCAAGACAAAAGCTCTCAGTTTTCATGTGAAATTAAATCTAATGAAAAGCAGATGCTTCTGTTACAATGTTACAATGCAGTTGGATATTTGTAATAAAAAAAAGAAAGAAAAGAAAGATCAAATCATTTGAAACTTTTATTCATGAAGGATGTTAAATGTAGCGAAACATTATTGTTTAGTTCAGTCAGGCGCTGTAGAGAAGGTTTAAACCCATGATTAAAGACTGTTGTTACAGGATGAATGCTAATCTCCAAACACAGATAGTCTCTTTGCTGTATAGTCTTGCCTTGTTTGACAAACCTCCTTCTTCCAACATATTCAGCTAATGATTATGTGTGTTTGAAATCATTATTTATTTTATAACTAACTCATATAATTGTGTCCTTTTTGCAAATATTATAAATTAGTTGGTTTATGTCCGACCTGTGAGTCATGCATGTAAGGTTATGATAATTCTACACAAACGTTCTGGCGTATAAGGTCATGACAATTGAATCAAATCATCACGGAAACTTATTATTTACTTTGTGAACTTGGTTGTCTGTTATATTCCACAAAATCCTTATCTTTTTCTTAATTTGTACTTATGTCACGGCTGTTGGAAATCATCTGATTATAATGTATATCACAAACATTGCAACGATCCACAGTGCACTTATCACAGGTACTGAAACATCATTTCGATCCAAGTATTTCCTCTTGAGTAGCGGGAATGAAACAATATTTTAATGCTCAAGTACTTTCCAGAGCATTAAATATCATCAAAAGACTCCGAAGTCATGAATAATCAGATCACTGTAACATACTCAGGATAATTATGGCTAGACATTAGACGTCAAACTGTCTTGATAAGACATCTTGATCTAAACACACCAATCAACGGCTTGAGATTTGTGATGCTTACTTTGGTCTATGATCATCAATATTCCGATGATGTGTTGAATAACATATTTAGGGACATACGTTTAAGGTAATCTTTATGCCTCCCTATTCTGGTGGAATGGTGGTTCATCTGTCCGTTTAACCTTGAAACGTTAACCTAGAACAACGCTTTTACTTGGTCGATGATTGACCTATGATACTTAACATCCATTGCATCCATGCATCCATTGTGATGAAATCTTTCAGATGAGGTCATAATTTGTTCCTTGTAACCTTGACCTTGTTGCAGGAAGCAGTTTGCATTAACTATGACTTTGACCAAAACATTTCCTGGATCAGTAAAATGCCTTTGCCAATGAGACCTAGCCTTCTCATTTAATATTTTAAATGCAACGTTTGCCTATTTCCGGGATGCACTACACAAACGAGTGGAGTAAATAATTGATTGCTAATAAACGATAGCCTGTAGGCTTTATTGGATTGGTGGATACAAAGTGATAGGATGGAAGTTATACAAATTGGCAAAACGAGGAAGGCTTGTCGTTGGTTGGGTGTGAAATGCAGAAGTGAATCAAGGAAGAAGGATGTCAATGTTTGAGGCCAGCGGCTTTGAAGTGGTTGGATGGTGATTGGTGCTTCTAGATGTTGGATTGTGTTGGTATGGTGGGTGTTCCTAGGATTTTGAGTGGGTGCTTCTCGGTGACAGGAAATAGGTTTCTAGATAAGTGAGTCCAAAGCATATGGTAAGAAGATGCCATGATCACACTTTAATGCAGGCTGTTCCCTTCGAATGTCAATCGCATCTATATTGGAGTTTTCTATGGCACCAGTAGTTGTTTGTTGACAAGACTTGTGGTGTGATCCTTGTTCTTAAGAGTATGCTTAGATAGGGTTGATTTCTGATCAAGTTTGTTTACAGATGCTTGATGTTCCTTGATCCTTGAGTTTCCCCTCAAGCCAATGAAAGCCAATGGTAGAAGAACCAGCACTGCAAGCCTCAACCCAAAAGGATACATCTTCAAAATTGAGGGACAAGAGTACATGGAAGAAACGTTGCTGCGATCAACACAAGGGATTAGAACAAAATGTGATGTAAATTAATATTTGTCAGTATAGATTTTTCAACTCAATACTAATACATCAAGTAAAGTTTCACGTATTTGACTATCAATAAATATTGAAGAAACATATATTACTGTCCTTTTCAGGATAGTCATTTATATAGAAAATAATGGCTATTCAATTAACTCCTGGATTATCATTTCAAACAAATTATGATTTTTTTTTTTATCGATAATTTAGCTGCAATATGTCATTAACATTATTTGAAAACTCTCAATATCTAAGGTAATAAACTGTTTCTAGAAATAAAGTGCTTTGATGGAATCAATCTTCATCAAAGAAACTAATGTTAATAAGCATTATTTTGGTTGGAAAAGGAACTTCCAGTCCAACATAAACTTAATGCTCTAAATGTGTTTTCTGTTACAGTTGAAGATAAGATTGTTTTCAAGTGGCTATTTCATTTATGTATTTTCACTGAGTTCATTAACAAAGAGCCGATTTAGCAGCAAATGGTTATTTCATTCATTTATTCATTGAACATCAATAACACAGCCTAATAAGACACCAACTTAAGAAGCAATCTCAAGGGACGTGATGTGACTAAATCTATGTATCCAATGAATGGGGGATAATCAACGCAGGTGAAAACTGTTGATTCCCTTGCTGATACAAACACAGAAGTACCATGCTTAGCAGCTCATGTCGGATATTAATCTTACTTTGAAAGCAAATATTAAATGACTAGGTATATATTGACGAAATTTGAGTAAATGAATCATAAGTATATTGTATAGTAATTTCTGACAGTGAATGCTTTTGGAAATGACACTTGAAATGCACAATTCTCCAATCATCACATCAATAATCATTCTAAGTTTAAATGGAATGTTCATTAATTGATTAAAAACTAAAAGCACAGTGTAGTAAAACAGTAACACTTAAGCATAGGCTCAAGGGACGTGATGTGACTAGATTCCTAAACCCAATGGACAGGATGTGATCAATACTAAGGAAATTGTTGAATACGTCCTTTCATTTGCTTTCCTGAATTAGTATAACATCGTCCCTTCCGTAATAATTAACGAGCCAAATTCAGAATGAGGAAACATGACTACAATCCAAACCAAACCAAACTCTACAAACAGAAGAAGAGATTATCATTATAGGGGAGAGTGTTGATTGTTTGTCACAGCCAATATTTCATGTTTCAAGTTATAAGTGATGCTATTGAATTCTAAAATTTGATCCCACACCAATCATATTTGGACATCACCCACTAGTTTATTTGATGAATGAACAATAACTTTCACTGAAGTAATATATTGAACAATGAATTTTGAATTTTCAAAATGCTGGCTGTTCTGTACACAAAAAAAGTATATGACTTCATTTTGGCTCATTTGAAAATGTTTCAGGTTTTAAGGCCATTTATTTTGTCAATCTGTGATATTGTTGTTGTCGTCATCAAACAAGATCATGTTCGGAATGAATTGATTACTAGTGCGGGATTCTTCATCTCAGGAATCACAAAACACAAAAACATAACTCTCAGTGAATTAGTACAGTAAAGTTTAAGCTTCCATGTTTAGGTTTATTTCAATGTGTAATCATGATAGAATGGTTGATTGCAGGATCTATCGAAGGTGTCTCTTCCAAACAATCCGGTTTCATAATAACAATTAACATGTCAGTCAATACCTTTCAGACAGTGGTAATGTGAAATATCTCTGAAATACAAAAGCAAGGTGAGATTTATCACTATCAATATAAATGCTATTGACCTCTAAGTCTATAGGTGTCAGTTCCAAACTTTCACCACAGAGATTTGAGAAATATATTGATACACTTTATTTTACTAGTGCAACATTCTTTTTGTTCAACCTAATAAGCAAGAATAAGCATAAACTTGGCTGGAATTACTTTAACTATGTTTTTTTACCAGAGGATACATTCAGTTTTTTAAAGTCTAAAAGAGTCAATATCAAGTGTGTATTTCTCATTTTGATACCACATGAGGTCAAACAATAGAAGATTCAGCATACATTAAAATGTCAAAATAAACTTAAAGATCCACAAACCCCGACCATATCACTTTTCGGTTTTTATTCAAGCATATTCCAGGATGACGAGGATTTCACTTGATATTTGTCAATTCAACCAATAAACACCTTTTATAACGCCTTTTTAGAACGCCGCTCATTTACGCCTCATAAAACTTTAGCCGAGAGCGAATTCCGCTTGCTTGGCCTTGTAACGTAATACACAGGAGTCGTGTGGCGTCTAATGACAGAATCCACTATATTTACCCTTACATAACTGCCTAAATAACATATTTACCATTGTCCTTATACAACAAAATTACATATATACACGCCCCGTAAAACGTACTACAAATGGCAACAGATGTCAACACTGTTTAGTACTGGATGTGACCATTGCGGGACCCGTAATTCTGCAATGTGTTTTTGAACAATTCTTATCGTTGCCCAATATGGCGGCGGCCCGCATGTCAGATGATGAAGATGTTCAAACGTCACAGAGACCTATTACACATTTCATACGGATTATAACGGTGTTAACACGCCTCATTCATGTTGAATATAAAAAAAATCACATTCGTCCTTATGCAAATTAACAAAATATATTAATGTAGCGATATGTAATAAGTGATGTAGTTGCGTTATTGACACTCTAACTTAGATAAATATTAAATAAGAGGGGAAATCTACACTACTGAACTATAGCCGGTGTAATATATTTTTTTTAAATTGAGAACCAAACAACACATGTACACACGGTCATGGTAGGTTGATCAAAGTTCTATAGTTCCAATACTTTCATTTGAAATTGGGAAAGATACATTTTCCATATTTTTATCCGAAGTGATTTAAACATTATTTTATTTCCACAAATATATGAATTGACCATCAAAAACTACATGTAATATAAAATGCAAGGCCTTTTATATAACATGCTAGGAAATGGTAGTGGTATTACACTGAATCTAAGTAATTGTAAATGTACACGACTATAGATTTAAAGATAGCCCGGAAATGTTCTTCTAAAAAGTGTAAACCAGTAACATTGATGAAAATTATAGGATTTTCTTAGTTGTAATGAAACTATTCTATTAGCAAAATAAAGTGACCATGAGAAATATTGACGCAGTAGATTTCAAGCTATAGACACTCTCCAAACACAAAATCAAGCACATCAAAAAAATTAACTAATTATGGCGTTTATGATATTTAAAAAAATTGCATGATCTTTTTTATTTTTGAATTGTCAATTATTCATTTCAAAACATATTGTAGCTTATAAGATGACATAACACTCCACTCGATTGGGAAAAGAACAAATCTAAAATCAGCGGTTGAATATCGAAAAATGCTCCTAAAAATTACTCCCCACGGACGCACAAATACCCATTCTATCGGAAACTTGTAATGTCAAAACGTTGTTATTATGTTTTAAACGAATTATCAACGAAAATCGACAAATCGCCTAAGGATTTCATTAAGCAACTCCTGTGTATGACGTCACATCGCTAACGAAGGTTATGCTACACTGTGGGGCCGCGGAAAACGGTTTCAAGAATGAGATAATGAGGAGGCAAAATTTACTCACTTTGAAGGGCTATATCTTGATAAGTAGGTGACGCTTCGAAATAATCGTTTGTGTTTTGCTTACTTGAAAGTATTGTCTATATGAATAAACGAATTAACATCGAAAAAACAAAGAGATGATATTATCTTTAAGTTATTTTGGTTTGAAGAACATTTGTCTATTTCAGACTGTTCAGGAAATCAGCAATTTAATGATCTAGTAAACCTTATACATTTAACATTACTATTATAAAATCATTGGTTAAATTTCAAAAAAGATTATTTAAGAAAATAATTCCGTTGTATAAACACATCATTTTGCAGGCGATTACTTTGGCATCCTGGTACTTTCAAATATACCACTACGCTGACATCAGTAACAACATGAAACACATTTTGCTCCATATTCCAATACTGACACTCATCAAGGAAACTGAATAGAAATAGACCGTTGTCTTAATTGGTTCAGGTATATACAAAACAACGATAAATAGGATTCATATGGATGAGGACATAGATCAAATTTACCATCACACACATGATGTAATGAATGAAACACTGAACCGTAGAACTACTAGTGGAAACATTGATCCACATTTAGCACATAGTTTTCCCCTTGTAGTGAGTCATTCGTAAGGTATCAATTGCTCTTTATTATATATATTTATTGTGCAAAACATTATATAATTTAACTACAGCAACATACATCGTTGAATAGGAAATCATTAAAGCATAAACATACATGTAGATCGTACATGATGTCCAAAAGATGTAAAACATTTACTTTATGTTATTTAAGATAACAACTATGTTCAGTATCAAACTATCGAAGTATCAAAGAAAATAAAAGTACAGAAACTAAAACAAAATTTATAAACAAAGTAATGAAAGTGTATACGTAAGATACAGCAAAGCAATCGAGTGGTTAAAACGCCTGGACAGAACAGCAAAGTTACCGCAGCAAGTCCCCCGAGGAAGCAGCCCCTAATTAGTATGTCTGATGACTTTGTGATGGTTACAGAAACACGTTATTGGTCAACATTAACAGCTTGATAAACTACTGGCATACATAGTTGAAACACCTTTGCTTATGTTGATAGCTGAGCATCAATTCAAGGATCGAGAATTATGTTTATTGTTTAATCATCACTGATCATTAATCAAAGTATAATATAATCATACGTTATTGGATTTAAATCAGTATTCACACTTTCGAAAATACCAGCTTAAAGGGGCAGTAGCACGTTTTTTGCAAATTTATTATTTAAAATTTCCCATTTAGAATAATGGTTTATGTCATTTATATTTACTTTAGAGGGTACAACATCTTATTACACAAACCAATTATCCGTAGTTGTAATACCGGTGTTGTGTAAAAAGCAAAAATGCATGGCGGCCATTTTATTGTGAACACATTTTATTATTTCGAATGACAAAAAACAATTGCCATGGCTTTACGGAACCATGTACACTCATTTATAACTTGATTTTCCGAAGAGAGACGGGTGTTTTACTGTTGGTGACATTATTTTTCAAATACGTTTCATCGACTTATTTGAGCGAAAAAACGTGCTACTGCCCCTTTAAGTTATGATTTGATGCTTGATTAAACAGTAAACTCACTCTCCTGCTCATTTATCTTCTTCACAGACATTAAAACTGCTTTATTACAGACAGATATCTTTTGAGATGACATTTAAAGCTTTCCAGGATTGAAAACAGTAAGGTAATTCCATTCGACTGATGCCATGTATTGGTATGCGTTATATTCAAATGGTTTGACATTCCACTTTGAAACTCAAGGAGATCAGGTGAGGATGAAGGTGAAGGCAACCAATAGTAGCTTATAGTAAGTTTACTCTCCGAACCACACATCTTGTCTTGACATACAGACAGAGAGACAGACATGCAAGTTCGCCTTTCTTCTGAAATGTGCTGTACAAAGAACAATAAGAATACAATGTACATGTATTTATTAACGGAGGTACTTGGATACGTGCACTTCAAATTATATATAGAGTTTATTCTTCTGTCTTTAGCAGTATATGTTTCGTATGAGATCCATTTTTAATCTCATGAATGGCCTCGAGCATCATGAATAAGAAAATATGCACGGGAGCAATTTAATGTATTGGAAAGGCATAAATGCTCAGTTTTAAATTTTTATTTGTAATATGACATATGTATTCACATACTTTCAGAAGGACGAAACGTTTACGGACATATTTTATTATTTGCACACATGCTCATAAATAGGTAACAAATGAATGACGTGTCTCTCTGAAAACTAAATGTTTTAAATAAATCACTGAAGGACATTTCATGAATAAACAATGTTGATGACAAATAACCTGCTGAATTGTGGTTATTCTGCGAATGGCTGAAAGACAGTGGTGTACATATTGGAACTGTAGGTGATTAATATGTGTGTCAGCACCTCAAGCGTTGCAGGGGGGTTTGGTTGTTATATAACTGAATGAAAATAGGCAATTCACAATGCTCTGAATATCTGTAAGAATTCACATTATTTCAGAAGGAAGAAATGACTATGGAACTATTTTATAATATGTTTTCTCAATTGCATCTCTGAAAACAAAGCTTTTAAATACATCACTGAAGGACATTTCATGAATAGACATTGATGACAAATAACCTGTTCAATTGCTGTAACTCCCTCAGTGGCTGACAGACTGTCACGAAATGGAACGAAAACAAAGGCAGTGATAAAATAAATGAAATGTATTCAAAGTTCAAACCATGAATAATATAAATTCCCCCGTCATCCCATTCAATCAAGTACTCAAACTCACCACTACAGACAAGATCCTTCAACAATCACACTCACTATTCACTATGAACCGCACCCCAAACACATACCAATTCGATCAACATCCATATAACATCCACGGGAACAAAGTACACAATTCCATGTTTACAACCATTGTCTCTACGTCACACCCGACCCAACACGTGACGTCAAAGGGAGTTCAGGGTCAAAACGATGTACGGTACGTGGAACTCCCACGCTAGTTCACAGTTCACAGTTCACAGTTCACGCAGTGAAGGGATCCGGTGTTATCACTTCCGGCTACATCACTTCCGGCTACATCACTTCCGGCTACATCACCTCCCGACTCTTTACAGGGTCCTGACTCGGCCCGGACACTATATAACACCAATATACAATAAAATCTGTAACACGAGTGTTAAAAGTGTGTTAAAAAGATTTACCTATACCTATCATTCAACGTACAATGAGCATGATGGCTCAGAATGATATTACAGGTATAAAATCATTTTCAACACACAACGAGCATTACAACTCAGCATGATTAACACTTTCCAGCAAGTATAGCATAACATTTACTTCACAGGACAACACTTGTTATTCATTTACACAAAATCATAAAATCTCACTCTGCATGCTTTTCACCCACCATGCATGCTTCTCACTCATCACCCCACCATACAGTCTCACTCTGCATGCTTGTCACCCACCATGCATGCTTCTCACTCATCACCCAACCATACAGTCTCACTCTGCATGCTTGTCACCCACCATGCATGCTTCTCATTCATCACCCAACCATACAGTCTCACTCTTCATGCTTGTCACCCACAGTCTCACTCTGCATGCTTGTCACCCACCATGCATGCTTCTCACTCATCACCCAACCATACAGTCTCACTCTGCATGCTCGTCACTCACCATGCATGCTTCTCACTCATCACCCAACCATACAGTCTCACTCTGCATGCTTGTCACCCACCATGCATGCTTCTCACTCATCACCCCGCCATACAGTCTCACTCTGCATGCTTGTCACCCACAGTCTCACTCTGCATGCTTGTCACCCACCATGCATGCTTCTCACTCATCACCCAACCATACAGTCTCACTCTGCATGCTTGTCACCCACCATGCATGCTTCTCACTCATCACCCCACCATACAGTCTCACTCTGCATGCTTGTCACCCACAGTCTCACTCTGCATGCTTGTCACCCACAATGCATGCTTCTCACTCATCACCCAACCATACAGTCTCACTCTGCATGCTCGTCACTCACCATGCATGCTTCTCACTCATCACCCAACCATACAGTCTCACTCTGCATGCTTGTCACCCACCATGCATGCTTCTCACTCATCACCCCACCATACAGTCTCACTCTGCATGCTTGTCACCCACAGTCTCACTCTGCATGCTTGTCACCCACCATGCATGCTTCTCACTCTTCACCCAACCATACAGTCTCACTCTTCATGCTTGTCACCCACCATGCATGCTTCTCACACTTCACCCAACCATACAGTCTCACTCTTCATACTTTTCACCAACCATGCATGCTTCTCACTCATCATCCCACCATACAGTCTCACTCTGCATGCTTGTCACCCACCATGCATGCTTCTCACTCATCACCCCACCATACAGTCTCACTCTGCATGCTTGTCACCCACCATGCATGCTTCTCACTCATCACCCAACCATACAGTCTCACTCTGCATGCTTGTCACCCACCATGCATGCTTCTCACTCATCACCCAACCATACAGTCTCACTCTTCATGCTTGTCACCCACCATGCATGCTTCTCACACTTCACCCAACCATACAGTCTCACTCTTCATACTTTTCACCCACCATGCATGCTTCTCACTCATCACCCAGCCATACAGTCTCACTCTTCATGCTTGTCACCCACCATGCATGCTTCTCACTCATCACCCAACCATACAGTCTCACTCTGCATGCTTGTCACCCACCATGCATGCTTCTCACACATCACCCACCATGCATGCTTCTCACTCATCACCCCACCATACAGTCTCACTCTGCATGCTTGTCACCCACAGTCTCTCTCTGCATGCTTGTCACCCACAATGCATGCTTCTCACTCATCACCCAACCATACAGTCTCACTCTGCATGCTTGTCACCCACCATGCATGCTTCTCACTCATCACCCAACCATACAGTCTCACTCTGCATGCTTGTCACCCACCATGCATGCTTCTCACACATCACCCAACCATACAGTCTCACTCTGCATGCTTGTCACCAACCATGCATGCTTCTCACTCATCACCCAACCATACAGTCTCACTCTGCATGCTTGTCACCCACCATGCATGCTTCTCACTCATCACCCCACCATACAGTCTCACTCTGCATGCTTGTCACCCACAGTCTCACTCTGCATGCTTGTCACCCACAATGCATGCTTCTCACTCATCACCCAACCATACAGTCTCACTCTGCATGCTTGTCACCCACCATGCATGCTTCTCACTCATCACCCAACCATACAGTCTCACTCTGCATGCTTGTCACCCACCATGCATGCTTCTCACACATCACCCAACCATACAGTCTCACTCTGCATGCTTGTCACCAACCATGCATGCTTCTCACTCATCATCCCACCATACAGTCTCACTCTGCATGCTTGTCACCCACCATGCATGCTTCTCACTCATCACCCCACCATACAGTCTCACTCTGCATGCTTGTCACCCACCATGCATGCTTCTCACTCATCACCCAACCATACAGTCTCACTCTGCATGCTTGTCACCCACCATGCATGCTTCTCACTCATCACCCAACCATACAGTCTCACTCTTCATGCTTGTCACCCACCATGCATGCTTCTCACTCATCACCCCACCATACAGTCTCACTCTGCATGCTTGTCACCCACCATGCATGCTTCTCACTCATCACCCAACCATACAGTTTCACTCTGCATGCTTGTAACCCACCATGCATGCTTCTCACTCATCACCCAACCATACAGTCTCACTCTTCATGCTTGTCACCCACCATGCATGCTTCTCACACTTCACCCAACCATACAGTCTCACTCTTCATACTTTTCACCCACCATGCATGCTTCTCACTCATCACCCAGCCATACAGTCTCACTCTTCATGCTTGTCACCCACCATGCATGCTTCTCACTCATCACCCAACCATACAGTCTCACTCTTCATGCTTGTCACCCACCATGCATGCTTCTCACACTTCACCCAACCACACAGTCTCACTTTTCATACTTTTCACCCACCATGCATGCTTCTCTCACCCCACTCCAACATTCAGGCACTCAATACAGCTCAAACAACTACAGTTCAACCAAGATAAAGTTATCTTGACAAAATCTGTGATGTGCATATTTGAGTTAAAGATGATTAATATCTGTGTCAGCACCTCAGTCCTTGCAGGGGGATTTGGTTGTTATATAAGTGAAGAAAAATAGCCAATTAATCACATTGTGAACAACGCTCTGAAAAAGTGAAAACCATTAATCATAATTAACCATAATGATACACTATCAATAACATGCTGTATTAGGATTGAGCAGTTGTTCAGCTAGAGAATGTACTGTATTTCAGAAAGTGAATTTTGAATAAGGATTAACTTTGTCCAATACAAAACTTTTCACTCCTAAAGTTGTCAGACAATCGCAATTCCCTTGATCATATTGGACACTAGAATGGCGACGTATATTTATCACAAACTAAGGAAAAGAAAAGAAAACACGATTCTGTTTCAATGAATATAGATGGCCCATTCACTGGGTCAGGAAACCAGTGTGCTGACTTCAGCAGTTTCTGTAACAGTAATTGCTTCTATAAGAGACACTTGAAACCTTAATATGAGCCCCAGGCAGCATACATACTCAGATAGCGAGCTTATTCAGCATCTTGCAGCAGCTTCCAATTTGTCTGCAAAGAAATATCGATCTTTAATGCTAGACTTTATTTTTTAACACATATTTTGACGAGAATAGTGTGAAGAAATCCTCGTAACCAGGCAGCCCCTGTCACGTTTACTTGAGCAGTACATATACTCTATAGAGAGAGTTTAAATATCAAATCCCTTATCCAAGCCCAAATCATGTAATCTACAAAGAGTTTCAAAGTTTAGTTTGAGAAAATGTATTTGTCAATTATTCTGTTTATATTAAAATAACAGTAATAATTATCGGTTCATTGTTGTAAAGTTTATAATGTTCATACAGGAATTCACACCCTCATCTCGAGTTTCTTTTTGAAGATTAATTTGAATGACAATGGCAATGAATAACATATACAGTTGAGAACACAAAAAGTAACGGACAGTACTATCTGAGACTGTTATTACATTTCATTACATTCACGGAACACATTATGGAGCTACATCTTTCCAAATTGACCAAATTGATTACTTTGAGTAGTATTTTAGCTAAATAGAGTCTGCTAGTCAGCAATATGAATATTAAAACGGAATATTATCGATTCTATGAAGGACATGCATTGCTTCAAAACGAAAAGGTAAAGTTTCCAAAGTCACATTGATAAACATCGTTAAGAATATATCCTTATTTCATAACTTTTCTATGACTGTCAACTTAGGTTTGAATTTATATTATTCAAAACCTAAACTAAATATAGAATGCTGTATTTGTTCAAAAGCAACCATGTCTGATTCTGAACAGTATTAAATTGAGCAAGAGAGATGGTTTAAATATTGTTTTTACTCTCAAAATTATCAAAAGTGGCTCCTCTTTGTAGATCATTAGGACTAGTAAAAACACAGATGTCCGATTAGTATATGGGTTGTCAGATTAGTTTTATACACATTGTGATTACAGAATCAGGTTCAAATTACCTTTTATCATCAACATAAATTTGTGTTGTAAGAACTCATGATATACATTGATTACAAAGTCGTAGAGCAATTCAAATCATAGCTGACCAAAATAATATATTCCATGTCGATAACGAACATTAGCCGAATCAGAATGTTGTAGTGTATTGCTTTATCGGTGATGGTTTTCAGCTTCACTGAATATGTTAATTTCAATTTGGCATTTTTATCTTCAGATTATGTCATCCATTTGATATACCTCATGAATCATTCGATCAATCAAAACTTTAGCTTTCCCGACAACTTTACGATAACAAATCGGTCAAAACCTCTCAGACAGTGGTAATGCCAAGTATCTCTGCACTCAAGAGATGTGCAAGATTCATAACTATCCCTATTACTGCCGTTCGGCTCTGCCATTTATAGCTAAAACTCCCAGAAGCATTTTGAAACATGGATACTTCATAGAGGGATGCAGGTTCATATGAATGAAGGTATAAAAGGAAAAAAAAAACATTTTAAAATTTAGACACAGATATGTTTTACCAGATCAATTCATATTTGAGAATACTTTTTGAGACTATTTGATACCATATGCATGTCATTAAGACACCAACATTGTATACCTTCCTTACATTTTACCGGATCCATTCTCAAATCGAGATAGAGATCGAAACCACTTGACTTACTTTAGAGCATTGCTGCCATCCATCTTTTTAATTAGATACAACTTTAATGTTTGACGTCTATAAACTATCAAAGACTGGCGCTAATACTGCAATGGCAATAATTTACCATGCAATTGGCTGACTGATACTCGTTGTTAACATTATCCCTGACAGTTTCCTTAGATGTAGTGTATTGAGTCATGATACGTCGCAAGGCGGTTTTACATTACCTAAGTTTTCTTTGATTCTTTGATTGTTTTGGAGTAATGTATACACATGATTTGTACATGTTAACAACTCCAGTATAAAGGTTGATTAGTTCAGTGAAGAATCAATTCCGATCAGACCCAGTCGACTCTTATCAGCAAACTGACAAACAGTAAGAACTTTAGAAAACATGTCCTATTGGGCAAGTATAGAAGTATAATGTTTCTCCCTCTGAGTAGCTCTACGGTAGTGGTCCCACCATCTTTCACGGAACATCTTTCAACATACCAAGCAATCGGTTTGAGAGTGTTTATAAGCGTTAGGCGTAGTAATATAAGTATTGTTGCTGTTTTTAGTTAAATATATCATGCTTAATGGAACTCGGCAATTGAACGAAAAATTCAATTGTTTCAATAACGCGATAGAAAACGTAATTCAACCACAACATTCTTCGCTTGACGGCCACTTTTCTTGTGTCGCTGTACAGAGTTCGTTTGCGAATCCTAAAAATTAAAAGTTTGCATTTGGAACGTGACAGAAATCACTGAATGCACGCGCTGTCTTGGAGCAGCGAGTATAATTAGTGACACCACGGACCGGTTGCGGTTGCTCGCTGTCTGGAGCTAGCGAGTTATGTGCAATCAATAAGTGTGCCCGACTCAAACTTAGCATTATGTAAGACCGATTATAAATCCCTTTATATTAAGTTGTTTTATCAGAGTAATGTACAGTTGGATTGTAGGCATTATATGGCCTGCACTTTAATGCCAAACAGTTGGTGTCATATTAAACTGTTTGAACACACTGACCTACTGACCGAATTCAATAACATTATCAATCGACCACGTAACATTAAAGTGTAAGATTAGCTTCTAACAGTAAAAGCGATAGAGAAGATATATAAGTTGCTGCCTCCAGACAGCATCGTTTCCTGGCAAGCATCAATAGACAAATGACCGGGCGCTATTTCTGTTCTTTGATGAAGCTTGAAATCGTTATAGGTTATCAACCTGTTCAGTTGAATAAATCATTCTTACCTATCTTCATTTTCATATTTCGATTTTTGTGAAGATAACTAATCTATAGTTGACCCATTCAAGAAGTAAAGTTAACTTGCCGTTATTGAGAAGTACTCATTCACTAAATACAAAGTATGTATAAGAAGTATTATTCATTTCGATAATGTTCCTGATCTTTATTTTTCATTTCAGTGAACAGTTAACAAAATACTGTTGTTCAAGGTCGTGGGTATATAAACCCATGTCTGAGATGAGGCCAGTGAAGAAATTGTATATCTAATGGTTTTTCTGAAAGTCGTGTTGTTACTAATTCATGTTAAGGAAGTTTTGCATAACATTTATCAATTATGAATCAATCAATCAAGCTTTTATTTAAATTTGATGCAATTGTAGAAGTAAACAGTATATTGGAGTTGTGGAGACAAAACTAGCAGAACCAGAAACTGGGGACGTTTCAAATAGGCCTCAATGTGTTATACACAATTCAGGCAATCGGTGAAAGAATCTCATTTATGGCTTTCCAAAACGAAAGCTCTGAGTTTTGAAACACGTGAACCAAACACTAATATACACCAGATGCCTCTATGTTATGTAATGCAATTTGATATATGTAAAAAAAAAAGGGATCGAACCATTTTAAAGTTGTATTATCTAGGATGTTAAATGTAGCGAATCGTAATTGTTTGTTCCAATCAGGCATAATGGAGAATGTTTAAAACCATGATTACTGAATGTTGTTACAGGACGGACGCTAATCCTAAAACACAGACAGACAGACAGACAGACAGACAGATGGTTTATTCAGTCTCACCTCTTACATATATACAAAAAGGCATAAAACATAAAATATACGAGCCACCCTTAAAAAAAGGTTATGAGAGACTATTATACTAAGTTAAAAAGAGCACATGTGATATGAATCATAAAATAGTATACATTAAAAGGGTAAATTTACATTAAAATATAAATACGGTATAAATTGATTAAAAAGGTAGAACATCATTATTTTACTAAAACTTTGCGGCGTTGTTCTAAAATTAGTTTGCAGCTTCTGGCACTTATTCTAAAAACACTTGGGCAAGCTAAAATAAAAGAGAGTCGTTCAAGGTCGGTTGCAGTATTAAAAAGATTCCATTGAGATTGACATGCAGTAAAAAGGGGTTTTCTTATTGCTGTATACAGCGGACAATGTAGAATGACGTGGAATTCATCTTCAACCTTATCTTGGCAGTGAAAACATCTTCGGTCTTCCGGGGGAGTGTTGTTGTAGCGGCCGAGTTCAACCTGTATAGGAGCAGTCCCACAACGAAACAGGGCGAGTGCTCGTCTATGGGAGCGTACCAGATCCTTCCTTAAATACTCCTCGCATCCAAAATCTTCTTTGAAAGATCTGTATACCCTTAATTTATTGCCGCTTCCTCTCCTCCCAACTTCGTTTGTTAATTCGGTTTTCCAGTCTTCTAAAAACATCTTCCACATCTTTTCATTTAGAATGGTTAAAACGTGCTTAGTACAGTGTCCATTTCTGATATCTACGGCGTGGTCAAGTCCTATTTTCTTGAAGTGGTCTCGAACTTTAAATGCCCAATTCCTCGTCTTAGCAATAGCGAGTTCACTTGCCCACTTGAAAACTCTGGAGGAAAGCCTTGATGGTGTGAGACAACTTAGTCGACAGTATAGCCTGGTAACACTGGTCCATTGTTTCACGATTGGGGGGCACCATCCCATATCTCCAAGAACAGCGTTATTAGGAGCAAACTTGTTTAGTCCCATGTAAAACTTCATCGCTCTATTCTGGATTGCATTAATGCCTGGCCGATTTGAAGTGCCCCATATAGCTGAACCATAGTCGATAACAGACCAAACCATCGAGTTAAACAACTTGGTATACGTCTGATAACGCATTCCGCCTAAAGCCTTGAACTTGGATATTAACAATCCTAGGGCCCTGTTAGCTGAACTTGCCACTGCTTTAGCCATAGTAGAATAGTCCAAGTGTTCAGTGAGCAGTAGGCCCAAGTAATTATAGCTGCTGACGGTTTCCAGAATTTCCGATCCACAGGTGAACACTGATGTTGTGGCGGGAAGAGACTTGTTACGGAAGTGCACGATCTTTGATTTCTTTGGGTTAACCTTCATCCGGTTATCGAGACACCACATGTTTAAACAGTCCAATAAGACATTGAGGTCATTTTCAGTTTCTGCCAATAACACAAGATCGTCTGCATAAGCCAATACACACACTTTTTCATTTCCAATATCGACTCCAATGTTTAAGGCCTTGAGGTATACAATAAGATCGTTGATGTAGATATTGAATAAAACTGGGGATAAAAGACATCCTTGCTTCAGTCCAGTATGAACATCGAACCATCCGGATAGCTGCCCGTTTAACCTCACACAGCACTTAACATCGCGGTATAATGACGTCACAGCATTATAAAGTCTTCCTTGCAGTCCAACTTTCGGTAGCTTTTTCCATAATAGATCCCTATCAATTCCATCATAAGCCTTATAAAAGTCGATAAAAGCAGCAAAGGTAGTCTTTTTCTTGGATTTTCTGGATTCTATTATAGAAGTTAAAATAGATATCTGTTCTTGGGTCGATCTGCCTTTCCACACATATACCATCTTTGCTACATAGCCTCGTCTTGTTTGATAAACCTCCTTCATCCAACATGTTAGCTACTGATTATGTGTGTTTGAAATCATTATCTTTTATAACTAACTCATATGATTAGTTCTTTTTGCAAATGTGAGTCATGCATGTAAGGTTATGATAATCCTACACAAAAGTTCTGGCGTATAATGTCAAGACAAATGAATCAAGTCATCATGGCGACGTATTATTTACTTTGTGAACTTGATTGTTTGTTAGATTACTCAAACCCCTTGTTCTTTTCTTATTCTGTACTTGTGTCACGGTTATTCTGACTATTATGTATATCACACACATTCCATCGCTCCACAGTGTGCTTATATCGGGTGCTGTAAGGCCATTCATTTCCTCTTGAGTAGTTGGAATGAAAAAATACTTAATTGCTCAAGTTGTGTCCAGAGCATTTAACATCATCAAAAGATCTTTGATGGGCATTCTAGAAGTTGAGATGATGAAGAATGAAGAACAATTTTATGGATACACAACTTCTTTATTCTGTATAGGCGACGTTTCGACATAGATACTAATGTCGTTGTCAAGCGTTGTCTTCATCATCAAAAGAGTCCAAAGTCATGAATAACCAAATTAGTAGAACCTATTCAGGCAAAAATGGCTAGACGTTAGACCATCAAACTGTCTTGGTTAGACACACCGGTCTTGGCACACCAATCGATGGCTGAGGTGACCAATGAGCAATTTGAGATGCTTATTTTGGTCTTTAACGAATCAATATTCTGGTGATATCTTGTATAATATAAACAGGACATAGGCTTAAACTTATGGTAATCTTTATGCCTCAAAATTGAAGATTCTGGTGGAATCGGGGTTCATCTGTCAAAAAACTGGAACACTTTCATTTGGTCAATGATTAACCTATGCTATTTGACAATGATGAGGGAACTCAATCAAAAAGATTTAACACTTATGAGAATGGTATACAATGATGATTTGCAATACAAACATGAGAGGATTAAATACTTGATTGCTAACAAACGATGCCTGAACGCTTTATTGTAGTGGCTGATACAAAGTAATTGGATGGAAGTGATGCACATTGGCAAAATGGAAATTGTATACAAAAGAATTGGTTGTGGAATGCAGAAGCCATGGTGAATGAGGGTAGAAGGATGTCAGTGTTTGAGGATGGTGGCTTTGATGTAGTTGAGTGGTCATTGGTGCTTATAGCTGTTGATTTGTAGAGACTCCTTGAAGAACCTCCGACAGAAGTGAATGGATGGTTGGGTGGTAGCCTCCCAATTATGTCGTCACCCTTGTTTTTCAGAGTATGCTCAGAAAGGGATGATTTCTGGTCATATTTGTTGACAGACGCTTGATGTTCATTGATCCTTGAGTTTACCTTCAAGCACCTACTGAAAGTCATTGGTAGAAGAACCAGCACTGCAAGCCCCATCCCAAGAGGATGCATCTACATAATTGTAGGACAAGAGTACATGGGAGAAACGCTGCAGCTATCAACACAGGGGATTAGATCAAGATTTGATTATATGTGATATAAATGAATAGAGTTTTCAATATGTATTTTTCAACTCAATACTAAAACATTAAGTACATTTTCACGTATTTGACTATCAAAAAATATTGAGGAAGCAGTTATAACTGTTCTTCTTTTCAGGAAAGTCATTTATATGCAAAATGATGGCTATTCGATTTCTGGGATTACCATTTCGTCCAAATAATATGATTTGTCTTATCGGGAATTTAGCTGCAATATGTCATTAACATTATTTGAAAACTCTTTCTATAAGTAAAGTGATTTGGTGGAATTCAATCTGCATCAAAGAAACTTATGTTAATAAGCATTATTTTGGTTGGAAAAGGAACTGGTTTGAAATTGGAGTCCAACATAAACTTCAGCTCTCGACGTTCCAAAATGTGTTGTATATAACACTTGAAGATAAGATTGTTTTCTGGCGGCCATTAATTTTTTCACTAAGTTCATCAACAGAGACGATTTAGCAGCAAGTGGTTATTTAATTCATTTATTCATTGAACATCAATGGCACAGTTTACTAATGCACCAGCTCCAAAGGCAATCCCAAGGGACGTGAAGTGACTAAATCTACGTATCCAATGAATGGGGGTTGATCAATGCAGAATAAACTGTGGATTCACTTGGTATCTCTTGCAGATGATAAAAAACATAGAAGTACCATGCTAAGCAGTTCATGTCGGATGTTAATGTAACTTTGAAAGTAAATATTAAATGATCTCAAGGAGAATGAAGTAAAAAAAATCATAAATGATATTGAATATTATTCCACAAATTGAATGCTCTTATAAATGACACTTACAATGTTAAATTATTCAATCATCACATCACTTATCCGTCAACAAGATGATTGAACACTAATAGCACATTGTACTACACCAGTAACATAGGATCAAGGGAATGTGTAATTTCATTCCCTTAGTTGAATCACTATAACATCATTTTCCCCGTAATATATTACTTCCAAGATCAGTAACTGCCATCCAAACCAAACAAGTTCGTGATGGTATTGAATTCTAAACCTGGATCACACACCAGTCTTATTGGAACATCGATCAGATGTTTATTGGATAAATACACACTTTCACTTACAAAATGCTGACATTATTTAATGTTGGCACTTTGAGAACGTTTCTGGTTTTACAGTAAGTTTGTATGTCCATCTATGATACTGTGGTTGCAATCACAGGGTCTTGTATTGTCGAAAAACTAGCGATTAGAAGCATATGAAGTCGACGATCCAGCCCCTTATACTATAAATAAAAGTAAGCACTGTAACGAGGTCAACACCATGTCCGTTTGAAATTATATTTCAGAATGTTGTCATCATATTATCATTCAATATTACATACCTCGTCAAGGCCAATACATTTTTCTTCAAAATAAGCTATCAAACGTAATATTAGATCGAGTAATATAAATAGCAATTATCAAACAACGTCATCTGCAAAATGAGAAAACAGTCCAGCATTCTTCATCCAAGGAATCATAAAACACATTAGAACCATGACCCAAAACATCAAATCTCAGTGAATTAGTACAACGTAGTTAAAGCTTCCCAGTATTTGTTTATTTCACTTTGTAACAAAATGTTCGATTTGGTGCATTTCATAAATCATCGGATCTATCGAAATTTCCCTTTCCAGACAATCTGTTTTTATGATAACAAGTTGGTCAATACCTCTCAGACAGCGGTGAGGCAAAGCATTTCTGAATTACAAAAACAAGGGAAGATTTATCCCTGTCAATATCAATGCTGTTGACCTCCGAGGTCAATGGCTGTGAGTTACAAACGTTAAAAACAGAGATTTGAAAAACATATTGATATACTGTATTTTACCAGTGCAACATACATTCCTTTTTGTACCGTTATAAGCAAATGTGACTGGAACTACTTTAACTATCATTTAGGCTATCATTTACTTTCTCAAAAGCACAAGATCAATATCTATTATTTGTCTATGTCTGAGTGTCCAGGAAATCGTCAAACTGTAAAAACTGATCTGGTAAACATTATACAGTTTACATTACCATTATATAATCATTTTTCAAGAAGAGTATTTTTACATTATTTAGGAAAGCAATTTCGTTGATTGAATCAAAAACACATCGTTTTACAGTCTTTTACATGTACTTTCGCATCCTAATACTTTCAAATATATCAGTAAGCTGACATTAGTACCAATATGAAACCAATTTAGCTTCGTATTCCATTACTGACATTTATCAAGGAAACGTAACAGCAACAGATCACTCTCTTAATTGGTTCAAATATTTACAAAATATAGGTAGAAAGGTAAATTATTGGTTAGGTAAAATAAATGCCTGAATGGAGGCACGTTTGACCATTCAATTACATTGTGGTCATTAACTAATATCATGAATAATCATATACTAGTCTTAAAATGTAAATGCAGATTCAAATGCGTCACCCGAAATGTTTTTATGACATTCTTTTCATTATGTTATAAAATATTATCATAATGCCAACAAATTGCAAACATTTATTTTCTGAGAACATCTTTCGTTATTGGATATCGAAACAGACATAGAGATTATTACCCAAGGAAGTGTGTCATATGACTTTTACGAAACGAGTGTGAATTTTTGTATTGCCCGAGCGAGAGCGAGGGCTATACACAAATTTGCACGAGTTTCGTAAAAGTCATATGGCACACTTTCGAGTGTAATAATTTCTTGATTACCCATTCTGTTCCGTTTCATTCACGTAAAAATAGGCAGGGAGCGGCCCACTTCTCTTGCGACGGCAAGCTACAGTGACGTCACGAACAATGGTTTTATGACGTCACAGACGACACAGCACGGGAAGTCGCGGTGAAACAATGGTTGCTAGGCAAACGTGATAAGTGCACATGTGCTCATATCAATAATATTAACTCGGTTATTTTCAACCATATGGGTAATAAAATGAGATATTAACTGATTCTGAAATTCATATGTGTCAGAATGTGAAAGGAAACTTCTTTATAAAAAAGGGCGTTTATTCTTGGTTTTGTGCAGCCAGAAATAGCTTGTCTTTGCAAGAATCTAAAACAATTTGCTACATTATTTTGTCTCATGTGAATCAAAGATTTCTCGAAGAGAGGAGTGATTCAATCGCGATTGAGATACATTTCTACACATTAACTTGCATGGTTTTACTTTGAAAGTTAGATTCATGTGTATTTATCGACATGGCGGCGTCTATCTTCTTCAGAAGAAATCAAATACATTATTTGATATCGCTTGAAAACAACCAGTAAATTGATTTTTCTTTCTTGTTGCAAATTTGAAATATTAATTGTGTTCGTATTTCCAGAAGCCAGGTATTCTAACTTGTTCCTTCACCATTTGAGCACAATTGCGGAATTCTGCTCCTCTGAACATTTTCATGGGAGAAATGTTCACCTGTTATCGTGGCAGCTGAAGTGAAAAATGGATGAGGAAAACAGATTACAGTTGCCATCATAAACGGGATGTAATAGATACAATACTGAACTACCAGTAGCATCATCACACTGCGACTGTAATTTTACGTTTGTAGTGATTCACTCGAAAGGTATGAATTTATTTATCGTTTTACTGTGAATAACATCGTTGAATATCAAATTGTTTCAGCATAATTATACATGTCATTCGTATCCAAGAGATTTTAAGCATTTATTTGATGTTGTTTTAAATAACAACTTTGCGCAATATCAAATTGTAAGAAACTAAAAGAACAAACACTATATAAATTAAAATCAAAGTAATGACACTGCATACTTAAGAAAAGGGACAATTACAGAGTGTTGAAAATGTCTGAACAGAACAGTGCATATACCTCAGCAAGTCCCCTGAGGAATCAGCATCTACTAAGTTCGTCTGACGGTTTCGTGATTGGCTTCAAAGTCACATTATTGCTCTGCGTTACCAGTTAATAAGCTATTGGCGTATGTTTTCAACAGCTTTGCTTTTGTTGGTTAGCTTACCATCAATTGCAAGAATCAACAAAGTATGCTTACTGTTTAATCATCACTGATCATTAAAAGTATAATATAATCATACAATATTGGATTAAAATAGTATCTACAATTTTGGAAATTAACAGCCTAATTTAATGGTTTGATACTTGATTTAACATATAATCACTTTGTTGCTCATTAATCTTCTTATCAAACCGGCAGACATAAAACTGTTTTACTACAGATAATGTTTTAAGATGACATGAGTCATGAGTAGGAGGCTATTCAAGTTGGTTATGGTAATTGTTAATTCCATCTGCCTGATGTCATGTACTGTTAAGTTTTATATCCAAATGATTAGACATTCCACTTTTAACCCAGAAAAGATTATTCAACGCAATCAATGGTATCTAAAAATTAGCTGTTTCCCCTAGCCATAGTTTTTCTTATCATTATCATAGTAGGATTTCTTTTCTTCTGAAATTTGATGTACAAACAACAATAAGAAGCTATATTTACAGAGCAATACAATATGTCCATATCTAACGATGATTTGTGCACCTCAGATTATATTTTGGTCTATTCTGCTGACTTCAGCAGTATCTGTGTGTGGCCTCGAGCACCATGAATAATTAAAAAAAATACGGTAGCTACTTGACGTGAAGAATGAAGGACAATGTTATGGATACACAACTTTTCTTTATTCTATGTAGCTACTTTACGTGTTGGAAAGACATACCTGTCCTGATGTAAAGTGTGTGATGTTGATAAGAATACTAAGTATTTCAGAAGGAAATGAAAAGGGACCTATTTTATAATGTGTTTTGCTCTACACCTCGTAAATAGTAACACATGATTGACGTACCTCCTTAAAAGTTAAGTGTGTAAATAAATCAATGAAGGACAGTTCATGAATAAACAATGACGATGACAAACAATGGCAACGTGTCGAATTGCTGTAATTTCCTCAGTGCCTGAAATACTGGCTGATATTCTTCGTTGTGCATGTTGGAGTGGAAGGTGATTCATATGTTTGTCAGTACCTCGAGCCATGGAGAGGGATTTAGTTATATGATTGGAAATAAGCAATTAATCACATTGTTCACAACGTTCCGAATATGTTAAAAGCATACATCAAAATGATATATGGTCAATAACATGCATTTGTTCAGCCAAAGGATGTACTGAATTTCAATAAGTGTATTTCAAATAAGAATTAATTTTGTATTAGATATATGGAGAATACTAAACGATGTCCCGTTTAATAATATATTTATGAAACGAGTGAGTGTTTTGTATTTAACGAGCGAAAGCGACTTTCATACATATGTTATTAAACGGAACCGAGTTTGGTATTTTATTTATTACTCACTGATTTGAATGTCACTTAATTCCACGAACTCGTCGATAAATGGGACACAGTGCTACTATTGTGACGTCATATTTATGCCATTATGACGTCACGCCAATCGGCAGCTATTACACCCTGTCATAACATTGTAGATTTATTAAACTGCGATATCTTCAACGGGCGAGTAATAAAACTATCTAACTATATTGAGAACTAGAATGGAAAGGATACATGTATGTTTACCAAAGAAATTGAGACAATAAATAAAGATGGCTCATTCAGCGAGTCGAAGAAAACCCTTGTGCTGACTTCAGCACTTTCTGTAAATAGATGCGGGGCACTTAAAACCTTGATATCTGTCTAAGGCAGCATAACCAGTAGGACAGCGAACTTATTCAGCATCATGTAGAAGCTTCTCATTTGTCTGAAACGAAATGTTCCATCGATTATTGTGTCAGAGTTTTTGTAAACTATTAAAAGGTTCATTGATAAAAATTGGATGCCTACTTCAATAGTTCAAAGTATGTGATGTTAAAATAATATAAATCCAGATTTGAACAAGAACGACACCTGTTTGTTTTGCATTCATTTTACATCAAATGTAGATGTAATATACTGCCATTATGCTATACTAAAGGTAAATGGCAACCAATTGAACCCGATTTAATGTATACTCAATGTCAAAAGAAATGCTTGTTTTATAACATTGACAATATTTGGATCCAAACCTAGAATCATGATTTGAAATCATCTGAAATTATGGTTTGAGAGCCTATCAATCTTTGAAGGGAATGACCTTGACCAACATCGACGTAACAGAATGAAGTGGGCTCTCACTGTACACTCCTGGCAAAGGCGAAATTGGTACATAGTGATGTTAACCGATGAGAGCAGGTTCCTGGTGTTCACCGCTGGCGGCAGATATAGGAGTATACTATCTTATTGTCGGAAGTACATCATGCCCCATCGTGGGGAGACTGGTAACGTCTGTATGATATCGTGTCAGGGAGGTGGACACACTCGATATTAACGATTGGATGTGATTTTAAAGTGAGTCATTGTTTGATGATAAGAAAATCGACATGATGGAATTATGGACAATCAAACATCTCTTACAAAAATGTTCATAAGTTCTGAACTCATTATCAGTTAGCTGTCAGAGATTTTATCTGAAGTAAAATTATATTATTTATTGTGATAGAGGATTAAAATATTGGTTTTCCCTTTTATTTTTATAACTTTGAATTGTAAATGGACACTGAATAACGACATCAAAATCAACACATGGAAATATTTGTGATACTATTAATCCTATTAATAGCCGAAACTGATTTGTGATAAATGTAGATAATGATTATACAGACATTGATGGCTACAACCATCCATTTATAGACCATACGGAATATCAAATTATTGATAAAATATTAAAACCCTCCTACTCTAAAAACGAAGTGATGCAGGTTATAAATCACTTTAGGGCACTCTGTAACTAAATAATGAAGTGCAATACACCAGTGTGTAGGCCGGGGCCGGGACCACTTACCTATGGAAAGTAAATAACATGAAAAAAATACATCGATCTTGCAGAAAATGTATTCCCATAGATAAAGTGATCTAAAACACGAAAATACGAATGATCTGATATGGTAGAGTGCATTTATAGTTTAAACAAAGTCGGGATAATTGTAGATTTGTTTTTAAAATCATTCAAAATTTCAGTCCGCTATTGACCAAGAGCATCGGCAAGTAGCTTCAAGGTCCAGTGTACAAAATTGATCTTGATGTGTCGGAATGTGGTCGATCACAGTGGCATGTTGGTAGTTCTTGAGGGCTGAGCATATGATATTAGGTACATTAATAGGTACTTATTGTCATTAACAAAGGGAACAACCCAGCCTCACAAATAATTACCGTTTAAGTGTGAAAGATAGTGTTCTGCAGCATTCCGAATCAACCCTGCAAACCAGCTTCCAAAACGTTTAAAGTAGAGTTACTTCCCTTGTTCTAGTAACGTGACCAAGTGATGTATGAGCGCTTTTTAACTATTAGATATATACTTATGAACTCATTGAACGTATCTTCATGAAAGAGACATCAGGGACCAATTGTCGGGTTTTTTTAAGAATCGCGCATATCATGTTTTTAAATTATTTTAATTAAGAACTATTTCCAAGCACTTCACAGCCTTATATCGCCGATATCGTGACCATTACTTTGATGTATCGTCTATGAAATTACCCCGCTAAACTGGGTCAATTATTTTAATCACTTTTAACACAACAAAATGCTTATTTTAATAATGACATATTATATATTATATTATTTTATTTCTACGAACCCCGTACAGGTCCATTGTTTAACCATCTGATATGCCTCACTGCTTCTGAACCTGAACAATAAGGTGCCTGCGCTTTATAGAATCCCCGTATAATTGCCGTCGATGAACTTGTTTAACTTGCACTTTTCAAACCGTTAAAACACCAGTGAACAAACATTTTATAAATTATATTTCTTAGAATCTTCCACGATATCTACTATTGATTGTTGCGAAGTCATTAGATTATGTGAGAATGTTAGCAGCTTGTTTACAGCTTTGTGGCACATTTTGCATGGCATTGGATATAAAACCTAGAAAAATCATTGAAATAAAGCAAGCATTTGCGCTCTTTATTTATTAAAAGTAATTGCAGTTTTCGAAACTATGTTACATCATAAGGGATCCTTAAACTGGTTTCTATTTTCAGTTGAATGCGAAATATAAAACGATGTCGATCTGCGGCTCAAATGTCAGCTGTCATTGGAAATAGATTAACCTGTTTGCATGACAGATGGTCATTGAATACAAAATTGATGAACGGAACAAACCTAAATTGGTGTCACGCACTTCAAATAATGTTTCTTTCTCTTGCAATTTTAAAAGTAATTGCAATGTTCTTATTCAGACTTATATTTGAAGTAATTTGACCTTTGCAAACATTTAATTTGTTGAATTTCTTCACTATTAACACATACAACGAACTTCAAATTGATTGCATAATTTCATGGGAAGAACGTACTCTGTTGGCATGGAATATGCTCGTAAAGTGAAACATTAATGAAGGAAACGAATCTCATTTGCCATCACGCACATGATATAATTCACTGAAACCTGGTTTGTGAACTTAGCCATTTTTTCCCAGTTACCGTTTCCTTATTCAAAATGTGAAGCTGGCAAATTGTTCCGAGTAACTGTTTACTTATCAAACTGTAAAGTTTCACTTGCACTGGATCTGTAAAACAAGAGTCACTTCCGTTTCTTGTTTATAGGTGACCATATTGAAGAAATTACAAAGCTGAACATTGCTATAAATATCACAGAAGCTAATTCAAATTGGTTTTTACATTTGAATCTTATGCTATGCACAGTAAATCAAAGCTAGCTTCTATGTCAGAAAATGCAGATTGAATATAATAAACATATTAACAGTCTGTCGAAAGGGTAGCTGAGAACTATAATAATAATAAACGGTACATGCACAGTGGGCTCGTAATAGGTGAAGTTGGTAACTAATTCCTTATTCATTTATTGTGCACATAATACCCCGACATAATACCCTTTCCACAATATATAGGTTTATCATTGAATCAGCATAAGTTAGGTCTATATCAAGGGAACATGTCAGCTATAACAGTACTTCAATAACCGTCGCAAACGTGCAAACTTCATTCGTTGAGGTAAATCTGATCTGATATGGTAGAGTGCATTTATAGTTTAAACAAAGTCGGGATAATTGTAGATTTGTTTTTAAAATCATTCAAAATTTCAGTCCGCTATTGACCAAGAGCATCGGCAAGTAGCTTCAAGGTCCAGTGTACAAAATTGATCTTGATGTGTCGGAATGTGGTCGATCACAGTGGCATGTTGGTAGTTCTTGAGGGCTGAGCATATGATATTAGGTACATTAATAGGTACTTATTGTCATTAACAAAGGGAACAACCCAGCCTCACAAATAATTACCGTTTAAGTGTGAAAGATAGTGTTCTGCAGCATTCCGAATCAACCCTGCAAACCAGCTTCCAAAACGTTTAAAGTAGAGTTACTTCCCTTGTTCTAGTAACGTGACCAAGTGATGTATGAGCGCTTTTTAACTATTAGATATATACTTATGAACTCATTGAACGTATCTTCATGAAAGAGACATCAGGGACCAATTGTCGGGTTTTTTTAAGAATCGCGCATATCATGTTTTTAAATTATTTTAATTAAGAACTATTTCCAAGCACTTCACAGCCTTATATCGCCGATATCGTGACCATTACTTTGATGTATCGTCTATGAAATTACCCCGCTAAACTGGGTCAATTATTTTAATCACTTTTAACACAACAAAATGCTTATTTTAATAATGACATATTATATATTATATTATTTTATTTCTACGAACCCCGTACAGGTCCATTGTTTAACCATCTGATATGCCTCACTGCTTCTGAACCTGAACAATAAGGTGCCTGCGCTTTATAGAATCCCCGTATAATTGCCGTCGATGAACTTGTTTAACTTGCACTTTTCAAACCGTTAAAACACCAGTGAACAAACATTTTATAAATTATATTTCTTAGAATCTTCCACGATATCTACTATTGATTGTTGCGAAGTCATTAGATTATGTGAGAATGTTAGCAGCTTGTTTACAGCTTTGTGGCACATTTTGCATGGCATTGGATATAAAACCTAGAAAAATCATTGAAATAAAGCAAGCATTTGCGCTCTTTATTTATTAAAAGTAATTGCAGTTTTCGAAACTATGTTACATCATAAGGGATCCTTAAACTGGTTTCTATTTTCAGTTGAATGCGAAATATAAAACGATGTCGATCTGCGGCTCAAATGTCAGCTGTCATTGGAAATAGATTAACCTGTTTGCATGACAGATGGTCATTGAATACAAAATTGATGAACGGAACAAACCTAAATTGGTGTCACGCACTTCAAATAATGTTTCTTTCTCTTGCAATTTTAAAAGTAATTGCAATGTTCTTATTCAGACTTATATTTGAAGTAATTTGACCTTTGCAAACATTTAATTTGTTGAATTTCTTCACTATTAACACATACAACGAACTTCAAATTGATTGCATAATTTCATGGGAAGAACGTACTCTGTTGGCATGGAATATGCTCGTAAAGTGAAACATTAATGAAGGAAACGAATCTCATTTGTCATCACGCACATGATATAATTCACTGAAACCTGGTTTGTGAACTTAGCCATTTTTTCCCAGTTACCGTTTCCTTATTCAAAATGTGAAGCTGGCAAATTGTTCCGAGTAACTGTTTACTTATCAAACTGTAAAGTTTCACTTGCACTGGATCTGTTAAACAAGAGTCACTTCCGTTTCTTGTTTATAGGTGACCATATTGAAGAAATTACAAAGCTGAACATTGCTATAAATATCACAGAAGCTAATTCAAATTGGTTTTTACATTTGCATCTTATGCTATGCACAGTAAATCAAAGCTAGCTTCTATGTCAGAAAATGCAGATTGAATATAATAAACATATTAACAGTCTGTCGAAAGGGTAGCTGAGAACTATAATAATAATAAACGGTACATGCACAGTGGGCTCGTAATAGGTGAAGTTGGTAACTAATTCCTTATTCATTTATTGTGCACATAATACCCCGACATAATACCCTTTCCACAATATATAGGTTTATCATTGAATCAGCATAAGTTAGGTCTATATCAAGGGAACATGTCAGCTATAACAGTACTTCAATAACCGTCGCAAACGTGCAAACTTCATTCGTTGAGGTAAATCTGAATCCGTCACTGAGAGTGTAATGTTGATTACTTATTTAACTTGTGTGCACTGAGTACGTCGTTAGCACCCGTTTCAGAATAGTATTCAATTGTAGACTGGTGAATTCGGTCAATATCTGTTTTTATGGACCCGAGAAAAACAATATTGACCAAGGACGAGTCCGGTGTCAATATTGTTTTTCTTGGGTCCATAAAAACAGATATTGACCGAATTCACCAGTCCATAATTGTTTTGTTATGTATTTAAAAACGAAAGGAAAACAATGAAAGACAGTCAAAATGTAATTTTGTTTCAACAGCTGGGACTACGGTCAAATGACGTCATGCAACACTCGTCCTTGTTGTTTTCTCGGGTCCATAAAAACAGGTATTGACCTCATCACCAGTCAATAATTGTATATTATCATGGAATCAGCAGCAATCTTTCTCAATGGTGCATTTCAGCTATATTAGCGGTTATATTTTTTACTATCTTCTACGACATGTGTGCGCATCGTATAATAGATAAATAGATAAAATGCCAAAACAGTTGAATACTCAACAGTAAATGGTAAACGGTAAATGTAATTGTAAGTTGTAAAAAATATATAAAATCTCATCCATTGAAAACCCCAAAAGAAACATCTACTCATTGTGATTGTTCCACATACCACACTCCATTGACACCTTGTACCATCCTACAGCGGAAGTAGAGAGGTGTAGTACGATGATATGTTTGTAGGGAGGAGTTGAAAACCAAACACAAGGTACCTACCAGTCGTTTTCTTAACGAGTTTGGTGCATATTAATAAATTCATTAGGAAAATCTTTTTAAAATGTGAATGCGGAAGGCTGATTTACTGTACTGTGGCAAACCTGAATTATTAAAAACCTGCTTTGCTCGACAGTTTGGATACGATTGTTGTGTTTAGAATGAAAATGTGACAAAAATATGATTCAAATTTTAGAAGATTTGCTTGGTATGTATAAGCTGACTTCTGTAGGAAAGAACCCTTCTCCATGAAAAAGGTTCAGCTCGTTTTCTAGAGCGGAACAGTTTTTTTCCGTCCATTGCTTGTCACATGTGTACCGTTTGGACATTAAATATCTACAAACTGCACATAAATCATTATCTCGACTTACACAGCAATGTCTGTTACCCATCGGTCGAAACCGGTCACGTGTCGTAGAAAACTGGGTCACGCGCACTCCAAGCAACAATATGCCCTCAAGAGTTATCTCCCTTGGTTGCATTGGTTGTAATCTAGCGCTAGATAAAACGAATATTTACAATGAAGCGTTTCGCATCTCATAGTGTGGAGTAAAATACATTCTCAAAGCACGGTCAAGACAAACGATCAAAGTGCCCGACTGTTGTAAGAATATATTTTGTTTAAATGAGTGAGAATGGAAGTTTCGAGGATTTTAATGAAGAGACATTGTCAGTTTTTACCTTGATGTCAGACGGACTGACTGGTTACTTCACACTGTACATTCCATTGAGACCAGGCATGCATTTAATAGTTACTTGAAGTCTCCCCTTGTAGCCTAGATTTAACTGTCTATCGAAGTGTTAATGCGGCGCAGTTGTCACTTGGCACAAAAGCGTTTCATCTCTCTCCGTTTATCAGCGAGTTGGTGATTCTCAGAAAGAGCACATGGGTATTAAAGCCACCCAGAGTAAGCTTTCTGTAAATCCACCTGCTCTGCCCCCATCTTGTACTCGCCCAACTTTGATGCCAGCGTTTCAAAACATCTCGCTTTCTCGCCCGGTTTCGCAGTCCGCCATTTCACTTTCTTGGCAGAGGCGTTGACTACTATCTCAGAGGGTTAGCTTGGAAGACTTTTTTGGAGAATTCATTGACAATACACAGAAACTGCTAGACTTCGAATGTCACTTCTCTGACTGTGCACTTTCAACAATCTCCAAATTCACTTTAACAAGTAGACTGTCTAGGTGTTGGTCAACAGTTTCGTTACGCCCGCCTGTCCTCTCTCGAATGTTTGTATATCTGAGGGGAATGTGTATGTAAGCTAACGTGACCGTTGCAGCCAATAAGAGAAATCCCCGTTTCAGCCACTCGTGTGAATAATTTGTTAAACAACCACCTTGGTTTCAGTCTAGAAACGTTGCACTGTACTACACTAGGTTTTTTTTGTGCTGGATGTAATGGTATGAATTAAAAAAAAGTTGTGAGTCAACAAATACAAAAGTTACAATGGCATGACCGGCCGCCATTTTGACAATGTCATTCTTCCATTGCTGATTTTTTTATTTAACGAGGGTGCTCGTCGAGATAAATTCGATACTTATAATATCAACACCGATGTTTTACAGACTGAAATAACACAGTTGACAAGCATATTGGTATAATTCACAATGTGATCGATTAACATAATAAGTAGTAATAGTAAGAATCTAAAACATGATTATAACAACACAAGCTACTCAAATTACTACCTACAGATTGAGCAACGCGAAAATGCATTGATCACTCATTCTCAATGAAAGTGCACAATTGAAAATGCGCATTTCACAAAAATCGAAAGTTTGCATTTGAAGTGTTTATAGGTGTTACCCTAAAGATTATGAAGTTTAAGCGAATATTCCTACCAGATGTCATATAATTACTTTTCAAACACTACATGTCAATGTGTCTCAGTAGACTTATTTTACGTTATATATAACGTTACTTGTTACTAGGTGATGAACCATATATACGTCAATCATTATATACATTTTGTATTATCTAACAGTAAACATGTCACAAGTTTCAGTTTGATTAAGTTTTTATATTGGTCAAAAAGGTTTAATTTCGAAAACTCAGCCTGGTTTTTGTTATCTCCTAAAATGACTTACCATCTTATTTTAAGTTTGCTTGTCTTATGCAATGTATCACTTTATAACGTCAAATATCAAAGAAACCTCGGTGTATTTTTTTTTAAATATCATCCGCGGGATTCGAACCTGTACTACGAACATGAACGTAATAGAAATCCTTGACAATAAACACTAGACCATTTGGCTCATCTATCAAAAGCGTAACAATTTTCGCTCTTATCATATCTATGTCGAACAATGTATACTGTACAAGACTCACAAACTTCCGCTTTACGGAGCGGATTAATGACCAGGGGAGTTAACTCCAAATACTGTTTGTACGACACGACCTTTTCACTTTAAATAGTTTAAAGAGCAAAATATAAAAAAATATATATATCTTCATCATAGAACAAATACTATAATACACAATTATACTATTCTATGCATTTATTATCATATTTCTAGACAGTAATTAAAATTTCTAATGTGCATGACGAACACTGTTACTGGAAATGTACTGGACATTGGACTTCGTTCGCACCTAGGGAAAACTGGTCGTTCAGCTCTGTTGCGCAACATATTTGCGCTAAACTTCACCTGTGATTCGTACGGTGACTTGCATGTCCAGGATAAACAATTATCAAGAAATGAGTTCTGGTTGGATCAATCCAAACCAACTATCCAGCTTGATTGGAAATCATCTCCGCATGAAGTACATAATTTAAATGAACTTTCCCTAAGACAATTTAATTAATGTCATATTATATACCTACATGTTTACATTGAATAAAAACCTTTCCCATAGATCGCCATGTTAAACGATTTCACAACTATGTAGGCCTATTACAAACCTCTTAAATGTTAATAGGATAGGGCAAGAATAGTATGTTCGAAAAATATTTATCCGAGACTACATTAACGTGCAAGTCAATGGAAATAACGTCACCGTATGAATTTAAGTGGTACGAACCTATTCAGATTTTAAATTAATTGGAAACATCTAGGCTATTACATTCACATTGCCTTCACTAACTATATATGAACACCAAAAAACCGTATACCTAGCCTATATGTTGTATGAATAGAGAATATTTTGTATTTGACTGAAGGTGACGTTTCGGCGTAAAAAGGCCTACTAAAAATGCATAATAATATAATATCTATAATATCAGCATCAGAAATGAAAAATGAGTGAGAAAACACGCTAAAATTACCGAATTTTCGTTCAAAATCATATCATCACTTGTAAAAACGTAATGGTCAATAAAGGTTTGTTATACATGGTATGACGTCGCCCATGACACTGCACAATGTTACACTCCTTAGATGGCATTCATAACGTATAATACCATAACGTTGAATACATAACGTAAAATACATCGGGATGTTTTATTGCAACGAACAGTGTTTTTGGACGTGTTAGCGCAATTGCTGGTGATTACAAGCAAACTTTAGTTTCAGCAAGTTTCAATTTTAGATTGTGTAGGGTACACATAACGTACAGTACAAACTTAACCATACGTGTTTTCCTTAACAATAGTTCTTTAATTTCTAAAAAATGAATACATTTAATTTGACAATTGTTTATTTTTACTTAGCTTGTCTTTAATATTCAACACAAATGAATAACTGAATATATTTATGTTCACTGCAAATAACATTTATTTCCCAGTATATTTAAAATACATAACGTAGAATACATGAAAATAGCGACAATAAACATTTGGTATTTTAAGAAATTGAGAAAAGTCTTAACAGTTCTGCCTGTTGAATTTGCCTGTAAAGGTTATGTTATATTTGGACATGTTATCGCATCCATGACTTATGACTGAATCTCGACATTGCTATCTTGACCAATGTTGTTCCAAGATTACAAAGGCCTCTCTAAAAAGTAACATGTTATCTGTCGTTCGTACTACGAATTCAATTCCCTATCTTATTGATCTTACATTGCACCATTTTAACGTTACATTCATTATAAAAGAACCGATTTATAAGGACGAATTGTGCACTTTCATTGAGAATGAGTGTGATATACGTTAACATAATCACCTACTTAAAATATACGCACAAGGTAAAATTCCAAGGCAAACGTACTTGTGATAATTATCCGTCCTTGATGGTATTTCAAATTAAGCTGAAAACGTTACCTTTTTACACAGGCGCCAGACCCTAAATATACACCAACTTATATATATCTACCTACCTATGTAACATATAAAGAAGGTATGACACTGTCCGCCATATCGAATCCTGGCATAGGCATTACAGGTTTTAAAGGGGCAGTAGCACGTTTTTTCGATCAAATAAGTCGATGAAATGTATTTGAATTATAATGTCACTAATAGTAAAATATCCTTTTCTCTTCGGAAAATCAAGGTAAAAAATTAGTGTACATGGTTCGGTAAAGCCACGGGAATCGTTTTTGTAATTCGAAATAATCAAATGTGTTTCTGCTTTATATGCAACACCGTTATTACCTCTACGAATAATTGGTTTGTGTTATAATATGTTTTACCCTTAAAAGTAAATATAAATGTTATAAACTATCATATAAATGGGAATTTTGAAAAATAAAATTGCAAAAAAAACGTGCTACAGTTCCTTTAAGGTGACCCGGAAACGAAGATGTAAGTTGTTTTTCAATAGACAATCTAAAACTTCAATTCGAAAGAAACTCAAAACCCCAAAAGGCACATGTAGATTGGTTGTTTGATACGTATACAAACTTTCATGAAAATTAAATCAACAATTTTCGACGGTCGGACAATGGTCTCACTAATATATCACTATTCTGCATAAAAAAATTAAAACATTGTCGTTTGCCGTTGTAAACTTGTTTGAGTGTATGTAAGAGGAGAATACACTTGGGACGTTTATATTGTATTTTATCAACTCTGATTACATGGTCACGTAGATTTCTGGAGCACTGAAGATTTCAAACTGCATCTGTTCTGCATCCCTCTTCCTCTGGAGTCACGAGGGGACCCCCGTAGAACGCCTGACGCCAGATCTTCTCCATCTCATCCCAGTTGGTGACGATACCGTGCTCGATGGGGTACATGTACCTTCGGGTAAGGATACCTCTCTTGGGCTGGGCTGATTCATCATTCTGTCCGAACACAGTAAAACATTGTTATGCGCACATTCTAGCTGAAAATGAGAACGTATCTCATAAAGGATTCAACTTCTATACTTACGGTGTCGAAGGTCTTTTCAACCAGAGCGTCAGAAGTCCTCTTTGTATCTTGTGTGTTAGCTCGATCAGCAGATCGAAGAACGATACTCTGCTCTTTGGGGAACTTGGGCGAACGGACACTTCTCTTGGACTGGGTGGCATCGTCAGTCTGTCCCAAAGCAATTTAAAACATTCAATTTGGAATATTTGCCGAAGAACACAATGTAAATGCAAAAATCTCCTTAACTGGACGAAACCGGAGTTAAAAAGGGATTTTTGGTTTGTGTTATGATATCCTACAGTAATGATGCGTCAACAAATTTTACATCCATTTTCGATGATGATGAGTACGGAGATTTAACGAGCGGTTTTCAGTGGAGCTGTTCTCCCACTCGGTTCCATATTCTATAAAGGTTTACCTTAAATATCAAACACTGTTTCCAGAAACCCCATTTGAATAAAACCATTTCAGCACCTCATATGTGTTTGAACAGATAGAAAATATAAAGTATCATACTCCCATGAATGAAAATTTGTATATCTCTTTACGAGATGTAGCCACATCACAGACATTTAAAAGGACGTTATCTGGAAGGTGAGGTGAGTTGGGGTTTAACGCCGCTTTCAAGAGTATTTCACTTATATCGCGGCTGCTAGTATTATGGCAGGGAGAAAGCCCGCCATGTGGCTATGCATTGCGGTGAAACCTGCGAGCATCGGCTGGAACTAGCGAACCATGGGTGGTACTACGCTGAGATTCAGTGAAGCATTGCACCCAGACCTTACTGAGTGTAGAACAGTTCTCTACTGCAGACAAAGTTGTCGTGCCACTGGCGGGATTCGAACCCCGGACCTCTTGATCCGAAGCCGAACGCGCTAACCACTGCGCTATCCCGCCCTATCTGGAAGGATATGTTGCGTTTGACTCTGTTTAAAACATGTTGCCCCTTTGTATATAACAAATAAGTCATGAAACCAGAAACGCGTTGTAAGGAATGTTTAAGATTTCTCTGCTTACTGAATGATCGAAGTTTATCTTCCGTCGAGGTTTTGTCAATTGTCCGTCCGCTTGTAGCGTCCTAACCACATGGATGACTGGTTGGTGTCTCATCTTCCTACTATTCCGCGCTTCATCCCAAGTTTCACTGCTTTGTCTTAGTCTGTCCTCCATATCCTTTTAAAAAAATATAGAAATTTGACTTTTCAAGTGTATCAAATATAATAAGTTTCATGGGTTCATTTTCTAAACAGGACATGATGATCTAAGACGTAAAATATTTTGATCGGCTTTCATGGCTTACGGGAAATAGTTTTCATTTAACTAACATATTATTATCGTCAAATATAGTTATACATTTGTTTCTTCGAATCACTTTGATTTTCCAAAGATCCTTAAATAATTAAATAATCCGCATTATCCATCCCCAGTCGCTAAATATATAATGATTACTCATTTCCAATGAAAATCGAGAAACATCCTTACACATGCATGTGTAGAAACCGAAACTACACATCCCAATTGCATGCACAGTTGTATAACCCTCTGAACATTGTCAACCTAAACATTTCCTGTAACGATATGTTTCCAACATTACTTTTAAATATATGACACGAGTTACATTGGGTTTTTTTTACCAGTAGTTAGTACTTTCACCTTTATGTGGTAACTAACTTAAAAGGACTACCACATATTAGTTTTCTATTTTTCTGCCAAAATCAACATTTCTCGATAAATTACACCATTTGACACACCTAATGTCCATTTAAAGATTTACTAGCCCGTACCAAGCACTTGCTAATGATAGGCATGGGAGTCAAGATACGATATACTGAACTTACAAATTAATGTCTACAACAGAACCTTGTATATGTACACGTATATGTGTTGAATGAATGATTTGATCAATAGCAATGTGTTTATTTTCTGTTTCACTTCTCCTAAAAGATATTTAACGATAGTACTATGTTGTGACATAGTATGGAATACACAAATTTACAATCAACCGAGTGTAATACCTGTTTACGAATGGTCTATTGTGTATCCACTCCTGCATCGAAATGATTAGCAATGTGTACTTACATGTGGGAGAGACAGAACTTGACCAAAGAGGAGCGAGATGAGAATTTCAATCAGCATTGTTGAAACTGCCACTGGCAATTGTGAAATCTCTACGGTATATATCGTCAGCAGATGTAAGAGATTGTAAACAGAACTATAAACTATAAGCAGTGTAATTACATATAATGGAAACCGATGATAAACTAGCTGCAACATGTTTCCACGTATTATAAAAGTCTGATCACCCTTGTTTAGTCACTTCAAATCACAATTTATAACGTCTAATATGATATTCAGGGCCTTTATTCTCGAAGCGTCCATCGCCCTAATAATTCTTAACTTTGATCATAGCTCATGTGCTAATAACCGGCTTAAGAAGTTCGCAGGGCTACGAACGTTTTGAGAATAGCCAGCCTGATTTTTTTAGGCAAACAGTAATTGATAGATAGCTTTACTCAGTATTATTGGTAATTTCATAATAAATCAGAACTCATGTTTCCAATAATAAGTGTTTGCCTAGCCAATGCCCAACAGCTTAAACCGAGATCAGGATCGTGTCACGGTACCCTAAATAACACACTGTTTTAGAATGTCCAAATAGGATCTAACATTGACTTTTATTTAAAGTGTGAATTTAAAGAGACATTTTACATGTTTTACCCAATGTTGTAACAAGTGAGTAAAGGAAGGTGTGATATAGTACTACTGTATCATATATCGCCTCTTTTTTGTTTAAGGCAACGAATTATTAAAAAACTATATCACTGCTTACATTTGGTAAATAATCATTGATGCTCATTTTTTAAAAATTGGTACTGAATTATCCAACTCTGACTCGAGAAATCGAGTATCCAGTTAAGTTTACTTATTACATACGTGTTCTGAATATCTTTATGAGATAACTTTGGTTATTTGAAACGAGTGTTGTGCAACCAAAACAAGTTATTCAACGAGTGTTGTGAACCAAAACAAGTTATTCAACGATAGTGACGTCATAATGCCGTTACGGTACTACTTTCGCCATCAGCTGATCGAGGGCAATCGAACCATCAGCTTATCAGTTCATAATATAATAATATATCCATTACGTATGTTTTGCTATTAATAAACTTGCATCATAGCAAAAATAGATGTGCAAGATTTAAAATAGTGAATGTGTGTTCCGATCTCGAATATTTCTGAAATAAATCACAATAATATTTTGCTTCATTTTAGTCTTAGTATTAGTTATCTCCCTTTTGTTTACAACGGCCGTGTTTTTGTCTACACGAATTCCTTGTTTTAGGAGTAAAAGAAAATACTTTGATGAAATGGTTGTGTTTAGAATGCATAATCAGTTTTAATATGATCACCGTCGGATATACACGTATGAAGATCACAATAAAAAAAAGATTGCGCTTAGAAAAGTTTGGAAATAGATAGCAAAACACGTGAATGTTGAATATCGAAAATATGTCAACGTTGTGAGTTAATCACTTCGCAAAGAAAACCTCTAGGTAGGTTTTGATCCTTAACATATCATCCAGGTTTGTGACAATTAACTCCATGCTCGATGCGGTATTTGAGGGAGCTGATGCCTCAAATGGAAGAGTCCGCGTTGGCCTTCTATCTCAAATATGATACTCGGAATAAAATCAATAGGTTATTTGAGAATTTACTTCAACACTTTGTCAGCCTTAATGGAGGTCATCCTCATTGTCATAACGAGTTCGTGGCGGTATAGGGTCCTATGCATAGCTCGATGGATCAGATAAGTTAAAAAAAACAAGTGTTTTAGTAAGACACATCATTGGGGCTACTTTATATATTGCATTACTGGTAAAAAGTGCCATGATGATCAGCAAATTTTAAGACTTTGGGTGCTTGGGTTCATGATATATCGTGTTAATAAGAGTTCTAAAAGTGGTCAAAGTGTAGAGGTGTCCTTGAAAATAAGGTCAAGTTCACCGAATAGACTGGTGTCTGCGTCATCCTCCAATGTAGACTGACACCAAATTTGAAAACCGGTCATGATATATCGCGTAAGCAAGAGTTTGAAAAGTGGTCAAAGTGTCGCTGTCACCTTGAAAAAAGGTCAAGGTCACCAAAATCGACTGGTGTCTGCGTCTTCGCCCAATGTAGGCTGATACCTAATTTGAAAACATTGGGGCCAACCGGTCATAATAAATAGTGATAACAAGAGTTCAAAAGTGGTCAAAGTGTTGTATACGTAGTGACCATGAAAATAAGGTCAAGGTCACCAAAATCCCCTGGTGTCTGCGTCATCCCCCAGTGTAGACTGACACCAAGTTTGAAGACTTTGAGTCCAAACGGTCAAGATGTATGGCGTTAACAAGAGTTAGAAAACTGGTGAAAGTGTCGTGGTGACCTTCAAAATAAGGTCAAGGTCACCAAAATCAACTGGTTTCTGCGTCGTTCCCCAATGTAGGCTGACAACTAATTTGAAGACTTTGGATGTATTGTTTCATGAGATGTCGCCTTAACAAGAGTTCAAAGAGTGGTTAAAGTGTCGTGGTGACCTTGAAAATAAGGCCATGGTCACCAAAATTGACCGGTGTCTGCATTTTCCCACAATGTAGGCATACAAATTTGAAGACTTTGGATGCAACGCTTCATGAGATATCGCGTAAACAAGAAATGTGACGTACGTACGGACTGACGTACGGACGCCGCTGAATACATATTCCCCCGTTCCGCGTTGCGGCGGGGGACAACAACAGGCGACTCGCTAGGTAGATAACCCGCTTAATGACTGGGTAAATTGAGAGTTTGAAGGATGATTCCCTACAATACACTGCTCTACATGAGTTGAGAGACTAATGGGCAAGATCTTGTATTTAAAATGCGACTGTGCTCACCCAGCAGTGCTATGGTGAAGTTATCTGCTGGTAGGACGAGGGCCATGATGTGAGTAGCAGTCAGAATGAAATGGCACCATACTCGAGTAATGCTGCGTAACAAACCTCGTTCTAAAGTTGCATGACAACAAACTATCAAGTGCACCAAGTGTGTGTATGAATTACGTTTGGGGCCCACAAAGTTGATTAAATGTATTGTCAGTTAGAGGAATAGCTAGTGTACTGTGTGTACAGCAATGTTTGAGCTTTTGGTGTATAATTTTTGTTTTGATGACTGGTTTCAAGTAAAGATTCTGGTTCATGGGCAGGTAGTTATATTCACATGAACCCCTTTCAACCATTGCAATCTGACTTCTTCTTTTTCCCGGCATTTGTGGTGTTTCAATTTGATTTGAAGATTTTTACATCCTGTGTTCCTAAAAAAAAAGGGTCATTTCTGAGTTCAAAGCGTCTTCTGTATATGTATTGTTGATAAATGCATAGATGCATGCTTTATGACAATTGTACTGTAATAGTAAAGGGTCCGGAATTAGGGACAGGGTGATCATACTGGACGGATCGTTGCAATTGGTCAAATACAGTTTCGAATCATATATGCTGTGTAGCAATATGGTGGTGCCTTTGCAAATAAACTCACTTCCCAGGCGAAAATAATGTTTATAACAAATTGTAGTTCCGTATGTTGGTTGATACATTGAGAACTCATGAGTTCGGTAACTTCAGGCAAAATGAACATGGAATAATTTATTAAAGCCCCGTATCCCATCATATTGTGATATAAACAACAGCATAGCCATGTTTTACTATTACCTTAGTGCATATATTTTGCATTAGAACGTTAGTAGTATATTCACCTGAAACAGTGTTGTTTCTCATATGTAACATTCAACAAGTGTCTATCCAAAAAACCGCAAATTACAAATTGCAAAGTACAAGGCTTCATCAACAAAATCAATGCTTGAGAAAGACATAGTATCCTAACCCAATCAGACATTTAAAATAAGCCAGCAGAATAATTTCTGTAAATAAAGATCTCTTATTTATCCGACGTCATGAATGCGCTTATTGTGTTTCTGCAGTTTCTGTAAAGAAATGAGAATCAATTTGTACTGTAAAACTAGCATTGGATAGCATGAATAAAGGATGAATCCACGTCTCACAGCAGAATCGAATTTGTCTGAGACCAACTCTTTTATCAGTTGCACATGCATTTGTATTAGTCCATTAGCTGCTGGAGTTTTAAACAATTGGCCATTCAAATGATATTGTGATGGATTTTGATTCATATTTAAATTATTACAAGGACTTATTTACATTTGAGTATTTACTAAAGTGGTGAAATGAGTGTTTCATTTTACCATCAGTGTTTCAGTGGTCTTTCTACCAACTGAATGTCTATGTTTATGTAAACATTGGGTACTTTTTGTATTATATTTAAGAACTGAATGTCAGTTTGTGTGTTTGCACTGGAAAATGAACGATGTAAAAGCAGGGTTCAAACTCTCTCGTCAACTTGCGCGCAAGCCATGAATATCAATTAAAAACATTGTAATATAAATTAAATATGCTAAAACACACGATTTATTTATTAATTGATTATTCAAATCATGTATAGGTCATTCAAACCCATGAGAGTACATGCTTTCTCAAACTAACAAGTCGAGTTTTCCGTTTAGACATACACGTTAACAATAATAGAGCTAAGGATAGAACAGATAGAGACGAAGCACATCTTTCAATGATTCTGAACATCTTTCTCTATTCATGTGTGTCTAGACCGGACAGCTAACTCCCAATCGATCTGAACAAGCAGAAAAGCTATCGGTTGAAATGAAGTTAATAGGATTTGTGAAGGAGACAGACTGAACCGATCTTTATCTAGCTCTGTGCACTGTCAGACACAATTGATTGATACACATTCATGTTTCAAACATCTTTTTTTGCAGAATATAAACGGGATCAGCTGATTTGTTGAAAACAAAAATGTCATCTTGTGCAGCAGAGTGTGTAAATCATGGAACATTTCATAGCAGCCACACACTTGATTGACAATGAGTGAGAATATATTGTATTTCCGAATGCTTTCATGAGGTATTTTCATGATGGAGATAAACAGCATTATGGTGCTTATGGCGATATGCTTTTTTCATTGAAGTTTTGTTTGACTGACGTATCATCCTTTTGACATGAATATAAATATCAAAGTCACTAAATGGAAGTATGAGGTTAAAACTATCAAATGAATCACTCATTCCAATAAGAAATACAGTGAATAGTGGAAGATAACGTTTGAAAGAACGTAATCATCACACTATGTGTTTCTTGTGTCATAATTGAATATCGAATGTTCAGCACACCAACTGGAGGAACTGAAAGTTGATTAGCAATGCTTTTGACATGAAAGTGTCCAAATGTCTTTTTCATGGTAGATGATAATTCCGCATTTACAGAAATTCGCTGGTCAGTCATGTCCCCAGAGCACCCCTAAAAGAAATAGAAGAATTTGTTACGTGTTATTAAAGCGTTATGTCGAGGTCCGTTGGTCATGTGGTAAACTATTGGTTTAGTCAGTGGGACGATAGTTGCCTTACTCTGAGGGCGTTGGTTCGAATCCCGCAAAGGACTCGGACCGAAAAAGTACAATAATTTGTACTATTGAAGGTAGTGTTATCCCAAATATAACCAAGTTATCAGCCAGAGAAAATTAAACTGAGAAGAGCAAGAGAACACGCAAATGTCAGGATGTCATGTTGGAACCGAATACTTTTCTCCACGAATCGATATTCAGATGTTTTAGTAATAAAATGTGAGGACTCCAACATGAGAGGTATCATAGTTTTTGTTTACAGGTGACTGACAAATAGCTATACCATGACAGTGTTTGAAGAGTTAATTATGTTCGCAAATGGCAGCAGAATTCTTTAAAAGAAGGCTGGTACTCATGTATCCACAGATTATTCAGACTGCCATTAAAATACCACGTGAATGTTTTTTTTTTTAAAAACCAAAGTTATTTTAACACAATAAAGCCATTTTCCCATTTGCACTCCAGAGTAATGTGACCTGAGCCGTATTAAGAATCCTTGGGACATTTTTGGTAAAAGAGTTACTTGGAAAATTACTTTTTAAGCCAGGAGGTCTGGAATTTGGTGGAGTTATTTTGGTATTTGTCTGAAAGGATGCCTGCCATAGTCGAATATATGTCTAAACTGACAACGACTGATACCAACTAGTGCTTTATAGATTTGTTAACTGTACTCAATAGCCATGTAAACATATCACTTGTAACAGGCTTTTTGATCAGTAGCTATAAGAACTTCAAATCATAGCAGTAACGATTGTTGGAAGAAACCATGAAAGAGAATATGCAATACATTCATGCGACTTTGTTCAATATTCATAGAACCTTACTGCTGTTTCCCCAGCTTAATGGGTTATTTGCTGTTAATGATGTGTATGAAAACTTCATTTTCTAAAGAGAAATTGGCAAAAGCTCTCAAGAATATTCTCTGTAGAAGATCGATTAAGTCTTTGAAACATTTCGAAATGGATAATGAGAAAAAGTTGACAGGAACAATTGACAGGAATTCTTCAAAACACGTCTTTACACTCAAGTGTTACTTTAGTGCGTGTGAAGATAATGTATATATATAATAGACTGATACTTGCCAATTTCAAACTTTAAGGACTATAATATTTACTTTTCTTAGCAGTTTCTATAACGAATTGTATTGATAAGAATTTACGTCTTTGTAATAATTAAATAAATTGTAACAAAGAATATGCATGCATAGAGGTGGTAAGAAGTGGCGAAAAAAAATCAAACTTTCAAACTTAACAGGAGTTTCTGAGTGTAATGTAGATCTGAAAAGTGCTAACCATAACCATTGCAAGACTGTAAGTATTTGAAATGGCACCAAAACCAAAAGCTCAGGTAAATCTACAATGACAATGTTAGATATGAGCTTATCTAACATATATAGAAAACAGTGGACTCTCAAAGAAACTTGAAACAGAACTTCCTTGTACTAAGAAAAACAAGAATCCATTGACAAACACAACACAACAAAACTGGCAGAACTGGAGAACACAGTGCTAAACCACACATCAAGCATGCCAAGAGACATTGCAAGAGAAATACTAAACAGGGAGCAGCGGAAACAGAATTTTATATTGTTGAACATCCCGAGAGTGAGGACATATTGGGCAGAACAAGACAAGCAATTCACACAGAAGGTTTTTGATAAGGAAATAGGAATAAATCCGGAAATATCGAGACCGACAAGATGAGGAAAAAGGATAGAAGGTAACAGACCACTAAAGGTTTCACTGGATAGCAGCGAGTCAGTAACAGAAGCCATCAGAGCTTCTTCATAGAAAACTACAAGACACCCAAACCTCATTATCAGCAATATAACTATCAAACATGATATGACCCCTTTGGAGAGGGAAGAGATGCGAGAGTTAATGCCACCCTCGATTTTGGCAAGATTTCACCCTATGAAATTATCATTTTAATTGGACTTTTATTGAACAATTGCGAAAAGGAAATTATCTCAGGCACTGAGTTGGCAGAACTGGGTATCTACTAAGCAGGATTGTTTTACAAGGAAATTGGTTGAAGAACTGGGTATCACTACAGTGTCGTACGCTGTCTAGTGAGGAAACATGTCCAAACAAATAATGTGAGGGACCGTCCCCTTCTTTTAGACTCTGTTCAACCACACTTCAAAAAAAGGCCTTATTACCTTAACGAATAACATACTAACGATTTACACAGAAATAACAGTAGGCTTTGGTGTGTGGAGTATGGATTACTACAAACGCGAGTTATATACCCAGGAACAGCAGTACCATATGGTGGAGGATCAGTTATAGTGTTAGGTGTAAGTTGGGTATGGTGAGACTATAAACTACTTGCAGGCACTCACTGTACCAAGGGTTGCTGTATCCAGCCGTTATAGTTATCGATCATTTTGATGACCACAGACTTGCCACTAGGTCACTCTTGATTGATGATAATGCTCGACCTCGACCTGAGTTGTGATCCAACATCTGGAGAAGAATGGTGTTACACCACATTGTACACCTCAAGGCCCATTTAACCCATTTGCTGATAGTGACGCCATTCGCCGTCTCTACGCGTGGTCTCTCACACCCAGGGTCGCCTTTTGGCACTGTCTTTTTTGTGTGTTGTCTTAACGAGAGACGTCAATCAGGGCGCTGACTTACCCCTCATTATGCCCTTGATATAACGAGAGACGCCGTTTGGCCTATACCCACTGGGCTGATTGAGAATATGCTTTGATTAGTAAGTTATTCACGGCGGTATTACATCTTCACACATCATATCATGTATTCACAAACGTTTAACAAATCATTGCGTGTCGGGCTCGTCTGGAACAAACAGACTTACATAATAGTGTTATCTGAAACTCAAATTACCGTCTGCAAACAATCTAACAACCCAATTGAGAGATCAAGAGATATAATCAGCTGGCAATCCATGTTGCACTTGGTCGAAATTACAAGGTGTGGTCAATATCCGAGATAATCTGTTCTTGTGTTGTTACAATATAATGTTTTCACGCTAGGCAATGCGCTAATCCGATGAGATGATGTTGATATTTTACAGGATGCTAAACATTTACATCCTGAAATAAACATTTAACTTGATTAAAGGTATGCTTGTGTTTTGTGTTTGTTATTCGTATGTTTTCACTTTTCATTTGTTTTTTATACTATCACACATGCTTATAATGATAATTTTACATCAACTGATCAATTATAAAACTTAATATTTGAGTCCAACTAGGTCTTATAATAATGCATGTGTGTGTGTTTGTTTTAGCATTCTTAAATATCTATTCTGTAACATTAATTTTACAATTATACAATTCCTTTGCGAAATAATAAGTATAGAAATGATCATGGGTCAAACATTTATCTACGGAAAGAGACGGAAGGAGTTAATATTAACACAATTAACTTGACCCGAGTGTTAAGATTTTAAAAACTCGTTTCGATGTACATGTATATATATATTACACATATTACACTTTCATAGGTATAACATCGCCTCTCGGGTATCAGTGGTTCCAATAAGAACCTTAGTGGTCTAGTTATGCATGCTACACTGTTTGTATGTAACACTGATGTATGATTGGTCCACCAGACACGTGTTTTTGACAATTGCCAGTGACAAGTCACGTGCATCAAGTACCACCCTTCTTCTACTTGTCAAAACAGGATCGTTATCCCGTGATCCGCTCTACAGGTCACTCGTTGTTGTTGTTAGAAAACAATAGCGTTTTTCAACTATATTTCATATTCATTATTAAGATAAATTACGATATCTCTGTATAATAAAATAGTAAGCAAAGTCTTACAACAGGTAATAAAAATAAAACTAATCTTATAGGATATAAGAATTATTAGCATGATCAACTTCGTTATTTAACAGTTGCGACGTTCACAGGTAGTTCACTCTTTGTTGTAATTAGATAACAAGAGTGTCTTTCAATCCTCCTAATTCATATTCATTGTTCAGATAAACTAACGATCAAACGTGTAATATAAATAAAATAATGTTTATTCCCTTCCAAATGAAACACTCTCATCCTGGGGCGATCTAGCAAAGCGAGGCTTTTGCCTACGGGAAGACCCTCAGCAAAGGCCTCTCTTTGCTAGAACGCCCGAGGATGATAGTGTTATCCATAACATGTACATATGCTCTGGTTAAAACCTATTTGACCAAATTAGCTGACGGATTTGTAGAAGTAACCCTCCCCCACAGAGCTTGAGTGAAATGGACACGGCAGGCAGTTATTCCCAAAATAAACAATCCAATAGGCCTTTGAATTTATGGTGGTATGATGTATGCTGGACGAGATGGCAGCATACGTTATTGGTATCTTGTTGTTCCTAAGACATTGCCTGGGTCTATTCAAGAAGGTTTTATCATGTTCTTATAATACATAAATGGATATGTGATGTTGTTTAAATTTAGCCATGTTTTTTGTGTGTTTTTGCCCACGTACTCACCTTGAAAACCACTTATTCAACGAAAAAACAATCTGTCAGTGTCCGTTCTTATACAATTTCCTTTTGTCAACATTCAGTTCTCAGTAGTGTGGCTTTGATATCCAGTCCCATGAGAAAGGTCATGGGGTATCAAATGTATTAGTGTACATTTATGCCATTCGACAGAGGTTCATATGGAGTTTATAAGAAAACAGAAGCTACAGCTAAGTAGCTATAACTCAGGTTTGTTGATATCAATAAGCATGCTGTGAAGTCTAAATCGAAGCAAAACTTTTTTCATTCACCTGATAACAGTTTCCATGAATACACTATTGAAGGTACATACACAATACATATTATTGATGACAGTGAAAACCGAGAAAAAAACAATAAAAAGGGAAAGAATTACCAGATATCAATGATAATTATAGGGGTCAATTGACAAAACTTCTTTTGAAATTAAAAATGACGTCTCATGTTATAACATTTCAAATGCATGTAATAACTGACAATAGTTATCAAAGTCATCAAAATATATTTCTCATAAACATTTATTTGAGAAAAGACAAAAAAGTGTGAAGTTGTAACATGTTTGGCAACCTTTATTTGAATCAGTTATACAGCAGTTCTACGTTCATTTTGAGTTGAAATCTACCAAGCAAATAATTTTAAAAGGTAATCAAGCAATTTCAGTCACATGTTCCTAATATCTATCTTCAATGTTCCATATATGTGACTTGAGAATAGAAGGTTAGAGAATTAAGAAAGTAACGTTTAGTTTGCATTTGCACTCCAGCGGTAGAGAAGCAACCCTCTACTAAAGCAAAATAACAGTGAAAACCTTACATATATTTCAATTGAAAATCATTGTTTTTTTAAACATATTCAGAAATTGAAACATTCTAGTTATGATAAAATATCAGTAATATATCGAAAATATCAGTCGAAACAACAGTTCAAGGGCAATAACTCCGGAAAAAAAATCACAACATTATTTTTCGTACTCCATCAAGGTATTGATAGCCTCAAACACACCAAATTTGGTTATCCTATATTAAAAAGTGTCTGAGATATCGATGCCCTTAAACTACACATCTCATTTGGAGATACCGTGAACAGAGTAAATATATACAGTAAAAGGGCAGTAAATCCAGAAAATATAAGCACACGCTTCTTATTTTCGAACTCAATCAAGCAGATGCATAACTACCATGTAGCACAAAAAGCAAGTACTTACACTTTGAAAATAAAAAAAAGCGTTTTTGGAAAAAATTAATTTTAGGTTTTTGTTATTTTTTTCTGGAATTTATTGGTTACATTCGTCAGATAGCAATATGACTTAACCAACCAATGTACATTCGTTTTAGAACTCTTTTAATTGACTTAGGGGTATTATTCAGCCATTGGTAACACTTATTTACATTTTTGTAGAACATTGTGCTACAGCGCCTTTAAGCTAGAAGAATAAGGATTGTGAATAACCCTGTCCAGGACAAAGTATTTAATTGAGAGGTGTAATAGAGCTGGTGTGTGACAATTGATCATCATTACTGTTTGTAGTGTTGACCTCATCTTCCTTCTCTCGGAACAATGCCATAATGAACATGCTTAAACACTTGTGCTAAATGAAGAAGCATATCACCATCAATGTCATGTTTGTTGATATCAGTTCCCTTATCTAGTCTATATATAAGAGAAGTGATACAATATCATCATGCCCATAACCACATGCGTCCTGAAGAGGTGTTCTTCTAACACTGTTTCTTGTGTTGATATCAGCTCCCTTCTTTATGAGAAGTGACACAACATCAACATGCCCATTAAGACATGCATCATGGAGAGGTGTATTTCCAGCAATGTGTGGTGTGTTGATATCAGTTCCTTTCTCCAGGAGAAGTGACACAATATCAACATGTCCATTACGGCATGCATCGTGAAGAGGTCTATCGCCATTTCTGTCTGTTGTGTTGATATCAGCTCCCTTACTTACGAGAAGTGACACAACGTCAACATGCCCATTATGACATGCATCATGAAGAGGTGTAGAACCAGCATGGTTTGTTGTGTTGATATCAGTTCCTTTCTCCAGGAGAAGTGACACAATATCAACATGTCCATTACAGCATGCATCGTGAAGAGGTCTATCACCATCTCTGTCTGTTGTGTTGATATCAGCTCCCTTACTTACGAGAAGTGACACAACGTTAACATGCCCATTAAGACATGCATCATGGAGAGGTGTATTTCCAGGAATGTTTTGTGTGTTGATATCAGTTCCTTTCTCCAGGAGAAGTGACACAATATCAACATGTCCATTATGGCATGCATTGTGAAGAGGTCTATCCCCATTTCTGTCTGTTGTGTTGATATCAGCTCCCTTACTTACGAGAAGTGACACAACATCAACATGCCCATTATGACATGCATCATGAAGAGGTGTAGTACCAGCATGGTTTGTTGTGTTGATATCAGTTCCTTTCTCCAGGAGAAGTGACACAATATCAACATGTCCATTACGGCATGCATCGTGAAGAGGTCTATCGCCATTTCTGTGTGTTGTGTTGATATCAGCTCCCTTACTTACGAGAAGTGACACAACGTCAACATGCCCATTATGACATGCATCATAAAGGGGTGTAGAACCAGCATGGTTTGTTGTGTTCATATCAGTTCCTTTCTCCAGGAGAAGTGACACAATATCAACATGTCCATTACAGCATGCATCGTGAAGAGGTCTATCACCATCTCTGTCTGTTGTGTTGATATCAGCTCCCTTACTTACGAGAAGTGACACAACGTCAACATGCCCATTAAGACATGCATCATGGAGAGGTGTATTTCCAGCAATGTTTGATGTGTTGATATCAGTTCCTTTCTCCAGGAGAAGTGACACAATATCAACATGTCCATTATGGCATGCATCGTGAAGAGGTCTATCCCCATTTCTGTCTGTTGTGTTGATATCAGCTCCCTTACTTACGAGAAGTGACACAACATCAACATGCCCATTATGACATGCATCATGAAGAGGTGTAGTACCAGCATGGTTTGTTGTGTTGATATCAGTTCCTTTCTCCAGGAGAAGTGACGCAATATCAACATGTCCATTAAAGCTTGCACCATGAAGAGGTCTATCGCCATACCCGTCTGTTGTGTTGATATTAGCTCCCTCATCTACGAGAACTGACACAATATCAACATGTCCATAAAAACATGCATATTGAAGAGGTGTATTACCATGTTTATTTGTTGTGTTGATATCAGTTCCTTTCTCGAGGAGAAGTGACACAATATCAACATGTCCATGATAGCAAGTGGCATGAAGAGGTATATCACCATAACTATCTGTTGCGTTGATAACAGCTCCTTTATCTATGAGAAGTGACACAACGTCAACATGCCCATTATAACATGCGTCATGAAGAGGTGTAGTACCAGCATGGTTTGGTGTGTTGATATCAGTTCCATTCTCCAGGAGAATTAAAGCAACAACAACATGTCCATTACAACAAGCTAAATGGAGAGGTTTAGCATCACCCTTCTGTAATTTTACTGTGACATCTGCACCTTTTTGAAGCAACATCTTCACAACAGACCCATCGCCATCTACTCCATACAAGCAGACATTGAAAATAGGAGTCCTTCCCTTTTTGTCTGATTTGTTGACATTGACATCTCTCATCAATAATTGTCTAATAACACCTTGAGAACGTTTCTGAGTGGAAATTAACAGTGGTGTTTGATTGTCATTATCAGTGACTTCGAGGTTGATATCCTTGTACCTCTGAAGGAGAAATTCCAGAGAAGAGACAGAAGAATGTTCACAGACACCAAGCAGTGCTTCTCTCTGCTCCTCTTCTGTCAGCTCCACATACTTGTGAACGTACCTCAGTATCTTGTCAGAGCCACTCTTTGTCATCAAGAACAGAAATGATTTGTTTGACTGTTTGTCCAAAATGTTAACCAGATTATTCTTTTGCTTGGACAAAATCAATGTATTCTTTGAAGCAATAAGGTTTTCCACAAACCTGGAAACAAACCCTTCATCAAGAAACGAAGGATGTGATACAACTTGTCCAATGTTGTTTTCTTCAAATTCTTTCTGAAATCTTTCAAGTAATACATTTTCAAAGGAGCTGTCAACCAACAAAGTGTGGTGAATGTGAACTGTGTTTTCCTGTTGTAGACCCTCCACTCTGACTCTCTCATTGAGGAAGGACAAACTGCAGTGACATAAAACAAAAAAAGGGTTTTTCTGACAAATAACAAAAGCAGCACTATCATAAACAGAAGGATGATGAAACTCAATTGTTCTACCGTTGGAAGTCAGGTAAGTGTCTTGCAGTGACTGTGCTTGAGAGGAATATTGGTATTGTTTTTCATGATCTTCAATACTTTTCAAAATTAATGATCCATTATTCCTCAGCATTTCTCTCAACAATGGACCTGTTATAGAATCCTTCATGAGGGATTCCATAGATTGGTTAAGAAAGTCCAATGGCTTTGAAAAGAAATGTTTCATATTCAGTCGACTGTTTTCAGAGTACATTGCTGCGAACAATCTGCAGCAGTGAGGGAAGCCATGTGCCGAGTCCAATTTACACACCTCTTTGACAAGCTTGGTGTCAATGGTAACTTTATAATGTTCTGCATGATACTTCCATATCTTCATCCTTTCAGAAACATCATGTTGAGCTTTAGTCAAATTAATAACATTGTCCTTCCCGAGAATTAATTGTTTATACTTTCCCATGTCCTCACTTGCTTCTTTCAGAACACTTAATCTACAGATCAGGATAACTGTCAGTTCTGGTCTTTTTTTGTTCTGGGCTGCAAGTGACTTATATTTGTCTTCCAGTTTGTGTTCAGACAGAGCGAGCACATCACTAAGGACAGTCTGCCACTTCTTAATGCTATCACGATCATAAGAGAGGCCACCAAAGATGTCATTCATCATAATCACAGACTGTTTAGCTTCCCTCACCTTGAAGTAGTCATCAGGAGTTTTAACATCAAACACCTCCCTACCTCTGTCATGGAGCTGTTTCAGAACCAAATACCAAGCTGTAGTTTTGCCCTCACCAGGACATCCTGTGACTGTCACCAATCTTTTACCCTTGGTGATTTTGTTGAGGATACTCCCAGCAGCTTTAGTCATCACCATACCTGCTGTCCATTTTTTATATGAATCCTCTGTCTTTCCTGGATAACATAGATATCAAAAAGGTTTGTTTTTCATGTAATCGTTACTATTAATATTTTTATTATTATAAAATGTGACAGACTGACTTTTGTCATCACTACTATTTCTCAAAAGCTAGATTCTGTAAAATCTATTTTTTAGGTATCTCACACCTCAGCAGTCAGGGTTTGTAACATTCATCAAAACTTATCATAGCAAACATGTTGCCTTAAAGATCTGGTGAAATGCATTTTTCTCAAGAATGACAGATGAGTATCTCTACGTATATTGTATATCGGAATCAATTGAGCATAAAATCGAGACAATATATACTTACAATTGATTATTTAGACGATTTTAATTTTACTTATTTTAACAATACCGCGATTTATGTCTGGAAACGTTTTGAGAAGAATCATTGATACGTGACTGATTAACCACAGATGACGGATCATCTGTGACCAGCGGACCAACACGCTCAGTGCAGCCTCTTTAATTAATTAATGATGATTATCACTGCCGCTAGATGAATTTATGAGTTTGATAAATCGCCAAAAACACATGTTTATGCAATAATTATGTACTTGTCATCTGCGGAATTACTTAGTTGGATATCTTAACATTCGCTAAATAGAACATTTAAGTTGTTTGATTGAAGATTTGTTAGTGAAATTAACAATCAAAATGTTGCGAAATTACGTTGAATTATGACTATCGCCGAAAATCAGGTTACTACAGTGACGTCACAGAAGTCATCCCTTCAGGGGCCACACCCCTGCAGACTTTCATTCTGGTTGCCCGGGTTAAATTAGGCGGGGTTTTTTAAAGTCGTATTAAAATAATTTATGGACCGATTTCAGAAATTTTAAATCGAGCAATTGTCAAATTAACATCCTATTTTCAATGAATCCGATTTTGACCATATGACATTTCACCTATCCTTTAAATCAACTTTCACAACAGAAACCCAAGGAAACATTGTTTAGAATTAAATTGTTATTTGGAAAGTTCGGCTTCGGATCAAGAGGTCCGTGGTTCGAATCCCGCCAGGGGCACGGGAACTTTGTCTGCAGTAGAGAACTGTTCTACACGCAGTTAGGTTTTGGTGCAATGCTACTCTGAATTTCAGCGTAGTACCACCCATGGTTCGCTAGTTCCAGCCATTTTCATTGACATTTTCTCTCTCAGAACTACTGCACCCTGAAAGTCGAACGTTTCTGGAGAGGTACCTCACACTTCAGAGTGTATTCAGTTAGTCTCATATGGTCTCCCTCAAATATAATCACGACAGACATTTATATCTGAAACCTGTAAAAATGCTTCTCTGAAATCAGTTGAGTAATTTTAAGAAAAACATCTTTGCCAAATGAATATTTGTTTGTACATTTAACCTTGATCAAGGCGGGATAGCGCAGGGATAAGCGCGTTCGGTTTCGGATCAAGAGGTCCATTGTTTAAATCCCGCAAGGGGCACGGCAACTTTGTCTGCTGTAGAGAACTGTTCTACACGCAGTTAGGTTTTGGTGCAATGCTACACTGAATTTCAGCGTAGTACCCCCCATGGTTCGCTAATTCCAGCCGATGCTCGCAGGTTTCAGCGCAAAGCATAGCCACATGGCGATGCGGGCTTTCTCCCTGCCATAATACTAGCAGCCGTGATATAAGTGAAATTCTCTTGAAAGCGGCGCACACCAACTCACTCACTCACTATTTGGAAAGTATATCCATTTTTGGTGATAGTCAACTTCTGCAACTTCAGTTACCAAAATTCATCTTTCAGTATTTTCCTCAATATTTTATTTTCCTTTCATAGCCGGAAAGACCACATATGCTGATTTAAGTTCAAATAATATCACTTGACTAGCAAATTTATACAGTCAAGCCGCAATAGTCCGGCCACCGATAATCCGAATCTCGCAGTATGCGAACGGTAGCAAGCTGTAACCAAATTAACCTCTATATAAACTCATTAAATGCTGATTCATTAATCCGTTGATTCCGTGTCCGAATCTGAACGCCAATTAGCCGTAACGGATTAGTTAATTACAACTATTTCTGCTTCATTAATCCGGTGGTTCATCAAAAGCGGTCGGGTAATCAGTAAACTTCAATGACAGTTGATTGACACGGGGTTTGAGCGTGTCAATAGTTTGTGATTTTAATAGATTGTAATGTCTTACATGTGTGTCAGTAGTTTGTGATTGTAATAAATTGAAATTTCTCATTTTGTGTGATAGTTTTAAATACGCAGCGTGTCAAACTCATGTGATATTCTAAATACGTTCTCGTCTGTCTGTAGAATCAAAGGGTATCAACACCATCATGGTTGGTTCATTTCAGTAGTCCAAACATTTCACTATCCGAACGTTTTTTATGAAAAACGGAAGCGTTCGGATTATTGAGACCTGACTGTACCCTAATGACAAATATGTGATACTGAAAATCAAGCAACAGCATTTTACATGTCAAGAAACCAAAATTACAATTACAACTTACTTTGATCAAGTGAGGCACGTCATTGTTCGGTTTTCGATCATAAAAACAATATATTGTCCCTATACTGAATGAAATACGACCTATTCAATGGCTCTTAAATGGGTGAAGGAGTGGAATATCTTTGAATTCATAACTTTTATTGGAAGAGTGTTTTATGTAGATAACTGCATTGTTATCAAACAAATGATAGTAGACATCATTTACAAGATGGATACATGGGGATACATCTTCGAGCTTTGATAAAGTAAGAATAAGGCGAAACTTTATGATATTTAAAACTGACACAGGTATATGGGGAAGGCTACCGGAAAAGGGACCACATGGTCGATCCTGGTTTAGGAGATATTGGCTCTGAAAGATTTTGTGTGCATTAAATTTGATATTTTCATTTTTTTAATGCTAGTGCAATAATAGTTCATTAACATCTCTTCTTTAGTTTCAAAATCTCCAATTGCCTTTTTTGCATCTATAAAATCATGAAAAAAATTGATATTAAAAGGTACCAAAAAGGTGCCACATGGTCGGAGCAACTGTTTATGCTGCATATCACTTTATTTTGAAGCTGCCGAGTTGTTGGTCTAGCAAATATTTTACGGTCGCATCTTTGAGCATGGGTTATTGCTGTTTGCAGTGTAACAGCGTTCTCTGTGACCGCCACTTGGCAGGTACATACTTCCGGAGTAGTATGTTTATACTAGTCAGCATTTAAACGTCAATAAACCAACATAGATACCACTATGCGATTGTAAATCTGGTTTATATATGTCAGGAACAATACAAATAAAGTTGTACATGTATATCATTTATATTATTGATTGATTCAAATAGTTTGTTTAGATGAAATAAACACACGTGCTTTATACGACAAAGTGGTCCCTTTATAAGAGAAATTGATTTCGTTTTGTTCATTGTGATTTACCTTCAATAAGCTTTTAAATCGAAATATGTCTTCTTAATTGTATTATTGTGATTTGATTTTCAGCTTGATCGCGACTTTCAAAAGAATTGTATGCTGATTTGGTGGTTAACACTATCCTGCAAAGTAATGTAGAATATATGCGCAACATTTTAACAGAATCGGGTCAATAGTTTTGCAATAGGTTAGATTTCATAAAAAATTACTAAGTTCAATATATAGAAATATACGTTAACATGCAGAAATTCGAAGAAGAATGTGTTGTTTGACATTGCGTGAGTAGACCCTGATGTAGAATAGTTTTGCAAAATTTCAACAAAATCGGACGAGTAGTTCTGTAGTTTTTCTCTAATAGGTCACACTAAGTTCAAAATATATAATATAAATTGGAACAAAATAATAAATTCACGAAGGTCATTTCAACGCGGCAATGGAGTCCACTGAATTAAGTAGAAGACAATTGCCAAATTTAACAAAATTGGATGATTAGTTTTTCTCTCATAGGTCGGACAAGATTATGGACATCGGACAACGGAATCGTTGGTACTTCTGTATAATCTCGGTCGGTGGTACAATACAGTTCACAATTAAAGTTAACATATTTCGTTTTTCAACTATTCTATAACAATATATATTATTTTCGTGTTTTGGTTTATCAACGTGCTTTATAAGCTAATGACCTTATGCTAATCTGGAAGAAAAAGGGACCAAATCGACCATTACGCATGCACGTGCATATTAACAATAAGCAAAAAACTTTTGTTCAACACACACATACGTTCACACCTGTTGAAACAAATTCTGATAACTCAGCGTAACTTCGTGTTTGATAATGTTTTATGGTTAAATGAATACAAACAACAGTTGTAAGCCAGGTTTTCTCATTTTCATAGTCCCAGATAATTTTGACCCTACCACTCTTTAACTGACCATAGCTTTGCCATTTTTCATCATAATTTGATGATTATTTTTGTATTTTAAAGAGTAGACATAGTTTTTTATGAACCTGTGCCTAACTCAATACCGACCAGGTGGTCCCTTTTCCTGTAGCCTTTCCCATATCTTCATATTTTGCATAAACATGTTACAAAACGATGTCCGCCTACTTTTGAGTTTCTGCAAATCAGTTGGTGGACCTTCCGTCTCTGGTTTACTCTTCGTCGGAGGAGGAGGAGGAGTAGGTCCAACACAAAGTTGTCCACCAACTGTCACTGCTTTCGGCTGGTGGATGTCAGTCCTTGTCATATTGATGTGGACTGTAATGAGGATCATTTTCAAAACCTCAGGGACATCCACAAATGATTAAATATTTAAAAAAAATAGAAACATTTTCTCCGTGGCTCAGGTTTTTGGTGGTTAGAAGTTGAAGGCTTACACTTTACAAAAAAATTTAAAATACTCTCATGATTTCACACAAATCCTTGTATCAACTTGAAAATAGTCTGTCATCAAAATGGTATAATTCGTATACACAATTGAAACAAGCGTTTGCCACTAAAAATATAACATTGCAATCCATTGCAAAACATTTCACAAGTGTACCTTATAAACAATAATCAAGTCCTGTTCATACCTTCTTTTGCACCAGTAATTTCTTGCTGCACTGTCTCCAACGAAAAACTATAGTCGAACTCTTTGGCTTTCGTGATCAAGGCGCCAGCCACATCGAGTATCTCATCAGCTGAATTAAAAAGTTTTATGCATGGAAACAAGTTTGCAAGATGCAATATCCTCTATCTGAGCGCTGTAATATCCTTTGTTTAGTCGAATCTTAAAATAAATCTTTTAAATAATTAGGTCATCAGGCCTTCAGGGCCATGTAGGTTTATGGCATACACAAATTGTACAGCGTCTATAGTCTGTCGCGCATCTACAGTTGACTACTGCACCCTGAAAGTCGAAAGTTTCACACTTCAATGTATTCAGTTAGTCTCATATGGTCTCCCTCAAATATAATCACGACAGACATTTATATCTGAAACCTGTAAAAATGCTTGTCTGAAATCAGCTGAGTAATTATAAGAACAAGAAAATAGTGACCATGGCTCACATACCCACCCATCCGCTAATCGTCCATTGAGAATTATAGATGTGAAGGTTACTATGTTTAAAAAACAGCTTCAAGCATCATAATATTGTCCAAAATAATTTTAGGAACTGACTGTTATTACAAAATTCCATTCACCCAGATGTAATATTTTTCAGGTAACTTAATTTTTCCCATTAGGGCATCACACCGGTAATTTGTACCAAGTTCAATTACAGATACAAGGGCTTCATAACTCCGTAAAAAATAATATTTCGCAACTGGACTGTGAACTCGTTGAAGAGTATCATCTGGACTACCTCCATATCAAATTTCATTCACCTAGATGTAATAGTTTCCGAGAAAACTTGTCCCCATTGGAGCATCACAGATCTTTTGGTACTAAGTTCAATTTCGGATTCAAGGGCCATAACTCCGTGAAAAATAATATTTCGAAACTGGTTTTCGAACTCGATAAAGAGTATTGTCATGAGTACTGACAACCAAAATTTCATTCACCTAGGTTGAACAGTATCCGAGAAAACTTGTCCCATTGAACACAATAAAACTAAGTCCAAAAAGTGACGTTTCCATGGAACCCCCCCCCCCCCCCCCCCCCCCTCCCCCCCCCCCCCCCCCCCTTACTTCGTAATAAAAACATCTTTGCCAAATGAATTTTTTTTGTACATTTAACCTTGATCAAGGCAGGATAGCGCAGGGATAAGCGCGTTCAGCTCCGGATCAAGAGGTCCATTGTTTGAATCCCGCCAGGGGCACGGCAACTTTGTCTGCAGTAGAGAACTGTTCTACACGCAGTAATGTTTGGTTGCAATGCTACACTGAATATCAGTGCAGTACCACCCTTGGTTCCCTAGTTCCAGCCGTTCCTCTCAGGTTTCACCACAATACACAGCCACATGGTGTTGTGGGCTTTCTCCCTGTAATAATACTAGCAGCAGTGATATAAGTGAAATACTCTTGTGTTAAACCCCAAATCACCTCACCTCACCTTGTTCCACTTTAAATGGCAGGGTTTTCTTCCTCAAACCTTCTTTCGACTTCTCTTCATATACGAGTGATGTAAGGGAGCTCAACACTTCATAATACAATATGTGCATCTCTCACCGATACGGTTGCATCATCTCTTCCTCATCCATCTCACAACCACGGAACTGTGTGAACTTCTTGCATGATTGTTGGTCATGTTCCGCTTGTTTAACCTCTAACTGTGGTTTACTGGAATTTCTTATATATCTCCTTATATTTTAGAAATAGCATATGACCGCAGCTTTGCCACATTTAGATGTGATTAATGTGGGTAACCCGTAGTAATTATCTTTTACTGCTAAATTTTGTTCTAACGTTACAAATATAAATTTGTGGTGTGGTATTTTGATACTAATCCACGTTTGCAATGCAGTTTTTAGTAGTAACCATTCTATTACAATAATATGTGCGAAAATCAAGCATCTTCATGTCAATAATTAGATCAATGATGTATAAGATGTATGAATAATACTGTATGTCACATATATCACATTATATATCACCATAGGTCATAAAATGAAAACATACAAATTTCACTAAGGTGACAAAATCCCCCGCTGCAAGTTATTACTTCAAAATAAAAAAGACAAGGTCACCATAATCTACTGTGCCCTGCATGTCTAGATAGGCTAGATAGAAGTTATGCTGTGATCTTTTAATGATGTTAAGATCACCAAGCTCTTTGACTGCACAATGAGAAACTATATATTCAGCAATCAAAGTCCTGTGACAAAATTATTTTTAGTGTACAAATGAACCAAAAACGGGTTCATGGGCAGTACGACAGAGTATCCAAATGCATCCCGTCAAGGCAATGTTTACAAGAGAAATTTTCATTCCCGATAACGACACATTGAAGGTGTGCAACCAGAAACAAACATCATCATTCTCAGCAGAAAAATTATGAAAAGGCTAGCTGCAAAGGAAAAATGTCCAGTTATTGGAATGCTCCAATCTAGAACTACACAACGAGTATTGAACTTGTGGTAATGCCTTTGTAGGATCCGACCCCAAGTAACCACCCAACATCAAAACATCGAATTTGTCGGATGAACCTCCGGAACTGATTTCAACCACTAACAGTCACAGCAGTATACATCATTTGACTGAGGCTGATTTCATCACAAACGGTTCTTCGACCATTTTGGGATCATAGCACAATGCCAATCAAGACGGCTGATTATGACCTTACAAAATCGCCAATGATGTCTACAGCAAGACAGCATGTCAGATGGACTCAATGTCAGTGAAATCATGTCCTTTTCACGGATGAGTCCAAATTTTCCATGTTCCATGGCCATGTTCGGCTTCACCGTCGAAGTGGCAAACGTTATGCTGACATTAAGTTTGTGTCATGGAAACTGATCAGTTTGGTGGCAGTAGTGTGATGGTCTAGGGTGGAATTATGGCTACACTCATGTCAGATGTCCTTATCATCGCTGGGACAGGGTGACACTACAGTAGAGCAATGTCAGACACCCCTCTTATTGGTTGGAGGCGCAAACCGCCTCCAACCTGATACGCAGTTGGATTTCACGCTATATTACTGTTGGAATATTCAAAATAAACTTTCGACCAATCATGCTTGGCCTCTTCATACTTTGGAAAAAGCATATGACCAACGAACTAGGCTTTAACAAATTTGTAACCACGTGACCATGTGGGTTATCCGAAATAATTATCCCCTTTTACTGCGAAAAGAGATTTTGTCTAAACATCTAAAATAGAAACGACCGTTGTGTTATTCTGAGTCTGAATGTTAGTAAACATAAGATTTTTCAATTCAAAGCCATTTTACACCTTCATGAGCAGACATGTACCAATTCAAGTGCATAATTTCGCACTGCAGTTTCGGAAAATCCAAGAAACTTTACAAGCTAATGTTATACGCGCGGAGAAAGCATATACTAAACGATAATAGTGGTTGTCAATCAACACACCAACCTTCCACTCAGTTAAGATAAGATAAGATAAGATAACACTTTATTACCCAAAAGGGAATTCTTCTCACATCGAACAGAGCATGACATGAAATGTATACCAAATTTATATAATACATGATTATTAAACATAGAATGTTTTTTTAAAAACCCACACATTCACACAACACATATACAACTCGATAAGTTCTAAAATTGGTATTGGAATCTGAAATTTCTCATGCGGACTGTTTATTTAGAATGGAAATACTTGAGGGTATAAATGATTTCCGAGTTCTATTGGATTTGTGAAAAGGCATATTAAAACGTTTTCCGGATGGCAATAGTGAATACTGCCGGAGTGCAGGACATGTGATGGATCTGAAATAATCTTCCGAGCGTGTGATACTATTTTGTCGTCATTTATTGACGCCGGGTGATCAAGGGTGGTACCAACAATTTTTGAGCTATATTAACAATCCTGTTTAATTTGTTTTTATCTTGAAGACTGAGGGAACCGAACCAACATTGCATGCCGAAGGACAAAACACTTTGTACAAAACATGTGTAAAAAACTTTCAATAATTTCACATCAACATCAAATGATCTTAATTTCCTCATAAAATACAGTCTCTGTTGACACTTTTTGTACACAGCTTCAGTGTTACTTTTCCAATTCAATTTATCATCAATAATGGTACCGAGATATTTGTATTTCGACACGATTTCAACAGGAGTATCACTCATATTAATAGGTTCTAACGGGGTTTCCCTGGATCTGAAATCGAATATCATTTCCTTTGTTTTCTTCACATTTATTTGAAGAAAGTTGTCATGGCACCAATTCAACAAATTCGAAATCTCTGATCGATATCCATCTTCATGAGAATCATTTAACACAGCAATGAGAGCAGGGTCATCAGCAAACTTCACAATTGAACAGGATGGATCTTTTGCAACACAATCATTTGTATATGTAATAAATAATACAGGTGACAGCACGCATCCTTGTGGAGCGCCAGTATTGACAGTAACAGTTGAAGATTGACAATTATTTACACGAACAGATTGTGTCCTGTTTGTGAGAAATTCACTTATCCACTTAATGATAGAGGGGTTGACACTCATGTTGATGAGCTTATCAATATTTTCAATGCCAATCAGACTTGCATAATTGTAGGCCTACTCAATGTACTGTTATTGAATTAATGATCGATAGTGAAGCTTGTACATGTATAAGCACATATTGGATAGAACCATATTTATGTCCAAACTGATAGCACCAAGCATGAGGATACCGGGCCATTATCCTTGTATTAAAAAAGGTCCATATGCCTTCCTTCCACAGATGAACAGAATATGCTTCATAATCAATCGAATTGGTACACTTTAAATTTGCAAATGTTTAACAAATGATTGACTGCCTGTTTCAGGGAAAATAGGCCTACATATTCTTATTGCTGGAATCTAACAATTACACAACTGTCAACAACGTTTTGATCAATTTCATAATATAGGCGTACTTCAAAATTGGAGCAAAAGCACCCGGGAGTTGCGCTTTAAAATAAATCGGGGAAGTTGAATGTTCACTTTCATTTTCAAATGATAGATTATATATAATTTTATTTTATTTATGAATAAATAATGTATGTAAATTGAAAAGCATATACACAACTTAATTGATCGAGGTAAAATTCTTTTATATGCGACTTTTGAATTGAATAACTAATTGTGTGATTATTAATCAAAGCTTTTACCCCCAAAAATGACCATAATGCAGGCTTCATTTTGCTATATGTACATATGACATACATATCCTTTTTATAATATATTTTTATTATTATATTTTTTATTAACAAGATGCCTCCAACCATGCCTTTTTAAAGGCTTTTCTTGTTGTTCAATATTTTGTTTTGTTGATGTTCTTCCCTGGGCAATTTAAATCGCCAGACATGTCACCTATTGAGCACGTTTGGGAGGAAATGTAATTGTGCTTGCTAAGCTTACGAAATCCGCCTGTAATGCTGCAACAACAGCAACAACGTCTTGATGAGATCTGGAATACAATCCCACAATGATGTCATATACGACTGATAACTTCCATGCGACGGAGGTGTGTCAAGTCAGCTTGTGGCCATACCTACTATAAGAATGAAACTTTTCATTTTACTAATCATTCAGATTTGTGTTTTACCCTTTGAAATTGAATTGAGATTACGTCATTAGTAGGTCAAATGTCTGTTCTATGTAATGCAAGTGTTTTTTATTAACTTTCCTTTATTATCTGTTTTCCTACAACATTTCTCGTGACGTCACAGGAACTGTTGATGCTGAGTATATATGTTAGATAAGGAGATAATCTAATAAACGGTGCTTGAGATATCCTGCTAACAAGGTTGAAATAGACCTTTAGATAACGTCCAAGGTTACCAACATCTATGGGAACCTTGGTTCCATCCTGGTAAAGTTATTTGCAAAATATGAAAAGACTCCAGTGAAGAGTTCTTTAGTTATCCAATTTTCTAAATACACTACTGAATAATGTCCCCTTTTTCCACGTAGAATGTACACAAACTTATTAAGCGCCTTAAACCACAATTGAAAAATAGAGCCACTGGCTCTATAGCTCATCAGGCTATATACATTAACTAGTTCAAAATGTCTAGGTGAGGGGTACAACAAATAGGAAGAACTTTAAATGGAGAAGATTAAATAGGTCTTAAGGTCCTTGCCCCTCTGATCAATCTTTGAGGCAAGAGATAAAATCCACTACAAATAAAGACACACTTGAAGATTTAATTCATCACTGTTGTATCCTTTAAATGACCCCCCTTTGAAGAGCACATAAAATCTTAAGATTAAAACAGCTTTTCAGGTCATGACCTCTGTGATCTATATTTGGGGTCGCAGGATCTTGAAATCTACAATTAAGAATCTTCATTGGCCAAGGAGTCTGCACACAATTTTTCAGCTCTGTAGACCTTTTGGAACTGGAGAAGAAGATGAAAATACGTTTTTGGGGTTGTGACACCTGTGACCCCATTTGAGGTCACGGGGTCACGAAATCTACAATTTAGAATCCCCATTAGCCAAGGAGTCTGCACACAATTTTCCAGCTCTCTAGAACTTTTTGAACTGGAGAAGAAGATGAAAATACGTTTTTGGGGTTGTGACCCCTGTGACCCCAATTGAGGTCTCGGGGTCACGAAATCTACAATTTAGAATCCCCATCATCCATGGAGTCTGCACACAACTTTTCTGCTCTCTAGACCTTTTGGAACTGGAAAGAAGATGAAAATAGGTTTTTCTGTTTGTGACCCCTGTGACCCCAATTGAGGTCACGGGGTCATGCAATCAACAATTTAGAATCCTCAATAGCCAAGGAGTCTGCACGCAACTTTTCAGCTCTCTAGACCTTTTGGAACTGGGGAAGAAGATTCTTAGATGAAAATAGGTTTTTGGGGTTGTGACGTCTGTGACCCCATTTAAGGTCACGGGGTCACGAAATCTACAATTTAGAACCCCCATTAGCCAAGGAGTCTGCACACAGCTTTTCAGATCTCTAGACCTTTTGGAACTGGAGAAGAAGCTGAGAATAGGTTTTTGGGGTTGTGACCCCTGTGACCCTATTTGGGGTCACGGGGTCACGAAATCTACAATTTAGAATCCCCATTGGCTTAGGAGTCTGCACACAAAATTTCAGATCAAGTGGTTCTGGAAAAGTTTACGGACGCCGGACACCATGCCATGCCATAAGTCCATCGGGCCTTTCAGGCCAGATGAGCTAAAAAAAACATTTAATAGTTTTACCTGAAGAATGCTGCATGCCCTGCACAGTGTTTGTAGATACGGAACCCCCAACAGGATGTATTGAAGGTGAACCAGAACAGGATAGAACAGGACTTGTAACTGCAGATTCAGAGAAAGATGAAACATGACTGGAAGATATTGTCTTAAGATTGGATGTCATCAGTTGATCTGAGCTTGGTGAGGCAATAACTCCTTCGGTTCCAAAAGTATTCGCTGCAAAACAAAACAAAACTGTGAGGATGTTATAGATGACTTGTCATTAAACCGGATGTGTAGAGATCTGTATTAAAATGACTTGTCATAAGGATCTATAGAATTAATTGATGTTAAACCGGATGTGAGGGGATATACAGACGACATAAACCAACTTGTTAAACTGGTTTGGAGGGATCTATAAAATAACTTGCTGTTAAACCTGATGTGGAAGGACCTACAGAAGAATTGTTGTTAAACCGGATATGGAGAAGTGGTTGCTATCAAACTGGATGTGGAGGGATTTATAAAAGAACTTGTTAATAGAACGATGGTGGAGGGATCTATAGATGAACTTGCTATTTCAATGCATGTGGATCAATGTATAAAAGGACTTAACGTTAAACTTGATGCGATGATCATCATGTTTTTGCTATTAAACCGGATATGGAAGGACCTATAGACGCACTTTCTGCTCTTAGAGCTGAAGTTCTTGGTTTTTTTTACCTGAATCGCCTGTGGATTCTCGTCTGGTCTTTGCTGAAAGAGGATCTTGTTCGTTTTCAGGCTCAGATTCCAGTGAGGATCCTGGACTCTCATTTTCACTCATCTCATCACAGCCAACTTCATCCTCTGTTTCTGAATCCATGGTATATATGTTTAAACTGAAACAAGAGTTTGATAAAAGTCTTTAAAGAAATAAAGACAAGAGCAAAGAATCCATCAAAAACGTCATTTTACCATTTTGAGATAGGGAAATAGGTCACCCTTTTTGTCATGTTATATTATGTCCTTCAACTATGATACGTCAAAGATGTATAATCAATGTTATGCATCTGTTGTTCACTTATTTTCTTAATTGAAAAATGATCACTTAAAGGCGCTGTAGCACATTTCTGCATATTATGTTTTCTAAAATGTGTACATTTGTCATTAAAGGAAGGCCAAAATATATTATTTTCTTTTGAATTCTTAACTGCAATTGGTTCATTAGACTTTTTTGTGAAAAATGAGACCCCAAAACATCCATATGTTGTTCCTATATTAAACTAGAGCGACTTGAACTTTGCCGAAAAAATCGTCTGCTTTTCACACGCGAGCAACAAACGAAAAATGGGGCGGGGCTTAGAGAGTTGGAAGATACCGGAAGTGACGTACGTGAATGGACGGGGTGTAAACATTCGCTTACTATTTACAATGGCAAACACTGGGGAATTGGTCAGTTAATCTGTTATATCTACTCTTTGCAATAATGCCACATCGCTGTAATGTCAGTTATCAAGTTTCACTTTACAAATTTCCCAAAATATCGTTATATATATCATATATAATTGATGTGAATAGTGAATGACGGTGGAGTCATAGACGTTCGTAGACATAGGATTACTCAATGCTAATGAGATATAAGATGACACAATGAAACCAATATGATAATATGAACGATGTGTAGTTGAGACAACGAAATAAGATAAGATAGCACATCACAACATCCTGGGTTTTTTTAATGTTGTTAATCAACCGACAACCTAATATACTAACTGTACATTACAACAATCAAAGCAACTCACCACACATTTTAAAACATCAAAAGTACTTGGTTATCAACGATAATAATACGTCTATGAATTCACCGTTTACGAATCCACCGCATCCCCAATGTTACATTTTAGGTTTTAGTTATCACTTATTGACAATAACATTGAATCACTTGTATTTCATTAGATGGTAGCATATCTGAGATCATGATAAATCAGCACCATGTGAGTAACTTACATTGTCAGTAAATAAAATTGAGGAAACAAAACCGATGGCCAAACAAGTTAATAGTTAGTGACCCCCAAATAACAAACGTCTATTACTTCGAGTTCAATATTGTTCGTTGTTACCCAAGAACACGGTTGGTTGTCAGTTTTGGATTACATTCAGAATATAATAGATAATAAAAAATGTTTTCAATCAAATGTGTGGTTAATCAAATCAAATAAAAAAAGCATTGTATTAAAACAGAACTTTTTGCTATTGTAGACTTTCGCCACTTTGACATTTCAGCAAGAGTGTCAATTAATGTAAGAAACTTACCTTATAAACGTATCCAAACGGACAATATGAATATCCAAATGCACATTAAACACAAATTGTAAACCTATAAATCCAGTACTTGGAAACAGAAGATGGTCAAATACTAATCCTCTTTCAGCAAAAGTCTTTTCGCAAATGGCAGATTGAAAACCAAATAGTTATGATGATTTTACACTGAAATGAATTTCATTGGTACATTAATTAATCCAATGTTTTTATTGGATAACTTGATAGAGACAAAACTCGTTCATGTTGTCACTGTCACTAATCACTGCTATAGACAGACAATTACGTAAGTATCACCTGCTTGTGATTACAGGTGTTTTGACACTGACCTATCTCGCCACGGTCCGACAGTGGCTTAATTGCTTTGTCTTCAGGATCAAAGCACAAACAAAGACCAGTAAAAATGAGTGACAACATATTTTGATAGCGATAGATAGAATGAATGAATGAATGAATGAATGAATGAATGATTTATTCTCAAGAAGATCACAAAATGTGACATAGAGAAAATACAACTGTACAGTTTGAGTTACGGGAGCATACGTAGACAGGTTTTTACATAGTTACATAATTTCAGTTGTAATGCTTTATGCTTACAAGACATTAGAGATATAAATTTGTCTAATGATGGGATGTTACAATAGTAGTGTGGAAGAAATGAATATCTAATGTTGTTTAATGATGGACAGTACAACATTAGATGAGCCTCATCTCCAATCGAGTTCTTACAAAATGTACATAATCGTTCTTCTCTACCAACATTATACCATCTACCCGTTTCTATTGGAAGTCTGTGGTTACAAGTTCTGATTTTAGTTAGCCAAATTCGAACATTTAACTGGAAGTGTAATAAATAACTTTCAAGGTATGGAGATAACTTAAATACATTATAATATTGCCCTTTTGAAGATTTTGTTTTACATTCGACCCAGTGTTGAAAAAATTGGTCACATAAAATAGATTTAACGTTACCTTTAAGCCAATTTATATTTGCAAAATTTTGAGATAGCCACACATAATTTAAGCCAGTACCTTCCAAAGTTGTTTTAACAACATTGATAAGTGGTAAATATACATTTGGGTCATTATATTTGTATATATATATATGCGAGTAAAACTTCCGTCTTGGCCATATGTTATGACAGCAGTCCCGCGGTTATTTGTTTAAAACATACTGTAAATTAGTGCAAAATGCACTCAAATTAAGCAGGGCCCGGTCAGTGTAACTATATGAAATCGCTAATTGAATAGTTAGGTTATCCGTTGAGCGAAAATTTGGATTGATTTGATGAAGATTTCTGTCTTATATGAACAGTTAAAAAGTTCCGAAAACGCTTTAAATTATGATTAGCGGCCATATTGAGATGCCTCCACGTAAACAGCTGTATGCAAATAATTTATGGTCCGATTTAAAAAAATTCAAGTTTAGTAATTGTCTAATTGAAACCCCTTCTCAACGAATCTCGCAATTGACCCATGGGTACGACATGTAACCTTTAAGGTTTATATAACATAATGGTATGTTAATGGCTAAAACATCTCATTACACAACCCAATAAGTCGTGTCCATAGAAAACAGTTATCAGTATTCTAAGAAAATGGTGCGATTTATATAGTGACAGTGGTGTGGAACTCTTCAGTGTGAGATGATAGATTATATATAATTTTATTTTATTTATGAATAAATAATGTATGTAAATTGAAAAGCATATACACAACTTAATTGATCGAGGTAAAATTCTTTTATATGCGACTTTTGAATTGAATAACTAATTGTGTGATTATTAATCAAAGCTTTTACCCCCAAAAATGACCATAATGCAGGCTTCATTTTGCTATATGTACATATGACATACATATCCTTTTTATAATATATTTTTATTATTATATTTTTTATTAACAAGATGCCTCCAACCATGCCTTTTTAAAGGCTTTTCTTGTTGTTCAATATTTTGTTTTGTTGATGTTCTTCCCTGGGCAATTTAAATCGCCAGACATGTCACCTATTGAGCACGTTTGGGAGGAAATGTAATTGTGCTTGCTAAGCTTACGAAATCCGCCTGTAATGCTGCAACAACAGCAACAACGTCTTGATGAGATCTGGAATACAATCCCACAATGATGTCATATACGACTGATAACTTCCATGCGACGGAGGTGTGTCAAGTCAGCTTGTGGCCATACCTACTATAAGAATGAAACTTTTCATTTTACTAATCATTCAGATTTGTGTTTTACCCTTTGAAATTGAATTGAGATTACGTCATTAGTAGGTCAAATGTCTGTTCTATGTAATGCAAGTGTTTTTTATTAACTTTCCTTTATTATCTGTTTTCCTACAACATTTCTCGTGACGTCACAGGAACTGTTGATGCTGAGTATATATGTAAGATAAGGAGATAATCTAATAAACGGTGCTTGAGATATCCTGCTAACAAGGTTGAAATAGACCTTTAGATAACGTCCAAGGTTACCAACATCTATGGGAACCTTGGTTCCATCCTGGTAAAGTTATTTGCAAAATATGAAAAGACTCCAGTGAAGAGTTCTTTAGTTATCCAATTTTCTAAATACACTACTGAATAATGTCCCCTTTTTCCACGTAGAATGTACACAAACTTATTAAGCGCCTTAAACCACAATTGAAAAATAGAGCCACTGGCTCTATAGCTCATCAGGCTATATACATTAACTAGTTCAAAATGTCTAGGTGAGGGGTACAACAAATAGGAAGAACTTTAAATGGAGAAGATTAAATAGGTCTTAAGGTCCTTGCCCCTCTGATCAATCTTTGAGGCAAGAGATAAAATCCACTACAAGTAAAGACACACTTGAAGATTTAATTCATCACTGTTGTATCCTTTAAATGACCCCCCTTTGAAGAGCACATAAAATCTTAAGATTAAAACAGCTTTTCAGGTCATGACCTCTGTGATCTATATTTGGGGTCGCAGGATCTTGAAATCTACAATTAAGAATCTTCATTGGCCAAGGAGTCTGCACACAATTTTTCAGCTCTGTAGACCTTTTGGAACTGGAGAAGAAGATGAAAATACGTTTTTGGGGTTGTGACACCTGTGACCCCATTTGAGGTCACGGGGTCACGAAATCTACAATTTAGAATCCCCATTAGCCAAGGAGTCTGCACACAATTTTCCAGCTCTCTAGAACTTTTTGAACTGGAGAAGAAGATGAAAATACGTTTTTGGGGTTGTGACCCCTGTGACCCCAATTGAGGTCTCGGGGTCACGAAATCTACAATTTAGAATCCCCATCATCCATGGAGTCTGCACACAACTTTTCTGCTCTCTAGACCTTTTGGAACTGGAAAGAAGATGAAAATAGGTTTTTCTGTTTGTGACCCCTGTGACCCCAATTGAGGTCACGGGGTCATGCAATCAACAATTTAGAATCCTCAATAGCCAAGGAGTCTGCACGCAACTTTTCAGCTCTCTAGACCTTTTGGAACTGGGGAAGAAGATTCTTAGATGAAAATAGGTTTTTGGGGTTGTGACGTCTGTGACCCCATTTAAGGTCACGGGGTCACGAAATCTACAATTTAGAACCCCCATTAGCCAAGGAGTCTGCACACAGCTTTTCAGATCTCTAGACCTTTTGGAACTGGAGAAGAAGCTGAGAATAGGTTTTTGGGGTTGTGACCCCTGTGACCCTATTTGGGGTCACGGGGTCACGAAATCTACAATTTAGAATCCCCATTGGCTTAGGAGTCTGCACACAAAATTTCAGATCAAGTGGTTCTGGAAAAGTTTACGGACGCCGGACACCATGCCATGCCATAAGTCCATCGGGCCTTTCAGGCCAGATGAGCTAAAAAAAACATTTAATAGTTTTACCTGAAGAATGCTGCATGCCCTGCACAGTGTTTGTAGATACGGAACCCCCAACAGGATGTATTGAAGGTGAACCAGAACAGGATAGAACAGGACTTGTAACTGCAGATTCAGAGAAAGATGAAACATGACTGGAAGATATTGTCTTAAGATTGGATGTCATCAGTTGATCTGAGCTTGGTGAGGCAATAACTCCTTCGGTTCCAAAAGTATTCGCTGCAAAACAAAACAAAACTGTGAGGATGTTATAGATGACTTGTCATTAAACCGGATGTGTAGAGATCTGTATTAAAATGACTTGTCATAAGGATCTATAGAATTAATTGATGTTAAACCGGATGTGAGGGGATATACAGACGACATAAACCAACTTGTTAAACTGGTTTGGAGGGATCTATAAAATAACTTGCTGTTAAACCTGATGTGGAAGGACCTACAGAAGAATTGTTGTTAAACCGGATATGGAGAAGTGGTTGCTATCAAACTGGATGTGGAGGGATTTATAAAAGAACTTGTTAATAGAACGATGGTGGAGGGATCTATAGATGAACTTGCTATTTCAATGCATGTGGATCAATGTATAAAAGGACTTAACGTTAAACTTGATGCGATGATCATCATGTTTTTGCTATTAAACCGGATATGGAAGGACCTATAGACGCACTTTCTGCTCTTAGAGCTGAAGTTCTTGGTTTTTTTTACCTGAATCGCCTGTGGATTCTCGTCTGGTCTTTGCTGAAAGAGGATCTTGTTCGTTTTCAGCCTCAGATTCCAGTGAGGATCCTGGACTCTCATTTTCACTCATCTCATCACAGCCAACTTCATCCTCTGTTTCTGAATCCATGGTATATATGTTTAAACTGAAACAAGAGTTTGATAAAAGTCTTTAAAGAAATAAAGACAAGAGCAAAGAATCCATCAAAAACGTCATTTTACCATTTTGAGATAGGGAAATAGGTCACCCTTTTTGTCATGTTATATTATGTCCTTCAACTATGATACGTCAAAGATGTATAATCAATGTTATGCATCTGTTGTTCACTTATTTTCTTAATTGAAAAATGATCACTTAAAGGCGCTGTAGCACATTTCTGCATATTATGTTTTCTAAAATGTGTACATTTGTCATTAAAGGAAGGCCAAAATATATTATTTTCTTTTGAATTCTTAACTGCAATTGGTTCATTAGACTTTTTTGTGAAAAATGAGACCCCAAAACATCCATATGTTGTTCCTATATTAAACTAGAGCGACTTGAACTTTGCCGAAAAAATCGTCTGCTTTTCACACGCGAGCAACAAACGAAAAATGGGGCGGGGCTTAGAGAGTTGGAAGATACCGGAAGTGACGTACGTGAATGGACGGGGTGTAAACATTCGCTTACTATTTACAATGGCAAACACTGGGGAATTGGTCAGTTAATCTGTTATATCTACTCTTTGCAATAATGCCACATCGCTGTAATGTCAGTTATCAAGTTTCACTTTACAAATTTCCCAAAATATCGTTATATATATCATATATAATTGATGTGAATAGTGAATGACGGTGGAGTCATAGACGTTCGTAGACATAGGATTACTCAATGCTAATGAGATATAAGATGACACAATGAAACCAATATGATAATATGAACGATGTGTAGTTGAGACAACGAAATAAGATAAGATAGCACATCACAACATCCTGGGTTTTTTTAATGTTGTTAATCAACCGACAACCTAATATACTAACTGTACATTACAACAATCAAAGCAACTCACCACACATTTTAAAACATCAAAAGTACTTGGTTATCAACGATAATAATACGTCTATGAATTCACCGTTTACGAATCCACCGCATCCCAAATGTTACATTTTAGGTTTTAGTTATCACTTATTGACAATAACATTGAATCACTTGTATTTCATTAGATGGTAGCATATCTGAGATCATGATAAATCAGCACCATGTGAGTAACTTACATTGTCAGTAAATAAAATTGAGGAAACAAAACCGATGGCCAAACAAGTTAATAGTTAGTGACCCCCAAATAACAAACGTCTATTACTTCGAGTTCAATATTGTTCGTTGTTACCCAAGAACACGGTTGGTTGTCAGTTTTGGATTACATTCAGAATATAATAGATAATAAAAAATGTTTTCAATCAAATGTGTGGTTAATCAAATCAAATAAAAAAAGCATTGTATTAAAACAGAACTTTTTGCTATTGTAGACTTTCGCCACTTTGACATTTCAGCAAGAGTGTCAATTAATGTAAGAAACTTACCTTATAAACGTATCCAAACGGACAATATGAATATCCAAATGCACATTAAACACAAATTGTAAACCTATAAATCCAGTACTTGGAAACAGAAGATGGTCAAATACTAATCCTCTTTCAGCAAAAGTCTTTTCGCAAATGGCAGATTGAAAACCAAATAGTTATGATGATTTTACACTGAAATGAATTTCATTGGTACATTAATTAATCCAATGTTTTTATTGGATAACTTGATAGAGACAAAACTCGTTCATGTTGTCACTGTCACTAATCACTGCTATAGACAGACAATTACGTAAGTATCACCTGCTTGTGATTACAGGTGTTTTGACACTGACCTATCTCGCCACGGTCCGACAGTGGCTTAATTGCTTTGTCTTCAGGATCAAAGCACAAACAAAGACCAGTAAAAATGAGTGACAACATATTTTGATAGCGATAGATAGAATGAATGAATGAATGAATGAATGAATGAATGATTTATTCTCAAGAAGATCACAAAATGTGACATAGAGAAAATACAACTGTACAGTTTGAGTTACGGGAGCATACGTAGACAGGTTTTTACATAGTTACATAATTTCAGTTGTAATGCTTTATGCTTACAAGACATTAGAGATATAAATTTGTCTAATGATGGGATGTTACAATAGTAGTGTGGAAGAAATGAATATCTAATGTTGTTTAATGATGGACAGTACAACATTAGATGAGCCTCATCTCCAATCGAGTTCTTACAAAATGTACATAATCTTTCTTCTCTACCAACATTATACCATCTACCCGTTTCTATTGGAAGTCTGTGGTTACAAGTTCTGATTTTAGTTAGCCAAATTCGAACATTTAACTGGAAGTGTAATAAATAACTTTCAAGGTATGGAGATAACTTAAATACATTATAATATTGCCCTTTTGAAGATTTTGTTTTACATTCGACCCAGTGTTGAAAAAATTGGTCACATAAAATAGATTTAACGTTACCTTTAAGCCAATTTATATTTGCAAAATTTTGAGATAGCCACACATAATTTAAGCCAGTACCTTCCAAAGTTGTTTTAACAACATTGATAAGTGGTAAATATACATTTGGGTCATTATATTTGTATATATATATATGCGAGTAAAACTTCCGTCTTGGCCATATGTTATGACAGCAGTCCCGCGGTTATTTGTTTAAAACATACTGTAAATTAGTGCAAAATGCACTCAAATTAAGCAGGGCCCGGTCAGTGTAACTATATGAAATCGCTAATTGAATAGTTAGGTTATCCGTTGAGCGAAAATTTGGATTGATTTGATGAAGATTTCTGTCTTATATGAACAGTTAAAAAGTTCCGAAAACGCTTTAAATTATGATTAGCGGCCATATTGAGATGCCTCCACGTAAACAGCTGTATGCAAATAATTTATGGTCCGATTTAAAAAAATTCAAGTTTAGTAATTGTCTAATTGAAACCCCTTCTCAACGAATCTCGCAATTGACCCATGGGTACGACATGTAACCTTTAAGGTTTATATAACATAATGGTATGTTAATGGCTAAAACATCTCATTACACAACCCAATAAGTCGTGTCCATAGAAAACAGTTATCAGTATTCTAAGAAAATGGTGCGATTTATATAGTGACAGTGGTGTGGAACTCTTCAGTGTGAGAGGTAGATTGTAGGTCTCAATAGAATTTGAGAATTCAGACAACAAGATAGATGCCCATTCCATCATTGTACCCTATTTTAAACTCTATTCAGAGTTTTTAGGTATCACTACATCAATCAGATCACTTGAATTAACATCGAGCGACAATTTTAATGTGGACGCATTAAAATGGCGGCTCGATGGGAAAACTCGCATGGCTTAACCGAACAATGTATATTCGTTTAAGTTGTTTAGCTACTGGTAACATTTATTTAAATGTTTGCGAGAGGACTTTTTTTCAGTAAGAAAATCGTGCTACAGCGCCTTTAAATGGCAAACCATTTTGAAATAACCATTCAGCACTCCATCTGTGCTTAAACAGACCTATACAAGTTAATAGAAACAGTATTTTGTTTTGGTTGTGGTGAACATTAAGCAGCATTTCTGTTGCCAGGTAGATTATATTACATACATTTGGCTCGATATTTCTATGATAAATTGCTGTAAGATGTTAGTTGAAACCTAGCTATCGCATTGGTTCATTTCTGCATCATATCAGAAATGCGGGAACCAATGTGACAATGTCGAAACTAATTTTACGTCGATCATCAATTTTCTTTGTTCGATACGTGGATGTTATGCCATCAACATGATGACATGAAAGCAAGATTGATGTGATGTCATTCAAAGACTCTTGTCATTATACTGTAAACGCTTTTCACCTATATCTCACACTTAACAAAGCTGAAAACATCATTTATATGAAAAACTGTAAACAATAACCAGTCCTATAATGTGATCACTTAGCTCAGGCCTCGCTTTATTTAGTAATCATGGATGAAAACCTACATAGAGTTTCAGTGGCATGGCCGTGTTGCCCCGATAAGGCGTTTGAAAGTCACAATGTTATTCATTTCTTCAAAAGGCAAAATGAACATACTTCTTGATAAATACAAAAATCAAATAATTTTGCTTGGTTGTAGCATAGAATAGTTGTAACACAATGTGTAATTTAAACGGGATCTACCAAATTAAATTGAATTCGCATTCGCATCACTGGATATCGTTATCGTTCTGGATAACAACTTCTTAAAAGGTGCATCCATGGTGTTTCATAAAATTTTATTTGGCTTTAATACGTTTCGACTCACCATATGTGCTGTCTACAATACACATAAATTCACTCACCTTGCATATTTATCCCCAATCGCCAAATATATCATAATTACTGGGTTCCAATTAAAATTGAGTAACATCATTATGCATGTGCAGAAACCGAAACTGCACGTCCCATTTACATGCACAAACGTTATGTGACCTATTAAACACCATCAACTCAAATTTGTCTTTTCGTCTGTTATAAATAAGATTCCAAAATTACGTTTTACTCATTGACGCGCGCCACATGCTGTGAATTTCCGGTTTTCGATCAGAAATCACTACTTTTACCTTCATATCGTCAATATGTTTAGTCTACTATCATGTAGTTTTCGGTAATATAACAGTTGGTACCTCTCGATAAAGTTACACCTTTTATAACGTTTGCAATATGTGACCCCAACAACACAATGGATGTACCTTTAATGTGAAAACGTTTCAGAGCATATACTACTCCTTCATCAGGTGGAATGTAAGGAAATAACAAAATGTGTTACATTTTATAGCAAACAAAACATATGTGTGAAAACTAAATCAGAGAGATGTAACGGATTCAGAAAATTGGAAAATGTATTTTAAATAAATCAACACTTGGAGAGCTTAGCCATCTACTTAGTTTTAATTCGCGATATTAAGTTGTGGTTTAAGATACTCGTCATTGATGATCAACGTAATCCATTACATAGCTATATAATGCTTAAATTATCTGATGACATTTGCAGAACAAACTGGGCCATCAAATGTGAGAACTTAACTTTTGGATTTCCCCATGCCTGGTTCAACCAGGAAGTTCATGGTGTATTGTACAGCGCTACTACATAACTATGAGGGTGATAAGGCCGAATGTCTAGACGAACTGCTGTTCTCGCGTAATGGCGGCTTTTAACATGAAAGGGGATTCCCCTTGACACAGATTACAGTCATATTACGAGGTTAGCTGTTTGATTGGGCCTGTCCTTGGATATCCATTCAACGTTTGTTTCAAACAACAAAAAGACAATACCATCTTGCTTGAGGTACAATTGAATCAATATTTGGTTAGAATTAATAAAGAAAAAACGAAATCTAACATGAAAATATGACATAATCTACGTTACCCTAAATTACCTTCAGTTCAACTAGATTCAATTAGTATGTCCATTTAAAGTATCATTCATATGATAATTAAACAAAATGATTACCTTACTATCCATTCACATTTGAAATTTATTCAAATGTGGATATATGTACTGGCGTCTCGACGAGCTGTTCTTTATCTGTAAATGCGGCTTTTAACATGAAAGGGAGTTTTCCTGTATAGGATTGTCGCCTTCGAAACGAGGTCAGCTATTCGGAGGCCATCCATTGCGAATCGGGCATCAAATGTGAGAACTTGACTATTCAGAAACGGATTTTCTCATGCCTGTTTAAACAAGGGAGTTTGTGGTATATTGTACAACCCAACTACACAGCCATTAACTAAACTATGTGGGTGATAAGGCCGAGTGTCTCGACGAACTGCTGTTCACCCGTAATGACGGGTTTAAACATGAAAGGGGATTCCCCTTGACACAGATTACAGTCATGTTAACGAGGTTAGCTGTTTGGTTGGGCCTGTCCTCGGATATCCAGGACAGGACTATTGTAAAAACGTATAGCCCATCAAAAGTGTACAAATAAATCAACATTTGTTTTTAAAACTCAATGTAGTCAATGGTTGAAATGTTCAACAAACATAATCCAACCAAGTGGGTACACAACTCACACATTTGTCATTTTACATAATAAGAGAGTTGTGGCAAGTTTAAACAACCATTTACTATTTACAACTTAGCGTGGGGGTAATAATACAGTTCCTACATGTCAAACAAGCTACTGTAGGTGAAGCAAAATAAAATCAACCGTCTCTTCGTTGGATAGACAATGAATTCGGCAAGATTTTGATAGAAGCGCTGCAATCTGATTCATGAAATTAAGGTTTCGACTTCTGCAAAGCAGAACTTAGAGCTTCTCTTTTAAATTTATCTTAAGGGAGTGCTTTTAATATTTTGCTATCATCTGAACGTTGAAAACTGACACGCATTACAGTTTATTAGTTACTTGGTCATTTCGAACAAAGTGCAACTTGTGGAATTGAGATATATATATATTCTACAGACGTAAGACGTAAAAAGACCAGCAGGGCATTTCCTATAAATAAAATGCCTTCTCCCTGAGGTCACTGAGAAGATTATTCTGCTGACTACTGCAGTATTTGCGAACACATTTGCAATGACGATATTGGCCTTGAGCAACTCAGAAGGTAGAGTAGCGAGCTTAGTCTACATCAGCAGCAGCTTTAGAATTGTCTCAGACGAAACCATCATTGATAGTACATACATATCAGACTGTGTCGACTGACCGAACGTTCTGTAATTCACCGTTAAGTAGACATAGGTGTCTTCAAGGTGAATGACTTTGGAACCAAACATAGATCGCATCATTAGCAGCTCCGACTTAGTCGGAGCTGCTATCAGTTTTTGCGCAGTTTCCGTCGCCGCCGCCGCCGCGTTTTGTATTCGCTATAACTTTTTTCGTGGAAGGTTTTGAGAACTCATATACCATAACTTCTTACTTACTTATGCCCCTGGGGAATTTTTTTGACATGTTCACATTCAAGGTCAAGGTCACGAGTTCTGAAATCGCTAAAAAAAAATCCTTGTAAACACGATAACTTGAAAAATATTTGTGCTATCAGGCTCTTTTTTTGGTGTATATCAACTATGGAGAAAGGCCAAGATTTCAAAAGGTTTTCGCTAACATCTGTTTAAGGTCAAGGTCACAGCAAGGTCACAACTTAAGCATGCTATTGTGAATATGCCTTATGTTAACAATGAACACTTTGAGTCATTGCATGATTGTTATACACAATGAAAAGTAATCATTGATGATGTGACCTTGAAGGTCAAAGGTCAAGGTCATGAGATATTGGTTAAGGCCATGTTAATCCTTTGATCCAATTTTGACAGAACAAACTTGTGAAAAGTGACCCCAGTGAGGATTCAACTTGTTAGAATAACTTGAATAATGAACAAATTTTTGTCAAAAATAATTCCCATTTTATTGATGCTGAGGAGAAGGCGGAACAGGGAAAGGCGAGACCTAAAGTTTCGGAGCTGCTCTGCTTTTGCGGTGTCCCGAAAACGCTAATCTAGTTTGTTTATGTGTCTACCTCATAAGGCAAGAAGTCACATTGAACTTGTTCTAGACATTCATGAATCGATACACAAACGCCTAAACTAGCCGACTGATAACTTTAGAATCGATATTCTGTTTTTAGATGTGAAGAATCTATTTTCAAAAGCTATTTAACCACGTTGTCTGTTATGCGTTGACAAGGAAAGCGCAGTGTGCCTGGAGTGTGTCTACAAAATAAGGAGGTTACATTGACCATTCAGAAGAGGATACATATTCCGCCACGACGCATTGTGTAGGCTTTGAACTTGATAATAATAATAAAACTTTATTACCTCGAAAGGAATTCATTTTGTATCATGACAGAGCTCGTGTACATGAATGGCAATTAACAGTCACAGATTACATGTAATACAAAACACAATCACAATTGGTTAACTTAAGGATCGTTTAACAAACGAATGCTGAAGGGAATAAATGTATTCAGGCTGTGAGACCTCTATTGGTTTTGTATCGAGGGAATAAGTATCTCCTTCCAGAAGGTAGTTGAACATATTCACTGTGCAACACATGATCTGGATCCGACAAAATTTTCAGAGATAATTTCAAAACTCGTTTTTCATAAAGATAGGACAGATTTGTAAAATGAACTCCAGCTATTTTACCAGCGATGTGGACAACTTTTTCTAAGCGAGATTTGTTAACAAGAGACAAAGAACCATACCAACATTGGAAGGAAAAGATTAAAATGCTTTCAACAAAACAGTGATAAAATAGTGATAATACTCGTTCATTTACATTAAAAGATCGCAACTTGCGCAGGAAATGTAATCTTTGTTGACATTTTTTGAAAACAGCATCAGTATTAGCATTCCAGTTTAATTTACTATCTATAATTGTGCCAATATACTTATAGTCATTTACAATCTCCACATTGTCACAATTTATACAAACAGGGCTTGTAGTACTTGGGTTGTTCCTGAAATTGATAATAACTTCTTTCGTTTTTCTGACATTCAACATTAAGAAATTGTTTTCACACCAGGTAACAAAATGTTTAATGTTATCTCTGTAAGAAAGTTCATCTTCTTGAATACGTACAATGTGCCAATAACGAAAACAATACTTTCCCAACAAAGTTCTGGTGGAATTTCTAGTGCAAGAAAAGACACCTTCTTTCAACTACAATCATCTTAGAATTTAAAGGATGGAGACTATACAGATACATAAGCAAGTCCTATTCTTTATTTTCTGTCATGTTTTCTCTTCTCTTTGATAAGGGTTTCGAAGTATAATAAATTCTACAGCAATGTCACATTGTCTGGTATACTATAAGTTAAGGAGAAAACATGACTCCGAGGTCTTCTGCTCTGAGAATAACCTGAAGGGAGGGATAAAGCTATCCCGACCTTGAGGTTATTCTCAGAGCAGAAGACCGAGGAGGAGTGTTTTCTCCAGATTATAAACCGTCAACTATCAACATTTACGAGTTATAGTTTCGGACGCTCAAAGGGCCTAATTCCTCCGCTTAGACCATTTTAAAAGCAGAAGACGAAGGAGGAATGTTTCTTCCTATTTATAAACGTCAAATGTAAAAATTTACATTTTATAATTTTTTATTCCCAAATCGTGTTTTTATAAAGGGTATGTCGCCCTCGGTTGCGTTATATCGAGGCAAAGAAGGTATGACTATAAATAGAGTAATTCAACTCTACTCATCATCTCGGTCTGCATAGCCGAGCGGTCTAAGGCGCCAGTTTAGAGAGCGAAGGGTGTCAGGTTCGAATCCAGCTATTTCAACTTGGAAATTTGTAACTTTGTATAATTTTCGATAATAATTTCTGCTTGTTGGCTATTGCGTTGCAAGTCTGAAAAATTATTCTAAGTGCATTTCCAGGTCTTACTTTAAAAAAAACCTTAGGTTCAGGTCTTACTTTCAAATGTAAAACCTCATACCGGGTTATTCTCGGAAGTAAGACCTCATTAGAGGTTATTCCAAGAAAAGAAGTTACCTACAAAACAACAGACAGAATCCGACCTAGGTTTATAACAATGTTACATTTGTTCACTGTCTGTATCATCTTTGTTTATTACTTCTCCATTGGGTGAAATCAACTGGTCTCTGTCTAAATTAGTGTGTTACCATGTGTTAGTGCTACTTACTATGTGTAATTGAGTTTGATGGCAGCTCGTCATGTTCTTTGTGTATCTGAAGTTAAGAAATGAGGTGCCCTGGGAAAGTTGGCACAATGTCATTACGAATTAGGACGGAAAGTGAGACAGCTACAAGGGGAATAAAGGATTTTGTTTCAAGTAGAAATGTATAAATGGGCAGTTGACTGAGGGAATTAAGAGAGTATGCTTTCCCTGCACACCGCGCCAGATGCTTTGACGATTCACTTTATTTTTCTTCCAGGGATATTTTTGTTTCAGATCAATAACTGCACATGGTTCTTTGTAGGTCGATGATTGCTTCACAGTATATATCGTGGCTCTAGCCATCGAAGGAGCGAACATCATTGTTATGCTTAGCAGAACAGTTCATATTTAGAGTAAAGTTTAAATCCTGCAGATCCTTCTTTTGAATATGTTGACAATAGAGCAGTGTGGATTTTTTGGCTACCAATCGCGCTATAAACATTATAAATACAAGAATTATTTATGGACGTTACTGAAGGCATGTTGTTGCCTCGAGCCAGCAGTTTAATCAAATCCTTTCCTAGTGTATCACGTTCAGTAACCATCACAGTATGGAACTGAATTGATATTTTATTTGCACATGTGCAGAATCGGAGTAGATTGGTTGATGCAAACTCCCATGGCATAATTCCTTCTGTGGTTATTTTTATTTTCGATGTTGATGATCCACACACATCAAGCTCAGTGACGTATTACCATTAGTGCCAGATGATCCCATGTTCGCCTATTTCTGTTAGTGTAGCTGGATTATATATATACTCTATGTGTGAACGTGGATGAACTCGTGTTGCTACACATATATTACACGTCAAACAATAGAGCTAAGAATATAAGAGGGACAGCTGACTTGTTAATCTCACTGTGTTATCTTCAAACAGTGAGTGACAGTCGGTTTTATTGCACTCCGCTTTTAATTCTAGTCCTTGTTGAGAATATAGCTCCAGGAGCTCAACTCTTTATTCGAAACACGCCGCATCCTAATGAAGCACAGTGAGCTCTTCGACGCTTGCAACGAACTTATAACCAGTTAATTAATTGAAAATACTTTGAATCAGGTACGTTATGGATAATATTCATCAGATAGAGAATTAAGAACAAGTTTGAAGTTGAAATCTCACAGGTGACAAAGGCAATTTGAGTCACTCACTCATGACATCAACGATGATGTCTTAAGGGGTGTATCAATACTCGCTTCTGATCATATTGACTTCCCCTCGTACATGTGACTTGTGTAAAGAGGATTTTAGAATTAGCAGTCTCATATTCAGTTTAGCTGTCTGTGTCATATGTTAGTCGTCATACACGTCAAACAAGTCACGTCCTTCATTATGTCTCCCCCGGCGTTGGCGTTGGCGTTCCCATTTCGTTTCCGGAGCAAATCTCTAAAACTATGCGATCAATCATCACCAAACCTGGTATACTGTCTCTCCATATCTTGTAGATGTGCCTTTTGGGGGTTAGAAAATTTTTGTAACTTAATTTTTTTTTTATTTCCATGGCAAAGATTTGGACTTGGTCTTTTTAAAAAAAACTGGCTTTTATTTCAGCATCAAATGATTTAGAATTTTGAATATTTTGTTTGCTACAATTGTGGAGTTGATAGGTTATTATTCAAGTTCAACTATACAGAGAACATTAATGGTGCTTTATGATAGTATTGTTTAGAGGTTTGGAGCATTTGAGGAAGGGGGAGACATCTGTTTTTACTGGTAAAAACACTTCTAGTTTGAAATTGTTTTAATTTTGAAACGTATTATAACATTGAAAGCATCATTTAGGAGGAATTATTTTTTAAACATTTACCCAAAGAACAGCACGCTGTTCATGTGCATATATACCTACGCGTAGTTGAAGAAAAGGTCAACTTTGAAATTAATGTCGTCAAGCTGTTTTGCACAAAATGAATGAAGAATGACATTGTATGATAAAGAAGTTATCATGTTCTTGTGTTTTGGGTTGGTAAATATCTTTAAGAATAAACACTTTGTATTTAGCTCGCCAATGCTCGCAAAATACAATGTTTATAATGCAGGATATGGACCATCCCAAAACACACTCATGATAACCTCTACATATAACGTACAGCTGTTAGTTGCTTGATGGTTGACACATCTTTCGGGTGAAGCTAAGTGAATATACGAGCTTGGTTTAATAATACAAATCATAAAACAACACAACACAGGTGTCAATGTGTATTCTTGATGACATCATGAATACTTATTATTATTGTTAATCAGTTGAATTCAAAATCAAAATAAAGAATTACTTGATGACTCAATAATATAATTGACTAAACGAAATGAACGGGGCACCACATCAGTGCATTCAACCTTCGGGTTCCTTAGTTGCTATCCTGTGAGTAAGACAATGGTTTCCTTCCTCAAAACATTAAGGAGAGCTAGGTCCCTGATGCCCCTATTTCACTACGAGCCGAATTATCCCGAATCAACACGGATAGGAGATTGTGTAAATTTGAGAATGTTCGTGAACAGTAATTGCCCTTATTTATATTCGTCCTTAATTCGTAGGTCATTATAAGTGACTATTTAGGTGAATAGTTAAAGAAGCAGAGATAAGGCTAACCATAAAAAAGTTACTTTGTGAAAGAAGGCCCTGCACCATACACGTGTTGTTCCAGTTATTCAATGACTGGACTTAAATCTTTGCAGGAAAATGTCATAATACACCATATCCAATGAGGCTTGCAAGGCCAGAAGCTATTCCTCCTGTTTATCTACAGAATGTTCAGTTCCATGTGGTCTTTCAGTCAAGTTGTTCTGAATTTCTCCAAGACGGCATCGTTAGAACGAAATTGAAGGTTGGCCATTGACCCATCAATTCTGCAGAGGAAGAGTCCAACCCCTTACATTGAACCTTTGTCTCAGTTGCTAAAACTTAATACAGGAGATCAAGAAATAAATTCTCTAAGAATTAACTTCATCGTCAATGTTACATTACTGAGAAAGGATACATATTTACTCTTTACTCAGGAGATTTCATCTTCCTGTTGGTATTAACTAATTGTTTCCAAATACTGAAAATGGTTATTAGAATGCATGCAATCTGAATCACGAATCCAAACAACAGATAATATCTCGTAACGACTATTTGAAGAAAACCCTTATAAAGGAAGTCATGTTTCATACATTTCAAGTTATGCAATATTCATAGAAAGTCTATTAATAACGCATGACTGTGATCGTGTGATGGATGTAGTAAGCCTATTGAACCCAATTGCACTGTTGTCTTCTCCAGCTGCATGGCTGTATTTGATGTTAATGATGCGCAAGAACACTTCATTTCCTGAATCAAATTGGAAAACCTTCTCAGAATTATCTTCTATAGACGATCAATTAAGACTTTAAAGCTGAGATGATTTTGGAAAATCGATTATCAGACAAAGCGGCTTGATCTGTATGCACTAAACTAAACTTGTTCTATATAACTCGACCTCAGCATTTAAATGAATGAATTATGCATTAGTGAATATGGAACTTTCTTGGAACTAATGTGATGTTGGGACAATCACAGATGGTTTCCAGCCCAATAAACGTATCACATCACGCCTAATAGCCATGCAAGCATAGGGTAAGGACGATTACTGCAGTCAGGCAGTTGATATTCATGGGGAGCAATGCTATATATCTACTGTGGAATGGAATGGTAAAGTGCTTGTTGACTGAGACATCAACTTTAATAATAATAATAATTATAACACTTTATTGTCCTCATTACAAATCGGAAATTCGGCACCCGGCAGCCACAGTGCAGCGCCAGTTCAAGCGTTGTTCTGTCCTTATAATGCTGAGCACCAAGCAAGGAAGCAACAACTCCAATCTTTTAACGTCTTTTGGTATGACGCGGCCGGGAATCGAACCCCGACCTACCGGGTGATGAGCAGACGCTCTACCAACTGAGCTACATCCCCGGTACACATTTTAGAATGTGAAACTTTATCATATTTCCTGAATGTTTTGATAATTTAATGTTTCATCGCAAAATAATGATTCAAGGAGATTGCAGTTTTCAATAATTGTGTAATATTTAGGAGAGGTCATATTATCTTGTCTATGCAATATCTATTAGAGCATTATAAGCAAAGGCCAAGCAACTTGTAACTTTAGTTTTTTCATCAGGTGACACATTATCATTGACATATATTACAAATAAACATGTCTATACAAGTATATATGTTTGTGAGCTGGTCTTTCCTCACTCCCTTTATTGAAAGTGATCCCAGTTTCAGAAACATTGCACAAGAATAAAAAAAAAAAAAATTCAGTATTTAAAAGTAATTGCAAAGGTTGAAATAAGTATCATATAGGGGATGGCAACTTGCTTAACATGTTCTACCAAACCAAATGACAGTGTAGTGTTATTAGTAGTAGAGTCGAATCAAAACATATGCCCGTGACTCTTTGTTTCGTTTGAGAAATAACTACGAGTGATGATATCGTGTTTGATTTATCGCAAAAACAAAAGTCGAACATGAATACTGATAATTTCATCTATAAATGGAACGATGATACGGCCTCAGATTTTTTAATGTCTCTAAACAGTTCCTACCGTATCTTCCAGGATATGATGGATGGAGTCGAGGAGAACGTCAATAACAGTCTACATTTGTTTGTAGATACTATTCTTTCTGCATGTCAATGTATGAAAAAAACGTTCAAACCAATAAGTCCTTACAGAGGATTTTATGATTTTTAAATGTAAAAAAGCAAAACAAGAAGCACGTCAGCATTTGAGACGATTTAGACGGAATAAATCAAATGCAAATAAACGTACATACTGCATGATGAGAAATAAATATAAAAGTGTTTGTCGAAAATCAAAATGTGACTACCAAAATAGGAAAAGAAAAATTCTTAGAGATAATATTAATAATTCTTCTAAATTCTGGAAAGAGTTGAGGAATATTTCATATCAAGAAAAGAGAAGATGCAATATACAACCTGATGGCTGGTTGAGCCACTTCAAAAATGTTTTCAAAAGCATAGACTTAAAGCCTAACAACAGTGATAATTCTTTTCAAGATGATAAACAATTTGATGATTTTGATGCATATATTTTGGAATTGCCGATTACCAATGGTGAAATTCATGATGCAATTAGCCATTTGAAGAATGGAAAATCCCCGGGAAATGATCATATAATAATTGAAATGTTAAAATGTTCAGAAGCTGTCATAGCCCCGTTTCTGAGAGTATTATTTAATAAATTGTTTGATGATGCTTTATTCCCGGACCAGTGGTCAAAGGCAATTATTATACCTTTACATAAGAAGGGAAATAAAAATAATCCTGACAATTATAGAGGAATATCTATACTATGCACTTTGAGCAAAGTTTATACTAGTATACTAAATGGAAGACTAACAAAATGGGCTAATATACGAGACAAATTTTCAGAAACCCAAGCTGGATTTAGAAGCGGGTATTCCGCAGTAGATCATATTTTTACACTATATGCTATTATTCAAAATAACTTAAATGAAGAAAAAAAAGAAAGTGTATGTTGCCTTTGTGGTCTTCCGCAAGGCATTTGACTCAATAGACCGTAATAAACTATGGCAGTGTCTACATGCATCTGGTATGAATGGTAAGATGCTTAGAGCTCTTAAAAGTATTTACAGTTCTGTTAAAGCTTGTGTGAAAGGTAATACTATTTTAACAGATTATTTTGAATGTCCTTTGGGATTACGACAGGGCTGCATTTTGAGTCCCTTATTATTCTCGTTTTTTTCATAAACGAACTATCATTTGAAATAGCAAGACATGGGAAGTTTGGAGTTCATTTATTTCCTGAAATGCTCGAAATTTTATTATTATTATTTGCTGATGATGTGATTTTAGTTTCGATGTAATATCTGGTCTCCAAAGACAGCTATCAATTTAAGAAATGTATGCAGACAAATGGGGGTTAACAGCGAATCTAGATAAAACAAATATTGTTGTTTTTAGAAGAGGTGGACCTTTATCTAAGAATGAAAAATGGTTTTATAAAGGAGAACGTGTTTTGACAGTCGATTCATATAGATATCTTGGTATACCTTTTTCATCTTCTTGTAAATTTACTAAATGTGTCTTGGATTTATCATCTCGGGGTAAATGGGCACTATTAGAAGTAATTCACCATTTATATACATTTCAAGATCTTTGATGCCCAAATCCAACCTATTCTTTTGTAAGGGGCTGCGGTGTGGGGTTGTTAACTTTAATAAAATTGAACATGTACATATGATAGATTGTAAGAAAGTTTTAAATGTTGGTCCTCAAACACCAAATGCAATTGTTTATGGTGAATGCGGACGTTACCCAGTGTACATAAATGCACAATGTCGTTTTATTAAATACTGGCTTCAACTTGTAAATATGTTCCAGCAAAGAATACCAAAAAAAGCTTATGATATGTTAATGTATTATGATAATTGTGGTTATGACAACTATGCTTCATCTGTACGTAATTTATTGTTTTCATATGGTTTTGGGTATGTTTGGTTATTTCAAGGTGTCGGGAGTGAATTATTGTTTCTTCAGAGGTTTAAACAAGTTGCAGTTGATATGTATATACAACCATGGAATAGTACAATTCAAGAAAGTTCAAGATATAGATTGTATAGACAATATAAAAGCCTACTTGTACCAGAGAAATATCTTACATTGCTTACTAATAAAAAACATAGAAATATTTTCGTTAGGATTAGAGGGTAAAGGTAAAGGTAAATGAGGGGAGATGGCTAGGAATTGACTATCAAGAACGTATATGCCCTATGTGTAACACAGGAATCGAAGATGAGTTCCATTTTATATTGAAATGTAATGTTTATGACAATTTAAGATCCCGTTATATACCACATTTCTATTATGATAACCCATCAATCTGTAAATTCAATCAATTAATGTCCTCTACATCTATAAAGTTATTGAACAATGTATGCCAATATTTATGTCTAAGTTTTGAAATAAGACATAATCATCTTAATAGAAAGTTACTATGTGTCTTTTCATGCCCTATATGTCAATAGTTATATTATTATATATTTATATGCTATGTATCTACTCATGTATATATGTATCCTTGTATATGGGTCGATGGCCTTCGTGCGAATAAAAGACTTGAGTAAGAATAAATGACACCGTTGAACTCTTTGTTACGGCTGATTTTGTTCAAGTATTGTTTGGTTTTTGTGTGTGTTTTAAAATATCAAAACGAATATGTGTAACACATCAAATTAAAGTGTGGTTGTTGGGATAAAAACAATTCTAGTCACAGTAAACAACAAGCACAGATGTACGTCCCAACTTGTAGAATGAATACTAATGTTTGTCAAAGGAGACCTTTGTGTTTATAAGAAATAATTATATAATGAAATGATTGAGAGAACTATTTGTCAAGTCAAATAAATATGATGCGGAGGTGTCATTGTAAGCATGACATTTTACTTTTAATAAAAGTTCAGGAGCTTTTTTTATTTACTGTTCCTCTAGATGCATATCAACATAAAGTGGAGAAGGCACTCTACACATTATAAAGTCTTCATACTCTACGTAATAGATACGGAAATTTAATTTGGAAATAGTTTGTTTAAGACAATATGCATATTATCATTTATGGAACAATTAGTTGTAAGATGAATGAAATGTGCAACAATTTGTGTCTGACTTGTCCCACAGATTTCAAACTTGTCAGATACACTTGAAGTCTGCAGAAATCACCCTCTGTATGTACGAATTGAAACGGCAGTCTGTATCCACTCTTCGCTTGGTGAAAAATTCTTTAATGGTTTTCAGTTTGTCAACGACAAAATCCTCAATCACAACAATGAAAATGTGCAGGATTACGTGTGAGTTCTTTATTCCTGTCCAAGGAAAGGTGAGTGACCTCATCTCAACAAATGTCAGTGCTTTGTTATTTTCAAATATGAAACCAATATGGCTGCCATTTACCATTGTACTGTTTTGTTATGTTTTTATATTATTTATGTGTTTTAGTTCATGATAACGATATTTTGAAATTTATTGAGGTAAACATGGTCATATGCAAACACGATTGCATCCTCTTATAACGAGTAATTATATTATATAATTATTATATAAAGGGTAATGTAAATAATGTATAATGTAAAATAATAAACTGACGTTTTTTTAATTGAAAATTATAAACAAATCGTGAAACGTTAATACATAATATTAACTAACATATCAAATGTTTAGATCAAAATTACTTATCTCGTTTTTCTTATATGTTATATACTCAATATTGAATTATGAGAAATGTACAAAAATAGTATATCTTACAAGGATTAATTAAGTCTGCTTCATGGATTCCCGAATAACTAATAACCAGTTTACCTCTTATGAATTGGGAAAATACTGTTTCTTCTTAGGTAAGAACTTGTCGGTCAGCTTTACATTTGTTTTAAAGCTTCTAAAAAAAATGTTGAGTCCATTTCTGCAAAACTTTATCTGAATGGTATATGCTCTATCCAGTGATGTTAGTATATATAATAGTCTGCAAGTACCTTTAGGCAAATGAATGGCGACTAAAGATGTCACTTTAGAAAGATGAATGGTGACACAAACGCACCAACGCAAGGAACCTAGTAAATGTTGTTAACCACAGAAGAGGACGTTCAAGACGGAACAATATGTGATAGAATAGCGATGGCAGTTGAAATCCCTTCAAAAATGGAGTTATGTCAGTCTGATTAGATTTGGCTCGTGCGTGTGTGCTCATCTCATTAGGTTAATACAATGCAATCTGATCAGAAATCCGTTCAATAACATGATTACTACCAATTAACAGTAGTTAATCAAAAAGGAACAAATATTTGTATTTCTCAACACACACACAATTGGGCTGATAGCTGATAGTTTGCTGAATCTATCTTCATTACTGTTTTTCAAATCTTATTCACAAAAGCTATCAATGTTGAATTTTGTGATTATAGAACGTTTTGTGATGATACATTAGATCATCGAACAATAAATAAAACACAGAGGGTTTGTTCTGCTTTAATGAGAAATTCAATCTTTACATCAAACTGACACTGCTTTCACAAAGTCCTCAATGTTGCGTCTTTAGACTGGTTAATTTGCTGGCTTTATTATGTCAACATCTTCATGCCTGTGATGCCACAGCACAGTAATTCATTAAGTCCAATCAACTGAACCAGTTGATGTGAATACCATTGACTTTATACATTATGTTACATTACGTTCCCGAATGATACAATTTATCGAATAGATAAAAAAAAAAATTCAAAATTTCACCCAACTGATTACTTGAGGGGGAATACTGTGATGCAACCATCGCCTTCTGTAAAATTACAAATTAGTTATTGATCGGAAACACAACATCTCTTAGGAAGACAAATGTATCCAATCATCGAACCCTCTGGCGCTGTGCTCTGGCAAAGATCAAACACGGATTCCCTGATCCAACTGTGAATCTATAAATCTCTCATTTCAACCAGGAGTTTCCCTCTCCATGTAGATGTCCCTCTCCCCTGCAGCACTCCACTGATTTGAAGCCGACAGGTGATGAACACTCCTGTGATTACTTTTTAGAACAACAAGAGCGAATGAAGGTTCCTGGCTTAGCAATGGGGAGGACGAATCTGAATTGTTTCGACTGATTTAATTAACTAAATCTGTTTCATTCTCCATGTATCTGTTGCTCTACCGTGCAGCAGAAGGCTGATTCGAAATACATGTTATTAAGAGAGATTAAGATTTAATCTTGCTGAATGCTACAACAGAGGGACTAGGGCTGCATATGTATACAACACATATTGAGAGAAAAGTATTCTGGCCTCCGTTATAGTACCGTTATCAAGCCGTCTCACTCATAACAATAAAGAAGATGACTTTCCATAGAACTTGTTCTCACTATCCATTAGTGTCCAATAGTTCCTATAACTAGCACATGACACTACCTGTAAATACGATGAGGTGGAACTATTCTAATGATCACTCTCTACCCACATCATGTTCCTGGCTTGTGTACTTGTTTACTGTTGCTAACATATTGCATCCTCCATCCATCCATTATATTATAAGTTTTGCCATAGGGTGTTATAATGGTGACGATGATTGCATAATCCACTGTCATAAATGCCAGTCAATAAGTAGATATTTATCTTTATGACCAAGTGGACTTGCTTTACATTCTGCGAAACATGATAATATCTATCAGTGTTGATTATGAGACTTCCTTCTGAAATAAATACGATTTTATAATCATGTCGGTAAGGTCTTGTAATAAGTTCACCATGTACCTTGAACTTATTGAAGAGATGAGATTTCATATTAACTCTTTAATTAAATTGCTTTTAATTGTTATCTTAACTTTTTTACATGAACTCATAATAGATAGAGTATAACATACTTCATTTAAGTTGCATATGCATAACTTATCTAGTCTACACTTAAAAATGCAAAACATTGATGTAATAAGCTGTATTAATTATGTATTCGCCTTTTAATTTTCAATTTAAAATGTGGTCAAATAAACTGAACACAGTGACAATAAATGAGATAGATATGGAATGGCTTCCAACAAAATTGAAAGATTGGACTCGTCCTATTCCTCTTGTTCAAAATTCCCTGGTCATGAGCGGACAGTATCTACCGTTCTATTTATTAATTTATAGTGTTTCGTTTTTCTCAGCATAGTTTATATTTTAAGTGTTCTGTCAGCACCAGAAAAATCCCTTCACTCATTTTACACAGAGATTGGGCACAGAGAACTAAAACGAAAAGATTGGGCTGGCATCATGTCACAAATTGCTTTCATGTGAACAGACAATATAATACAAAGGCAGTGGTTTATTAACTTCATGTCCAAGGTTTATAGAACCTATTACATACGTGTTCTGAATATCTTTATGGGATAAGTTTGGTTATTTGAAACAAGTGTTGTGTAACCAGTTGAAAGTTATTCAACGAGTGTTGTGTAACCGAAACAAGTTATTCAACGATAGTGACGTCATAATGCCGTACTACTTTCGCCATCAGCTGATCGAGTACAGTCGAACCCACTCGCCACTTCAGTTTTTCAGTTCATGATATTTTTTTCCTGTACGTATTTTGGGCTATTAATGAACTTGTATCATGACAAAAATAGATGTGCAAAATTAAAAATAGAGAATTAGGGTTCCGATCTCGAATATTTTATAATAAGATCACAATAATATTTTGTTTCAATTTAGTCTAAGAAGAGTTATCACCCTTTTGTTTACAACGGCCGTGTTTTTGTCAACGCGAATTCCGTGTTTTAGAAGTAAAACCATATAGTTTATAAATGATTGCGTTTAGGATCGGCATGCATAATCAGTTTTTGATGTGACCAACGTCCAGATATACACGTATGAAGTTCAAAATAAGAAGCTTGCATGTAGAAACGTTCAGCAAGGACGGTTGTATGACGTCGACGTCAACAGCGTCAGTCTTTATTGTTAACGCGCTTCCTGATGTCTTGATTAAGGACTCGACATTGATGACGACAAACATTGTGATAATGACTGTGTAAATGTGATATTTTATGTAGAAGCGAGCAAGAGCGTAACGGAAAACGGGACTACATTTTTACTGTTTTACGGCTTGCATGACTCCACCTAGATTAATTACGCAGCATGAGTATTATTACGCGGTAATGTCGCGCATAGTCTGATGCTTGTCTCAAATGAATATCAAGTTTCGTATGTAATAAATAGATTACATAACTCGTGAGTGTTGAATATCGAAAATATTCCAACTCAATATTTTTAAATGTTGCGATTTATTCACTCGCTTTCGCTCGTGAATAAATCACAACATTAAAATATCTCGTTGGAATAGTTTCGATATTCAACACTCACTCGTTATGTAATCTCTATATGATCATCGTTTTAACATAAGCTGACTTAATTAAAGTAATTAAAGTGTATGCAATGATTTCTGATCCGCAACATTTGTTTAGGACAATCAATATTATCAACTCGATCTTGCATGCAATAGCCAACAGTCTGGAAAGGAAATCTTTCAATGACACCTTCACTTTTAGGCCCTATCAAGTCCTATCAGTATATTTGTCGCTTTCATGAAATTGAATTCAAGATCATGACAGCACATTCAATTAAAATCTAATCAACAGAAAAAGAGAGAACGTGATGTTATCAGGTTTATTATTTATAAGTTATCAGTCATCTTTTCTTCAAATCTTTATTCCAGTAGATGCCATTTAGAGTAAGTTCATCCATTGGTCAGAATTGTCCACATGGAGCCAATCGGAGCAATTTAAATGAACAGATAATCAGAATTTTTCATGATAAGTACAGGATAGAAATTGGTCTTGACACCAATACTTCATTTCAAATTCAAGTTCAATTAAACAGTTGAACATTATCAGTTTGTCGAGTGTATCAAATCAGTGACATAATATGTCAATGAAATTGGAACTTTTCCATTTATATATATACTGTCGGTCCATACTAAGCATGACTTGAAGTTGTCAACATGCTTGCAGGACAGCTATTTGAACCTAGCAGTGGGCTAGCCTACAATTAAAGACCCATTGATAGGGATGATAGCTTACATGATACATCCATTTACATTCTGTATCACAGATTGGTAAATAAGGATACTAATCTTCATGATTTACCATCATGAATTGTATACTCAATGTGAGTGACATTGCTCTTTAAACACGCCATCTTACTTACAATATATGATATGTGGTATATCTTCATTTCCCTTTACACACATGCTTTTGTCCTGAAGCTTCAACTGTTGTGCTTTCATGTGTGCCTTTGCTTGCTTCGTGTCCTTACGATGTAATCAAAATGTTTACTCATTGTACACATGCGTTCCAGTGGACAAATCTTTAACTTGTGGGTTTTCATATATCTCGTGTCTTACTTTGTATCACTGGATGTAACCAACATGCTGACGTGTTCGGGTTCGAATGATATCGAATCCCATTTCAAATCAAATGGACCATGAGGACCAATTATTAAAGCATTGCAATCATGAAACCCATTTAGTGTTTTATGTAAGAATATTGTTGTTTGTCATATCGGATAAAGGAGAAAAGACACATGCGCTGAGCTGTTTATTGTTATAAGAATAATCAACGAGTTGCAATGAGTTCCCAGTTAATTATTGTAATAAACACCGAGCTTTAGTGAGGAGTTTGAAATTATAATTCACGAGGGACAGATAACTCGTAATTACGAGCAATGAGTTGGTATTGTGCTTTACCAAGTTCACGTTAATGCATAAAAAAACGAAAAACAACATGTGACATCACAGTCTAAATTTAGCGTGTTAAAAAACAAATTGTATATTCATATGCCATTCATTAACTTTCTCACACCTTCAAGATGCCTGCATCTAAGTAGTTTGCTACAACGCTTTTTGTTATCCCAAATGTAACCTTGTTATTCGGTAACTCAATAATTTATATATGATTATAATTTTATAAATGTTCTGGGAAGAAGTTTCCTTTCGGAAAACTATCACATTCAAGTCTTAAAATTCGAAATGAAATAATGAAATTGGATTTTGTTTTCCATCATAGAGACAAGCTAAATTCATATCTAACTCAAAGGTCCTAGACATAAAATATAATGTTAGTTTTCATTCGAAATCTGTTATAACTCGTTGTGATTAATTCTAACACGCATAAAGTTTCACGTTATATATTGAGGAAACAAACTTGATAAAAATAATGATTAAAACAAATATTACAGGATTAGTTAGCCTCAGAAAAAGTGATTGCTTTGTGAGACATGGAACTGTGCTGATATGCATGCTACCCAAGGCTAATCTAATCCATGGGGAACATTGTGGTTAGAAAATATTGTTTCTATTGTTGTACCAAGAGAAGGTAAATATTTAACCTATTACATTACATGTCTGAATGAGACGAGACATATTTACACAACACACTTAACACTCATAATCGTATCACCAATATGGAAATATAAAAGTAAATGAGGCATATGATTCCTAACTATGGCTACTGTTTTCTCGAGTTTGCATTATTCTAGTGTATAAGTATTCACAATTCATATGAAATGTATTCTATATCCTGATTATTTGAAATGACAGAGCACACACTGATTGATAATTCAAACAATTTACCCAAAATTGCAACTGCTACATGAAGGAACAGAACCAGGCTATGTAATTAATCTCTCCTTTCAGTTCTGCTTCATGAAATTATATGAGATAATGGGTTGAACCTTAATGTCAGGGTGGATGAAATAGTGAAAACGGTGATGAATGTACATGTATGATATGTATGATCATTTTCAAAAGAATTAAATATTATATGATCAATGCAATAACAACATCCAACTGCCTGTAGTGACCAAAGCCAATTCTCTTCCACCTGATGAAGGACTAAGCATGTAGTCCGAAACGTCATGTATCATCTCAGTAAAAAAAAAAGGTCTATCTATCTATCTATTTCAACCCATGGCCAATAGCATTAGGTCGATCATTATGCTTTAAAGAAGTGATTGTTCATCACAGGTATCTTCGAATCAGCCTAATGCTTAAGGTTAGAGCAACCGATACATCTAAGAAGTTATAACAAGAGTGTTCATTGCCTGTAGGCTCTAAATCAGTGGAGTGCTGCAGTCGAGAGCGACAGCTACATTGTGAATGGGACTCCTGGTTTAAAGAAGAGATTTATAGATTCACAGTTGGATAAGGGAATCCGTGTTAAAACCTTGCCAGAAACAGCGTCAGAATGTTTGATGATTGGCTATACTTTTCCATGTTCATTAAGTCAAATCAGATAAAACTGTAATAACTGTTATCGGATTTTTACATAAATTTTTCCCTGCACTCAGCGACAGATGACCTGATGATTGGCTTCATTTTCCTTTCCTGGGGATGTTCTGGTATCAGATCGATAACTGCACGTGTCCTTTACACTGAATAATGATTGCATCACTCCACAAGAAAGGGATCCGAATGTTTGGGGTTTGTATTAAATTCAAATTTACTTTGAATGTGTACATATCTAAACATAAATTATTCATTTAATGATGTGCCTTGAGAATGTTTCTAAATATAACTCCGATATAATACATATCCGATATTAGTTATTGTTCATCGGAGCACAAATCATAAAAATAGCTTCATTAACGACAAATTAAACAACTAAACAAACAGAACAAATCAAGTTTATCTATCAGTTTCTTCGTAGCACATTTCATCTGATAAGCGCGACGTCTAAAATGAGTGCCCACTCTAAGGAGTAAAAAAAAGTGCTACAGAGATAAGCCCCAGATATCCAATAAGTGCTGAGTCTGCAGTTTTCAAAGTATAAAACCAATGACTAATCTCTTGTGACAACAAGCGTCTCATATAAGAATGTGGTCTCTTAAGAACAGGGTGTCTGCTGAAATGAAAAGCATGCAGAGAAAACTGGTATTAAGATTAAGTCACTTATTCGCAGTAACTTTCAAATTGCACAGGTGCAATTGGCAGAAAAAAAAGTGCTTACTGCTTTGTAGCATAAAGAAAAATTTGTTCACATATTCTTGTCACAGACGAGATAACGAACTATTTTAAAAACAATTAAATGTTAGAATATTCCCCTCAGTTGTATCCAGAAAATAAAAACTATGAAGGAATCCATGTATTTCTTTGTTGCCAACTTAATCATATTACATGTACCAACCCCATCGGGCCAGATCAATCTCTCAACAGTGGGAGGCAGTGTCGGGAGACTTTCTGTTTTCTGATTTCTGTTCAAGTTCAGCCAGATGCCGGTCCCTTTCAACTAATATTACACAACATAACTGGTAAAATCCTGACATGCCTTTTTGCTGACTTTCAATCAGAGAATTTATCAGAAGCATAATAAATAATGTGTAAAGTTACGTTAAATAAGATGGCAGAAATGTCAACGTATTCATTATTTTAAACATGTGTTTGTAACTGATATTGCCATGTTCCCCACCAATAATGATGAAGGAAGTGTGCGGCACATCTAATAGCCTTATCGTTTGATCAACAGATGAGTCTTCATACATTGCATAACAGAAAAGTAAAATGAGTTAAGGTGTGCATTATTACAATTTTTATAGCTATCCAATGAGGAAGAAACAAGAGTTTGAATGTGGTGTCAGAACAGTCAGATAGTATTCCTCCTCGTGTAGGAGTTTATCAACGATATCTGGCTGTGGTAACATAGTTACATAGTCTCCCTTCCGTGTTTCACAGGATGACAATAACGCAGAAATAGTTAAAATGTGCTAATAATATATCATTTGTTGATTACCATTGTCATTGAACAAAATTTTATTATTTTATTATACACCCATTTGCAAAAGAAACGTTGCCACACAAAATAAAAGATAATTTAATCCACGAGCGATTAACATGACTGAAACATCACGTCAAGTAGAGTAATTATGAACAATATGAACATTATCTGTTCATATTTCTGAGAAACACACGCTTTGAGAAATCAACATAATCGAATGTCCTTAAATAGGTGTGTCAAAGGACAAATTTCAGCACAAGAAAGGTATTAATGTCCAGAACGTATTTTTGTTAAATGACATTTCTACATTTATGAAGTTAAATGCCAAATATTTTGGTAAAAAAGCATTTTAAAAAAGCGATTTCGACACCCAAATGGACATTAAACTCTAATGTTTCAAATTGCGGGTACCCCTTTACAAATCATCTCCCTCTTGTAAGCATTCAATATCGACTTTCTCCGGCAGCAGTAATTCGTTTTATACACTGTTGAACATGTGGCGATGTTTCTTTTGCGGTTGAGTGTATATGTAATTTATTATGTAGAATACAGTAACAAGGATTCCAACACTTTGAGCGTGTCTATTGCATAGTCATCTTGTCGACTGCGAAAGATGCATTTGCATGTGCGTTGCCATAGTGACTCTACAATTGAGAAGTACAAAGCCAAAACCATAAGCATGTTACTCATTTTAGCGAATGCATTACCTTTTTGCTGAATGAAATGTGATAAATAGACACAACAACGGTATCAATACAAGGCAAGTAATCAATGAACGAGCTGTGATGGAAACATTTAATAGTTTACCAATGATCGCATCACCAATATCAAAATATCAGTTGAATTAGTCATGATATTTAAGAACTAGCATCGTATTCACAATTTTGGGTAGATTGCATTATTTCAATGTAATTGTGCACAAATCATTATCAAATTACTCAACCATAAAGGAAACTCTCTCAAGATCGACCACTTACATGTAAAGCATCCATCTTCAACAGCAACTGCTACATGAGTGGTCTGAACAATAGTCTACCAACCAGGTATGTGTGCTCTGTATAATGAAGTCGAGTGTCTGAATGGCAATCAATCAAGGCTGAAATTCTATATTTTATACGAAGATGTCCCTTAAGGCAACATGCAACATTGACACAAAGTGATGTATGTTTGGTCTTATTGTCATGATATAGAATCTAAAGACGCCATTCTAAAAGGTAAAACACATAAGCTACAAGGTGTGTATGCTTTTAAACTTGTCTTCATTGATTATCGTAATAAATGTCTTGACAGAGATAAATATTTGTCTCACTACTTCCATCATATTTACAATTATGGTGGTATTTTGAGCATCCGTGTTCATACAGCATTATTTTAACATAATATGTTTGAAGTGTAGACAAATGCATGAGTTGGAGCTACTCAGTCATATATGATATAACTCCCATGAGCTGTAGACTACAGACCACATAGGACTAGTGTCATTTGATAGTTGCTATTTGATGTGTATGAAATATTCAAATGTGATCAATGATAATTGATATGTGAACACAAGGGTATTATCCATTATCATACACTCTTCTACAATTAATAATTTATTTCCAAATAAATAGTCACTGCCTACTGCGGTCAAATATTGAAAACGAATTATGAACAAATAGTATCACACAAAGACTAACCACATAATCTGTACAATCCATTTCATGTGACTCAACGAGTGCACTATTTATCGATTCTCCACTGGCATGCATGCCTTGATTAACATGTGCACGATTGATGGATTGATCAGGAATGTTCACAGTATTATGAGGTCCCTGAGCTATTAGCAGTACATAACAATGTCCTCGTTTAATCAAAGTCAAGCTGTCAACTTACCATCGATTGACAATCCATCAAGTATTACAAATTTTGTTTTCCAGAATTTCAGGTTGACAAAGCCAGACCCTAAATATACATATACAGATACCTACCTCCCTAAAATGTATGTAACATATAAAGAAGATAAGACATTGTCTGTCATTGTGTATCCTGCCGTACGGAAGATACTGCTTCCTCACAGGCAATTTCTCTAAGAATTGGTGTTTGTCAGACAGCTTTACATTTTACATTTCTAAATGCTTTTTCACTTTCGTCCTTGGAACCCGTGTATGCAAACCTATTTTAGTTTTGTTTACTCCATGATCTATTGATGTATAATTGTCTCCAACTGACATTAGTCACGGGAATGGTATATGATAATGTGACACAAAGTAAAAGCAAGGAACCTTACAAAAGTTATAACCACACAATGCAGCGATCGAAGATGAACAATATCCAATATGATAGAATAGAGATAACATCGGAAATCCTTTGAAAATTGCAGTTATCTTTGTCCGAGTAGATTTGACTCGTGCGTGTGTGTGTGCTTCAGTTATTAGGTTAATACGATGCTGTCTGATCAGCAAAGGGTTCAATAACATGATAACTACCAATTAACGTGTAGTTAATCAAGCAGGAACAAATATTTGTATTTCCCAACACCCACAATCGGGCTGATAAAGGCTTTTGGTTGATTGCCTGATAGTTTGCTTAATCTATCTTCATTATTACTGTTTTTAAAATCTTATTCACAAATGCTATCAATGTTGTATTTTGTGATTATAGAACGTTTGGTGTGGATACTTTAGATCATCGAACAATAAATAAAACACAGTTTTTTCTGCTTAATGAGGCATTAAATCTATACATCAAACTGACATTGCTTTCACAAAGTCCTCAATGTGGCGTTTCTACACTGACGGGCAAAAGAAAGTATATGGCTTAGTTGTATTTATCATATGTATAATCATCAAAGTCAAATATCTCTAGTTTTGGACGTCGTATTCAAAAACGTACTAGTATGTGAAATTAGTCCAAAACATCAGTGAAAGAATACCTCTATGCGATTTGAAATTGTTTTTATTAAAATTCAAAATTTAAATTTTGAAATTCCCCCAAATTAATTTTGATAAAACACAACTGTCCATCGACATATAACACATACTCTGTATGGATATCAATAAATGTGCTTCGTCCTGCAAACATTTACAACATTTTGAACATGGTAGAGCTCATGTTGGTGTTAATTTCATTTCATACCCCTGACTACTTTAAATACTGATATTTTAGTAAAAAAATAAAACAGTCACCAATTAAGTCTTTCAAACTACTGTGTTATTGCATCGTGCCATAATCAAATACATCTCATTTCATTAAAATATTGAATTAATCGAAAACAAGTGAGTGTTATACTTTCTTTTGCCCGTCAGTTTAGTTTGGTTAATTTGCTGGCTTTATTATGCCAACATCTTCATGCCCGTGATGTCACAGTACAGAAATTCATTAAGTCATATCAACTGAACCAGTTAATGAAAATACCATTGACTTTATAAATTCTGTTACATTACGTTCCCGAATAATACAATTTCAAAACATTAATAATATCAGGTAGTTATCGAATAGATAAAAAAAGATTAAAATTTCACCAAACTGATTACTTGAGGGGCAATACTGTAATGCAAGCATCAACCTCTGTAAAATTACAAATTAGTTATTGATCTGAAACACGAACATCTCTAAGGAAGAAAAAATGTATCCAATCATCAACCCTCTGGCAAAGATCAAACACGGATTCCCTGATCCAACTGTGAATCTATAAATCTCTCATTTCAACCAGGAGTTTCCCTCTCCATGTAGCTGTCGCCCTCCCTTGCAGCACTCCACGGATTTGAAGCGGACAGGTGATGAACACTCCTGTAATTACTTCTTAGAACAACAAGAGCGAATGAGGGTTCCTGGCTTAGCAATAGGGAGGACGAATCCGAAATGTTTCGACTGATTTAATTAACTAAATCTGTTTCATTCTCCATGTATCTGTTGCTCTACCGTGCAGCAGAAAGCTGATTCTAAAATACATGTTATTAAGAGAGATTAAGATTTAATCTTGCTGAATGCTACAACAGAAGGACTAAGTCTACATATGTATACAGCACATATTGAGAGAAAAGATTTTGGCCTCCGTTATAGTACCGTTATCACTCATAACAATAAAGAAGTTGACTTTCCATAGAACTTGTTCTCACTATCCATTAGTGTCCAATAGTTCCTATAACTAGCACATGACACTACGTGTAAACACGATGAGGTGGAACTATTCTATTGATCACTCTCTACCCACATCATGTTCCTGGCTTGTGTACTTGTTTACTGTTGCTAACATATTGCATCCTCCATCCGTCCATTATATTATAAGTTTTGCCATAGGGTGTTATAATGGTGACGATGATTGCATAATCTACTGTCATAAATGCCAGTCAATAAGTAGATATTTATCTTTATGACCAATTGGACTTGCTTTACATTCTGCGAAACATGATAATATCTATCAGTGTTGATTATGAGACTTCCTTCTGAAATAAATACGATTTTATAATCATGTCGGTAAGGTCTTGTAATAAGTTCACCATGTACCTTGAACTTATTGAAGAGATGAGATTTCATATTAACTCTTTAATTAAATTGCTTTTAATTGTTATCTTAACTTTATTACATGAACTCATAATAGATAGGGCATAACATACTTCATTTAAGTTGCATATGCATAACGTATCTAGTCTACACTTAAAAATGCAAAACATTGATGTAATTAGCTGTATTTATTATTTATTCGCCTTTAATTTTCAATTTAAAATGTGGTCAAATAAACTGAACACAGTGACAATAAATGAGATAGATATGGAATGGCTTCCAATAAAATTGAAAGATTGGACTCGTCCTATTCCTCTTGTTCAAAATTCCCTGGTCATGAGCGGACAGTATCTACCGTTCTATTTATTAATTTATAGTGTTTCGTTTTTCTCAGCATAGTTTATATTTTAAGTATTCTGTCATCACCAGAAAAATCCCTTCACTCATTTTACACAGAGATTGGACACAGAGAACTTAAACGAAAAGATTGGGCTGGCATCATGTCACAAATTGCTTTCATGTGAACAGACAATATAATACAAAGGCAGTGGTTTATTAACTTCATGTCCAAGGTTTATAGAACTTATTACATACGTGTTCTGAATATCTTTATGGGATAAGTTTGGTTATTTGAAACAAGTGTTTTGTAACCAGTTGAAAGTTATTCAACGAGTGTTGTGTAACCGAAACAAGTTATTCAACGATAGTGACGTCATAATGCCGTACTACTTTCGCCATCAGCTGATCGAGTACAGTCGAACCCACTCGCCACTTCAGTTTTTCAGTTCATGATATTTTTTTCCTGTACGTATTTTGGGCTATTAGTGAACTTGTGTCATGACAAAAATAGATGTGCAAAATTAAAAATAGAGAATTAGGGTTCCGATCTCGAATATTTTATAATAAGATCACAATAATATTTTGCTTCAATTTAGTCTAAGAAGAGTTATCACCCTTTTGTTTACAACGGCCGTGTTTTTGTCAACGCGAATTCCGTGTTTTAGAAGTAAAACCATATAGTTTATAAATGATTGCGTTTAGGATCGGCATGCATAATCAGTTTTTGATGTGACCAACGTCCAGATATACACGTATGAAGTTCAAAATAAGAAGCTTGCATGTAGAAACGTTCAGCAAGGACGGTTGTATGACGTCGACGTCAACAGCGTCAGTCTTTATTCTTAACGTGCTTCCTGATGTCTTGATTAAGGACTCGACATTGATGACGACAAACATTGTAATAATGACTGTGTAAATGTGATATTTTATGTAGAAGCGAGCAAGAGCGTAACGGAAAACGGGACTACATTTTTACTGTTTTACGGCTTGCATGACTCCACCTAGATTAATTACGCAGCATGAGTATTATTACGCGGTAATGTCGCGCATAGTCTGATGCTTGTCTCAAATGAATATCAAGTTTCGTATGTAATAAATAGATTACATAACTCGTGAGTGTTGAATATCGAAAATATTCCAACTCAATATTTTTAAATGTTGCGATTTATCACAACATTAAAATATCTCGTTGGAATAGTTTCGATATTCAACACTCACTCGTTATGTAATCTCTATATGATCATCGTTTTAACATAAGCTGACTTAATTAAAGTTATTAAAGTTTATGCAATGATTTCTGATCCGCAACATTTGTTTAGGACAATCAATATTATCAACTCGATCTTGCATGCAATAGCCAACAGTCTGGAAAGGAAATCTTTCAATGACACCTTCACTATTAGGCCCTATCAAGTCCTATCAGTATATTTGTCGCTTTCATGAAATTGAATTCAAGATCATGACAGCACATTCAATTAAAATCTAATCAACAGAAAAAGAGAGAACGTGATGTTATCAGGTTTATTATTTATAAGTTATCAGTCATCTTTTCTTCAAATCTTTATTCCAGTAGATGCCACTTAGAGTAAGTTCATCCATTGGTCAGAATTGTCCACATGGAGCCAATCGGAGCAATTTAAATGAACAGATAATCAGAATTTTTCATGATAAGTACAGGATAGAAATTGGTCTTGACACCAATACTTCATTTCAAATTCAAGTTCAATTAAACAGTTGAACATTATCAGTTTGTCGAGTGTATCAAATCAGTGACATAATATGTCAATGAAATTGGAACTTTTCCATTTATATATATATATACAGTCGGTTCATACTAAGTATGAAGTTGTCAGCATATGCGTGCAGGACAGCAATTTGAACCCCGCAGTGGGGTAGCCTACAATGAAAGACCGATTGATAGGGATCAGATACAACTAGCTGACATGATACATCCATTTGCATTCTGTATCACAGATTGGTAAACAAGGATACTAATCGTCATGATTTACCATCATGAATTGTATACTCAATGTGAGTGACATCGCTCTTTAAACACGCGATCTTACTTACAATATACGATATGTGGTATATCTTCATTTCCCTTGACACACATGCGTTTGTCCTGAAGCTTCAACTGTTGTGCTTTCATGTGTGCCTTTGCTTGCTTCGTGTCCTTACGATGTAATCAAAATGTTTACTCATTGTACACATGCGTTCCAGTGGACAAATCTTTAACTTGTGGGTTTTCATATATCTCGTGTCTTACTTTGTATCACTGGATGTAACCAACATGCTGACGTGTTCGGGTTCGAATGATATCGAATCAACGTTAAGTTAGACTCACAAAAGGTTTAAAACAGTTTATCTCCTAGTAACGAAAAGGCCTATATCCCATTTCAAATCAAATGGACCATGAGGACCAATTATTAAAGCATTGCAATCATGAAACCCATTTAGTGTTTTATGTAAGAATATTGTTGTTTGTAATATCGGATAAAGGAGAAAAGACACATGCGCTGAGCTGTTTATTGTTTTAAAAATAATCAACGAGTTGCAACGAATTCCGAGTTAATTATTGTAAGAACCACCGAGCTTTAGTGAGGAGTTTGACATTATAATTCACGAGGGACAGATAACTCGTAATTATGAGCAATGAGTTGGTATTGTGCTTTACCAAGTTCACGTTAATGCATAAAAAACGAAAAACAACGTGTGGCATCACAGTCTAAATTTAGCGTGCTAAAAAACAAATTGTATATTCATATGCCATTCATTAACTTTCTCACACCTTCAAGATGCCTGCATCTAAGTAGTTTGCTACAACGCTTTTTGTTATCCCAAATGTAACCTTGTTATTCGGTAACTCAATAATTTATATATGATAATAATTTTATAAATGTTCTGGGAAGAAGTTTCCTTTCGGAATACTATTACATTCAAGTCTTAAAATTCGAAATGAAATAATGAAATTGGATTTTGTTTTCCATCATAGAGACAGGCTAAATTCCTATCTAACTCAAAGGTCCTAGACATAAAATATGATGTTAGTTTTCATTCGAATTCTGTTATAACTCGTTGTGATTAATTCTAACACGCATAAAGTTTCACGTTATATATTGAGGAAACAAACTTAATAATGATTAAAACAAATATTACAGGATTAGTTAGCCTCAGAAAAAGTGATTGCTTTGTGAGACATGGAACTGTGCTGATATGCATGCTACCCAAGGGTAATCTAATCCACGGGGAACATTGTGGTTAGAAAATATTGTTTCTATTGTTGTACCAAGAGAAGGTAAATATTTAACCTATTACATTACATGTCTGAATGAGACGAGCCATATTTACACAACACACTTAACACTCATAATCGTATCACCAATATGGAAATATAAAAGTAAATGAGGCATATGATTCCTAACTATGGCTACTGTTTTCTCGAGTTTGCATTATTCCAGTGTATAAGTATTCACAATTCATATGAAATGTATTCTATATCCTTATTATTTGAAATGACAGAGCACACACTGATTGATAATTCAAACAATTTACCCAAAATTGCAACTGCTACATGAAGGAACAGAACCAGGCTATGTAATTAATCTCTCCTTTCAGTTCTGCTTCATGAAATTATATGAGATAATGGGTTGAACCTTGATGTCATTGTGGATGAAATAGTGAAAAACGGTGATGAATGTACATGTATGATATGTATGATCATTTTCAAAAGAATTAAATAGTATATGATCAATGCAATAACAACATCCAACTGCCTGTAGTGACTTAAGCCAATTCTCTTCCACCTGATGAAGGACTAAGCATGTAGTCCGAAACGTCATGTATCATCACAGTAAAAAAAAGGTCTATCTATCTATTTCAACCCATGGCCAATAGCATTAGGTCGATCATTATGCTTTAAAGAAGTGATTGTTCATCACAGATATCTTCGAATCAGCCTAATGCTTCAGGTTAGAGCAACGGATACATCTAAGAAGTTATAACAAGAGTGTTCATTGCCTGTAGGCTCTAAATCAGTGGAGTGCTGCAGTCGAGAGCGACAGCTACATTGTGAATGGAACTCCTGGTTTAAAAAAGAGATTTATAGATTCACAGTTGGATAGGGAATCCGTGTTAAATCCTTGCCAGAAACAACGTCAGAATGTTTGATGATTGGCTATACTTTTCCATGTTCATTTAGTCAAATCAGATAAAACTGTAATAACTGTTATCGGATTTTTACATAAATTTTTCACTGCACTCAGCGACAGATGACCTGATGATTGGCTTCATTTTCCTTTCCTGGGGATGTTCTGGTATCAGATCGATAACTGCACGAGTCCTTTACACTGAATAATGATTGCATCACTCCACAAGAAAGGGATCCGAATTTTTGGGGTTTGTATTAAATTCAAATTTACTTTGAATGTGTACATATCTAAACATAAATTATTCATTTAATGATGTGCCTTGAGAATGTTTCTAAATATAACTCATTCATTAAATGTTAACAGAAATACATATCCGATATTAGTTATTGTTCATCGGAGCACAAATCATAAAAATAGCTTCATTAACGACAAATTAAACAATTAAACAAACAGAACAAATCAAGTTTATCTATCAGTTTCTTCGTAGCACATTTCATCTGATAAGCGCGACGTCTAAAATGAGTGCCCACTCTAAGGAGTAAAAAAAAGTGCTACAGAGCTAAGCCCCAGATATCCAATAAGTGCTGAGTCTGCAGTTTTCAAAGTATAAAACCAATGACTAATCTCTTGTGACAACAAGCGTCTCATATAAGAATGTGGTCTCTTAAGAACAGGGTGTCTGCTGAAATGAAAAGCATGCAGAGAAAAATGGTATTAAGATTAAGTCACTTATTCGCAGTAACTTTCAAATTGCACAGGTGCAATTGGCAGACAAAAAGTGCTTACTGCTTTGTAGCATAAAGAAATTTTTTTTCACATATTCTTGTCACAGACGAGATAACGAACTATTTTAAAAACAATTAAATGTTAGAATATTCCCCTCAGTTGTATCCAGAAAATAAAAACTATGAATGAATCCATGTATTTCTTTGTTGCCAACTTAATCATATTACATGTACCAACCCCATCGGGCAAGATCAATCTCTCAACAGTGGGAGGCAGTGTCAGGAGACTTTCTGTTTTCTGGTTTCTGTTCAAGTTCAGCCAGCTGTCTGTGCAGTATTTACCAGATGCCGGTCCCTTTCAACTAATATTACACAACATAACTGGTAAAATCCTGACATGCCTTTTTGCTGACTTTCAATCAGAGAATTTATCAGAAGCATAATAAATAATGTGTAAAGTTACAATAAATAAGATGGCAGAAATGTCAACGTATTCATTATTTTAAAAGTGTGTTTGTAACTGATATTGCATGTTCCCCACCAATAATGATGAAGGAAGTGTGCGGCACATCTAATAGCCTTATCGTTTGATCAACAGATGAGTCTTCATACATTGCATAACAACAAAGTAAAATGAGTTAAGGTGTGCATTATTACAATTTTTATAGCTATCCAATGAGGCAGAAACAAGACTTTGAATGTGGTGTCAGAACAGTCAGATAGCATTCCTCCTCGTGTAGGAGTTTATCAACGAAATTTGGCTGTGGTAACATAGTTACATAGTCTCACTTCCGTGTTTCATAGGATGACAATAACACAGAAACAGTTAAAATGTGCAGATAAAATATATCATTTGTTGATTACCATTGTCATTGAACAGAATTTCCTTATTTTATTATACACCCAATTGCAAAAGAAACGTTGCCACACAAAATAAAATATAATTCAATCCACGAGCGATTGACATGACTGAAACATCACGTCAAGTAGAGTAATTATGAACATTGTGAACAGTATCTGTTCATATTTCTGAGAAACACACGCTTTGAGAAATCAACATAATCGAAATAGGTGTGTCAAAGGACAAATTTCAGCACAAGAAAGGTATTAATGTCCAGAACGTTTTTTTGTTAAATGACATTTCTACATTTATGAAGTTAAATGCCAAATATTTTGGTAAAAAAGCATTTTAAAAAAGCGATTTCGACACCCAAATGGACATTAAACTCTAATGTTTGAAATTGCGGGTACCCCTTTACAAATCATCTCCCTCTTGAAAGCATTCAATATCGACTTTCTCCGGCAGCAGTAATTCGTTTTATACACTGTTGAACATGTGGCGATGTTTCTTTTGCGGTTGAGTGTATATGTAATTTATTATGTAGAAAACAGTAACAAGGATTCCAACACTTTGAGCGTGTCTATTGCATAGTCATCTTGTCGACTGCGAAAGATGCATTTGCATGTGCGTTGCCATAGTGACTCTACAATTGAGAAGTACAAAGCGAAAACCATAAGCATGTTACTCATTTTAGCGAATGCATTACCTTTTTGCTGAATGACATGTGATAAATAGACACAACAACGGTATCAATACAAGGCAAGTAATCAATGAACGAGCTGTGATGGAAACATTTAATAGTTTACCAATGATCGCATCACCAATATCAAAATATCAGTTGAATTAGTCATGATATATAAGAACTAGCATCGTTTTCACAATTTTGGGTAGCTTGCATTATTTCAATGTAAGTGTGCACAAATCATTATCAAATTACTCAACCATAAAGGAAACTCTCTCAAGATCGACCACTTACATGTAAACCATCCATCTTCAACAGCAACTGCTACATGAGTGAACTGAACAATAGTGTACCAACCAGGTATGTGTGCTCTGTATAATGAAGTCGAGTGTCTGAATGGCAATCAATTAAGGCTGAAATTCTATATTTTATACGAAGATGTCCCTTAAGGCAACATGCAACATTGACACAAAGTGATGAATGTTTGGTCTTATTGTCATGATATAGAATCTAAAGACGCCATTCTAAAAGGTAAAACACATAAGCTACAAGGTGTGTATGCTTGTAAACTTGTCTTCAACCTTTATGTGCAACATTGCTACAATCCCTCAAACCAGAAGAGAAAAGGTTGTTGTTGTTTTTATTTCTGATTTTTTAAAATAATTCTCCATAGTTAATGAACTTTGAAATGGCATAAAAGTCTGCCCTATAACAATCGTCGATGAAGTTATCCCTTAACCCTCCATAAAATCGGCGAAGCTTTGTGAGATAAGGAATTGTTACAACATTCACTTCAGTTGTAACCAGGATAGAGAAAATCCAAGAATTAAGTTAATCAAATTTTCAGATAATCTATAGCCCTCATCATTGATTATCGTAATAAATGTCTTGACAAAGATAAATATTTGTCTCACTACTTCCATCATATTTACAACTATGTTGGTATTTTGAGCATCCGTGTTCATACAGCATTATTTTAACATAACATGTTTGAAGTGTAGACAAATGCATGAGTTGGAGCTACCCAGTCATATATGGTATAACTCCCATGAGCTGTAGACTACAGACCACATAGGACTAGTGTCATTTGATAGTTGCTATTTGATGTGTATGAAATATTCAAATGTGATCAATGATAATTGATATGTGAGCACAAGGGTATTATCCATTATCATACACTCTTCTACATTTAATAATAAATTTCAAAATAAATAGTCACTGCCTACTGCGGTCAAATATTGAAAACGAATTATGAACAAATAGTATCACACAAAGACTAACCACATAATCTGTACAATCCATTTCATGTGACTCAACGAGTGCACTATTTATCGATTCTCCACTGGCATGCATGCCTTGATTAACATGTGCACGATTGATGGATTGATCAGGAATGTTCACAGTATTATGAGGTCCCTGAGCTATTAGCAGTACATAACAATGTCCTCGTTTAATCAAAGTCAAGCTGTCAACTTACCATCGATTGACAATCCATCAAGTATTACAAATTTTGTTTTCCAGAATTTCAGGTTGACAAAGCCAGACCCTAAATATACATATACAGATACCTACCTCCCTAAAATGTATGTAACATATAAAGAAGATAAGACATTGTCTGTCATTGTGTATCCTGCCGTACGGAAGATACTGCTTCCTCACAGGCAATTTCTCTAAGAATTGGTGTTTGTCAGACAGCTTTACATTTTACATTTCTAAATGCTTTTTCACTTTCGTCCTTGGAACCCGTGTCTGCAAACCTATTTTAGTTTTGTTTACTCCATGATCTATTGATGTATAATTGTCTCCAACTGACATTAGTCACGGGAATGGTATATGATAATGTGACACAAAGTAAACGCAAGGAACCTTACAAAAGTTATAACCACACAATGCAGCGATCGAAGATGAACAATATCCAATATGATAGAATGGAGATAACATCGGAAATCCTTTGAAAATTGCAGTTATCTTTGTCTGAGTAGATTTGACTCGTGCGTGTGTGTGTGCTTCAGTTATTAGGTTAATACGATGCTGTCTGATCAGCAAAGGGTTCAATAACATGATTACTACCAATTAACGTGTAGTTAATCAAGCAGGAACAAATATTTGTATTTCCCAACACACACAATGGGGCTGATAAAGGCTTTTGGTTGATTGCCTGATAGTTTGCTTAATCTATCTTCATTATTACTGTTTTTAAAATCTTATTCACAAATGCTATCAATGTTGTATTTTGTAATTATAGAACGTTTTGTGTGGATACTTTAGATCATCGAACAATAAATAAAACACAGTTTTTTCTGCTTAATGAGGCATTAAATCTATACATCAAACTGACATTGCTTTCACAAAGTCCTCAATGTGGCGTTTCTACACTGACGGGCAAAAGAAAGTATATGGCTTAGTTGTATTTATCATATGTATAATCATCAAAGTCAAATATCTCTAGTTTTGGACGTCGTATTCAAAAACGTACTAGTATGTGAAATTAGTCCAAAACATCAGTGAAAGAATACCTCTACGCGATTTGAAATTGTTTTTATTAAAATTCAAAATTTAAATTTTGAAATTCCCCCAAATTAATTTTGATAAAACACAACTGTCCATCGACATATAACACATACTCTGTATGGATATCAATAAATGTGCTTCGTCCTGCAAACATTTACAACATTTTGAACATGGTAGGGCTCATGTTGGTGTTAATTTCATTTCATACCCCTGTCTACTTTAAATACTGATATTTTAGTAAAAAAATAAAACAGTCACCAATTAAGTCTTTCAAACTACTGTGTTATTGCATCGTGCCATAATCAAATACATCTCATTTCATTAAAATATTGAATTAATCGAAAACAAGTGAGTGTTATACTTTCTTTTGCCCGTCAGTTTAGTTTGGTTAATTTGCTGGCTTTATTATGCCAACATCTTCATGCCCGTGATGTCACAGTACAGAAATTCATTAAGTCATATCAACTGAACCAGTTAATGAAAATACCATTGACTTTATAAATTCTGTTACATTACGTTCCCGAATAATACAATTTCAAAACATTAATAATATCAGGTAGTTATCGAATAGATAAAAAAAGATTAAAATTTCACAAAACTGATTACTTGAGGGGCAATACTGTAATGCAAGCATCAACCTCTGTAAAATTACAAATTAGTTATTGATCTGAAACACGAACATCTCTAAGGAAGAAAAAATGTATCCAATCATCAACCCTCTGGCGCTGTGTTCTGGCAAAGATCAAACACGGATTCCCTGATCCAACTGTGAATCTATAAATCTCTCATTTCAACAAGGAGTTTCCCTCTCCATGTAGCTGTCGCTCTCCCTTGCAGCACTCCACTGATTTGAAGCGGACAGGTGATGAACACTCCTGTAATTACTTCTTAGAACAACAAGAGCGAATGAAGGTTACTGGCTTAGCAATAGGGAGGACGAATCTGAAATGTTTCGACTGATTTAATTAACTAAATCTGTTTCATTCTCCGTGTATCTGATTCGAAAATACATGTTATTAAGAGAGATTAAGATTTAATCTTGCTGAATGCTACAACAGAGGGACTAAGTCTACATATGTATACAACACATATTGAGAGAAAAGTATGTTGGCCTCCGTTATAGTACCGTTTTCAAGCCGGTATTGACGGTATGCACCAAACCGTCTCACTCATAACAATAAAGAAGTTGACTTTCCATAGAACTTGTTCTCACTATCCATTAGTGTCCAATAGTTCCTATAACTAGCACATGACACTACGTGTAAACACGATGAGGTGGAACTCTTCTATTGATCACTCTCTACTCACATCATGTTCCTGTTCCTTTAAATAAATTGCTTTTAATTGTTGTCTGAAATTTTTTACATGAAGTCATAATAGACACATAATAACATACTTCACTTAAGTTGCATATACATAACTCATCTAGTCTACACTCATCCTCGGTTACCCATGGTTTTATAAATGCTCCGTTACTCTCCACTATATCACCCATGGGAAACCTTATCAGGAGAATCTGTACTCAAATTACCCACCCTTGGCCAGCGTGACGAAGTCAGTAACCAAAGAAAATGCTCAATGGGATAAGACGGAAATTGTCAAAGAAGATAACCGGTGACGGATGGCTAACACAATGACCTCGTTTGCTTTGAAACGAAGTGATATGAATTGTCATTGGCTCGCAGGTCCAAGCTGCGTAGCAGTTTGATTGGCTCACGCCGGCCAAGGGCGGGTAATTTGAGTACAGATTTTCCTGATAAGGTTTCCCATGGGTGATATAGTGGAGAGTAACGGAGCATATATAAAACCATGGGTAACCGAGGATGGTCTACACTTAAAATTTTAAAACATTGATGTAATTATCTGTATTAAGTATTCAATCGCCTTTTAATTTTCAATTTAAAATGTGGTCAAATAAACTGAACACGATGACAATAAATGAGACAGATGGAATTGCTTCCAACTAAATTGAACGATTGGACTCGTCCTAATCCTCTTATTTTAAAATCCTTGGTCATGAGATGGCAGTATCTACCGTTCTATTTATCAATTCATAGTGTTTGTTTTTTCTCAACAGAATTTATATTTTAAGTATTCTGTCAAGCACCAGAAAAATTCCTTCCAGTCATTTTGCACTTTTTAGTACATACACTTTCAGTTATTAGGCACAGAGAACTTAAACGAAAAGATGGGGCTGGCATCATGTCACAAATTGCTTTCATTTGAACAGACAATATAATAAAAAGGCAGTGGTTTATTAACTCCATGTCCAAGGTTAATTGAACATGACCATCGTTTTAAGATGACCTGAGTAAATTCAAGTTATTAAAATTAATGCAATGGTTTCTGGTCCGCAACATTTTTTAATATAATCAACTCGACTATTGCGTGCCATAGCCAACATGTCTGGAAAGGAAATCTTTCAATGACACCTTCACTATTAGCCCCATCAAGTAATATCAGTCTAGTTGTCGTTTTCATGACATTAAATACAACTTCATGACAACACATTCAATCAAAATTTAATCAACAGAAAAAAAAGAGAACGTAATGTTTATTATTCATAAGTTATCAGTCATCCTTTCTTCAAATCTTTCTTCCAGCAGATGCCATTAACATTAAGCTCACCTATTGGTCAGAATTGTCCACAAGGAGCCAATGGGAGCAATTTAAATGAATATATAATCGGAATTATATGATTACATGATAAGTACAGGATAGATATTGGTCTTGAAAAAGTTTAAAACAGTTTATCTCCTAATTATCAATAGGTCTATATCCTATTTCAAATCAAAAGGACCATGATGACCAAAAAGCACGGCAATCATGAAACCCATTTAAAGTGCTTTATGTAAGAAAATTGTTGTTAGTATTATCGAAAAAAAAGGAGTAAAGAGTTTGCACTGAGCTGTTTATTGTTATAAACATAATCAATGAGTTGCTTCGAATTACGGATTATCTGGCACGAGTTAATTATTGTGAAAAACTCCGAGCTTTCGTGAGGAGTTTGACATTATAATTCAAAAGGGAGTTGCAAGCAATGAGTTGGTTAATATTTGTTCATTTTAATGCGTAAAAATCGAACACGCGACATCACAATCTTATTTTAGACTACTAATATACAAAATACATATTCATACACCATTGATAAACGTTCTCACACCTTCAAGATGCACGCATCTAAGTAGTTTGCTACAAAACTCTTTTTCAGATAACATCAGATAAGATTCTAGTATAATTGTTAAACTTTTTTCCAAAAAGGATTTCTGACATAAAAAAATACAACAAAACAAAAGAAAACAACAAATAAATTAGTATTGCAGAATTGGAGATACTAAGGGAACAGTGAATTTGCAATCGCTCAGGTGCAATGCAAGATAGGAATGGAATTACGTCATTAAATGCAGTCATGGTTAATGACATCACAAAGCCTTGACGTCACAGCAGTCCAGCCGGCCTTGCAAATTTAGTAGTGTACTTGCGTTCTCAGAAACATAGACTAAACATAAGGGTCTATTTTATATGTTTTACTGACTTGTTACTTTAAATAGCTATGCTCGAAATTATTTATCTATGTGATTTATCTGAAACAGGACACCTAAGCAATTCATGAACAGGCGTAGTTCCGTCAACCAATCAAAATGCAAGTTATATTAAATAAAATAATAATGAATAAATGCATGTCTATGCGCTATGCGCTTAATCAATGCTTTGAATGCTCTAAGCTCTACACATATTATTAACCTGAAGGAAATGTACTTTCAGTGCTGCTACCAAGTGCTCAGCTCCGTTCAATCCCTTGTTCCTGTACCCATTCAAACAGCTGGGAGGACTGAGTGCATTGTGGATGAAGTGCCTTGCCCAAGGACACAGCACAGTATGACACCCAGGTCAGACATTTTTGGTCTCTCCACCGGGATTCGAACCTGGGTCTCTGGCGTGAGAGGCCAGCAAACTAACCAATACACAACTGTACTCTAGGTAAGAAAAAACTGTAATTCCCATGATCATTATGAAACTGTATTACCCGGCATATCTCTGCTTGCAAGAGGTTTGATCTCATTCTTCCCTTACTGGGTTTGAAACTATTTGTCCTGTCTCTAGTCTTCACAGAATATGTTTCAGAATCTCAATTTCAATCTTCTTAAATATGGACGATTAATTTTGGTTGCCTTAATATCAATGACAAGTACAGGATATAGCTTGGTATCTGTATTGCTTTTCTATAAAGAATATTATTAAATGCTGGCTTCAAATTATTCACTGATAATAAACAAGGTTGATATTTGGTATATTGCATGATTGTTAATATATTCAGTAACTTAATAATTAGTTGTAAATGTTCCGGGAATAAGTTTCCTTTCAAAATAATATTAGGTGCAACTCTTAAAATTCGAAATGAAATTTGACGATTCAATATTCGTTTTCACTGGATAATAATCAAATTTCGGTATGAAAATGTACATCATTGACATTCGAAGTTTTGATTAAGATTAACATTAAGATGGGGTAAATTCCTGTCTAACTCTACAGGTCCTAGACATGAAATAAAACGAGAAAATAGGGTTAGACAAATGTTAGTTAGTTTTCATTTCAAATTCTGTTATAACTCTTTGTAATCAATTCTAAAAAGTTTCACGTCATAAACTGAAGAGTACTAATTACCAATGATTGAAATCGATATTACAGGAATAGATAGCCTCAGAAAAAAGTGATTTTCTTGTGAGACGTGGAAGAATTTCGCTCTACTAATATTCATGCTATCCAAGGCTAATGTAATCCATGGGGAACATTGTGGTTACAAAATGTTGTTTCTATTGAAGTTAAATATTCAAAATATAACATTTCATGTCTGAATGAGATGAGAGATTTTGACACAGCACACTTAACACTCAAAATCGTATCACCAATATGGTAATATAAACGTAAATGAGGCATATGATTTCTAACTATGGCTTCTGTTTTCTGGAGTTTGCATTATTCAAGTGAAAGAGTGTTCACAATTCATATGAAATATATTCTTTATTGTATTATATGAAATGACAGAGCACACAGTTATATATAATTTTAACAATTTACCCAAAATTGCAACTGCTACATGAGGGAACAGAACCATGCTATGTAATTAATCTCTTCTTTCAGTTCTGCTTCATGAAATTATATGAGATAATGGGTTTAAAGTGAAGTTTATTTCAGTGTTGTAGGCCTTTATTTTTTAAATCCAGTAACATTGAGCCGATCACGTTGTTTTAAAAAAAGTGAGTGCAAGACTGTTCATCATGTATCTTCGAATCTGCCTACTGCTTCAGTGTAGAGCCACAAATACATGGAGAATGAAAAGGAATTTGTTAATTAAATCAGCCAACACCTTTCATATTCGTCCTCCCCATTGCTAACCTGGTAACCTTCAACCGCTCTTGTTGTTCTAAGAGTTATTACAGGAGTGTTCATCACCTGTCGGCTTCAAATCAGTGGAGTTCTGCAAGGGAGAGGGATAGCTACATGGAGAGGGAAACTCCTGGTTGAAATGAGAGATTTATAGATTCACAGTTGGATCAGAGAATCCGTGTTTGATCTTTGACAGAACACAGCGTCAGAAAGTTTGATGATTGGCTATACTATTCCCATGCTCATTTTATCAAATCACATACAATAATAACCGTAATAACTGTAATCGGATTATTTCAAAATGTCCCTTGTCATTGTTCTTGTCATCAATGATGGATTTGTGGGGTTTGAATTTGAAACATATTTCCAATAACTCAATCCGTATGTCTGTAATGATCACAAAATTTAGGATTTACTTTAATCTAAAAACTTTAACCTAGAAACCTTGTTCCGATCACGTTGCTCTAAGGAATAAATAAGACGAGTGTTCATCACATGATCACACTAAGTATTGGAATCAGTGCTGCAGGGTAGACTGACAGCTAAATGGAGAACAGAACTCCTGGTTTTAATGAGATATTAATAGATTCAACTTTTGGCTCAGGGGATCAGTACATAATTCTTTCCCTGCACACAGCGCCAGATTGCCTGATGATTGGCTTCATTTTCCTTCCCTGGGGATGTTCTGGTATCAGATCGATAACTGCACATGTCCTTTTACACTGAATACTGATTGCATCACTTCACAAGAAATTTGTGTTTTTGTATTAGAAATTTACTTTGAATGGGTACATTTCAAAACATAAATTATTCATTTAATGATGTTCCTTGAGTATGTTAGCATTTCATATGTTCTTGTTACATTCGAGATAACGAACTGTTTTAAAAAAAATTAAATGTTAGAATATTCCCTTCGGTTGTATTCAGAAAATAACAAGTGAAAGGCCTATTGTCAAATAATTTATTAAATCTTTAAGATAGTTGTCATAATCAGCTATTGCATTTAAAGTTTGACCAAGAACACAAATTTGTCTCATGATTGTACAAAATAGAACATTACCAGGGCTTGGCAAAACTCGTGAATGGATATATGAAAAGTATTCCACTTCTTATGTTTAATCATATGGGTAATAAATACATTTTTTTTAAATATAGAAACAAATATATAAACAAACCTGAGGTATACCAATTACATTCGGATCATTTTGGAATTATTCATCGCTTCCCTCCATGATTTGAACTGATCAATTGATTGAATTAAGAAATGCTACAGTCTTGGGAGGTCCATGTGCTGTGAGTCATGCATAACACCTCATTTAATCAGATTTAAACTCTCTATTTTACCATCAATTGACACTCATCCTCGTATTCTGTTTTCCAAACATTCAGGTTGCTAAAACTATCAGTCTGATTAAAATCGACTGTTTTAGGAGGAATAAAAATTGCAAAATAGTGCATCTACCGGGATACAAACTCACATCGTTCAGAGGTTTCCTCGCCTAACCGTCTAGTAACAGCCTGTAGACTCCCGTCTTATGACGCAATTCAGTTAACAAATCACAAGACGTCCAACAATAGCTTTCGGTGCCAGAAGCTAGGGGAAGATCAGTCTAATCAGCTATCATTTCATCTGTTCCGAACACTTTCAAAACAGCGACCGTTTAAAAACTATAATGTGATTGGGCAGCTAATTGACTGGGCTTTGGCTGCGCTAAACTGGTTTGGAACATGCACCTATACGGGGTGTTCACAGACCTTGTGACGAGGAAGCTATAGAACCTGTCCGTATCCCGGTAGATGCATTATTTTGCAAATTTCATTCCTCGGAACAAGGTCGATTTTAATCAGACTACTAAAACTATAAACGTGTAAATGTTTGGATGTTGACTTTTATTTTAAGAAAGAACAACAATCTTTTGCATAATTTATAGCATTCCAATCCATATATTATAATACATATTCGACTGACAAGAACACATAGTCACCGACTGATTTGGATCAAGGTGTAAATATTTAAATCACTTGTTGCTTCACCATATTTCATTTAGGCATTTCTTAAAGTCAAATACGTACAGAATGAAAGCTTGTAAGAATCAAATGAATTGGAACTTGACAGTAGACAGGTGAAACAGTGTCTTTAGGGTACATTAATGTGTGAGAAAGCAGATGAACTCGTTTATGATGAATCCATGAACATTCTTTTGCCACAGCTACGTCATATCGCATGATCCAACCCCATCAACAGAGAGAGTCGGAACAGATCTCAACAGTAGAGACCAGGAGACTGTTCCAGTTCAACCAGCTATTTGTGCAGTATTTACCAGATGGCGGTTCCATTCAACTCATCAGCTATCATTGCAAAACCATGTACATTTAGATACGTACAAGCCATGCGTGCATGTTGCTAACTTTTAATCTTTTAATCTCAATAGTATACTGTGTAAAGTGAAATTGAATAAGATGCCAGAAATTACAATGTATTCATTATTGTTTAAAACATGCGTTTGTCACTAAAATGGCGAGCCCGCAGATAATGATGAATTAAGTAAAGTATATTAAATAGCCTTTATTATTTAGTCAGAAGCAAGTTCTTCATATATTCAATACAGAAAACTAAAGTAAAATAGTCAAGGTGATCATGAAAGTGTGCACTATCACAAGTTTTTAATGAAATGGGACAGCTATCAGTAGATGTACAAAGAGATGATGTTGAAGTGGTATCAGCATGTGGGAGGTTATTATGATATCGGGCAATGGTTACAATGGCTGTTCTGTTGTTTTCCAATGCAAGACAAATACTGATTTTAGCAAATGCATTACTTATTAATTAATGAGATCTGATAAAAAGACAACAGCAAGATTACAAGGCATGAAATCACTGACCGAGCTGTGACAGAACAATTCAAGTCCACACCAAGATCACATAACCAATATTAAAATATCAATTGAATAAGACATGATATACAAGAATTAGCATCGTTTTTTCACAATTTGGGTTGATTTATTGTAACTTTGCATAAAGTATAATCAAGTTACTCAAACATGAACGAAACTATTTTCTATTTATTTGAAGTGACAGATCACTCAATGGTCGACCACTCAAACTAGTGATCTTCAACAGCAACTGTTACAGAAGTGAACTGAACAATAGTTCTGGTATTTGTGCCCTGTAAACTGAAGTCGAGTTCATGAATGAGAATCAATCATGGCCTAAATTATATATGTTATAGAAAGATGAGAAGATCAGTCTTCCAAGGCTACACTTAACATTGGCACAAAGTGATACATGATATAATTCATTACATGCAACTCAACCAGTGCATTATTTATCGATTCTCCACTAGCATACATGCCTTGATTAAGATGTGCAAGATTGATGGATTAATCAGGAATGTTCTAGTCTTATATGGCACCTGCCCTGTAAGCATTGCATAACAATGTCCTCGTTCTATCAAAGTCAAGCTGTCAACTACTAATTATCATCGATTGATAATCCATCAAGTATTAACAATTCTGTTTTTCATAACTTCAGGTTGATAAAGCCAAATTGTGTCGATATTTTGATGTTGAACTTTATGAAAAGACAAACGGCTATCGTTGACATGATTTTAAGCCTTTCATTTCCATTGTGTTGATATTTACTTAGACACAGTTAATTATTATTTATCTTTATTTCATCCAGTATTTACCGAAGAGTACACATCATCAAATTACATCATATTACAACAGGTACGTGAATATAACAAAATGTTTATATACAGTCTTATTTACAGCAACCATGGACATGAAGTGTATTATTCATTGTAGCATTTAGGAAAATAAGATATAAGGTCATGCGCATACCACGAACATCGCAATGAAATGTTTTTTCCATAATGTTGTATCTCTGAGAATTGCCAATATTAAAGGATAGATGCAATGACATATGGTCAAAATCGGATTCATTAAAATGGGATGTCAATCTGACTATTGCTCGATTTTAAATTTCTGAAAGAGGTCAATAAATTACTTATGTACGGCTTTTTAAAAAACTGCCTAACTTAGCCCCAGCGACCAGAATGAAAGTCTGCGGGGTTGTGGCCTCTGAAGGGATGACTTCTGTGATGTCACTGGAGGAATCTCATTATCGGCGATAGCCATAACTCAACCTAATTTCGCATCATTTTGATTGTTAATTTCACTAACAAATCTTCAATCGAAGAACTCAAATTTTCCATATATCGAATGTTTAGATATCCAACTAAGTAATTCCGCAGAAGACAATTACATAATTATTAACACACCTCATAAATTCATCTAGCGGCAGTGATAATCATCATTAATTAATTAATGAAGCGCCACGGAGCAGGTCGGTCCGCTGGTCACAGATGACCTATCGTCTGTGGTTAATCAGTCACGCCTAAATGATTCTTCTCAAAACGTTTCGCGGCCGTAAATTGTTAAAATGAGTAAATTATAATTAATAATCATTTGCAAGTGTATATTTCTTGATTATATGCTCAATTGATTCCGACATACAATAACACGTAACAAAATGGGCCCTAAGACCAATCAAGCTATCACTGAACAATTGCTACACGCATGAAACAGAGCTGTACTTATACACAATGGCTTTTGTTGACAACTGACTTTCTATGTTTTACAAATGTTGAGCACTCTACCAATTCGTGACAAGTCCAAGCTACACGGAATCAACTTTTTTTTTCAATCATTGTATATGTGTCTTATGAACATGTTTCATAACGAAATGTAACAAATCTAATGGGTTCTAGTCTTCCTCCCTATGAGATTCAAGTACATTACAAACTAATAGCAACTGGTAACTTTCAACCGTTGTATGGTTCTAGGAACGTAATGGCACGAGTGTTCATAACATGTGGTTTTACAATCAATGAATTGCCGCGCCTTTCCGACAGCAACATTGTGAATGGAAATTCTAGTTTAAATTAAAGATTGTTACATTCACAGTTGGCTCAGCGATTCGAGTGTGATGCTTTCCTGGACACAGAGCCAGATGCTTTCCTGGACACAGAGCCAGATGCTTTCCTGGACACAGAGCCAGATGCTTTCCTGGTCACAGAGCCAGATGCTTTCCTGGACACAGAGCCAGATGCTTTCCTGGACACAGAGCCAGATGCTTTCCTGGACACAGAGCCAGATGCTTTCCTGGACACAGAGCCAGCTGCTTTCCTGGACACAGAGCCAGATGCTTTCCTGGACACAGAGCCAGATGCTTTCCTGGACACAGAGCCAGATGCTTTCATGATTGGCTCTTTTTTCTTCTCTGGGGATTATCTAGTTCTCGATAACCCCACATGACTTTTTAAAAAGATTAATGGTTACCTCTCAGCATCAGTGATTTACACACCATCATGTCGTTATACAGATTGAAGATGGTATCACAGCATTACTCATCAACTCACCCGCAGTGGTTAGCGTTTTCAGCTTCGGACCAAGTGGTTTTCGCAGGTTTCAGTCGCAATTCATGGCCACAGCTGTGTTGCTGGCTTTCTACCTGCAATAATACTAACAGACGTGATAAAAGTGAAATACTCTTGAAATCTTCAATATATAACTAAACTTAAAGCCAACCCTTGTAATCCTGCATACAACTGCGTATTCAACCCTGAATACCAGCAGTTGTATAACTCAAAACCTAAAGCAATTCCACCACTCGGTATCAGACTTCAACAACATGTTGAAGATTGTGATATCGACCTAACAACAATAGCAGAGCACGGTCTGCTTGCCACTCCGCCATGGCAGCTGGTGAGGCCCCGTGTCAACCTCTCTCTATCTACTCATAAAAAATCAAATACAGACCAATTAATATTTCGACAGGCATTTTTTGAACTTCGTAATTTTTTCGCAGATTATAAACCAATTTACACTGACGGTTCTAAAGATGGACCCACAGTTGCAGCAGCAACTGTGACTCCTTCAACAACATATGCTACAAGGCTGCATGATGGCAGCAGCATCTTTACTGCAGAAGCTAAGGCCATCCTTAAGGCCGTCCATCACATTAAAAACTCAACCCCTAATAATTACATTATTTTTTTCCGATTCACTTTCTTGCCTACAAGCAATTAAAAACTGTAAGAGTGATCACCCAATTATCAGGGATATTTTATTACTTCATAATTCTTGTCTCCAATGCGACATCGTCTTCTGCTGGCTTCCTAGCCATATGGGTATTAGAGGTAATAACAAAGCTGACTCAGCTGCTAAATCTGCATTAAACCTCAAACATATTTCTCCTACCAAAGTTCCATATACGGATTCCAAACCTGCTATTAAATCTTACATTAAACAACGTTGGAAGTCCCAATGGGACCAACAACATCATAACAAACTTCACACTATTCAACCTCATTTAGGTTACAAATCTTTATCCTCTTTTACCCGGCAGGAAGCTTGTGTCCTACGACGATGTCGTATTGGACACTCTCATCTTACTCACTCATATCTTTTAAAGGGGGAAGATCCCCCAGTATGTATACCCTGTCAGTGTCCTCTCACAATCAAACACATTCTATGTGAGTGTTGGGACACTGCACATATCAGGGAAACTTTTTATCCTTCTATTTCAATCAATCAAGTTTTTACTCATTTCGGTGAGCATCGTGTTTGAGATTTCTTGAATGCTATACACCTTATTGACAAATTGTAAATTTTAACTTTTCATTATCAGCTTTTATTCAACTTGTGATAATTTGCTGATGTTTTTGCGGCCTTCGTGCCATGTTCTGTTTTTCAATTGCAATTTTCTTTTTTAAATTAGGCAAATAAATTAAATATCTCGCCGCTAATGGCTGCAATACTGCCGAAGCGGCGTTAAACAATAACTCACTCACTCACTCACTCTTGAAATCAGTGTCAAACATAACCAACCTCACCTCACCTCACCTCACCTCACCTCACCTCACCTCACCTCAACTCAACTCACCCATTTGTGAAATTTTGCCTTACGTTTTTATTAAGGCTCCGGAATCGAAGATAACTGTTACAGTTGCAATCGTCTGTTCTCCAGGCCCCCGTACATGTTTCAATTTTAATGATATGTGTTGTGTTTGAAATTGATGGTATATTGAAAAAGAAATTAAATTATCTCAGCTCCCAACAGCATAGCCAGTTAGTTAACAGCTGTTTCGGTATTTGAATCTTCCTCTACAGCAAAGATTTAATCAAATACAAACATTGTCCACATAGTGTTGTGCATTCATGTTGCCACGTATGATCACCAGACGTGTCTTTTGGTCCCCAGAAAATTCGGCCCCAAACCATGATAACACCTCCACCTTGTTGATGGACCTCTTGAACACAATTATAGGAGCTGCTGTTTCATGTACACGGCGATATACTCGTACTCTCCCATCTGCATGGAAAAGTTAAACTTACTCTCGTCGGTAAACAGCACCCTTTGCCATTCGCGTCGCTGCAAGCGTCATACACCTTGTGCCCATCGAACTCTGGCAAGACGATGTTCACGGGTCAGTGCAATCCCACGAGGATGTCGGTAGGCTCTGATACCAGCATGACGTAATGGTCTTCTTACTGTGTGTCGACTAATCCAACGACCGAGTGCCATTGCTGCCGATTCCGTCACTTACAGGAAGGAAGCGGTCTTTTCTGGGTGTTATTACACGAGGTCTGCCTCTTCTAGTTCTGTCCCGTGTTGTGCCAGTCTGATGATTCCTTTGGAACAACATAGTTATGCACTGGCGTGAACATCCAAGTCTTCTGGCTATTGTTGATTTATTTATCCCCACCAGGCCCATGCCAATAGGCCTTTCTCTCAATTCAGCAGTCAAGCGAGGCATTGTTTTGATGTTTTTTTTGTTGATGTGATGGCAAGCTACAATTTTCATTGGTTTATATAGTGATCCGTGCATGCAGATTCAATGAAAATGAAAAATACGCATTTTTGGCTTTTGGGACGCAGCACGTGCCCCGACGAATGTACAAGCGTGCTTCTTTGGAAACGAGCGTGTTGCGTTTGTGTGCACTGCTCCTACACGTTACAGGCATTTGCTCAAATCCATTTTGGAAATATTCATAATTTTAGGGTGACAAGTTTCTTTTGATCTTCAGTAAGTAAATGAATACCTCCAAAGGTGAATATTAATCTTGTTCAGCTTTGAAGAATTCACAATTTCAACTGCTCTGATATACAGAAGTAAATCAAATGTGATATGGCAAATGCATGCTTTTCGGCCAATTGTAGTGCAAAACACAGGTCAGAGTGGATGGTGTCGGGCCGGGAAGGATCTTGATTTACAAAAGGCAAACTAGTGATATTACTCTTCTCATGATTGTCAACTTGGACTGCACACTAAATTAAGTTGTAACAGAAGTGATTGTGAGATCACCTCCAGTGGGAATTGAACCCGGGACCAGTAGCCCCGTAGGAAGCCAGTAGGAACACTTTCATCTCATCCTGCCACATACACCCCCTTCACAAAGTCAAGCTTTTGCGAGTTAGCAAGCACCTCAGTTCAACGTACCAAGGGTGTAGTGAGCACTAGGGAGTTGCCCAGGCCCCACGTTGGGCGCCAAATGTAATAGAAATCACAGTAAACGGGATAAAGAGCTATAGGCACTGTTGGATACTGGAGCTACAATATCATCTATAGCTGAAGCCTTCTATGGACAAGACTTCAAGGATGTTCCTCTTGAACCACTGAAGCAACTCCTGTTGACTGTGCAATTTTTAAAACCCAAAAATGGATACACTGATTACCCCCATGCATTTCTGGATTCCGTTTGAAGAGGGCTTTCATTTGATATATGACATGACATAATAGACTTGAAAATAAAAATAATTTAATAATTTATCTTGGGAATGGTGGCCATTCAGAAAAAAACACCAGCTAGATTTGCAGAACTTTGTGCCCTTGATATAAGTAAGATATTTTTAAGGTCTTCAGAAAAAAATCAGCTTTCAAGTATTTTTTTCTGGGTTGTCCATGTCTTTTGACTAATGGTCCTGGCCTATATACTTGTTCTGATATACCTACACATTTCTAACATACCTACACTGTTAAACTACTGAGAAATCTATGAAATCAATTTTCTAAATTTCCAAATTTAAGTGATGATACTTTATAAAATGTTAGATTATATGTGAACATATAAGACATTTACCTGTGTCCTGTTGCTTTCTGGCCGAACAAACTAACCATTACACCACGAGGCCAGTTGATACTTTGTACATTTATTCCTGTACAAATGATACCCTACAGCTTTTCGTGTATCACCCTACAGCTTTTCCCCATGGAGCCTCACTCGGCTGCGCCTCGTAAGGGGCCCCACGGGGAAAACTGTAGGGTTTCATTCGTTACACTCGGAAAAGTATGGGTTTATCTCTCACATGAGCACACACCAAGGCAGCGAGAACAACATACAATATGTTAGAACGGCGATAACATCAGAAATCCTTTGACAATTGGAGTTATCTGCGTCTGGGTAGATTTTACTCGTGCGCGTGTGTGTCCATCTGATAAGGTTAATACAAAATTGTCTGATCAGCAATGCTTCCAATAACATGATTATAATTAATTAACATGTAGTTAATCGAGCAGGAACAAATATTTGTATTTCCCAACCCAGACAATTGGGCCTATAAAGGCTTTTGATTGATGGTCTTATAGTTTGCTTATTGAAAGATGGGACGATGAAATGAAGTATTTTAGAATTCGCTAATTTTTTACCAAATACTTATTATAAATACCAAGTTTATCATGTCTTCTATCCAAAAATGTAATAAAATTTGGGGGTCACCGAATAATTTAAAGAGTTATCGGTATTAATAGTAACACCCCTGTCAAGATATTTTTGACCGATTTCGCCTACTTCAATGAAGTGCGCACTTTCATCGATTAAGCTTTCAGATACAAGTTCATCACATACGTCAAATCACATACATAGCAAGTTTGTACTTTGAAAATTAATGACACTGTTAAATTAAATGAAATAAAATAAAGCAGTTTTAAAATAAAAACGTAATTTTTGTCATCATTTTTCGCATATTCAACAGGATTTTTCACATATATAGAAACTCTTTTAGATATTGCTAAAACTATAATATGATGTGCGCCGTTGAATGAATAAATGAATTCAGAAATAATAATAGGGGGTCATCGAACGTTTTTCATCACTTAAACCCCATCACCCACATAAATGTAAAAACCTGACGTCACCGCAGTTTTGATCAATTCAACTGTAATTTGACGGCCTATTGTGTATTTAATTATTGAATATACTATCAATCTAAGAGTGCTTAATAGAAGAACAACAATCAGTTGATTATACAAGGCGATTTATATTCATCACTTACCGGAAATGTGTACATAATTGAAATAACACTCATGGTCACATGTTAACTGCGAATAAAGGTGACGGTAATGACATGCGGCATGTCGTAAAATGGCCGTTAGAAGCGTTTAATGTAAGCACTTTCTGTAAATCTATGTTTAAAAAATGTAATGCATATTTTTTTTAATTTATTCACAAAGATAAACTGTTGTCGCAAAATGTTACAGTAAGTGAATTGAATGCCATCTCTCCTTAATATGTCTTCAATATTTATTTTTTTCAAATTGTATTCACAAACGCTATCAACGGTGTATTTATTAGGTGAATAAAGAATATTTTGTGATGATACATCGATTATCGAACAATAGTTTAAACACCGGACTGAATTCAATCTATAAAAATTTGCATAGCCTTCACAGATAGTCTTCAATGTTGCGTCTTTTTGTTTGGTTGATTTTGCTGTGTATTAATATGTCAATACTTGTCATTATTTCACCTCACAGTAGTTCATTAAGTCATATTTACAAACAATCTACACTGAACTATGTTATGGCAATTCAATTGACGTTATGGAAAGAGTTTTTTGGTTATATTCCAATACTTTCCCTGAGAGACACATATTCAAAACATTTATCATATCCAATGAACAAAATATATAAGTCCACCAAACTTGATAATTGAGGAGAAATACTGTGATGCAACCATCGATCTCTGTCAATTCACAAGTGTAGTAATCAACACTGTAGAACATCTACAGGGAAGATAAATGTATCCAATCACCAAACCTTCTCACGCTGGCAAGGATCTAACACGGATTCCCTGATCTAACTGTGAATCTATAAATCTCTCATTTCAACCAGGAGTTTCCCTCTCCATGTAGCTGTCGCTCTCCTCTGCAGCACTCCACTGATCTGTTGCCGACAGGTGATGAACTCTCCTTACTTTCTTAGAACAAGAGGACCGGGGGGTTTTTGGTTGGTTTTTTTTTCCTGTATTGAATTTTACAATTAGGTGCAGAGGAATCTTAAAGGTTTTGCTTATCGATTTTGGATATATGGATATCGATTATTTTAATTAAATTTATTGAAAAACAAGAACTGATATTTAAATCTCCTTTGAATGGATTTCAATTCAGATAAATTAAGGAAAGGAATTACGAAATTAAGGATTAATGAAATGTTTTGACTACAGATATGTAATGTCTATTATGATGTTTGATTTTTGATATTTGATAATTTCTTGTTGTTTTTATTTGTTATTTGCGTTACTTTCATGATTATCTTTTTGCATAAATTTAAGTATAATATATAGGGTGCCAAATGGGACTTTAATCGCTATTTAGTAAGCTTATTAATTCGAATTAGTAAGCTTACTAATTCGAATGAGTAAGTTTACTAATTCAGGCATGTATTTAGTAAGCTTACTAAATTGAATTAGTAAGCTTACTAATTCGATTTAGTAAGATTACTAATTCGATTTAGTAAGCTTACTAATTCGATTTAGTTAGCTTACTAATTCGATTTAGTAAGCTTACTAATTCGTTTAGTAACCTTACTAAATAGCGATTAAAGTCCCGTTTGGCACCTCATAATAATAGTCTGTTCAGGTAAATTGCTACATTTTGAGAACAGAAGACAGAGAAAGAATCTCATCTCTCTTCTTTTAATAAGGAAATTGATAATAAATCGAGTAAATAATGTTGAGGTAGTTTGGGGTTTTTTTGCGTTTATTATGTCATACTTTGTTCAGAAGTTTCTTTTAAGGTGCTGTAGCACGTTTTTTTCCAAATTTTATTTTTTCAAATTTCCCATTTATAATGATAGTTTATGTCATTTATATTTACTTTAGAGGGTAAAACATCTTATCACACAAACCAATTATCCGTAGTAGTAATAAGAGTGTTGCGTACAAACCACAAATTGCATGGCGGCCATTTTTTGTTGAACACAATTTATTATTTCGAATTACAAAAACGATTCCCATGGCTTTACCGAACCACGTACACTCATTTTTTAACTTTATTTTCCGAAGTAATAAGGATGTTTTATCATTGGTGAAAAAAAATTTCAAATACATTTCATCGACTTATTTGAGCGAAAAAACGTGCTACTGCCCATTTAAGTTACTATTGTCATTATTAGTCCTTCATTGATTTATTTCTGTAATAATCGCCATCGTAAACAAGATGTGGTACATTGCATTTGAACTTTTCAATTTGATCCTGTGATTGTATAATGTACATATCGTAACATCTCTAATGCTTGGTAGTTAATCATTCTTGACACTAATAGCTACTTTATCAATATTTATTTTTAAGGAAGAGTGATGTGCAATAGTGCCTTTAACTAACACCAGCAAATACCTGTAAACACGATGAGGTGGAACTATTTATCGATCTCTCTATGTTTACCTCATGTTCCTGGTAGTGTACTGGTTTACACAACATTATATTTCTTGTCATGGCCAGTTTAAAATATTTGTTTAGCCGATGATTAGCGAGAATTTATTCTTACTATTTATTAGTGTCCAATAGTGCCTTTAACTAACAGCAGACAGTACCTGTTAACACGATGAGGTGGAATTATTCTATCGATAAATCTATACTCACACCATGTCCCTGGTGCGTGTACTTGTTAACTCCCGGTAACATGGTGTAACCTCAATCCGTCCATTATATCATATCTCTTGTTAAAGCGACGTTATAATGGTGATATAGACAATGATTGCATAATCTGCAGTCATTAACAACCGTCATGAAGGAGATACTTATGTTTATGGCCAAGTGAACTTGATTAACCTTCTGTGAAACACAATAATATTTATGAATGATGATCATATGATTTCCATATAAATGTTAAGATTGCATCGTACCTGGAACTCTTATTAAAGAGGTGAGATTTCATGTTGTGTATTTTATTTAAATGACTCTACATTGCTGTATTGACTTATTCACATGAAATCAAGGGTTATAGATAGGGGATACCATGTTGTATTTAAGTTATAGATTATTAATTTACTGTGTCAAAATTTGTACGTTGATGGAATGGTCTTTATATGCCAGACAAACCCCTTCTAATTTTCAAGTTAAAAAGTAGTACAAAGTATAGTACAAAACATAGTGAGAATAACTGAGATAGATACAGAACAGCTTCCAACAACATTTCGATATTTGATATTTGATATTTGATCTGCCACCACAGCGTGTCATCTTGATCCGTGCAACCACTACGTATCCCTTTTGATCAGAACGTAGGCATCTGGTTGGAGTATACTGATGCAGTAAGTCCTTCAGATACTGTGGAGCTGATCCAAGGAGACAATGGTGTGTTAAACATAACGTTTTGAAGATTGCTTGATTGGGAGCCAATGAAGATCCATGAGAACAGGCGTGATGTGATCGAACTTTGAGCAGCGGGAGGCAATCCTTGCAGCAGTGTTCTGTATCTTTTGTAGTTTTTCAAGGTGTTTCATAGGGCTATGAATGAGGAGGCTGTTGCAGTAGTCAAGTCTGTTTATGACCATAGACAGACACAGAAGTATGACAGATTCTTTGGTGTTTGGTGAGACAGGAACGTATACTGCCGTTATTTCTTAGATGAAGGTGACACACCTTGCAGATGTGACTGATGTGTTTCTGCATGGGCAGCCCTAAATCCAAGATCACTACAAGATCCCTAGCAGATGAAGATATAGGTATATCTATGTCTGCAATGGCGATCGAGTCCACCGCACACTTCTTCCTAATGGTTGCTGGTCCAAGAAAGATTACTTCTGTCTTTTCAGGATTTAGTTTTAACATATAGGATGCCAGTCAGGTTTGTATGTCCTTACAACAAGAAGACCTTTCGTGTTGATTTAAAAGATGAGGTGGGATTTGGTTTGAAAGATGTAAAAACTTGTGTATCATCAGCAAAACTGTGGCGTGGGAGTTTGTGCTTTTGGATAAGGTAACCGAGGGGTCTGGTGCCACAAACTCATGTGATCAGACAAATGTATTTCAACTTCATATCAATTGCAAACGACCACCGTTAATTGAGGTTATTCAATGGTTTCTAATCATAAAATATTATCAACTTATCTGGAAATGAAATCTTTCAATAACACCTTCACTATAAGGCCTATTAAGTTCTATCAGTCCAATTTTCGCTTACATGAAAATTGAATCAACATGACTGCACATTCAATTGAAATTAGAATTTAATCAACAAGAAAAGTGACACAAAAATCATCCTTACTACAATCCGTCTCTTAGTAGATCCCGTGAGGAGAATGCTACAGGCTCAACCATTGGTCAGAATTGTCCACATGGGTATTCAATATGAAGCTGTTGTTTTGTTATTATTTATTGGGAGAACGAACAACTCGAAATAATGAGCGGAAATGTTGTATCCTGTTGACAGGATCTGGTCACTGCTGGTTGAAAGACATGTATTAAATGAAGACCGATTTGGAATGGTGGTTAACACATTTACAAACATGTAATATGTGTACCGAGGGCATTTCATGACGAAGTTGAAAACATGATAACGGATTCCTTTATTCCTTTAATATACAGCATATGACACATATTTATTTTGTCATGCCTCGTCAAAATGAGAAATGGAAAGGGGCATTTATCTGACTACAAGATTTAAAATTTCAATTTAACGAAACAGTTTTTAAAATATCATCAGTTTGTTGCGTGCATCATCACATTTGTGACATTATTTCTCAACCAAAATCGATCACTGAAGCTCTGTCATCTGTGTATAGCATGAAAAGCTTACAGCCGATCCATACTTAGCACAAGGCTTCACTTAAATTCACCATGCTGCCCATTGCGTGAAGTTCTCTTTTCATGACAACATGCGTGATCAAAGTGCGACGGTAGGATGGCTTCCACGGCTTCCTTATCATGAACAGGAAGGCATGTCAACGTGTAACTATGATAGGAGATATAGACCTACACGAGACATCCGTTTACACACGCGAGTTATTAGACTCGGGGATCAGGATAGTATTGTACTATAATATCCTGATACAGAGACAACCTAGGGTAGCAGATACAAAGACACTGAAGGAGCAGGTGGTTCAAGTGTTGATGATTACATGGTTAAGACTCATAGAGTAACTAATGATCAAACCTAACCTGCTTTGGTTTCTTGGATAATGAGATTAAGTGGTATATATCCAGTTACAATAGTGATACATACTATCTGTATTCTGCCAGGTAGCTATGTGGCTGTTCAGGTTTTACATCAGAAACATGAAACCCAATGCATCACATGTATTAATGGAATGAGTCATATTGAGCACAGAGCATAAGCGCATAAGCACATTAATCAACAACTCACAATCGTATCACCAATATTGAAATATAAACGTGAATGAGACAAATGATTCATATGAACCAAAACGATTGATGTTTTCTCAATTGATTTGTTTTATTCCAATGAATGATTGTTCACAATGCATATTAAATGTATTCAAACTTACATGAAACTATTCTATATCTGAAATGACTAAGTCTCTGAAAAGTACTATATAATTGATAATTCAAACCAACGGCAATATTACATGGGGAAACGAAACAGTGTTATATCATTAATCTATTCTCTGCTAAATGATATAAAACAGGATAATGTGCTGCACTTAGTGTAGATGAAAGAGTGAATATCAGTGATGGTTGTTTAAGCCATGATCATGACGTCACTCTATCGGGTTATCAGTTGATTATTATTTAGGAATCTACTGGTCATTGACTGTCCCAGTCAGGAGGGTTGTTAGGTTTAGACATGTTCAGTAATGGCTAATCAAGTACATCAAGTACTCATGCATTTTGTCTTGGTGTATCTGAATAGGATCTTAAAATATCTCTCAACTAGATAAATCAATGTTTGTTATGCATGAACCTGGATTCGAACATGCAACCCTTCGCTTGGTAGTCAGCGCTTCTAGCCATTAGGCCCCAAGACGCTGTTAGAAACTTTTGGATTGTTTGTCAGTAAGAATCCCGCGTTCTGTTCAAGATTTGTAACGCACTTCGCGTTGAAGTTCTGCGCTGCACGTGCGTGGAAGAATCCATTCCATGAGGGTCGCAGCTACTTGTACCATATCCGATGAATGAGCACCGAAATTTGCAAAATAATTGATTTTGGTGTCCCATAATTGAAATTTATTGTTTCAAATGTAAAATAATCACATATGTTTTTTTTTGTGACGTCATACATGGGTTAAGATTGGACACTGCAGTGGATTCGATACAAATAATCAACACACCCCTCCCCAGCTCCTCATGCATTCTCAATTACTTAATATGTACATGACACTTTGTATATAACAGGGTTTGAAGGATGTAAGGATTTGCTGCTTTAAAATGTATGGCTTAAACCAACAGGTTTTTAAAACCACAGTGGGACAAATACGTAAAAAATCATTTATAGAGGCGTAAACAATGACGTGAGAGATTGCTGCAACATTTCCTCAGAACAACCATGGTTAGGCCGACGTAAATACTCCGTTACGCATGACATATTTAGGTATATATGTTCTCCGAATGAACACAAATAAAAACACAAGTAATAACCGCATAAACAATACAGTTCACAAAGGGGTTATGCAAGTATCATAGAATGCATTATGATTCATAATTGTACAAACAATTACTATAAATCATATCAGTCATATTAAATTATCAATGGCCAAATGCTTTTGAAAACCAAACATCATGACATGATAAAAACATTGTTACATATCTCCACACATAATGTTATCATATTCGATCACTCATTGCCGTTTCTTCTTGTTGTGAACATGTTCCAGAAAGAAGTGTATTTTACTTGGTGCATCCTTAATTTCCTTTCTCTGAAAGATTCACCATAATCAGTTCTCTACCGAGTTACCTTCAATCCTCCTTTCTGCTTAGTCTTACACTCGGACTCTGAAAATATATCTCTCAGAAAAATATCACTATGCATTTTATTAAATATTGAAAAGCATAGGCTCCTTTTCAATATTTAATAAAATGCATCGTGATATTTTCGGAATAAAGATTTTTTGTCAAGTGTCAAAATTGTTGTTGCTTTAAGGAAGTAATTACAAGAGATTTCATCATCTTCCTTATAGTCCAGGCAATCTAGGGTCAAAATAGGGCTAACCTAGGACAAATTGTAAAGTAACTAAAGTAGGCTTATTTTGAAGATAAATATATGTACAATATCATATCCAAAGTATAGAAAAATATAGTAAGTGGAACATATTGTATTTTACGCTCAAAGACAGGTACCCTCCATCCCGTTTTTTGACCTATTTTGACCAAATTTGTAAACACCATTTTACATAGCAGCACATATTACATGAAAATTATTTTGTATTTGACTATTAAACTTAGGGAAACAACTGAAGAAAGCTTTGTTAAGGTTCAGAACAACATTTAATTCAATAATTACACATTTTCTTCTGAAATGAGATATTTTCTTCTGAAATTTCATATCTTATATTCATCATACAATGCTATACTGTAGATACAGTAACACTATTGTTGTCAGTCATATTGCATTGTAACTTACACATTAAGATATTCATAAATGAACCAAATAACTAATCAAATTATTAATTATACCTATTATTTAATAATAAATTTCAATTACATTCTTCAAAAAATAGACATGGTTTATTCATGGTATATATTTTAAAACTTATTTATTTTTTATTAATGGGCTATGAGCGAATTCAATTGGTATATTCTTATTTGTTTTAAATTAAAAAAATATGGGAAACATTATGTAATCAATTAACAAATGATGACTTGATGAACTTATTGTTTCTAGTTTCTAAATTCAAGTACTTACCTATTTCTTCAATATAATTTCAGATTGAATGGTGTGATTTGTCCTAGGTTAGCCCTATTTTGACTTTAGATTACCTGGACTATTATGTCCCTCTAAAGAAGCGATTGTATTACAGCCACATGTAACTCCAAATCATAGGATTGCTGCAGGGTAGAGCGACAGCCACATGTAACTCCAAATCATAGGATTGCTGCAGGGTAGAGCGACAGCCACATGTAACTCCAAATCATAGGATTGCTGCAGGGTAGAGCGACAGCCACATGAAACTCCAAATCATAGGATTGCTGCAGGGTAGAGCGACAGCCACATGTAACTCCAAATCATAGGATTGCTGATGGGTAGAGCGACAGCCACATGTAACTCCAAATCATAGGATTGCTGCAGGGTAGAGCGACAGCCACATGAAACTCCAAATCATAGGATTGCTGCAGGGTAGAGCGACAGCCACATGTAACTCCAAATCATAGGATTGCTGCAGGGTAGAGCGACAGCCACAAGTAACTCCAAATCATAGGATTGCTGCAGGGTAGAGCGACAGCCACATGTAACTCCAAATCATAGGATTGCTGCAGGGTAGAGCGACAGCCACATGTAACTCCAAATCATAGGATTGCTGCAGGGTAGAGCGACAGCCACATGTAACTCCAAATCATAGGATTGCTGCAGGGTAGAGCGACAGCCACATGTAACTCCAAATCATAGGATTGCTGATGGGTAGAGCGACAGCCACATGTAACTCCAAATCATAGGATTGCTGATGGGTAGAGCGACAGCCACATGTAACTCCAAATCATAGGATTGCTGATGGGTAGAGCGACAGCCACATGTAACTCCAAATCATAGGATTGCTGATGGGTAGAGCGACAGCCACATGTAACTCCAAATCATAGGATTGCTGCAGGGTAGAGCGACAGCCACATGTAACTCCAAATCATAGGATTGCTGCAGGGTAGAGTGACAGCCACATGTAACTCCAAATCATAGGATTGCTGCAGGGTAGAGCGACAGCCACATGTAACTCCAAATCATAGGATTGCTGCAGGGTAGAGCGACAGCCACATGTAACTCCAAATCATAGGATTGCTGCAGGGTAGAGCGACAGCCACATGTAACTCCAAATCATAGTATTGCTGCAGGGTAGAGCGACAGCCACATGTAACTCCAAATCATAGGATTGCTGCAGGGTAGAGCGACAGCCACATGTAACTCCAAATCATAGGATTGCTGATGGGTAGAGCGACAGCCACATGTAACTCCAAATCATAGGATTGCTGCAGGGTAGAGCGACAGCCACATGTAACTCCAAATCATAGGATTGCTGCAGGGTAGAGCGACAGCCACATGTTACTCCAAATCATAGGATTGCTGCAGTGTAGAGCGACAGCCACATGTAACTCCAAATAATAGGATTGCTGATGGGTAGAGCGACAGCCACATGTAACTCCAAATCATAGGATTGCTGCAGGGTAGAGCGACAGCCACATGTAACTCCAAAATCATAGGATTGCTGCAGGGTAGAGCGACAGCCACATGTAACTCCAAATCATAGGATTGCTGCAGGGTAGAGCGACAGCCACATGTAACTCCAAATCATAGGATTGCTGATGGGTAGAGCGACAGCCACATGTAACTCCAAATCATAGGATTGCTGCAGGGTAGAGCGACAGCCACATGTAACTCCAAATCATAGGATTGCTGCAGGGTAGAGCGACAGCCACATGTAACTCCAAATCATAGGATTGCTGCAGGGTAGAGCGACAGCCACATGTAACTCCAAATCATAGGATTGCTGCAGTGTAGAGCGACAGCCACATGTAACTCCAAATCATAGGATTGCTGCAGGGTAGAGCGACAGCCACATGTAACTCCAAATCATAGGATTGCTGCAGGGTAGAGCGACAGCCACATGTAACTCCAAATCATAGGATTGCTGATGGGTAGAGCGACAGCCACATGTAACTCCAAATCATAGGATTGCTGCAGGGTAGAGCGACAGCCACATGTAACTCCAAATCATAGGATTGCTGATGGGTAGAGCGACAGCCACATGTAACTCCAAATCATAGGATTGCTGATGGGTAGAGCGACAGCCACATGTATCTCCAAATCATAGGATTGCTGATGGGTAGAGCGACAGCCACATGTAACTCCACATCATAGGATTGCTGATGGGTAGAGCGACAGCCACATGTAACTCTAAACCATAGGATTGCTGATGGGTAGAGCGACAGCCACATGTAACTCCAAATCATAGGATTGCTGCAGGGTAGAGCGACAGCCACATGTAACTCCAAATCATAGGATTGCTGCAGGGTAGAGCGACAGCCACATGTAACTCCAAATCATAGGATTGCTGATGGGTAGAGCGACAGCCACATGTAACTCCAAATCATAGGATTGCTGCAGGGTAGAGCGACAGCCACATGTAACTCCAAATCATAGGATTGCTGATGGGTAGAGCGACAGCCACATGTAACTCCAAATCATAGGATTGCTGATGGGTAGAGCGACAGCCACATGTAACTCCAAATCATAGGATTGCTGATGGGTAGAGCGACAGCCACATGTAACTCCACATCATAGGATTGCTGATGGGTAGAGCGACAGCCACATGTAACTCTAAACCATAGGATTGCTGATGGGTAGAGCGACAGCCACATGTAACTCCAAATCATAGGATTGCTGCAGGGTAGAGCGACAGCCACATGTAACTCCAAATCATAGGATTGCTGCAGGGTAGAGCGACAGCCACATGATGGGTGATACAGATTGGGTTAAATAAATTAGCCAGATTCACCCTCACTTAATGTTAACGTTATAACCCAGTAACCTTCACCCGCTCTTGTTGTTCTAAGAAGTAATTACAGGAATGTTCATCACCTGTCGGCTACACCTACATGGAGAGGGAAACTCCTAATTGAAATGAGAGATTTATAGATTCGCAGTTGGATCAGAGAATCTGTGTTTGATCTTTGCCAGAACACAGTGCATGTATCTTCCTTGGTCATGAACGTGAACTCAATAACTGTGATTTCAAATTTTAAATCCAGACTTTGAAATTTAGGCCCTCTGCTGATGGGATTAATCAAGGTAATGTGACCTGTATACATTCTCATAAACACGAGATTGACAGCTGAAAAGGATAACCTACATACCATGACGTTTACAAAAAAACCTTCTGTACTACTCCATCAGTGTATCATTGAGCAATTATGAAACTGCTATCACATGCTCTTCTCTTGATTGAACTTTGTAAAAACCTTACAACGTGAATTCTAATTGTAGTTTGATTGAAACAATATGTTAGAACCATAAATTAAATACTTTAATCATATTTCCTGTGAACTAGGTTTTGCGCGTGGTGTAACATAAGTACTAGTAATTCGGTAATATTGTAGGCGGAGCTTAGCGCCTGATCTAAGACAATACTAAACATTTGTTTTATCATACACTGTAATTATTTTGCAGAGATTTTTTTATATTTAAAAGTTTATTTACTGATTAGAAATCACTTAAATTGCAAAGTTTGAATTTATAAGAAATATATTTTTAAACGGTTTGAAAGTTCAAATTAAACTGTAGAATAAATGCCGTCGACAAGCTCCGGCATTTATACCAGTTTAACTTGCACCTTTCAAACCGTTTATAAGCCAGTGAACAAACACATTATGAAAATATTTCTTAATTACATCACAACATCAATTCTCTTTACAGATTAGATCAGAATTTCATATTTAATTAAATCATTTTAATTTTTTTAAACTAGTTGACCAGTGCAATATCTATATCCTTCTGGCTGTAATGATCACTACCAATGATATTTACTTTAACCTAAATGTACCCTGTTGCTCTAAAGAATATATAAACCGAATGTTCATCACATGAAGTCTTCGAATCAGTGCTGCGGGGTAGACTGACAGCTACATGGAGAATGGAACTCATTGCTTAAATGAGAGGTTGATAGATTCACTTTTGGCTCAGGGGATCAGTACATAATTCTTTCCCTGCACACAGCGCCAGATGGCCTGATGATTGGCTTCATTTTCCTTCCCTGGGGATGTTCTGGTATCAGATCAATAACTGCACATGTCCTTTACACTGAATAATTATTGCATCACATCACCAGTGCTCGCTCACCATCATAGAGGGATCCGAATTGTGTATTCGTATGTTTGTATTTGAAAATTACTTTGAATGTTGTAGGCATTTATTCATTAGATGAGTTTTCTTTGAGGATGCTTCTAAACAAAAATTAATGATGGCTTTTGAGAATGTTAATATATATGTTAATATATATTTGATATTATTTATTGTTCATCCATGTATTAAGGAACAGGGCTGCTACCACAACGTATCATATGAAAATCAAACATGTGCGTTAATAAACATCAGGTCCATAATAAGTACAAACTCTAGAGTAAATAAAATGCTATAGAAATGAGCCCCAGATTTCCAGTCAGTGCACAGTCTGTAATATTTGAAATATCAAACCACTGAAGAATGTATTGAGATAACAAGCGCTGGGTCTCATATAACAATGTGTTCTTGTTTAAGAACCAGGTGAGAATGACTGCTGAGAATATCAGAGAAAAACGGTATTCAGATGAAGTGCCTTAATCACAATGATTTTCAAACGGCAAAGTCTTCTTAAGATGTTAAGTTCCCTTTTAGATGAACCAATATTTTCTTCTCATTTTCAGTAATAAACAGACAAAAAAAGCTCACTAACACTTTCAGCGAAAGGAAAGTTAGTTCACATGGTCTTGTCGTTGACATGACATCGAAATGTTTTCAGAAAAATTAATTTTAGAATATTCACCTCAGTTGTATTCAGAATTATAAAAACTATAAAAGCATATTGTCAAACAAATTATCAAATGATTAAAATCCTTGTCATAATCCGCCATCGTATCTGAAGTCTGATTACTAACACATATTCCTCACATGACTGTACTTACATTGATCGTTATCCTGTCAGGGAAAGAATCAAAACATGGTTGTTAGGCAAAAGACATAGCGGTTAGTGCGCATGTGAAAAATATGACACTACTTTTGTTTAACTGCATTAATTTCAAAATTTAACGTCTCTGTATAATGTGATAAAGAATTCCATAATATTTTGGAAAGAAACATATCATAAAAACCAACCTTAGGAATATCAAGTACATGCAGGTCACATATCGCATTATTCATCGGCTCTCCCCATGGCTTTAGTGTATGCTGTAACAAGGCTGTTGGATTAAGCAGAAATATTACAGAGTGTTCTGAGGTCCTAGTGCTGTGAGTTATGCATATCACTGTCCTCATTTAATCAGATCCTACCTTCACACTTATCATCGATTGACAATCAATATGATATTCTGTAAATTTAAACGTGTCAATAGTCTGACGTTGAAGAACAAGGTCAATCGTTTGCATTATCTATAGCATTCCATTGCTCAATCAAATGTTTATTCGACTGACATGAACACACATTTATGGACTGATTTGGATGATATGTAAATGTAAATATGTAAAATACTATTAGAATCACTTGTTCCTAGTTATCCAATAAAATGGAATTTGATAGTTGACAGGTAGGTAAACAGAAGTGACATAAGCAGATGAACCAGTTTGTGAATGAATCCATGTAAATTCTCTACCAGCTTAATCATATTGCGTGGTCCGAAACCATTAAGAGAGGGTCGGGACAGATCAATCTCACAACAGTGGGAGCCCGTGTCAGGAGACGGTGATTTCTGTTCCAGTTCAGCCAGCTGTCTGTGCATTATTTACCAGACGCTTTTCAACTCATATTACATGACATTTAAGATATTATTGCAAAACTATGTACAGTTATATACATAAAAGCCTTGGGTGCATTTTTTCTTTCTTCACCGTGAGCATTATAAATAATGTATTTAAAACGTATTTATTACAGTTTTAAACATAATGATAAGACCTAATACATGATTCTTCACATATTGCATAACAGAAAATTAAAATGAGTTAAGGTGACCATGAACGTGTGTAATATACTGATGGAAATGAATAAAGGAACGCATGTATTGATGGTGAAATTTGTTTTATTGTCAAGGGTTTTTTATCAAGTATATTTCATTCCGTCGTGGAACACTTTGGGTCAACTTCCGGATGACAGCCCGAGGAACTGCGCGCTACTCTTCTTTGAGAGCCTGGAACATGGCATCAGGTGTTTGGGGTAGAACATCCCGATCCCTCACCCGACGTCCAAGAACGTCCCAGAGGTGTTCAATGGGATTAATGTCTGGGCTCTTGGATGGCCATGGCAACACTCTGATGTTGTTTTGCGTGAGAAAATCCCTGCTGACGTGAGCCGTGTTGGGTCGAGCATTATCATGTTGAAACTCAAAGTTTACACCCACTCTACGGCGGAAAGGAAGAACAACAGGTTGCAACACTTCGTCTCGAACAAGGTTGGTCCTATGGTCGTAGGTTATGCCGCCCCATACCATCACAGATCCGCCCCCGTAGGAATCGTGTTATTTGATGGTGACGTTCACGAAGGTGTCGCCAAACGCGGATCCGACCATCTGCGAAGTCCAAATTGAATCGTGACTCATCACTGAATTTGGTATTGCGCCAATGTCGAAGTTGTCTAACTCGATGTTGTGTAGCCCATGCTCTTCTGAGACGTCTGTGTTCCGCAGTCAGCCTTAACGCAACAACAGGACGACGTGACTTTAAGCCTGCTGCTTTAAGTCTGTTTCTGACAGTACGGTCACAAATTCTTAGACTCGTTACTGCCCTGAACTCAGAGTTTATTTTCGATGCTGGTTTTAATCGGCTACGTAAGGACAGCAGCACTAGCTGGCGGTCGTTTCGGAGCGTCGTCTTACGTTTTGGACAACGACCGGGTCTAATCTTTACGTTCCCTGTCTGACGGTACCGGTTCCACTGTCGCGAAATCACACTTATAGACTTGTTAAAATGCCTGGCTGTCTGGCATATTGATTGACCGCTGTTGATGCACCCGATAGCCTGCCATTTCTCATTATCAGAAAGGCATGCTCTAGGCATGATTCTGAAGGTAAAGATACACTGACATTCGTTGACTCCTTGAAGGTTAAACGGACGTTGCCATGCATGATGTTCATGGAAATCAATTGTCACGTGCACGGTACCTTTTCAGTGAAAGTAAACTTCAACATTTTCAGTTTATAATGGCCACACGCAGCCTCGAACAAACGGAACATGCCAGACATAAGTTAACAGTAATTAAACGTTCCCTTATTAGTTTCCATCAGTATATCACAATGTTTTTTCGAAAAAGGACGGCTATAAGATGTCGTAAAACCAAGAGTGAGAACAGTGGTGTCGGTGGGTGTTCCCCCTGATGTAGGAGAAGATCCATGTTTCAGAGGATGACAATATAGCAGAAACGGTTGTGAAGAAGACAGATCTCGTTAAAATGTGCAAATCAAATATTTTACCATTTAACCAACATTTTTTCACGAATTATATATTCTAAAGACAGTGAAGAGTCCTCTTTAAATTCCATAGAACATTCGGGTTGTGGAGTGTCATTGAATATGTTTATAATTCGATAACTTTAATATTTCAAATCACGATAATCCTTTTTAATTTGGTTTGATTAAGTGTGTCTTACAATTTTACAAAATGAGTGTGAATATTTATATTGCCTGAGTAAGAGCGAGTTATAGTGACGTCACGAACAATTGTTTTACGACGTCACAGACAATGAACTGCTGGAAGTCGCGGTGAAACAGTGGTTGCTGTGTTCTATTTGAAGTGACAGATCACTCAATGCTACATGTAACAATGACAGAAAGTCGTCATGACATATAATCTAAGGTAAAAAGGTAAAACAAATAAGGTACATGGCTTGTGTGGTCGAAGCGGTTTTAACCAGAACAGACAAAGATACTTTTATATGTTCACTTTTACAAGAGCAACTTTTAATCGCTTCTAAAAAGGTAATGAATTTGTTTATGGCATAAAGGTTTGCCTCATAACCACCATTACTGCAGTTATCCCTAATACCACAATAAAATCAAAGAAGTTTGAGATAAGAAATTGTTACAACACTCACCTCGGTTGTATACAGGATTATACGGAAACAAATAAGAAATTAGTTCATCAAATTTTCAGATAATCTATAGCCTTTATCATTGAGCATCGTAATAAATGTATTGACATAGATAAATATCTATCGCACTACCTCAATCATATTAACAAATGTTGTGGTATTTTGAGCATCCATGTTCACATTATATTATATTAAAGTGATATGTTTGAAATGTAGACAAATATAAGTGAGACACAGCTACTCAGTCCAATTAGCTGCAGACTTCAGGCCACATAGGACCTTTATCATTTGATCATTGCCATTTGATGTGTATGAAATATTCAAATGTGACCAATGACAATTGGTAGATAACCACATGGGTATTATCCATTATCATAGACTCATACATTTCAGAATTAATCTTAAAATAAAAAGTCACTGGCTACTGTGATCAAATATTTAAAGAATTATGCACAAGTAGTATCAAGTAAAAACACATGCTATAATTCATCACATGCAACTCAACGAGTGCATTATTTATCGATTCTCCACTGGCATACATGCCTTGATTAAGATGTGCAAGATTGATGGATTAATGAGGAATGTGCCAGTATTATGAGGTCCATGAGCTGTTAGCAGTGCACAACAATATCCTCGTTTAATCAAAGTCAAGCTGTCAACTTATTATCGATCGACAATCCATCAAGTACTACACATTCTGTTTTCCAGAATTTCAGATTGATAAAGGAAAACCCTGTCGATATTTTGATGTTGACCGTTTGTATGATTTTTAGATTACCATGTCCATTACTTTTGGTTATTGTTCTTAAAAGATTGTCTTGATATTCAATTCGAATGACACGGACATAGTCATTGACTGATAATGAAAATACGAAAATCATGAAATACTATTAGAATTACTCATGACTTGTTAAACATTATGAGACAACACTCAATGTCCATATGTCCATTTTACCAAATGCAACCCAAAGGTAGACAGGTGACACAACAGTCCTGGAAGCAAGTTAAACTGTCATTATACCCCACTTCCGGTCTCGTTGCTATGGTGTCTTTTGTTACAAGTGTAGGTGTATTAGCAGATACACCTATGCTTTTTCTGATATACCTACACTTTTTCTGATATGCCTACACTTTTCTAATAAACCTACACTTTTTAACAACTGAGAAATCAATGGAGTCAATTTTCTAAATTTCCAAATCTAAGTGATGATACTTTATAAAATGTTATTTATGATCATTTTAGACACCTGGGATCGAACCTGTGTCATGTTGCTTTCTGCTTTCTTAATCAAGATATTGATAAAAGAAATAGTCGAGATAATGTACCTTCTAGGACTAACATATCATTCATGTAGGGTGTCATTAAATAATTCATTAAGTCATTATAACTCTCCTTTCTCATCTAGTAACGAACATTCCAAAACAACATATTTAGAGTGTGTTTAAATGACATTGTTTACTTATTACAATATAAACAAAACAAAAAAATTTATCTGTGTTTGCTTCCGGAGAGATATTGTAGTTATGTCTCAGTATGATTCATCACTCGTAGATTGTGTGCGAGTATAATCCTTTAAAGTTTAACATTGGCATGAGATACTGGTACATTGCATTCTAATATCAACTGGCATCTTTCAAGCGTTCTTTCTGTTCTAGGGAAGTAATTACACGAGTGTTCATCACATGTGGTTTTCAGATCAACCAACTGCGGCAGTTTACCAACAGCGACATTGTGAATGGAACTTCTGGTTCAAATGAAATATTTTTACAGTCACAGTTGGCGCAGGGATTCGATTGTGATGTTTTCAGCGCCAGATGCTTTCGTGATTGGCTACTTTTCCTTCCTGGAGATGTCCTACTTCTCGATAACCCCACGTGATTTTTTATAAAATAAAGAGTAATTATTGCATCTCAGCATCAATGATTAGCACATCATTATACCACTACATTATACAGACTGTTTGAGAGGCATTCTAGAAGAAAGACAAGGAATTTGTGGATGTTCAGCTTCTTTATTTCACAATGGCGACGTTTCGGTATAGATCCTTATACCGTCAGCATGCTTGAAAGTCTCAATGAAACAGTTATTGCAAGGCAAACGTGATATGTGCTCATATTGAAAATATTAACTCGGTCACTTTCTAACACATGAGTAATGAATAAATATTTGTCTCACTACAACATTCATATGGACAATTATGGTGCTATTTAAATCACCCATGATCAGACAACATTCTACTAACCTAATCAGTTTGGAAGAGTAGACAAGGACACGAGTCCACGCTACTCAGACACTGATTACCCAATGAGCTGCATGCTCCAAGTATCATCGGGACCCTTTGTTACGTGAACACTGCCAGCTGATGTGTAAGGAAACAACTGTTATTTTCTTAAACTATTGCTCCTTTTTTGCTTTTATTAAAGCTGCGTATAATTTTAAGAATTGTTTATTAACTAATAACTATAAATTTTTAGTCTCTCATAACTCATATTGGGTGGTTCTGTACTCTTATCTGTGATTTATGCCAAAATGTATTTAATATTTTTCTGTACAGAAGTGATAGAATAAACAATTGTCTGTCTGTCTATCTGTATTATGTATTCAAATGTGATCACTGATAATTGCATCGATTAGTGAACAACGAGTACTCTCCATTATCACACACTCTTATACATTTCAGAATTAATTTTAAAATAAACCGTCTCTTTAAATTCAAAAGGAATTATGAACAAGTAGCATAAAGTCAAAATCAATCGAGGCTAATCTTTATGATCCAGATCATAAGTGCATTATTCATCATTCCGCTACATGCCTTGATTAAGATGTGCAGCATTGATGGATTAACCAGGATGTTACACAGCCTTATGAGGCCAGTTGTGAACCTGGCAATCCTATTATCTATGGACTTAAACATATTGTTAACATCGAAATTGCATTTTTATAGAAATGAAGACTCTAATTTCGCTGTGGCCGGAATGTGTGAATTCTTTCATGTTGGGTGTGATAACAAAAGAACACTATTCAGTCTGATTAAAATCGACGGTTTTCCGTGGAATAAAAATTGCAAAATAGTGCATCTACCAGGATACGAACTTATATCAGTCGTTGGTTCCGCGCCAAACCGTCTGATAACAGCCCGTAGACTCGCGTGTTCGAGCGCAATTCAGGTAGCCAATCAAAAGATGCCCAACAAATGCTTTCGGTGCGAGAAGCTAGGGGCAGATAACTCCAAACAGCTATCCTTCTGTCTGTTCCGAATGCTTTCAAAACAGCGACCGTTTAAATACTATGATATGATTGGTCAGCTATTTGACTGGGCTTTGGCTGCGCTAAACTGGTTCGGAACACACGGGATGTTCTCAGACCTTGTGGCGAGGAATCTACAGAACCTGTTCGTATCCCGGTAGATATATTATTTTGCAAATTTTATTCCTCGGAACAAGTTCGATTTTAATCAGACTGGAACACTATTTTGACTTTATTTCCTTTACCCTTCGGTTTCAATCTTATACTTAACTGACATAAAGAGAAACATTGACTAAAATTGAGTATAAAATTTGTGACTCTTGACAAAAAGACATTTCTTTTCGTTTGATGTGTTAACTCTCATGAAATGTTACACCTTCAAATTTAATAATTAAAATGTGCTTTATGGTTAAGGATATTTTAATTTAACCCATTTGAAGATGGTGAAACAATGATCATTGATGCAGATATTATGTATTAGTAATTAGTAATATTAAATACCAGTAACAGATGAACTACATGTATGTCATGAATGAGTCCTAGTTGATTATTTTCCATCTTACCATGTTGCGTGTTCTGAGCCCATACAGAGAGAGGGTTGGGTAAATCCGATCTCTCAACAGTGGGAGACAATGTCAGGAGACTGTGATTTCTGTTAGTCAAGTCAATTGTCTGTGCAGTATTTACCAGCTGTCGTCGTTATTCAACTCATAATACAGGGCGACTGATACCATTTATATATTCTTATTCTATTATATATTCTTCCATAATGTGTGGATTTCAACTTTTAACCCCTGAACATATTCTGAGCATAAATATATATCGTAAAGTTACTTGTAATGTTTAGCTGGTTATTGAATGCTAGGAATGACATGTCTATATTTCACATTCGTCGTTTTGTATAAATAAAACTAACGTTGATAAAGCAGACAAACTAAAATTCCTTAAATTCTTCGTAAATTTTTCAAAATTTCAAACTTCTTGTAAAACGTAAGTGTTCTGATGCACACAAGGCATCTTGCTCGAGCTACATTACTACAATACCCTGATTCACTAAGCCCTTTCGTGTGAAAAAAAAATAACCAGCAATAAAATAACTTCCATTCGAGCAATATAGGCAGCACCCGGTGCGAGGGCAGATGGACGAATATATACATTCAAATTGACATTTCTTTGGCTGAAAGCAATACATGCTATATAGCGATGGGAAACAATTCTGCAGCTGGACCACATGTACTGGACTCAGGGAATCTGGGTAGTGTAGTAGGGTAGCGGATACAACCACACTTATGGAGCAGGATCCACACAATATTAATTAGTTGAGACAAGCTAGGTATGCTGATGATATACATCATTGCTAACTATTAACTTCTAACAGATAGTATTTTTATTTAGTTTTACCTGCACATGTAAACAAGGAGGACGTTTAGCGCACAACTAAATGTGTCATGTGTATCATACATCATAGCTGTCGTTACCCTGGAAACCTATATACGTCAGTTCATACGCTGGGTATGTTTGCTTCAGATATTGACAGCTAAATAAGGGTACAAGTCATAGTTATGAAGCTGAAAGTAGTCACTGTACTCGTACTTTCTAGTATTCTTGGGGAAAAGGTCGATCGGATTTAGCTCTTATACAGTCCAAAATGTCACAGCAGAACATTGCTAGATATCTTGGTACTGTTTAGACTAAATTCATTATGCACTTTTCTTTGGATAATATCCTTTACATTACGGCCCTTCGTTATGAGCGAATTAGAAAACCTTCAATTCAGTAAAAGAAACAATTTCAATGTTTTACCTATTCTCTTCTACCACACCTAATGCAAATCTTATTCTTTCTCATAAAAGGAAAACCCTTAACATGTAAATATTATCACCAAAATCAAGATTTTAATGAAATGAATATGAAATATGATATGAATAATATTTGGCCACCTGACACAGAGAAATTGAAAGGTAATGAGAGCATGAAAGGTGATGTGATTGCTTAAGAATAGGATTTAGCGTCCATTGATATTACAATCAGGTGAATAATTCCATACCATGAAGTGACCTGTGAAGGAATCGCGTGACGCTGACAGTAGGGCGGGGTGATTACTGCCTTCTTGGTTTCCAAACGAAGTGTTTAACTCAACGCACTGCTCACATTGATGTTCGAACCAGCATTCTTCAACAAATGGTTATGTAGATTGTTCGCATGCCCCTTTGCTTTATTGTATGAACATTATGTATGGCTTGTTGCCTTTCTATTTAGTCGAATAACTATTACAGGGGCGAAAGGAATATTGGTATGCAATAACAAAAATTGTTGAATATTAATTATGATAGTTTTATTGACGATTAACATTAATTTTCCTGAAGACCTTTGTTGGAGAATATTTGTTTTTAAACTATAATGTGCTCGGCTTGAGTCCCAAAATGTAAGAAATACATGCAATTCAGATAATCAAATGTAACATTGTTGCATTTTGGGTAACAATACCTACAATACTATTATTTATTGCCATGGTATTATGAGGAATTTCATTTGAAGCGCAATTTCAAGCCCCTGTTGCAAGAACGATTTCCAGTATGAAAGTGATATTTTCACACGTCACAGCCAGCCTGTGTATACTACCGCCGAGTCAGACTAGGACCGTGTATCACTTCTATGTCGATGCTGCATTTATTTCTGTCAGTCAGAATAACGTTGATTCGTTCGCCTCCTCTGGTCCACACCACACTTTGCATGGGCGATAAACTTGTATTACTCGCTTGTGATAGAAACGTGCTAGTAAGTCGTCATAATTGTTATTTAAACACAGCATGTCTAATGCCGTCACAACGGTATTTGACATTGAGTCAACCGCTGATATGCAAGTGTCTTTGCTGTCGGTGGTGTCACTTGACTCGCGCTGACACGTATGAAACACAATATTAAACTTACTCCCGTAAAATTCCCTTTGCAGCAAACTTGTGAAATATTGTGTTTTTAAAATCCCTTTCATCTTGTTTGTTCCCAAAATAATTTGTAAGCATTTATTATGATTGTTTATTCTTGTTGGCATACACTGTACTTTAACAAATACAAGGAAGATATTCAAACAAAGCTTTATTATTTGAAAGCATTTCATTGCATAGCACATAATGGAGCAAATCATCACTGCATGGCAGTATTTGAAAATGGTTCGATGCATTAAAATGAAAGGTGCTATAATATGTAGAGATCTTATATTATGGTACACATTGATGTGAAGAATGGTACATTTATTCTTTCAAAAATGCAGAAAAAGAAAGACTTCAAATACTCATCAATGGAGCTTATACGATCATTGTGAATGTTAAGCTAGGAGGAGTGTAAAGACCACATGAAAATCGGTAAGAACATGTCAATACCGCAATTTATTAAACCTTTTCTGCTCAAGGTGGCCAATGTACCTACAAATCAACTGGCCACCACAAACATACACAAGTGTATCATATCCATTTAAATACAACCTCTAGATCAATGGTGTTGGGGGTTATATAGAACACCTGAAATGAAAACGAAAGCAAATGATTATGATAAGTTAGATTTCTTCTGAAAAGACGATATTAATAGGCTCGCTTGCCAGCATATTCCACATGCCATTTATCATATCATAATACTTGGAAGCTAGCTTAATGGAAAAGATGAAATTAATGAGAGAGTATTGTCATTTAACACGACATGGAACGAGACACTTATACACTAGTCCGTACGGCTAATACTTTTATAAAGCTAATTTCGAACACAGAAAGCACTGTTTAAGAAATAAGTTAATGAATGGTGCTAACGATTATATTAGCTTCGGAAATACAGGCCCAGGGATATATAGAATAAAGCGATGGAAGCTTAAGTTTACCTACAGTTACCTTCTGTTAATTAGGACTTAAAGTGAGGTTAGTGCGTCATAACCCCCTCACGACTACGTATGAATGAATAACTATGAATATATAGTAGCTGATTTGGCTGTGCTTCAAATACACTTGATCTTTTGCATTATACTAGGCAAAATAGACAGAGATTCCATTCCAAATTGTCTGAAAGGGACGATCTGGCGACATGAAAGGAAATATTTAACAGTATCTCAACGATTAGGAGCAGTGCGTCCTACTTAGTAGTGCAAGCAGCGAGTTGATACACACCAGAGGAGCGAGCAACTACACGTGAGATGTGAAAAGTGTACGTCGTGGTGATCACGATTTTAGTCTTGATTCAAATCGTTCATAGAGTCAAAGTCATAGAAATATGTCACACTTTAAGAATGTACTTGTTACTTGAACGTAAACAAAATATGATATCTAAAAGGACAAAATTGTACATTCATGCAGTTCACAACATGAATAAGAAGTAGATACATCATAAAGTTGACATCCCTGGCTTTTTTTGCCCTAATATCAAAGTGGGCGATCTTATAGCATTCTCTCCCACACTGGTATATTCCATCGTTTCCACCTCAGAGAAATCCTTAAGTCCAAAGTCAAGAATTGGGTATCTTCCAAATCACCAAACATGTTATTATCATGAAAATATCACAGAAATACCAACCGCACAAATGAAAAAGCTTCACACGTGACTCTCGCTCTGCATGGAAACGCCATCGTCTGATTTAGTGATAACAGAGCCGTTGTGCAAACTGTACGAAGAATCAATGTTCCTTATTATCACATCACTGACTGATCCCGTTGGGGTAAGACGTGAAACCACCATTCCTGTAGGACTGGTCTTACCATTACTCTTCAAGCCTGCATTGCCGTTCATGTATGGTTCCACTACAGTTGATGCTACAGAAGGGGGTCGCTCGAGCTCAGATGCCGGCTGTACCATGAGAGGATCTTTCGACTCGGCAGGACGAGGGGGTGCTTGTGACCTTGACCTTACATGTGTATAAAATAGAGAAAAGTTGTTGGATATGACAGGGAAGGTCAGGGCCACAAGCAGGACACCACACACTGAGCACGCCGTGCCAACAATGTAGCCAATAGGAGTTCGTGGATATATATCTCCATATCCCACCGTGGTCATGGTGATTATAGCCCACCAGAAACCAACCGGTATGGTGTTAAACGTGTCACTTGGAGTATATGCATCCTTTCTCTCGGTGTAATATATCATTGTGGCAAATACCAGCATCCCTATCATCAGGAAGATGAACAGCATCAGCAGTTCTTGCAAGCTTGCTTTCAGTGCATACACCAGCACCTTCAGCGCCTGGTAATGCTTCACGAGGTGGAAGATACGGAACATACGGATTATCCTGAGGATGAACATAATCTCAATCACAAGTCTCTCGTTCATGTAACAAGCAGACTGCTCGGACTTTTCAAATATGATCTGAACGTAGAGCGGCACGAGGGCCAACAGATCTATGATGTTCATAGGGGATCTGACGAACTTGAGTTTGTTAGGAGCCACAATGAATCTGAGAATCAGCTCCAAGGTGAAGAAAACTGTGCAGATAATGTCGATGATGTTGAGGGCCTCGTGAGATGTGATGACGACCGGCTTCTCGCCATCGTCACAGGTCAGAGATACGTTAACTACAGGTCTGAGAGAGGGCAGAGTCTCCAAGCAAAACCCAGCTATTGACAGAAACACAAACAGGAAGGATGTGATGCCATAGATCTGAAACATTGAGAAAATATAGTAGGGCTACAAGGTGTACAACTGAAGAATAACATTGATAAAAATACATTTGATTTACCCCTCGCCCCAGTACCTAGTGCCACGAAGGCCGAGAGCCCGAACTTTATGCCAGTATTTTTCATCTTGATTTTTGGAGATTTCGTACAAAAACTGTATTGAATTATTCTTTGCATATTTTATAAAGCAATATACACCGACACATTAGTTACTGTTCGCTGTTCCGTTAACTTTCATCATTCTTATAGTTTTTGAGTGTTTATGAAATTTGACATAATGAAATAGACAGAAGGGGTTAAATTTTGAAATTCAAAGTTCATTAATTACCCAATAAAAGTTTTCTTTTGAACTAAATGAACACAATTTCATCACAAATACATTAAATGGGTTTAATGATTTAAAGAGAACACATATGATATAAATTAGGCCCAGCTGATCACTTACCGAATAATACAGAAGAAAATAAAAACTGTAGTTTTGAAAATATTGACCCATATAACTTCAAAGAGTTGCCTAAACTGTAACCGTTCACAATGGAATATGAACACTGATAATGTTATTGAACACTCAATTGTCTTCTTATAATGCAAAAATGCAAAATGATCGGTCAAGTTTTCGCGTTGATATGATATATGATGCTTCAAAGATATGACAAATTACATGATAATTGTACTAAAATATACAAGTAGGTGAACGCAGCTGTATTTGTTCATTTGAATGCAAATAGTTACAGTGCCCATATGGGCAAGATAGTATACGATTACTTGATCTCCTTTTCATCGTTATAATTACATGATACATAATACATGATGATGGATCCAGCTGATTCAGTTGATCCAAACATCCCATTTTTATGTTTGCCTTTTCATTATGAATACCTCAAAAATACATTTAGACCAAGCTCATCGGAGATGCTATTTAATCTTAAAAGGGTTTGTGACTGAGGTCTCAAATGATGCATGTAATGATCTATTTAAAACTTGATTGACAAATGGATTACTTCTGTTCCTCTCTCAGTGTGAATTATTCATTGATATGAACGTGTTGCCTGGCTTAAGCTGGGTGAAAGTATTGACTCAAAATTACTTCATCACCTCAACTTCTAGAATGCCCATCAAAGATGTTTTAAAAATCTGTTACGTTGAACAGCAGTTGATAATGAATGAATGTTTAAGTTTGAACGTACTAAAGTTTTTAAAGTTGCTTCTTTTAAGTATATCTGAATATAAACAAAATGGGTATTTCATTTACCGTAAGGGGTATGAACTCTGAAAAAGAAATGCAAAATGATTCATCTGAGTTTATTGGTTTGTTTCAACTTTGGTAACGAAACAAGATATCCCTAGATTTAGTTACCATGGCAAGTTTCGACGTCCTGGGATGGTCGAGGATGAGCCAGATCTTTGTCTGCCAGTAGGACCAGCCGGTCAGGGATTGCAGATCCACGTTGAACGTTTCTTTCTGGAGTGAACTGTCGAAGGAGTCGAGGATCCTCTGGTTCTCGATGTAAGATCTGTAGTGACGCCAGCAACAAGCTTTTATCTCGTGTTCGTTCATCTGCCAGAAGTCCAGCTCTCGCTTTACAACAGCTCCACATACTTCTAATGGAACGTGCAGCTCACCTACAATACACAATTAGTTTCCTGTTAACGTCTAGCATGCATACTGTAATTCACAACGCATTCTTATTCAATATTACATAATTTTTGAAAATGTAATTATTTTGTCGAATAAGAAACCTCAGATTTTTTATTGTAAGAAAAGATGCAAAAATGACAACCATAATTTGAATTTTTAGTTATGTTTTTAGAAACTTCAGCTACATGTATATCAGGTCAAAATAAGACACCGGCACACGTATCTTTCTTTGCTAAAAGCAACATTACTTCAAAGTAGGTCAGCCATATGTCACGAAGAGATAATGTTCATTATGCACTCAGTAGCTATCGTCCTATAATTGGTTTAATGTAATCATAACTTATGCAGTCATCATGGTCACACCACTCAGTAGCTATCGTCCTATAATTGGTTTAATGTAATCATAACTTATGCAGTCATCATGGTCACACCACTTGTTAATATAATGATCGGATATAGGACAGCAGCCTTGTGACGTGAACCCGGTACACTCGCCAGGGAGATAGTGTGAATGAGAACGCATCGATAGAAGAGTTCCAACCAACCTTGGTTACATGTTAACATCTGATCGTTACTGCAGTAGATCAATAGGAACGACCACGACATTTATCCTGGCAACATCGGGACATTTCTCAACATTAACAATTTACTTTTAAGTATATAATAAAAACCGTTCAAAGCATACGTACCTTATTTTATATTTTTTCATTAACTACTTAATTTAATATATTGGTCAACAAAGCAACAATGAACATAAAGAAGCTGATATATTTAGATTGACGATATATAGCTATATTTGTGAAGTGAAAAATATGTGATTTAACTTGATTGTTAACTTGGTTGGTGAGTGTCTATATACAATAAAATAAACCTGATCAAGAAATGCTATTTCAAAAAAATGAAATGCTTTCAATTGATTTTATGAAAAAAACGAAAATCCATCAATCATACTACCTGACAAAAATCTTCATTATACATTCTCTGATGACTGGCTTCAAAAGACTTAATAATAATTAACTCGTTAGATATATAGAAAATAATGTTATTGAAAGTAACCATGTTCAGACAACATTGTATTTGCATAATTAATTGTGAGGAGTAGACAAACACACGAGTCAGCGCTGCTCAGACACTTGTCAGTCCAATTATCCACGGACTCCAGACGGTACCACGAGGCCTTAACATGACCATTGCCTTCATATTTGGAATATCGTAGTCTCGTATTGATAAATAATCCAGAAACCATTTTTCTAAAAGCAAAATTTATTTTTAAAAGCTATTCTATATGGCCATATGTTTAAAATGAAATATTCAGCCATATGGAATCTAGAGCATCATGAAAAACAAACACCATGAGCCTATTTTAGAAATTTGGCAAGTCTTATCAATCCCATGTTTAGGATTGTGTGGAACATTTGGGATCTTACGTGAATTGTATTTGCTATTCAAACTTAAAAATGAACCATAAGCTTTAGTAAGTAGGAATCCTTGTTTCCCATGTCATCTTTTATTATACCTCACAGTTTGGATGCCAATGCTTATGAGACTTCCACTTAAGATTCAGGTTAAATCCAACAAAACGTCAGCTATGATGGTTCAATATTGCTATTAAAACATTGATGGTTTAATATTGCCATTCCAACACTGATTGTTGAATGTTGCCATTCTAAGACTGATGGTTTAATATTGCCATTCAAACACTGATGGTTTAATATTGCCATTCAAACACTGATGGTTTAATATTGCCATTCCAACACTGATGGTTTAATATTGCCATGCAAACACTGATGGTTTAATATTGTCATTCCAACACTGATTGTTTAATATTGCATTCAAACACTGATGGTTTAATATTGCCATTCAAACACTGATGGTTTAATATTGCCATTCAAACACTGATTGTTGAATGTTGCCATTCTAAGACTGATGGTTTAATATTGCCATTCTAACACTGATGGTTTAATATTTCCATTCAAACACTGATTGTTTAATGTTGCCATTCTAAGACTGATGGTTTAATATTGCTATTAAAACATTGATGGTTTAATATTGCCATTCCAACACTGATTGTTTAATATTGCCATTCTAACACTGATGGTTTAATATTGCCATTCAAACACTGATGGTTTAATATTGCCATTCCAACACTGATGGTTTAATATTGCCATTCAAACACTGATGGTTTAATATTGCCATGCAAACACTGATGGTTTAATATTGCCATTCTAACACTGATGGTTTAATATTGCCATTCAAACACTGATGGTTTAATATTGCCATTCAAACACTGATGGTTTAATATTGCCATTCTAACACTGATTGTTTAATATTGCATTCAAACACTGATGGTTTAATATTGCCATTCAAACACTGATGGTTTACTATTTCCATTCCAACACTGATTGTTTAATATTGCATTCAAACACTGATGGTTTAATATTGCCATTCAAACACTGATGGTTTAATATTGCCATTCCAACACTGATGGTTTAATATTGCCATTCAAACACTGATGGTTTAATATTGCCATTCAAACACTGATGGTTTAATATTGCCATTCAAACACTGATGGTTTAATATTGCCATGCAAACACTGATGGTTTAATATTGCCATTCTAACACTGATGGTTTAATATTGCCATTCAAACACTGATGGTTTAATATTGCCATTCAAACACTGATGGTTTAATATTGCCATGCAGACACTGATGGTTTAATATTGCCATTCTAACATTAGACTAGAGCATGTTATAAACACCTAGAGGAAAACTATGGTAACCGTAACTCACTGAAGTCTCAGTGCAACGTAATAGGGTGGCATTAACGTTAAGATAGTTTTGTGTAACGAACCCCTGGTTGATCACTAGATATGTGCTTACTCTTGCAACAAATTATCGATCATGGATCCTTTAAAGTTTTGAACAATACCAAGGGATATAAATAATAAATGATTTGAATATGTGTAATGTATCGTGATAGATAGGTAATGAAAACCTACCATATGTGAAGGATACTGTGTTGAAGGACAAATATTTATTCAGTCTTTTTAGATTTAATTTAAACAAACGAATAAACATATTTAATAGTCGATTATTTAATTGAAAGTGCGGTCTTTTCGTCGGGTTGAAGACACACTTCAATTGAAAAAGAGTGTTAGTTGTTAAGCCTCGCACATTGATCGGTGTGTTGTCTTTCTCTGCTTAGTTTATGCACTTATATGGAGAGGATAATGGGAGAAATATGCAAACAAATTCCCGGAGAATGATAATGGGTAAATATGCCAAGATATTTCTGGAGGAGGATAATAAGAAAATATGCAAACCAATTCCCGGAGAAGGAAAATATGCAAACAAATACATTGAGGGGGGTGATTGAAAAATATGCAAACAAAGCACATTAAATTAGGTTTAAGTAAAGATGATTTCAAAAGTTTGAGCAATTTGACTCAATTAACATGGTATCTATATTTTTTATATATATTTGCCTAAACAAACATCATAAAACTAATTATCTATAAATTCGTAAATTCAAGAAATGAAGCATTTAGGTTATTTCAATCCCTGGTACCAAGCAGTTTTCATGAATATACATGTTTCACCGATCGCAATGATGTCTAATCGTTGACCTAATGTCATGTAAAGATGGATATATCAATATACATTGTATGAACATAAAGGACACAATAAGGCCAAAGCTGGAGAAGTATCAAGTTTCTTTTATTGAAGGACACGTCATCATTACGTGTGGTTGACAATAACAATGTACACTCTCTGCCTAACGCAACTCCTTCATGCTCCTTTCATACCATAGGCTTAATATTTAATTATCTGCAGAATCATAATCAAAATGGCAGTGTGATCAGGGATTGAGAAAGGTGGATGTAAGTGCCACGCAGGCTGAATTGAACTAAATAAAGTAACTGATCTTACCTTCGTGCGATATACAGTTCAGTGAATAGTGAATACCCATTGAAAGGGAACATAAGAAACAATTGGTAAGATTTTGTGTAATGTTTTCGTCTGTAAATATATAACATTAAATACGATCACAGTATGACACATCAGACGACACTAACACTTCAAACATTTGCATCGTTTATGGTTCATGAAACACCACCAATTTAAGGTATTGAAATTATACAATTGTGTTACATTCAATTACGAATAGACGACATTGGAAACTAGTCTAATGAAATACTCCATTATAAATAAAATACTTTATCATATACTTGTACGTCATCATAAAATGAAAGTTTTAGTTGCTTACAAAAGTGCTCTGCTGTAGTGTTACAAATAAATAAAAATAAATCTGCTTGCTTAAAGGGACTACATTACTGTCAATTCATTATCAGGACGCTCAAAGGCAGCAGGTAGTAAAGTAGGGTTCTGTCATGTCATGCTTGCGTGAAACATAACACTGAAGTTAAGAGCAAATTGTGAACACTATTGATTTTCACAGTATAATGAAATTTGTTCGGAAAATGTCTCGAAAAAACATTTAACCTATAGGAATAATTTATGATGTTTGCCTCTAATCTGCTAAAGATACAAGCTTCCTTACACTCTGACGCGAACATTTAAAGTTCCAGTTTATGTCAGTATGAAATATAACAGAAGTTTTCTCTATTTTAACTTCACAGTGTGATATACATGGCTTTTGCAATGATTTTGTTCTTAGATTCCAACGTAATATAAATGAAAACGGCATCTGGTAAGTACTGTACAGACAATTGGCTGGACTAGGTCTGAAATCACAGTCTTTTGGCATCACCTCCCACTGTTGAGAGATTGGATGTATCCCAACTCTCTCTTTATGGCTTCGGATCACGCAATATGATCAAGATGAGAAATAATTTGATGACCATTGATGACCTACGTTACCTACTAAAGGTGATTTATTTTGCTTCCATGGTCAACCTTGGACCTTGACCTTGGTTTGATTTGATGGGAACTCGGGAATACTGTATTATAGTGATGCAATATGTTTTTAAAAAACCATTTGTGTTGTGTGTTATTTAATGAGCTTAAACCTACTGGGTGTTTATTCTGTAAAACATTTCAAATATAAAATAGGACTATTTACGTTCGACCATTATTTTTAAAAGGTGATTGATCGGCATATTATCAATGAGTAAAAGCGATGTTCTTATTATAAGAATTTCCAAAAACAATCAATCGTAACATTTTGTAAGTTCTTACTGATTGCACTAAAGGGTTAGGTAATACACTTTTATAACCAAATATATTGAATGTTATATAAGAGTATAAAATGGTTGATATTGTTTAAGCTAAGTCCACATCAAAGAATCGACACCTTTTTGTCAGGGCTATGGTCATGTTCTATGAAACAGGATTTAGCAGTTCACCTTATAAATACCAACGACTTTCCAGCGAGAATAATTCCGGCAGGTTCTCTTTGATGAAATATGAACTATTTCTAATTAATCCATGAGGCCTCCCATGTCATAGACTAAAACAAGGAAGAATCAATAGATAATGTACAGGGGGATCAGCATGTAATTGATATGTGAGTCCCCTACACTATGTAACCCCCCCCCCCAACACCAACACCACCAAATTACACAATGTGCCCCCAGCCCCCACCACCAACCGCATAGGGTCCTATTGATTAATAAGTTGAATGGTTACAACTAAATGCTGCAGTGGTGTTACATTGAATGAGTCCTCCTTCTCCCCATACACTATCTAAACCCCACCGCACAGGCGCCTGTTCAAGGGTACCATTGATGCAAGTCCTGAAACTAACATGGTCCGTTCAAAATAAATAAAATGAATAAATTGAACGGTCACCACTAAATGCTCATTCTTCCCCTTACACAAATGGCTCTCAACAAACAATTTTCATTTCCCGTTCGCCGCTGCAGCCAATGTCAAACCCAGCCGTGACATGTCACCACCTTGACAAGTTATTAGATACCTGTCAACGATCCCCTCTCGTTTATCATTCACAGTGACATTCAACTATACCTGTGTTGTATAACCTATTATTCACGTGGTTGATCAACCAAGTTCATTACAACAACATATGTTCAGGATTCTATTGTACTTTATTAATACAGGCTCTCGCAATACTTTTTTATCAGAACATTTAATCAACTTTTAATTAGTGCTACTGTAATATAATTCATTATTCAATAGCGTGATATTTATACATGTATATATTTAATATAGTTACAAATGCAATTAAATAAATATGGCATCATTGCAGTAAAGTGACTGATGGCATCACCAATTGTAAAGGGAATGTATCTGTAATTAAAACTCGTTTTTCGGCAATGTTTTTTCATCAACACTTTTTTTAATCACATATTACATGTATTATAAAAGAAACCATGTCAACAAAAAAGGCCAGATATTTTAATCCTGGAGTAATCAGTACTACAGAAACATTGTTTAATCACAGCTACAGAAACCGGCCTTTAAAAAAACAGTCGTTTTGGAATCCAAGATTCGATATGAGAGAGTGCCTTAGTATGATCACCTTGTTCGGCATGTGTATGGTCACCTTGTTCGGCATGTGTATGGTCACCTTGTTCGACATGTGTATGTCGCTCTGCAGTTATGTGTCAACGAATTCAAGCTAGAAAAGATACACTATGTTGACTAAATGTTGTAGTAACCTGATTTCAATATTTTATCAAATTTCACATAAATGCCAAACATTCTGTCAAACCAGCGATTTCAGACATTAAAAAATAGAGCCATGGGCTCTGTAGCTCATCAAGTTTTCATTGATTATTATCTAAGGTTGACTATCTAAGTTATATCAAGTAATACATTGTTATCAAGAAAAAAATAGGTTTTTTAGACCATGACTCCTGTGACCCAACTTTGGAGTCACAGGGTCACCAATCCTACAATTACAATTTCACCTTTCTACAGCTTTACGTACTTAAGATAAAAGATGAAAATATTTGGGTCATGACCCGTGACCTAGATTGGGGTCACAGGGTCACAAAATCTAATATTTTGAATCCCCATTGGACAAGGAGTCTGCACACAACTTTTCAGCTCTCTAGACTTTTTGGAACTGGAGAAGAAGATAAAAATAGGTTTTTAAGGATGTGACCCCTGTGACCCCATTTGGGGTCATGGGGTCACGGAATCTACAAGTTAGTATCCCCATTGGCCAAGGAGTGTGTACACAACTTTTCAGCTCTCTAGACCTTTTGGAACTGGAAAAGAAGATGAAAATAGGTTTTTAAGGATGTGACCCCTGTGACCCCATTTTGGGTCACAGGGTCACGAAATCTACAATTTAGAATCCCCATTGGCCAAGGAGTCTGCACACAACTATTCAACTCTCTTGACTTTTTGGAACTGGAGAAGAAGATGAAAAAAGGTTTTTAAGGATGTGACCCCTGTGACCCCATTTGGGGTCAAGGGGTCACGAAATCTACAATTTAGAATCCCCATTGGCCAAGGAGTCTGCACACAACTTTTCAAGTCTCTTGACTTTTTGTAACTGGAGAAGAAGATGAAAAAAGGTTTTTAAGGATGTGACCCCTGTGACCCAATTTGGGGTCAAGGGGTCACGAAATCTACAATTTAGAATCCCCATTGGCCAAGGAGTCTGCACACAACTTTTCAGCTCTCTAGACCTTTTGGAACTGGAGAAGATGAAAATAGGTTTTTAAGGATGTGACCCCTGTGACCCCATTTGGGTTCATGGGGTCACGAAATGTACAATTTAGTATCCCCATTGGCCAAGGAGGCTGCACACAACTTTTCAGCTCTCTTGACCTTTTGGAACTGGAGAAGAAGATGAAAATAGGTTTTTAAGGATGTGACCCCTGTGACCCCATTTGGGGTCATGGGGTCACGAAATGTACAATTTAGAATCCCCATTGGCCAAGGAGTCTGTACACAACTTTTCAGCTCTCTAGACCTTTTTGAACTGGAGAAGAAGATGAAAATAGTTTTTTAAGGATGTGACCCCGGTGACCCCATTTGGGGTCATGGGGTCACGAAATCTACAATTTAGAATCCCCATTTGCCAAGGAGTCTGTACACAACTTTTCAGCTCTCTTGACCTTTTGGAACTGGAGAAGAAGATGAAAATAGGTTTTTAAGGATGTGACCCCTGTGACCCCATTTGGGGTCACGGGGTCACGAAATCTACAATTTAGAATCCCCATTGGCCAAGGAGTCTGCACATAAAATTTTAGCTCTGTGGAGTCATTGGTTCTGGAGAAGAAGTCGAAAATGTGCAAAGTTTACGGACGGATGGACGGACGGATGGACGGACGGACGCCGGACGACATGCCATGCCATAAGCCCATCGGGCCTTTCAGGCCTGATGAGCTAAAAAGTAGCAAACAAAATATAAACTTATGTGAGACATTACTTTACTTTAAAAACTTTACTTTTTTTACTCTCATGAAAACTGTATATCGCTTCCTCAGAACGGTGTGCAGTGTATACATCACAATTTCTACATTAATGTATAATTGGACTCCGAGACGGTCCTCTCATCATATTCTTATCTGATTACACTATCAAGGAATACCCAGCTCCCAAGCTTGGTGGAGCCAAATCGATGGAGAATACCCAGCTCCCAAGCTTGGTGGAGCCAAATCGATGGAGAATACCCAGCTCCCAAGCTTGGTGGGGCCAAATCGATAGAGAAACAAGATTCGACATAGCCGGACATGACATTTCCCAAGCTTGGTTTAACAAAGAACCTCTCGGACAGACAAACGAAGGGTCAAGGTTCTGATAGGCTTGTTATTTTTGGTTCCTAATGACGGGTGTGGAACTCGAGGGTGTAAATATCTCCAATCATCATCCGCCTCGCTGATAACAGGGAAATGAGCGGCGTGTTACTGTCAGGAAAATTATTTCTCTAAATCCGTTTTTTTTAATGTAAGCCACATCAACAGCAAAACAAACCCTCGGAATAATTCTTCGCACCTAACAATGATAACAGAACTTAACCAAAAGGATACACTACTCTTAATCTAACAACTAATCAAAAATCTAAATCATTTTAAAAATGATAAATTCCTTTCGTCGAGGCCTCTAAACTGATCACGATGATGCTACGACTGTGAGTAAACCTTAACTTAAGGATTTAATCTTCCAAATCAAACATACATCAAGGGTTTGAAACTTGAGGAAAACAGATAATAAATCAACAGTGAAATGAATCTAACTTCGATTGCATTTTTCTCAGAATGTTAAAAATCAAAACACATTTGAAATAATGAAATGAAGCATCCGTACTTATGTTCAATTTACTAAAATGTTCTGAAGTACAAACGCTTTGTAATGTTAAATATAAGAAACCTCATTATAATTTCTTTGACTTTCTAATAACACTGTAAAGGATTGTTTGAATCCAAATGACTGGTCGATCCAGGGAAACATGTTAAAATTATTGATTCAGAGACCGATACTCCAGCCTGATCCTGTCAAATTTCTCGTCCGTATCAAAGCTAAGTTCATCAAGCATGGAATTCGTTTTACTCAACAGACATTGGTCCTATCGAGTATTGATTATTGATTATTGATTATTGGACAATCTGTCTCGAGTACGTAGATTACATTAAATCACAGGTTACGTTGTATGGTCTATCGCTTCTTCACTCAGGTGACTTTAACTACCTTCAAGTGGCCATTTTAATGTGAACACCTTAAAATGACTGCTCAAAGGGAAATGGACTCGTATGACTTAGCTGAACCATTTGCATTCATTTTAGAACTCAGTTACCATTATTTACCATTTGTGAGATTTCATTATTTCAGTAACGACCTGCGACAGCGCCTTTAAAAAGTAATGGTGGCTGGTCAGATCCTTCCAGGATCGGGTGTCCTATAAGTGTGACAGAAAAAGCACAATTACCTGTCCAACGCGAATGAAGTCATAGCTTTAATCTTATGCACGAGTCGTTCGTCATGAAACATGTAAACCTAAACACTCGTTAGATATATAGACAACAAGCAAAAAAGTGAGCGTGGCTCACTAATACCCCCGACTGTTTCAGTTTGACATTTTTATTTTACTTAAAGAGAGAGGTGTCTGCACACCTAAGGATTGATAAGCTTTGAAATGTAATTGCTAAGATTAAACTGTTTGTGAAAATGGTAGGACAAGTCTCGATCTTCATGTGAAAAAGGTGGTTTAAGTCAAAATAGGAATAAAAGTAACTTGAAAAGGTATTGGTAATATAATACACTACTGCTATTACCACTGATTTCAACTTTATTTTGGAAATTAATCCATCATAATGATTCATTCGAGTGACTTTAAACAACAGGTACATGGAAGCACACCCCTGAAGGCACAGTGAGAGATATACAGCAGTTTATGGCTGAAAGGAAAGAAAATTTAACTTTTCCCAAAATATAACCAGTGGAAATATAAAATAGTAAAATCAACGAGAACACAGAAGTAGCTTTTGATGAAAGTTACATGAAAAAGAAAATGATGAAGTCAACAAATCACAATACAGAAGTAGCTTCATTCATTCTAGCTATGATAAAGTAAAAGAATATAAAAAATCGCCAAAAATTCAAAAATTCACCAAATCGTGTTACATTTTGCAATGCACCTCTCCTAGTGGTGAAGGAGACATGTGCCAAATTTGAAAAGGATGAGATGAATAGTTTTTCTGTAATCGATCGGACAAAAAATGCTCAGAATTTGACTAAGTTAAAAAATAAAAAAATTCGCCAACAATTCTAAAATTCACCAATTCGGTTTAAACTTCGCACTGCACCTCTCCTAGTGGTGAAGGAGACATCTGCCAAATTTGAAATGGATGAGATGAATAGTTTTTCTGTAATCGATCGGACAAAAAATGCTCAGAATTTGACTAAGTTAAAAAAATTAAAAAATCGCCAAAAATTAAAAAATTCACCAATTCGATTTAAACTTCGCACTGCACCTCTCCTAGTGGTGAAGGAGACATCTGCCAAATTTGAAATGGATGAGATGAATAGTTTTTCTGTAATCGATCGGACAAAAAATGCTCAGAATTTGACTAAGTTAAAAAATTAAAAAAATCGCCAAAAATTCAAAAATTCACCAATTCGGTTTAAACTTCGCACTGCACCTCTCCTAGTGGTGAAGAAGACATGTACCAAATTTAAAAAGGATGAGACGAATAGTTTTTCTGTAATCGATCGGACAAAAATTGTCTTCGGACGGAAGGACGGACGGAAGGACGGACAGAAGGACGGACGGAAGGACGGACGGAAGGACGGACGGAAGGACGGACGGAAGGACGGACGGACGGAATCGTTGGTATAACTATATACCCCCAACCGTTGGTCGGGGGTATAATAATTTTGTTATTGAAAGTAACCATGTTCAGACAACATTGTATTTGCATAATGAATTGTGGTGAGTAGACAAACACACGAGTCAGCGCTGCTCAGACACTTGTCAGTCAAATTATCCACGGACTCCAGACGGTACCACGAGGCCTTAACATGACCATTGCCTTCATATTTGGAACATCGTATTCTCGTATTGATAAATAATCACAAAACTATGTTTCTAAAACAAATTCAAAATATACTCTTTATATTGTGAGATAATAAAAGAGAATATGGTCATATGTTTAAAATGAGAATAGTCAGTGGTATCAAATCTAGAACATCATGTAAATCAAACACCATGAGCCTATTTTAGAAATATGGTAAGTCTTATTAATCCAACTTTAGGATTGTGTGGAATATTCTTGATCTCACATGAATTCTATTTGCTATTCAATCTTAAAAGGGAACCATAATCGTTAGTACGTAGGAACCCCTGATTCTCATATTATATTTGGTATCACAGCATCTCACAGCTTGGATGTCATTGCTTATGAGAATGACATATGAAATGTGGGTTAAATCAAACTGGAAGTCAGCTATGATGGTTCAATAATGTTTTTCAAGCATTAATGGTTTAATATTGCCGTTCAAACACTGATTGTTTAATATTGCCGTTCTAACATTAGACTGAAGCATGATATAAACACCTGGGACTCGTTGTAAAACAAAGGATGGTGCCTCGTAACTCACTAAGGAAGCCTCAGTGCAATGTAGAAGGAAGGCACTAAGGCTACCATTAACGTTAAGATCGTTTTGTGTAACTATCTCCTGGTTGATCATTAGATGTGTACTTACTCTTGCAACAAATTATCGATCATGGATCCTTTAAAGTTTTGAACAATACCAAGGGGCATGAATAATACATGATTTGAATATGTGTAAAGTATAGATAGGTAATGAAAACCTACCAGATGTAAAATATACTGTTCTGAAGGATAAACATTGATTCAGTGTTTTTAGATTTAATTTCAACAAACGAATAAACGTCTTCAAAAGTCGATTATTTAATTAAAGGTGTGTATGTTTTGTCGGGTTGAAGACACACTTCAATGGAAGAAGAGAGTTAGTTGTTAAGCCTCCGACGCGCACATACATATCCTACCATTCTTCTCCACATGACGAGCAGAATGTTTAAAGACGCATTGTTTATATATATGTTTTGTCCCCACAAGAGTTTATATATTGACGGTTCATACAGAGCTGCTGTTGCAGTGTACACTGTAAAATCGATACACAAACAGTTTAGATCGTGTCTTCATTGATCGGTGTGTTGTCTTTCTTTGCTTAGTTTATGCACTTATATGGAGAGGATAATTGGAGAAATATGCAAACAAATTTCTGGAGAAGGATAATTGGAAAATATTCAAGCAAATTGCATAAAATTAGGTTTAAGTCAAGATTATTCCAACAGTTGGAGTAAGCAGACTCTATTTACATCGTATCTATTTATTTTATATTATAATGATTAAAATAGTTTATGCACTTATACTAGTATAGAGAGGATAATGGGGAAAATATGCAAACAAATTTGTGGAGAAGGACAATGGGAAAATATGCAAACAAATTTGTGGAGAAGGACAATGGGCAAATGTGCCAACACATGTCTGGAGGATTTAAGAAAATATGCAAACAAATTCCTGGAGAATAATAATGGGAAATAAGCAAACAAATACCAAGAGAGGGATGATTGGAAAATATACAAACATAGTGCATACAATTAGGTTTAAGTCAAGATGATTCCAACAGTTTGCTGGATTGGACTCAATTCAGATTGCATCTATTTATCTTATATTATAATGTGTAAAATACATTTGGCTGAAACAAACATTATCAAACTAGTTATCTATCCAACCGTAAATTCAAGAAATGAAGCATTTAGGTTATTGTCGATCCATTGTGCCAAGCAGTTTGCATAAGCATACATGTTTGTTTTGACCGATAGCCAATATGTCTAATCGTTGACCAAGTATCATATTGTAAAGATTGATATATCAATATATAAGTATAAAGGATCTGAGTACACAATAAGGCCAAAGCTGGAGAAGTATCCACTTTCTTTATCGAAGGACACTGACCAAGTCGTCTGCAATACTTATGGTTGACAAAAACAAACTACACAGTTATTGAAATCAAAATTCATAAATCACATCGCCCTACTCTCTGCCTTACGCAGCTCCTTCATGCTCCTTTCATACCATAGGCTTAATTTAATTATCTGCAGAAACATAATCATAAAGGCAGTGTCATCAGGGATTGAGAAAGGTTGAGGTAAGAGACTCACAGGCTGAAGTGAACCAAATAAAGTAACTGATTTTACCATCGTGCGAAAAACAGTTTTGGGAATAGGGAATACTCATTGAAATTGAACATCAGAAACAGTACCAATTTGGGAAGATATGTGTAGTGTTTTCGTCTGTACGTCTGACATTCATTGTAGCGTCAATACAAGTACATCACATGCAATGGCAATGAATCATCACCTATCCATGAGTAAATCAATCATCCTCAAAAGTATCCTGTGATCAACACGGCAGTGATGCATGTTTTAGAAATTTGGCATAATGAAATACTCAGAAGGGTTCAAATTTTGAAAATTCGAATTTCATGATAATTGGAATAAAAGTTTCCATATCGACAAATTGAGAACAAATTCATCACAAATGCATTATATAAATATAAGAGGAAATATATCATGTGTGTTAGACCCAGTTGATCACTTACTGAATATTTCACAGAAGAACATAAAAACTGTAGTTTAGATAACATTGGCCCCTGGTCACTTCCAAGAGCTTCAAAAACTGTAACAGTCTACTATGAGATATCAAAACAGATTATGTTATGGAACACTCAACTGTGGTTGATCGGTCTAGTTTTCGCCTTGCTACGATGCTTTAAAGACATGCCAATTTATATGATATTTGCACTAAAATACACAAGTAGGTTAAAACATGTTGGTACGCAGCTGTATAGATATAACATTAAATACGATGAAGGAAGGCCTTACACTTACATTTGCATATTTTATTGTTCACAAAACACCACTATTGTTATTTACATCGACATTTAGGTATTGAAATGATAAAATTGTGTTACATTCAATTTGCGGATAGATGACCTTGGAAAATAGTCTTATGAAATAGTTAATCATAAAATGAAAGTTTAAGTTGTTATAAAAGTGCTCTGCTGCAGTGTTGCAGAGTACACGATGCTGAAATGTAATGACGTCAAATACATCTGTTTGCTTTAAGGGGCTACGTTACTGTCAATTCATTATCAGGACGCTCAAAGGCGCAGTGAAGGTAAGTAGGATGCTGTCTTGGTGTCAGGAATGCCACGCTTGTGCGAAACAGAACACTGAAGTTAAGAGCGAATTGTGAACACTATTGATTTTCACAGTCAAATTAAATCTGTTCGGAAAATGTCTCGAAAAATCATTTAACCTATAGGAATAATGTATGATGTTTGCCTCTAATCTGCTAAAGATACAAGCTTCCTTACACTCTGACGCGAACATTTAAAGTTCCAGTTTATATCTGTATGAAATATAGCTTTTCTCTATTTTAACTTCACAGTGTGATCTACATGGCTTTTGCAATGATTTTGTTCCTAGACACCAACGTAATATAAATGAAAACGGCATCTGGTAAGTAATGTACAGACAATTGGCATGACTAGGTCTGAAATCACGGTCTTCTGGCATCACCTCCCACTGTTGAGAGATTGGATCTATCCCAACTCTCTCTTTATGGCTTCGGATCACGCAATATGATCAAGATTGGAAATAATTCACATGAACTCATTGATGACCTACGTTACCTACTGAAGGCGATTTATTTTGCTTCCATGGTCAACCTTGGACCTTGACCTTGGTTCGACTTGATTGGAACTCTGGAATATTACAGTGATGCAATATTGTTTGAAAAACATTTGTGTGTGTGTGTTATTTAATGAGCTTAAACCTACAGGGTGCATGTAGGACTATTTACGTTAGACCATTATTTTTTTTTTTCAAATATATTATCAATGAGTAAAAAGCAATGTTCTTATTACGCGGGTAGACTTTCCGAAAAAAGCATTCGTAACATTGTTTAAGTTCTAACTGATTGCACTTAAGGGTGATGTAATATACCTTTATACGGCAACCAAATCTAGTGAACGTTATATAAACTATTTAAGCTAAGTCCAGATAAAAAAATTGACACCTTTTTGTCAGGGCTATGGAACAGGATTTAGCAGTTCACCTATTACCAACGACTTTCCAGCGAGAATGATTTCGGCAGCTTCTCTTTGATGAATTATGAAGTATTTCTAATTAATCCATGAGGCCTCCAATGCTATAGACATAAACAAGGAAGAATCAATATATAATGTACAGGGGGGAACAGCATGTAATTGATATGTGAGTCCCCTACACTATGCCCTCCCCCCCCCCCCCCCCCCCCCCCCCCCTTTCCAGCGAGAATGATTTCGGCAGCTTCTCTTTGATGAATTATGAAGTATTTCTAATTAATCCATGAGGCCTCCAATGCTATAGACATAAACAAGGAAGAATCAATATATAATGTACAGGGGGGAACAGCATGTAATTGATATGTGAGTCCCCTACACTATGCCCTCCCCCCCCCCCCCCCCCCCCAACCCCCCCCCCCCCCCCCCCCAGCCCTGACATGTCACCACCTTGACACGTTATTAGTGTATACCTGTCCATGGTCCACTCTCGTTTATCAGTGATATTCAAATATATATATATGCTGTGTTGTATAACCTATTATTCACATTCAAGTTCATTACAATATCTCCATGATTTTATTGATCTTTATTCATACAGGCTTTCTCAATACTTTTTATCAGCACATTTAATTAACTTTTAATGAGTGTGACTGTTATAAAGTTATTATTCATTAGCACGATATATGTACATATATATATAGTTACACATGCAAATAAATAAATATGGCATCACTGTGACTGATGGCATCACGAATGGAAAAGGGACTTTATCTTTAATTAAAACTCTATTTTCGACAATGTGTTTACATTCACAATATTTTTATTTATATATTATATGTATGTAAAAAGAAACTATGTCACCAAAAAGGCAAGATATGTTAATCCAGGAGTAATTATTTATTACAGAAGCACTGTTCCATCATAACAACTGAAACCTGCCTTTAAAAAACCAGTCGTTTTGGAATCAAAGATTCGATAAGGGAGAGTGAAATATGAAGATCACCTTGGTCGGCGTGGTTATGTCGTACAGCAATTATGCGTTAACAAATTAAAGCAACAACATGATGTATTAACTTGATACCACATTGTATGAAGCGTCACATTAATGCCAAACATTCTGTCAAACCAGTGACTTCAGTCCCACATTTGTGTTGGAACCGACATTTAAGAAGTAGTATAATCTAACAAAACCTATACTAATCTGACACATTCAAAATCTTCTTTATCCGATAGTTGTATTTTATTTTAACTCTCATGAAAACCGTAGAACGGTGTGCAGTGTATGACTTACACTTTCCACATGTATAACGGGACTCGGGGACGGTCCTCTCATCATATTCTTATCTGAATGCACTATCAAGGAATACCCAGCTCCCAAGCTTATTGGAGCCAAATCGATAGAGAAACAAGATTCGACAGAGCGGACGTGACATTTCCCAAGCTTGGTTTAACAAAGAACGTCTCGGACAGACAAACGGAGGGTCAAGGTTCTGATAGGCTTGTTATTTCTGGTTCCTATTGACGGGTCTGGAACCCGAGGGTGTAAATATATCCAATCATCATCCGCCTCGCTGATAACAGGGAAATGGGCAGCGTGTTACTGTCAGGAAAATGACTTCTCTCAATCCGGTATTATTAATGTAAGCCACATCAACATCAAACAAACCCTCGCACGAAACAGTGATAATAGAACTTAAGCAAGACCAAGACTTAACCCAACACTCTTAAACTAATAACTAATCGAAAATCTAAATCCTGTTTAAAATGATAAATTTCTTGCCTCGATAAATCTAACGACGGTGGATTCAATCTTCCTAATCAAACATGCATCTAAGGCTTGAAATCTGACTGAAACAGATAATAAATCAACAGTGAAATGAATTTAACTTCGATTGCATTTTCGCAAAATCTTAAAAGCAGGCGCACTAGTGTTCAATTTACTTAAATGTTCTGAAGTACATACACGCTATGTAATGTTAATATAAGACACCTCATTATAATTTCATTGACTTTCTAAGAACACTATAAAGGATTGTTTTAATCCGAACGATCGGTCGATCCATGGAAACATGTTAAAATTATTGACTCAGAGACCGATACTCCAGCCTGATCCTGTCTACCTTCTCGTCCGTATCACAGCTAAGTTCATCAAGCATGGACTATGTTGTACTCTTCAGACACTGCTGCTATCGATTATTGATTATTGGACAATCTGTCTCGAGCACGTAAATTACATTAAATCACAGGTTACGTTATATGTTCTAACGGTCAATATGATACCTACGTCAAACACCTATAACTACTCTTACATGTGATATTAATTAGTTCATTTGATACCTTACCACATACACATGTATATGTTGCATAATATAATAGTAATCCAAACCCAGGTGGCGTTTCAAAGAGCCCAATCAAACGTGTGTCTTTCGTATATTACTCACTCTATCCCCCTACTTTTGGACGAATACAGGCGTCATTTGCATCAAAATACAAAATGTCCTTGTGGACCTTCAATACATAACCACAATTACAGGGTTGAGATTTGTTTTCTAAAATCTGCTGTCGTTTCTTCAGAAAATATTCACAGTGGTTTTACAACCAAATGGTGTTAAAGACTGCAAATGAGCTTCCGTTTGATCGATAAACCCTAAACACATGTGACGACCTCATCACACAATCAGATTCAGACTAGCGTAATTTGATCTAAAGGGACATCTCCTATCCCTTCCATGGCAACGTATTCCTATCGCCCGTCTTCAGATAGGTTACCAAGAATAGATTCCAATACGTCCCGATAAGTGATAACCCCTTCAGATGCAACAGGTCCATCCGAGCAATGCATTGTATATGACTACTGATATTAGAATGGTATACTGAATGGTTTGCAATCATAGATGCTTTGCGTTATGGCTGACTGGGGACAGTGTTATTGTCGTAGTATCGTCTGTTATGCGTATTTACATAATTTATCAGCCGTGTCTAAAATCTAAGATTTTATAGACATGATGATATATTACGAGATTAAAAGTTTACTATAGAGGGATAATATCGTTATTTTAAGTATGTAACACACTGGCGTTGTTGGCAATCTTTGCACTGTGCATTTATATAAAATGGCTGGCTGTTTGAAAATCCAGGATGTGCGTGATCATTGAATTATTGATGATAAGTAAGTGTGTCTTCTAGTGATGAGTCATTTTGAAAAATACATTAATTTCAGGCACTTTTACGAAAATGAGTATATTTGTGTAAGTCAGCAAAGTATATTATATGCATTATACACAACTTTAGGGGTCTGTCAACATCTCAACCGTTCACTTTTTTTCTGTTGATTGAAGTTGTATAAAAATCGAAGGCCATGTTGTACTATTGCTATTGCTACTGTTGTCTTGTAGTTCTCCTTAAAAATATGTTGGTAACTTAAATCTTCACTAATACCCTCAATGAACAACTAGAATGATTCATTGATAACAACTTCGTTCTTTAATCACCTCGATTCCTGAGCATCAACAGTTGTCAACAACTTAGGTAAACATCTCTAAGACCGCCAATGGTTTCAACAACAAAAAGCAAGGATTACTTACTTGGAAGTTGACAGTGGCAAATCATTTGAGATTTTAAGTCCAGAATGGTAAACCATTCATTAAACCTTAATTTGGTATCCTGCAGGAGGGATATTAATATAGTGATATAGCTATTTTCCTTTTCAAGCTAATGGTGGCTGAACGTAAGAAGATCATACCATGATAGAGTTGTCCTATGAGTGTGAAAGAAAGGCGCAGTTACCTGTCCGGCGTGCCTTTAATAACCGTAACTCTCTCATGTGAGTCGTTCATCATTAAAACATGTTCATCGACTATAAACCTACAGATTTGCAGGACATGTCAAACTATACATGACCTATTGAAGTCGGTGATGACAGAAGAAACTGCAGTAATTATCTGTCATACGTGTCGTATTGAAGACAATGCCACGGTTACCTGTTCTACAGAAGTTACTGCAAATTCTGTCTTATTTAAGAACATTTTACAGATTATCGGTTGTAAAGAAGAAAATACAGTATTTACCTGTCCGATAGAAGTCGATGATAGAGTTGAAGACGGCGGGGTGCCTGTCGAAGAAGTACTCATCCTTACCGGCCCCCGCCAGGTGATTTTCGGCAAGACGCGAAAGGCGCGTGTTGGGCACGTTCTGTAGGGTTGACGCGTGCGTCTCGTGTCGCACACCCCCAACATTGATTATAATCTCCTCATCGTTCGTCAAAGACTGTCTGCGGACTTTAAGTGGTGTGTTACCCACATCATCTTCGTCCACAATGAAGCGCTCCCCATCTCTGGATGCACGAACATAAGCACTCATGATTAGCGCTGTTTGAGTGTAGATCATATTTGCCCAACAGGGCGCGCTCTAAACTCCCCACAGCATGTCGGAGGGTGCACTGGAAGCGCCATCACCGTCAACATGTCTTCCCTCACTCCAACACGAGCACCAGCTACAAGTGTCGTCTGCTGCCACCAAGCACCGCACACCGATTACTCTGCTTCTGCAGAATTGATTCCTGCTCTTAGTAAAAGCGCTTTACATCTCCCCGACTAGCTTCTGGCTTTAATAAAACATTCCACCTCCCTTTTCACAGTCGTCGTCGCATGCGTTTGGTTCATACATGGGTGGTATTCCGTAACGCTAAACACCATGAAATATTCATTGCCTATTCCAAGTGCTTGTGTCGTAACACAAAACCCGAAGACTGTTGAGCTATGCGGGTAACGGGTTTCTCTTCCCTGCCATCGCTCGTCAATTCCCGACCCACAAACGTACATAGTCTTCGATCGCAGAAAACACTAGCTCCATCGACAGTAGAGCAAGCCCTGCAACGGAGCTCGCAACATGACTAATACATGAGAGTAAAAGACAGTTAAGTTTAAAGAAATCGTTAGATTCTGGGAAATGATTTCTTAAAAAAACATATCTGAGGACTTCAAGGACAGAAAAATCCTCCTGCCATGAGAGCAACAAGGATAGTCCTCATGCCAGCATGGACTGTAGGCTAATTGTATCCCATGTAGCCTGGTGTGTTCGAAGACGTACGCTTGGCTTCTGCTGGTCACGAAAACATCGGCCCGTCTTCTTGTCTCACGAATCTCTGGCACGGAGGCCGCCAGTTAATATCCCGTAATTGTGTTTCTGTCACAACAGAGAAGCTCGTGCTGACCGACTATTAATCACATCACACAGCTAGTCGCCTGCCATTTTACTCATACACCTTCTGGGTTCAGCTATAATTTAATAAACTAACAATCGATATTTTATTCTTGTTTTTAAGCTCCAAAGTGAGTATTAAATGTCAGGGACATGTGAACGCGCTACCAGCTGGTTGTTTCAATCACATAACAATCGTGTAACGTTAAATGACGGTAACCTTAGCAACCATAATGAAGATTGATTTTACTGGCAAGTATCGTGCTGTTTGTCTTTTGAAGTTCCCGTTTTCAAATGTAACAGGTAGGCTTGATATAAAGTATGGATCTAGATAACGTAAAGCTCCTTTGTGTTGTCTGGCTAGCCGGTTGATATTTAAATAATACAGAAACAGAAACACTACTTAAAACAATTTTAAACAAATCACCGAAGAAGTAAATATAAATGTTTTATTTGCAAACCAACTATGAGGTAGACAAACATATAATGGTTTGAATAAAAAAACGCAGTATTATTTTTTCTGAAACCAGAGGCAATAACATTTAGTTTATGGTCTCTGCTGCAACTTCTGTCTGAGACGTTTTATATACTTTGCTTATGAATGCTTATGAATAGTTATATTATTCAGTGAATTTATCACTAGGCCTACTTCATGTTCTTGTGATATACGTTCTCACTGTGACCCACCCTAAAGCCTAATGTCATCACTGATTAGAAATGACAACCATTTACTTAAGATTGGAGCTTCAAAGCAGAACATAGTTCACGATTAAAACGTTAAACGAATTAATAACTTGTCCCTTATTCTGCGTAGCTTTAGATACCTAGCCTATGAATGCTGTTTAATAGTTCTATTGCTCAGTGAATCTATAATTAGACCCACTTAATGTTCTTGTAATATTAGTTCACAATGTGACCTAAGGTCACCACTGGTTTGAAATTACAGTCATTGACGTAGGATTGGAACATCAAAGCAGAACAGAGTTTACAATTGAAAACGTTCAACGAATTAATACACTGTTTGAACTTCAATAACAATTAGGAATCAATTTAGATTCGACGGGAGTGGGTCGGCATCACTTGTTAGTGGCTGACAGGAAATGGTACCCACTAAAACGATTATCTCTCTAGCGACATGTCCACATTTAGTATGTATACTTCATGAACATTGGGCGTCTCTGCATGGGAACTTTGTTCTCTTGTATACGCTTTAACTGATGTAGAATGTTCATTTAGGGAACGGAATCAATTGAACACTCAAGACTGTTGGAAGAATGGAGGGTGGCTGTAATCTCTGCTATTAATGAACCCTCTTGGAATTGTATCCGACATTAAATATGGAACCAAATTAAACAAGTTCGCTCACATATGAGAAAAAAATAAACCATTGGAAAACGCGATTTGTTTCGTTTTTTGAAGGGGTTGATGGTCGAAGTCTCAAATTCACTCCGAAATAATCACTCATTTATATTGAACGCTAGAATTACTGAATGTCGAAACAAAAGGAATGGAAGTATGGGAATGAATGCTAGGCCAATTGCATGAAGCCCAGAATGAATTTCATGTGACAAATGGGTGAGTCACAGCTCTCTCTTTCTCTCAATGAATGCTGCTCTGTCTGTGTTTGTGGAAACAAGTGAAACCGAAGAACCACTTCTTGAAATGAACTTTTTTTTTCATTTCCTCCCCGCGCCACCATTTGTCTCTGTCAGCCTGACGATTGTGTTTGTCCAATCTTGTATTCTAACTGTAAAAGATTCAACTCCAAGCGTCATTTATTCACAATCGATGGAGGCAGTGCACATTCAATCAGAGAGTTGCTCCATTTGGGAAACCGCAGAGTATGAATATTTCAAACAGCGTCTGTAGGTTTTCCTGTGATGCAAATGTGTGTATGCGCGTCTCCTCAACTGCAGTGTAATGAGTCTTGAGAATGGTACATAAAGGGTGTTGAAAGATGCAGGTCGATTCTTTCTCTGACAAACCGAATCAACATCTAAAGATATTCGTTTTGAGCGTCGCGATATCTTCAATTCTTCGTTCCAACAGTCAGTTTCCAACAAAGTGACACTGCTACTATCCCACTTCTTGCACAATCAATCACCATTGAATAAAGTTTTGTCATTTCAATTTCTGTTCCAAATCGTGTTACGTGAGAACGCATGTAACATCTACTCCATTCAGTATTAATATCCTGGATAATTTGAAAATCGATCGATTTCTCACTGGTCATATGTAGGTTTTTTTTCTACTATACTCTCTATTCTCTGTGTATTTTGAAGATGTCTTAATTTTGGGGATACGCATTTGAAGTTTGCGTTTGCTACTTTAAGTTTCAATTATCCAATAAGACCTCTTCAAATATTTTACCTTTTAAGGTAGTTAAGGTTAGTAAAACATATATTCCATATATACCTACTGGTATTTGGCTTTTACTCTAAATTGACGTCAATATTGAAAAACCGAAAAATAGTACCTGAAAAATTATAATAAAATATGTAATACCGAGGTTAACAGTTGACATAATCATGTCATTAGTCATTACTGACTGCTTACATTTATCCAAACAGGGTCGGAAAATTCTCCGGCTCTCAGGGTTTTATAGATCTACCAAAACGCTGGAGACGTATTTTCTACTTTACTAAATGCAGTATTCCTAACCACTGTTGTCCTAAACGTTATAGATGCATATATGAACACAGTCAAGGGCCTCCTGCTTTACATGTAAGCGGTTTACACAGTTCATGATCAAACACAAGGAGTCCGAAGGGTGTGAAACAAAAACAGCAACAACGAACGCTACGCAATATTTTCAGTACGCTTCGATTTTTAAGAAATCTCGAGAAAACCCAAAGCATAGATATTACTCAACGGTCAAGTGTATGATGCGACCTATGCGAAGCTAGTATACATTTAAAAATTAGAACCATGGGCTCTGTAGCTCATCAGGGATTATATTGTTTTATGTTGACAACTGAAATAGATTGTTCTCAATATAATGCACAAGCCTTAGCCCTGAAAAATTGCAGTCTTGAAATTGTCAGTACAAAACAAAATCATGAATGGACACTAAAATTTTTTTTAATGGGTTGTCCAAGTATCACAATTCCTGCAAAGATATTGAAGATAAAGTGATCCTCCAAATTAAAATAGAATAAAAATATTCCCAAAAAATCATAAAAAATAAATGGTATAAATGGTATAAAAATTTGAGAGAAACAATACAAAATCCCTTCTCAAGTGAGTATAGTGTGTTAATGAATCCTACTTATAAGTGGGAAAATTATTCACAATGACCTGACCAAAACCCAATGAACACTTTATCATAGCCCTTTACACACTGAGACCTCCATCGTCATCCCTCCCCACCGGCCAAGCCCCAAGTAACAAGTTTGCAGAGGAGAGAGAGACAGGCGGAAGGGTGGTGGAGATGGGGAGATAATGAGTTCACTCCCCCAAAACTTCCCTGGACAATGCTCAGGCTGCTGGATTGTACTGACCATTATATAACGGATAGCTCATTTTGTCCGCAGCATAACCTCTGCTCTGACAGAAACGCAGAAAATTTAGTGAAATTGCAAAATAAAATAAGTTCTATCTTTCTATGATACAAATATAATGAAAGTTGCGTTAGAAAGCTCTCGAAAACACCTTTCATCCAAATATAATTATTGCTAACATTTTATGTTCGCATAATGAAAGCACAATGGTAAACAACTAAAATGTTTTCATTTATAAGTTTCTCAATTTTTATCCAAAAGATTTGAACTTTGGAAATCTTGATATTCACTAAACATAGATGATCCTCAAAAGTAGAGTGTTCTAGGGTCATTGATTTCCGAGATGAAAAATATATCCATATATGAACCCCCGCCTTAATCAAAATTATAATCTCCATCTTTTAAAGAAAACACTGCCCAGGTTTCTGGATATCTCCTAGTGCTGGTTCATGAGAAGAAGTCGTTTGAAGCTTTTAGGGTGAAACCCATGCAAAGTTCATATTTCATAATTTCTCTCATCGAAATTTACAAACTTGTAGCTCCATCCCGCAAAGATGTTAATGACAAAATTTCACATTCCAATATCAAGCGCTTTCGGAGAAGAAGTCGCTTAAAGATTTTACTTATAACGTCTCTGGCGGCCATATTTGTGGGCGTTGGAATTCATGAAGAACAAACTTTGACCCCCTAGGTGCCAAGTACACACTCACCAAATTACAGCTTTTGGGATGCAGCGGTGAAGAAGGTGATTATGTGAAAGGTTACGGACGACGGACGATGGACGATGGATGGACGACGGCCCATGCATTAAGCACATTTGGCCTTTCAGGCCTGATGAGCTAAAAATTAATTTGTTTGAACAAGAGTCACATTAAAATTTTCATGAATACGTGAACGACGTTTTAAACACATGCGAGAATGATTATTTCTTTGGTATCTATTCCATACCTTTCCATATTTTCAACAAAAGTTCAAATGATTTTCTTTTAAAATTTCAACAAGAATAACAGTAATGATCCCACGGTGACATTAACCAATCTCTAACAACACTGAATATGAATATGCCACAATCATCAATAAATAAGGCAGGTCGAGGTCACCTTGACACCTACCTGCAAGTCAAAGACATTTACAGTCATATCAATAATAAACGAAGCTAAGAGGAAGTGGACATTTTAGAACAAATTATGAATTGATAATAGATCGAGAAATGCTTGGTTTAAAAAGGGATTCACATTTAGAATAATAAGGCATCGAATCTAATTTGAAATAACTGAATCACCGGACTTTATATAAAGATTCTTGAAAATATGACAAATTCCAAAAATATATGTACGAAAACATCAAAATATGAAAAGGATCAATATGATTTTTGAAGATTTATTTCAGTGACAGCAACATTCTCATCTCATGGAGGTAACTCCTACATAATATGATCAATATAGTACCCTCTGTGCTGAGAGATTGTGACATGCTTATGCTTATAATCGACTGTGTTCATTGTTAAGAATATTGTTGTCAAGCGACGACTCGTGCCCGACTACAGGTATAATGCTACTTTTTAGAGGTTATGAACAGGGGTTGTTACTTATGGTCATGTTGTTTACAGATTTACAGTGAACTAAAATATGCAAATGACTGAATTAATATACAGGTAGATCAACATTAAGAAAGAGCATGCATGCGGCATAAATGCAAATGACAGGAAACAATAGATTTGTGTATTCGAGTCCTTCCGATGGACTCCAATCGAATTTTACCCGACTCGAAGAACTCAAGTACTTGAGTTCCTCAAAGACGACAAAAGAATAATAATGAAAAGTCGTCAAGTCTTAAGGACGAACTCCTCAGACTGACTGTACAACTCCATTCATTGAAGGATTAAGACGACTGTTGGAGATTATTCGCTAACAGGGTTCTCTACTGCATTTACATTCTAGTATGACGTTCCTTTTATATTTCAGAAATACTGCTTTATGTTTATATCGAAATATGAAGTTTCATTTATATCAGAATACAATTGCTGCGTGTATTTTGGACACAGATTATTGCATTTATGTCGGCATGGGATTGTTACATTTTCTTTGAGTGAGTGAGTGAGTTATTGTTTAACGCCGCTTGGGCAATTTGCAGCCATTCACGGCGACATTTTCGTTGGAAATATTTGGTTACCTTTATGTCAGAACAAACCGTTGCATTTGTGTTTGAAAACAATTGTTGTATTTATATTTATGTTAGAATTAATATTACATTTTTATCGGAATAAGATTGTTGCATTTGTGTTGGAAAAAGAGCGTTACATTTAAGTTGAAACAAGAAGGTTGCACTTTCATTTGAAAGTGGCTGCATTATTATTCAAAGATGCTACCTCAAAACGTAATATTCGGGTCTGAAGGCACTTTCAAGATGACCCTAGCCCTTGTTATTAATATTTAAAGGTACATCAACTGTGTTGTTGGGGGTCAAATGTGCCAAACGTTATAAATGGTCTTACTTTATCGAAGAGTAATAACTGTTACCGAAAACTACCAATTTGATGTTATTCGACTTAGTATATTGACGATATGAAGGTAAAAGTGTCGATTTCTGATCGAAAACCGGACAATGCACCGCGTGTGGCGCGCGCCAATGAGTCAAACGTAACTTTGGAATCTTATTTAAACCAGATAAAAAAAATAATAGAGCCATGGCCTCTGTAGCTCATCAGGAGATAATAAGTGGGGTATGTTATGGAGTGGGCTTTATAGCAATGGTCAGATAATGGAATGTAGTAATAAGAATCTGGGTAGTGAAACGATTAAAGCAGTTTAAAAATATTTTGTTACCATAACTTTGCCAATCTGCTATATATATGTGTTGAAAGAGCAACACAAAGTTGCACAGAAACATGTTATTTGTTATAAAATGTTAGTATGACAATATATGCATAGATAATAAATGCCAAAGATGTTTTTCGTGTAATAATATGTGCAAGTGTTTGTTTTGTAGCTTGGAAATAAATTGCTAGTATCAAACATATAACAATGTGGTGGAGAGATCATACTATTGTTTAATATCGTACACACATTATATAATAATGAATATACCGGGTACAATTATTTGCATACAATTCACCACTGTCAGTTATTGCAATAATGGCCTGGGGCTGTAGAAGAAAATGAAAAAAACCTTTTTAGGTCATGACCCCTGCTAATTATTATCAAAATTGGTTACACATAAATGCACATTCATTATAAATATCATACACCTTTGCATTATATTGTTTTAATTCTTAATTGCATTATGGCAATATCAACATTTATTACATAATGAATAGGAGCCTCAGTTTTTGAAAATCCCATTTATCATAGGCTCCATTTCAATACTTAATAAATTGGTGATTTTTTTTTAGTAAATTCTTTTTCCCCATTTCTTATAGGCTCCTTTTCAATATTTGATAAAATGGTGATATTCTATTAAAAAAAATCTTTTTTAGAGTCAGTGGAAGACTAAAGCAGTCTCACGCACAGTCTATAACACAGAGCTGCACAGTAGTTTGAAGTAACCTGAAACCTCTGTGTAACTATCAGTTTTCATCCTTCTGCCAGGAAGTGGTCACCCCCAGGTCAGCACAATGCAATTACATATGCAGACACTGGACTCACAGCCAGTAAAATTTATATGTTAGATGTTGTTTTTCCTACAATTAATTATTTTTCTGTACTGGAGAAGAAGATGAAAATAGGTGTGGTGTCACAATCTCATATAGCTACTTCTTTTATAGTCCTATGTTATCACCAGTCATCACTAGTCATATTCAGTTCACATATCTCATGTAAAATGAAAAAAAATTAATTCCTCTTCAAGTTATTCCTTCAAAGGGTATTCAATAGTTCTCATTTCAAATAGATTCACATTAAACATGTCCATAATGTAGACATTTATCTCATTTCTTGTTCCTATTGAATAAAATTAACTGCAAAGTTAATAGAAAACTAAATCAGTTATAAAGTATAAAATATGATATAAATACGGTATACCAAATTGACTCGTACTGGAAATTCTCATTAATTAATTGTCCAAATAATTACACAATATCATGAGATATTCAAAAATTCCATTATTTACTCTTAAATTTAAAAGAACATTATATTAGATTTAATAAAAGATTCTGTATTAAGTCTTTAGAATACTTTTAGACTTGTGTACCTTTATCAGCAAATTCACTTGCAAAATACAAATAATTACTCATATGTGAAATGTGAGACAAAGATAAAATATAACCTTTAATTTTTGTTAGACCTCCAATTATAAGTTTTTAATTCTCAACATCTCTTTTTCATCAGACTTATTATATTCTCAAAGCACATGTTAGAACTCTCACATCAGAAAGATGAAATGCCTTTCCCTCAGGTGTTTTCTTTAAAATTACCTCCCTTACCTACTTACTGATTGAAGTGCACATAAAATCTCAGAAAAATGGTGTAAACTGAAATAGGCTTTTAGGTTATGATCCCTGTAACTCATATTTGGGGTCACAGACTCACCAAATTTACAATTTAGAATCCCTTACAGCCAAGGAGTCTGTACATAAAATTTCAGCTCGCTAGAGCCATTGGGACTGGAGAAGAAGATGAAAACAGTTTTTTAGGTAATGACCCCTGTGAGCCACACTTGGGGTCACAGGGTCACCAAATCTACAATTTAGAGTCCCCTTCAGCCAAGGAGTCTGTACATAAAATTTCAGCTCTCTGGAGTCATTGGTTCTGGAGAAGAAGATGAAAATAGCTTTTAAGGTTATGACCCCTGTGACCCACATTTGGGGTCACAGGGTCACCAAATTTACAATTTAGTATCCCCTTCAGCCAAGGAGTCTGTACATAAAATTTCAGCTCTCTGGAGTCATTGGTTCTGGAGAAGAAGTCGAAAAAGCGAAAAGTTTACGGACGGACGGACGGACGGACGGACGGACGCCATCCATGCCATAAGCCCATCGGGCCTTTCAGGCCTGATGAGCTAAAAATTGTGTTTATAATGTTTAATAGGTCATATAACTACTGTGCCTGTAAATAGGACATGCACTTTCGGTTTCTACACATGCATAATGATGTTACTCGATTTTAATTGGAAACTAGTAATAATGATATATTTGGCGATTGGGGGGGGAATATGCAAGCTTAGTGAATTTGTTTGTATTGTAAACAGCACATACGGTGTGTTGGAACGTACTGAAGCCAAATAAAATTTTATGAAACACAATGGATGTACCTTTAAAGTATGCATTTCAAATCAGCTTTTAAGATTGGGGATTTAATGAACTAATCTCCACACATGCTGCACCATAGGGATATATTACCCTTTAGATAAATTTGTTAAATTCTGATTGGTCAATAACCAATGCATACGAAACCGTGTAGGCGGATTTGCCAGGGTCTACCCTCCGTATGACCCGTGAGACAAGTCATGTGACTAACTACACAGGTCGTACGGATGACCTTGACCTTAGATGGAATGCGGAAGTAAAACGGTTGCTCGACTCGGAATTTCAGGATCGACACTTACCTTAACAAACATAAGTACGGTGATTTCAACCTATATACATTTTTTATTTTGTTTGCGTCAATAAACTAATTCAATAAAAACATGTGTCTCTCTATTATTCATAAAGTAATAATAATTTAAAAATCAATTATTTTTTAGCCGCAGAGTTCTCTCCCTTGATATGGAGCGGTACACTCTTTACAGTGTTAACGGAAATAGCTATGTAGCTTAAATATTTTATCGAAAAATGAGTGAAATAAGTACAAATAATAGATCTAAAGAGTAATAAATTCGTTACACAGTGTTTTGACAGGGTGTACAGGACTGTAAGACCCTTGTTTATTATATGATTGCAGGTGAAATACCGGGATCTATCAATGAAAATAAACCATGTTATCAGTCACTAGTGAAAATAACAATGGAACGTGTTATCAGTCACTAGTGACTGATATAACAATGACCTGACGTCATAAAACAATGCTCCGACGTCATGACATGTTCATGACGTCACATTGTTGCTGAGGCAACAGGCTCATTCTGGAGCCGACTTAACGTAAATGCAAGTCTATTTCGGTGAATATGCAAAGATTTGGTCATATAATAAATAGAAAAGTTGTCTTTTCTTGACAAATACCATGTTTATCTCATCTCGTGAGGTAGAAAAGTTATATATTTTCACTCGTGGCTGCGCCACTCGGGAAAATATAACCTTTCTACCTCACTCGATGAGATAAACATGGTATTAGTCAAGAAAAGACAAATATCCTCTAAATATTCCGCATTTCCTTCGGCTGCGCCTCAGGAAAATACGGAATATACAAGGGTCTTACAGTCCCGTACACCCTGTCAAAACACTTTTTTGTAACTAATAGTATCGTTATAGTTGGAGTCATGCGGATACACACAGCCTATTGGAGCAAGACGATCTTCACACAGCGAACAAGCTATACACTGAGAATGTCAGCTTCCTGTGCCTGACTGGTTTTGGAAGAACCATCGATAGCTTTTTCGGTCACACCTACTATGTCAATTTGAGAGTCTTCATGACCAAAAATATATTAGCTGTAGAGGGAAGTTCTAAAATACGAAAATGTGAAAACGGGGATGACATACAATGCCATACATTATTAGCCTGTTGAGTTTGTAGTAAAAAGGGTATAATTGTTACATCTGAACACAAAATGTATTTTGTACGTTTTAGTATTTCTTGTTTTTAAGTTAATGTAGACAAGGGTGATATGTGATATGGCATGTGTGAACAAAAACACCTGGGTGGAATACCTCGATTGTACTTGGTCATTTTCATGAGATGACATACCATTGGCTCTTCCCTGACCACATATCTTACATATCTGACCTCTTTGGTGAGCGAGTTATTGGCTATCTTCAGAAATGGAATAAGAGTTTCAGGAAAATAGTGCACACTTCTCCTACTGTTTATGTTTACATTTCATTTTATCATTATAACTCATTAACTAAGAGAATGATACTAGATTAACCACTGGCTAAATAAAAGTGTTTCTCTGAATACTCCTGGACCAGCATGTCAAGGGTTAATTCATAAGAACCTCAGAAATATTGGCTAATCAAGTGTGTTCACAACTTCTTATTGCATGAAAGAAGACACAAACCAAGTGATTATTATTGATGAATTTAATGAGACATGGTATAGAAATGAAGATAATGATCTGCTCAGTGACATCGTGTAATGAAGTCCCCTCACACAAAACTAACTGCTCAGTGCTCAGGGAGAATGACACATACATTCCTGGTGAAAAATGTACAAAAAAACTCCCAAGATTCTCTTGACTTTCTTTTGTAAATGCTCCTGAAATCATTTTAATAACCAAACTCATCGCACAGAAACACTGATCACTACTCAGTTGAATATACTCGTACAAAGTGTCCTTTACTAATAAAGAAGGTTTGTAAAAGTTGGTGATGAGCCACGGTGTCGTCATTACATAATATAGAGATCAGGACCAATATTTTCGAAGCTCTCTTAGCACTAAGGTAGTGGTAAGTGCCATACCTTAACATTGACTTACGACTATCTTAACACTAAAACAGCTTCGAAAATATGGGCCCAGTAGAATAGAAACCACTTACATCACAACTATCATTGTTCTAACTTTACAAGGTAGATTTCTTAAAAACATGCAAATTCTGACAACAGTAAGATCATTATAAGGACCCTTTAATAAGTTACAAACTTCCTTTTCTTAATTTTACGATTTGTCACTATATCAGAATAGTGTACTGTACAATTTTGATAGATTACTGAAATATAGCCTTGTTATCTAATCTCATCAGTCACGACATATTTGGCGTACAAGTATTTCTATGAACAGAGATTCAAGATCAAGAAAAACGTCCCAATACTATCTTTCAATTCAAAATGTTATGAAAAACTTTATTAAATAACCCCATTTGCTAAACTCATTCATGAAGGAAAATGAAGTATGCTCACATGCTTAAGTTACAACATTGTGAAAATCCTGTAAAACTCTTCTATACAACATTTACTTATCTACTGGAATATTTTGGAAATCTTAACACAACCCCACCCAAACCTCTTACTATCCTGACAAAATATTTCTCAGACAGACACACCCCGTTAAAAAACTTATCTTGCAGTATACATAATGACATTCCTAGAAGAACCCCCTTTCTAAAAGCCCCACCCCCCTTTTTACCCCGGAGAGACTAGACAAGAAGATTGTGAGTGTGTTTCCTTCCTGGCCACGCCTCCTTTGCATATTTCTTCTTCTTGGGTTCTTTGGAAGGTTCCTCTGTAGCGAATCCAATGACAGGTGCAGCGTTTACAGCAGGTGGCGCCACTGTTTCGTGGTCAATGTCGGGCGCCAAGTTAGGCACAGGCAGTCCGAGTTTGGTAGCGATACTGTATGTGCTGGTGAGAGTGGACCCAGCTGCATTACTCCCCACAGCTGGCAGGTCACCGTATAGGTTCGTGCCGTATGAAAAGTTCTGTAGTCTCTTTGTGATATTTTCTGTCATGCTGCCTGACTGTGACACTCCTCCATCTAGTTTTGCCCTCTGGTGAAGAAAAGATAACATAAAGGAAAGTCAGTTCATCAGCGAGTTATCTGTAAGAATATGTTCCAGTTATGTTTTCAGTGTAAATGACAAACTCTCACGATTAGCGCCTCCACTGAATGTTATGTCAATCGACAGATTTACCTTTATTGCAATTAATGTAATTTATGATGTAAACAGTAGCAACCATTAACAAGACTGCGAGCATATTTATTGCAGTCACTATGACAACGCACAAGCAAATGAATCTTCTTATGTTGTTCTTGTCACTCACTGGTCACTGCTGATTGTGACGTTAGTTATATTAACATTTTTCTAAATGTCTTAAATATGGAATTTATTTGCATTTTACCTATAAAGTGATCTTTTTTTAAAAGTTTAATATAAACCAGCAACCTATATTTGCATATATTCTCTTTCATAATACAATTATGGTAAGAGATCAAGTAACTACATTGCTGAAACAAGTGATAAATAGATTAGCATGAAAAATGTTATGTTTCCATTCCTTAGAGTACTATCAATGTTTTTTGTTGTTTTTCTTGTTTTTTCACAGAGTGAGAGTCGACCACAACGCTTTATAGACTTGATCTATATTTATACTGGGAAACACCTTAATTAACGTAGTACATTTTGGCGGTGGACAAATCTGTGATAAAATTATGTGCACTTCTCGTTACCTTCCAAACTAAACTTCAGTGAAAGAGGTACAATATTACTTTTGTGATGCTTTAAATAATATTTGAGCAAGTTTTAAACTGATAATAATAAACAATTGTTGCTACAAGTTGTGGCTCACCTTTGTTGGTATAACTGTTGTCTGAACAAGGTTTCTGAAGCGTCCCACTGACGGGTCGATATCCTCTGTTCAAACACAAACACATGTATATAAAGTCAGTAGCTTACTACCAAACAGAATAACACTGGTAATAGTGTTTTTTGTATAGAGCTATTTCAATGCATGAGCATGCTCAAAGCGCACAATTTGTATTATTACCAGGGGTCAAAATTAACCTTTTGGATGCAGTAGCCACTCGGACCAGTGCATTTCTGAAAGAACTAGTCCAGACTTATTCCAACTAGCCAAATATATCTCCACGATCATTTCATCTCACATTTTAACTACCGTATATTACCGGGTATAAGTCGAGAATTTGATACAAAAAATTAGGGGGTCAAGGAGGGGGGTGGACTTATACACGGGGTCGACTTACACCCGGTAATATACGGTTGTCCTCCGGACTACCAGTTTTTACACTCTACTAGCCCAGCTTCTTTTTCACTAGCTATGGGCTACCGGACTAGTGCTAATTTCGAACCCTGCATACCCTGAAAGAATTGTACTTTCGGTGCCGCTTCTAAGAGCTCCGCCGATGGAATAGATCCATACTTCTTGTGTTTCAAGTACTCATTTAAACACTGAGTGCAATGTGGATGAAGTGTCCCTATGAGATCCAGGTCACACTTTTTTCTATAATTTAAATGTGTGCACTTGTCTATCAGTTACATTTCACAAGTTATCTCCCTTTTGTTTTCTTATCACTCTATCTTATGAAACCCAAGGAAGAAATTCTACAAAGAAATAACAATCACTGCTGCAGTGCTTTCATGCCACCTTCATAACAACTCTTTTCCCTTGAGCATCGTATGGAAATCATGAACCCTGATTTGATCGTCCATGTAGGTAATAACGATTGATCGTACGGAAATCATGAACCCTGATTTGATCGTCCATGTAGCTAATAACGATTGATCGTATGGAAATCATGAACCCTGATAAGATTGTCCTTGTAGATAATAACGATTGATCGTATGGAAATCATGAACCCTGATAAGATTGTCCTTGTAGGTAATAACGATTGATCGTATGGAAATCATGAACCCTGATAAGATTGTCCTTGTAGATAATAACGATTGATCGTATGGAAATCATGAACTCTGATAAGATTGTCCTTGTAGATAATAACGATTGATCGTATGGAAATCATGAACCCTGATAAGATTGTCCAAGTAGGTAATAAAGATTGATCGTATTGAAATCATGAACCCTGATAAGATTGTCCAAGTAGGTAATAACGATTGATCGTATGGAAATCATGAACCCTGATAAGATTGTCCAAGTAGGTAATAAAGATTTATCCTCACCTGGGTTTATCACTTCTTCTTCATCACTGAAGTTAACATGTGAACTTTTGTGTTTCCTCTTGAGAGGGTTGGGTACATCTGATACTTCTACAAGTGACGCAATTCTGCGATTGTGTGCGGTATTGAATTCTGTAAGATTCTGAAACCAGACAAGCAATCAACAGTGTTATTAATCATTCTGAAAAATCACATTATGACATTTGCAATGATTATATTTTTGTTTGCTTTTACTTTGTGCTTGCCTTTTCTTTTACCAATTGTATTTTAAACTTATGATAGAAATATGCTAAATTTGAAAAACAGTATTCACTATGAAAAAAACTGCATTGAAACTAACATCAAGCTCTGTTTCTGATTCTGGTAGACCAAGAAGATTCCCTTCATGGTCTTCCACCCGTTTCCCATCTTTGTCGTCAAGCCCCTGAGGTCCAATTCCCTGCGGCCTTTCTCTTATAATGTATACTCTGGTTGAAGCACCAAAATGTATTTCGCTGTCTATTGGAACCTGTTGAGGTTTTCGTTTTTCCAACCTTATTCGACCTATGAACGTGCCATGTGCTGTGAATAAAATAATAAAATGTTAAGTTGTTATATAGTGATTTTTATTAATTATAATTGAAATATTTAAGTGAATATATTATATTATGTAGACAAGGAAGTGAATGATTGACACACTGTTTAGAGGACTTTTTGAACTATACCCATATGGTTTAAACAGAAACAAGAGAAGTAATATTGTCATTCAAAAAGCTTTTAATAATATAATAAGTTGAAACCTTTAGTTATTTGATATGATGATTCAGTTATTGCACCAAACCTGTTTACTTCAACAGTGTGTGTTATGTATATTGTACATGGGCCTGTGGCCTTTATTTATTATTATTCTATTTGATATGCTTACTACTTCCTAGATCCATAATGAAGGGTCGAGAAAGATGCTTGTGCCACACAAGAGCAGCATGTACTCGTGAACAGGAAGCATGGTCGATGCAGAAGTCACACAGTTGTTTGTTTCTTCCGAAGAAATAACATTTCTTCTCATCTACCATTAGTTTCTGAAAAGTCAAAATCACATTTTACTGACTTTATTTGACTGTACAATCAAGCTGTCGAGCTGGTAATGTCATCGATATACTCTATATTGAATGTATCATCATTATTATCACTTTGAATTTGGAGAGAAGAACTTTGTTAAATTATGTTTACAGACATGTTATCACAGTTAATCTGTCTTCTTTATTTTACTATGTTAGTTTTGAAGAATACCTGAACCATTTTTCCATCTTTTGTGACATCTAAATGTAACCCCGGTTGAGGTTTACCAGCCCTATAAATGGAACAAGGAAAGAGAAAAGTGGTAATAATCAGTTTTTTTTTAAATATATACACAAAATGTTTTTCCTCTTACCGTTACTCCATGTAAGTAACTGATGACAACAGAACCTAATAAAATATGTAATAATATGCATTGTATAAGAAACAAATGAATTGCTGTTATTTCATGTTTCATGTTCTAACCAGGTTCTGAATACACACCGAACGGGGTCTGATCCCGATATCATTATATCTACTCGAAACACATAATTAAAATATGATATGCGAAAAACTGATGACCATTTCACAAATTATATATGCGAAATATGTTTATCTCCAATGAGTGTTGGGAGTTTTTCATTTTCCATGCAGTTTATGAAAACTGAACAATGTGGTAAATTATTGTTTGTTGACGAAAACCGAGTCACTGTAACAGCTCTTCATATCTTAATGAATAATAGTGATCTACGGTCTGAGGAGTGATGTCCTTTATAGTTAGCATTTAAATCAAATCATACTCTTTTTAAAAATGGCAATGAAATGTGCATTTTTGCTGCCAATTTTTTAAAAACATACCAATTTGGAACCTCAAAATTGTTCACAAGCAGTTTGTCTGTCGCCATTTTTCGTTGCCCTGCCCTCTATGTGACAATCGCGGCGGATAACTCTAAATATCTCCGTGTAGCGTACCGCTAAAACAACGTACTGAGTACTCCGTCCCAAAAACAGTTTTTCAGAATAAACTTTCTTCTAATCTGTTAGGTTTAGTTTTATTATATTTTTTCCAAACATTGAATAAGGTATACTATGTATTCTCAAATACCGCATTGATTAGATTCATTGGGTAAAATAGTGTACTCAAACACTAAATTATTAACGGACATGAAGTTATCAAAGCTGCTTTTTTTTATCGAGAAAAGGTTATAGGCGGTGGAAGTTTAACCGTTTCAATCACTTATTCATTAATTATAAAATTGAAAAAAGTGATTTCTTTAGATCGAAAACCGGACAGACAATGCAGGCCTGCCGCGACCGCAGCGTGCAAATTATTATTCTGGAAAGTTATCTGCAACAGATAGAAAGACAGATTTTGGTTCGTTCATATAACTAGTATTCATGTAAATGGGACGTAGGATATGGGGACACAAGATACAAAAACTGGATGGATATCATAGGATGGTTGTGATTGGTGTGCAACAATACGTGCATATTCCCATCCGGATGAGGGTTTGTATAAAATCATGTTTAGTACTTAACTGTCCTCGAGAAGTATCATCACATCCTACTACGGAAAAAGACGATGTCTCCTGATGTACGCATAGGCGTAGGAACGGTTCAAAAGTTGGGAGGGGGTCATAACCAGGTCATATTTTTGGTGTTTGACAATGCCGTTTTAGTCCAAAAAGCCTAAAAATGCCAGACAGACGTCGTCGTCCGTTCGCATATGATACTTTCGCTTTCCCAAGAACCACTTCTATACTACTACATTTCGTCTTTAATATCCCCATGATATATATATACATGTCACAATAATATACAAAGTTTATGTAAATTGTGCATGTAAATATGATGCACCCCGAGATAAAACCCGTCCCTTTTACAAAATGACAACGAACGGGTACGTCCGATGATAATAATACTAATAGTGCATATTTATAAAGCGCACATATCCACGCTCGAAAGCATGCTCAAAGCGCTAAACATATAATGCTAATAAATAATGATAATAGTGATGCACATTTGAATGTGCTCACTTCACACAAACAGCAATAACAAATCAATGTGTACAATTGTTGCAATTGTGAAAGTCCTTATGAACCATAAAACTGAACAAAAAGATAGGCTTTTACACTTGATTTGAATGATTCAAATGTTGGACATAGTTTCAGATTTTTGGGAAGAGAGTACCACATGTTAGGAGCAAAATGCTCAAAACATCTCTGACCAAAGCACTTGAGGTTACACTTCGGCTCAGTTTGTACAAAATTAATTTACATCAATAATTCTGCTGCGAATAGACATCATCCACTATATTCTGAGATCTCAAAGTTCATCTTGGTCTTTGAACAAGGATTTACCCGAAAGAAAGTCTTGCATAAAGGCGCATTCGGCTTCTGAAATTTGAAAATAGCCATTCTGAAACATAACAGTTTTGACGTTCACGTTGGATTTATCTGGATGATATAGAACGGTTGTTTTATCGAATGGATCTTAGCCCCTCTGTGATAAAATAAACCTTTTCATTGTCAAACGGCATTCGGAGGTTGTACAAGTAGTCGAAAAATACCAAGGGAGGGTTTTGTTTTTGCAATTAGTACGGCTGTGTCTTGGCAATGTAAAAAAGCATTGTTTCGAATTACTACGTGAATTGGCACGGACCAGACAAAGTATCTGCTGATGGAAAGCTGCTAACATTACGTTCACTGTTGATATCATTATTAAATGAAGATCAAGACGGAATGCAAAGATTTTAAGAGAATTTAATTTGGAACCTAGTGAAGAAAAATATAAATATCTCCCAACCTTTTGACCTGACGCTGAATAAAAAAACAGTGGATTTTTAGTGATGATTTTGATTGTGAGAAAACTGACTCGAGTCGATTAAAATATAATAAAGTTTACAATGATGATTAAAACAGGCACGAGAGGGTATACAAATAACTACCTATACCATTCAGCTCTCGTCGGAGGCTATTCCGGAGCTACCACCTCTATCTTTCTATTGCAAAATTCTCATTGAAACCAGAAAATCTTGTTTACTTATGTAGTCCACTTCCAATATTGTCCCTCATAGACTTTATGTAAGTAACGTCCAAATGATACCAATATTGTCCCTCATAGACTTAATGTAAGTAACGTCCAAATGATACCAATATTGTCCCTCATAGACTTAATGTAAGTAACGTCCAAATGATACCAATATTGTCCCTCATAGACTTAATGTAAGTAACGCCCAAATGATACCAATATTGTCGCTCATAGACTTAATGTAAGTAACGTCCAAATGATACAATTTTACATGTGCGATTAGATGGAGAAATAGGTGAAAACACTTTCGGGATACTGCTGTATCCTCTTTTTCTTTTTCACAAATACTGGTTGTGCTTGATTCGTGGTTGTTGTAATAGTTACTGACTATTCGTTAATGGATGTTGAATGACGTCGATATCGGTCAGTGCAGTAGTACAGTAGTACAGTATTACAGTAGTACACTAGTACAGTAGTACAGTAGAATATGGAGACTATCATATACCTGGACATCATTAACATACGTCCATACGTCCATACACCTCCAATAGACGACAACCACCCAGAATCAACGACTTGATTACAGTATGGTGCTCTTACTATGCGCAGTTCCAGAGGGGATGGCAATCATATCATACTTATACAGCTAAGTCTGCCAATGTACGTCGTTTAAATATATTGTTCATTGCATGTAAGACATTCAACATGCCTCTCAAACAACTAAATGCGCTTATTCTTGTTTTCAAAATTGTATAATGCTTGAAAGATTGCAGAAGAACGGGGGGTGAGAGTGGATTACGGAATTCATTTCAGTTCAAATTATTGAACTGGCTTGTATATGCATTTCCAATCGTCAAATATATTAAAATTACTTGTTTCTAATTTAAATCGTGCAACGGCCTTGTACATGTACATAAAGCGTAACTACATTAACATGCATAATAGCTATATATATGACTAGTAAGCTATATATGTGTGTCCTCTTCTACCGCAGTAGAAAACAGAGTTGCATCAACACACGGTTCGTTATTAGTTTATTTACTGATACAACCACACTATTATAACAAACCACTGGAGCGTATACGTCTGTATACATCAAACATGTATTGACTTACAATGGTATATGTTATAGATATTTGTATTCATGGAAATTTATGTGCAAACAATGTGCGGATGTTATAGTTTGTAAATTGTCTGCGGGATAGGTCGACTTAAAGTATGCATATGGTTGATAAGATAGCAACTGTAAGAAAAGGAAAATAGCTAGCTGTACTATTCTAGATAGTAGAGTTGTAATGTTCTGCAAAAACTTCAACATCTCTCCTAGTAACGGTACACCACTGATATATATAAAGGACAGCAGTAAACTGCCTCATTGAATACATACAAAAGTAAAATGATTATTGGGGTCATTTGGGGCATTAAGCAGCAGGTAGCTAGTTTCTAAATCCAGGGCATTATAATCGTCCTAGGTACACTCTATTGACGTCCTGTGACAATCACAACAACGGCTGTCTGTACAAAATAAACATCTGCATTCAGTGAGTGAAAAACTTGATAAGATGATAAAGTCAACAAACAAACTGTTCATCCTCTGGCCCACTGAACCGGTTTAGAGATTTCTTTCAGAATTTAACTCCTTGCATAAATTACCAAGTCAGAAGATGGAGCACGGTCGGTGTTGACACCGTGTAAGGTTATCGTGGTCTATATCTAACTGATGATCGACACACTCTCTCTGATAACACACGACGATGATGTGCAGATAACGGTGATAGCTGGAGAATTTGGAACAATGTACAACAAACGTTGATATGTATCAATAACCAGGGATTATGTGTAACAGTGAGTAGAAGTGGACTTGCATAGTTGGAGATGACCATACCGTGATGAACTACGACAGTGACAAAAACGTTGACATTATCAGTATGTACCGGTGAACAGGGAGTATGTATGTAAGTGACATCAAGTAGACGCAATGGACCCAGTGTATAGGAGTGAGCAGTAAGACGGAATATATAAGTAGATGTAAGTAGATGATGGAGGGGGGAGAGTGGAGGGGGGCTGAGGAGGAGGGGTCGGGGACGCCGGGAGAAGGAAACGACGACGTCATGTGGATTTCCGACGAGGAAGACGAGGATCTAGATGCGTTCTTGAGCTGGTTGAACGAGGCACCAGTCGACATGGAGTCAGACGAGGACTTTACCTCACAGTCCAGCGAGTCACAGTGAGTACTTTCACTGTGCATGTGTTTCATAATATAGGTGCACACTTTATGTTCATGCGATCTTGTCATAACGTATTAACGTCTTTTATGCCACCAACTCTGTAGATGATGCAAATTTATCGATTAGGCAAAATAGGTTTCATAACATTTGTTAATGAAATATTACATCATCAACATTGACATAGATAGAACAGGTAAAAATTGAGAGAGTCAAACAGCAAACATATCACATTTGGTATTGGTTTGGATATTCAAAATTCGGATGTTTTGTCTTTCGGTTACAAAGTCCTTTCGTCTCCAAATAATTATCTTCCTTGTTTGTGCGAATTATTAGTGCTTGAAAATGAAATACTGCTAACTGATAAAGAATTCACGAAGACATGCAATGCTACATTCACATAACACAATTTGTAAGTTACCTTTCATGTAGTGTTAACTAATGACAATTTATATGCCAAACTTTCTATAAATCTTGCAAGAATTATACTTATTCACAGAAAATGTTGATCATATTTGTGAAAAGTATCACAGAGTAAGCAGTTGTATTACTGTATACTGAGCTGATATTGTCCGTGTTAGTATCACATTTAACTCATACATCAAGACAATCAACACGTGTTTAAACTGTCAGTGAGAGAACATGGCTTGGTTACTAAGCAGCAGTGGCGCTCATATGGTTAATTCTCAATTAATACTCTTGCAGGTTTAATATCATATGTGATCATTTTAAACTGAAATCATTTTCTTTTCAAAATTCATGGTAATGAATTATTTGCACAATGTATTTCCTCGTCCTTGTTTGAGTTTCATTTCCCTACACGACGATTACATTATAATTTCGACTTGATTGTGTGGTGATTCTTCAGGGCGATTTTGAATAACTTGAGTATGAAGGGCGATTACTTGTAAAGTTATTTTAGAACACCTAAGTATCGCTAATTGTTTAATTGTTATATAAATAGTCGGATCACAAGGAAGCTTGTCCATTAAGACGCCCTGTAGCAATTAACATCAATTGTTTCAATTATATTTAACAGCTTGTTCCTGGTCTATATTCATGGTGCATTAATTAGATCTGTTAGATATTTTATTTTCAGAGAGAGAGAGAGAGAGAGAGAGAGAGAGAGAGAGAGAGAGAGAGAGAGAGAGAGAGAGAGAGAGAGAGAGAGAGAGAGAGAGAGAGAGAGAGAGAGAGAGAGAGAGAGAGAGAGAGAGAGAGAGAGAGAGAGAGAGAGAGAGAGAGAGAGAGAGAGAGAGAGAGAGAGAGATGGGAAATGTTATGGTTGTAATAAAACTTTAAGAACTTGAAAGAGGTTGAAGTTGAATAGAATGATACCCTATATAATGCACGAGATAATATAATGTTATATATGATACCTTATAGATGTACTAAATAATAATGTATTTTGATGATATACAATACTGATTTACCTCAGTTTATACTTAACGCATAGACTTCTAGGATTTCTTTTTAAAATATAACCCTGGTTACTCTGATTACAACGTATCAAGATCTGTATTTAATCACTTGAATAATTAAAGTCACAGTTCAGTTTCTACAGCTATATATGTAGACCTTGATAAGTCAGGAAGTGGGCTCAAGCTGTTGGAGTGCGACAAGGGAAAAGAGCAGACCCAACGCTTATATAACTTCCTCCGGACCTACTGGCAACTGTACAGGCTGACAACTAACTAACTCAGTTCAACTGTCTGACTCACTGCTGGTGAAACGTAACATTTAAAAAGATTTTTGTTTGTTTCTTTCCAATCCTTCGACTGTTATTATACCCCCGCTACGAAGTAGTCGGGAGTATATAGCGGTCAGCACGTCCGTCAGTCCGGTTTTTGTTCCGCTCATAATTCTGAAACCAGTTGTTCAAATCTTATGAAACTCGATATGTACAATCACCATGATGTCTACATCTGCCTTTTGTATTTTTCATACCCTCATTTGCATAAGTTATGCAAATTTTATCAGTATTTCCACTTCGTCTTTCACAAGCTTTGTTTCACTCGTAAAATTTTCTCCGTTTTTCGACTTAGCCATTCATACTTTTTGTTCCACTCATAACTCAGATCCTAATTGTTCAATTTCATACCCTCATTTGCATAATTTATGCAAATTTTCTCCGTTTTCGACTTAACCATTCACTCTTTTTGTTCAGCTCATAATTCTGAAACCAGTTGTTCAAATCTTACGAAACTTGATATGTACAATCACCACGATGTGTACATCTGCCTTTTGTATGTTTCATACCCTCATTTGCATAATCCATATATGGAAGTTTTCTAAATTTTTTGACTTCACCATTCACACTTCTCTGTCCCTCTCATAACTCAGACACTAGTTGTTCAAATGTTACGAAACCTGATTCTTATAACCACTGATGTGTAAATCTGTCATTTGTATATTTCATAAATTCATACACTCATTTGCATATTTGTATATTTCATACACTCATTTGCATATTTGTATATTTCATACACTCATTTGCATATTTATTGCCATTTTCAAATTTTTCGACTTTTTTACTTCAAAAATACGCTTACAAGTGTATAATCTATGAAGACATACTTACTCTACTTTAATAATACTTCTGTGGTCTATTCATACAAAAGTCTAAACATTGATGTCCTTGCTATTTTTAAAAAAAATTCTTTGACCAATGTTAAAAGAGGGGGCATATGAATTCTCTTGTTGTTTCATTCTAGAATATGCTTCTGAGGTCTGGGATAATTGTTCGGATGTTTTGTATGACAAACTTGAAAAGGTGCAACTTGAAGCTGCAAGAATTGTAACTGGTTTCCTAAAGTTTGCTTCAAGAGAAAGCTTATACAAAGAAACTGGTTGGTTGCCTTTGTAGTTTTTACAAAATTATGAATATGCAAGCACCCTGCAGATTATCTGATTTATTTACTTCCACCATGCAGTCACTGAAACTATTTCTCATTAAAACTTGCGTATCTATTCCAAAATGTTGAACTGCAGTCCTTCAAACGTAGTTTATCTACGACTGTGCTTATCTATGGAATAATCTTTCCTCGACAATAAGATGTTCAAATTCAGTATCATCATTTAAAGCAAAATTATCTGAAAAAGTGAATGAAATCCCAAAATAGTGTATATTCGGCGATTGGAAGATGAACATTATCCACAGTAAGTTAAGAAATTATTGTAGTTCCCTAAACGCTGATCATTATCGTGTCAATTTATCTGAAAGTAAATCTTGCATTTGTGGTGCTTTGGTTGAAAATGTCTGTCATTTCGTCTTGAGATCTATACGATATGTTAACTTCCGATTAGTATTAAAGCAAAGATTTCAAAGTTTAAAAGCAGAATTAGGTCTAAATACAATCCTGTATGGCAATCCAAATCTTCCATAAGCAGTCAATGAATTTTTTTTCATCGTGTTAATAAATTCCTTGGAAAGAGTCAAGTTCAAGAGCGGTTCAATTAATACATACATGTATACAAATGTATTCATTAACCATATTCATAATGTATTTGTCATAACAATAATATTTCTAATTGCATCATGCCTTAATAATGTATATTACATTTTTACCCACTGAAACTATGTCTACTTCACTTGTAGATTTTTAAATTCTCTTCTGCATTTGTTATGTATTTTAGCATTGTCAAATATTTGTCATTTATGTTTAGAGGGCTTCTATAAGTTTTATAACTTATGCCCAATCCATGTCTTAAACGAATAAAATATGATTTCAATAACAAAAATGATTTTATAACTCGTTAATGGTGTGAAACATGGTTGAATTATTTATTTTATTTATTTTTACAAATTTTCCGAGTAGATACAAGTAAACAAGACTGTTTAAAAGTTTTAATTGTATGATTTGATGGTCTTATTAGGACAAGAGACCATAAAGTATGGTCTCTGTTAGGACTTAAAAGATGGACGATTTCTTGAAAAATTCTAACATTTTCTCAATAACATTTTCAATTCAAAATCAATTGGAATTCAAACGAATGTATTTGGCACGCGACAACAAATAGATGTATTGTACTGTTTCTGACTAGAAAAAGATATATGCTTTTTCTGAAAAGAAATAGATGTATGTGTTTTTTTCTGAAATATGACCTCAATGAAGTGACGAAGATAGTGAAAACACTGCATGGCGGATGCCGAGTGGGGTTCAGGGGGTTCTATACCATTACGCCCCCCCCCCCCCCCCCCCCCCCTTTTGATGGTCCCCCAATGCTGAAGATTGAATGTCTTTTCAATGAGAGCATTGTTTTAACAATTCATGTCCCCGTGTTGTCGCCTTCGTCGAGAAACGCTCATAAAATACAACAGTTCTTACCATCACTGTAACTATCTATTTCATTTCATCTTTCCAACTTAGACCTGAATCTGACAACTGTAACGTAACGGTATACTAGGAAATGGTAAAAATGCATGGTACTATATATGATATATTTGTAAAACGTGTTTTAGAATTATTTTCTTTTCTTTTAGATCACGTGTATATAAATAAGGCAAATACAGCAAATAATGAAACTGGTATTTCTTGATCGATAGGCATGTCATGCGTACCGTTAAAATTGCTTTTGACATCTTCTAATTTGAAAAAGTTAAACACATTTAAGAATTTTCAATAAAAAATTATTTTTTTTTATTTCATGATGTCATGTTTTTACCAAAATATATGAACAAAACAAATGCAAACTAAGTGACTGTTTGAATGTTTAATAATGTTGAGCTCAAATGATTTGGCATAATAATAGAACAGCAGTTCCAAAGCACAGAACGATCAAGCAAGTCTAGATGTAGAGAGAGTAGCGAGACACGTGCGAACCCAAAGCGAGGTTGTTGGTGTTCATTTAACTTCCGGTATGTGATGAGAAAGACGAGACAAAAGGCAACCGGTGAAATTTGTATGTCAATATTTTCTCCGAGTTTCCGCATGGTAAAAGAAGTGTAGCACCTGCACCTAACTTCACTTTGGACAATGTTTACCTTTTGACTAACTCAGGCTTGTGGCAGTAGCTGACGATTGCTTGCTCGAGGTAAATTATTAATCATCCATGTTCACTTTCAAAACAGTGTTTTCAGAATATTGTAAACATACACACGGTGAAAGGAACTGGACAATTTAGCATTATCGGGATATCTTCTGTCACTGTAAAGTCATTTGTACGAATTAGTTTTAATATCTTTTTGATAGTGATGCAATCAGAATTGCCGTAATTTGATAAATTATTATCAATGCAAAATGCATCAACAATTGTTCAACAATGTTTTTATTTTATGATACTATGCTGATTTATCCCCTGTTCATTTTAACAGAATTGAACATTGTATGTTTATGTATTTAGATCAAATATTTAGTAACTGTTTCAAAATATGAAAATAAATTTATTTTTAAAACATCATTTCATATATTTCCATAGATCATTTATTTTTACTCAGTTTTCATATGTGGTATGGTATATGTTAAATCTAACCATTTCCATGGGTATAATACTATAACTGCATTTAACTAATAAGCATGATCATTATTGCATGAAAAGTGTAACATAGTTGTTCATTATGGCTTGGCAATGTTATTGGTACACCAATGTGTACTAGTACAATATTAAACCATGCAATATGAATATATAATACATTGCAATACCACTGTATGGGACCTGCGTCGGCAGGAATCATTTTTTAACGGGTATTTGTTACGCTGCTTCACCCGGGTAGGCTGAGGTCGTGTTTTCGGAAAAGTTTCAGTTGTAAAAAACATTTGAATTCAAGGTTAATTCTACTTTCTATGTGCCTTTAAATGGGTATATGATCAAGACGATATGTTGAAGCATAATTTCCTAACTTCTGAGCGAAATCTGTGCATTACTTATATAGATATGATCAAATATATCCCACATTCCTCGAAAACATTGGCTATTTAGCTATTATTCTTTAAAATGGACGATTTAAACTTTGAGAATTATATATATAGGAAAATACACTCTATTGAAAGTGTACATCACTGTTTGAAATGAAATTTTTCATTATCATAGTCAAGAAAACGTGTTGAACATTTCGCCTGTTGATGTACCGATTTTTGAACATGCGACGTAATTTGAACAACGTGTTACGATTTTAGTTACACGTTTAGAGCAACTTCATATTTTATCATTTGTAAAGAAACATGGAATAATCTTCAAATAAAGTACATTAAACTTACACCATTTGGCATGTACAGCCGTATCTTGTTGTATAGATGAATAGAACCATTGAAGAAAAGGAGGACAGTATGATTCAGACAGGTGACAGCACGGATTTAGACCTCATCAACGTGAGTAACGTTGAGAAAGTCCAAAAAGCTTATTTAAAGTAATTCTCAAATAAACTGTACAATTCCCCGACAAATAAATTCACGACAGTCCAAGAAAAGTGAGTATTTTCCAAAACTACAACTTTTGATGAAACAGTTTTTGATTGTTCATCACTCGGTTATTAACAATATTACATTTGTAGGAGGAGTTTGAATGAAGTAAAGTACCCTAAAAGGCTCAGATAATTTATGTTCAAGAGTTATAAGTAGTTTTATATAAACCTACAGGAAATTACTCTTTTGTTCTTGTTTCGCTGCAAACATCTACAAAAAAGGTGATTCCTCCAAAAAAACGTAAAAACACTACATGCTCACAGTAAAGCATATTTCACTTTGTTGACCTCACATGACACCTCTTTAAAATTCACAACTGATGGAACCATCATACCACATTTACATCGTATCCACACAAAAAAAATTCACAACTTGGAAACTAATCGTTTTCTTCCAATAAAATGCAATGCAATAACTCACCGTTCTTTAGCGTGATGTAAATAACCGAATTTCCATCAACCTATCCACTTTAATCCAACAAATTATATATAGTGTTTAATAAACTCGTCGCCTTACAAAATACAAGATATTTCAACCAACGAGCGATACATATGACTGAAACAGTGTAACATCTTGTTTTCAGAAGCCAACATAACTAATATCTGTTCATATTTATGTGAAATACACTTTAAGAAATTGTGATTTTAATAATGACGACCTTATAATAATAATGACGCGTCGAAGAAGGTACATATATACCAAGGACTTTATAGACTCCCTCATCCTCGATAATCCAGCGCTTTCGTTCCGATAAATCTACACGATTTATCGGAACGTAAGCGCTGGATTATCGAGGATGATACTCCCTTATAGTGTCGCTGATTATACCGACTATCGTATACTAACATACTATCCTGTCAATGAAGCAGTTTTTGTATAAAATCAGTAGCGTAGGAACATTTGTCGCAATCATTCCATCATGTAAAATGTAATTTAGTTGTTTTGTTTTGTGTCCTTTCACATTTTAATGTTGCGAATACTGTTCTAAAATCGTAACACTGTCATTTACTCACGTTCAAAAATCGTAATAGCACGTTCAAAATACGTAACAGTAAAAAATAGGGTGCTTGTGTAGGAATGGAAATGTTGAAATCACGCGTGAATTAAATAGATTGCAGTCAGTTTTTACATGGAGATAAGAGGTTTTGAAGACTATCTCAATAATAATTATTAAACAATAGTACTTAATTAGTGAATATTATGTCTCGAAAAAAATTACAATAAACTGACTTCAACTGTTAAAAAAAGATGACCAATGTTAATGAAATCATACCAACTTCTTAACAAATGTATTAGTGATCAGCGACCAGTAACAAATATTATCATAGAAGATCCGTCTCTTTCACTCACGTGTTTTTCTAGTGTAGGGGTACCTCCCCGTTGCAAAATCGGAACACCCGTGTGAAGCAGCGTAACAAAAACCCGTTAAAAAATTATTCCTGCCGACGCAGGTCCCATACAGTGAATACGTTTTCCATTTAGCAATATATTGTGAACCAAAATTGGAATATGTCTATAGATGTCTTTTTCATGATCATCAAGTCAAGAAGTTGCACCACTTTCAATCGAATACTTTCTTAAATTTGTCCAAATAAATGTGGTGTTAATGTTTACAGTAATGAATAAACTTGTTCCCTCTCAGGATTATGCAAGATGTGATGCATATTGTACTTTATTTTCAAGTATCATATTGCAGTAATTTTCTGCTGCATTATGCTACTGTTTATATACTCGTTCATTCACTGACTTATTTATTGAATGCCTGTTCACTATATATCATTCTTTCACAACAACAAGCATGAATTCATACTAACAAATACTCATTTACTGACCTCTGCATATTTGCACAGTTCGTTATCAATAGTTGCATTGAATTATTAATCTCCTAGGTCAATTATAAACGTTAATCACAATATAGTATTCTAATGTTTACAGATATATGATCAATACTCAACCCTTACAATCCTAATATATTGGAAGAATTAACATACTAAATTCGTTTCATCATTTTCGTCCACAAGTTTCAGTTGTTTAATTTACAGTTTCAAAGCACTGTGTCCATCTGCATACAATAACTGATAAAACTGAGCTGTTTTATGGCAAAAATAGTAATATGCTTATAAGATTACATTTCTTTCACCATCTAAGTTAGTTCCAAAGTCATGAGTCATGTTGCTGTCATTCAATACTGGATAGTAGAGCATCTACTGTTGGAAGTTTCCTGTAGTGTATATTTGTTTAACTTTATTATCTATAATTTTGTCATCTGTAATAAATACCCCCTTTTTTTTTACCCATTTTTCAAGTAAGAATTTTATTAACAATTGTCAGTTTGTAAAAAATAATAAATATTGAAGGAAATCTAGAAAAGTATGAGTATGTCAACAATTAACGGTCAGTGTATTTCAAGGAGGATGTGAGGTGATTGTTGAGGCTCTGTTATATCCTCTTCCATTGTTGCTATAATTCCCAGTCATGTGATGCATTGTTCCATTGTTAGAATACTTCTGTCCTTGTGATCACTGAACTTTCTGAGAAGTATGACTAACATACACTGTGTATCCTCATTCATATGACGGTTATTATACTTTTTCAAACAATGGTAATATAGTATTTTAGCTATTGGTGACATCTTTACTATTTTTGGTTTTGTCTGGTTAATTTTGGCAATAAACCTATCAGCTTGCATACATTGGTTATATTATCTTGCATATATTGGTAATGTTATATCTATTATATTGCATAAATTGGTAATAATATATCTTGCATATTCAAAATAATGTCTTAATATAGTGTAAGGTAATATTATCATGTTTAAATTGTTATTGTATCTCAGATAAAGTACTTATTAAAGGTTATTGAGGCATATTCTTGCTGTGGTCATAATTAACAATATTGAACACAAGTTGAAACTTCATTGACATGTTTTCTAAACATCATGTTTTGATGGAAAGGTGGTCTTTTTTTATTCTTGAGATGTGTATACCCTTCATCAGCAGCCATGTTTACATTCAGGCTTGACAAGTTCTAACAGGTCTCACTTACATACAACTCATCAGCTAGAACCAAATAGATATATATATATATATATATAATCAGCAAAAGGTGATAGTTATTATCGTAATGAAATTATTGTTCAGATATCAGTGTCAAACCTGGGACAGTTCTAAATCAGACCTTGTTAATTAGGAAAATTATATTGGTCTAGCCACATGTTGGTAAATGTATAGGTGCATGAAAATTATGCTGATATATGGCCAAATGTTGATTGATTGTTTTGTGTGTGTAAACAAAAGCTGTGACATGCCTGGTCCAAGTCGTGACAGTATAACATCTGTTTACAGTGTCTAGTGCTTTATTACAACATCTGTGCTGACCCAAATACCAGCTTTAGTCTCGGAGTCACCGGGTGATTAGATGGGATATGTTACTATTGTTTTAGATTGCCTAGATAATCCAGAGTTCTCTACTCCTGGTATGTGTGAAATGTTGTTGTAGAATCAATGACAAGCCCTTGAAGGGTGATGTACATTCTTTCTCTCTGGCAATGAGAAGTAGTGACAGGATGATGCAGACATTCACGATATAATTCTTTACATATCATGATAACCTATTTTAGGGGTTTTCTCAAAAATGGTAAAACTTGATGCTAGGAACAGTGGAAAATTTGACCAAACCTTCAATCATTAGTTAAATGATACGAATAAGAAAATTTTTTAAAAGTGTTAATATACTTTTATCGCTAGATAAAAAGTCATCATGATCAATACTACAATATTGCTCTAGTATGAATCCAATATACATAGGTTGAAATTAAAGTTATTTTTAGAATGGTAGATTTATTTGCGGAAAGTTTACATGAAGTCTGGGATTGATTTAGTGCAGTATGTAGATGGGCAGCAAAGATAATATCTTCTTATCCAGTCCCATTTTTCAAAGCAGTTTAATCAGTAAAGGTTTGTGTTTATTTGTGGAAACAGTTTGTGGAGATATCTCCTCTGTTTATTATATAATTTTGAGTGAGATACTCTGTTCTATCAGTGAAATAAACACTCTATCAAGCTACAGTGGCGAAAACTTTTATCATTTCTTTACTCAGTGGTGATAAACGTTATCACCACTGGCATTACATCATTAGGACAATGTTATGATGTCATAGTGTCGGCTTGCGAAGGATGTACATTTACTATTGAAATCACTATATTTCAACAGAAATAATGATGTAATGAATAGAATATCTGTTTTTCATTGACAGATACCGTGTTTATCTCAATTGGTGAGGTAGAATACCGGTAGCTTGTTTTTGTCATTATTAATGTTCATCACTATTGCATTCTAAACAATTTGTTATTTGTAACTTTTGTATTATACATTTGAACATTTTTATCATGAATATACATTATGTGGATAATATTAACTTAATGCACGTATGACACATGCTTGAAGTTGACAATCCTGTTGGGACAGTCCCACTGCACAGCTGACACACTTCCCTCGCCATCCCTCCTCTGTGAAATAAACAAAGATGTTATTACTGAGTCAATGACCTCATTTACACTGGTATCAATTTATACTGGTCTTTTCGAAATCAAATGAAGTAATGCAAGGAAAGGAATAATAATTTTAAAATTGGAATTGACAAATACATAGGTATTCCAGGCTGAACATAACAAAAAAAGAAAGACGCCCCAGGCTTCTCAGACGCTGGGAAACAGGATGAGGGGTAATAACTCGCCAAGTTATGTTGTCTAAATTTAATCAAACATAGAAGAAATGTCACTAAAACCTAACCATGCCATGCAATAGAAATACTCTTTGGTAAATCAAGGGTTCTATCTGTTGTACCTGGAATGACACTTGAAAGCTGCTAAGTTGGGCGCTCAGTTGCATGTTTTATAGTCTATAAACAGTGCTATCTAAGCACTAGGGGGGAGCAGGGAGTTGTTTATGTGCAGTGTCTATGCCTGATGCTATGTGACATGCAGCAGTCTGCACCGTGTTGCGGCACTTCCCACTTCAACTACATGCATCTCCTCCCGTTTTCTGTCTCTCCGTCAAGATGTTCCAACTCTAAAATTATCCCATCCATCCCAAGATAAACTACTCCATTTGACTCATTGTGTCTACTCACCCCTATCCCTTTCCTGCTTCTTACTCTGCAATTAAATGTCCAAGTAGACTCTTGTTTAGTCGCTGAAATTAAACTTTTGGCAAAAATACTAAATATTTGAAATAATGAATATATTGCCTCTGGGATCTCTACATTTTCAGACCCTTGATGAAGCTATCCAGTCTTCTCATAGACTTGCCTGGGCTTTTATCTGATTTGGGTCTGGATGACAGGCAGGCTCGTTAATTCTCTCCCTTGTCCATTTTCTTCTTTGAAAATATCTTGAGCTTACTCCTGCTGAAGCAGCAATATTTGGAGTTTGCCTACCAAGAACCTTTAGCCATTTCAAAAAGTTTCCCTTTATTATTAAACCAGTTATGAGTCTTAAAACTTAAGCTGTATATTCAGTAGATATAGAGCATTCCCTCACATTTACTCCTTAAACGTGGGCGGGATAGCGCAGTGGTTAGCGTGTTCCGCTTCGGATCAAGAGGTCCAGGGTTCGAATCCCGCAAGGGGCACGGCAACTTTGTCTGCAGTAGAGAACTGTTCTACACACAGTAAGGTTTGGATGCAATGCCACACTGAATTTCAGTTCAGTATCACCCATGGTTCGCTAGTTCCAGCCGTTGCTCGCAGGTTTCACCGCAATGCATAGCCACATGGCTATACTAGCAGCCGTGATATAAGTGAAATACTCTTGAAAGCGGCGTTAAACCCTAACTCGCTCACTCATTCACTACTCCTTAAACCGAAGACTATTAATGTTTCAATTAACTTTGATGAAGGAATGTCTCGCATACATCCATGAAAATTGATTCCAATTTCCCTCATCAGTGTCAAGGTCTGACAATTTCACTTTTAGTATCGAGTAACAGTTCTTTTACCAATTGAGAACCGTTCCACTTTCCCTGTTCCTCTCCCCTTTCCCTCTCCCCTCACCACTCCCTCCCCACTCCCTGCCTCTTCTGTTGGGTATTATCCAGCATGGCTCATGGTAGCCTTCACTCCAAGACTTTAAGTGGAACCAGCATGTACAAAAAATTAATTTTCTGCCCCAATTCCATCACAATTAAAGCAATATGTGGACCAAACTGAAGCAGTGCTAAATGTTCCTATAGATTCCTGTGTGATTTGAACCTTATGTTTATTAGATTCAGTACAGTGATGAGATATCTTCAGTTTCTCTTTGCAGTGACAGGATTTGAGAGATTTACCTGAAATTGCCCCCTATTTATTAGCGATATATTAAGAGAGTTCATAGCTTAGTGGAAGTTCAGGTTACTATTTATTATTTTGTTCACACCAGTGATGAAAGTATGTATGTATGTAGTCTCATAATAAAATCTCAATCTGTGCAGTTAAGTTTTATGTGGTCATATTTATGATAACTTGGTATATTATGTAAAATACAGTTGAATTACAAGTGTCTTCCATCCAGTTAGCTCTTATGTGCATCAATTCAATTGTTATTCAATTCGACTTAATCACTTGTTGATGCCAAAATAGTCATCTTTATGCAAATTTCAAATCATAATCATGTTAACACTGGTCCCTGGCACCTGTCCAGGTGAAGATATCCAGGCAAAGTGTCCAGGTATATCTACCTGTGATCCAGGTAGCAATCAATTACCTGCTGATAAGACACTGCCATGTTCACAGGGAGAGCTCTTCACGTGCACCTGGAAACATGCTGACACGGCGATTTATCACTCCCTGTGCTAATATTAGCCTCTTTGAAATATTTGTGTGATTACTTTAGACATCAAGCTCAAATTTATCATTTCATGTACGAAGCTTGATTTAAATTTCTGGTGAAAAATCTGTAAACGATTTACGCATTTCCTTTTGCTGGTAAATATAGGACCTTTTCTCTAATGTTTCAAGTGCTATTTCTTTCAAAGTAATTTGTAGTAAGCTTAGATACAATTGTAAAGTAAGGTGTCTAAGTCTGAAAAGAAACTTATTGATTTTTCTTAAACGTAGCAATCCAATATCTATTATAGTTCTGAAGAGAAACTAATTGATTTTCTTAGCAATGCAGTATCTATCATTCCATTATAGACGATGATTCAAGCATTGTTTATGGTTATAATGCAATGCATGGTATGCAGAAGCATTGAGCGAGGAGACAGACAGCTCACAGCACAGCAGTGTCCCTCTCACAACCTGCTCAGTAGAGGTAGAGACTTGTTGTGACATTTAATGTGCAATTAATTATCCAAAATAGCCTCCATGGGGTAGTGTCCTAACTTTAGCAAACACTTCAATACAACCACTTCTTGCACGGAGGGCCCTTTAGTTTTTAAGTTTGATTGGCCTGTGACAGTCTCTATACCAGGCAATTTACTATGATTCTTCCAACTTCTTCTTGAGTAAAAGATTTTACTGTAACTAAACCACTTAAAACAAGATACTATATTATCTGCACTGCAATGTCCAGAGCGTCTTACCATAAATAAAGAAATAAAGTCAAATTGCCTGCTTTCTTTTTTACTTTAAGAGTTTACTGTGAAAATCAGGAAAATTTGTATAATTGACAAAGTAAGGTCTTCTTCCTTCCTTCCGAGTTAAAGATTTTACTGTAACTAAACCAACCAAATTATTATTATCGACACAACTTTCTTCCCGAGTTAAAGAATTTACTGTGAGTAAACCATGCAATTCATTATCGATACTGCAGTCCTAGGGTAAGAGAGCCTTCTTACCATTGTACCTTGAAATAGAGAAATAAATTCACACCTTAAAATAAAGAAATAGTCAAATTGCTTAAATCAATATTATCGACAAAACCTTCTTCCTGAGTTAAACCAGGAACTTTATTGCGGACACTGCAGTCTCTGAGCAGTAGAGCCTTCTTACCGTTATACTTTCTTTGCTGGTAGCGAGTGTGAGGTGACATTTGCACGACTGTCGTGTCAACTGCTCTCTGCTATGATCTCTGTGTATGTGTTTGTGTGTGGGTCGAGTGCAGTAACACTGTCTAACACAGGGTGTTCAGCTGGTGTAATCTGCCACATGTTGATCCAGTGTTGAGTACAGGATGCCAGGGATTAGAAGACTTCTCTCTCCTTTGTAAGTACCTCCAGTTAAATGTGGGACTGGTGAGCGAGGGGAGAAGACTAGCGACCAGTCTCACAATATGGTTCTGTGTACCTTCACTTGCTTTGATGTAATTTACTATATGTGTCCTAGAACATGGGAAAGGGTAACTGATGAAATCCTTCATAACAATGAAAAGCAAAAAGATCAAGATGAATTTTCATCATATGTTTTTTATTGTTCTTTGATGTAGTTCTCTTGCAGTTACTTATCCATATGGGTCGTTTGGTGAAGGTTTGGGGAAAAGTGGCTTTAGAGTGTTTACTATTAAATAAAGTTTATTATTTGCATAGTTCCTTAAAATAGTCTCACAAAGTAGTACATGGTAATATTTTATTCCTCTGTTTACTATTCATGTTGGCAACTTAAGCTTTCATTGTTTGGAGTTAACTGTAGACATTTTGTCCAGGTATGTTCTGCTTTTCCTGATAGAGTGATAGCTGCTTTAGCGTTTCCTTGTTACTCTTTGTTTTATATAGATAATGGTTCAATGAGTATACAATAAGTGTTGAAGAGCATTAAGATAAGATAATGTCTTTAATATTCTTATGTTTGTTTTATAAAAGAAAATTTGGTTTGCATCATATACAGAAAAACCCCAAATCAACATTCGGAACTATTCTCCAGAAAAGTATTTAAGAAGAATAAGCTAACAGATAGAATTCCAATAATTTAACTGTTTAATTCTTTATTTTAATGAATCTATATCTCAGTGTTATAATGATAGCACTTTCGTATTGTGTTAAGTGGGTACAAGGCATAGACAGACAGAATATGGAGAAGGAGACTGTGCTAAAGTCTGCCTCAAGAAGCCAACTCCCTGATGGTGGGTGATCAGTCTGTAATGATGAACTCAGCTAATGAAGTGTGGGAAACTCTGCTGGATGAGTCTTTAAGTCCTGTCTGACACACAAAGTTAACAAAGGCAATAAATTCACACATAGAATTAACTTCCTTTTCGAAAGAGGAATTTACATGTTTGCATGCATAATAAGGAAATATTGGTGCACTCTCTGACATTTCATTGTTTTGATTTAAGCTGTACGACTTGACATGCTATTTCCTGAATGATTAGAAATTTTTTATTAATTTTTTGGAAGAACGTGTTTTTTTAAAATTATAAGAAATTTATTGTATGTACTCTCATAATAAAATCTCAATCTGAGCAGTTAAATTTTATGTGGTCATATTTATGATAACTTGGTATATTATGTAAAATAATCCAATATTCTAGAATGTTTGTTGTTAACAAAGATAATGAGGTGAAAGAGTTGCATTAGATTCTATTTGTTCTTTTCATGTAACAACTTATTTCAATTTAGGTTCATATTAAATGGTAAAATGATAATAAATAGAGGATACTAAACGACCTTCTATTTAATACCATTTTTATTAAACGAGTTAATGATTTTGTATAAAACGTGCGAAAGCGAGTTTGATACCAAATTATTCACGAGTTTAATAAAAATGGTATTCAATAGAAGGGAGTTTAGTATTCTGTTTATTACTCGCCAACATATAATCCAGCGAAATAGCCGACATGGCTCTGAAACTATTATTCCCGCAAGTCCGATACCATTGTGACAACGTTACTCCAATTGTGACGTCATAACCGCAAACTATTGTGACGTCATACACGCGGCGGTATTACACTAGTTTAATATTGCCGTATAAATATTACACTGCAGTATCTTACACGGGCGAGTAATAAATGATAATACTGGATATTTGTTATGCTCCATTCCATACACTAATGCATGCTCATGGCGCTACAATAGGAATAGATATATGAATAAAAATAAAATATATACATATAGGGATTAGAGTATGCTTGAAAGAAACAAAAATGCTATAAATGGTGTTTACTAGTTTATAACTCAGTAGATCTTAGATTAAAATGCCTTGATTAAATTAAGTCAAGAAAATGTTCCAAGTTATGAACTAATAAAAGGGTTAACTTCACTGACCTTAGAGGCAGTTGTTGTCTTCGCACATGGCCCTATGTACAAACCAGAATTTTATATGCTTTATAGTAGGTATTTTTTCTCAGTTTGGGTTATTTATTGCTTTTTAGCTCATCAGGCCTGAAAGGCCCGATGGGCTTATGGCATGGCATGGTGTCCGGCGTCCGTCCATCCGTCCGTCCATCCGTCCATCCGTCCATCCGTAAACTTTTCGCTTTTTCGCCTTCTTCTCCAGAACCAATGACTCCACAGAGCTGAAATTTGATGTGCAGACTCCTTGGCCAATGGGGATTCTAAATTGTAAATTTCATGACCCCATGACCCCGAATGGGGTCACAGGGGTCACATCCTTAAAAACCTATTTTCATCTTCTTCTTCAGTTCCAAAAGGTCTAGAGAGCTGAAAAGTTGTGTGCAGACTCCTTGGCCAATGGGGATTCTAAATTGTAAATTTCATGACCCCATGACCCGAATGGGGTCACAGGGGTCACATCCTTAAAAACCTATTTTCATCTTCTTCTTCAGTTCCAAAAGGTCTAGAGAGCTGAAAAGTTGTGTGCAGACTCCTTGGCCAATGGGGATTCTAAATTGTAAATTTCATGACCCCATGACCCCGAATGGGGTCACAGGGGTCACATCCTTAAAAACCTATTTTCATCTTCTTCTCCAGTTCCAAAAGGTCTAGAGAGCTGAAAAGTTGTGTACAGACTCCTTGGCCAATGGTGATTCTAAATTGTAGATTTCGTGACCCCATGACCCCAAATGGGGTCACAGGGGTCACATCGTTAAAAACCTATTTTCATCTTCTTCTCCAGTTCCAAAAGGTCTAGAGAGCTGAAAAGTTGTGTACAGACTCCTTGGCCAATGGGGATTCTAAATTGTAAATTTCATGACCCCATGACCCCGAATGGGGTCACAGGGGTCACATCCTTAAAAACCTATTTTCATCTTCTTCTTCAGTTCCAAAAGGTCTAGAGAGCTGAAAAGTTGTGTGCAGACTCCTTGGCCAATGGGGATTCTAAATTGTAAATTTCATGACCCCATGACCCAAATGGGGTCACAGGGGTCACATCCTTAAAAAACCTATTTTCATCTTCTTCTCCAGTTCCAAAAGGTCTAGAGAGCTGAAATTTTATGTGCAGACTCCTTGGCCAATGGGGATTCTAAATTGTAAATTTCATGACCCCATGACCCCAAATGGGGTCACAGGGGTCACATCCTTAAAAAACCTATTTTCATCTTCTTCTCCAGTTCCAAAAGGTCAAAAGAGCTGAAAAGTTGTGTGCAGACTCCTTGGCCAATGGGGATTCTAAATTGTAGATTATGAGACCCCAAATGGGGTCACTGGGTTCACATCCTTAAAAACCTATTTTCATCTTCTTCTCCAGTTCCAAAAGGTCTAGAGAGCTGAACAGTTGTGTGCAGACTCATTGGCCAATGGGGATTCTAAATTGTAAATTTCATGACCCCATGACCCCGAATGGGGTCACAGGGGTCACATCCTTAAAAACCTATTTTCACCTTCTACTCCAGTTCCAAAAGGTCTAGAGAGCTGAAAAGTTGTGTGCATACTCCTTGGCCAATGGGGATTCTAAATTGTAGATTATGTGACCCCATGACCCCAAATGGGGTCACAGGGGTCACATCCTTAAAAACCTATTTTCATCTTCTTCTCCAGTTCCAAAAGGTCTAGAGAGCTGAAAAATTGTGTGCAGACTCCTTGGCCATTGGCGATTCTAAATTGTAGATTTCGTGACCCCGTGACCCCAAATGGGGTCACAGGGGTCACATCCTTAAAAACATACCGGTATTTTCATCTTCTTCTCCAGTTTCAAAAGGTCTAGAGAGCTGAAAAGTTGTGTGCAGACTCCTTGGCCAATGGGGATTCTAAATTGTAGATTATGTGACCCCGTGACCCCAAATGGGGTCACAGTGGTCATGATCTAAGAACCTAAGTTTTGCTTGTAAACAATAACTTAAATAACTTAAATATTCAACTTTAGATAGTAAATCAATGAAATCCTGATGAGCTACAGAGCCCATGGCTCTATTTTTTTTTGAAAAGAAGGTTTTGCTGATAAATGATAGGAATATTGTTAACACTATCAAATCTTTTTAGGTGTATCAATTTCTTTTTGTGGGCTTTCCACTTTAACTGGGTTCTTTGAAACTGATATCATTCGTTTTTTTCTCAGGATACCTTTCAGATGAATCATACATACCAGATAACAATGGGTTTTGCTCAACGTTTAGATCTGTAACCAGGGGAACTCAATTGTTTACAGACTAAGCTGTATAAATATATAATGGCAAATAATAGTATGTTCTTACATGTTGAGATGAACTTCAATATATGATAAGCTGTTCATGATCTTATAATCATTTAACCATGTAGAAAGGACAACTACAAATAAATGAATGTGTTCTCAGAATGTTTGTAAGCTGCATAAAGCTGTATTGTTGTCAGTGCTGTACCAACAGTGGATCCCTAGTTTCAGCAGGTGCTTGCAGGTTTCACAGCACTACACAACCTCATTGGTATTGTAGGTATCCCCTTTCCATAATTCTAGAGAACGAGATAGCGCAGTGGTTAGCGCTTTCGGCTTAGGGTCAATAGGTCCTGATTTTGAATCCTGCCAGGAACTCAGCAACTTTGTCTGCAGTAGAGAACTGTTCTACATGCAGGAAGGTTTGGGTGCAATGCTACACTGAATTACAGCATAGTATCGCCCATGGTTAGCTAGTTCCAGCCGATACTAGTAGGTTTCACTGCATTGCATAGCCACAGTGGTGTTGCGGGCTTTCTTCCTGCAAATACTTCACCTGCTGGACATTCTCTTCCCACAGAGGCAATTAAATCTAGTTGTGCAATCAGCGACGACGTTGCAAAAGTTACAATTGCCAATGACACGTCATAATGATAAAATAATCGTAAGACCAACATATTCTCATTTGATGTGTTTTCCTCGAAATATGCTATTTGATTTTGTGAAAACTATTGATCATAAACATGCTTATAAATAAAGAAGACCAAATCAGAGACAAATACCAAAAACAGTTCATTTGCGTATTTTCATCCGACATATTCGAATGACATATGCTAATGAGCAAGACCCTTCAGAGTAAAATGCCTAGATCTTTGAAGTCACTCGGTCGACAGGGCCACCAAAAGATGAGTTTTCATTGGTTAAGAAGTAGTGATACAGTATGAGATTTCGCTTTCCACCGCTAGCAGGCCTACCAAAGAAAAAGGCGAATTGCAACGAAAAGAATTGAAATGCACACATAAAGAAACAAATTTGCATCGTAAATAAGTCATACGGAATGAAAAGACGCGAATCTGCACACAAATGAGACGATCAGCGATTATAAATACACGAGGACACGTACATTTTTGAGAAATTCAAGAAAAGCTTTCCTAACTAACCATTGTTGTAATCATCCAAATGTAAGCATAAAACACTCCTGTCGAAATTATGTAACTATATGAAAACTTGTCTTCATATGCTCCCATAAACATATCTGGATATTTGTGTTAATATCTCTATGCCACTTCGTGATCTCCATGAGACTAAACTTTTCCCTATTCACCAACACCCAAAACATTCCAAAGGATTTATTGAAAATAGCACCTCAGATAATGTAGGGCTGCTTAAGTGTTTGTACACACTTTCTGGTGTTTAATATGTAAATGCGTGAATATTTCCAAGTGATAAGAATTGCAGAGACATAATGAGTCAATAACAATGCTCTGTGATGTTTATAATCCGTTATACACTGGTTGAATGTGAGGTTCATCTCCGTATAAACTATGGGTAAGTTATAACTGTAGTTTCCTACTGCAGTAATATTCTAGGGATCCAAGGTTATTCCCTTCATGAATTCCCTAACATTCAACCAATCAGCAATGTTGTTGCAATAATGTAGCAGACAGAGGGTTAAAAGGAATCTGTTGATACCATACTGTTGACAGAATATTGTTGATACCATATGGTTGATGCCATATTGTTGATACCATATTGTTGATACCATATTGTTGATACCATATGGTTGATGCCATATGGTTGATACCATATGGTTGATGCCATATTGTTGATGCCATATTGTTGATACCATATGGTTGATGCCATATTGTTGATGCCATATTGTTGATGCCATATTGTTGATACCATATTGTTGATGCCATATGGTTGATGCCATATTGTTGATGCCATATTGTTGATGCCATATTGTTGATACCATATGGTTGATGCCATATTGTTGATACCATATGGTTGATGCCATATGGTTGATGCCATATTGTTGATACCGTATTGTTGATACCATATGGTTGATGCCATATTGTTGATACCATATTGTTGATACCATATGGTTGATGCCATATTGTTGATACCATATTGTTGATACCATATTGTTGATACCATATGGTTGATGCCATATTGTTGATACCATATGGTTGATGCCATATTGTTGATGCCATATTGTTGATACCATATTGTTGATACCATATGGTTGATGCCATATTGTTGATACCATATTGTTGATACCATATTGTTGATACCATATGGTTGATGCCATATGGTTGATACCATATTGTTGATGCCATATTGTTGATACCATATGGTTGATGCCATATTGTTGATACCATATTGTTGATACCATATTGTTGATACCATATGGTTGATGCCATATTGTTGACACCATATTGTTGATACCATATGGTTGATACCATACTGTTGACACCATATTGTTGATACCATATGGTTGATACCATATTGTTGATGCCATATTGTTGACACCATATTGTTGACACCATATTGTTGATACCATATGGTTGATACCATATTGTTGATGCCATATTGTTGATACCATATGGTTGATGCCATATTGTTGATGCCATATTGTTGATACCATATGGTTGATGCCATATTGTTGATACCATATTGTTGATGCCATATTGTTGATACCATATGGTTGATGCCATATTGTTGATACCATATTGTTGATACCATATTGTTGATACCATATGGTTGATGCCATATTGTTGACACCATATTGTTGATACCATATGGTTGATACCATACTGTTGACACCATACCGTTGACACCATATTGTTGATACTCTTTCCCTTAGGCGTAGTCCTGAATTGTATGGTACGTTATAAACATGTTTTAGGTACCTAACCAGCCAGTAAAAGCTTTTATATGTTTACAAACCATTAAACACATCAGACATAAAATCATTCTCCCGACAAGACGTTAGCTAAACTTTAAACGTGACTTTCATTTATAAGAGGTTGAGTTTTGTCATTAGTGCTATATAATTACAAATGTAAAGAAAGTCTGAGCCATAATGAGGCAGTATATATGCTGTGCATTGTTTACAAACAATAAGAGAGTAGACCAAGGTGTGCACCCCACTGTTAGACAATGTTCGTTAGACGATGTTCCGGTGATTTATGACAGGTAAGAATGTTGAGATGCTCTTGTATACAAACCCAGCTACATGGTCGTCTGCTCAGATGGGCCTTGTACATTCTTCACTATGAATCATAGGTGTCGGATATAATGGGTGTTATATGTGTTGTAACTATCTCATTCTTCACTATGAATCATAGGTGTCGGATATAATGGGTGTTATATATGTGTTGTAACTATCTCATTCTAGTCTTTACCTGCAGTCCCAGGATATTCCTGCATTTATATATATTATTATCATCCAGCGGGGGATATAGAAAAACCTCTGTCCATCCATCCGGGTTTTGTTTCCAGACCAAAAACTATAAGGCCTAGCTCAATGAAACTTGGTATGTGGAACAGCCATCGTGTGTATGCTTCCTTTTGGGGTTTTCAACTTCTTTGGCATTTTAGCTTTAGCATTTCCATGGAAACATATTTTCAAATTTAGTGGTTTCCGGACCAGAATTGAAAAACTGAAAGGCATAGCTCAATGAAATTTGGTATGTGGAACAATCATTATGTATAGATATGCCATGGGGTTTACAACTTCTTTGAAATTTTATCATTAGCCATTTCCAAGGAAACATAACTTAACATATTGTTTCTGGACCAGAACTCCAAAGCTGGAAGGCGTAGCTCAATGAAACTTGGTGTGTGGAACTATCATGTGCAGATCTGTTTTCAGGTTTCTCTCCTGGAACAAAACTCGGAGTGCTTTTTACAAACTGTTAGGCAGAGATTAATTAGTGCCGATGCCAAACTACTGCTGCGAGCTGCGAGCCTCTAAATTCCGCCACAGGTGCTAAAATGGGTAAAATATATATACGCAATTAAAGGGTTAATACATCTTAGAAAGTATATATGAATTTATTACTAATTAGTGATTTAGGATTATTAAAGAATAAAGCTGTGTGTTCACTATGTTTTAAACTTTTCACACTTGGCGGGGGATATAGTCGACTCTGTCTGCTTGTCAGATTTGAGTTTGTTTACTCTGCTTGGATCATTTGTTTGCCATGTGAGAAGGTTTATAAACACTCACCAATGTTATAAATCAATAATTTTAAAGTTTTCAAGATAAAGTGTCATTTTATAAATCTATTGTAACAGTATATTTTCTTGCCCCGTTGGAAAGGGTAATAAACACTCACCATGTTATAAACCATTTATAATAACATTAAGAAGATAAAGCATCATTTATAAATCTATTTTCATAAAATGTTCTTACCCCTTATCATGAATGGTAATAAACACTGCCTCATGTTCTATACCTTTTACGGTAAGCTTATGAAGATAAAATCATATTGATAAATCTGTTGTCATTAAATGTTTTCTAAAACAATGACAACACTGTGAACGATTTCTTTACATAGTTATAACTGTTATTGAATATTTGATGATAATCTCATTCATACATACCAGGGAAGTTCTCAAAGCTTGTATTTTATGTGCTTCACTGCTAACTGCTGGTTGGAAGAAGTAATATTAACCCATGTGTTACGTGTTCATAACTGGCGTGTGGAATAACACTACCCGTTGTTGTTGCAACTGTTGACCATGCTAGTAATATGACCACCCGGCTCCCCCGCTTAGCATAAGCAGATAATAGGAGTGGATTACGTTTCTTAGTATATAAGCTATCACAGTGATCATGTACACCTTTGTAGGGCTACCTGCCTGTGATTGTGAGTGACGACAATGGACTCATACAAGTTAATTATGTGCTCTAAGGCTGTATTCCTCCAGTCGAGTGGCTAGGTGTGTTGTGTTTTACTCGTGTCCTTGTTTATATACAAGCATGGCTACTGCAGACTTGGCTGGCTGACCAACCGCCTGTTTGTTAACGAACGTCAGTTAATGACTTGCTTAATTAGTCGTGGGCCAGATGGAATGTCCGCTGCTACCTGCGCAAGTGATGTAGATCAAACAGGGGGAAACGCAGGACCAACAAACTCCCAGGATACAAGATTGCCAGATCAGGCTAAACACTTGGATATGAGATCCCCTGAACAAGCTAAGCTCTGCTGGAGATGTCGGTAAGCTCTGAACTCTCTTGCCAAGGATTTTGTGGATATTCCACAATTTATTTTACAAAGGGTCATTTTGTCTCCATTGACTGTTGCTTCGACCTGTGGCCGCGATACCTGCTTCAAATGTAAACTTTTAAGATTAGTTGTAAATGTGACACAACCACGTATCTATAACAGTGATTGTAACAGTTTAATACACCAAAGTAGAAGGAATAGTATATATGTAAATTAATATTTATTATATCATCAGCAATGAAAATTGGAATTAATCAGTAGAAATCAGTGATGCAGTGGATATATAGATTTGATTGAGGCACGTTTTTGCACTAAAATAAAAGTAAGAAACATAATAAATTCTTCAAAGGCATGAAGAAGTTGGTATAGTAATGAGAGACAATCTTTTGGATGACAAGTTCTAATTTATTTATTTCACATGACGTTTCTGAACTGCTTCTTGCATACACTTGAAGAAGGGGCAAAAGGTCGCTCTGAAATGTTTTGTGAAACAGATAAAGGGGTTTTCATCCTTAAGACTTTTGGCTTTTAATAAGAATTCTCAGAATTCTGTATTACATCAGTATTATCATATTGTCAATACCTCATAATGGCTGTTGATAATATGACTGTGGGTTATGGGTTCATATCATCCAAGAGACCAGTTCTGAAACTAGTTCAAAATTCTGAAACCATGCAGATAATGTCAACATATTGATGTTGTACTTGTCAGTTATCAACTTATTTGTTGCTGTGTTTGTCTGACTGTGGTGTACAATCTGACTCCACCTTATATACAGACTGACAATAACCTCAGACAGAGATTTACACAGTGAAATAATTGCCTGAAATCAGTGCGTAACTTTTATTAATGGGCATAGTTTGACTTTCAGTTTGGAAGAACGAGTATGTTTCCATTTTGTATACTGGCAGCACTTCCAAATTGTACCAAATACTCATAACCTTATCATTATCTGTTCCAACAAAATGTAAAATAAAAGATCTCTAGATGTGACTGAGAAACGTTTATTATGCAGCCTTACAGATGAGACTCGGGAGAAAGTCATATGCAAATATTGAACTAAAAACTCAGACACTGAAAAACACCTAAATCTCATTCTTTAAAACTGTTAAGAAGACCAAGTAGATATTAACCCTTAACATGCGGGCGACGGAATAATCCGGGCGGGCTATAAGCGATTCGTAGGTACTCCAGTACGGATCCCGGATCGCTTACTTAGAAGAATTCACGCCTGTCTATGTACTGGGCTAGCCTCCATACCGGGTCCCGAGTCGATTGTTTCCGCGACTCGCTGCATGAGAATGGCTGTATTTATGCCTCGCAGCCCGCAATGAGAATAAAACTTTCTTCAGTGTCTGGTCAGAACGTCCAGCAAAATTCACACCAATTTGCGTGTGCATTGTTGACCCGTAACGCATCGATAATTAGCTTTACAAAAGGCCAATTTTGTCCTGCTTCGCTCCGATGGCTACACTGCCCGGCGGCTAATTAGCACCTAAGTGTCTGCACTGCCCCGGGGTGAGATAGGCCCGTACAGGCTTATCTGTCTCGCATCCCGCCACATGGGCAGATAGCCTATGCTTATCTGTCTCGCATCTCGCCACATGGGCAGATAGCTTCTAATTACGGGAAGATATTGCGATAAGCTACCTTTCTCTCGCACTTCGTATCATATGAACCAATTGGTTGTTTTCATTTTTTTTTATACCAAAATAAAGAGGAAAGAATGGCCTTTATTCCCATATAAAAATCGCAATTGCGCTAACATAACTGAAAATACAGCAATCGCACAGAGATAGCCGACTTTCGCACTTTTGAATTTTGATACATGTGGCGCATTTACCCCAACATGCCTCGGCGCTCTATTTCTAAGAAACTACTTGGGATATTTTCATTAATTTTTTTATCAGTATATAGATAAAAGAATTGTCTTCAATTCCATATAAAATACGTGTATTTTCGGCAATAACTTTTGATGCGCCAGGTGTCGCGCAGAAGGTGATATTCGGCTTTGAATAAGTGGCGCTCTTAGCATATACCATCATTACGGGCTTTATAACTTGTGAACCGCAAGTCCGATTTTTATAATTTTTACATCATTGTAAAGAGAAAAACATTGTCTTCAATTCCATGTATAATGCGCATGTTTTCGGGAAGAACTCTGCATGCGCAAAGCGCCGCGCCAAAAGGTATAATTTTCGCACTTCATAACTTTTGAACCGCAAGTCCGATTTTTATAATTTTTACATCATTGTAAAGAGAAAAACATTGTCTTTAATTCCAGATATAATGCGCATGTTTTTGGGAAGAACTATGCATGCGCGAAGAGCCGCAATATTGATGTACGCATAAGTGAAGAAGTATGATAATATATAACTAAAATACTGTTCTTTTGATACGCAAATATAGAGCTTTATAAACGATGAACAACTGTCATGACGGAATTTTGTTTCCAGTTTTGGAAAAAAAATTATAACATAAAAGTGAAAATATATTTGAGTACGGGACCCGCCGCTCGGGGAAAAGCCTTTTCGTGGGAATATTTTCTCAGGAAAATATTTCACTTTTCGGAGTTTCTAAAAATGCGTGAACATTTTTGTTACTGATGCCATTTGCGAAAGGTTTTTATTTCTAAAATTCAAATGCGAGGGCGCACCTTTCCAAACCATTTGAATTGAATTTATTATTTTATCTTTTACATTATTGAATAAAAGACGTTTCATTCAATAAGATTTGAAGAATTATTTATATGTGTAGCGGACTGAACTGAGCAGATGGAGAATTTGATTCCTCACCACTTTTATTACCAAAGTTCTTTTGTATCACAATTACTTTTTTAGGTATTAGTTTTTTCGTGAGCAGGGGAATTTCCGACGGGATTCGCCATGACATAATGAGAAAAAATTCCCATGAACATGGGCGTGGTCCGTCATCTTCGGGACCGACCCACAAGTATAAATATCTACCGGGGGGTGCGCGGACCCCCCCGCTTTTGGTCGCCACCCCCCAAACTTTTTGTGCAAATTATTTTTTTGTTTCTACTTTGAAATAAAGGTTCGTGTCATTCCGAGGTATGAAGGTTTCTGCTATATATGTCGAGAGGGCATGGGAACCCATTCCCAATAGAATCCGGGGTTCGTCCCATAGGATTGTTCCTCGGAGTCTCTCATTCTCAAAAGAGAACATGGGAAACCTGTCCCGCGATTGAATCCGGGGTCCGCCGCGGAAGACGGGGACGGGAATTCCCGGAGAGCATGGGAGTATGCTCCCATGGGTCCGGGCTCCGCCTCGAGAGACCGCTCCTTGGATGCTCTGCTTCTCGAAAAGAGAAGTCATTCGGCAACTGACAACCCGAGCTTCCCTGACATAGTAGTTTATTTTCCGGGCCTCGCGCCCGGTGCTACACGTCGCCGAGGAAATCAGAAAATGGTCCGTTTGACATATGCGTCGGAAAAATCGGCGCGATGTCAGAAGCCGTCGGCGCCGTCGGCGCTTGCGGCGCAGTCGTCCTAGATGCGCCGGGAGGTTCTGAAACTGGCAAATGAACGTCCATGAAGCTCACATTCATTATCTCTGTATGTTTATTGTCTCTAATCACATGTTATATGTTGCATACATCTAACGCATTTTCAATCATTTACAGGTTGAAGCAGAAAGCTGCGCGGACGTGGAGGCAATGCCCTGCGACGGCCTAGGACGTTGCATACTAGGACACGCAGCTTTGAAGCCGTTACAAGCGACGACGACTTCATCAACGAGATCCATGCTGATGAAGCCTCTGATATGGAGTCAACTGACAGTGATGGTAGCAGTGGTTTAGACAGTGATGATGCATATGATCGGGACACTGTAATAGATAGTGAACATGGTGACACAGATGCTCTGAGTGATATAGAGACAGAGATTGCCAGAAAGATTCTAGCCGCCGGTAATTCCACCGAAGAAGACTTTAGTGGTTTTGAGGAGGAGTTTGCCGAAATACCACAATATAATCATGATAATTCACAGACGTTTGATGAGTGGGTGGATGGTCCGCGGCCACGTGTAAACTTGCCTTTCACTGGTCAAACTGGGTTGCGCCAGTTCATAGAACTTCCTGAGAACCCTGAACCTATTGACTTTTTCAATTTGTTTATACATAATGATGACTATGAGGATATGGCAACGGAAACCAATAGATATTTCAAACAAGCAATGGAGGACAAAATTCTAAGACCCCGTTCAAGAATGCAACAGTGGCAAGACACTAATGCAGAAGAGATGAAGGTATTTGTAGCCATGACAATTGCCATGTCATTGGTTGTGCAGAGAAACTTTGCTGATTACTGGTCAACAAGTGATGTTACCTCAACGCCTTTCTTCGCCAAGTGCATGCCCCGAGACAGGTTTTGGCTTCTTATAACCTACCTACACTTGGCTGACAACAGGAGGATGCCGGGCCGTAACACCCCGTGCTTTTCACCAATAAATAAACTGGGACACTTGTATAACCGGATAGTTCACCGTTTTTCAAGAGTGTATAAACCGCATCAAAACATTTCAGTCGACGAGGGCATGGTGCCCTGGAAAGGTAACTTATCTTTCAAAGTTTATCTTCCCGACAAGCCTAAGAAGTATGGGATAAAGGCTTTCATGTTGTGTGACTCGCACAACGGATACGTTTGCAAGTTCAAACTCTACACTGGAAAAACGAATGAACCGGTTTCTGAAGGTGGCAAAACTTATGATGTAGTCATGGACTTGGTGAACGACTACGTTGGACAGGGGCATCACATCTTTATGGACAACTACTATTCGTCCACAAATCTGTACATAAATTTGTGGGAGCGGGGAATAGGTGCCACGGGGACGTTGAGAGCCAATCGAAAGGGACTTCCTGATTCAGTCAAGAAACCTAAAAAGAAAGCCAAGCAAGGGGACATGACAGTTTCTCACAACCATGGCCTACTCGTTCTTCGCTACGAAGATAGAAAATCAGTGCTTCTCATGTCTACTGTTGAAGATACACAACTTGAACAAACAGGGAAGAAGAACCGGGCAACAGGGGAACCAGTTCTCAAGCCGCGCATTGTAACAACGTACAACAAGTACATGGGAGGTGTTGATCGGGCCGACCAGATGTTGTCGTACACGCCGTTCCGAGTGAAGACCCTGAAGTGGTGGAAACGGGTTTGGTTTCACGTTCTCAACGTTGCCATGTTGAACTCTTACATCGTTTATAAAGAATACAGCAAAGATAAACCTCTAAAAACAAGTCGGGAATACAGGAAGGCTTTGGCGCAACATATAGTAACATTTGCGGACAAGGAACAAGTTCCATCACTTTGCAGACGTCCCCGTGGTCGGCCGAGCACGAGCGACGAGAGTGTCACTCGTCTTCATGGACGTCACTTTCCGACGAAGATTGAGCCTGTCGGAAGGAAGAAAAACGTCACAAGGATGTGTGTGGTATGCTCTAAGGCAAAACGCGCCGTCCTCGCAAAACAGATTGAAGAAGGCAATGGGCCAGCAAGGAAGAAAAAACGAGTAGGCAGAGAGTCTTCTTATGAATGTACAGATTGTAATGTTTCTCTGTGCGCCGCACCATGCTTCAAACTGTACCACACCGCCACTGACTATTCCAGGGCTTACATCACTGCCAAGGAAAAAGAAAGAAATGAAGAAGGGAATGAAGAAGAAGAAAATTGAAAGTAAAGAGAGCCGAAGTGTGGACTAGTATATACACATTATATACATACCTTGTTAGGTCCCTAAAGCTGTTCTGCGCACAACCGCAGGTAAATATTGTGTATATTTGTACATAAATGCATTGTAATTTCATTGTAATACATGTCATTGCAAATAAAATATTCTTTATTTTATCAAAGAGACAGAGAAAGTGAATGCGAGCTTTCATTGGAAGTTCAGCCAGAACCGCATCATAAAAAAACACCCATAAATGCTGAACCGGGTGGCCGATTTTCATAAAACTTACATGGGGTAAAGAGGAAAGATTCGGCTTTGATTCAATATAAAATTTATACATGCGCACGAAAAACTAAAGTTGCGGCACGTGCCCCGATATGCGCGATAGTCAAAAAGTTGCCTCAAAGTACCGAGGGTACCTTCATTTGGCACGCTATAGCTTCCGAACGAAGTTGCGCATTTTTTTTCTTTTTACATCATCGTAAAGAGCAATAAATTGTCTTCAATTCCATGTATCATATGTATATGCGCAGCGAAAAATAAACATGCGGCAAATGATGCGCCAGATGTCGCAAAAAGTTAGTTTTTCAAAAATGAATTTTCTAAGTACTGGGGGTGCCTTCCTTACGCTCTTCATATATTGCGAACCATTTGACGTATTCCAATAATTTTTATATCATTGTAAAGAGGAATAAATTGTCTTCAAGTACATACGTGTTTCGCATGCGCGCGAAATAATTTACGATTTTATAAAGCTGGAAATAAAGACAAACTTTACACCGCGCAACATGTATTGCGTTCGCCGCGGTGATTAGTGTATGCTGTGCTCATTAGTACCCATTAGTTCCACGCGCGCTCGGCTCTGGCACCCTCGAGGAGGTCTCGAGGAGGTCTCGAGGAGGTAACGGTACTGTAATTAGCACAGTCCCGGGGGGACCAAGCAGTGCCAGTAAATTGGTGCGCGTCGGGACCATTCACGTGGTACTGTCGGGGTAGCGTCACTCTCCTTTGGTTGGTTATATTTTCTGAACCATATGTCGTATTCTAATAATTTTTATGTCATTGTAAAGAGGAATAAACTATCTACAAGCACATATAAATTTCGCAATATGCGCGCTCAGGAGTTTTGATTTCATGAAGCTGGAAATAAAGACAAACTTTAGATGACAATAGAATTATAACCATAGGTCGCATTCTAATATTTTTTATATCATTGTAAAGACAAACATCTGGTCTTCAAGTCCATATAAAAATTTCAGTAGCGCGCTCCAAATTCATGATGTTATAAGGCCCGAATTAAAGACAATCTTTACAAAGTAATAGAAAAGTAAAGAAAAATCGTAAAAAAATAATTCGAAGATGCGGGTATAAAGCAACCATTTGTGTACGGGTGCCGCGACTTGAATTTGTATTCAACGCCCGTATATAGCCCGTATTCGCCATGTAGATGCGGTATATTTCGTAAAAACGGTACCGGAATCGCCGCCTGGAAATTCCGCCAGCAGAGCTCGTTAGTGCCTAAGCTCAAACTACTGCTGCGAGCTGCGAGCCTGTAAATTCCGCCACAGGGGCTAAAAAGGGTAAAATATATATACGCAACGTAAGGGTTAAAGCAGCTCAATTGTTGACAGTCATATAAAAGATTTAAGTAAATTTGTAAACACTTTTGTATTTGACCCCACAGATTATACAGGATTATGGCGACTATATCCTCTGAACATTACAAGAAACCTGGCTACCCCAGGCTTTACTCTTGAGGAGGGTCGGTTGTTTAGATAAATTAACACAATATTTGACAGTCCCCCTGCTTTGTTTAGTATAGAGTTTCTACTCAACTCTTTCGACCGACTGGAGAGTTTAACTTGGGGTTCATTTCCTTTTAAAAGAGAGTAAAAGAAAGATATTGTTCAAATAAAATTAGAGAAATTAGCAAAAAAAGAGATTAAACTAAAAGGAAGTTCTTACAATACAGAAACTGAGAAATTTGTCATACAGGTTTGGTTTGTGTTAGAAATCTAATCACGTTTTTGTAACACGATTTGGTCACTTGTTATTTACTATTATTGTTCCTTTAGAAATAGGAGAATTGAATTGTAAAAATAACAAATTTAGAGTGGAAGGATGTATCTCATAGATGATAAATAAGAAGATAAAAAACAAATGTAGCTTTTGAATTTTCATCCATAGAACTTATGATACCGTTTGTATGACGCTACGAACACGCGCTCGCATTTACATGATGGCACATGTTATAAAGAGGTATGCTAATTTAAAAACTCCAATTTCTCTTGCGTTTACAGTAGTTCTTTTTATTTTATAATTATTCATTTACAATTGCGAAATATGTCTCCAAATAAAATATAAAAGTAATCTTATTAGAATAAGTTCAAATTCGTAACTACATTTGGAATAGGAAATAGTCGTATGGAAAATATTTTGACCACGTGCTCTGCCGAGTTGTGAGTTTACGTAAATTATATCGTTATTGAAAACGAGTTCCTTTGAATTTAAAATGATTATTTAGAAGGTACATATCATTTGGTCCATGATTTGAACTTTTGATGAACTATGTGCAATTAAATTATTTGAATTTTCTCGTCTATCTTGACGCAAATTCGCTTGTAACCTCGCTTGTGTAAACTCGCTCAAACTAGCAATGTCAGTAAATCGTAGTTGATATAAACATTGATTTTAAATTATGAACCATTTTATGCATGTTAATGATAAATTAATAGTTATCGTTAATTGCTTTCGTGTTATGTTTAATAGTATGCAATGAATGAAGAACCAACAAATAGTAATACTTTCTCATACTTTATTCGTAAAAAAAAATTACTTCCGGGTTCGTCTTTTTGGGTCAAAGATGAAATGTCCGACTGGCAAAAATTTGAATCTGCATCCCTGCTGTCAAGATATCTGACCGTATTTTTTTCTTTCTGATTCTGAAATAAAATTGATTGAAGGTATTGGTATATAAGTGAAAACAATATTTTGAACAAAGAAATAATTGATTTCAGAATGTCAAAGTGATGTATCAACAGAATATGTAACCTACTTTCCGAATCGAAACTGAAAAATCAATTTCAGTTTGTTGGATCAGAAATTTGGTTCAGTTCACTGAGCTATGCCCATTGTGTAGTTTGCCGAGGAATTTCAATTTGGTATTCACAATGCATCACATATTGGCTAATATGAAAAGAATATTCCTTCCTTATGAATTAGTCTTTTATTTATGTCCAATCATGTCTCTTGAGAGGGGGGGCGGGATAGCGCAGTGGTTAGCGCGTTCGGCTTCGGATCAAGAGGCCCGGGGTTTGAAACCCGCCAGGGCATGGCAACTTTGTCTGCAGTAGAGAATGCTACAGTGAATTTCAGCATAGTACCACCCATTGTTCGCTAGTTCCAGCCGATGCTCACAGGTTTCACTGCATTGCATAGCCACATGGCGTTGCAGACTTTCTCCCTGCCATAATACTTGCAGCCTCGATATAAGTGAAATACTCTTGAAAACGATGTTAAAGCACAACTCACCTCACCTCACCTCACCTCACCTCACCTCACCTCACCTCACCTCACCTCACCTCACCTCTCCCCTCCCTAGAGGATATAATGTGAGTGGCCATGTCTTACTAAGTTTACGACAGAGTCCTTGAATACATGCATTTCCTGAGTTGGGGCAAGGGAAGACATTGTGACATCATAACATTATCCATGACGTTACATCACCATGAGAATATGATATCTTTCCGTAAGGACAATCTTTTATGATTGTGCATGTAGGTAATTATGAGAATGAAGTATTGGCATATGATGCGATGGAATTTTAAATTATAAGAGAATCTTTTAAATAAATTCATAATCTTAGCAATATGACAGGTTTACAGACGAACTACCCATTACCCAGTAGTCCTGCCACTTTGGTAGGTAGACAATAAGAGTCAAGTCACTGATGTTTTGATGAGTTTTGGAAGTGACATTGGACTTAAGGATTTCGTAACCCCTGCAAGGAGTTATAAATGGATACATATTAATGGAGGCCAAACTCTTTGTTCATTGTAAAAGGGAGAAAATACTGGTCAATTAAAAGAAGAAAAATATATTCCATGGAGTTATTTTTATCTGCCGAAGAAACTATCTGTCTGGGAGGTTTAAAATTAAAGTGTGGCAGGCAGAAAAAGGAAAAGTTATTGTAAATGGTTGTAGTCGGAAGAAGTTGTAAAGAAGGAAATCTTGTTTTTAGATTAACTTGAGGGGATACCTTCCATCCATTGGATTACTGCTGAGATATGAATGTAACTGTTTGAAACATGACTACATTTAAAAAATTGAAATCATAAAAACTGGTTGGGAAATAAAACTTTTAAACTTCGAAAATTCAAAAGGGGATCTCGAAAATTCAAATGACAAAATTAGAAGACTTGCTCACATGTATCATAATAAGTAACAAATGAGTCTGGACTTTGTGGGCTGGTGTTATTTCACTGTTGGATGTTTTGTAATGTAGGTCTCATGCCACGTGCAATGAGGATATGGTTTAAGTTAAACAATGACTTGGAAAGAGAAGGAAGAAAGACAGGAAAAGCTTATGGAAAGTAGGTCATGGACAAGATTTAGAAAACAATTTTGGAATGTTACGACATGAGATTTTAGGTCTCCAGTTAATCGTCTGTTTAGTTTGTTGATTAATACACAGGGAAGAAAAATTAATTATTGAGACAGAGAGCTCAATGAAAGTAGGTGTGAGACGAGATGTAGATGGAGATGGAGATGTAGATGGAGATGGACTGGGACTGCTGTATGTCATGGCACAGTAATTAGCTTCCCTGGTGCCAGGTCTACATATCTCTACTACACTCTGACAAACAAGTTCCTACTTTTCCTCATTGGTGTAATTAGTCTGTGAAATACAGATCTTGTTTTGTCATGTACCTTCTGTTAGACTGAAACAGATCCTTAAGGCCTGATATGTTATGAAATACATTCATTACAAACAAGGAATTGTCATCTCAAATACTATCATCCAAAATATTTTTGCAGAATACATTTTGTGTTAACCCTATCCCTACGTCAATCTTTCGATCTATCTATCAATCATTTTTCTGTCAATCTCCATCTTTCCCTCAATCTATATCTTTCTCTCTATCAATCTGTCTTGATATTCATTCTCTTTCATGTCTAGAGACTTTGACTAAAACCTGCTCTCCTCAACAAGTTGTTACATCTCAGCTTCCATGTAACCTCTCCCCAGATAGTCTCAATCTTTCTCTGTCGATCTGTCTCGATATCTCATTCTCTAGAGGCTTTGACTGGAGCCTGCTCCCCTCAACAAGTTGTTACATCTGAGCTTCCATGTAACCTCTCCCCAGATAGTCTCAATTTTTCTCTCTATCAATCTCTGTCTCTATCTCTCAACTGGAGCTTGCTCCCCTCAACAAGTTGTTACATCTGAGCTTCCATGTAACCTCTCCCCAGAGATTCTGCAGATAGTTACCCCATGTTGTGAACTCCTCCACATCAACATCTGTGAGAAGCTTTAGCTGGAACTCTCATCTTTCCTCACCTTAGTTCATGAAGACGGCAGTCGTTAACATTTAGAGATAATTACTTCCCAGATCATTACCACCCAGAATATGGAGGAATTGAGTACTTTTACTCTCGTTATCATTCAAATGTATTAACTATTAATAAAGTTTTGTTTATTTGAAATTGTTCCAATGCACTTGAGAATTAACTTTGTTTAAAGGCCTACCCCAAAAAGGATTAACATTTAACTACAACTTAACCCTTACGTTGCGTATATAAATTTTACCATTTTTAGCCCCTGTGGCGGAATTTACAGGCTCGCAGCTCGCAGCAGTAGTTTGGGCTTTGGCACTAACTAGCTCTGCTGGCGGAATTTCCAGGCGGCGATTCCGGTATCGTTTTTACAAAATATACCGCATCTACATGGCGAATAAGGACTATATACGGGCGTTCAATACAAATTCAAGTAGCGAAACCCGTACACATATGGCTAATTCACACTCGAAACTTTGAATGAATTTTCTATGTTTTTTCGTTTTTATTCTATTACTTTCGAAAGATTGTCTTTTATTCGGGCCTCGTAACATCATAAATACGAAACGAAAAAAAATCCATTTATATACGGAATTGAAGACAAGATGTCTAGCTTCACAATGATATAAAAATTATTAGAATGCGACCTTTGGTTATAATTCTATAGCTATGTAAAGTTTGTCTTTATTCCCACCTATAAAATCGTCAATACTTACAACATGTATGCGGCATTGCAAACGGTCGTTCATCGCACTTTTCCAAGAAATCATAATCTCGAACCAGTTGACAAATAAGCACATGTCAACCCAAATATGGTTATGTTGTTTGACTTTTCAAATAAACGCTAACCTCGAACCATAACTGATGAAAATATGTTGATTAGTTTGTGTGCCGTTTGGTTTCACATGCCTCTCAGAAAGGTAAAATTGTATCTTTATTTCTGTGAATAAATCTGCGCATTTTATATAGAATAAAAGATTATTCTTTTCGGTTTATTGTGATATAAAAATTATGAAAATGCATTCAGTATTTTAGCCTTGATAAATGTTTTAGAAGTTGTGAAAATCGCCGATTGTTTCAAAATTTATGAAGTGTAAACATGACCTTTTTCACGGCGCTTGCTGTGTCTTTATTATTTTTTTGAGATTTTCTAATTTTATATGGGAATGTAGTCCATTGTTTCCCCTTTATTTTGCCGTATTTTTTTTTGAAAACAAACAATTCGCTCACATGATATGAAGTGCGGGAGTAAGGCGAGTTAGCGATTTTTTTCCCCGTCTCGCGAGATGCGAGGCAGATAGCAGTCTCGGGCGAGGCAAACCCGAGGCAATACAAACACGTGGGTGAAAATAGCCTCAAGCGAATTAATGCTTCGGGGCTAAGCCCGACATAATTGGCCTTTTGTAAAGCTAATTATCGATGCGTTACGGGTCAACAATGCACACGCAAATTGGTGTGAATTTTGCTTGATATTCCGACCACACACTGAACAAAGCTTTATTCTCATGTCGGGTCGCGATGCGTAAATACAGCCATTCTCATGGGTCGGGTCGCGGACACAATCGACTCGTGACCCGGTATGGAGGCTAGCCCAGTACATAGACAGGCGTGAATTCTTCTAAGTAAGCGATCCGGGATCCGTACTGGAGTACCTACGAATCGCTTATAGCCCGCCCGGATTATTCCGTCGCCTGCATGTTAAGGGTTAACATGGTTGACTTGATTGTCACTTCTCTCTTCATCATTCTACAAATTACTGTAATGTTAGGGTAAGATTTATTTCTATTTCTGATGGTAACATTGCACAAATCAAACAAAATGTTCACTTCAAAAGCTTAGTACCCCACTCTACAAACTTGAGGTGGATGGTGTGTGAGCTGTGCTCAATTTCATCTTGTTGACCTTTGTTCTAATCATGTGAATCATATTAAGTGTTTTTAATTGATCAACATTTCAATGCAAATTACAGCCGTGGTTTCAGTTGATATTGCAAACATTGCCAGATGGTGATCATGTTACTGTTTGCCTTCTCTCTAAATTCATGCTACCTTTGTTTGTAACTACTGGTAGTGGAATTTCATCAAGTTTCTTTGAAATAAAATGTCTAAATCATAAGAAAAGATTGACTTTATTTTGTTACAATTTTGTTTGTGATCAAAGGAGAAGTGATCAGGAAATGATGAAACAGAGACTTAGACACAGTCAACAACTGACATAAAGAAACTTGTTTCAGTTTTCATCTGAGGAAAATAAAGTGATTGCGCTAATCCTTCAGCTAAGAGTGCCCTTATCCTTCAAATCCTTGCATGTTGACCAGCAAACTGGTCCGATCTTAGTGTTGTTCAGCAAACTGGTCCGATCTTCGTGTTGTCCGTGTTGTGGTTTGGTGACATCCCTCACCCTCTGTGAAGCCAGCGGTATTTCTCCATCTCCTTTACCCACTGTATAATGTCCTGATTCATCAGTCCTCTGTCGGATACAGGCTCTGTATTCTGTAGTGTCCACTCAAAGCCCTGTCCAGTTTACTCAGGTTAGATCGAGGGTTCAGGTTAATGTACTTACTTATCATTGTGTTTTGTTTGCTCTTGTGTACGTGAGCGGGAAATTGTTACAGTAAAGTAATGTCTTTTTCATATTGTTTTTAAATATATTTTTTATATTGTTTTAAATCATTCATGTTTTGTAAGTACAGTTCCAAGTTACTTTTGCTTGATGTAAAAACCTTTTTTTTTTCATTGTTCTTGTTCATTTTTTGTACTCATCAAATCATCTAAATTATCTATTAAACTATATCATCTCTTCATTTGTCATCATCATATTTACTAAATGTACTGAATTCATGTATTGCTTTGAAATAAAATAATACATTGTTGACACTTTGACAAATTTGATTATTGTAAGATTTTGTTTTAAGTAGACACCGTTATTAAGCAAACATGCAAAATAGACATGAGTGTGCATGACAGTATCCTGTTATTTGAATTTGACGCTGTGAAGGACATGATGCTTCAACCCGGATGTTTAATCTTCTTGAGAGTGATGACAATAATACTCTCAATTAACTGAACATTAGGTTCAAGGTGTTTTTATTCATTTAAGGAATAAAATCTGATAACTAAAAAATTCACTCCATATTTTGGTTACATATCATGTGGTAAAATTAGAAGCTGATGTTTTTTAACGAGAGCACCACTTAAACGATAAGTTGTGGACATCTTCCTGATTGTATTGTATCATTAGAAGGAGCAACTTGTCATCTCATGAAATTTTAAGTGTATATCCTCGCAGCCAGATGAGCTTTAGAAAGAACAAATTGTCATATAATCCCATTTTCAATTTCAATTTTTAAAATTTCAAAAGGAGGAGAGGGTTTGAATCCCCCTCTGGATCCACCACTGAACTTCTCGTAATACTCTGAAATAGTACTGTTTGTAATAGTAGTGTTGAAATCACTCTACTTTCGGAATAACGCTACAATTCCACCACAGATGACCTTTAAGTAAGAACAAATTGTCATATAATCCAATAAAATAAATGGGTTCATCAAATTCACATTAAAACATTTTCAAAAGGAGGAGAGGGTACAAACTCCATCTTGATCCACTATTGAACTTCTGACTGACTCTCATTCTACCTTGGAATAACACTTCAATTCCACGTTGTACCTGTCTGCAGGATGACCCTAGAGGAGGAGGACAACCCCCAGGAGAGAGCCCCGCCCCCTGCACCCAATCCTCCAACCCTCATCAAACCAATGATCCACCCGTGTGTCGACCCCCCGCTCTGCGAGGCCTGTCACCGTCAAGACTTGTCTTTCTTCGATCCTGGTTGTCCGGGATGTCGAGAGATCCTGCTAAACCCAAACACGTCCGCGCCAGAAATCTTTGCCGTCCTCCGTCAGTGGACCCCACAGACTCAACAGAATCTCGAGTTGTTAGTCGATGAGGTAGGAAGAATTATGTATTATAGAATCTGTGTACAATAGTATTGTAGTGTGTAATATTTTTAAGTAAAGGTTTCATAAGAAACTGAAGTCCTTGTTTAAATCAATAATGTGTTTTGTGGGTTTGATGACTATGATGATACGTTTTAATAAATAAAAGAGATAATTTAAGGATTAACTTTCTGTATTAAATGCACCTGGAGATCATTAATTATTACTACTTAATTAAGATCACATACCAAGTACTGTATAGAGGATATTTTTCACCTTAATGAAGGTGATATGCACTCAAACCCATATAAGTCCCATTACTGCAAGTTCAATCACATGAAGCCTCCCATCCCCCCCTCAAACGTGAGAATTACAGTAAATGGTATAAAGCCATATATACTACTGTGGTGTAAGTTTCTTGACCCAAAGTTTGTTTTATAACAAGGGGAACCGATACATTATGTATGTATGTTGTCATGTTGTCAAATGAATCTTGACATTTTAGTTATTACACCATTAACCGAAGAGAAACAAATTCTAATTTTTTTTCCCCGCCAGATTACAAAGCGAGGAGCCAATATAAATGACCGCGATGGTCTGACCGACATGACGCTGCTGCACTACGCAAGTAAAGCTGGTGCAGCAGGAATAGGTGACCCTGACCTTGCATCAAAGGTCGTGACCTCTCTACTGTCCCAGGGGGCAGATTTCAACATACGATGTCGGTGGACGAACATGACAGCCCTCCATTATGCAGCTTATTTTGATGTAGTCCCAGTTATTAAAGTATTATTGAAGGCAACTAAAGCATTAGGTAAGAATATTTTGTGGTGTGGGAGACAAAATTTCAATGCTATGTGAGAAACACTTGTTTATAAAACCAATCCATTTTGCTTTCGGTAATCATAGATAATTCTGAATATATTTCGATTAACCAAAAAAAACGCAATATTTCTTTTCATCATATTTTTAGACCTGGGTGTTACATCTTTCAAACTGGTACTGTATGTAAAATTAACTGAATTACCAGTTTCTACACTTCCTTTGACTTTTGAGGTCTTGGTAGCTGAATTGTGAAATTGTTGGGATATTCAGTGCTGATGATTGATGTCTGATTGATAGAGGTTCAAATACTGCAAATGGACTCATCTAAACAAGTACAAGAATGCACATAGTATGTTCTGAGATATAACAATGTTACAGAATGTTACAGATTAGTTACGACTGATCATGTTCCAATCTCCTATTGCAGACATAGACAGCACATGCTCCGAGTTCGAGCATGGTACAGCTTTACATATAGCAGCCTCCAACCTGGCTCACGAAGCCGTCAAAGTGCTTCTTCATAACGGAGCGGACCCCCGTCTCAAAGATGATCTCGGACGCATGGCACTGGGTAAATATATCACTTATAATTCCAAAACAAACAAATAAAGACTCATTGAATTTTGAAACTGTCACAAAATATTTTCTAATAGAAAGCTAATCTAAATTACTATTTTGTCTACAGACTGTGTGCCTGACCCCACAAGTTTTGACCAAGACACAGACATGGCGAAGCTGGTAAACAAGATGAGGAAGACGCTTCAAGAGGCGACGCCCCCCTCCCCCAAACAGCCACCGCCAAACTATGATCTTGTGCAGAGTAAGGTCACCCTCCAGGCCCTGGGGCTCCAGCTGGGTGACAAGGTGCTGGTGGGCGGGTGCAAGGTGAGGAGTTTTAGACTGTGTTAGTAATAAATGTTTTAAGCAAAATACATATTTTGGGGAGTTTTTGTCAGTTCTGTACAACTTTCAACAAAACATTTTGACCAGAAATGGATCAAATCTTTACTACAGAAATACTTTCTCAAAGAGGGAGAAATGCAGTCAGTCAGAATAGTCACAAAGATATGAACTCTTGTAATGGTAGTGACAGGGGGTATTTTATTGAGACAACATTTGAGGGGATATTCCTGCTTGTAGATATTTAACATTGTCACATGATTAAAATGCATTTCCTGTTGAAATATACCTACCCAAAGTATCATTTTTAAGACTTAAGATTTGACTATTTGTAAATGATAATGCACATTACATTTAAAATAAAAACTGATTAATTATTTGTTAGATTGATGGATATTCTAACAATGTTCATGTTTTATTACCAATAGATTAATAAGTTGTGAAATTATTAGGAATACAGCATTTTCTATACATTTGACACAAACTCTGATCCCCCCCCCCCCCCCCCCCCCCTCGAAAAGTCCATTTTGGTTCAGAGTAATAAAGATGGTTCATTTGCCTTCAGTTTAGTGTTTAACAATATTATTCAAGGGACATAACTCTGATTGCACCCACTCCCTAAATATCTGTATGATAAATTCAACAAAGGAGTTTCATGTGGTCATTCAAATTCCTATTTGTTTAGCATTCTTTTTCAAGTAAGATTTTGAGCATAACCTATTAAAACTGCCTGATCCCAAATATTTGTTGTCAAGATAATATATATACGGTAGGTTTATAAATTATCTAAATATGACATAACCATAGAAAATACTGATGTATATTTCAGACGGGCACTCTACAATACTGTGGCCCGGCGGAGTTCGCTACGGGAGTGTGGGCAGGTATAGAGTTGGACGAGCCGGCAGGGAAGAATGATGGCAGTGTTGGGGGAATCTCTTACTTCAAGTGTCCACCCAACTATGGTGTGTAAATATGCAGTTCTCAGTTAAAAATAACATGCAATTAGTAAAAGATGAAACTAGTGTGGAGATGTACAATTTAAAGAATTTACTTTATATCAAGGGACAGCATAGGAAACAACTCAGCTGTATGCTGTAGAGCTGCACAATTCAAAACCTAGGCACTGTAACACCCCGTTCTTACTGAAATAAAGTGTTCTCACAAAAAGGTACATAATTGTTACCAATGGCTAAATAAAACTCCTGACTCAATAAAAAAAATTCTTAAACGAAGGTACATGGTTCGAGTCCATTGCCCTTAGAGCGGCCATTTTGAGGTGTTCACATTCAAATGGCCATTCAAAGGTAGTTCAAGAGATCTGACTAATGTAGCGATACCTAAACACTCAAGAGTAGGGTTTTATATATGGTACAATGATGGAATTGTGAACGAACTCTAAAAATAGCATGAGACCTACTAACCTTCCTCCAACTCTGAAGAGTACCACAAAATTGTTGCTTTATACGTCGCATCATGCAGCTCTAGTATGTTACGGTCAACAAGTTCAACATAATAGCTAGAACAACTACCATCTCACTGATGTTAAGGATGTACAAAACCATTATTGGCAGGTTTTGGAATTGTGCTATCATTTATACAATATCGGTTGTTCAAAGTTTGCAAGAATTAGACACAACCTCAACAGCAATTCTTAAGATGTGTGAAAAATTACTGATGAAAACATTGTTGGCCTTGTTTTGGGTATAGGTTGTCCTTGGGATAATATTGGCAGGTCAAAGTTCACCACAGGTGGACATACCCTCAACAGTAATTTCCTTAGATAGAATGTCAAGCTTATGAGTGATAACATTACCACAATGTTTAATGAGACTACTCTAGGGAAGAAGTAATTGTGTATATAACGGTAAACTACTGAACAGAATTCTGAAGACACAGGGATAAACCTTTCAACTGCACTGTATCATTTTTTCAAACTTTAAATGATCTTTATTTCAGGTATTTTTGCTCCAATCAGTAAAATCACAAAACCAGGTACTCTACCTACTAGGGTGTCCCCAGGATCCCCTGTCCGGACCCCGCTAAAAGCAGAGTCGGTGAAGGTCGGACATGTCAAGGCCAGAGTAGACACAGGTATGTACACACAGTGGGAGCCACTTGAAGGAGTCTGTATCCTGGGTTCGTTGTAGAATCTTCGAAACATATGATGTGAATGCAGAGATAACTGGTGCAATGAATATAATATGTGCACAAATGATCCACAGATAACTGGTGCAATTAATATATTATGTGCATATTATCTAAAGATAACTGGTGCAATGAATATAATATGTGCACAAATGATCCACATATAGCTGGTGCAATTAATATATTATGTGCATATTATCTAAAGATAACTGGTGCAATGAATATGATATGTGCACATCATCCAAAGATAACTTGTGCAATGAATATTGTATTTGCACATCATCCAAACATAACTGGTGCAATAAATATGATATGTGCACATCATCCAAAGAGAACGGGTGCAATAAATATTGTTGGCCACATCTACAAAGAATATTGCAATGAATAATGTATTTACACAACAAAGATAACGGGTGCAATGAATATTGTTTATAAATACACTACAAAGATAGCCTGTGCGATGAATATTGTTTATAAATACACTACAAAGATAGCCTGTGCGATGAATATTGTTTATAAATACACTACAAAGATAGCCTGTGCGATGAATATTGTTTATAAATACACCACAAAGATAACCTGTGCGATGAATATTGTTTATAAATACACTACAAAGATAGCCTGTGCGATGAATATTGTTTATAAATACACCACAAAGATAACCGGTGCAATGAATATTGTTTATAAATACACTACAAATATAGCCTGTGCAATGAATATTGTTTATAAATACACTACAAAGATAACCTGTGCAATGAATATTGTTTATAAATACACTACAAAGATAGCCTGTGCAATGAATATTGTTTATAAATACACTACAAAGATAGCCTGTGTGATGAATATTGTTTATAAATACACCACAAAGATAACCGGTGCAATGAATATTGTTTATAAATACACTACAAAGATAGCCTGTGCGATGAATATTGTTTATAAATACACCACAAAGATAACCGGTGCAATGAATATTGTTTATAAATACACTACAAAGATAGCCTGTGCAATGAATATTGTTTATAAATACACTACAAAGATAGCCTGTGCGATGAATATTGTTTATAAATACACTACAAAGATAGCCTGTGCGATGAATATTGTATTTAGACAACATCGAAAGATGACTTCACAATAAGTAAAATAAACCATCGGCTAAGTTTACTCTGATGGTGTGGCATAAGGTTTTTTTCCTTGTTGTTACAATGCTTCTAAGTGAGATTATTGTAAAGGACATTTTAGTCATAGATTATACTCAAGATCAAACAGATGGTCTTGATTGAATTCCTGACACATACGTTTCTGAACAATGTCCTTATACCTTTCATTCAATGAAATCTTCAGTAGTAAATATGCTGATCATTACAAGAAAAAATCATTTCCTTTGCATCAGATGTGTTGAGTTCTAAGGCTAGGGTGGGCGGGATAGCACAGTGGTTAGCGTGTTCGGCTTCGGATTAAGAGGTCCGGGGTTCGAATCCCGCCAGGGGCACGGCAACTTTGTCTACAGTAGAGAACTGTTCTACACGCAGTAAGGTTTGGGTGCAATGCTACACTGAATTTCAGCGTAGTACCACCCATGGTTTGCTAGTTCCAGCCAATGCTCGCAGGTTTCAAAGCAATGCATAGCCACATGGCGTTGCGGGCTTTCTCCCTGCCATAATACTAGCAGCCGTGATATAAGTGAAATACTCACCTCACCTCACCTCAACTTATAAGGCTAGGACGAGTAACCATGACACCTGGAATGGGTTGGTACTTAGTAGGATCCGGGTACCCATCACATTCCCCGGACCCGTAATTATCATGTGACTAATTATAAAACAGTTTAATTTGTTATTCTTCATTACAAGATTTCAGTGTATTTGAGATTCCAACTCAATATTAAATCAATAGTCATTCATAATAAAATTTGATTGAAATAGCCATAGTTCGCTATACTTTAGCTCTCTAGCTCCATACTTCAGCCTACAAGTTGGAGATCAACTTCCAAACGCAAGGCATAACCCTTGCCAGTCTGCATTACTGGCTGATTTAGCCCTTGCCGTACTTCCCTCGCTTTGTTGTGTCAAGATAGTGAATCGCTGCACCAGAAATGCATAGCAGGCCTGAATTTCTAAACACAGATTTCTTAAGGAAATACTGCAAGTACTAAATCAGCCAGTAATGGAGACTGGCAAGAGTTATGCCTTGCATTGGGAAGTTGGTTGGAGATCGACAAAACAGGTAACCAGATAGGGTATGGGATTACCCGTCCCAGCCCTATTGAGTTCAGCATGTCGCAGATATCGAGACATAATGAGTTATCTCCCTTGGATCAACTGTGGAGTGGGAAATAAACCTTACAAATCTAAATCCTTCACTCGCTATAGATACAAAAATGTTTTTAAAATGCTCTTCCAGAGTTGTGATTATCATTCACTTGTTCTTGTTATTAGCAATGTATGAAATATACCTGAAATATTCTCAGCTTGAAACAATGATTTTGTCAAATTTCAAGATAACAATAAGCAAGACTTCAAAGTAATCATCCTGGCTCAAAAGTAATCAGATATGGCTGTCGGACCTAATTTCATACACTGTTTGAAATTTAAATAAAAAGGTTCCACATGTATACTCTTTTAGCTGATGACAAAACTGAGATTAAATCTCCATTAATTATTGTTCATGTGTGCCAAATTTCACAAAAATAAAGTTGAGTTGGCACATTTATGTTGACTAGACATTTTGATACATACTTGACAGTCACTAAAGTTCTGTGGAAAACCATCAAAGTGACAGTTGAAACATCAATCCGTTATCATCATGTGCAGTTACCACCCTTAAAGTCATTGTTTGCAGGTTTCACCTCAATAGTCACAATCATGTTGGAGGCCTTCTACCTCTAATTATCCCCCACCGCACGTTTAGCGCGAAGCGGGGGATATAGTATTCGGCTGCGTCCGTCCGTCCGTCCGTATGTACGTACGTCCGTACGAAATGGAATAACTCAAATACTGTTCACTGGATTCTTTTCATATTTTGCATATGGGTTCATCAAAGGGAGAGTAATGTTCCTACAGAGGTTTGTGACCTTGACCTTCATTTCAAGGTCACAACAAGACTGTCATTTTACCCTTGTCAGCGAGATATCTCAACCATTCGCTGGATTCTCTTCATATTTTACACATAGCTTCTCAAAGGAAAGACAACGGGCTGATTAGATTTTGGTGACCTTGACATTATTTTCAAGGTGACAGCGGAACTTTGAATTTTTCGACATGTTAATTTACATGTAAAGCTTGTCAGCGGGATATCTCAAGAACCATTCACCGGAATTCCATCATTTCTTACACAAAGCACCTTCTAGGGAAGACGACGGGCTGATTACATTTTGGAGACCTTGACATTATTCTCAAGGTCACAGTGGAATTTTTAATTTTTCGACATGTTAATGTACATGTAAAGGTTGTCAGCGGGATATCTCAAGAACCATTCACCGGAATTCTATCATATCTTACATAATGCACCTCCTAGGAAAGACAAAGGGCTGATTAGATTTGGGTGACCTTGACATTTTTCTCAAGGTCACAGTGGAGCTTTGACTTTTTCGACATGTTTGACAGTCGATTTTGCTGATCTTGACATTATTTTTAAATTTTGAAGTATTAATTTGCGGCAGGGGATCATGTCACCTTAGTGACAACTACTTGTTATACCAGCTTCCATGATGTACATTAAATTCCTTGAAATCACCATTAGACCAAATTATCTTTATTATCTTTCATATCTAACAATGCCTGTTTGACAACCCGTTAACAGGTAACCTTTGCTTTAGACCTGCCAAGTTGCCATTTAAATTGATAAAGTAAAAAGAGAATTTCAGTGCTTTTTCGGATGCTGTTTAATATTTATAGTCAGAAATATGCAGTGCTTCACCTCATTGTCTCATCAATGAATAAATTGTAACAAAGAAATCTCTGAATTACCAGTACAGACTTCAAACGTATTAAATAGACAAGAGAAAATTCAACCTTTGCTTCTTCAAGAGGAATTACTCCGGGGCCAGCAAGTTCATCGTTTCAGTTCTACTAATAAGTGTTACTTCAGCAAAATGATTGGAAAATGGATAAAATTTCTTTGAGAGTATACTTTTTATACGCCTTGAGAAATCTTATTTTTCAAACATAGCATGAACAAAGAATATTTTATTCAAAAATTAAAAATTATCAAATAAAAGAAACGTTTCTAATGTGACACATTAAAATATATTATGAAATAGAACTTTTAGGATCAAAGTCAAATTTTTAATGATTTGGCAGATGCAACACATGGAATACAATTCATTTTAACAAATTTGCAAGCATTGGGACATCTTAATTAAGTGATGATCGAAAGATTTCATTTTAATATCTGACATTTTTAAATCGTAATAAGTTGTAAATAGAATATTTCAGGTTCACTGCAAACTAATCATAACTTTCAGCTGTGATAAATGTTATTTATTTGTCAAAAACTTCTCAAAATATTTATTTAACACCAACATTCATCCAAATGTTAATTAAAACTTAATGATAAATGTATTTCAACTAAAAATGTTATACATGTAATCTGTCCACATAACAGTAAGCAGTCAGTTGGCATAGTCAGCGTCCATTATAAATAACAGTGAGGATTACTCAATAGCTGGCAGGTAAACAGCTTGGACCTTTGACAGGTGCGCGTTATTTATTTCTCAGAGTTCTTAGCTTGTCTCTTGTATACGGTATTTTACTGCTGTGATTTCACTACGATGAAATAATTTTGAATAAAATTCAACCCTTTACGTTGCGATAAATTTTAATGTTAGACGATATTGCTGTGAATATTTGCCGTATCAGTTTCCCACGCAAAGCTGACACCCCTGCGCAACTTAGACTCGCCCGGCGAATGAGGTTGTCCAATGTTTTGTGCTATATTTAGACACGGGCGAGTGGCAGGGTTTGGGTGAAAAGGTTACGAAATAGAGACAGAAAATGACTTCAGATGTCCAAACGAAACTAAATGAAGCCGAGAGAGCATTCCGTAAGGCTTGTGAGCAGATAGTTCAGCTGAATAGACGACTGGATGAGATGGCGAAACGCTACGACAAAGCCAGTAAGGAAAATCACCGATCGTTTCGTTACTCGTTGCGTCTGCGCATGGCGGTGACAGAAGGAGTTCGGAATATGTACTATGAATATGCCTCAAACAAAGCAGACGAAATAACAACTTTACGGTGTCAAGTGTTACATGATTCAGAAATGGGATCTAGTGACGATGAAAATAGTGACTTTGCTATGGACGATGAGGAAGAAGACGATGATCACGGAATAGATTTAGACGAGGATATGGAGGACGATGCGCCACCTAGCGTCGTGGAACAAGGGTGCTGAGACTTGCTTGTTGAGTAGGGGATAAATGTGGATATTCACTTGACGGGTGTTATACGTGTTTCACTAACATATAAAGTCTCCTGCGAGAGGATAGGATATCAAAGTGTATCCAGTGTGTCATATCGTTTATTGTGGTGAAACCGATCCAAGTTTATGATTACATACTGTGAATGAAATCGCAACGAACCTTCTACATTTCAGTCAGTGGATCCTTTGCTTATCAGTCGTGCATAGTTCAGAAATGGTGACCAAAACATGAAAACAATCCACTAAATGTGTTTTATTATTGATTGAGAAAACATTATACTCGTGAATAACTTGATACATATTGAAAACTTCAATGTTGGATTTCACCAAAATGACTAAAATTATGAACGAGCATCAAACTAAACAAAGGAAATATTTTTTATGCAGTTCTCCGAATAATCACACGAGTGGTGGAATATATATATTGTTTAGAACATTTTAAAAATGTGAGAATTTTATTTGATATTGTTGTCAGTCATACCATTTTCCTTGTTATGTGTGTGATTGTGAATGATATGAACCAAACATTATATGTACATTAAAACATGTTTAAACAAACATCAGTGTTTTGACAGTCATATAATGTTCAAGTCATGGACGACTGTTATTATGTCAGAATATACATGTTGAAATCAAGTTATATTTTTGTATTTCTTTCTAATTTGATCGACTGTATTGTCATCAATGTAGTCTCCTTATTACTCTTGTTAACCAAGTTTTTGTTAAAGATAATAAGTAAAATTCATTTAAAACATGATATTTTAAAAGCTATACCAACAGCGATCTCAACCAAATTATAGTCAATCTAATGCACATTCACAAACTGACAGGCACTAAGGTGATCGCAAGTCACAAAGGTAACCTTAGTGCAATTTTAGAGAATGGGAGTTAAAGTTAACCTTTCATACTATTAAAAGGTGGCTTTGGGAAAGGAGACCCTGTAATGAAATATCTCAATCCATCAACAAAAGATACGATAAATCAGATACGATAATTTGAACTTTTAAATTAAGCCACGACTCAACTTAAGAAGTTATACAACTGTGCATAATAAGGTTTTGGTGCCATGACTCATAAGAACATTTGGTCAATCAGTGACTGGGGGAAAAAAATGTAGTCTGTGGGCATCAAGCAGCGCTTTCCAGACCCTTATTATTGCCGCCAGTACAGATAGATAACTATTCTTTATTTCCTCCATAGATGTGAAGATTACAAATATGAATTATACAGTTCTATTATTGACACGAACTCGTTCATTAGATGATTAAACAGGGTAAGGAGTAGTACAACAATCAATGTTTGTCCATTTTGACACTGACTTTGACCTACATAATTACATTTGTCCATACACAGTTTAATTAATCTTGTACATTATCGAGAAAGTCCCCTAGTAAAAAGTTCCAAAATTGATCACCATCGTATGTCCATAATTTTACAAATACATCAACATCAATAAGATATCACAAATCTTTTCAAATTAAATATTCTATGAGGCATGAAGGTGTCTACAGACTTCCTTCCATTTTATCCAAATAAGTCTTTGTAAAAAGATATATTTCTAAATATTTCACATCTTTGTGTGCAAATGTATAGTCACTTGAAGTTTTATTTGAGTAATGTTCTTGCTAAATCTTACATATATATGTATAAATTAATTGGAAAATTTTATTTGGTTAATACTATACTACTCAAAAGAATCCAAGGAACACTGGAATTTTTAGGTAAATTTTTTATGTTAATATTGTGCAAAATGGACCGCGTTTGTTTAAAAAATAATGACTTCATATGATTGACAAATGGTATTGGTTTAAATGTCACGTTATTTGTGGGTGCTAAACCACTATCATTTTGAATGGTTTGGCCGTGAAAATGTGACATTTTTCGATTTTTAGCTCATCAGGCCTGAAAGGCCCGATGGGCTTATGGCATGGCATGGTGTCCGGCGTCCGTCCATCCGTCCGTCCGTCCGTCCGTCCGTCCGTCCATCCGTCCGTAAACTTTTCGCTTTTTCGACTTCTTCTCCAGAGCCAATAACTCCACAGAGCAGAAATTTTATGTGCAGACTCCTTGGCTAATGGGGATTCTAAATTGTAGATTTCGTGACCCCATGACCACAAATGGGGTCACAGGGGTCACAACCTTAAAAACCTATTTTCATCTTCTTCTCCAGTTCCAAAAGGTCTAGAGAGCTGAAAAGTTGTGTGCAGACTCCTAGGCTAATGGGGATTCTAAATTGTAGAGTTCGTGACCCCATGACCCCAAATGGGGTCACAGGGGTCACATCCTTAAAAACCTATTTTCATCTTCTTCTCCAGTTCCAAAAGGTCTAGAGAGCTGAAATGTTGTGTGCAGACTCCTTGGCCAATGTGGATTCTAAATTGTAGATTTCGTGACCCCGTGACCCCAAATGGGGTCACAGGGGTCACATCCTTAAAAACCTATTTTCATCTTCTTCTCCAGTTCCAAAAGGTCTAGAGAGCTGAAAAGTTGTGTGCAGACTCCTTGGCTAATGGGGATTCTAAATTGAAGATTTTGTGACCCCATGACCCCAAATGGGGTCACAGGGGTCACATCCTTAAAAACCTATTTTCATCTTCTTCTCCAGTTCAAAAAGGTCTAGAGAGCTGAAAAGTTGTGTGCAGACTCCTTGGCTAATGGGGATTCTAAATTGTAGATTTTGTGACCCCATGACCCCAAATGGGGTCATAGGGGTCACATCCTTAAAAACCTATTTTCGTCTTCTTCTCCAGTTCCAAAAGGTCTAGAGAGCTGAAAAGTTGTGTGCAGACTCCTTGGCTAATGGGGATTCTAAATTGTAGATTTCGTGACCCCATGACCCCAAATGGGGTCACAGGGGTCACATCCTCAAAAACCTATTTTCATCTTCTTCTCCAGTTCCAAAAGGTCTAGAGAGCTGAAAAGTTGTGTGCAGACTCCTTGGCCAATGTGGATTCTAAATTGTAGATTTCGTGACCCCATGACCCCAAATGGGGTCACAGGGGACACATCCTTAAAAACCTATTTTCACCTCCTTTCCAGATCCAAAGGTTCTAGAGAGCTGAAAAGTTGTGTGCAGACTCCTTGGCTAATGGGGATTCTAAATTGTAGATTTTGTGACCCCGTGACCCCAAATGGGGTCACAGGGGTCACATCCTTAAAAACCTATTTTCACCTCCTTTCCAGTTCCAAAAGTTCTAGAGAGCTGAAAAGTTGTGTGCAGACTCCTTGGCTAATGGGGATTCTAAATTGTAGATTTTGTGACCCCATGACCCCAAATGGGGTTACAGGGGTCACATCCTTAAAAACCTATTTTCATCTTCTTCTCCAGTTCCAAAAGGTCTAGAGAGCTGAAAAGTTGTGTGCAGACTCTTTGGCCAATGGGGATTCTGAATTGTAGATTTTGTGACCCTGTGACCCCAATCTAGGTCACGGGTCATGACCCAAAAACCTATTTTCATCTTCTTCTCCAGTTTATATGTAAAGCTCTAGAAAGGTGAAATGTTGTGTAGAGATTCTTTGGTCAAAGGTGATTCCTAAGTTGTTGGATTAGTGACCGTGTGACTCCAAATGTGGGTCTCAGGGGTCATGATCTAAAACCAATATTATTTTGCTTGTTAACAATGTATTACTTGAGATAACTTAGATATTCAACCTTTGATAATAAATCAATAAAACCGTGATGAGCTTCAGAGCCCATGGCTCTATTTTTTGGGGTTGCAATCAGAGGCTCCCGTAGGTCGCATTCTCCCGAATACGGCCACATCTGCCAATGCACGTGATAGTGCAATTCTCCCTGAACATCATGCACAGTTTTCCCTTATAAGCAACGTTTGCAACACTGATCGATCACATGTTTGAAACCATGCCTCAACGTCGCCGTCTAAGCCTTGCTGACAGGGGGAGAGCTATTGGGTGGATCCAGGAGGGTATTGCCTTACGTGAGGCGGCGAGAAGACTGAATGTTTCACCCTCAGTTATCCACAGACTATGGGTTCGGTTTCAAACAACTGGAGAAGTCCATGAACAACGTCGCCCTGGTCGACCACGAATAACAACTCGTCGACAGGACAGATTCCTCGTCATTACAGCGTTACGGGAAAGAACTGTCACTGCAAACGGACTGAGACGTCTCCTACGAAATGCAGACAACATCAATGTCTCAGATCAGACTGTCAGAAACCGTCTTCGTGAAAGCAATTTAAGGTCACGACGTCAAGCTGTACGTCCTATACTGCTTCCACATCACCGAGCCAACCGTTTAACGTGGGCCAGACATCATTTGCGTTGGAACAGGGGCCAGTGGAACAATGTGCTCTTCACTGACGAGTCGAGGTTTTGTTTGCAGTACAATGATGGCCGTATTCATGTGTACAGACGTCCGGGTGAGAGGTTTTCTGACGTCAACGTGAGGGAGCGAAACAGGTTTGGCGGGGGGTCAGTTATGGTGTGGGGGGGCTTCAGCAATGGTCATCGCACTCCTCTCTACCACATCCAAGGGAATTTGAATGCTATTCGATATCGAGATGAGATTTTGCAGCCCCTGGTCATTCCAGCCATAAACGCCATTGGTCAAGGAGGCGTTTTGCAGGACGATAACGCGCGACCACACCGTGGGCGAGTTGTCATTGATTTCCTGCATCAAAACAATGTGAACACTATGCAATGGCCAGCTTATTCACCGGATCTAGCCCCAATTGAACACCTTTGGGACGTGTTGGGGCAACGTGTCAGGATCAACCATCCACCCCCTGTTAACGCTGCACAGTTGTTGCAATTCCTGCAACAAGAGTGGCTGGCCATTCCTCAAGCCACTCTGAGGAATCTGGTTGCATCGATGAGACGACGGTGCCTCTCCTGTGTTGCGAGCAGAGGGGGGCATACACGGTACTAGAGAACTCTGGTTCATGTGACTTTTGAAAATGACCCCTCTGTTGGTGGAAGGGACACGGTGTCCTTACACTGTTGGTGTTTGATCTCACTTCATGTGATTTTGTTTCTCCAATGAATTTACCATAATCACCAATAAAATTTGTTTACATCGTATCACATGTTTTTTCTTTATAGCAAAAAAACTAAGTGTTCCTTGGATTCTTTTGAGTAGTATATAAAGCTTCAAGAATTCCTTCTCTCTTCTTCTACTAGAGTCATTTCTTCCAACTAAATCTCTGATATAAGTGAAAAACTCTTTTATATATATGATTGGTTGCTACCAAGTTAGTTGTGCAGTGACTTTTAAAACTGAGCACTTGGTCTGTTTCTCTGTTAATCTGTACTCAAATTACCCGCCCTTGGCCGGCGTGTGCCAATAGTGGACCTGCGAGCCAATGACAATTCATATAACTTCGTTTCAAAGCAAGCGAGATTGTGTTAGCCATCCGTCACCGGTTATCTCCCTTGCCCATTTCCGTCTTATCCCATTGAGCATTTTCTTTGGTTACTGACTTCAGACTTGAGTACAGATTTCTCTGATAAGGTTTTCCATGGGTGATATAGTGGAGAGTACCATGGGTAACCGAGGATGGATATAAGTGAAATACTCTTGAAAGCGACGTTAAACCCTAACTCACTTTACCTCACCTCAACATAAGATCAAAAGAAACTTCTATGGACCTGTGTTGTGTAGGTGCAATGGGCCAATATGAAATACTGTAACATTCCCAAAGACTAAAATTGATGTTTCATTGCCTGATCGCCCACATGCAGTGATGCTGATTGAGCCCTTCGCCAGTTTACATTGGTATATCAATTGCAGAAAGTAGTTTTTATTGATGGAAACATCGAGTACTGCGATACGAGGTCGCAGGCTAAGTGAACATGTGATCTATGTTTCAAGTATATGATACGAGTGCCAATGTCATACTAAATTCCAATCTCATTAAAATCAGATAAAACACTCATACCTTGTTTGTCTATCTGAGTACTACCCTGCAGAGATCATGTTGGACGACCTATCAATTTCAATAAATTCAGCCAATATGTGGTGTTTTGTATGTAGACTGAAGTCAGTCCAATTGCTTTCTACTCCCATCTCTGGTTGGCTGGAGTAGGTCACTTGACCTCTGCGGTGCAGTACTCAGACAGCGAGGTACTAGGATTGCGTTCAATCTGATTTATGACACAAATGCTTGTAAGTTTAACAAAAGCATGTGTCATTTATGTACAATATTTGTTGTAAACAAACTATGATCATGATGGGGGCAGATATATAATGCTCTTGCTCCATTTATTACGGAACTTGTGAGGTTAAGGAAAACACACCAAAATATTCTTTCAACATAGGTTGCCTTCTCAATGAACCACCTTCGCCACATTCAGTAGAGGAATCAACATCGGAGGAAACATGACTTCATAGTATTTTTCTTAACTTGACATTGCAATGACAAAACAATGTTTTGCCCTATCTCATAGTATGAACAATATAAACACAGATAACTTTGTACAAAATGTATACAAAAGTTCATTATGATCTTGCCAGAATTCTAAAAAAAACCATATCTCTTGTCAATTATACACCCATCACATGTTCAATCACAGCATGTGGTTTTCAAAGCATCATAAGTTACAAATACATAAGGAGAGTAGAATGGTGTGACCTCCACAGTCTATTCCTAATAGTGTTGGAAGAAGCTGTACAGACATGGACAACTGAGTATGAACAGATTACATTAAGGCAAGGTGATTTGTGGTTTAATTAAGCTTTCAAAAATGTAAGCTGGTAACAGCAAGCCATAGGTGGTACTGGTCTGAAATTCAATGTGTAATTGAAAAGTAACTTTTCTCCACAAGACATTACTGGCATCAGTCTGTTACTGCTAACTACAGCCTTGCTGCATTTCCTCTCTTGTTCTGTGTCAGGTTTCTAATTGCACTACCAAGTCTAGGTGTAGTAAAAACTAATGAAATGCAGCCAGACTTAAATTAGCCAGTGACGGAGACTGATGTGGATTATGCTCTGCGGGGGAAGTTGGTAGAAAAGTACTGTACAACAGATAAAGTTGTCAATCCACATAATTATGGGCTTTAATCTGTTCCCAAGTTACTGCTTTGATTTTCTCGAGTTTATCTTTGAAAACAAATTTGACTGCTCCCTTCAGTTTGCCATCCGTGCGAGGTACATGGAAAACTGTTGTGTGGCAGTGGTACTATTTCAAGAGCGTGGATAGTACCTGTAAACAGTATTAATGACCAGTTATCTGAGGATGTCGTGAACAAGAATACTTGCACAACAGAGGGACATTGTCGTTGCTCTTGTTTTAAAGGAAAAAATTCTCAAAGAAAATTTCATTTGTATTATTAATTATATTGATGCATACTGTTTCATAATACTTAATATTATCTTTAATATCTTAAGAAATTGTTTAAAACAGAACCTCACAATAAATCTTTAAAGGAAACAAATACTTTTGTAAATCAAAGTTAATAGAAACATCATTATTTAGAAAATATAAACAAGCTTATCAGTAGTTTCTCTCACACTGTAGGACTAAGCAAGTCGAGAGCCTCCTCTGTGACCGATCTGGGGGACATAGAAGCTGGGGACCGGGTGATTGTTGCTGGACAGAGGAAGGGAACCGTCAAGTTTGCAGGGGAGACAAAGTTTGCTCCAGGTAGGAACCCTCTCATGCAACAGGTAGCGCATGTTGCCTTTCATTGGCGGACCCAAAGGGGGCAGTATGATTAAAATCCACCTTGTTCAGAGGAATAAAACTTGCAAAAAATTGCATATATTGGGGATATCAACATTTGTGGAACTCTTCCCGCCCTGAGAGCATTTTTCTGTAGATTTCACTTTTTAGCGACCTCCAAGCGATATTAGTTTGTAGATGACATGGTATAAACTCGTTAAGGTAATCTAGTGTGATAAGATGCCCATTAGGTAACCTCGGAATTCTAGTTGTGTGTAACAACCTGCCAACAACTCAAATATCATGTCCTAACAACCTGCTAATAACTCAAATATCACGCCTATCTAAGTCCAATATAGAGTGAACCTGCCGAATAATTTTAAAATGACGGTTTTGCATTATTTGTATCCACTTTGATGATCTAAATATGCATATCTATATGGCCAGGTATATGGTATGGGATTCAGCTGGACAAGCCAGCAGGGAAGAACGACGGCTGCGTGAGCGGTGTGCGGTACTTCTCTTGCAAACCCAAGTTCGGTGTCTTTGCTCCACTCTCCAGGATACAGAAGTGAGTGGTTTTAGGCACTTACTGCTCTGTATTTAAAAACCCAAAACTCGATAACAACTCTGTATGCAATGGCCGATACTCAGTAAGAATTCTTTGTCTGGAAGTTGGAAACATGTCATTAATGTTTGTTGAAGTAAGTTGTTTAATCTTACATTATCGATTGGAGGATTCAGCAGTATGTCGACTTTTAAATACCTGTAAATTTGAATTCAAATTCAGATGATTTATCTTACTCATCATCTAGGAAGGCAATAATATGAAATCATATGCGTTGTTTGTAATTGTAGGAGTCGTGACGTAGAACTTTCATCTTCTTGTAACATCTGCATGTATTTATGATAGGTTTCATGAAAATGGTTTAGCAAAAGGTTTCATAATTGATATGATTATGACCTGATCCATTTTGTGTTGTAGACTGGGAGACCGGAAGTTTGACTCTGACGAGTCACTGGACACCATCAGCTGGGGAGCGGTGTCAGAACGGATCGACCGGAAGGGAACAGGTCTGTATCATCTCTACGTTTAGTACTCTTCTGGTATTCTGTGGGGACAGTCGTGTTTTATATGAGTAATGTCCATAATATATTGGTTTGTCTAAATTAATATTGATGATTTTCTTACGAAATGTTAAGGATGAACTTTAGATATTTCATATTTCGACAATACAAGAGTTTGTTCTCATTTAAACTATGAAAGTATGAAAAGTATATAATATCCTGCTAACTGCATTTCCATTTAATATAAAGATGACAAGCTATATAACATATGTCACAAATTTTCTACTATAGCTCTATACTTTTATGAAAATATTTAGCCAAATGAATTTCTAGCCTTAAAGAAAACTCTAAAGAAATTATAACTTTCAAGTTACAACTGTAAGATGAATCAGATTGTTATTGATTGCTGACATCTAACATTGTTATATTCATGATGTGGGATCCCACTTTCTGCAGTGGCACAAATTCTTAAACTTTTCTTGGCGAGACCCTTGCAGGACATGAGTCAATGCCGTCCAAATCAGACATCGGTCACCTGTACTGACTGTACAAACAGTTTTGTAGATTCAGCCAGATGTCAACAAAGAATATGTACTATTGCAGATAGTGTGTTAAAAATATAATGTAATATTTGTCTGGCAGGTTTTTCTGATGCTAACATGTATATTCTCTGTTCCAGCCCCCACAGTGGCTAGTTTCCTCAGCTCAACCCCTCAGAAGCCATCTCCCAAGACGTGAGTTTTAGTCACTTATTTATTCCGATCTGTCTTAAAAAGATCCATAGTATAAATCCACATCATGTAATTTTATCTCTAAATCAGAGATATTTTAACATAATTTATCACAAAGATAGACCCAGATATTAATTGTTTGTCAGTCAAATTTTAACATTACAATAACCCTGTGAAAAATTGTGATATTTCCCTTGAAAACTCTGCTCATGGGGTAAACCAACTGATCAGAAAGAAAGATTTGAAGAACATGTATGATTGGTTCATTGATGCTGTAAATGGAATCCGAAAGGGATGTAAATATTGGTATATTATAACAAATGACCATATTGCGTCCATGTTAAGAATGTTTTCCCTGATCTCAAATTAAGGATGGTCATTTGCAACTTTCAGAACACATTGTCATTAGGTGATTTGAAATTAAGATTTTAACCTAACTACATGTAGCTATCTTCCTGTTGTATTACAGACCAAGATCGATGGCCAACATAATGCGGACACCAGGCTCCAGTCCCAACATGAAGCTTGAGACAGGCATGTCTGTGCTGTGCAACAATGAGATGGGTCAGTTGCAGTGTTGTGTCCTCCATTCATGTATTCACCTGTGTACATCTGTCCATAGGTGTATCCAGGATATTACGTAATGACGGGGGGAGGTTCACCCAGTGCGTTCATCAAATATACATGCGAACATTTTTGTCAGTGGGAATTACTAACCCTCTTAATTCCCTGTGGATTGGCCATATAAGTATAAACTTTGTTGGCCTAACCTCAACCCAATTAAATTCATAAAAATGGTTCAGCATAAATTCATTCAGCAGCTGAGTGACGGTTGAAATCTCACTATATAACAATATCTCGAAATATTCTGAGAATCCTCTTGTATATCCTGGATGACCAACTTTCAACAAATTCAGAGGTATGTTTCTTTTAAGTCGGCCATCAGGAAGATTTAAGCTCCATGAGATTGAGAGATCAGTGTTAAAACTGTTAATTTGCTTTGCAGGAGTGGTGCGTTATATTGGGCCAACAGAGTTTGGTGAAGGGACGTGGCTAGGTGTGGAACTGCGACACGCGAAGGGGAAGAATGACGGCAGCGTGCAAGGGAAGAGGTACTTCTCGTGTAAACCTGACCATGGACTGATTGTGAGGCCGAGTAAAGTGTTTGTGCGAGGAATCAACGGAGCGCGACTGATTAACGATCACCTGCCCTCACCTGAACCAATGAGGATCAACGAGGATCACGATAAAGTGAATGGACAGACACACACAAATGGAGACACCAATCACAGCTTTCACTAGCAGTCATGTGACCGTCGTGTGACCATCATGTGACTATCATGTGACCATCATGTGACTATCATGTGACTATCATGTGACCATCATGTGACTATCATGTGATGAACAGTCTGTGGACATGGTGCTGGCACCAGTTTAGTTCAGGGGAAATTGTTGGAACTTTTTCTGTGTTACTACAATGATCTTTTGGTTTAAAAGAAGAATTTACACATGTTTGGTATAATGTAACTATCCTTGAGCAATTTCAAAGATATTAATATCACAAATGGGTACCTTTTTCTGCAGTGTGTGCACTTGTGTAGTCTTGAAAGAAGAAAAGAGACATTGTAAAATTGTAATTTCCTTGCCATATCGAGTCCATGAGTCCGCCCAAGCCTCGTCCACAACCCAGCCATTCCATCTGGTCAGAAGCTAGTCTATAGCTCAACAGCTATGTGCCATTATTATACATGATGTGTATATTGTATGAGCAATAAGGTATTATCATATCTCTGCATCTTCCCCCTCGAGGCATTACTCTAAGTCTCTGTCACTTGCTAATTTAAGCTTTCCTGCATCGTCTAATCCAACTTGTCAGCGTGCTGCACCTGAATTTGATAATCCATCAGAAATCTCTCTGCAAAAACACATCCAGGGACCGAAACTAACATGGCGACGACCTCCATGTTGCAGTCTGTCCGCTACAGGATTTACTTTCTGTGAGCACCCGTTTTGATTTTTCGTTTGAAACAGCATCACGTTGGCTTGTGTAGGGGAGGTAACTGAAGATGACTTATTATTGCTCAAGCCAATCAAGCGACAAACTACAGCAAGCGACTGGCGCGAGTAATGCCTTGCGGGGGAAGTTCCTCACTATTGATGCTTAATATGAAGCACCAAACCTTGTACAAGATGAAACCACAGACCTGTTTGCACAAAGCTTGTCCTGTCTTAGTCAGTGTCCATCTTGGAACTGGCGTCTAGGGAGTACTGCACTTTACCGGGTGCTAGTAATTATCAACTTCACTGCACTGCAACCCTTACGCTAGACAAACTTACCCTAAGATCGTAGAAAGGGATCCAAGGGTTAAAAAAGATAGTCTACTGATATCCAAGGGCTAAAGAAGGCTGTCTAGCTGAAATCCAAGGGTTAAAAAAGATAGTATGAAATTAACAAGAATGATGTGCGCCCGGTAAAGTGCAGTCTAGCCGGCGTCTAAATAGTTTTCGTCTGATCGAGGATGACTGCATGTTCTTTGACAAGTTACATTATACTGTGAAGCAGGTCCAATTTATCATTAACAGTATATCTGTGTTCTTATAAGTGTGCTTGTGTCTTATATTCATGTTTCTTTGTGCCAATCATGACAGCTCACTCATTCCAATTTGGGGCAGTTTCACAAATTCTTATAAAAATATCACCAAGGAAATATGAGATATTTAATGAGTATGCGAGACATTAAAATGTGAAAGATAAACCAGAAGATTTCTGATCTGATGGTTGTATGATTTATATTTATTATTTTGTTCTGAATTGTATTTTCAATTAGATTTCTCAAGATAAATTTCATAAAACTTTAAAACTTAGAAGCATTGCCCCAAATTCTAAATATGAAACCCTATCATGACAAAAACAACTTAGTAAAGACACACAGTTTACATACATGCATGTTTATGGCAATTATGATATAGTGAATGTTCTGCAATATTTGCATGCGATTATTGTTGTAGCATATCTTTCTGTGGCTATCAAAACATTGAATTAGATAAAAGATAGCCCTGTAGAAACTGTCATTCAGCAGACACTCTCTTCCTTAGTTTCTCTTAAGAGAACCTCGAAGATCACATCAACTACTCAACATTGCATTTGGTGAACTTCATTCATTCATTATTTTCATGATGCTTTATAAAACTATGACATATGTCAAAACGGGTCACTTAAGTAGAAAAATCATGCCAGTATGAACGCATAATAGAAGAATTTGTAGATTTGTTTCTTAGCTACTGTTTAAGGTCAATATTTTGACCATTTCACTTTACTAATGTATACTTTTAGAGTTACCTTGTAACCCTGATCTGGTTCAAGCACCTGCCAGATGATTTTCTTCTGACCTCAGTATCAAAGCTTATCAATTGTTTTAGGAAAGAGAGCCTGTACCTCTTGGCATTGCCTTTAAAATGTACTAACTCAGAACAAGAAAACACTTTGACATGAAATATATGTATGCATTCCTTGAAATGGTGTTTAGTAGGTGAAGTACTTTAGATTAAAATGTCACACATTTTATGTTGTTGGCCAGGCAAATTGGGTCATTGTTTTGGTAGTTTACTCTAAGAAATAACTAATAATAGTTCTAATTTGGAGCATTTTCAAATATTAGGAAATATGTTTTAAGAAATAAAGCTAAAATTAGAGCATGGTTTTACCATACACATATTCACTATCATCACACACACACACAATGTATATATTCATTAAAATATTTAATGCTTTTCATTTATTTAGTATTAATGGACATTTCGGTCTCATTTTCTATTATCAATTCACTTGTAACACACGTCACAATTGTTTTTCTTCATCCCTAATTCATTATGCTTACTAACTTCATCATCTAAGATGCATTCCAGTGTGAATCCATCAATTACACAAGAAAAGCAGGCTCGGTTAAGATCCTTGAAACTCTTAGGTATAAAAAAGTTATGCAGCTGTATCATAAATGTTCTAATGCATGTACTATTCTCTAATTGAGGTTATCTCTTTAAGAAAATATATTTTCAAAAACTTGCTTGTGTAGTTGATTTTATTAAACTTGTCCATCATCAATGTATAAAAGTGGTTATTATGTCAATCGAAACGGTGAAGTTAAAGAAAAAAGTTACACGCTCGAACCAAAGTTACCTGATTGTGGCCTGGCGGATAAACCTTATTTCATAATCATTAGCATGGTTATGTCTGTAGATTAATTTAGTAATTTGTGTTAGTTAGATGTATATAGTGTTTGCAGTTAAGTTTATTTTACCAAATGGTATTGCAGTTTTTCTTCAATTAATAGTAGTTAAATCACTGAACAATAGGTATTGAGCATTTTTAATTCTCCTTCAAACTATATGAATTCATAGGAAACAGTATCAAAGGTTTCTAAATGCAAAAGATTAAAATCATAGCTGCTTGTTTGAAGCTTGAATTACAAATATTTATATGATCATTTTGCGTATGCTATCTTTGAAATATGCGGTGATGCACTTCAAGTTTGGTTTGAAAGTAACATGTTTTCCTTGTTAGAGACTTGGGGTGATATTACCTTTATTGAACCTGATCTATGTCAGCATTACATTAGCACTTGTTAGATACCCAACTGTTAGCTTGGTGTTTCACATGTTACTGCCAGAGTTATCTCCCTTAGCTCAGTAGAGTTGTCCCCCTTTTCCTGTGATATCATCCCTCATTTCATTGTGCAGCAGAATAAAGTGCCTTTAAGTATTCTTTTATTCCTTTGTTCTTTATGTGGAAGCAAACTTGTTATCCCCCTGAATCAGAGATAATGGGGGATATATAGAGGATATCTGTCTTTTCTTGACTGATGCCATGTTTATCTCATCGTTTGAGGTAGGAAGTTTATATATATATATATGGCTGCACGATTTCTTCTTTGAGATAAACATGACATTTGTTGACAGATATCAGTCACAGTTAAAATATCATTTATCTTCACTGCAGCTTGATAGACAATTTAGGCCTGCTTCTTTCGATGTTCTCCATTTAGATCCCCGAGACAAAAAGCTGATTATTGGAAGAAGGGTTCCACAATCAATGGCGTGTATTACGAAGATGAACTGTGGCAATTAAGGGAAATGATCAAAGAAAAAGAAGGGGTAAACTGCACAAAGGTGTGTGTGTGTCACCCAGGTTGCAGTCCATGGGCACAGGACTCTCGGTTCAGGATTCTTACCCACCCTGCTATTCTCAGATCTGACCCCCTCAGACTTATTTCTCATCCCTCAACTGAAAACAGAGCTCTGTTGCCATAAATTTGAGACAGACAGGAATGTCACTGCAGCAGTAGTGGAGCTTTTAGGGTCAGGTGACAGTAACTGGTTTTCAGATGGGTTGAAGATGTTAGAAAACAAGATGTGCTTGTTAAACACGGATGCCCCCGGATATACCAAAGTTATGGCAACGGTGAAAGTATTCTGAAGATGTCCACTGCGGCAAGGTCAAATATGATGACCTCATATAAAGATCTCATCACAAGGTATGCACATGCAAAGTATGAAAGCCCTAGCTCTGAGCAATCCAAAGTTACGGCCGAGGTTAAGTTTTCTGAAAATGTCAACTGCGGCAAGGTCAAGGTCACAAGGTCAAATATGATCTCATCTGAAAGGTCTCATCACAAAGTATCCACAGGCCAAGTATGAAAGCCCTAGCTCTGAGCAATCCAAAGTTATGGCCAAGGTTAAAGTTTTTGTGGACAAAAACACAGCCGGACGGACAGACTGACAAACGGACAGGTGAAAAACAATATACCCCCGGAATCTCTGATTCGGGGGCATAAAAAACGCTGGACCAAATGCATTGAGGTCAGAGGGATAATGTCATAAGTAATTCGTAATGCTTCTTCAGTTTTCATGGTCAGGCCAGTAAAGTTTTGGACACCCCTCATATCTTTCAATAATTCCCTGTATGGGTCTCTGATATAACTAGAACAAAAGTATGTTTAGATGCATATTTATTATACAAATGATACAAAACAAAAAAATTGTCAGTGATACAAAGAGTAGGCCATGTTATGACATAAGGCGACACATCACATTAATGCACTCAAATTTACCTGTTTTGGATAATAGAATAAAAAAATTAAATTTATAAAATTGACTTAATTTACCTGAAGATTTATGATAGTGTAATATCGAACATGTACATACAATAAATTATTGTGAGCATATTAACAATGAAATAACTGATTTATTTACCCTTTTAAACACATTAATATGAATAGAAAATGAAGGAAAAAATGAATTTTGATAAATCTGAATACCTCATTCTTAATAAATACATAATTTAGTTCATCAATGATAAAGCTGAGAGTCCCAGAACAGCATATGCATGTAAATTACATGGGCAGTCCTGATGAAGAAACTGATTAACATGAACATGGTCTTTGACCTATCAAATGGTTGAAAGAGACAAGTGATGTGTGTATGTAAAACCAGTGGTCCAATCAGAGAGAGACGGAGATATGTATCGACAGACTAGCACAAACAGATCATTAACTTATATATAGGTATATACAATTTTATCATACAAGAACATATTAATACATATTGCACAGTGATTTTGTTACCAGTTTAAAGCAACAAGAATTCAGTAAATAAACAGAGACATGGGTTAATGGTTACAGTCAAGCAGAGACTAGATTTACTGTGAAATCTTAACATGAAGGTTTTAAATGCAACTTTCTTACTTGACTTCATTACAATTTGAAAGCCCTAAATAATATATACATAAGGTTTTGCTTGGTTTGAGAAGATTTTAAAGCTGGGTAGGTAATGTACAAACCAACACTGAAGGCAGCAAGATGATTTCCAGATATTGAAATCTTGAATATTGCACAGAATTAAGTGAATATGTTATTTGAACACTCAGGTATATGTTACGTGAATGTTATGTAACGTGCTGGTTACATATCTTGAATGTTAAACTGATTATTATCCTCCTTCATCCAACAACAATGGGGCATACAGGTGTCATGGAAAGTTACTTTGGAGCAGATATTACCCCAAGTCTATAAAGCTTACCAAATGCCTTACAAGACATCTGATGCAATATTAGATTTAGAACAGGGCCCTTATTCTCGAAACGTTTGAAGCCTTAAGAATTCTTAACTTGGATCTTGGCCTATGTGATAAGAATGAGCTTAAGAAGTTCTTAGGACTACAAACGTTTCGAGAATAAGGACCCAGCACTGTTACCATACTCAGACTTCAGGTTGCAAGAAGTTACGGTATGCAAAATACAAACATCAGTTCATCTCTTCTCAAATATTAAGATAAAAGCTTTAAGCATTGAACAAGCAACAACACTCTGACAACTTTGATCAGAGCTAGAGACACTTATTTTGTCATTATGAGTGCACATTAACCATCATGGGAGAGGTGGGGGTGGTGAGTTGATCCCCCTGAAAGCTTCCCTCTTGATCCGCCACTGAGGTCACGTGACAACCAGCATTGTTTGAGATTCTTGTTACTCAGTTTGTGGCAGTGATCTGGTTTGGCTGACGGATACGGCGTAAGTGTTCTGGGACTAGACGAGACAGTCAGAGTTGTGTGACATCAGCACTGGGACGCGTTAACTTCTTGTCTCTTCATTCGCTCCTTGCCTTCTTTACTGTGGAACAGAAACGTTGTGATATACATACTGATTTCCTACATTGATGTAAAATGGTAATTTGTTGTTAAAAGCAACTATACAACAAGTAGTTGTCACTAAGGTGACATGATCCCCCGCCGCAAATTAATACTTCAAAATTTAAAAATAATGTCAAGATCAGCAAAATTGACCGTCAAACATGTTAAAAAAGTCAAAGCTCCACTGTGACCTTGAGAAAAATGGCAAGGTCATCAAAATCTAATCTACCCTTTGTGTAAGATATGATGAAATTCCAGTGAATGGTTCTTGAGATATCCCGCTGACAAGTATTACACACATGTACATCAACATGTCGAAAAATTTAAAATTCCACTGTGACCTTGAGAATAATGTCAAGGTCACCAAAATCTTATCAGTCCTTTTGCTTTTTGTAAGATATAATGAAATTTCGGTGAATGGTTCTTGAGTTATTCTGCTGACAACCTTAACATGTACATTAACATGTCGAAAAATTCAAAGTTCTGCTGTGACCTTGAAAATAATGTCAAGGTCACCAAAATCTAATCAGCCGGTCGTCTTCCCTAGAAGGTGCTTTGAGTAAGAAATGATGGAATTCCAGTGAATGGTTCTTGAGATATTCCGCTGACAAGCTTTACATGTACATTAACATGTTGAAAACTTCAAAGTTCCGCTGTGACCTTGAAAATAATGTCAAGGTCACCAAAATCTAATCAACCCGTCGTCTTGCCTTGGAGAAGCTATGTATAAAATATGAAGAGAATCCAGCGAATGGTTATTGAGATATCCCGCTGACAAGGGTAAAATGACAAAGTCTCGTTGTGACCTTGAAATGAAGGTCAAGGTCATAAACTACTGTAGGAACATTACTCTTCCTATGATGAACCCATATGCAAAATATGAAAAGAATCCAGTGAATGGTATTTGAGTTATTCCATTTCGTACGGACGGACGGACGCAGCCGAATACTATATCCCCCGCTTCGCGCTAAATGCGCGGCGGGGGATAATAAATTAGCTGACTACAACACTCCCCACTTATTGCGGCGGGGCATAACAAAACAGACAATGAATAACTCAAATTTATTGATGAATCAAGGTAATCCATGAAGTGAATGGATCATCACTCTGAACCTTTCCCTTGATGGACCAACATCTGAATGCAGAAATACATGTAAGGCAAATATTTGGGTTTTTTTTTTACCTCTTATGATGTCTAGATCTCTTATGCAGAGAGACAGCGTTGGAACAGATCATAGGCTGGAGCTTCTCGCGGAAGTTGTGGTAGTTACGCTCCAGTTCCCGCTGGTACTCCTTTTGCTCGTGGTTTATCAGGGCCTTGTTCCGCATCAGCGCATCGCTACATCTGTCAAAAGTTCAAGTTCTTGATAAAACACGTTTAGAAACGAGCAATATAAAATGATCTAGACGTGAAAGTATTAGAAATATTTACTCTCATATTAAATAGACAAGCTATGTATTACGAAATCATGGTTGCATTTGTGAACTATGTCTTAATGATTGAAAGAAAGAATAAAGTTGAGGCTGAGGAGAAGAACGTGTCAACATGTCCGTACTTCTTGAGGAAGTCCTTGAAGCAGAGTCTGAGCTTGTTGTGATGTTTGCTGGGAGGCTGTTTGCCCTCCGCTACATCCGCCAGGAACACCAGCGCCACCTCCAGGGGACCCTGAAATACAGATAATTTATGTTTTGATTCTATATACACATTTATGTATTAATCTGGTGACCCTATATGACTTTTCCCTGAACGTTCTCAGTCGCTTTAAATGTAATAAGTCAAATCAGTGAATGAGTAACTTTTGGATGGTTATGCCATATATTATGTACTACAGCAATTTAATTGCTAATTATAAGATAAGTAATTGCGTTTGTAAAAATTTCCAGGATTCATCATTAATGAACACACACTAATTTACTTTAAAACACAGAGTTTAGAAAATGGGAATGATAACTGTCAGATTTTCTTAAGGCACGGATAATAAGAGAAACAGAAATACAAAATTTTCACTCGCACCCAAACTCGGTGAACAAGATGTATCATTTCGCAGTGAAATCAATCAACATTGATTTTATCCAGGGTAGTTTTTCAATGAAGCACGATGAAGTACACATCACTGGTACTGTACCTGGTTGACGGTGGTGCCGATACAACCCTGCAGCACCATCTGTAGAATCTTTAGGTCCGGGGGCTCCTGATGAAGAGCTATTGCTAGTTCCTTTGTCTTCTTCTGCACATCCTCAATAGCCACCTCCACCGGAGACAGGATTATCTGAAACACGTATCAGCGTTGTGCATTGGTTGACTTCCTGCTTGATCAGACACGTGGGTAATACTGCATGTTGTTATGGAACCCTTTGGCGAGAACCCATTTTAATGATGACAATCAAGGAGCTTGAAACAAGATGAGATTGTAGTTAAAGCTTAAAATTTCCTGCAAAACCAGGATGGTAGGTTCCGAGAACATTGTAAGGGAGGAGAATGACCTGGACTTTCTGACACCAATGCCATTGCCGACGGAAACTCAACCAAACACAGTATGTCTCCTGACCTCTCAGATCCGTAGACAAATTCAAATCCTCACCTTTGATAAGATTTTAAGATGAAGCAATGTCTATCCACAAGCAAAATGTACCTGTTGTCGTTCGATGACAGCCATACGAGTCTTGACGTAGGGGAAGGTGTGGCTGGTGGTCAGTATGGTTTTCCGCTTGTACTGCTCGTGTAGCTCGCCGTGTGCTCGCCCGTCCAATGTGAAGGGAGTCGCATACATGAATCGCTCTGTTGGGAGGGAGAGTAGGTTAATACAACATCAATATTACTTCTTTTAGAAGTCGGTAAGATGAAGAGAAATGAGTTATATGGATTATATTTGAGTTGCAAGTATGACACAGTTTTCAATGACAAGTTTGAGGATCACACAATCACACCTTAGTACTTACTGATATTGTAGTTCTTGTCAAAGTAAGTGATTCGCTCCCTGAACTCGTACATGTCGAAGTAGGGCTCCACGTAGGTGATCTGGATGTACGCCTGCAACGGATCAATATTCAGAGCATAAGCAGAGTGAACAAACATGAACAATATTGATAGAGATGGTGCTTGGTTTAAAGAGAAGAATATAAGTAAATGTGCTAAATAATGTATAGACATCACATTCATTGAATGCATTCATAGATAATTGCTAACTTTGGATTCAGTTGCTGCTCAGTTAACTATCGAGGTTTGCAGGATGTTGAGAAGAGAAAAGATGTTTTTAACTTTCTTCGCTCGAAACAATACTCTTTTTATCTTTTGCAGGATACACACTTTGTCGAAGAACAGGAACCGATTATTAGAGCTCAGTGGGGATTTGATTGTATTTTTAATTCTAAAAACAGTCAATCTCGAGGTGTAGCAATACTTTTTAGTAAAAATCTTGATTATACTATTCATAATAAGGTCATGGATGATAATGGCAATATTATTATTTTAGATATTACCATTGCTGATAAGAGACTAACGTTGGTAAATATCTATGGGCCCAATCAAGATTCTCCGGAATTTTATGAAAGGGTGAAGGCTGAAGCTTATGGCTTCGGAAATGAAGATTATATTTTCTCAGCAGATTGGAATCTAGTCTTGAATGAAAATCTTGATTTGTGTAACTATCAGAATGTTAACAATCCTCTTGCTCGAGATAAGGTGTTGGAGCTCATAGGTGATCTCTGCTTGGTTGATGTATGGAGGGATTTCAATCCAGAAACTAAAAGATTTACTTGGCGTAGAAAGCCACCTTTAAAGCAGGCTCGACTGGATTTCTTCCTTGTCTCTGAAAGTTTATATCCTTTTGTCACCACAGCTAATGTTACTTCAGGCTACCGGACCGATCATTCAATTGTGGATTTATCAGTTACTTTCAAGGATACTCTAAGGCGTAATACATACTGGAAATTCAATTCATCTCTTTTAAGGGATAAAGCTTATGTAGAACTAGTTAAAAAAACTATTGTTGATGTGAAGTCCCAGTATGCATTTACTTCGGATAGATGTGACGAATCTAATGAAGATGTTCAGTTTCGAATAAATGATCAGTTATTTTTTTAGGCTCTTTTATTAGAAATCAGAGGGCGTACAATTTCTTATTCTTCTTACAAAAATAAGGAGCGTCTTAAGAAGGAGAAGGTCTTGCTTCAAGAAATAGAACTTCTTGAAAACTCTAATGATATCAACTTTGATGACCTAGATAACAAGAGGAAAGAACTGGAAGATATGAGAAAACATAAGATGGCTGGAGTTGCAATTCGTTCCAGAACTCGATGGATTGTAGAGGGGGAAAAAGTTAGCAGTTACTTTTGTAATCTGGAAAAGAAAAACTTTGTCAGTCAGTCAATGTCTAAGTTAGAGCTTAATGATGGTTCATTAATCACAGAATCTAGGGCCATTGTGAGTGAGGCTGCTCGTTTTTATGAGGATTTATACAGTAGCAGAGAGCATGTCACTGAGGATATAGATTTGAATGATCTCTTTGACAGAGACACATTACCCTCGTTAAGTCAGGAGGCAGTTGATGAAATGGAAGGTACACTTTCTCTTGAAGAATTGGCAAAAGCCTTAAAGAAAATGGCGAACAATAAAAGCCCAGGTTCTGATGGATTTCCCACTGAATTTTACAAGTTTTTCTGGAAGGATATAAAACACTTTCTTCTACGTTCTTTGAATTATGGTTTGAACTCTGGTGAACTGTCTGTAACACAAAGACAAGGTGTTGTTGTGTGTATTCCAAAAGGAGACAAACCCAAACAGTTTTTAACCAATTGGAGGCCAATATCTCTTCTTAATGTTGCTTATAAGTTAGCTTCAGCTTGTATTGCCAATAGAATAAAGGATAAATTATCAGTCTTGATTAATGAAGATCAAACAGGTTTTATGAGTGGCCGATATATTGGTAACAATATTCGTCTGATATATGATGCTATTGCCTATACTGAGAAATGTAAATTCCCTGGCTTGCTTCTTCTAATAGATTTTGAGAAAGCATTTGATTCCGTTGCCTGGTCATTCATTGACAAGTGTCTTGCTTTTTGGGGCTTTGGAGAAAATATTAGGAATTTTATATCATCTTGCTACAAAAACATTAAAAGCTGTATGTCTATTAATGGTCAGGTATCGTCATGGTTCGATGTTCAACGTGGTTGCAGACAAGGTGATCCATTGTCACCATATATTTTTATTCTCTGTGCTGAGGTCTTGGCCAATCTGATTCGGTCAAATAAGGATATAAAAGGCATCTTGATAGACAATGAAGAGTATTTGTTAAGCCAGTATGCTGATGACATAGAACTTCTTCTTGATGGCTCTCAGTCTTCCTTTGAGGCTTGTATCTCTTGTCTGGACTTTTTTGCTAAGATTTCAGGGCTGAAAATCAATTACAATAAAACACAAGCTGTATGGCTTGGCAGTAAGAAAGGCTGTAGAGATAAGTTCATGGCAGATCGTCCTATTATGTGGAATCCAGAGATGTTTAGGATATTAGGCATTCAATTTTGTACTTATTTAAGTTATATGACCCATCTTAACTTTCAGAATAAACTTTTGGAAATTAACCCTTACGTTGCGTATATATATTTTACCCTTTTTAGCCCCTGTGGCGGAATTTACAGGCTCGCAGCTCGCAGCAGTAGTTTGAGCTTAGGCACTAACAAGCTCTGCTGGCGGAATTTCCAGGCGGCGATTCCGGTACCGTTTTTACGAAATATACCGCATCTACATGGCGAATACGGGCTATATACGGGCGTTGAATACAAATTCAAGTCGCGGTACCCGTACACAAATGGTTGCTTTATACCCGCATCTTTGAATTATTTTTTTACGATTTTTCTTTACTTTTCTATTACTTTGTAAAGATTGTCTTTAATTCGGGCCTTATAACATCATGAATTTGGAGCGCGCTACTGAAATTTTTATATGGACTTGAAGACCAGATGTTTGTCTTTACAATGATATAAAAAATATTAGAATGCGACCTATGGTTATAATTCTATTGTCATCTAAAGTTTGTCTTTATTTCCAGCTTCATGACATAAAAACTCCTGAGCGCGCATATTGCGAAATTTATATGTGCTTGTAGATAGTTTATTCCTCTTTACAATGACGTAAAAATTATTAGAATACGACTTATGGTTCAGAAAATATAACCAACCAAAGGAGAGTGACGCTACCCCGACAGTACCACGTGAATGGTCCCGACGCGCACCAAGTTACTGGCACTGCTTGGTCCCCCCGGGACTGTGCTAATTACAGTACCGTTACCTCCTCGAGACCTCCTCGAGACCTCCTCGAGGGTGCCAGAGCCGAGCGCACGTGGAACTAATGGGTACTAATGAGCACAGCATACACTAATCACCGCGGCGAACGCAATACATGTTGCGCGGTGTAAAGTTTGTCTTTATTTCCAGCTTTATAAAATCGTAAATTATTTCGCGCGCATGCGAAACATGTATGTACTTGAAGACAATTTATTCCTCTTTACAATGATATAAAAATTATTGGAATACGTCAAATGGTTCGCAATATATGAAGAGCGTAAGGAAGGCACCCCCAGTACTTAGAAAATTCATTTTTGAAAAACTAACTTTTTGCGACATCTGGCGCATCATTTGCCGCATGTTTATTTTTCGCTGCGCATATACATATGATACATGGAATTGAAGACAATTTATTGCTCTTTACGATGATGTAAAAAGAAAAAAAATGCGCAACTTCGTTCGGAAGCTATAGCGGGCCAAATGAAGGTACCCTCGGTACTTTGAGGCAACTTTTTTACTATCGCGCATATCGGGGCACGTGCCGCAACTTTAGTTTTTCGTGCGCATGTATAAATTTTATATTGAAACAAAGCCGAATCTTTCCTCTTTACCCCATGTAAGTTTTATGAAAATCGGCCACCCGGTTCAGCATTTATGGGTGTTTTTTATGATGCGGTTCTGGCTGAACTTCCAATGAAAGCTCGCATTCACTTTCTCTGTCTCTTTGATAAAATAAAAAATATTTTATTTGCAATGACATGTATTACAATGAAATTACAATGCATTTACGTACAAATATACACAATATTTACCTGCGGTTGTGCGCAGAACAGCTTTAGGGACCTAACAAGGTATGTATATAATGTGTATATACTGGTTGTCCACACTTCGGCTCTCTTTACTTTCAATTTTCTTCTTCTTCATTCCCTTCTTCATTTCTTTCTTTTTCCGTGGCAGTGATGTAAGCCCTGGAATAGTCAGTGGCGGTGTGGTACAGTTTGAAGCATGGTGCGGCGCACAGAGAAACATTACAATCTGTACATTCATAAGAAGACTCTCTGCCTACTCGTTTTTTCTTCCTTGCTGGCCCATTGCCTTCTTCAATCTGTTTTGCGAGGACGGCGCGTTTTGCCTTAGAGCATACCACACACATCCTTGTGACGTTTTTCTTCCTTCCGACAGGCTCAATCTTCGTCGGAAAGTGACGTCCATGAAGACGAGTGACACTCTCGTCGCTCGTGCTCGGCCGACCACGGGGACGTCTGCAAAGTGATGGAACTTGTTCCTTGTCCGCAAATGTTACTATATGTTGCGCCAAAGCCTTCCTGTATTCCCGACTTGTTTTTAGAGGTTTATCTTTGCTGTATTCTTTATAAACGATGTAAGAGTTCAACATAGCAACGTTGAGAACGTGAAACCAAACCCGTTTCCACCACTTCAGGGTCTTCACTCGGAACGGCGTGTACGACAACATCTGGTCGGCCCGATCAACACCTCCCATGTACTTGTTGTACGTTGTTACAATGCGCGGCTTGAGAACTGGTTCCCCTGTTGCCCGGTTCTTCTTCCCTGTTTGTTCAAGTTGTGTATCTTCAACAGTAGACATGAGAAGCACTGATTTTCTATCTTCGTAGCGAAGAACGAGTAGGCCATGGTTGTGAGAAACTGTCATGTCCCCTTGCTTGGCTTTCTTTTTAGGTTTCTTGACTGAATCAGGAAGTCCCTTTCGATTGGCTCTCAACGTCCCCGTGGCACCTATTCCCCGCTCCCACAAATTTATGTACAGATTTGTGGACGAATAGTAGTTGTCCATAAAGATGTGATGCCCCTGTCCAACATAGTCGTTCACCAAGTCCATGACTACATCATAAGTTTTGCCACCTTCAGAAAGAAGAATTGAAGACAATGTTTTTCTCTTTACAATGATGTAAAAATTATAAAAATCGGACTTGCGGTTCACAAGTTATAAAGCCCGTAATGATGGTATATGCTAAGAGCGCCACTTATTCAAAGCCGAATATCACCTTCTGCGCGACACCTGGCGCATCAAAAGTTATTGCCGAAAATACACGTATTTTATATGGAATTGAAGACAATTCTTTTATCTATATACTGATAAAAAAATTATGAAAATATCCCAAGTAGTTTCTTAGAAATAGAGCGCCGAGGCATGTTGGGGTAAATGCGCCACATGTATCAAAATTCAAAAGTGCGAAAGTCGGCTATCTCTGTGCGACTGCTGTATTTTCAGTTATGTTAGCGCAATTGCGAATATATATATGGGAATAAAGGCCATTCTTTCCTCTTTATTTTGGTATAAAAAAAAATGAAAACAACCAATTGGTTCATATGATACGAAGTGCGAGAGAAAGGTAGCTTATCGCAATATCTTCCCGTAATTAGAAGCTATCTGCCCATGTGGCGAGATGCGAGACAGATAAGCATAGGCTATCTGCCCATGTGGCGGGATGCGAGACAGATAAGCCTGTACGGGCCTATCTCACCCCGGGGCAGTGCAGACACTTAGGTGCTAATTAGCCGCCGGGCAGTGTAGCCATCGGAGCGAAGCAGGACAAAATTGGCCTTTTGTAAAGCTAATTATCGATGCGTTACGGGTCAACAATGCACACGCAAATTGGTGTGAATTTTGCTGGACGTTCTGACCAGACACTGAAGAAAGTTTTATTCTCATTGCGGGCTGCGAGGCATAAATACAGCCATTCTCATGCAGCGAGTCGCGGAAACAATCGACTCGGGACCCGGTATGGCAGATAGCACAGTACATAGACAGCCGTGAATTATTCTAAGTAAGCAATCCGGGATCCGTATACAGACACCTCGGAATCGCTTATAGCCCGCCCGGATAATTCCGGGACCCGCATGTTAAGGGTTAAGATAATTATCAATAGATGGATGAGAAGAGTTGTCACACCAATGGGCAGAGTAGCAATTATCAAATCCTTATTGGTATCCAAACTTAACTATTTGTTGTTGTCACTTCCTGATCCATCAAGAGAGTTTCTCACTTCTTTAAATGACATTCTTTTTAAATTTTTGTGGAGTGGAAAGAGAGATAGAGTTAAGCGAACTAAAGTGTGTCAACCTGTTAAAGAGTGTGGTTTAGGTATGGTAGATATCTTCATGTACGTTAAGGCTCTCAAGGTGTGTTGGATTAGACAGCTTACAAGTGAAACTAGTCCAAAATGGAAGCAACTTTTTCAAGCAACATACCCAGTCATGAATAAACTTAATATATTTGGTGCATGTTATTTTGAGGAGAAACTATGTATTGTTGATAATCTTTTTTGGAAAAATTGCTTTTCCTCTTTTGTTGACTTTGACAAGAAAGTTAAACCAAATTCATTTGGTGAGTTTTTAACAGAGCCAATATTTTATAATCCATGTATTAAAGTCAATAATAAATCTGTTTTCATAAAACAGTGGTGGGAAAAAGGTGTTACTCAGGTTATTGACCTTGTTGATGACAAGAAAGAATTTTTGTCATTTGAAGAATTTCAAGAAACGTACCAACTTTCCACAAATTTCTTAGATTACTACGGTGTTGTGAAAAGTATTAAGCAATATTTTAAGTTTACTTCTGTAGATAGAGTTCAATCCGACACTGTCCTAGATTTTAGATGTTCACTACAAAAGCTTCATAGTCAGAAAACAGGAGCTAAGCATATATATTCTATGTTCATATTTTCGGATTTAAAGACAAAAGGTCAAATAAAATGGGAAGCACAGTTTGATAATTTAAATTGGAACAGTATTTATTTTAAAATGACCCAGGCAACTCAAGAAGTAAAATTACGTTGGTTCCAATACAGAGTCATACATAGAATTCTTACAACCAACACCTACCTATTTAAACTGAAATATACAGAAAATGATTTGTGTACATTTTGTCAAAATGAAAATGAAACAATTTCACACTTGTTTTGGGATTGTATCTTTATTCAATTATTTTGGAAGGACTTCTGCTCCTGGATAAAGAAATGTTCACATGTGTGTAATATGAATCTCAGCCTTGAATTGATACTGTTTGGTGTTAAGGAAAATATTGTAACAGACAAAATTGTTGACTTTATTCTCTTGTCGGCAAAGTTTTTCATCTATAAATGTAAATTTCAGAAGTGTAAACCGCACTTTAAAAGATTTGTAAAAGAAATGTCTGTCAGATATAGAATAGAAAAAGACATATCTTTCAGCAATTGTTCTGCTGATAAATTTTACCAGTCCTGGATGCTGTATCATATCCTATTTTCGTCAGAAGAGCAGCATCAGTAATGTGCATTAGTTGAATATTCATTATGAAGGCCATATGAATATATAATTCTTATATATTGTATTATACATTAAAGGGGATTGTTTAATTTGTATGTGAGTATGTGTGAGTGAGTGAGTGGTGTATGTTTGTCCAAAAAAAAACACTCTGATAAGAGACCTTATTGTACAAGTGACCTCCATTTCCCTGGAATGGAGGTCGATTTGATGTAACAGGGGTGGATGAATAAAATGTTAAAAAAAAAATAAATAAAATAAAATAAAATAAAATAAAAAAATAAAAAAATAAAAAACAAACGATTATAACAAAACATTTATGTCATGTTACTTAAAAAATTACCGTATCAACTTACCGTTACCAAATCTTACCAACGTGTTTTCCCATCATGGCATGTCGACCTGTTTCCACGATTGCTAGAAGGGGGTCGCCTTATACATGAGATACATGGTTTTTACCTGATTTTAGGGGTCTGAGAAAGGGGGTCGTCTTATACACAGGGTCGCCTTATACACAGTAATATACGGTATATAATTTTTAACAGAAACATTTGTGAAAAAAATGATTGAGAGTTGTCTCCCTTTCTCACCTTGGCAGGATCCAGTTTTTCTTTTTCAACAGTGTTAGAATCCTTCACCATGTGAAGGAAGTCGTAGCCAAATCGGTCACCATAGAAACTCTGAAACAAGATCAACAATTGCAATGAGAATATGTATCAACATACTGTTAGTTAAAGAGTTACATATCACCGTAAAGTTCAAATTCACTTAAAATCGTTAATGATATTGACCAATCTGTGTCAATCTAGGTCTAAGTCTCATTCTTTCATGTGATTAAATCGTAATTTCATATCCACTCACTTTCAAAGATATTTTAACCTTCAAATATCAAAATATGTATGTCAAAACACTTTGAAATCAGTCATTTATGTCTATAAGTAGTTTGTTGTTTCATGTTGAAATGAATATTTCTTCTTCTAAACAGAAAGCAAAATGGCATGTTTTTACCTCCAGCCTATGCGAGATCTCGGACAGTTTAGTGATGGACTGTTCCTTGTACACAAACTCCTCTCCATCCAGATCTCCAAACAGAGAGCCGTAGAACCCCACGCGGAAATACGTACCAAACACTCGCTTCCCCTCCTGGCGAGAGATAAGGAGAGAGAGTTCACAAGTTAATAGTCAGGGTGATGTAGCTTTTGTGTGTTGGCATAAAACAGTCACATAGAAGAGCATGTTGAGCTTCTTATGTTATGAATTTTATTAAGTCGTGAAAACTGCATTCACAAGACTTTTTGTCAATTCAATTCGAGAAAAAGACTCTTGAATATAGCTAAGTTATAATGAGAGTTCAATAAAACAATAATATTGTGATCATCAAGTCAGTGGATAGTGATGTGTCAATAGTAACACGGACCTGTCTGATGACGTTGTTGAAGGACTCCTGTAGTTTCTGGTGTATGTGAGCCAGTTTCTTGTAGTCACGTCCTGCCTCGTGGATCGGGATCAGGATCTTGTACACCTCGTTCACAGCCTCAAACATACCAGCCTGGGAGACGAGATTGATTAGATCAACTTATCTTAGAGGAAAATAATGCAGAACGATGCAAGTAAGTATACATCTTGTCATACGATGTGTCCTTTTCCATGCTCATATTTGTGACAGGTGTTTATTTCCAACTTTTCGATGAGATGAGTTCTAGTTTGAGATGATCATTTAATTAATAAAAGATTGCTTTTCAAATGCTTTTCATCACCAAAATAAAACGATGAAAAAAGGTTACAAGTGAAGAAAATGTTAGAGATTATCCAGCTCTCTTAGCACTAAAATAGTGATAAAATTAAATTCATTATACTTACACAGAGTAAACAAGTGCCACATTAAAGCAACGCAGATTCAACTGTCTTATGCAAAAAAAATTAAAAAATGCGATCCATGTTTATCAAAGTATTTGTCTCATATTTGACTCCCAGGACCCACCATAGTAAAAGAGCTTGCAGTCTGTTCGAGGAGTCCAACAAGTCCGTTCTCTGTGAAGTACTTGCCAGTACAGATCCCCTCCTCATCCGGAGACACCACGTCGTCCGAGATAGCACTCTCCTCCAGTACGTTCTGTGTGATTTTCTGAAAATAGGGTCATAATCTTATAATCACTACAGTATATTTTGACTCTGAAATGTAATTGATTTCATGAGAGAAATAGTTACATTGTTGTGTCACTCAAAATCATCAATAAAACTCCACTCTTAAATTGAGTTAATTTGTCTTGATATCTTTATAACAATACATTAAAAAATGCGGTGTATAGTCTTTCAAAAATTTCTTTCAGTGAGTTACAATTTGAAAAGTACATAATAGAAGTTACATTCTAATATTTATGATATAATTATTTGTATCAAACGCTTATTCAAAATGAAGAAAATGTCAATACTAATACATTTGTCTTCTGCAAAATGTTCAAATAACAACATCCCTGAGAAAATAAATTAAGAAAGACAGATACAAATTATCCTTATTGTTAGTAACGTTTCCCTGCGAACTCTCTCACCTGGAAGGCGACACACCCGACAGGTAGATATGGCTTGTCCTCCAGCATGTTGAGATACTCGGCCACGAGTCCGGCGGCGTGAACCAGACACTGGGACGCCTCCGCGTGGTTTCCACGCTGCAAGAAAATATAGTGCAATATAGCGGTAAGGACAGTATTGCTGCCTGTTTTAGTCATTGACGTAATAATTCAAAGCATAGAGTTTACAGTTTCAGTAAATGATATTCCAAGTCAGTACATATCTTTACAGCAGATAAGATGGGTGGACCCCTGGTCGGATTCGAACCCAGATGTTGACCCAAAGCTGTCAATAACTGCACTCTCCAGCCCTTAAATCAACTTTGCTACGTTTCAATGTAAGATTTCATACTAACCTCGCTGTGTTTGCCGGCCATATTCTGCAGCCATGTGAGGCGGAGGTCGGGCGAGGTCTGGTAACCCTTGGCGATGCGGTACATGAGGTCGAGCAGCATCTCGGGGTCGTTCTGGTACTCCTTCATCTTGACGGTGTCCGACAGGATCATGTGCAGGTTGAACACGAGGTCTCGCACCTGGAACATAGATTCAAATACAACCATTGTCGGAGAACTTTTACTGATATCTAAATCTGATGCTCATTTCTCTGCACATAGCCATAACGAGCCAAAGAAATAGCCACAGTGTGGATGATGGAAATACAATCTGCTCATTTAGGTACAAATGTGGTCCTGTGCATAGCTCAGTTGACCACTATCAGCTAAGTTCTGCAGCAATGGGAGAGGTTGGCTGTATGGTTGGGTCACCTGCTACATTGCTGGATAATCTGAGAGTGAAGGGTGACTCCCTGCCCCACACTTGACAAGAATTGAGAGATGTAAAGTGTCACTTTATTCAAATGTACTTTAATTCACCCAGTAGTAAGTGGGTATGTTGTGTCAGCACTCTGAGTCCATAATGTAGCAAATTGAGTGCTATATAAATGCCATCCATTATTAATATTAATACAAATCAAGTCAAAATCCTTCATTCTCACCTGTTCAGGGAAGGATGTTTCCTGCAGCTCATGATCAAACTCAGCATATGTGAGGATAGTCTTGAGAGACTTGCGGAGGTATTCCTCGTTAAAGTTCTGATTCTGACCAACCAGTGAGGAGAGGGACATCGTTACCTGCATCTTCACTCGGGCAAAGTTCTGCAGAGGGAGTGAAATTTGGAAATCATTTTAAAAGAGAAGACTTACAGGTACTTTTTATATTGTATGCACAGAAATAATCATTAGTATGAACATTAGAATCATAATAAAGACTGATAAAAATCAAAGAAGAGAAAACAAGATACTTTGCTCAATATGATTAAAACATAAAAATTATCCAACATTTCATTATTTGACATACCGCTTTGACGTAAACACATTAGATAAACAGAATAAAGAATAAATTGATCGAGATGAGTTAAGCAAGACTAGATACAAGGAGAAAGTTCATGTACTGACATTGCCAAGCTCGAAGTTGTGTCTCATGAGCAGGTAGAGGGAGGCGGAGGCCTGGGAGCGTGTGTTGCCGATACTGGAGCTGCAGTGACGCAGCAGACGCAGGCATAGGTCTGCACATTGCTCCGTTTCTTCTTCAAACAGGAGGTCCAGGAACTGGGAAAATTAACAAATGAACAGTAACATAAATATGTAAAGGACGATTGATGGAAGTAAGTTTTAAAACTTGTATAACCATTTTGGGACAAAAATCCTGAGAAAATTTAGTGGCTAAAACCTTTATTTATTTCATTTTCAAACGCAGAAGCTGGAGAAGCCATGCAAAATCTTGATCTCACTACACTACATTATCTCTTGGTGTCGTGACCATTCAGACACTTCCAGGAGATGGGACTACTTTTTATTAAGTGATGGCATTTAATGCTCATTATACTTTTCCTCTATAAGGGTGGTATTTGTGGTAAACACGTTCCAACTTAAGAATCATCCCACTTAGTCTTTCAAGGGTTAAATGCAATCATATAGATGATGGATTTGCGAGGTTACCTTGGTGACAAGGGCCCTCTGCGTGGAGAAGAGGTTCTGGAGGACCAGCATGCTCTGGTTGAGAGAGAACATGTGCAGCAACACTCGGAGCGCACTGCTCAGTAGCGGCTGCATCAGGTCAGATGTCTGGGCAATCTGGAACATCAACAACACGGCAGTGTAACAAGGGATCCTTCAGGTATGGCAAGTAATCAGAAAATGACATCTAGGAAAATTTCCTCATTGCTCTAATTTCTAGTTTCAAATTTGTAATCATGTGAATATGCAGACAGACATTTATGCTATCTTTTATGATGAAAGAAAAAAATAAAACAAATTTGTCTCCCCTCCACAATCTCTGCAAATCTGAACACTTGAGCTATAATTTAAATTAGTGTCAAAGCATTATTGGAAGTCAATAAAAGAATAGTTAATAAACAGATTAGTCCCAGTATTGGCCATATATAGGGTTAATCAAACAGATGAACTAATTCAAGGTAGGGATGGAGATAAATGTTAAAAGTGTAATCAGACCTGTACAATGAGCTCCAGTGTGTCGAGAGCGATCATGCTGACCTCAGCGGCCATACTCCCCTCCACATGGGCATCAGACTCAACGTCTCTCGGCTTTATACTGTAATAATTATCACACAAATCAGTCTACATTCTGAAAATAAGTAGCCTACTGGCATCACCACTTATTAGTTTATGTTGAAAAAAACATTTTACATGTCATCCTTGCCATATTGTCATCACACACAGTTAATTTTTATGTCTTAACTTTTGCAAATGAATAGACATACACAGGCACAATCCTTCATCTTTAAACTGTTTCTTGTTGAAGCCAGCTACACTACCCGATGAACACTATCCCCATCTCACCGGAGATTAAGGAACATTCTGCCCACCTGTCCTGTATCTCGAGCGAGTGTCTCCACTGCACCTGGTCCTTCCTCCATCTCAGTCTCATCGAGCCTCCTTCTGGTGCCAGCACTGGCGGTGTGCGGTCTCCTGCAGCATGCCATAGTTCGGAGATTAATGTATGGTGTTGAGAAATCAGCGCCATATAATAAACCAAATTTTAGCTCAAATTAGATTGATAGACAAATGTGTTGATTACAATGTTAAACAGAGTGCTGAATAACAAAGTTATATCACAGTCACAAAAAGAAATGAGTATTTTGAAAGGCATTGTTAGAATGATTCAAACACATTCAACAATCATTTATATCATAGTATCTTTTTGCACTGCAATTCTTTGCCCTACCATATAGTAGAATGAAATCTAATCTCAATATAATTCAGACCTTGCATGAAATTCAGCACTATTTCAGTAACATTCTATTAATTTTCATATCCAACTCTCCATCAAAGAATCATTAAATGTTTTACCTCAGGTAGGTGTACATGCTTCTCTCTGCAGTCCCTACCTGACAAACTACCTGATGTTCCCCGGCGTCTCATCATCATTTCCGTGCGAGCGTTCCCCGTCCCCAAGATGGCCTCCTCCAGACGTGACTTCATGTCCGTTGAACGCTTCAGTGTTTGCTGTGAGTACTGCGCCAGTAGTTTCTTGCCCTGCCATACACACAGGCACAATCCTAAACCTGCTCTCTTCTCTTTGTCTTATTGAGGTGTACATTCAGTGTCCAATCTAGCTTAGAATTTCAAATAGCCCCTTATCAAAAATCAAATGTGGATTTTCACGCATTTTATCACTACCTTTGAAAACAATACTATTCAGTATTGCTCTTCTATTTTTCAAAATCCCTCCCTGAATTGTGGTGCTAGATTGCTCACTGTACACTGTCTTTTCTACGCTTCATAAATAATTACTCATACTAACACCATAATTAAAACACTCGACTCGGACGATTAAAAACGACAAAAAGAATCCAAATATAAAGCTGCTGCCTCTTTCCCTATACTCTATATTTTAAGTCATAACATTGTCACACATCAGTCACTTACATATATTCACACTCATTCATTCTTCAGTCCTATACATCCACATTGCACACCAGTCTTTTTTGGCAAATTGACATTTATTTTTGTACAAAAATACACAAAAATAGATCATAAGTTATCTGCTTGGTAATAACATCAGAATTTGTTCCTATTTAGAACCTGTCAAAGATAACTCAATGTTCACTTTCTAGTTTGATAGGATAGTGTTTTAAAACAAAGTCTGCAATACCTTCTGTGTCAGCTGGATTTTGACTTGATGCATCATAACTCTTCATCTTGAAGATACGGTACATGGCAGACATAGACTATTTGGGATTTGTGTATGGTTATCTTTGAAATGTCACATTTACTGGCAATCTAAACATGTCTAAAAAAAAATAATAAAGTAAATACGAAATAATAATTTCTGAGTTCAAAGTTACAAATAATAATTTCTGAGTTCAAAGTTACAAATAATCATTTTTGAGATCGAAGTTATAGTTAATGATTTGGAGATTAAAATTACAAATAATTATTCAAAGTTAATGATAAAAATATCCTAAATTTTGTATGTCAAACCATAAATTTGTTTTACAGTCAACTTGTTATTCGCCTCACAAATATGGAATTATCTTGGACCAAGCTGATCAACATTGATTGACCTTATGAGCCTTACATCGGCCTAAGAGATTAGTGAATGTGGGTGTGGCAGGTTACTGACAACGGACGGACTGACGTGAGTTGGACATGACATGCCCATGCTGAGGGCTAGCTCCCTATAGAGTGGAGGCGTCGCCCCCAATGCAAACAATGCAGTCTCTGGTTAGCCCTTGCTCAGCGGGCATACATGGGTAGATATGGTACCATGCTTGTCAGTGCCGCTAGGATACTTCCAACAAATTAATGAAACAAATTTAATTTCTATATTCTACAAAAACTGAGATTGAATATCTCAACCACTCAGTAACAAACAGTTAATAATAAATAACTGAGTCTGTCGATGACTATTAATCAACTTCCACAAATACAACTACAATACCAACCCATACCAATCATCAAGCGGACCCAGGCAATTCCGTATCACTTTCAGGTTCACTGACCAATACTTCACGTTTTAAGATAACCCGATTTAAGGATTAGGAGACATCACAATACATATCCACAACCACTATCTAATGATAGACAGAAGTAATGAGTTGCCATGGTTACGGACCTGTAGCTGTCCCGTTGGATCGTCCCGAGAGAAGCTTCGATTAAGCAGGGTGCCAGTGCCCCGAATAAAGTCCTGCGACTTTCTCTGAATGCCTTCCCAAAGTTGTTCATGGAGGGACTGAGATTTGGGCAGTGTGTGGCTTTTTGGTCGTTGAGAGGAGTTTGGGGGGCTATCTCCGCCACCGTTACTGCTGCCACCCCAGTCTTCCAGGGTTTCCTCCGACGCAGACAAGAGGCGAGACATTTGTCGTAATTGGGACGCAATGTCAAAGGTGATGAGAGCCCATTTTGCCTACAATACAACACTGTTCTGTGAGCAAGGTAGAACGGACAGAGGGACGGAAGCGGTTCATCCGGCGGGCGGGGAGGGACAAGCAGCTGCAGCTCGTGTTCATTCTCCAGTGTGACCGGTTTCCTACACCTACTTGCAGTAGCTTTCCTGCACTGGGCAGCTCCACATGTGGTGGCTATTTACTGACATGTGACGTCACAAGCTGAATGCTTTAGCCAAATCTAGTCAGTTACTATAAAAGGTCTATCCATACCGAGGACAAAACAAAAAGTATTCAGTAGTTTTCAGAATAAAATCCAATTTTGTTTATCTTGCATTGATCAATCACTCGTCCACGAGCACTGATTGACATTTTTTCAAATAATTTCTGCTTGTTAACGGTGCTGATGTCTGCATTGAAATGTCGCATGTACTACAATAAAGAGGTTGACTGTCCATACAAACTTGTTCATCATCATTACATCACCTTCTAAAATGCTTATCATTAAAAGTTCTGGGCAACAACATAATTGCCATTCACACATTTCAAAATAATACCATAATAGCAACACTATTTCTGTTATGTTCACTCAACTGCTGCTGCGAGTCAATTGCTAATCATTATCTTAATCACTTTAACCATACTTAAATCCAAATGAAGGAAAATATAAAGATGTTGATAATATAAAAGGGGACAACGGGGATTTTTTTCAGCATGAAGTTAATTTCTTTCTGATATATTCTTCTCCAATTCAAATAATTCCTCATCTTGAAGTCAGTGGTCGGCTGCCCAGTGCAGGAAAGCCCCATCTCATGCTACATGCATCCTCCTCAATGAAGATTCGTTAAGCTCTTGCGGTGATGTCAAGCGGATGGATCTCCTCGCGACTAAAGAGTTATTTCATGGCAGGTCCTGGGAGCTTCCTTGAATGTTTTGTTGGTGCAAAATGGTAAATTATTAATTGCTTATCATGCAAAGTATTAACTAAAGAGTTCCAAACAAAATCAAACTGGAGAAATGCAAGCAGGTAAACTAGAAAGAAATAATTAAACCAAACAAAAACAGAACTTTAACTGTTATTTTTAGTATGTTAGTGTGTGATTTGAAAACAAATATAAAAAACAAACCCAAAACAATACAGATTTGGCAAAATATTGTTGAGTATGCAAAAAGTAGAACTACTGGTATATGCTTAAATATTGACGATATACAGCAAGGAAAGTAAATACATACAAGCCAAACCAAAAGAACATATGGTATTAACTGGACACCGCCACCACAGCATATAAACTTCTTTTTGTAACTCATATTTCACAAAGGGTGGTTACAAAATAATTAACTAAATACTTTGAAATTAATCTAAAAAAATATTTAATTTAGAATTTTTTTTAAAATATAAAAGGAAAAATTAAAAGAATCTTTAGATATTAACTGATTCTTTAACTGTTATATGCTTGTGATAGGAGAAATAAATGCTTATGTAATTGGATAAAAAAATATAGCAACATCTTTCAAATTAAATATAATATTTGGATATGATGTTTAAAATGTTTTAATCTAAAAAGTGAGGAACTATAATTAAGTGTTAGTAATCTACTTGCACACCGTGCCCAGGAAGAAGTATACAGGTGATTGATGGCGATGGATGATGATGTCAAAGGTCGGGGAGTAACAGGTGATATCATTGGATAATTCGCATGTCACACCCAATGTCAACGCCCACTTTTCGTGAAGAGATCAATCTCATCACGATCCAACAGGCCAGGCAGGTCAAAGGTCATAGCAACTCATCTACTGTCGTTACATGCAGTACCTAGCTGTTTAGATGTTTAACTGGGCCACAAGCAACTGCTAAGGTTTAATATGGGAAGACTACCAAACTCAAGCCACAGCAATCTTGTAGACTCGAACTACATTACCAAATAATCTATCTGACAAAGATTTAAAAACACTTTTGTTTGTCTTAAATCAAAGCTGTCCTATGTCTTTCTCTCAAGTTTGACTAAATCTGGTAGACTTATTTGGCACTATGGATTCTTCATTTCCGTGACATAACCCACCTTTATCAAAATGCAACACAGCCTTCTAATGTGTTGTCAACAACGTTGTGTTATTTTGGTTACTAGCTGTATCAGAAATTTACCAGCAAATTGGCTGGCAGACAGACAGCTATAAAACTGTTTCAAAGCTTAAGGATTCAAGCAAGTTTCATAACGTTGATCTGTCACATCAAAAGATCCTTTTAAGGATACAATGTCATGTTCATTCAAATGTAGTTGGCAATATACAGCTGAGAACCTGACTGTACGTTAATAATTCTCTTCAAGTACACACATTCATACTATTGTAGTTACATTCATTCTGATCTCATCATTTCATGTAATCTCTACGTGACAATAAACCTTGCATTACAAATTCAACGAACCAGAAATACCTTCAATCAAAAAACGTACACAGGGTTGAAACAAGTGTTAATTAATGCATGGAACATGATGCAATGCAGTTAGATCGACTTAAACACGAACAAATACCAGTTAATAACATAGAGGGGAACACCACAAGGGAGCTAACTCTGGCAGATCTATCAGTATTCAATGGACCATGAGCTCTGGAAAGTGCTCTATGGTTCAGAGAAAAGACTAGTATCTCAGAATACTTATATATTGAATATAATGATGAAAAGGTAGATAACTGTTAAAGAATCTAACGCAAAGCAACTTATTGTCTACATTAACAAACTATTTCTCTATTTGGCGAAAACTTATTCTCAAATGGCAGTGAAGAAGCAGTTTACATGTGCACATTTTAACTACTTCTAGTTAAGATTCAAGAAATGCATATTGAAACAAAAGCTGACAGAAGGAAGTAAAATTGAAATGAAATCTATAACATTACAATACTGTCTTCCAAGATGATTTTCAAATTTGATCCATGTTTCCTAACTCCTTGGAGGTCCACATTAGAAACTTAAATTAATTAGTAGGATTTGAAATGCTCAACAGCCTTCAGAAGTTTAAAAGCACTGTCAACTTGACTAGGGGACAATAAGCAGCTTTGCGTCTACTTGATAGTGCACTCGTGTTTATAATGTAAACTTTGATTACAGCTGTACAACAAACTAACAGAGCTTCACTGCAAATCTGCACTAGCTCTACCCATGCCTCAATACTCCCTCTCGTTAAACCATAAATGGCCATATAGCATTCCAACATATGAATTTCAATAAAATATTAATTTCAATAAAATAAATATGTCATATACACATTCAATGTTTCATTACTTTAATTCATGGATTTAATAAGGATGAATTTCTAGCTAAATGACTATCATCATATAAAGAGAGAAAAACAATTCATAATCAATCATACAAAATATCCCCAGGTTTTACTCCTTTTTCCCCATACTAATGTGATTATTTTTCAGTTTTGATATTGAAGATATGAATTGAAGATAAACAAATTATGCATAACCCTTCCCTTTGCTGCACTGAAGAAAATTTACATCCCACTCCCTGCAAATACCACAAACATTACAAATGGCAAACCCTCAATTCCTTACAAATTCAACATACTTTAGAAGATCGCAAACTGCTTCCCTCCATTCCCTGCAAATTCAAGATAGTATACTGCACCCCTCCCTTCCCTGTAATACCACACTGTATAGAGCAGGTGCCCCATGTGATATGGAGAGGAGTGTGATATAGACAGACAGACAGACAGACAGATAGGGTACCTTGTACTCGAAGTTGGACACACAGAAGTAGATGACGTTGAGGAGCTGGTTCAGCTTAGCCATGGGCAGGTCCGTCCACCAGTGTTTAAGGAGGTTGTGGTCTGCGTTCTTCAGCACCCACATGAAGCAGATCAGCAGGTTGCGTGTTGTGTCTGCACTCAGGGAACACTTCCGCGCCTGCAAATAATCAGGTGAAACTGATCATCGATGTATTGTACCAGATATAATCAAGGTTATCAACAACTAATTTGTGTGGCCACTCATTAAGTATACATTTATACATTTTTTTAGACAGTGAGTGTGAACTAAAACTGTTTAATCTTGAATTTACTATTAAAAAGAAATCATTAAACTAACACTTTATGAAAATCAATAAACATGTATAAGTAATCAATAAAATGAAATGAAATGAAATTCCAGCTACGTTGGAGTGTAGAGATAATGATAATGGCCTAGATTAGTCTGACATCCCTTAATCAATAGGTAATCTATTGGGAAATAGCACAATTAAAATGTTCGGGCAATATTTAAAATATAATTGTAAGCATACTCATCATGAACTCAGGAATAGCGTACCTTGGCAGTGGTCTCATTGGGATCATAAGGCGCCTCCCCCTTGGAGTAGAAGGAGGACCCAGCAATGGCCATGGCTAGACTCTGGCTGATTCTGTCTCCCTCTTCATCCAGATTATTGAAGTCGCGCATCCGTCCCTCAGCATTCGGGTCATACAACTGAGGTATCGCCTCTATCACAATGCCAACAATTGGCAGGTAGAGTGCCGCGAGGCGTCCTTTGATCTCCGGGTCCGTGTAGCGCACATCGAGGTCGTGGTTAAACAGAAGGTTTCGCAGAACGTTCACCGCCCTCAGGTGGATGGAGGGGTTACTGGAGAAACAACCATCAACATTGTTTTGTTGAGAAGTGACTGTTGAAATCTCAAATATTATCTTATTCAATTAAAAATTTGTTCAAAGGACGAGTGTATTTCAGAGTTGTCATTTAGTAGTTATTTCAAACCACATGGACTATGCCTAAACTCAGAATTAAACAGCCAGTAGACATTCGCATCAAGTAAACTCAGTCACATCTACATTCACCCAATAACTAAATCCATCCACATTCCTTATACATATACACACAAAAACACATTCAAACACAATTAACACATCTCCAGTATGTATTGTGCCTTTGATAAATAACCCAACACATCCAATACATGCTATCAATGCTACTCACAAAGAATCAAACGCTGCGGAGAGGTCGGACAAGACGAGCCCGACGAGGAAGTGCTGTTGCCTGAACTCCGGTGTCAGCTCATAGTAGACTCCCTTGTCTGTCAGTGTGCTGGTCGAGGTGTTCGACGAGAAGGAGTGATGGGAGATAGCCGACCCCGAGCTGGGGGTAGGGCTAGTTGGGCCTGAGGGGGTCAGGGGGGTCCCGAATGGTAGGTTGAGAGGAAAGTAGTGCTCGTGAGCACAGATGATCCGCAGGAAGTCGAGTCGCAGGAGGATCAAGCCTGTTGAGTCAGACAGTTGTGCCATCTTGGCGGCGATCTGAGGGTCAGATAAGAGAGTTCCTCATTAAACAAAAGGAGAAAAACTTAAGTGATGTTGATTTTATCTCAAGTTACAGTCTATCTCCTGTAAAATTTGTGATGTCATTACTCAAAAGATCATTTAGCTCCTATGATGATTTGCAACACTGATTTGCAAATCATTTAGATAACTAAAATACCATATATCATGATCATAATTTAAGATAAAAAAAAAACATTTAAAAGAATCAACATTTTGTATTGTTGGTATTATTTCACAGAATCTATAGTTGATTCGTTAACTGCAGGAAATGAATGAGTAATATTACCCATACGGGTGAGAAGACACAGGTGATTATTTTTGTGATATTTGCACATGTGCTTTCAAGTGATTCTCAACGTTGATTGGTCGGTTACCCGGAGAAAGAATGACTATGACGTCTTAAAACAATGGTCTGACGCGACGAATTATCTTATGACGTCATAATGTTACTGTGGCGACGGGTCCCTCACAGCCGCCGCCCAACATGAAAATGTAATAACCAAGTGTAATTTGGTCAATTTAATTGCATAATAGGTAATATATAGTATAACCAACTCGGTACGAGTGATTAGGGGAAATATCCACTCGTCTAAATAATGTTCAGAGCCACTCGCTAAAGCTCGTGGCTGAACATTATTTAGACTCATGGATATTTCCCGTAATCACTCGTACCTCGTTGGTTATTCTCTAAATTTATCAACTGGATAATTTCAGGTAGACAGTCTGTTATGACTCACGGTTCTGCAGTAAGTGTTGATGTAGCCGAACACGACGCCACGGTCTATGAGACAGATGAGATCGTGAAGGAAGAAGGCCAGGCTAATGTTCAGACTCTTTATCAAGGGTGGATCCTGTCGCGAAGAGAAAATATTTTGATGTAATCTGCTATTATCTATAAATGGTCATTCCGTATTGGCTTATCTTTATAATCAACTTTTATTGCAGGTTTCTTATTATTGTGAAACCATCCTGGATATATTTTATGTTACAGTTACAGTGTTTCAAAGATCCATTGTTTTCAATATAGAAATTGGTATCACTTGTGGAACACAAAACAACAAACCATAAGGATACAAAATGCAAACTAAGTTATAAATCAAATCTGCATCTTTTCTGGATAACTTATTTATGAAATGCAGTTTCAGTTTATTTAGCAATGCAAACAAGAGAGTACAGATTTCACTTCTATGAACCACAGATTTTAAAACTCAGTAAAGTCTAAACATTTATGATGATAAGGCCTCCAGTACTCACTCGAATGAACCTGTCCACAATATCCCTGATGAGTGCGTTGACGAGGGAGGTGATGTCGTCTATGAAGTGGTCGGGGAATCTCATCTGACGAGGAGCGGAGAGCTTCTCTACCTCGGACAGGTGTTCCGCCATACTCTTCACCTGCAAACACAGCATCAAAACACTCTCTTTACCATTGATGGGTGACATATCAAGTATCTCAACTAACTATTGACACAAGCAGAAACACTGTTGTGGACTTCAGTAGAAAGTTGGTTAATATTAATTTGAATATTTGGGATGTATGAATAATTTTTAAAACAAGTTATTCACTAGTTTATTACAACCAGGTCTATATTCAGGAGGACTGTTAACAAATTGTTTATGCAGTTAAATTGTCTACATTATAACCCATGATTAATTCCCTTTGTTATTCCAGTCAGTATTCCTGTTAAATGGCAATTTAATTAATAGGCAGCTAAAGTGCTAAAGTAACTTACAATGAGTTCAAAGAAGAACCATGAGTTAGCGAGCCCGATCTCCCGTGTAGACCCACTAGACACCACCCACTGCAAGGCCAGCTCCTCGTGTACGAGCTGCAAACAATTGTACACAGTCATATCATTGTGAGTTCATATTCACAGGCTACCACACTAAATACTTATCAATTTTTACACTAATGTTACTCTTATCAAACATGCTTTTAAGTAATTATTGTAACTAGAGTATATAATCATGTGACTTACTCAACATCTGAATCATTCACAAAATATAATAAAAGAAGCATTCATAAAATCATAGTGGCAGTAGATGAAGTCTTATAATTGTATCAAGTAACATATAGAAAATCCTCAACATGAAATAAATTAGAATCACGGCTATAATCACAAGAGAGTAACTCAAAACTCATTGACTAATGTTTACCTTCTTCCCTCTCATCTTAGAGAAGCCCTGTCCTCCAATGTCATCACCCTTCATACTCCCAGATCGGTCCAACCGCCCCACTGAACAAGGAAAGAAAAACAAATAAATCTTGATCGATCACACATAGTTATAACATAATTTAGGGATAAATACATTTATATTCTGTCACAAGGTTAATATGACTCCTAAATGTTAATCTGGTTTAAGATTAATCTGACTCTTAAATGTTAATCTGGCTTCTAAAGGTTAATCAGAGTCCTAAAGGTTAATTTGTCTCCTGAAGCTTTATCAGACTCTTAAAGGTTCATCAGACTCCTAAATGTTAACCGGACCCTTAAAGGTTAATCAGACTTCTGAAGGTTAATCTGAAAACGGACCTCTAAAGGTTAATCTGACTCCTGATTAACAGGACTCACCATTGAAGTTAAGGACCTCAGCATCAGGAGATGTTGGAGTCTGTCCTGCGAGATCTGGGTTGCTGGTGCTGCGCATGTAGGACTGTTTGGTGATGGGGAGCGAGGAGGGGCGTCCCAGTGTGTTGTAGCCACCCCCTGAGTGCATAGTCGGGCTGCCTAACGGTGACGCTGCAATAGTAACAGACCGTGAAGTACATTATTCAATGTTATTTAATCCTTAAGACAAATTTTCATGGCATAATTTGAAATTGTTTAAAATGGAGTTGTAGATCTCCACAGAAGCTTTAGTAAATTTTGCCATTGTATATAGTGTCTACTTGTAATAATAGGAAAGATAAATGAGAAATAAATTTTAGCATTTGCAACGGTACAATAAACATCTTTCTTGACAAAAAAATAATGAAGAACTTGAAGAGCCACAAATTTCAAATACAAACTGGAAAAAATGAATGAATGGGAAGGTATAAAACAAGGATAATGATGAAACTTTGTTTTTTTTTGGTCAAAATGTCTTGACCGGCCACTTACTGGGAGACTGAGGACCAGGATGAGGCAGTTTACAGCAGTACTGTATGTAGGCCACCAGCACAGAGTTACGTCCATTCCCGTCGTTCTTGTCGTCCAACAGCTCCGCACACTGCTGCACTATTTGCGCTATAGCCTCGAACGAACTCTGACCTGTGTTCACTGGAGTAGGAATAATAAATTCAGTTCAGTGTTTTGCGAAATAATTTTGATGAAGACAACTTTACGTATGAAAGATACCATATATGATGCTTTATTGAATATCTATTAATTTCCATTTATGTTCCAGAGAATATGAACTATGCCAATTGATAATTTCAGCAAAAAGTAGAGAAAAAAGTGTTTAGGAATTTCACATCAGGTAAAATGTAAGCATAAAGTGTTGAGAAATAACTCACGAGGTGTTTATTAAAAGGTACAGTGATTTTTAATCTATCTCTTAGTCACTCACAGATATTTCCGGAGAGCACAGGTGGTCGGACCATGAGCATGATGAGTTTGTCAAGAATGAGGGGCAGGAAGTGGATGAGGTTCTCTCCCTTGGCTTTCACGACCTCCATGATACTCCGCTTGAGTTCGTTCTCGAAGTGCACCTCTGTCATCCGCGGGGGCACCTTCTGCTCCTGGGCGGTGTGGATCAGGTACAGGAAACGGTCGATGTGCTCGTCCTGGAGAAAGGATTGGTTTGTTACACTTACCTATCTTGTAAATTCGAACCAACCTGCAGAGGTTGCAGATTCTTTGAAGGGATCCTCCTTGGGGTACATATAGCATAAAAATCCTAATTTTTAACTTGATGACAGATTGTAACTTAATTTTTAAAAATAACAGTAAAAATAAGTTCAAAAAACACAAAATAAGTGTTTTCCGAACGTGTGTCCACCCTGTGTAGAGCCCCATCCCAGCGCAAACCAAGGGATGTAACTCTAATCTCACCACTTATCAATCTAACCATGTCAGACAGAATAAGGGGAGGTGGGTGGCCGTACCCCAAGGAGGATCCCTTCAAAGAATCTGCAACCTCTGCAGGTTGGTTCGATTCTATTTCAGAAGGGATCCTCCTTGGGGTACATATAGCATAAGGCAGACTCCCAAAGAAGACTTAGGATGTGGATTCTGTCTGTATACTAAATACCCCTTAAAAGTGCTCTACTCAATCCAAGAAAGGTGTCACACTTACCAGATCACGTGACCTCCCGCGCCGAGGGCTGAGGATGGGTGATCCCTTGGGGACTAACCAATCGGCTAACCAGCCTGATTACCGTTATTTGAGCCAAATCCCCCCCCTCTTTTTTTTTACAAAAGACTATTGGGGAGCAATAGGAGTAAGTATTTCCCGCTAGGCAGTGCCACCGGGACACCTGCTGCGGAGGATATAAATGCCCAAAACAGTGTAACTGGTTAGGATGAACAATTAAGGTTAGTTTATTAGTCTTCTTAGAAAACTGAACTGAACCAAACTGAACAATAACTCGAAAGCTCAATCAGCTAGAGAGTGTCAACTCTGCCCACCTGAGAGAACCGACTGACCAAACCGAGCGCGCTCTCTAGAGTGCCTGTCTAGTTGGTAGTGTCGAATGAACGTGCTCGGCCGGCTCCAGATAGCGGCGGAGCAGATCTCTTCGATGGGCAGAGCCGCAGCGAACGCCTTAGATGTCGCAACCGCTCTAACCGAGTGAGCTTTCAACTGACCTGGGGCCTCTAAGCCCTTGTGAACGTAGCCCATGACAATGGCAGACACTATTCACCTGGATATTGACTGCTTTGACGCCGGCAAACCAGGCTTGCTACCTCCGTAACAACAGAACAGTTGCTGATTCTTACGGATAGCCCTGGTACGTCTGATATAAGTCTTAAGAACCTTGCGTACATCCAAAATGTGTGCATGGTTTCCAGTGGACCCCGAAGAGGCCGGCTGCATAAGAGTCGGCAGTTCGATAGGAGCCGTCACATGGAACGAGTGGTCGACCTTGGGACGATAGCTGTCGGGCAGCCTGATACTGACTCTGTCCTTATGAAAGACAGTCAGTTCGGGATCAGCAGACATCGCATGGATGTCGCCTACCCGCCTGCCCGACGCCAAAGCCACCAAAAAAGCGGTCTTCCACGTCAGAAGCTGCAGTGACAGTGCGTTCAAGTCTTTGAACCCCGGACCTGAGAGCCAATCCAAAACAATTGAAAGGTCCCAAGTGGGGCTGATACGCCGGACAACCGGACGTATCCTGTCCACGCCTGCTAAGAAACGCTGTACCAGTGGATGCGATCCAAAAAGAGCACCGTCCACTGGTATGTGGAAAGCAGAAATAGCCGTAGAGTATCCCCTGACAGTCGATGCGGCTAAACCAGCATCTAACCTGGACTGGAGGAACTCCAAAACAGCGACTAGATCTGTAGAAAAGGGATCGAGAAGCCCTCTATCGCCACACCAGCGCGCATAACAGGCCCATCGATCTTCATACTGAAGGTTTGTCGAATCCCTCCTCGAAGCCAGTATTGTGTCTGCAACTCGTGCAGGAATACCGCTCTCCTGGAGGCGATTCCGGACAGTGGCCAAGCCACCCACTGAATCCTGGGATTCGGGTGTGGCGCCCCTTCCTGAAATAGTATGTCTCGTCTCGAGGGTAACAGTACAGGAGGCTGTACGAGAAACCTGAGAACGGACGGGAACCAACTCTGAGCCGTCCAAAGTGGTGCGATAAGCACCAGGAGGCGAGCTGGTTGATTGGTCAACTGGGCAAGAACCCTGGGGATCAGAGGTACCGGCGGGAACGCCCATAGTACTCTGTCCGTCCAGTCGATCGCGAAGGCGTCTCTGGATAGAGCCCTTGGATCTGGAATTCTTGAGCAGAACACAGGTATCTGATTCGTCATCCCTGACGCAAACAGACCCACCTGGAACGACCCGAACAACAGGGAGATAGTTCCGAATATCCCCCGGTCGAGCATCCACTCGTGAGGTGTTAGGATGCGCCGAGACAAAGCGTCCGCACGGACGTTGTCCACTCCCGGGAGATAAACAGGGACCACCTGAATGCTGAACTGGTCGCACCACAGTAGGAACTGCCACGACTCCTGAAGGAGAGATGGAGACACTGTGCCGCCCTGTTTCAGAATGTAGGATATGGCTGTTTGGTTGTCCATCTCTAGACGAACCACAAGCCCCCTGATCCGCTCTTTGAAGCACTCCAACACACGTCGAACTGCCCTGAGCTCTAGCACGTTGATGTGCAATTTCGACTCCTCCTGTGACCAAAGGCCCGAGGCTGTCAGGTCTTCCAGGACTCCCCCCCAGCCTGATAGGGAGGCGTCTGTCTGGATGGTGACCGAAGGCATTGGAAGCTCTAGCGGTAGACCCTTGAGAAGGTTGCTCTCGGAAACCCACCACCGAAGATGCTCTAGCACCCAAACCGGTGTGGTTAGAACCTTCTCGAAGCTGTCCGAGTGTGACCACATTCGTGCCAGCGCTTGCTGAACCGGTCTCATACTCAAGCGAGCTCTCCAAACCACGTCCACTGTCGCCGCCATATGCCCCAACAACTGAAGCCAAGTCCTGGCTGTGTGGGTTGGCGATTGAAGGAACAAGTGGACTGCCCAGATCACTCTGGACACCCGATCCGGGGCCAGGGACACGGAACCGGAGGCCGTATCGAACCTTGCGCCCAGAAAGACCAGGTCCTGTCTGGGGGCTATGTCTGACTTCTTCAGGTTGATGATCCAACCCAGCTTGAGCAAGATGTCTAACACCTGCTGGGTGGCTTCCTGATTTAGTTCTCGAGACAAGGCTCTGATCAGCCAGTCGTCCAGGTACGGATGACAACACCTGCCCTGCGACCTGGCGGCCTGCGCCGGTATCAACATCAACTTGGTGAATACCCTCGGAGCAGTTGAAATGCCGAAGGGTAACACCCGGAATTGGTAACAAGCCCCGTCGAAGAAGAACCGAATAAACTCCTTGAAGTCGGGGTGAATTGGAACATGGAGATAAGCATCCTTGAGGTCTATTGACGACAGCCAATCTCCCCTCTCTACTGACGCTATGACCGTTCTCAAGGTTTCCATCTTGAACGTTGGAACCTGTAGACTGCGATTCAAATATTTCAGATTGAGAATCGGTCTGAACCCTCCGTCCTTCATGGGTACCAGGAAGTAGGTCGAGAAATAACCGCTCTGTTCCTGACCCTTCGGTACTACCTCGATGGCTGCTTTGTCTAGCAAAGCCTGCACCTCGGCACGAAGGACTTCCGCCTTCTCGGGCAACTCGGGCACCTTCGTGTGCCGTATCCCGGAGAAAGTCGGTGGGTCGTACTTCCAAAGTGGTAAGTGACCCTCCCTGAGTGTGGACAGGACCCAGGTATTTGAGGTGACTTTCTCCCACTCTGAGATGAAGTGAGATAGTCTGCCCCCCACTGGAAGATCTCTGGAAAGACAGTGTACCCCCGTCTACGGCAGCATTCGAGCTGCTGGAATTTTGGGTGGTGACTCGGGCTTCGGAGGACCTAGGTCGGCTTGTTTTGCTTCCCTCGGCTCCGAAAATTCCGCTGGCCTTTATGCCCACGGAATTGCCCTTTCTTTCCCTTCCCCTTGAATCTCTTCTTGTTGCCCATAGGGCCATTCCAAGAAGCTCGACCGGAACCCCCCGGCGTGGGGTATAGGTCATCAAGGGGGGAAGACCGCACTCGCTTTTCTTGCGGAGCTGGTTCCTCGAGGAGCACTTTAGAGTCCTCGAAGGCAACCTTCTGCTCGGCGGCTTCCTTGACTACGGCCTGCGATCCAGGAAAGAGGGTTGACCCCAACCTGAAAGGCAGGTTCTGCAAGGTGAGGCGTGTGGACTGCGAGTACTTAGACGTCGCTAGCCACAGCCGGCGCATCCCCATAACTGCGCCCATTATCTGACTCGAGGCACTCCTGTTTGAGTCCCGAGCCAGATAACTTGATACCTCCGCCAACTGCTTCTGGAACGTGGTCACCTTAGTGCCCAGTTCCTGCATCTCTGCCAGGTAGGCCCCGTGCACTGCTACCCTCAGTTGTTGGGCTCCGTTCCTATATGTGTCCTCGTGGGCACGGAACTCGGCCTTAAACATGGCAGCCTGCGACAGAAATGGAGGCAGTCGCCGGCCCTGTTTGCCTACAGAAGGCTGCGCCTGAGCGCCGGACAGGGTGACGGAGGTCAGGACGCATTCGTCCACAACCGGAAGGTCGAAGAGACCGTCCTCTCCCAACTGGTACCTCTTGTTGAGTTCAGGCATATCAGCCTTCGTACGGGCACCAGAAAGAAGAGGATTGATCGCCTCGACCAACAAGCTGTCGATGATGCGGAGCCTGGTCGCCGGAGGCTTGCTGAGAGCAAAAGCCTCCCCCGGAAGACGGAACTCCTCGGTGACCTGCTCCGGAACGGGAACAAGCGTCTGCGGGATAGCGATCGCTATTCGGTCACGCGTCTCCTTTAGAAGCTCGGCGAGCGAAACAGCACAGCCGGATTCCTCATCCTCCTCTGAATACTCGGATTCCTCCTCCTCCGGGTCCCCGGCACCGGAGCCACTCTGCAGTGACCCAGTGTCCGAAGCCCGATCTCGGATTGTCCGTTTGAGAGGGATGCGGTACCCGGCGCTGCTCACCGGCGCTCGTTCCCCGACCGGAGCCGGTCCCCGGGGCTGCGACGGCACCGGCGCCGAAGCACCGGCGCTCTTGCCCTTGGGGTTAACGGCGCCCCTCGACGTGCTCGGCACCTCGGCACCTTGCACCGACGAGGGGGCTTTGATTACTTGAGCACGAGGCAGAGCCGGAGCAGTCTCTCGGATGCCTACGTCTGGAGCCACTACCTTGCCGGGGCCTGCGCCCGGTTCAGTAGTGCCCCCGAGGTCGTTACCTGCACGAGTGCCGGCCGACCCTTGGGCATCAAGGTCCGGCAGGGCCACGACGGTCAACTCCTTACGGAGCTGCTCCATCATCGACCCCACCATCCCCGTCATCTGCCCTTGGATTATGGTAGCGATAGCTGCCGCGTCCAGATTAGTATTAGTCATGGGTGTGTTAGCAACAGCAACGTTTACGTTAGTCTGTGGTTGTGGAGAAAGAACTGGAGGGGGAGGCGAACCCCCCGCAGCCGGTGACCCCACCTCCATATCCGCCTCATCCGATGAGGAAGAGGGGACAGGAGGGGATTGCACCTTCTTTTTCCCCTTACCCTTTGACTTACACCTTTTCTCTTTAGAGGGTGGGATGGCCCCTTTAATTTCCCGCCCTGCCTTCTGGAGGTTACGGAAGAAGAGCATGTCAATGCCCCTCTCCTTCTTCACCCTTGGTGTGAAGTTGAGGCACAGCTGGCAGGTAGAGTCGTCGTGCTCATCCTCTACCAGGCATGCTAAGCACCTGTCGTGCTTGTCAGCAGGGGGGATGCGGGACTTGCACCCCACACATTCGGTGAAAGACTGCAAGTCAAACACAGAATGTTTAGGGGTGTGCATGTGTGTAAGTGCAATGTTTATGTTTCATAAAAGTGCATCATACAAACAAACGCAGAGGCGCTACTATAATAACTAAGCACTCGGCAAGTAATGAATAGTAAGCCACTGAAAGAAATAGAGCATGAATATACCTAGTATATCTTGCCGACTGAGACGATAACCCCGAGAATGAAAAAATTCAAAAAGGGAGAAATCCTCATCAGTAAAGTGCTGCCCTAAAATGCGAAGCATGATAAAGAACCTCCAAAACAAACAAATCTCAATACAAGAATAGCAAAGTACTAACACATTGCATTTTGTTTGAGATCCGCCATTTTGAGCGTTTTCCATCCGCCATTATTCGAAGCATACGAAGCACGTGCGAATTGAAAAACGAAGTTACAACGCGACAAAAAACCATATAAGTAACCTAAACATTCGCCTCTACGAATAAAAAGGGGTTACCACACATACAGTATTCTTAGTCTTGTCCATTTTCATCAAATTGTGAAACTCAAGTCAAAAGGTCTCTCAAACAAAAACACGTCTTGTCTGGTCAATGACAGATTGATAAGTGGTGAGATTAGAGTTACATCCCTTGGTTTGCGCTGGGATGGGGCTCTACACAGGGTGGTCACACGTTCGGCAAACACTTATTTTGTGTTTTTTGAACTTATTTTTACTGTTATTTTTAAAAATTAAGTTACAATCTGTCATCAAGTTAAAAATTAGGATTTTTATGCTATATGTACCCCAAGGAGGATCCCTTCTGAAAAAGAATTTAATCTACCTATCTTGGTTGCAGGGTTTGCTGGTAACTAAATGAAATATTATTTGCAATGGAAGCTTGACATCTGGCACAAAAAAAGCAGTTCAATCCTTTTTCAAGAACTTGTATACAAAGAGAAGACAAAGTGACTAAAAGAATCATGTTTGAGAATTGATCATGAAAGTTGTATTCACTCAAACATCGCTGATATTAAAAGATGATTTAGTTAATGAATTCCTCATGGTTTTACTCCATATTCGTTAATGAATTCCTCAAGGTTTTACTTCATATTCGTTAATGAATTCCTCAAGGTTTTACTCCATATTCGTTAATGAATTTCTCAAGGTTTTACTCCATATTCAACAATAAATTCCTCAAGGTTTTACTCCATATTCGTTAATGAATTCCTCAAGGTTTTACTTCATATTCGTTAATGAATTCCTCAAGGTTTTACTTCCTATTCGTTAATGAATTCAAGGTTTTACTCCATATTCGTTAATAAACCCTCAAGGTTTTACTCCATATTCGTTAATGAATTCGTCAAGGTTTTACTCCATATTCCATTTCCAACAGATGAACTGCTGTTCACTGACCTGTGGATGTACGGAGCTGACAGCCTTCACATTGACGTTGAACACTCCCTTCTGGTTGTCCACCCACTTCATGTTCGGCAGCTTGATCTGTACCGCACACAATATGAGAATATGTCAATCTCAAACAATAGAAGTGACTTTATAAGGTTAATCTGTTTCCAGTTTTTACCATCTAAACACCTTTGGATCAAAGGATTATATACTTTCTGACTCAGTATCATAAAAAATATTCACTTAAAAAGAATAACCAACAAATCCAAGCTGCTAGGTGAGGTGAGGTGAGGTGAGTTATGGTTTAACACCGCTTTCAAGAGTATTTCACTTATATCGCAGCTGCTAGTATTATGGCAGGGAGAAAGCCCGCAACGCCATGTGGCTATGCATTGCTGTGAAACCTGCGAGCATAGGCTGGAACTAGCGAACCATATTATGATATTACGCTGAAATTCTCCAAGCTGTTAGGTCTCCTTTCACACTTTGGATAATCTTTGTGTAATGATAAGGAATTGGAGTTGGTTAACCTTAGTCCAAGTTGCTTTGTGAAATGAAGCCCTGATTAGTTTCATTGATTATTTTGTACAACATGATTGTGACTGCAATATAAAAATAGAGTTTAATTAACTACTAACTAATTTCACTTACGTCAGGATGTAGAAGTGAGTATCTGGGTGGAGGTTTATCAACAGACACAGGCAGACAGAACTCTCCTGTCACCAGACGTCCCTCACGCACCAGAGGCAGCCACTGGAACATTGTTCAAATATTATTTCAATCATTTTCTATTTACCTTTACTTATCATCCGTGCCTCAGAATTAATGATCAATGAATAACTACAATGATTGCAACAAAACCTCTGAAATAGATGGACCCATTATCATTAAACATCTACAATAAAAAATGTATACTTCGAGTTCAGCAGCCAGTCAAGGAGACATTACATCAGTGTTTGGAATGATGTAAGGGAACAATAGTTGAAAGCAGGGACAGAAAAAGTGTCAAAAAGAGCGCATTCTGTGACTTGTATAAACTTATACAACAAAGACATCGGAGATCTGACAAATCTTACTGTGTATCCGACAGGTATCTCAACTGGTGTCGAGGGCTCGTTCTTCTTGACTTGACAGCTGATGTGGTAGACAGTGAAGAGAAGATGATGCTGGTCATTGATGCGGCCTGGGAGACGAACCTTCACCTCCTCGTAGAAGTCAGGTGATCTGGAGACGTGGAATTAAAAGTTTGAGAAAGAGGTTCAGCGCTACTTGGCTTTATGATGCAGGGCTGGAAATTAACACTAGTCCTTCGGCCCGTGACTAGTAAAAAAAAAAGACACCGGGCTAGTAAATATGTTAGCTTCTACTAGCCCCATGGGCCTGTACAAATTTCTGAATCATTAAAAAATACTCAAAGTGATTATTGATAAAATAGAATTAATTTAAATCGCTATTTGACTCACTTGTTGTGGTAGGTGACCGCTGTGTAAGCTTCTCGTGTCAGTTCCGGACAGCTGGACTTGCCAAATATTACCTAAAGAGGTAAGAAAGATGACATTATTCACAAAACCTTTGTTTATGCTTTCATGAACAGTTAGGTCAGTTATCCTTAAAATGACAAATGAAATGAGAGGTGAACTCACAGGTAGAGCATGACACTCCTCTTCCCCAACCATGTACTGTATCTTCACTGCCAGGTTACGAGCAGAGCCCTGTCGGTTTGTGAAGTTCATGTACTTGGGATACACAAACAGCAGATTCCTATGAAAAGAGGATAATTTAGAATACCAGGGATTTACCTTGACTTTTGTTTTTGAGGGTCCCTAGGACTCATGAACCTAAATTTTAGGGGTCCTTCACTAAAAAATCAGAGTTCCATAATTTTTGTATATTTAATGTTATGATTTATTATAAACACTTTAACGTGAGATTTACCTGAAGAACAGAACAATTCAGTGAACCTGAGTTTTAATCTTTGTTATAAAGAACATTGATACAGGAGTTGATGTGAAATTGATAGGAGTCAGTGACAGGGGTTCAAAATGTTGTTTGAAAAGTCACTTGCCCGGACTCATTTTTCACTTGCCCTGATTTTTCATGATTATAATGTAATGAAACATAATAAAACAATTGAACATTGATGTCAGTGTTGTTTATGTTTTATATACAGCTTTAGAGGGAATACTGAATGATTTTCATCAATTTATATAATGGAACAGTCTCCCTGAGTAACACATATTGTAGAAAGGTAGTGTTTAAATTACTTATTTTATGAATATACTCACTGGAATTCTAAATTTTATCATATATATTTTAATATTAATATATTAACAGATTATGATTGATATAACTAAATTAATTGCAAATACTAACAATAAACAAAAAACAAATTTATCATTTCATTTTTTCAGTTTCACTTACCGGTAGGCAAATGAATGTATATTCTATCACTTGAAAATTTCAATTGATTTATAACAAATTATCAATGTAAACAAAATAGTATTGCAGTTATGTACTGTGAAACAATTTGTTTCAAACAGAAATATTTTATTTATTTAGTTTCTAATAATATCAAGCAAATTATAAAATTTTGATTTCTTGCAAACATCTGTCATGCTATCAGGAAAACAATATCAAGACTTGCTTATGATAAACTGAACAACCAGGTTATCATTTAAATATATTTATTTAGTATTTATAATATTTGAACTACAACTTGAACTCACAACTTCATTTGGTAGTTACAGCTGTCCACTCGTAAATCGATCCTGTTATGCATTGATACAATCAGGCTCTCACCAAATGTCAGTCACTTTCTCTACATCTAAAGTTATATGAAGATTTTCGAAATATTTTGGTTCCCTCTCAATGTCAACAAAAATTTCTCCAGTAGCATTGTAAATTATAAACGTAAATCGGCTACTCGCATACTTGTCACCGGTCATTCATTCTGAAGACTGAATGTCAAGGCCATTCATCATTCGGAAGAACTGCAAATGTCAACTGAACCTTGAAATACTGATACTTTTCTACTGGCTACCGTCTTCAGTCGAAGAAAACCGACATGTGTTGAGTGCGTTTACTCATTTTGCCGTAGATAAAAATAGAATTGGAATTCCTTACCAAAACGAAACAAAGAACGACAGTCGACTCAATATTTACGGCACACAACTAACGCAAAGTATGCTATATCTATCTGCTTACATTTTCGTTCCGTCATTGGTTTATAACAATCGAATTTTCATGCGTCCCTGTGGACGCGAACATCTATTTTCTTGCGTCCATTGTATTATTTCATGCGTAAAGGACGCAATATAATGCATCAGGTAAATCCCTGGAATTCAATTGAAAAAGAATAGTACTTCTCTTTTTCTTATACTTTGAAGGGTAACGACAAATCAACGAGTTATATAAAGCTGCTGTTGAATTTGTCTTCTTCTTATTCATAAATTAAAGTTGCGACGATTACAATAAATGCTTTTCAGAAAGGTAAAAATAAGACTTTCAAATTTCAAACAATTATTTTTATTGGTTCAAAATTCCAGAATTTCAAACAACTACTTTTATTGGTTACAAATTCCAAAATTTCAAACAATTATTTTTATCGGTTAAAAATTTCAGAATTTGGAAACAATTATTTTTATTGGTTCAAAATTCCAGAATTTCACACAATTAAATTCATTAAAACTAAAACACCAGAATGTCAATCAACCTACTTGTAAGTAGTACACGGAGAGAACACTTCTCTAGAGGGAAACTCTGTGACTTCCTTTGTTGGCCGTCCCTTGTCGTCAGGGTAGGGGTCAACCTTCCACAGCTCGGGGGTCAGCGTGTACCGGGGCTCCTCCGGACATGGAGATACATCCAGCTTCAGGGTTGCTGGGAGAAAGTTAGACTTTTACTAATAAAGGTAGTTGTAAGACTGATAAGGGGTTGGGCATAGCTTCTTCAAGCTTGATGACATGTTCACCTTTAGTTATTGGCACAAGGACAGATTTTTGTTATAATCTTAATTGATTATGGTTTAATGCAGTCACATATATCATTTGAGGTTCATGGTAGATGGAGCCTGCCTGTGGTCGGTTACATGTTAATTTGCCGCACATATTCTATTTCAACAGTACCATTTGCAAAATATGGCTCTGTATCATCAGGTCCAGTCCTATAATTTGTTTTGTCGTAATGAATGAACAAAAAGACAGATTCAGTTTGCATAAATGTACTAAGCCAAACACAGTCGCACGGCAAAAAGAATTTGGTGTACACTTGTGCCTCTTCCAGACATGACTAGTCTTTTTATGAATAGTCTAAAATATCCGGTACTCACCAGGAATACACTTGACTCGCTTCAGCACAGACGAAGGTCTCTTTAAATCTGCCAGGAACTTGTAAAGATCGTCATCACTCAGCTTGTCACTCTCCTGTTAACACAACAACAGCGCTTTTTTTACAATTCATTTATTCAGTTCTTTAAAAGAAAATTTATCATATATCATATATAAAATTACAGATATTCCAGAAAAAAAGATATAGATACACTACCAAAAATCATGTTTTACAAAATAAAATAATATATAACACTTATCTCCTTATTCAATTTTTTGTTCTCTATCATTTATAAGGATAACAGAATCTCAAATACTCAAAAGTAGGACTTGTATAAACCATATTTTGAAAATACTAATTGTGAAAAATAATACTCAAGACTTATTTCATTGAACAAACATAGGTTTAATATTTATATTAGACGACATACTTGTTTGAAGAAGCTTGACACTGTCAGGGTGACAGGACGGAAGTTGTCGAGACTTGCTCCGTAACTCTCCGGGGACCAGCTCCTCCTCTTCTCGTATCCACTGCGACCGCGGTCAAACGAACCTCGACGTCCGGTCAGGAGGTCGTCTTTAGACTGCTTGCGGAATCCTTGGAACTGGCCACCTACTCCACTACGCCGATCTGTTTAATTATTTATGAAACATGATTACGATTAGAATGTTGCAACTGTCCTAAATCTAATTTCCACAATATTGAAATTATTGATACAAATTTCAAACCTAAAGATACACAAAATAATATCATATTTTCATTGTCTTTACCATATTTTAGTTTGCATTACTTTACCATATGGTTAAGTTCTGTGAATCTGTGTATTATCAATGTAACAATGGGCATCAGGGTAATTGGATTAAAAATGGAATATGGAACTAATATGTGTACCTAAACTAAACATGATTTATTTAATTAACCAAGAGAATGAACAGATTAACAGGAGGAACACTATACCTAAGCTGGCAGCACGCGATGTGGGTTGATCGTGGTCAATTGACTTCTCGACGGACGCCTCACGCTCGAGACTGTTGCTCTGTCCCCCCACAATATTCATCAGGTAAATTGCCGTCCATGCAAAGGGCATGCGGTACTTGCCAAGTCGGTCACAGAACTGACCTGCCTGGTTGCGATACTTCTCCTCCTTGGCCGACTGAAAGATGACGTTATCTGTAGTGCACATTGATTATTGCTGTAAGAAAGCTTGTAATATCATAGCACCTGACTGATTAGCAGGGAAACCTGTGACACGGTACAGATGGACATCAGTTTAGTGCATATTGTGGTACAGGACTCTTGGTTAGAACTATAGAGTGTAAACATTGAATATATAAATACTGAAAACAAACATTACATATAAATATTGAATATAAACAATGAATATATAAACACTGAATATGGCAAACAACTTGTATTTACCTTATCTTCTTTCATGTAGGGTTCAGCACACTCGCTGATGTCACCTTGCTGCAGCACCTTCTCCAGCTGTGGGACAGGTGAATGTAGAGGATACACAAGTATTAGATCTTACATAAACATCTTAACAATTTAATTTAAACACATCATTAGAAACATAAGAGAGTAAAAAGTATATCCCTGCATAAGCACAACAGTTTAGATCCTTGACTGTTTCCAGAAATTTGACATAAAAAACATTAGACACTTAAAATAAGTCAACACCTCAATCCATATTTCAAAATATCCACTTACATTCCGTTAAAATATCCTTATTTACTTTATTATCAGTTATGTCTCTATCCTAGGAACATACTTGAAACACAATAGTTTAAACATATAGTGTAACATACCTTGACAACAAGGAAGACGTCGTTGGTGGGGTAGGTGATGCTGAAGATGCAGCCGCGACTCAGAGTGGAGATGTCCTGGAGCGGCACGTGCATACTGATCATCCTCTTCAGGTGGTCTGCATTCATGTCGAAGTGGAACGTCTCCGAGATCTAAACAAACGTTAAACAGTTCGAAGGTCTTCATTATTTCAACATCATCATGAGGACATAACATTGTCATCTTCTTTTTAGATGATGTCATAGTTTTGGGAAGTCATGAAATAGTGATATCTTTTATTGTACGATAAAGGTGTTATTTGTAGGTATCACTTGATCTCACACAAGCATTACCTAGAAAGTGATAGATGATATATCTTCATCTTATAGATCTGAGCAAATAATCAGTGTCTTCAATTTTATTCATAACCATAACTTGTATTCAACAAGATTGAAGTGAAATAGAGTTTAACAAATTCTATGGTTTTCTCTTCAGGAGCTTACCTTCTTCCTTTCTCTGGCATCATAGAGAGCCAGTGAGACGAAGATTGGTTCCACCTCCATGTCAAGGCTGAAAGATAAGAATATTACATGAAACAAACTTAGCATTGTAATCAAATCACACCTTTCAAATGTTAACACTTTAGCTGGTGAAGTTACAGGAATCTATGCTCGTCAACTACAAGAATAATCTGTTATTGGCTACTGGTTAAATATTGATATTCTGGTAAAGGGTAAAGACATACTGACTAACATATTGAGTGTTATCTTAAAGCCTCACTAGAATCAGAAGTCAATCAACCTTAAGTATTTATTTGTCCTTCAGATAAAGTGGAGCGGAACCAGTGTTATAGTTTAGATAAACTTTCATAAAGTTAAATATTGTAACCTTGAAAAATAAATTTCACCATGATAGCTTTAAGTTAACAACTTTGACAAAAAAGTCAACAAAGGTACAAATTTTACAATACTGATAATAAGCATAACTCACGACAACTGTAAGCATTTGACGTGGATTCGATGTCCAAAATGTTCCTTTGGTGTTTCAACCGGTACTCTTCTTTCAATACATTCATCCTGGAAAAAACATGTTTGCTTTACAAATTTGAGAAAACATATTACTTTTTATTACCTAACAATAACCAAGTATTTGGCTTGATATTTTTCATATGATGCTGTAAGTAAAACAGTGCACATAAACATGACATGACATCATGAACAATGCTTTGACGCTGTGTTTCTGAAGATATTATGTTCTAAATGTGGTGACGGAGAGAAAACAACCTACGTTTGATGGTGTATTTTGTATTTGTCATTTTGACTTTAAATTGTGAATGAACAATTGCATCCATAAAGTCATCTTACTTCAATAGTATAAAAGTTAAGTTTAATTAAATGAAATAATATAAGTGTCCTGTCCCACCTCCTCTTGTGTTGGGTAGAGACTGAAGACGTTGTCCTGTCTGTTCTGTTGCCGCTGGTTGGCGTTGTTCCGGTCCACATCGTCGTAGGACATGCGCTCAAACAGATTGGGCAGAATGGCGTCCGCCTGACTCTGCTTCAGGTCGAAGATACTGCTGGCCCAGCTCCCCCGCGGGGTCTCGTTCAGGTGCAGCGACTGCCGCTTGTTGCTCTCCTGACAGTGGAGGGAAATAGTCTTTATATTTGTTAGACATATAACTTGGATTTAATGATGTGTTGTTTTGATATCAGATGAAAGTGGGATAATGCCTCATTACTTATTTGTCATGCAAAGATGTAATAATATTAATACTTAAACTAAAGTCCTTTAAATGACTCCTGTTGCCATTTAAACAATTGCTAGATTGAACTAAAACAGAGGTTATAAACTGACCCTGTCTGGGTCCTGTGGGATATGGTCCGTATCGTCAACTTCATAGTCCTGGTGTATAATACCATCCCGGTCCGCCATCCGCTCCTTGCTGTGGAAACTGGAGCTGTACCTCTGATATCTGGAACACAGATACTAAGCTATAAAACACCTCATCTCTTACAAGCAAATGTTTCCCTCTTTTATATCTGCATTACTCATTACCAAACTATATCAAGTCCATTCAAGTTCTCTTTTGATTATCTAATAGACATGAGGTCTTTAACCATAATATAATTTTTCTCTTACAAGGTTACTTAAATATTGGAAAAATAGTTCCTAAAGCATAAAATATCTTTCTCTTAAATGGATATTATTGTCTCCATCGAGTTCACTTACCTCCGAGTGACGACTGTATAATCTGTTGTGTATCTCTCAACACAATCTCGTACAACATAGTCAAGATCAGTCCTGTCAGAAATAAAGATAAAGATATAATGCAGTTACATGAATAGAACTGTAACACTAATAACTACTTCCCTAAGTTGATCAATATTCTTTTTTTTTTATAGAAGCAAACAAGTACTAATATGTCAGCTATTCAAAACCTTTTTACCGGTATGTTAAAGGTGTGGTATGGGAATGGAAGATGAAAACGATTTAGGGTTTAACAATGTTAATTACATCACAGGAAGAAATACTGTTTTGGCTAAGTATTGCTATGGAACCTGCAAACATTATCTGGAACTGTAATACTGCTGTAAGTGGCAAAGTGGGAGGTAGCACAGCGAATTCACAGGTGAGGTGATTTGGGTTTTAACACCGCTTTCAAGAGTATTTCACTTATGACTGTTAGTATTATTTCAGGGATAAAGCCCACAAAACCATGTGGGTATGCATTTGCGGTGAAACCTGTGAGCTAGAATTAAATTCAGTGTATCATTGCACCAAAACCATACTGCGTGTAGAACAGTCCTCTACTGCAGACAAAAAAGCCATGTTTCTGGCTGCATTTGAACCGCGGACCTCTTGATCCGAAGTCGAATGCATTAACCACTGCGCTATCTCAACCCCGTGAATTTACAGGGCAAGTTTAAAGACACAATCATACCTTGTATAATCCACTTACCCCTGGTCTGGAACAATCGGAGTGACTGTTCTACAGGTTTTAGGGACACTGTGCACATCGATGTCATCTTCTGGGTAGAGAAGTAGATCCTTGAAGGGATCTCGTTCTATCAGACACTGGTGCTGGATCACAAAGTCTTCAAACTCGGGAGGGTCTATCCCATCATTTGGTAGTGAGATCTGAAAAGAAACATGTACCGGTAGGTATATGAGAGGAACAATGAAGTAACGAAAACATCAACTATCATGGTCGATGATAATGACAGGAGTAATATGTTGAAAGTAAGTGATGACTTTAAAGCATTAAAAGTTTATATCAAATTACAAAGACTTCAAAACTCAGTCGTGCTGCATAGTTAGTTATGTATTCACAAGAGCATATACTTCAAGTATTACAAGTCTTTCACTGGTTGTCCAGTGAAGCATACAATCTAATTAGTGCCTAAGCCAAAATACTGCTGCGAGCTGGAGGGTCTGTAAATTCCGCCACAAGAGCTAGAATTGGTAAAATAGAAATACGCAACGTAAGGGTTAGTTACCGGAAATCTCTTCATACATACCTTGAAATTATTTTTTTTCAGAACAAATCGGGCAAAGTTTTATGTTAACTACCATTGTCTTTCTAAGTTGCGGCTTGAGCGAACACTTATTAGTTTTGGCTAACCAACATCCCTCTCAAAAGAAATCCTGACATATTTGAAAAGTGATTTTTACTTCTACTCACCAGACTGGGGACCTGTGTATACGTGCTACTTCCACTTGTGCTTTTCGCAGTCTCTGGGGGCGTGAAGATGGCAGAGGAAACATGTCTCCGCACTTCTGCTGCACCCTGTCTAGAGTGAGAGAACAGTTTGATCATTTAAATAATAAAGCCCATAGCATAAATGAATAGCACATTAAACAGCACTTAACCTTGTAATTTTTCCTCTGGACTGGTTTTAGGAGAGATTTCTTTAATTTTACATTTCAAACTCTTTACCTTTCAAACTCATAATCATAATCGAGACCTCATCACTCCCTGACCCCCATCATGGATTGGAGGCCTGGGTTATATATTTGACACCCAGGTTGTATTTGAGAAAATATGGTACTCATGTTGAATTGCTTATATCCTATTTCCGTATTATGTTCATTGAGAGGCATGTTAAGTTGTTTACACATTTACAATGTTAAAATCTATACTTTATAAAGAAAATCACACAGAAGAGGGGTAGTTGTTTACAATTCAACAAGACTAATAATTTTTTTACTGTCACTGTCTAACAAAAAATGACACAATGGTAAATGATAAAGTTTGGTTTCATTGTATGTGCTTTATTTTGTAAGACTGTATTTTGAAGATCAACCTGATCAATCATAAGAATTATGATCGTAATCATCAAAGAACAAGAGAGAGATTTGGCACTGACTCCACACTGTTTCGTTTCCCTGGCCAATCCCAAATGATATCAATTTGGATTTTCACACGTTTAATATTTTTCAGTTTTTTAATTGATTTAAGCCAAATACGTCGGTTTCAATATGCTGAGTGGATATATGTCACTGACACTGCTGCAGCCTGACAGATCTGCACTGCAGATTAATAAAACTTGGAACCGGTTGCATTGTTATGAGTCACGTCGAGACAGCACCCTGCACGTGTGCTTTATTGCATGTGTATCATTTCTTTACCATATCATATATGTGTAGGCCTTAAACCAGAGAATTGTATATCTGGTAATAATACGACAGAGGAAAGTGAAACTTACTTGCTTAATTTCTGAGCAAAGGCTCTCTGGCCTGTCGAGGCCATTTTCCTGTTTCAATCTGTGAAGAACGTAAGCACTTCCTGTGTTGTGGTTGCGTTTTCGTGTACCGCTCTGTGTTTTGTCCCAAACATCGATCAGGTCAGTAAATGACCTGTTATGATATGGATTATTATTTGCTGAATCTTTATATTAATTTCGGTACATTTATGAAGTCTCACTTGATTTAATTCACCAAAATGTTCATTTTTAATCTCAAAATTGTATATTACTTTTTGTGACCCCGTTGTTTTGTAGCGTGAAAATACACCAATTGATGCAGTGCATATGAATGCATATCATCTTTCAACATTAGAAGTTGCTATAAAAACTGACCGAAACTGTTATAAAAGTGTAGAAACATACCCAGTTATTTTAATGTAGAGTTGTATTATTCAACTTTTACTTGTGTCAACTTGTGAAATTTTTTTTTTGAAACTGTGTTGGTTTTGTTTTTGTTAAAGGAGCAGTATAGCACGTTTTTTCGCTCAAATAGGTCGATGAAGTGTATTTGAAAAATAATGTCTCCACAAGTAAACAACGCTTCTCTCTTTTGAAAATCAAGTTAAAAATGAGCGCATATGGATTGGTAAAGCCATCGGAATCGTTTTTGTAATTCGAAATAATAAAATGTGTTCACACATAAAATGGCCGGCATACAATCCCAGCTAACACACAACGTAATCCTGACGTTGTGGGAAGGTCGTATTTTGGTAACGTAATTTCTTGACGTTGCTGCGACGTTTATAGTACGTAAAACATAACGTAAATTCCCAACGTTGTGACTACGTTGTAGATTACGTACTTATCACGTCACTAAAACGTAATCATGTAACGTTGAGCCGTACGTCCTTACAACGTCATAAATACGTACTTCATTCAGAATACAAAATGATAAAATTATCTAATATCTATTCACAGTCGTTCTTTAAATACACAAATATATCAGTATAAACAGTCAGTAAAGACCAAACAGTTGTTAAATGTTGTTTTTTCTGGTAATGTGATTTCTGGACGTTGCTACGACGTAGTAATTACGTAAGCCCTAACGTAATTTCTCAACGTTGTGACAACGTTGTAGTTAACGTACGTACCACGTCATTAAAACGCAGTAATGTTACGTTGTGCCTTACATCCTGACAACGTCATAAACACGTACTTCATTCAGAATACAAAATGATAAAATTATCTAATATCTATTCACAGTCGTTCTTTAAATACACAAATATATCAGCATAAACAGTTAGTAAAGACCTAACAGTCGTTAAATGTTGTTTTTCTGGTAATGTGATTTCTGGACGTTGCTACGACGTAGTAATTACGTAAGCCCTAACGTAATTTCTAAACGTTGTGACAACGTTGTAGTTAACGTACTTATCACGTCCCTCAAACGCAGTAATGTTACGTTGTGCCTTACGTCCTGACAACGTCATAAACACGTACTTCATTCAGAATACAAAATGATAAAAGTAAGGAAAAAATATCAACCATCTATTCACAGTCGTTCTTTAAATACACAAATAAATCAGTATAAACAGTTAGTAAAGACCAAACAGTCGTTAAATGTTGTTTTTTTCTGGTAATGTGATTTCTGGACGTTGCTACGACGTAGTAATTACGTAAGCCCTAACGTTATTTCTCAACGTTGTGACAACGTTGTAGTTAACGTACTTATCACGTCATTAAAATGCAGTAATGTTACGTTGTGCCTTACGTCCTGACAACGTCGTAAAAACGTACTTAAAACAAAATACAAAATGATAAAAGTAAGTAAAAAATATCAAACATCTATTCACAGTCATTATTTAAATACACACGAGAATCATTATGAATATTTACTAGAGACAAAACGGTCGGTGGAGCCTTCATTTTGGTAACGTAATTTCTTGACGTCGCTACGATTTTGTTGTTACGTAACATCTTACGTAAATTCCAAACGTTGTGACGATGTTATGTTTACATACTTATCACGTCACTACAACGTAGAATTGTAACGTTGAACCTTACATCACCACAACGTCATAAACATGTACTTATTACAGAACATAACATTTTAACAGTAAGCCAATTATGTCAAACATATACACATGGGAAAAGTTTAGCGTTAGGTTATTCTAAGAAATTAAAGTGAATATTGGTTGCTCTAATGTGAGCAATTCATTCTTTCAAGTCAACTGGTCAAAAGAAGTCATTAGTTAAAGGAGGTCTATGGGGCTAATGAGCCCGCTGATGGCGAACGTGTTGCGTGCTGGTGACATGGTCACGTGACTCGGACTGGGCGCAGTATGAACTATGAACTATCAAAAATCACGAAATTTTTAAAATACAATTTCAATAAAAAATAGTCTACTGACGAAATCTTGTCAGTGTTTACTGTAATAGCCTACAGCAAAGATATGCGCTTTATTAACAGATTGAACCGGAAATAATCCAATATGTATTGAAAAAACATGAATACGGCAATTTTTTCAATGATAGTTCAAACAATTTGCACGAAGAAATCTTTCATTAAACCTAAGTTTCTCGTATCGAAAGTGATTAATTCAATTCAAGTACAGTAACGCTCTCACAACATCACATTTTACTTTAGAATACGGAGGTGCTTGATTATTTCCATGTGTATATATGCATATTAATCATTCTTCAAATACAGACAAGGTTCAGAATAAACAGTTTGTATAGCCCACATGATGGACAAACTCTTTATTCTTGTAATGTTATTTCTCAACATTGTGGCGACATTGTAAATTGTGTACTTTTCATAATTATGTACTTATAATGTAACGTTGGGCCTCACGTCCTTACAACGTCATAATAACGTACTTATCTCAGAATATATAAGATAACTCATTCCCAATGAAAGTACTCAATTACTAAAAAAAGTATGTCATCTCCATCAAAATCGCATTTTCTGTGAATCTCAATGCGACACTTATTCGATTTAAATTAATGCAAGTAACTCGAGCATTAGTGAGAAGAAAGGTAATTCAATAATATATCAAACATATATTCATGGTCATTCTTTAGATATACATAGGAATCACTATAAACGGTTACTATAGACCAAACCGCCGTGTAAAGCCTTTATATTGGTAACATGATATCTCGACGTCGCTGCAACGTATTTAGTACGTAAACCCTAACGTAATTTCTCAACGTTGTGACGACGTTGTAGTTAACGTACTTGTCACGTCACTAAAACGTAGTAAAGAAACGCTGGTCATTACGTCCTCGAACCATCATAATAACGTTCTTTCTTAGAATATATAATGAGAAAAATAAGTCAATTTATAATATATTGTGAATACATTTCCACGTGTACCTTATATATATGCTTAGTTGATGATTATGAAAAGAGGCTCATGTTGATTAATTATGAAATCCCGAAATTTGTCTACAGCATGTTATTGCGAATATAATCTTTTAACTATGTAATTTTCTTAATATTTAGAGTTTACGCAAAATTGAGAGCTGTAGTTACTTTTATGTAAGCTGTGAACATGAATAGAATGTTGAAATTACCCTCATAATAATTTGTTTTAAAGAACATTCTTTTGAATGCCGTTTCCATGGTCTGATGTCATAATATGATCAGTATTTTGACATCACATAATTTGAGCCATTTTCACATTTAATGGTCCAGGGAAATGTCGATGGTTTAGAAATTGTTTAACCCAGTCTTTACTTCTTTATCTCAGAATATACAATATGAAACGAGCTAAATGTGTTTCTTTGCAATAAACTAGCTTTCGATCGTTCGTTCTATACAAATCAACAATTTCATAAAAAATGCTATTGAACATGACACCGTTTAGTATTATCTCTGAGTTAACATGAGCTAACTGATGAGTTGACATTTATAATACGAGCACAAACACAACTATCACGTTTGCCATTGTAACCTTGTAACAAAACAATTAAAATCCCACTTGTTTCGTACCAGTCGTGTACAGTATATGATAATATAGCATACTTTCTCGGGTAAAAATCTGTATAAATACTACACACAGCGATCAGTCTCTTTACGAATCTCGTATGGATTCTATTATAGGTTATGTTTCCTCAAATACCGAAGGAATATCTTCGTTATGTGTAATTGGAAAACAATGAGATCTCATACAACACGTCTTCTGTGACAGGTATATGTATATTTCAACGTCAAACACATAAAAAAACATATTGTCATAATACCTTATCATATAATTTGGTGTGAGAAACAGTTTCTCAGTGAAATAAACCTTGTACCTTCTTCAGTGATGATAACCTTTATCGACACTCAGCAGAGTGACGTGTATTTGCCAAAGTCGTACATTTACCATTGCAATCATTCATTTTCAACATAAAACACAAAACCTATATGATAAATGGAATGTCTGTTTGTACTATGTTTGCAAAATACCATGTTTATCTGATCTCCTGATGTAGAAAAGTATATCGCTGAGGGCACAACTATAACACTGCTATGGCTTTGCAAAGTTATAATGTTAACATGATTGTATTGCCCATATGATATTTACACATAAAATGCGTTTGACAAGAACGCTTTCCTCCTTGTGAATGGTTGGGTATCAAAACGACCGAAAGTGGTACGTATTGTCCAGAGTATTGTTCGTAACCATTGTACTGATCTTATATCATTATGTTTAAATGGTTTCTCATTTGTTTGGAATAGCTTGCTTGTTGCAAACTCGCGTTATTAACGCGTTCACATGCGTCAGAATATATGGCAGAATAATTACATGACACATAACACTAATTTGTCATTTTCCTCAAGTCCAACCCCCACAACGATTTAATAGTTGATTATTGCAAAACTAGTTGTAATTCTATATTTCGGTGCCATAGTTTTCTATCATCCTAATATATTTGAAGAAAATACTTGAAACACATATTCTGGTCATGGCATATGTAATGATTAATATTGAAATGAACTTAAAATGAATCTCAGCGAAAACACTTATGTGAAACAAAGTTTCTAAGATCTATTTTATAATGTGTTTTCTTTAGGACGTCAATTGGTAAAACACAACATTGTTTTAATTTGTTATCAGAAAGGTAACTTTGAATCAATGTGTGTGATTTCAGTGCAAAATTACTGTTCTTTTCAAAAGAAATATTAAGTACGACCAATCAGCGTATAATCTTAATTTCATAACGATATGAATATTAAATGCATTCAATTCGTCATCAATTATCGCTGCAGGAATTTCAGCATGATGTAATAACACTAGCTTATATACATTCAAAGAATTCATTGAATGAAGGCTTTAAGATACACATGTATTTTGATTTGAATGCAATCAATGATAGTGATGGGTTTTTTTTAAAACTGGATATGATTTCTTGTTTGGTGTAATATTTATTGTTCTATCCTCTGACAATTTTAGTAAATACAAATGTTGCTTTCTTACTGTTAGATCTCAATAACCCTACATTCGGCAGTGCATTTTCACAACACCAACAATATACATTGAGTTGTAGTGAATGGCTATACTTTGAAGATATTTCCAAATAAACGCAACAATTTAGATACATGATGGTGAAATACAATATTTATGAAAATCAACAATACTTTACACACAATAAACGGATATGTTTAATATGTGAGTAGGCAATTTTCAATATGCCGTCATCTTCCTTCAATTAATATTTCTGATGGTTTTTAGGTTTTAGTAAACACCTTTCACATGACATATATCATCTGATACATGATGACTTTGAATATACCGGTAGATCCATTGTTCTTATCGTATCGGGATATCCAAACGGACTCCACATGTCCTATCTGATTGTTCAGACATTGATTAATGAATTTTGAAAACAAATAAGTGTATATATAAATTCAAAGTGTGATTTAAATATTAGTTTTTAAATATAGATCGTTAGAATGACGTAATGTCAGTTCGAATTAAGTTCCATATACCGTCGAGTCACGTCAATCACACATATTTTCACTGTGGTAAGAAGTTATAGTTCACTAAAATCTCATTATTTCATTACTCATTACATAATAGCGGTCATATCTGCTATTTTATAATATCATGTTTATCTCATCGAGTGCGCTATTTGTCAACAACTGACAGATATTTTATTTATCATATGTAAAGAGTGCAGATTTGTGATTTCATGTATCTGAATGTAACACAGCTCTGTCCAGTTTCCTCGTGAGAAATGGGTCATGCAGTAACACAGGTCACAGGTTCACATCTGTTGCACTCATCAGCCCCATGTCAGCTGGCCCTTCGGGATGGCTGGGGGATAGACTAAGACCAATCACAGTGTATTCACGTGACTAAAACATGCAGCACTTGGAGGAAAGACAATACTGGCGCCAAATCTGCTAGTGCAGTTGATCAACACCATTTTCGTTTTCGACGCCGTTTATGATATCATTTAGGTAAGAATTTATTTCCTCATTGTCTATCTCTTTACATTTTTTCTCGTTTACTTCAGAATGCTATAAGGTATCTACTAACACCAACAGGGATACACCTACAGTCTAAGTCGTTAGTAGACCTAGCCATTTCTTTTACTAATGGTGTATGTAAATATTTTTGGAGCGAGTCTCTAAGTCCAATGTGTAATTGAACGATTACTTACGACCGTATACATCATTACTAATATCATATTAACCTATGACCTATATTATAATAACATGCTATTTTGAATGAAGACAAAGGTTCAATTTTGCTATTGTATTGTTCATAGCTCCGGTTACTAACGACTTTGGAGGCGATTGTGTTCGCCGCGTGATGAAGAAACTGGGGACAAATTAAATCACCTGATGTCGACAAGCTGCTTAAAAGGTAAAACAAAAGATTTCCAAACTACACATTTAATGTCTTCACAATTACTTATGACTTAGCTTTATGACAATTCAATTGAAACAATATTGGAATATAGATATCGCTTGATGTCATACAATTGATATCTAAAATGATTGCCAATTCATACAAATAATTATCTTACGGTTCTGCTTGTTTGTTACAAATTCAATTCAATTATTTCATCATATATGTATAACCTCAGTTGAACGTATAAAGTTTTTGTGGTTTAAGTTTCTTGAAGGCAATAACTTTCATCATAAAAGCAATATACTTGTGTTTTCAAACTCATAGTTTTTTTAATCCTTTTTTAACATTTAGACATGTTGATTTATTTTGCAGAAGCCTACATGAAAAACATTACTGCAAAGGAAGTGATGTCGAGGGGGAAGTTTCGAAAAGCTTAATACATGCTCCATCTAAACATGCCGGGCCTCGATTTCACCAGGTAACTTTTTTTGTCGTAGTTACTATTTTTGCAATAATACCTCCCTGTAACATTCATAGTTATCACGTTATTCAATTAAACCTCTGTTGTTTATTTATCATCCTCAAACATTAGTTAAATAAGTGCTACATTGTTGTAATGAGGTATCGCCGTAAATTTAATTAATGTAATATAAAATAATAAAATAATACAAAATTTGTGTATGAGAAAGAAGAATTATTATATAAACGTAGATGCATACCTACATCAATATGCTTGATACAAGATATTACTGATTTCCCTTACCTCTTTTGTTTTAAAAAATTCAAAGTTTATAAATGTGTATTGTTTGTTTGCAGAGAGCAGCATCCAACAAGGAAACAAGCTCACGAACCGAGAAATAAACCAAGGACAAGGAAACAAACTAATGGACAAGGAAACAAGCTAATGGACAAGGGAACATGATAATGGGCAGGGAAACAAGGTTATCGGAGGAAAAAGCTAACTTTTTAAGTTCAATCAAATTAAAAGTATAATCACAATTTCATCTCTCTGTTATCTTTGTGTTCTCGAACTTATAGACAAGAACACTGAAAACATAGCTTTTCATATTGTCATGCAGTTTCAATCATTCCGTGAAGAACATTATCACAAATGACAAACGATTTTACCATTTAAAAATGAAATGCCTTATAATAAGCAGTATGTCAACTTAAAATTCGTGTTACTATTTGGCAAAATTAGAAATGCCTATTTCATAATATTTTTGTTATAACTTATTTTATAGCGGTGGTTAACTTACACGAAATGTTACTTAATGTTTTTGACAATATGAGTTGATAGACTGTTTATGTATATCGTCTGAATTGGGTAGGCTTCAATGTTCATGAGTCTACAAATGGAATCTGTAAGGACGTTATGGCAACGTCGTAATGCGTTTGAGAGACAACAAAACTACGTGAGATAGACGGCATTTTCGTGTTCTCACATCATCGTATGTAAGTAGAAAAACAACGTTGTAGCAACCTTTCTGGGTGTCTACAGATTGACGTTGTGACGACGTCAGGATATACGTTAGGACAACGTAAACATAGACGTCGTTACAACGTCCTCGCAACGTCGTAATTACGTTGCAACACAACGTTGTAGCAACCTGTCTGGGAGTCTACAGAATGACGTTGTGACAACGTCAGGATCTACGTAAGGACAACGTAAACATAGACGTCGTTACAACGTTCTCACAACGTAGTAATTACGTAGAAAATCAACGTTGTAGCAACCTGTTTGGGAGTCTACAAACTGACGTTGTCACAACGTCAGGATCTACGTAAGGACAACGTAAACATAGACGTCATTACAACGTTCTCTCAACGTAGTAATTACGTAGAAAATCAACGTTGTAGCAACCTGTTTGGGAGTCTACAAACTGACGTTGTCACAACGTCAGGATCTACGTAAGGACAACGTAAACATAGACGTCGTTACAACGTTCTCACAACGTAGTAATTACGTTGAAAATCAACGTTGTAGCAACCTGTTTGGGAGTCTACAAACTGACGTTGTCACAACGTCAGGATCTACGTAAGGACAACGTAAAGCTGACGTTGTCACAACGTTATCACTACGTAGATTTGTTAGCTGGGATGTTGACTTCTTATGCAACACCGCTATTACCACTTAGGATAATTTATTTGTGTAATAGGATGGTTTACCCTCTATAAAGTAAATATAAATGACATAAATTATCATTATAAATGGGAAATTTGAAAAAAAATAAAATTGTTAAAAAAACGTGCTACAGCCCTTATAAAGTATTTCTAGCCTATCGACATATCGTGGCAGCGTACAAAGATTTCGATGAAGTCTTCTAAGAACAAGCAAGTAATAAATTTGACGACCACAAGTCAACAGAACATTAACTTCAGGAGAGCTAGGGTATCATATGGTTACTTGATCATATAAGTAGTTTATTCTTTAAAGCTTTTGAAAATGTTCCGGTCAAAATTGTTTCTCAGCAAGTAACTTCTTCTTATCAACATAATGTTATTACGTTTATGATACATGCTCACTACAGTTACCAAATCATTAAAATAGGAATTTAATTGATATCACTTTGGCAGAATTTGGCAATATAGAGAAGCTTAATTGTTTCTATCTACAGTACCTGGCCAAAAGTGAGTCATCAAAGCTGAAATCCCATATACTTAACCATATGAAGAATAATTTTCATAAATAGAGAAGAAGTGCTTTTAATTTTTACTTATTGCACAGGGCAAGGAAATCATCTCTGCTATACAATCATAATTACATTTTATATTTCAAGTAAATAGTTTTTGAATGACAACTGTTTAAGCAACACATGTACAGCTTTTTATACAGCTGCTCCATTGACCGCCATGTTAAACACGATAAGTATGCCGTTATTTTCTGACTTTTTTGTTTGATTGATTGAAAACATATTTTATTCATTTAAGAAATGAATTGGGCACACGTTGTGAAACTTATAGAAGCCCTCTCCAGGTAATCAACAACTATTTTACAAGGCTAGAATACATAACAAGAAAGTAAGAAATCTACAAGTGACGAAGTGGGTAAACATGTAATATACATTATTGAGGCAACACACAATTGGAAATGTTATTCTTATGACAAAATGCACTTTGAATATGGTAAATACGTACATTAGTATTAATGTATTATTTGAACCGTTGACTCTTTCCAATGAATTTATGAACATGGGGAAATATGTTTTCATTGACTGTTTGTGGAAGATTTGGGTTTCCATACAGGATTGTATTAATATCAAATTAAATACACTAAACGCCAAAAGAAACATTACCTAATTTCTTTTTTTAATAACTTTTTACGTATCAAAGATATTTGAGAAATGAATGGTTCAAATGAAAGCTGAATAACGTAGCTTTATGCTAATAACACGTTTAAAAATCCTGATGGATTCATATTGTGGCAAAATGCAGCTTGTTTAAGAAGTTTAAAATTGTCCGGTTTTCGACCAGGCTAGTAGTAACCAATAAATGTGATTTAGATGTCCAGAAGAAGTTGAAAGTAAACTTTTACGTTTGTTACTAGACAAAAAGGTTGTATACTTAACATTATAACCCCTAAACGATGAAAATACTGTTATTAAGTAAGTTTAAGTGTCAAAGTGTTGAAATATATTTTTCTAGTCATTAAAGACCTTTTCTCGTAATTTACCTTAGTGAAAACGAGTTTACTGTGTTGTCAAATGACTTAATAGTATTTAGGAACACAGACGATTATTTATGTGAACATTTTCGCGCTTGAAAATGAAAACTTTTATATTTTGTCCATCACCCAAACGCATTATCACTCACATGTAGCAAAATTCAAGCAGCATTTGCATGAACTGAATGCTTCTACAGGGTATAAAAGGTGCCTACTTTGCATGATATGGCACATATGGTACGAAATCATGCCGCGATTGACCAGTGGAGAAAGAGAAAGAGCTCTGGGGATGTTGCAGCTTGGGTCGACCAACAATGATGTTGCCAATGTCTTTGGATGCCACTGTATGACCATTATACGACTCCGGAGTCACCGCTGATAGGCCTAATGATGGAGCTTTCTTTTGAAACATTCATTTCTCAAATATCTTTGATACTTAAAAAGTTATTTAAAAAAGAAATTAGGTAACGTTTCTTTTGGCGTTTAGTGTATCTGCAGTTATCTTTATTGTCATCCGAATATATAATGGAAATATGGATATGTAGCTGAGATGATTTTTCAACTTGCAGATACATTTTGTAAGCAATTCAGCCAATAATTAACTAATGTAAATTATTCTCGCAACGGTTAATTAACATGAAAGTATATGGGAATTTCAGATTTGATGACTCACTTTTGGCCAGGTACTGTAGACCCTCAGCTCTGGCTACAACTGGGTTACTTACCTTGGAACAAGGGTATATATCAAACTTAAATTGTTAGTCTTTATAAAAGTAAATGACAGGTTGCTCAGAATTTCATAAATTTGGCGTAATTGCGTATTGATTATATTTGTCGAAACTGTTGATTGTATTCAATGAAGAAAGGGATTAGGAATAAGTTATCCAACATAGGTAACCTTCTCCCTAGTAAATATATATAGTTATATGTAATATATAATACAGGAATGGCAGAAAAATATTGACAGAAATATAGAGACATGCATCATGCAGTCATGATCAGCGAGAAACGCTTACTTCTGGCAACAGATTAAAGATTTATGACCTGCATGTTCAGGACCCCCCCCCCCCCCCCCCCCCCCCCCAAAAAAAAATGTTTGCATGGGCGGGTATTGGGGGGGGGGATTGGACGTCTTCACGTCTTTGGACAGTAGGGTCTACATTTTCATGTATTGCTCTGATTTCCCAACCGTTACTAAATATATGTATTTCACAACCGCTGGATTTCATTTAGTTTGTGGTACGTTTCTTCCAATTGAAACGGTAATGTTAACCACGACACTTTTTTGTATTCTTTTGATTTAAAAAAAAGTATAATTTGTCTTTATTCAAAAACCAAAATAAGTTACACTATAAGTTACACGTTTACATAAATTTTATTTTGATAAACAAAACTTATTCAATATTGATTTAAAGCAAAGTTCCAAACCATTACCACAGAACTTTAAAAATATGCCATAATTTGTAATTTCGTATAAGCGTGATAAGCACGAAAAATTAAATTATAATTTATAAGTAGGCCTATCTCGTAATAATGTCTAATACAATTGATCATTTCTAATACTCAGTTCAGTGACTGCATGTACACAAATAAGTCAACAGTTAAGATAGTAGGCTAAAGTATGTTTTTCATTTCATATTTAATTTTATTCCAAATTTTTTTTAGGACTTATGTCCAACCCGTTATTGAACACTGTTAGTAATTCATGACAACACACGGAATACCCCTTAAAGGTACATCCATTGTGTTGTTAGGGGTCACATATTCAAAACGTTATAAATGGTGTTACTTTATCGAAAAGTACCGACTGTTACCGAAAACCACCATTTTGATGATAGTCGACCTAGTATATTGACGATATAAAGGTAAATGTAGTGATTTCTGATCGAAAACCGGACAATACACAGCGTGTGGCGCGCGCCATTGAGCAAACGTAATTTTGGAATCTTATTTACAACAGACAAAATGATGAATTGGAGTTGATAATGTTTAATATGCCAAATAACTACTGTGCATGCACATGAGACGTGCAGTTTCGGTTTCTGCACATGCACAATGATGTAACTCGATTTTAATTGGAAACTAGTAATTATGATATATTTGGCGATAGGGGATGAATATGTAAGCTGAGTGAATTTATATTCACTGTAAACAGCACATATGGTGAGTCGGAACGTATTTACGCCTAATCAAATTTTATGAAACACAATGGATGCACCTTTAAGGTAGATATGAAATGATGGGTTTAGCAGCAGATGTTTAACTTTGACACTTACATTTGTTTGTAACTATTCACACAATAACAATAACAGGCCTATTGCAGGAAATTGCTATCTTTTAAAGAAATACAATAAGATTTTAAAGATTCATGACATAGCATGTTTACCCTCAAATGTGATTTATTCAGTGTCTTAGATATTTTAAAGATTAATATGAATTGTATTTCAGTATCGTTACACTGTTCAAGAAGTTGTAATGTAAGGGTGATGACATTTTCCTCTCCATCATTCTCCTGTTTCAATTAAAAGGTTAATCGGTTCATTTGACCCTTCATCCTAATCAAGTATTTGCAATTTTTTTTAGGAGTTCGCTTTAACCATTATAGAAAAACTGAATATCATTCCAATTTTGAAAATGATCCCGTTTTAAATTAGCGCTAAAGGAGTGTCAAACAGTGGGAAAATTAAGAGAAAGTGAAAGTGAAAGTAGCCCTGTCACGTGATCATGAACGGGTCACATTCCATTGATACGGCGAAAGAAGCACACGCCCGCTGTGTTCAGCAACATGGCCCAATGTGATTTTCTGCTTGCCTAATTGTTATCGTCGTGATTATATACTCAAATCACAATGGTTATTTGGATATTCTAACTATATCACCAAATATTGACCCATAAATGACATAATCGATTTGGACAGGTGTACAATTATGTACGATTCATCTTGATGAAAAGAAAAGAATTCCAGGTAAGCATTTTATCTTACAGAAAACGCTGTATAGGCGGTACATGCGAACCTCCCAACGCAACGCATCACTCTAATTTTGCCTCCCAACTGGCTGATTTAGCAGCGCTCCACTAGCTGGCACGAAAAGTGAAATACTGAAAGGCTAATCAGTGCTGTAATAGCTAGGCCATGCAGTTATGGAGACTGGCAAGTGTTGTGCCTAGAGAAGGGAAATTGAGTGTACGGTGACACACGACTGCACTCGTCTCTGAAGTAAGTGAACAGTTCAAACGCATTGGATGTAAATTTAGGGACTCCCTAAAGCGAATGACGCATGAAATGGAATGACGAATGACAGGTTCAATTTTGGTATAATGAATTCTCCCTTGTCATTCAGTTTCATTGAAATGGAATGACACTATTTATACCTGAAATGAGAAACTCCCAAGACAGGTTATCACTGTTATCACCTCCCAGAAATGGAATGACAATATGTATAGGTGGAATGACAGACTTTCTAAGCATACTATCAATGTTATCACCTCCCAGAAATGAAATGACAATATGTATAGGCGGAATGACAGACTTTTAAGACATGATATCACTGTTATCACCTCCCAGAAATGGAATGACAATATGTATAGGTGGAATGACAGACTTTCAAGACAGGCTATCACTGTTATCACCTCCCAGAAATGGAATGACACTCTGTATAGGTGGAATGACAGACTTTCAAGACATGATATCACTGTTATCACCTCAGAGTAGTGGAATGACACTCTTTATAGGTGGAATGACAGACTTTCAAGACATGATATCACTGTTATCACCTCCCAGAAATGGAATGACAATATTTATAGGTGGAATGGCAGACTTACAAGACAGGTTATCACTGTTATCACCTCCCAGAAATGGAATGACACTATTTATAGGTGGAATGACAGACTTTCAAGACATGATATCACTGTTATCAACTCCCAGAAAAGGAATGACACTCTTTATAGGTGGAATGACAAACTTTCAAGACAGGTTATCACTGTTATCACCTCAAAGTAGTGGAATGACAATATGTATAGGTGGAATGACAGACTTTCAAGACATGATATCACTGTTATCAACTCCCAGAAAAGGAATGACACTCTTTATAGGTGGAATGACAAACTTTCAAGACAGGTTATCACTGTTATCACCTCAAAGTAGTGGAATGACAATATGTATAGGTGGAATGACAAACTTTCAAGACATGATATCACTGTTATCACCTCAAAGTAGTGGAATGACAATATGTATAGGTGGAATGACAAACTTTCAAGACATGATATCACTGTTATCACCTCAGAGAAGTGGAATGACACTCTTTATAGTTGGAATGACAGACTTTCAAGACATGATATCACTGTTATCACCTCAGAGTAGTGGAATGACACTCTTTATAGGTGGAATGACAGACTTTCAAGACATGATATCACTGTTATCACCTCCCATAAAAGGAATGACACTCTTTATAGGTGGAATGACAGACTTTCAAGACAGGTTACCACTGTTATCACCCCAGAGTAGTGGAATGACAATATGTATAGGTGGAATGACAAACTTTCAAGACAGGTTATCACTGTTATCACCTCCCAGAAATGGAATGACACTCTTTATAGGTAGAATGACAGACTTTCAAGACATGTTATCACTGTTATCACCTCCCAGAAATGGAATGACACTCTTTATAGGTGGAATGACAGACTTTCAAGACATGATATCACTGTTATCAACTCAGAGTAGTGGAATGACACTCTTTATAGGTGGAATGACAGACTTTCAAGACATGTTATCACTGTTATCACCTCCCAGAAAAGGAATGACACTCTTTATAGGTGGAATGACAAACTTTCAAGACAGGTTATCACTGTTATCACCTCAAAGTAGTGGAATGACAATATGTATAGGTGGAATGACAGACTTTCAAGACATGATATCACTGTTATCAACTCCCAGAAAAGGAATGACACTCTTTATAGGTGGAATGACAAACTTTCAAGACAGGTTATCACTGTTATCACCTCAAAGTAGTGGAATGACAATATGTATAGGTGGAATGACAAACTTTCAAGACATGATATCACTGTTATCACCCCTGATGGTGGAATGACACTCTTTATAGGTGGAATGACAGACTTTCAAGACATGATATCACTGATATTACGTCCCAGAAATGGAATGACAATATGTATAGGTGGAATGACAAACTTTCAAGACAGGTTATCACTGTTATCACCTCCCAGAAATGGAATGACACTCTTTATAGGTGGACTGACAGACTTTCAAGACATGATATCACTGTTATCACCTCAGAGTAGTGGAATGACACTCTTTATAGGTGGAATGACAGACTTTCAAGACATGATATCACTGATATTACCTCCCAGAAATGGAATGACACTATTTATAGGTGGAATGACAGACTCTCAAGACTGATATACAATGATATACTTAGAAGTATCTATGGATTTTCTCCCTGGTTTAAAATGAAACTATGCAGAAGTAAAACATTCTGGAAAGTCACAACTTTGGGAGGTTTCCCTGAAGGTAGGTGAGAATATATGTAAACTTTGTCATTGCCATTGTTAGCTCATTAGGCCTGAGAGACCCTATGGGCTTATTACATGTCATCCTTTCGTATAGTTTTGAGATTTTCAACTTCTTGATACATCTAGTGCACACATTGTGGCACTTGAGGATTATAAATTGTAAAATTGCTGGCCCTGTTGGAGCCACATCCTACAAACCTTATTTCATTCTCTTCTCCAAAAATGAAATACTCAGACCCAATAGGTATTGGGATGTTTGTGGGCCTGTGAAAAGTTCTGTGTGTTCCAATCGTTTCTGGAGCATAACTCTAAAACCATAAGTTGAAACAATTTAGTGTTTGGAACAATCATTATGAGTCGATGTGTTTATATTTTCTCATTCTTTGCATATATGTTTTTGGATCCTCTCAATATGAAACATATCTTACAATTTAGATTCAATTTAGATAAAAACCAAATTGGCGGGGGATCAATGTTGATGACATGTCCTTTTGTTTTACCCTGAAAATATTTCGGTCAGTACTAGAATGCATGATGTATGTTGACAGTATATTTCTAGCTACAATTTCTTTGGTAAAATAAAATATTTTCGTTGCGTGTCATTGATTGTAGTAATAAAAATAGAGCCATTGGCTCTGTAGATCATCAGAAATTGCATGATTCAATATTTCAGGTTGATGACTTAGTGAGTAAATTGTTTAACAACTGCTTAAATCAGTGAGTGAGTCACTGTTTAACGCTGCTTCGGCAGTATCACAGCCATTAGCGGCGAGCTTAAATCAGAATAAGAGATTAATATCATGATATTATAACTGCTTCAAAAGATATGTCTACAGAACATTTCAGCAATCTAGTGCTTTTTGTTCATTTAAAGTAATGAATATAATGCACAACTCCTAGCCCTGAAAAAATGCAGTCTTGAAATTGTCAGTGCATAACAAAAACATAACTTGATACTAAATTTCGATCGATCGGACAAAAATTGTCTTTGGACGGACGGACAGAATCACTGGTATTACTATATACCCCCGACCTTTTTAGGTTGGGGGGATAATAAACATATTCCACAAATTATTAAACAAAATGGTATAAAATTTGGAGAGAAACAATACAAATCCCTTCTCAAGTGAGTATACCTTATTAATGAATCCTACAGAGTGATGCAAAACGTATTAGGACGGTGACATTATTTCCATAGATTTGCATGTTAATGTAGTCTAGCCCTAAACTTGCGAGCGCCGAAATGGTCCGGAAGGGCCATAAACAATTCCTAGATACCCCCATACCGGATCTGTCTCGCATCTGGCCACATCGCCAAATCTTCTCTAATTAATAACGAGAACATATTGCGGTAACCCGCCTTTCTTGCGCACTTCGTATCATATGAACCAATTGGTTGTTTTAAATGTTTTATACCAAATTAAAGAGGAAAGATTGGCCTTTATTCCCATTTCTAAGATGCCTAGCGGCTCGAACAATCAAAATAAAAGTACTTTATTAGACGATAAAGGTATAGTTTCTGTGATGACGTAACAATTGAATGACGTTTCCGCTCCCCTCGTAGTTACGTGTGCCCATGGTAACCCAACGAAAGAGGGCAGTTGAAAAGACTGTGTTTTTCTGCAAATGATAGTGTCCTAAAACAACGGTAGCGTTGTTATAACAATTATTGAAGGAATGTGTTCTTGTATCCGAATTAGTCTTAAATTTTAAGCTACATTTGTACTTGAACCAAAACGACAAAATCCGCATTAGGCAACCCCAGGAACCACTATGACGTCACAACAGAACAATGACGTCATAGTCGCTGTTGTCGCACGGCTCGTCAGTTGGCCCTGATCATGGATTATTAATATTAAAGAAGTAAACTCTATTTTTCTTGCAAAATTACTCAAAGCAGAATGTTGTGTTATGGGTTATCTTAGAAAAGTAATAAAGTTCCCTGTACCCCAATGTGTTTTGTAATAAAGTATAGTTTTGCCCTGAACTATTATAACGTCAAAGTACTCGGACTACCGTCCTCGTACTTTAACTATAATAGTTCAGGGCAAAACTATACTTTATTACAAAACACATTGGGGTACAGGGAACTTTATTTCTTAAATAAAAATCGCAATTGTGCTAACAAAAATGAAAAGACAGCAATCGCCGCAAGATACCTGGTAGGTGATTTTCGCACTTTTTATCTTTGAAACAAATTGCGCATTTACCACAACATTTTGCGCACTCTATTTCTAACAAACTACTTGGGATATTTTCATAATTTTTTTATCACTATAAAGATAAAAGAATTATCTTCAATTCCATATACAATTTGTGTAATTTCGCCAAATAACTTTTGATGCGCCAAGTGCTGCACAGAAGGTGATATTCGACTTTGAATAAGTGGCACTCTCAGCATATATCATTATTGCGGACTTTAGATTTTTTGAACCGCTCGTCCGATTTTTATAATTTCTGTATCAGAGGACAACATTGTCTTCAATTCGCTGTATAATGCACATGTTTTTGCGAAGAACTCTGCGCGAAGCGCCGCGACAAAACGTATCGCACAAAAGTTTCACACTTCATATATTTTTAATTGCTAGTCCATTTTTAAAAATATTTATATCACTATAAAAAGGAAAACATTGTCTTTAATTCCATATATAATGCGCATGTTTTTGGGAAGAACTATGCATGCGCGAATCGCCGCAATATTGATGTACGCATAAGTGAAGAAGTATGATAATATATAACTAAAATACTGTTCTGCGCCAAAAGCTGCAAAATTGATGTACGCAAAAGTGAAGAAGTATGAAGTGGGCCGGTGGTGCTGGTGGTGCCGGTGGTATGGCTTGAAATCCTTAGAAATGCCATACCACCGGCCCACCACCGGCACACCACCATTACACCACCGGCACCCCTAGAGCAGGGTATATATAGCACACTCCTTGCTAGCTTACTTATTTATGTATAACTCTGTAAACTGTATATGGGTCCGAGACCTTGAATACTATAAATTTCTTGTCTTGTCTTGTCAAACCAAACCCAACCTCCCTCCAGCCTGCATGAAACTTCCTGACACCCCTCTTCCAAACCCCCCTCCCCGCATGAAACCCAACCCCCACATAACCCCCCTAACCCCCCACCCTCCTCTACCTCAATCCCGCATGCAACCCCATTCCTATCTAACAAATTCTTCAATGGAATGCTAATGGCCTTTCGGCACACGGCCATGAACTTAAAGCTAAAATAAAACTCAACCAACTAAACCCCCACGTAATTACCATTCCTGCACAGGCTAGACCGGCCCAAAAACAATCCCGGTCGCTCCTTTGGAGGCCTTGCTATTTTTATCCAGGAACATTTAAACCATTTTACTTTTAACCTAAAATTAAATTCATTAGAGGCGCATGCCATAACCATTAAACACCAAAACGATAGGGTTAATATATAAAATATATATAATAAACCTAAACTACCATTCAAATTAGAAGACCTTCATGTCCTACAAAATTCAGCCCCCGGTTGTTCCATGTACTTGGGCAAATTCAATAGCCACCATCCAAATTGGGGAGTAAACGATAAGGTTGATTCCAACCGCAAATTAAGGTTGATTCAAATGGCAAAGTAATTGCCTATTGGGTCATAGATAACAATTTCGTAATCCATAACACTAACATGCCAACTTGGTTCGATAGCTACAGGGACACTATGTCCGCTATCGATTTAACAATCACCACCCCGGACATCGCTAGCAATACCAAGTGGCAGGTGTACAATGATTCCTGGGGAAGTGATCATTTTCAAATTCTTATCACCCTTAATAACTTCCTTCCATCAAATAACTCAAACATTGAAAATTGCCCCCAAAACCCTAAATTTCAATACTACAAGGCTGATTGGGATAAATTCAATTCACTTTGCAACCATCTAAACCCAGCAGACCTTGAAAATAAAGACCCAGAAACCTTTTCCAATAACTTCACTAATGCTATCATAAATGCTGCCAAAAAATCCATCCCCTTCTCCGCCCCCCAAAATCTCTAAACCTACAGTTCCCTGGTGGACTGAGGAAATAAGAGTTCCGCGCAAACAGCATAAAGCGGCCTTTAAGAAGGCAAAGCGCAACACTGGGAAAAATTCTGCGAGGAGTTGAATGGCAGGGCCAATTCCAAAGAAATTTGGAATAAACTCTGAGTCATACGTGGCGGCAAACGCAGGGGTAAAATCCCACTTATAAATAATCTCCAAAAACCATAAAGATCAAGCTAATGCAATTGCATCACACTTTGCTACAGCAAGCAGTAATAGTAATAACTCTCCAGAGTTTTTACAAAACACTAACATAAAACCGCAAGCACCGCAAAACAACCAACAGACAACAAACCAATCAACAAAGCATTCACTATGGAGGAGCTTCACTTTGTATTAAATAATAGGAAAAATAGAGCCACTGGCTCTGAAGCTCATCAGGAATCATGTTAATAATTATCCCTAAGGAAAAGGTTAAGATATCACATAATAAGTCATTGCTCAGTCATCAAATTTATTATCAAAATTGGTTACACATTAATCCATATACATTATAAATAATGTAGACCTTTGCAGTTTATTGTTTTACTTCCTATTTTTATCCTGGAATTATCAACATTTATAACATAATGAAAAGGATCCCCTATTTGTTTCTAAAAATCCTGTTTCTCATAGGCTCATTGTTTCATGGGATCCTTTTCAATATTTAATTATTAAATTCTATGGAGCATCTGAGTATAAGACTAAATGACAGTAACACAGCAGAGAAGTAACCTGAAACCTCTGTGTATTAGCTAGCTGCTGTTTGCATCTCTGCCAGGGAGGGGTCACTCCCCAGGTCAACCCCTGCAATTATTCAACATGCAGACCCTGGACTCACAGCCAGTAAATTATATATTTTAAATTTTGTTTTCCCCATCTTTATTTATTTTTCTTTATTGGAAAAGAAGATGTGGTATCACAAACTCATGTAGCTAGTTTTAATAGTCTTATCTTACTTCATCACCAGTCATATTTAGTTCACATATCTAATGTTAAATAAAACATTTCTTAACCCTTTTTAAAAAATTTCCTATGCATCCTGTCACAATATTCAGGTCACAGGCTATTCAATAGTTCTTATTTCACATTGATTACATCAAACATGTCCATAATGTAGTATTACTCTTAAGCTGACATATGAAGTGCACATAAAATCTCATTATCTTCACAGTTCATTAACACAGCTGTTTTAAGTGATTACCCCTGTGATCCATATTTGGGGTCACAAGATCACCAAATCTACAATTTAGAATCCCCATTGGCCAAAGAGTCTGTACATTACATTTCAGCTTTCTAGAGCTTTTGGGACTGGAGAAAAAGATGAAAAATGATTTTTAGGTTGTGACCCCTGTGGCCCTTATTTGGGGTCACAGGGTTACTAAATCTACAATTAAGAATTCCCATCAGTCAAGGAGTCTGTACATAAAATTTCAGCTCTCTGGAGTCATTGGTTCTGGAGAAGAAGATGAAAATAGCTTTTAACCCTTACGTTGCGTATATATATTTTACCCTTTTTAGCCCCTGTGGCGGAATTTACAGGCTCGCAGCTCGCAGCAGTAGTTTGAGCTTAGGCACTAACGAGCTCTGCTGGCGGAATTTCCAGGCGGCGATTCCGGTACCGTTTTTACGAAATATACCGCATCTACATGGCGAATAAGGGCTATATACGGGCGTTGAATACAAATTCAAGTCGCGGCACCCGTACACAAATGGTTGCTTTATACCCGCATCTTCTAATTATTTTTTTACGATTTTTCTTTACTTTTCTATTACTTTGTAAAGATTGTCTTTAATTCGGGCCTTATAACATCATGAATTTGGAGCGCGCTACTGAAATTTTTATATGGACTTGAAGACCAGATGTTTGTCTTTACAATGATATAAAAAATATTAGAATGCGACCTATGGTTATAATTCTATTGTCATCTAAAGTTTGTCTTTATTTCCAGCTTCATGAAATCAAAACTCCTGAGCGCGCATATTGCGAAATTTATATGTGCTTGTAGATAGTTTATTCCTCTTTACAATGACATAAAAATTATTAGAATACGACTTATGGTTCAGAAAATATAACCAACCAAAGGAGAGTGACGCTACCCCGACAGTACCACGTGAATGGTCCCGACGCGCACCAAGTTACTGGCACTGCTTGGTCCCCCCGGGACTGTGCTAATTACAGTACCGTTACCTCCTCGAGACCTCCTCGAGACCTCCTCGAGGGTGCCAGAGCCGAGCGCGAGTGGAACTAATGGGTACTAATGAGCACAGCATACACTAATCACCGCGGCGAACGCAATACATGTTGCGCGGTGTAAAGTTTGTCTTTATTTCCAGCTTTATAAAATCGTAAATTATTTCGCGCGCATGCGAAACACGTATGTACTTGAAGACAATTTATTCCTCTTTACAATGATATAGAAATTATTGGAATACGTCAAATGGTTCGCAATATATGAAGAGCGTAAGGAAGGCACCCCCAGTACTTAGAAAATTCATTTTTGAAAAACTAACTTTTTGCGACATCTGGCGCATCATTTGCCGCATGTTTATTTTTCGCTGCGCATATACATATGATACATGGAATTGAAGACAATTTATTGCTCTTTACGATGATGTAAAAAGAAAAAAAATGCGCAACTTCGTTCGGAAGCTATAGCGTGCCAAATGAAGGTACCCTCGGTACTTTGAGGCAACTTTTTGACTATCGCGCATATCGGGGCACGTGCCGCAACTTTAGTTTTTCGTGCGCATGTATAAATTTTATATTGAATCAAAGCCGAATCTTTCCTCTTTACCCCATGTAAGTTTTATGAAAATCGGCCACCCGGTTCAGCATTTATGGGTGTTTTTTATGATGCGGTTCTGGCTGAACTTCCAATGAAAGCTCGCATTCACTTTCTCTGTCTCTTTGATAAAATAAAGAATATTTTATTTGCAATGACATGTATTACAATGAAATTACAATGCATTTATGTACAAATATACACAATATTTACCTGCGGTTGTGCGCAGAACAGCTTTAGGGACCTAACAAGGTATGTATATAATGTGTATATGCTAGTCCACACTTCGGCTCTCTTTACTTTCAATTTTCTTCTTCTTCATTCCCTTCTTCATTTCTTTCTTTTTCCGTGGCAGTGATGTAAGCCCTGGAATAGTCAGTGGCGGTGTGGTACAGTTTGAAGCATGGTGCGGCGCACAGAGAAACATTACAATCTGTACATTCATAAGAAGACTCTCTGCCTACTCGTTTTTTCTTCCTTGCTGGCCCATTGCCTTCTTCAATCTGTTTTGCGAGGACGGCGCGTTTTGCCTTAGAGCATACCACACACATCCTTGTGACGTTTTTCTTCCTTCCGACAGGCTCAATCTTCGTCGGAAAGTGACGTCCATGAAGACGAGTGACACTCTCGTCGCTCGTGCTCGGCCGACCACGGGGACGTCTGCAAAGTGATGGAACTTGTTCCTTGTCCGCAAATGTTACTATATGTTGCGCCAAAGCCTTCCTGTATTCCCGACTTGTTTTTAGAGGTTTATCTTTGCTGTATTCTTTATAAACGATGTAAGAGTTCAACATGGCAACGTTGAGAACGTGAAACCAAACCCGTTTCCACCACTTCAGGGTCTTCACTCGGAACGGCGTGTACGACAACATCTGGTCGGCCCGATCAACACCTCCCATGTACTTGTTGTACGTTGTTACAATGCGCGGCTTGAGAACTGGTTCCCCTGTTGCCCGGTTCTTCTTCCCTGTTTGTTCAAGTTGTGTATCTTCAACAGTAGACATGAGAAGCACTGATTTTCTATCTTCGTAGCGAAGAACGAGTAGGCCATGGTTGTGAGAAACTGTCATGTCCCCTTGCTTGGCTTTCTTTTTAGGTTTCTTGACTGAATCAGGAAGTCCCTTTCGATTGGCTCTCAACGTCCCCGTGGCACCTATTCCCCGCTCCCACAAATTTATGTACAGATTTGTGGACGAATAGTAGTTGTCCATAAAGATGTGATGCCCCTGTCCAACGTAGTCGTTCACCAAGTCCATGACTACATCATAAGTTTTGCCACCTTCAGAAACCGGTTCATTCGTTTTTCCAGTGTAGAGTTTGAACTTGCAAACGTATCCGTTGTGCGAGTCACACAACATGAAAGCCTTTATCCCATACTTCTTAGGCTTGTCGGGAAGATAAACTTTGAAAGATAAGTTACCTTTCCAGGGCACCATGCCCTCGTCGACTGAAATGTTTTGATGCGGTTTATACACTCTTGAAAAACGGTGAACTATCCGGTTATACAAGTGTCCCAGTTTATTTATTGGTGAAAAGCACGGGGTGTTACGGCCCGGCATCCTCCTGTTGTCAGCCAAGTGTAGGTAGGTTATAAGAAGCCAAAACCTGTCTCGGGGCATGCACTTGGCGAAGAAAGGCGTTGAGGTAACATCACTTGTTGACCAGTAATCAGCAAAGTTTCTCTGCACAACCAATGACATGGCAATTGTCATGGCTACAAATACCTTCATCTCTTCTGCATTAGTGTCTTGCCACTGTTGCATTCTTGAACGGGGTCTTAGAATTTTTTCCTCCATTGCTTGTTTGAAATATCTATTGTTTTCCGTTGCCATATCCTCATAGTCATCATTATGTATAAACAAATTGAAAAAGTCAATAGGTTCAGGGTTCTCAGGAAGTTCTATGAACTGGCGCAACCCAGTTTGACCAGTGAAAGGCAAGTTTACACGTGGCCGCGGACCATCCACCCACTCATCAAACGTCTGTGAATTATCATGATTATATTGTGGTATTTCGGCAAACTCCTCCTCAAAACCACTAAAGTCTTCTTCGGTGGAATTACCGGCGGCTAATATCTTTCTGGCAATCTCTGTCTCTATATCACTCAGAGCATCTGTGTCACCATGTTCACTATCTATTACAGTGTCCCGATCATATGCATCATCACTGTCTAAACCACTGCTACCATCACTGTCAGTTGACTCCATATCAGAGGCTTCATCAGCATGGATCTCGTTGATGAAGTCGTCGTCGCTTGTAACGGCTTCAAAGCTGCGTGTCCTAGTATGCAACGTCCTAGGCCGTCGCAGGGCCTTGCGTCCACGTCCGCGCAGCATTCTGCTTCAACCTGTAAATGATTGAAAATGCGTTAGATGTATGCAACATATAACATGTGATTAGAGACAATAAACATACAGAGATAATGAATGTGAGCTTCATGGACGTTCATTTGCCAGTTTCAGAACCTCCCGGCGCATCTAGGACGACTGCGCCGCAAGCGCCGACGGCTTCTGACATCGCGCCGATTTTTCCGACGCATATGTCAAACGGACCATTTTCTGATTTCCTCGGCGACGTGTAGCACCGGGCGCGAGGCCCGGAAAATAAACTACTATGTCAGGGAAGCTCGGGTTGTCAGTTGCCGAATGACTTCTCTTTTCGAGAAGCAGAGCATCCAAGGAGCGGTCTCTCGAGGCGGAGCCCGGACCCATGGGAGCATACTCCCATGCTCTCCGGGAATTCCCGTCCCCGTCTTCCGCGGCGGACCCCGGATTCAATCGCGGGACAGGTTTCCCATGTTCTCTTTTGAGAACGAGAGACTCCGAGGAACAATCCTATGGGACGAACCCCGGATTCTATTGGGAATGGGTTCCCATGCCCTCTCGACATATATAGCAGAAACCTTCATACCTCGGAATGACACGAACCTTTATTTCAAAGTAGAAACAAAAAAATAATTTGCACAAAAAGTTTGGGGGGTGGCGACCAAAAGCGGGGGGGTCCGCGCACCCCCCGGTAGATATTTATACTTGTGGGTCGGTCCCGAAGATGACGGACCACGCCCATGTTCATGGGAATTTTTTCTCATTATGTCATGGCGAATCCCGTCGGAAATTCCCCTGCTCACGAAAAAACTAATACCTAAAAAAGTAATTGTGATACAAAAGAACTTTGGTAATAAAAGTGGTGAGGAATCAAATTCTCCATCTGCTCAGTTCAGTCCGCTACACATATAAATAATTCTTCAAATCTTATTGAATGAAACGTCTTTTATTCAATAATGTAAAAGATAAAATAATAAATTCAATTCAAATGGTTTGGAAAGGTGCGCCCTCGCATTTGAATTTTAGAAATAAAAACCTTTCGCAAATGGCATCAGTAACAAAAATGTTCACGCATTTTTAGAAACTCCGAAAAGTGAAATATTTTCCTGAGAAAATATTCCCACGAAAAGGCTTTTCCCCGAGCGGCGGGTCCCGTACTCAAATATATTTTCACTTTTATGTTATAATTTTTTTTCCAAAACTGGAAACAAAATTCCGTCATGACAGTTGTTCATCGTTTATAAAGCTCTATATTTGCGTATCAAAAGAACAGTATTTTAGTTATATATTATCATACTTCTTCACTTATGCGTACATCAATATTGCGGCTCTTCGCGCATGCATAGTTCTTCCCAAAAACATGCGCATTATATCTGGAATTAAAGACAATGTTTTTCTCTTTACAATGATGTAAAAATTATAAAAATCGGACTTGCGGTTCAAAAGTTATGAAGTGCGAAAATTATACCTTTTGGCGCGGCGCTTTGCGCATGCAGAGTTCTTCCCGAAAACATGCGCATTATACATGGAATTGAAGACAATGTTTTTCTCTTTACAATGATGTAAAAATTATAAAAATCGGACTTGCGGTTCACAAGTTATAAAGCCCGTAATGATGGTATATGCTAAGAGCGCCACTTATTCAAAGCCGAATATCACCTGCTGCGCGACACCTGGCGCATCAAAAGTTATTGCCGAAAATACACGTATTTTATATGGAATTGAAGACAATTCTTTTATCTATATACTGATAAAAAAATTATGAAAATATCCCAAGTAGTTTCTTAGAAATAGAGCGCCGAGGCATGTTGGGGTAAATGCGCCACATGTATCAAAATTCAAAAGTGCGAAAGTCGGCTATCTCTGTGCGATTGCTGTATTTTCAGTTATGTTAGCGCAATTGCGATTTTTATATGGGAATAAAGGCCATTCTTTCCTCTTTATTTTGGTATAAAAAAAAATGAAAACAACCAATTGGTTCATATGATACGAAGTGCGAGAGAAAGGTAGCTTATCGCAATATCTTCCCGTAATTAGAAGCTATCTGCCCATGTGGCGAGATGCGAGACAGATAAGCATAGGCTATCTGCCCATGTGGCGGGATGCGAGACAGATAAGCCTGTACGGGCCTATCTCACCCCGGGGCAGTTCAGACACTTAGGTGCTAATTAGCCGCCGGGCAGTGTAGCCATCGGAGCGAAGCAGGACAAAATTGGCCTTTTGTAAAGCTAATTATCGATGCGTTACGGGTCAACAATGCACACGCAAATTGGTGTGAATTTTGCTGGACGTTCTGACCAGACACTGAAGAAAGTTTTATTCTCATTGCGGGCTGCGAGGCATAAATACAGCCATTCTCATGCAGCGAGTCGCGGAAACAATCGACTCGGGACCCGGTATGGAGGCTAGCCCAGTACATAGACAGGCGTGAATTCTTCTAAGTAAGCGATCCGGGATCTGTACTGGAGTACCTACGAATCGCTTATAGCCCGCCCGGATAATTCCGGGACCCGCATGTTAAGGGTTAAGGTTATGACCCCTGGGGCCCTTATTTGGTTTCACAGGGTCACCAAATCTACAATTTAGAATCCCCATTGGCCAAGGAGTCTGTACATAAAATTTCAACTCTCTGGAGTCATTGGTTCTGGAGAAGAAGATGAAAATAGCTTTTAAGGTTATGACCCCTGGGGCCCTTATTTGGGGTCACAGGGTCACCAAATCTACAATTTAGAATCCCCATTGGCCAAGGAGTCTGTACATAAAATTTCAGATCTCTGGAGTCATTGGTTCTGGAGAAGAAGATGAAAATAGCTTTTAAGGTTATGATCCCTTGGGCCTTTATATGGGGTCACAGGGTCACCAAATCTACAATTTAGAATCCCCATTGGCCAAGGAGTCTGTACATAAAATTTCAGCTCTCTAGAGTCATTGGTTCTGGAGAAGAAGTCGAAAAAGTGAAAAGTTTACGGACGACCGGACCGATGGACGGACGACATCCCATGCCATAAGCCCATCGGGCCTTTCAGGCCTGATGAGCTTAAAAAAGGAACGGCCCCAGGGCTAGACCTAACTTCCTACCAAATAATTAAGAAGCTGCCCCCCTCTAATATTCTCCTAAATCTCTATAACACCATTTGGCAACAGGGCAAGGTTCTAACCAACTGGAACTGGAAGGAAGCTTTAGTAATCCCAATTCCTAAACCAAATAAACCCTCCGGGGAACCAAACTCCTATAGGCCCATCTCCCTAACCTCAAACCTATGTAAAGTAATGGAATCTATGGTACAACATCGCCTCCAATCTCACCTAAACACCAATCCCTTAAACAACAACCAGAGTGAATTCACTCCAGGTCGTTCTACCTTAAACAATCTTGCTCCCCTAGAGCAAAATAATTAAAAAAAAGGCCAGAAAAGAGCACTATACACTCGCAATCTTCCTGGATTTTCCAAAGCTTTCGATATGGTGTGGCATAACGGCCTCATCCAAAAATTAACTAAAAAAGGCCTTTCGGGCAATATAATTAACAAGAGAATTAGTGAACACAGCTCACTCATGTACCCCCGCTGTTAACATTGGTCAAAGAGAAAATAGCAAAAGGGCATCAATGTTTAAACTTTTGTATGAACAGACCATTATATATAATCATTATTAAAGCAGAGTAAGTATTACACTTGTAAGCATGTTTTAGAAGTAAAAGTCGAAAAAATTTGAAAAATGGCATTAAATATGCAAATGAGGATATGAAACATACAAATATGCAAATGAGAGTATGAAATATAAAAATGACAGATGTACACATCAGTGGTTTCGTAACATTTGAACAATTAGTATCTGAGTTATGAGTGGAACAAAAAGTGTGAATGGCGAAGATGAAAAACAGAAAATTTGCATAAATTATGCAAATGAGGGTATGAAACAAACAAAAGGCAGATGTACACATCATGGTGATTGTACATGTATATGAAGTTTCTTAAAATTTGAACAACTGGTTTCAGAATTATGAGCGGAACAAAAAACGCACGGACGCACGGACAGACGGACAGACGTGCTGACCGCTATATAGCCCCTACTACTTCGTAGCGGGGGTATAATTACATCCAGGATTTCCTACACAATAGGCAAATAACTGTCGGGGTCGAAAACCAAACATCTGAAAAATTTCTTTTGGAAAATAGCACCCCACAAGGCAGCATCATTAGCCCCACTTTATTCAATATCATGGTGGATGAAATTTAGGAATGTGGTAAGCTTCGTTTTTCTGTTGTTTCTTCGGTGATCGCAGCCAGTCATTTGCTAATATGTAAGATGTACACCAATCACATAATATCACATAATAGTACTCTTATAATTACATTGAGATTTTCGGCGCGCCACGGTGTGATGCTAATTAATCTTGGGTCGTGTAAATTAGCGTCATAGTGTACCTTTAAGCAGTTGTTAAACAATTCACTCAGTAAGTCATCAACCTGAGATATTAAATCATGCAATTTCTGATGACCTACAGAGCCCATGGCTCTATTTTTATTACTACAATCAATGACACGCAACGAAAATATTTTATTTTTCGAAAATAATCGTAGCTAGAAATGTACTGTCAACATACATCATGCATTTTAGTACTCACCGAAATATTTTCAGGGTAAAACAAAAAGACATGGTCATCAACATTGATCCCCCGCCAATTTGGTTTTTATTATAAAACTGGCAGAATATTTCAAAAAGTTCAATTAAATTGAAGTACCTCTATTTGTACACATACCAAATTTGATTATCATGTCTCAAACAGTTTCTGAGAAAAGCTGTTCCCTCAGATGCACCGTGAACAAAGTTAATAATTTCAGAACAAGAGCATTAACTCCGTCAAAAATAATCATGGGCTTCTCAATCTACGTATTGATACCCATAAGCGACATACCAAATGTGGTTATCCTACCTCAAACAGATTATTGAGAAAAGCTGTCCCCTCTATCCCAAACACACAGAGGGGTGGAGCTCAAACCTATATCCCCCTTCCACATCGTGGCGGGGAATAATTAATACGAATTGGGTCAGCCAATAATGACGTGCCTGTCTCTCAAATATTTCATGCATACAAATGAAAGTGATGCAATGATATCCGATAAACACTTATATATGAAAGGTATGAAGTTTTAGAGGAATCTTTCTTAATCAAAATGAAAATTGATGTTTTTTGAAAATCTCAAAACTATACGAAAGGATGACATGTAATAAGCCCATAGGGTCTCTCAGGCCTAATGAGCTAACAATGGCAATGACAAAGTTTACATATATTCTCACCTTCCTTCAGAGAAACCTCCCAAAGTTGTGACTTTCCAGAATGTTTTACTTCTGCATAGTTTCATTTTAAATCAGGGAGAAAATCCATAGATACTTCTGAGTATATCATTGTATATCAGTCTTGAGAGTCTGTCATTCCACCTATAAATAGTGTCATTCCATTTCTGGGAGGTGATAACAGTGATATCATGTCTTGAAAGTCTGTCATTCCACCTATAAAGAGTGTCATTCCATTTCTGGGAGGTGATAACAGTGATATCATGTCTTGAAAGTCTGTCATTCCACCTATAAAGAGCGTCATTCCATTTCTGGGAGGTGATAACAGTGATATCATGTCTTGAAAGTCTGTCATTCCACCTATAAAGAGCGTCATTCCTTTTCTGGGAGGTGATAACAGTGATATCATGTCTTGAAAGTCTGTCATTCCACCTATAAAGAGTGTCATTCCATTTCTGGGAGGTGATAACAGTGATATCATGTCTTGAAAATATGTCATTCCACCTATAAAGAGTGTCATTCCATTTATGGGAGGTGATAACAGTGATATCATGTCTTGAAAGTCTGTCATTCCACCTATAAAAAGTGTCATTCCACTACTCTGAGGTGATAACAGTGGTAACCTGTCTTGAAAGTCTGTCATTCTACCTATAAAGAGTGTCATTCCTTTTCTGGGAGATGATATCAGTGATAACCTGTCTTGAAAGTCTGTCATTCCACCTATAAAGAGTGTCATTCCATTTCTGGGAGGTGATAACAGTGAGAGTATGTCTTGAAAGTCTGTCATTCCACCTATAAAGAGTGTCATTCTACTTCTGGGAGGTGATAACAGTGATAGTATGTCTTGGAAGTCTGTCATTCCACTTATAAAGAGTGTCATTCCATTTCTGGGAGGTAATATCAGTGATATCATGTCTTGAAAGTCTGTCATTCCACCTATAAAGAGTGTCATTCCACTTATCTGAGTTGATAACAGTGATAACATGTCTTGAAAGTCTGTCATTCCACCTATAAAGAGCGTCATTCTACTTCTGGGAGGTGATAACAGTGATAACATGTCTTGGAAGTCAGTCATTCCACCTATAAAGAGCGTCATTCCATTTCTGGGAGGTGATAACAGTGATAGTATGTCTTGAAAGTCTGTCATTCAACCTATAAAGAGTGTCATTCTACTTCTGGGAGGTGATAACAGTGATAGTATGTCTTGAAAGTCTGTCATTCCACCTATAAAGAGTGTCATTCTACTTCTGGGAGGTGATAACAGTGATAGTATGTCTTGAAAGTCTGTCATTCTACCTATAAAGAGTGTCATTCCATTTCTGGGAGGTGATAACAGTGATAGTATGTCTTGAAAGTCTGTCATTCCACCTATAAAGAGTGTCATTCCATTTCTGGGAGGTGATAACAGTGATAGTATGTCTTGGAAGTCTGTCATTCCACCTATAAAGAGTGTCATTCCATTTCTGGGAGGTGATAACAGTGATAGTATGTCTTGAAAGTCTGTCATTCCACCTATAAAGAGTGTCATTCCACTTCTCTGAGGTGATAACAGTGATATCATGTCTTGAAAGTTTGTCATTCCACCTATAAAGAGTGTCATTCCACCATCAGGGGTGATAACAGTGATATCATGTCTTGAAAGTTTGTCATTCCACCTATACATATTGTCATTCCATTTCTGGGAGGTGATAACAGTGATATCATGTCTTGAAAGTCTGTCATTCCACCTATACATATTGTCATTCCACTACTCTTGGGTGATAACAGTGATATCATGTCTTGAAAGTCTGTCATTCCACCTATAAAGAGTGTCATTCCACTACTCTGAGGTGATAACAGTGATATCATGTCTTGAAAGTCTGTCATTCCACCTATACATATTGTCATTCCTTTTCTGGGAGTTGATAACAGTGATATGATACTGATATCATGTCTTGAAAGTCTGTCATTCCACCTATAAAGAGTGTCATTCCACCATCAGGGGTGATAACAGTGATATCATGTCTTGAAAGTTTGTCATTCCACCTATACATATTGTCATTCCATTTCTGGGAGGTGATAACATTGATAGTATGCTTAGAAAGTCTGTCATTCCACCTATAAATATTGTCATTCTATTTCTGGGAGGTGATAACAGTGATATCATGTCTTGAAAGTCTGTCATTTCACCTATACATATTGTCATTCCACTACTCTGAGGTGATAACAGTGATAACCTGTCTTGAAAGTCTGTCATTCCACCTATAAAGAGTGTCATTCCACTACTCTGATGTGATAACAGTGATATCATGTCTTGAAAGTCTGTCATTCCACCTATACATATTGTCATTCCACTACTTTGAGGTGATAACAGTGATATCATGTCTTGAAAGTCTGTCATTCCACCTATACATATTGTCATTCCACTACTTTGAGGTGATAACAGTGATAACCTGTCTTGAAAGTTTGTCATTCCACCTATAAAGAGTGTCATTCCTTTTCTGGGAGTTGATAACAGTGATATCATGTCTTGAAAGTCTGTCATTCCACCTATAAATAGTGTCATTCCATTTCTGGGAGGTGATAACAGTGATAACCTGTCTTGTAAGTCTGCCATTCCACCTATAAATAGTGTCATTCCATTTCTGGGAGGTGATAACAGTGATAACCTGTCTTGTAAGTCTGCCATTCCACCTATAAATATTGTCATTCCATTTCTGGGAGGTGATAACAGTGATATCATGTCTTGAAAGTCTGTCATTCCACCTATAAAGAGTGTCATTCCACTACTCTGAGGTGATAACAGTGATATCGTGTCTTGAAAGTCTGTCATTCCACCTATAAATATTGTCATTCCATTTCTGGGAGGTGATAACAGTGATATCATGTCTTGAAAGTCTGTCATTTCACCTATACATATTGTCATTCCACTACTCTGAGGTGATAACAGTGATAACCTGTCTTGAAAGTCTGTCATTCCACCTATAAAGAGTGTCATTCCATTTCTGGGAGGTGATAACAGTGATATCATGTCTTGAAAGTCTGTCATTCCACCTATAAATATTGTCATTCCATTTCTGGGAGGTGATAACAGTGATAACCTGTCTTGTAAGTCTGCCATTCCACCTATAAATATTGTCATTCCATTTCTGGGAGGTGATAACAGTGATATCATGTCTTGAAAGTTTGTCATTCCACCTATAAAGAGTGTCATTCCATTTCTGGGAGGTGATAACAGTGATATCGTGTCTTGAAAGTCTGTCATTCCACTTATAAAGAGTGTCATTCCATTTCTGGGAGGTAATATCAGTGATAGTATGTCTTGAAAGTTTGTCATTCCACCTATAAAGAGTGTCATTCCACTTCTCTGAGGTAATATCAGTGATAACCTGTCTTGAACGTCTGTCATTCCACCTATAAAGAGTGTCATTCAACTTCTCTGAGGTGATAACAGTGATATCATGTCTTGAAAGTCTGTCATTCCACCTATACATATTGTCATTCCACTACTCTTGGGTGATAACAGTGATATCATGTCTTGAAAGTCTGTCATTCCACCTATAAAGAGTGTCATTCCACTTCTCTGAGGTGATAACAGTGATATCATGTCTTGAAAGTTTGTCATTCCACCTATAAAGAGTGTCATTCCACCATCAGGGGTGATAACAGTGATATCATGTCTTGAAAGTTTGTCATTCCACCTATACATATTGTCATTCCATTTCTGGGAGGTGATAACAGTGATATCATGTCTTGAAAGTCTGTCATTCCACCTATACATATTGTCATTCCACTACTCTGGGGTGATAACAGTGATATCATGTCTTGAAAGTCTGTCATTCCACCTATAAAGAGTGTCATAACACTACTCTGAGGTGATAACAGTGATATCATGTCTTGAAAGTCTGTCATTCCACCTATACATATTGTCATTCCTTTTCTGGGAGTTGATAACAGTGATATCATGTCTTGAAAGTCTGTCATTCCACCTATAAAGAGTGTCAATCAACCATCAGGGGTGATAACAGTGATATCATGTCTTGAAAGTTTGTCATTCCACCTATACATATTGTCATTCCATTTCTGGGAGGTGATAACATTGATAGTATGCTTAGAAAGTCTGTCATTCCACCTATAAATATTGTCATTCTATTTCTGGGAGGTGATAACAGTGATAACCTGTCTTGAAAGTCTGTCATTCCACCTATAAAGAGTGTCATTCCACCATCAGGGGTGATAACAGTGATATCATGTCTTGAAAGTTTGTCATTCCACCTATACATATTGTCATTCCATTTCTGGGAGGTGATAACATTGATAGTATGCTTAGAAAGTCTGTCATTCCACCTATAAATATTGTCATTCTATTTCTGGGAGGTGATAACAGTGATAACCTGTCTTGAAAGTCTGTCATTCCACCTATACATATTGTCATTCCTTTTCTGGGAGTTGATAACAGTGATATCATGTCTTGAAAGTCTGTCATTCCACCTATACATATTGTCATTCCATTTCTGGGAGGTGATAACAGTGATATCATGTCTTGAAAGTCTGTCATTCCACCTATACATATTGTCATTCCACTACTCTGGGGTGATAACAGTGGTAACCTGTCTTGAAAGTTTGTCATTCCACCTATAAAGAGTGTCATTCCACTACTCTGAGGTGATAACAGTGATATCATGTCTTGAAAGTCTGTCATTCCACCTATACATATTGTCATTCCACTACTTTGAGGTGATAACAGTGATATCATGTCTTGAAAGTCTGTCATTCCACCTATACATATTGTCATTCCACTACTTTGAGGTGATAACAGTGATAACCTGTCTTGAAAGTTTGTCATTCCACCTATAAAGAGTGTCATTCCTTTTCTGGGAGTTGATAACAGTGATATCATGTCTTGAAAGTCTGTCATTCCACCTATAAATAGTGTCATTCCATTTCTGGGAGGTGATAACAGTGATAACCTGTCTTGTAAGTCTGCCATTCCACCTATAAATATTGTCATTCCATTTCTGGGAGGTGATAACAGTGATATTATGTCTTGAAAGTCTGTCATTCCACCTATACATATTGTCATTCCACTTCTTTGAGGTGATAACAGTGATAACCTGTCTTGAAAGTTTGTCATTCCACCTATAAATAGTGTCATTCCATTTCTGGGAGGTGATAACAGTGATATCATGTCTTGAAAGTCTGTCATTCCATCTATACATATTGTCATTCCACTACTCTGAGGTGATAACAGTGATATCATGTCTTGAAAGTCTGTCATTCCACCTATACATATTGTCATTCCACTACTTTGAGGTGATAACAGTGATATCATGTCTTGAAAGTCTGTCATTCCACCTATACATATTGTCATTCCACTACTTTGAGGTGATAACAGTGATAACCTGTCTTGAAAGTTTGTCATTCCACCTATAAAGAGTGTCATTCCTTTTCTGGGAGTTGATAACAGTGATATCATGTCTTGAAAGTCTGTCATTCCACCTATAAATAGTGTCATTCCATTTCTGGGAGGTGATAACAGTGATAACCTGTCTTGTAAGTCTGCCATTCCACCTATAAATATTGTCATTCCATTTCTGGGAGGTGATAACAGTGATATCATGTCTTGAAAGTCTGTCATTCCACCTATAAAGAGTGTAATTCCACTACTCTGAGGTGATAACAGTGATATCGTGTCTTGAAAGTCTGTCATTCCACCTATACATATTGTCATTCCACTACTTTGAGGTGATAACAGTGATATCATGTCTTGAAAGTCTGTCATTCCACCTATACATATTGTCATTCCACTACTTTGAGGTGATAACAGTGATATCATGTCTTGAAAGTCTGTCATTCCACCTATACATATTGTCATTCCACTACTTTGAGGTGATAACAGTGATAACCTGTCTTGAAAGTTTGTCATTCCACCTATAAAGAGTGTCATTCCTTTTCTGGGAGGTGATAACAGTGATATCATGTCTTGAAAGTCTGTCATTCCACCTATAAAGAGTGTCATTCCACTACTCTGAGGTGATAACAGTGATATCATGTCTTGAAAGTCTGTCATTCCACCTATACATATTGTCATTCCACTACTTTGAGGTGATAACAGTGATATCATGTCTTGAAAGTCTGTCATTCCACCTATACATATTGTCATTCCACTACTTTGAGGTGATAACAGTGATAACCTGTCTTGAAAGTTTGTCATTCCACCTATAAAGAGTGTCATTCCTTTTCTGGGAGGTGATAACAGTGATATCATGTCTTGAAAGTCTGTCATTCCACCTATAAAGAGTGTCATTCCTTTTCTGGGAGTTGATAACAGTGATATCATGTCTTGAAAGTCTGTCATTCCACCTATAAATATTGTCATTCCATTTCTGGGAGGTGATAACAGTGATAGCCTGTCTTGAAAGTCTGTCATTGACCACCTATACATATTGTCATTCCATTTCTGGGAGGTGATAACAGTGATATCATGTCTTAAAAGTCTGTCATTCCGCCTATACATATTGTCATTTCATTTCTGGGAGGTGATAACATTGATAGTATGCTTTGAAAGTCTGTCATTCCACCTATACATATTGTCATTCCATTTCTGGGAGGTGATAACAGTGATAACCTGTCTTGAAAGTCTGTCATTCCACCTATAAAGAGAGTCATTCCATTTCTGGGAGGTGATCACAGTCGATAACATGTCTTGGGAGTTTCTCATTTCAGGTATAAATAGTGTCATTCCATTTCAATGAAACTGAATGACAAGGGAGAATTCATTATACCAAAATTGAACCTGTCATTCGTCATTCCATTTCATGTGTCATTCGCTTTAGGGAGTCCCTAAATTTATAATCGAATATCTGGTTCAAGATCGATCTATGTTATTGCAATGAATGCTTATGAAAATGATATTAATATAATGGATTGAATTCACTCATGTTTAAGATTCACTGTCGTTCGCTTTACATGCAATAGGATCTGACCTATTTTACTGGACTTTTCTCGGAACGGAACTTACACTCTGTTGATATGTAGGCCTACTCAAGGAATTAGATGTGATATACGTCCTTGGCCTACTAGATTGCGCAATGTGATAAGTTATGATAAACATACTTACTTCGCATAGGCGTAGGAACGGTTTGGGGGGGGGGGGGGGGGGGGGGGGGGGGGGGGGGGGGGGAGGGTACGGAAATCTTAGTCATTTTGGATGGGATTTAAAGTGTTTCACTGATTATTATCCCCCGCCAACATAATCAGTGAAACACTTTAAACCCCATCCGTCCGTCCCGATTTTGTTTCCGGAGCAGAACTCGAAAACTATAAGACATATCTCAACGAAACTTGGTGTGTGGAACAATCATCATGTGTAGATGTGCCTTTTGGGGTTTTCAACTTCTTCGAGTTATTTATTTTGACCGTTTCCATGGAAATGTAACATAGGATTTCGTTTCCGGAACAGAACTCGAAAACTATAAGACATATCTCAACGAAACTTGGTGTGTGGAACAATCATCATGTGTAGATGTGCCTTTTGGGGTTTTCAACTTCTTCGAGTTATTTTTTTTTACCGTTTCCATGGAAATGTAACTTAGAATTTCGTTTCCGGAACAGAACTCGAAAACTATAAGACATATCTCAACGAAACTTGGTGTGTGGAACAATCATCATGTGTAGATGTGCCTCAAAGGCCCAATGGGCTTATGGCATTGCACGGTGTCAAGCCGTCTGTAAACTTTTCGCATTTTGTCTTCTTCTCAAGAACCACTTTGTCTAAGGAGCTGAAATTTTGTGTGTTGTGTTTAGTTGAAAAAAGGTTCATAGTCACTGTTATTCAACAACTATTCTTCAATAAATTTTCCCAAAGGCGGGGGATATGGCCGACTCTGTCTGCTTGTTTAAATTGTATGTAAGACTTGGTGAAATCGCCAATTAATTTGTCAATCTCGTCTCACTGTAAAGGGATGGGCAAGTGTGCTAGCACGAGTACTCCAATCAAAGACATCACAACACAAGAATTAAATTTGATGATTATTTGATAATGTATTGAGTGACTATAGGGTGCTGGTCTTGTCTGAGCTTCCGAGCTTGTACCTATTGGTAAAGAGAGCTAATACAGTTGATTCAGCATGTACGGAAGCAAAGACAAAAGAGCCAATGAATTTATAATAATAAATTATTTTAATTAATTAAAGTGGCATTGGATGGATATGATGAGAACTACTTACAGGATAGAAAGATAATATAATAAATGAGGAAATACAATTTGGTTTGCAACAGTATGTGCATGTACCCACCCAAATGAGGATTTGTATAAAATTATATTTATTACTTTACTTTCCCCGAGAAGTCTCATCACATCCTACCACAGAAAATGAAGTTGCCACTTGATGTAAGGTATAAGTCACATGTTTACCCATAGGCCAGAAATATACAAACTTACAACTTGAAAGGATATATTTACCCCCTAAAGTGCATGATATGCATATGATAGGAAAAACCCTAACAATACCGGTATTGAGTAACACATTATTTTAACCATGACAGGACACCTGGCCTATACTAATATGGGAAATAATAAAGATGGGATATGACTGTTTGTTGGTTGTACATACCAGTCTATTAGAGGCTGGCTCCAACAATGTGTACATAAACCATTGAGTAGAATAACTGGAGACTACCCAGAATGAGGATACCTAACTTTAGTAAAATGAAATATATTAAAATGCAATACTTAGATATTACATAATTAAATTTTACTAAATGTTGAAGGTAAAAGGAAATGGGCCATATGAATGATACAAAGTGTATTATTGGATTATTTGTGACTTTACATCAAGCAGCAACATGGAAAAGTAAACAATGTTGGCAATGGCTAAATCATTGTGAAAAAACACCCCACACTATAAATATATAATGCAATTTATAGTTTTTTGTGTGATGAAAAACAATGATAGCATTAACATTTGTGAAAAGACATCACATAAGTGTTGTATATGAACAGTCAAGTTGAAATATAAACATATATAATGAATATGAATATGAATTGCAATGGAAAACAATGATTGTTAATGCTTAGCCAATAAAATAGATTAAATATGATAGTATCATTGTGAAAAAAACACCCCACACTATAAGTAAATTATAAAGTAAACTTATAGTTTGTTGTGCGATGAAAAACAATGATTCCTATGAAATAATTATATGATGCATGAGCGCATATGACATGAATTGAAATGTGCCAATGAAATTACCAAATAACTTTTAATAAATAATATGATGATGTGAGCAAGATTAAATTATTACTGCAAAGCTTATATACCTGTTATTTAAAATCTATAAGATGATACATAAACGATGAGTGTAACAAGTAGATTGAGTATAAATCCCTAGCAGACGACGCTGTTTTGTTTACATATGGGAGCAGCCATGTTGGATACCCACAATTCCCTTAGGGGAGGTTCCCTCAAGGAGCGATCTAAAAAAAGAGGTGGGTTTCCCAGCTGAATGGCTTGGCCACTAGCATCCCTTAATTAGCACCACATGTTGGTCACTAGACAAAGGGATGATTATGCTGGTTCAGTTTTGGGTATTTTGCTGTTGTCAGCACTTTGTTACATTTATTCAAAATGGTTGAATTTGGAATTAAGAGAATTTAGAGGTTAGCAATGAGCTAGACTGATTTTTGAGTGGCAAATCTAATAGTGATGGAATTTTGAGTGGCAGATCTGAATTACTTCCAAATGAAATGGAGGAAAATTACATAAATACCATTTCCAAAAGGAAATGGGAATTTTGCTAAAAGGGAGCGCCAGATATTCTTGCCTTTGAGTGCACATAGAATTGTGCCCTTGAGCAACAAGTTCGCACGACAAGAATCTTTACAATTTAAAATTGCCAGAACCCCTGAAACCAGTAATTACATTAATTGCTGTTATGATAACTTTTTAATTTGGGGATAGCATATAAAATCACCAGAGGCAAACGTGCCTAATAGCATCTTGATGTAAAACTAAACAACAATGCATTAAAACAGATAGTGAGGACTTAATTCTTACCTATTGGTAAAGAGAGCTAATACAGTTGATTCAGCATGTACGGAAGCAAAGACAAAAGAGGACGAGATAGGGTATAACTTGCCCTCTTGGGCATTCACAGGTCACATGACCAACTACTAAACCAACTGCGATTGGTTAGAACTTGGAACAAGCTACTCCACCGGTCCCCAAGGTGCCCCCACTGCCCCAGTGCTTAGACTTTGAGACATCTGGGATCAATCTGTAAGCTATCTTGGTTGACCTACTTTCATTAGGAAAAGGGAAAGATTTGGGGATATTTTAAGTATAAATAAATACAAATCTGCACACTTTACACTCTCCCCCCCTTTTAAAAAGAATTTGACAGAGAAGCAGTCAGCAGTGTCCTTATCCAGCCTTCAGCTCCTCGGGAAGACGACCCCCAAAGCACTAGCTTAACCTCCTCATGTTCCCCAGGGAACTCAGAAACCCAGCCGGTGTCTGAAGGGCGAGTCAGACCCTCAAAGAGGACCCGGAGTGTCAGCATCCCCCACCTAGACGTCTCATCCTTGACGCAACTGGGCGCAGCCAAAGACGTGGACCCAGACTCCCTGAAGAGAAATCCAGAGGACAAGCGTTCCAGTATGTTCCAGCAACGCGGATGGCTCGATGTCGACCTGCCCAAGACATCGCCTCTTCTCATCTTGTCGGACTCACTCTTCCGGTCAGTGGACCCAGCGTTCCACCCAGGAGCGTCAGCAGACATTTGAGTCTTCGGTGGGATGAAGACACAGGACCTCCTTCCAATCCTGTATAAGGCTGCTGTGCAGGGTGTCCAAGTTCAGCGCCTTGTCTTGTGTGTTGGACTCAACAATATTCTCAACGACAACAAGGGATCTGAGTTCATCCGAGACGATGTGATTAAAATCATACACCTTGCACAGAACATTTCCTCGTCGCTAGTCATGACAACCGTTTACGAAGCGGGCTGGCGACGCAACTCCAGAAATAAGAACTCTCTTGTGAAGATCCAGGAACTGCGGCTCAAGTTCAACTGGGACCTCATGTGCTTAGCCAATCAGCACAAGTTCGCAGTCTTGGACATGACCAAGATCTTCAAGGACAGGAAAGGAGGGAGTATGCCTGGCTGGTATCTCAAAGACACTGTTCATCCAACCCTGAATGGCACTGTCGCCATCGAGATATGCTTGTCTCAAGTGTTGGAGGGGCGAAGCATTGTCCCACCAGCAACATCGGACCCCAAGCTCTACCACCACAAGTCTGTTACTGACAATCAGACTGAGGTCCAGCGGAGGAAAGTCCTCTCAGACCAACATCGTCCGCTGGCCAGAAACAATGACTTTGGGAAGGCCCTGACGGTGACGCTACGCGGTGTGGGATTCGTCCAAGTGACGGGTCAGGACAATGCAAAGAAGCGACGCTGTAATTGACTCTAATGTGAAAAATGTGAATAGTTCTTACAACTAAGCTAGATGCAAGGATAGAATTTTTCCTTTTTCATCTAAGTCCAAATTCTTTTTAAAAGGGGGGGGGGGGGAGTGTAAAGTGTGCAGATTTGTATTTAGTTATACTTAAAATATCCCCAAATCTTTCCCTTTTCCTAATGAAAGTAGGTCAACCAAGATAGCTTACAGATTGATCCCAGATGTCTCAAAGTCTAAGCACTGGGGCAGTGGGGGCACCTTGGGGACCGGTGGAGTAGCTTGTTCCAAGTTCTAACCAATCGCAGTTGGTTTAGTAGTTGGTCATGTGACCTGTGAATGCCTAAGAGGGCAAGTTATACACTATCTCGTCCTCTTTTTTCTTTGCTTCCGTACATGCTGAATCAACTACTAAACCAACTGCGATTGGTTAGAACTTGGAACAAGCTACTCCACCGGTCCCCAAGGTGCCCCCACTGCCCCAGTGCTTAGACTTTGAGACATCTGGGATCAATCTGTAAGCTATCTTGGTTGACCTACTTTCATTAGGAAAAGGGAAAGATTTGGGGATATTTTAAGTATAACTAAATACAAATCTGCACACTTTACATTTAAATCACGTGACCTTACTTTTGGGCCAAAAAAAGTCACGTGTCCTTGCTTTGGAAGCCAAAAATGTCAAGTGACCTTGCTTTTGAGGCCAACAAAAGTCACTTGACATAGGTGTTGCTGTAAAAAATCGATTTCATGTCAAGAAAATACACCAAATTGTACCTAGATCAAATCAGAAATGAACATTTGAAAATGTGTTTGAACTGAAACATGAACCTGAATAGAATAAGCACCGTTAACATATTTTAAAGGCGGAAATTTAAAAAAAATATAATAGAAATCATTCATTTTGAGAGAAAGGACAGTATGTCCTAGCTGTGAAAGGGACAGAGACCTATACTCGCGAGAAAGTTGAAAGTTAGCATGTATCCTATTCCTAGTGCTTTTGTTCTTAATATTTCGGATAATAATCATTACAAATGTTTAATCTGCATATGATGCGTTTACACTAGGCCACGATTAGTCCATAATGGCAACAATTTGGAATTTTTGAGTGCGTGTGTTAGGGTACTCAGGACCATATAGTTGTAATTGCAAGGGATATGTATGAGCTTCAATATTTGCAGACAAGACAACGGAAGTCACGATAAAATGGAAATAAAATAGGATTGAAATAAAGTCGACAAGTTTGACTTGTTCCAGAGCCTGAGAAAGAACATTCATATCTCAGTTCGATCAGAATTAATCCTGAAATAGTATCCAAAATGATGTCGAAAATCAGGTTTTAAATAAACACTAGACATATTGTTTGAAAAATTACAATTCATAATCCAAGAGACCAATACAAAGACTTTTTACATTCGGTAGAAGATGATAAAACCATGACACCCAAAAGTTACCAAATCTATAAATTATAATCCCCACTTGCCTAGGTGCCTGTACACAGAACTTCAACTCTCTAGAGTTACTGGTTCTGGAGAAAAAGACAAATATAGTCCTTGAGTTTGTGGCCCCTGAGGACCTTATTAGGGATCAAAAGGTCACCAAATATATGAATCAGAATCTCCGCTTGCCAAGCTAACTGTACTAATGATTCCAGTTCCCTGGAATCAGTGGTTCTGGAGAATAAGACGAAAATAGGTTTTAATGCTGTGGTTCCTTGGGCCCTTATTAATCAAGATATCCATGATCTAAGGAGTGACAGTAGGAGTATGTACACGAGATACCAACTGTCTGTAGTCACTACAGAGCTAGTTCTAGAGAAGAAAGACGAAACAGGTTTTTGAGGTCAGGTCTGATGAGCTAAAAACGTTTTCAGGAGTGGCCAATGTTGCCCTTACTAGGGGTCACATGGTCACCAAATGTACAATTTCAATCCCAAATGTCTTAGGAGTCGATATTTCAACTTTCTAGCTCTTACTTCTGGAGAAAAAGCCTAAAATAGGTTTTTTGGGCCATGGCATCTGAGGACCACCAGGGTCACAAACTCTGCAATTTAAGATCCCCATTTGCTAAGGAGTATGTACACAAGATTTCAGCTTTCTTGGCCTTTTTCGTTCTTGAGAAGATGAAAAGAGATTTTACGGGGTCACGGGGTCACCAAATCTATGATTTAAGACCCCTATTGACGATGGTGCCTGTACCTAAAATTTCAGCCCGCTGGAGCCAGTGGCTCTTGAGAAAAAGTCGAAGAAGGGAAAAGTTTATAGACGGACGGACGGACGCCTGACACAATGCCATGCCATTCAAGCCTGTTGAGCTAAAAATTATTTCCAAATTTGGTGTGAAAAGTACCATTTGCTCCCAGGAAACGCTTTAAATTAAAAAAAAGCTTGGGGGTGGGGGACACTTTCCGAATTTTGAAACGTATTAAAGGTGCATCCATTGTGTTTCATAAAATTTTATTTGGCTTTATTACGTTTCAACTCACCACATGTGCTGTTTAGAATACAAATACATTCTCTCAGCTTGCATATTCACCCCCGATCGCCAAATATATCATAATTACTAGTTTCCAATTAAAATAGAGTAACATCATTTTGCATGTGCAGAAACCGAAACTACACGTCCCATTTACATGCACAGTAGTTATGTGACCTATTAAACATTACCAACTCAAATTTGTCTTTTTGTCTCTTATAAATAAGATTCCAAAATTACGTTTGACTCATTGACGCGCGTCACACGCTGTGCATTGTCCGGTTTTCGATCAGAAATCACTACTTTTACCTTCATATCGTCAATATGCTAAGTCTACTATCATCGAAATTGTAGTTTTCGGTAAAAGTCGATACATCTCGATAAAGTAACACCATTTATAACGTTTGCAATATGTGACCCTTAACAACACGATGGATGTACCTTTAAAAACGTATCAAAGCACCATCCTCCCACCAAACACAGCTATAGGAACAACATTCTTTTCAATTTCGTCTGAAAATTGGGGTTGTCATGTCGTATTTTCACTAGAAGATGCTCTAGGATCAAAATTTTCATCCATTTTAGTGTTAAAAATAGGGTGAGGACTCATCATATTATCTGTTTCTGAATAAATAGTATGAGAAAAAAGAAATTTCTTCAAAATTGACACGTACTATTTGCTCCTAGAAAGCGCTATTGAATTTTTTTCGTGGGTGAAAAGTGGAGGGGGGGGGGGGGGGGGGACCCCTGTTCCTAGGCCTATGCTTCGAGGTGACATCACAATTTTATGTGGGGTGTGTTCTCGACCGAGCAAATTGCATGTACATGTATATGTAGGAAACGACTGCAAGAGACGGGGCTAATTTTGTTGGTGGCGGGTATCATATAAATATTAATATTGCCATTCCGATGGTCGGGCTATTTTACCTGCAATCATGAAATATCATCTGTTTCAAATTCACGTCTACTATTGAATCGAACAGTTTAGGTGAAATACAACCTGAATGTGATTTATTGGTTTCGATTAGTGCAACTGTGTAGATGTCACAAATATTGTTACTCAACAGACAAATTAAAGAAAAAATATAATTTTATTCATGTGAAGACATTTAAATAACCATGAAAGCAACAACTAAAAATAGGCTGTATCTTTGCTGCTGGACTGCAGTATGAATGCATGCAGTTCTGACTTTAATTGACTGATCTGTGACAGTGATTGGCCAAATTGATAACTTAAACTGTGTTTATTCATGAATTCAAATCCAGGTTAATATTTAAGATTACTTCCAATTGGATGTTGTTATTCAATATGTAACTTTCGTCAATAGTTTTATTTGGAACGCAGTTATAATATTCCAATGTGAAAGTCGTAAAGTCCCGAATGATTTCTTGAAATGCAAGAAACAGGTCATGTGACGTCCATTTCCTGGAAAGGTGTGTTTGGGTGTTTCAATTTAGCAACATTAATGCTATGACCAATATTATTTTATTAACACAGCTTTTTATTTTTGGACCAGAAACCAGTATATTTGGGTTAAACACTTTATCATTTGATTACATTTATGTTGAAAATAATTGATATTTAATCATGGGAACTGTTTAGTTTCCATATGTGTAGGAGCAATTGAGGAAACACTTCCTGTTTACTATTCAAGTATGCTGCTACCTTCTTTAAACACAAGAAGGTATATAGCACTATTCATTGACTTTTCTTAAGTTTAAACCATGGTGAAGTCATCCTGTTAAATAGGCATAAATTGTTCACTTTGTCACAGTTTTAAGTAGCTTGTTTTACAGAATGTGTCAAGATACTGTTGGGCATTAGCCCACTTTCATGTCAACCCTAATGTATCTCTAGAATTTGTATTAATGCCGTGCTGAAATACGACACTTAGTAGGACGTAGGAGTGGCAACTTAAACAAGTTTCCAGCCATATATGGCATGAGCCATCGATCGTTAACTTTTGACATTTTCGACTTCTCTACAGAAATGCAACTTCCCTGTGCAAGGCATAACTCTTGCCTGCGTTTTATGAAAACATATTCAAAATTATAACGGAGTTTGACTCAGATCATTACTCAATTTGTGGTGATTGGAATCTTGTTCAAAATCCTCAAATTGACCTATTCAACTATAAAAACGTTAACAATCCAAAAGCTAGAGAAATAATACTTATATTTTTTGAAGAATATAATGTGTTTGATCCTTGGCGTTCTCTTAATCCAGACACTAAACGCCATACATGGAGACAAACAAAACCAATAAAACAATCCAGGTTAGATTTTTAGCTCATCTGGCCTGAAAGGCCCGATGGGCTTATGGCATGGGATGGCGTCCGTCCATCCGTCCGTCCGTAAACTTTTCGCTTTTTCGACTTCTTCTCCAGAACCAATGACTCCAGAGAGCTGAAATTTAATGTACAGACTCCTTGGCTGAAGGGGATACTAAATTGTAAATTTGGTGACCCTGTGACCCCAAATGTGGGTCACAGGGGTCATAACCTTAAAAGCTATTTTCATCTTCTTCTCCAGAACCAATGACTCCAGAGAGCTGAAATTTTATGTACAGACTCCTTGGCTGAAAGGGATTCTAAATTGTAGATTTGGTGACCCTGTGACCCCAAGTGTGGCTCACAGGGGTCATTACCTAAAAAAAACTATTTTCATCTTCTTCTCCAGTCCCAATGAACGTAGAGAGCTGAAATTTTATGTACATACTCCTTGACTGAAGGGGATTCTAAATTGTAAATTTGGTGACAGTGAGACCCTAAATATTGGGTCACAGAGGCAATGACCTAAAATGCTATTTTCATCTTCACCTCCAGTCCCAATGGCTCTAACAAGCTGAAATTTTATGTACAGACTCCTTGGCTGTAAGGGATTCTAAATTGTAAATTTGGTGAGTCTGTGACCCCAAATATGGGTCACAGGGATCATAACCTAAAAGCCTATTTCAGTTTACAGCATTTTTCTGAGATTATATGTGCACTTCAATCAGTAAGTAGGTAAGGGAGGTAATTTTAAAGAAAACAGCTGAGTTAAAGGCATTTCATCTTTCTGATGTGAGAGTTCTAACATGTGCTTTGAGAATATAATATGTCTGATGAAAAAGAGATATTGAGAATTAAAAACTTAGAATTGGAGGTCTAACACAAATTATAAGTCATATTTTATCTTTGTCTCACATTTCACATATGAGTAATTATTTGTATTTTGCAAGTGAATTTGCTGATAAAGGTACACAAGTCTAAAAGTATTCTAAAGACTTAATACAGAATCTTTTATTAAATCTAATATAATGTTCTTTGTAATTTAAGAGTAAATAATGGAGTTTTTTTAATATCTCAAGATATTGTGTAATTATTTGGAGAATTAATTAATTAATTAATGAGAATTTCCAGTACGAGTCAATTTGGTATACCTTATTTATATCATATTTTATACTTTATAACTGATTTAGTTTTCTATTAACTTTGCAGTTAATTTTATTCAATAGGAACAAGAAATGAGATAGATGTCTACATCATGGACATGTTTAATGTGAATAGATTTGAAATGAGAACTATTGAATACCCTTTGAAGGAATAACTTGAAGAGGAATTAAATTTTTTCATTTTACATGAGATATGTGAACTGAATATGACTAGTGATGACTGGTGATAACATAGGACTATAAAAGAAGTAGCTATATGAGATTGTGACATCACACCTATTTTCATCATCTTCTCCAGTACAGAAACATAATTAATTGTAGGAAAAACTGCATCTAACATATAAATTTTACTGGCTGTGAGTCCAGTGTCTGCATGTTATGTAATTGCATTGTGTTGACCTCTTCCTGGCAAAGGATGATAACTGATAGTTACACAAAGGTTTCAGGTTACTTCAAACTTCTGTGCAGCACTGTGTTATCATAGACTGTGCGTGAGACTGCTTTAGTCTTCCACTGACTCTAAAAAAGAATTTATTCATAGAATATCACCATTTTATCAAATATTGAAAAGGAGCCTATAAGAAATGGTGAAAAAGAATTTACTAAAAAAAATCACCAATTTATTAAGTATTGAAATGGAGCCTATGAGAAATGGGATTTTCAAAAATTGAGGCTCCTATTCATTATGTAATAAATGTTGGTATTGCCATAATGCAATTAAGAATTAAAACAATATAATGCAAAGGTGTATGATATTCATAACGAATGTTGATTTATGTGTAACCAATTTTGATAATAATTAGCAGGGGTCATGACCTAAAAAGGTTTTTTTCATTTTCTTCTACAGCCCCAGGCCATTATTGCAATAGCTGACAGTGGTGAATTGTATGCAAAGAATTGTACCCGGTATATTCATTATTATATAATGTGTGTACGATCTTAAAAAATAGTATGATCTCTCCACCACATTATTATATGTTTGATACCAGCAATTTATTTCCAAGCTTTGTGTTGCTCTTTCAACACATATATATAGCAGATTGGCAAAGTTATGGTAACAAAATATTTTTAAACTGCTTTAATCGTTTCACTACCTAGATTCTTATTACTACATTCCATTATCTGACCATTGCTATAAAGTCCACTCCATAACATACCCCACTTATTATCTCCTGATGAGCTACAGAGGCCATGGCTCTATTTTTTTCTACTGTCAAGAGATTTAGAGCCAGCTGTTAATATCAATCTTTATTCATTTCGTAGTGGAGGCCATAGGCCCAAGCTACATTTTGGTTAAACAGAGCAATACATGTATGTGTATAAACGACAACGTAATGTATAATATAGGATATTGTACATAATAAATACTAAATAAGTAGATAATAAGTTATTATTGACAAAGGAGGGAATCTCTAAGATTCATTGCACTGTGTATATAAATGGCTATGTTTTGTACAACATCTTGATTGTCAATTGACATGAGTATATTTAATTTATGAACGGTTGGGTTTGAGTAAAATTTATATGGTATATACAATCAGCTTAATTTTTTGTAACAATTACATACCAGCATAAAATGAAATTCATTTTCAATAGCGTTATCTTTGCATAAAATACATAATCTATTTGATCTGGGTTGGTTAACATATCTACCGGTTTCAATTTGAAATTGATACAAGAGATGTGTGCCATTCCTGTTCATAATTAACTCTTAGTCTAAAAACAAATTCTGATATGAATTTATCAACATTATATTCATTTTGTTGCTGTTCCCAAATATAGCCAAATCCAAAAGAGTAGAGAATATTCTTAATTGTTGATGCTCAGTTTGTTTTACCATTGCTAGTGTCTAAAACTAACATGTCATAAATTTTTTTTACAAATCTAGAGTTTGGCATTTTACATATTTTACACCAGAATTTAACAGCTTTTTTGTAAGTACAAATATACATTGGATAACGTCCACATTCTCCCCTAACTACATGGTTGGAAGTGGACCGTTTGACATTTAAAAACCGTTTACAACAAAACATATGTACAATTTCAACTTCTTTGAATATATCAACTCTCCATATCTCAGCTCCATACAAAAGAATGGGGTTCGTTCAGAACCCCCTCACCCCCGGGTTCTATTAGAGACCCGGGTTGTAATGGAGGCCGGGTTATATTTTTTCAGACATGAATTGACGTTTATAATCCTCTTGTTGTGACTTATTGGAAAGGTAAAATTAGTGATGTAGGACTACATATCTAGTGGCATTTCTACTGAAATTCATTTGAAAAAACATATTATTTATAAATGGACGGGGATTACCCACACTCTCATTAATCCCAACATTATACAGTTGGTGTGGAATGTTTTCTATCAACTTGCATTGTAAAAGGAGACTTAACTGAACAAGACGGATATTTAGTGAGTGAGTGAGTGAGTTGGGGTTTAACGCCGCTTTCAAGAGTATTTCACTTATATCGCGGCTGCTAGTATTATGGCAGGGAGAAAGCCCGCAACGCCATGTGGCTATGCATTGCGGTGAAACCTGCGAGCAACGGCTGGAACTAGCGAACCATGGGTGGTACTGCACTGAAATTCAGTGTAGCATTGCACCCAAACCTGACTGCGTGTAGAACAGTTCTCTACTGCAGACAAAGTTGCCGTGCCCCTGGCGGGATTCGAACCCCGGACCTCTTGATCCGAAGCCGAACGCGCTAGCCACTGCGCTATCCCGCCCCCACGGATATTTATTATCATGGACCTGTTATGCTGAATCTCACACGGTCACACCAATATTTCCCCTCAAAACGAGTGTTTATATTGCAACACGGAGTATTCAGTTGTTACGTCTAATAGAGACCCGGGTACTATTGGAGACCCGGGTTGTATTTACCTCAGCACCCTTTACCCCCCGGGTACTATTGGAGACCAGGGTTGTATTTACCTCAGCACCCTTTACCCCCCGGGTTGTATTGGAGGCCCGGGTTCTAATAGAGGCCCGGGTTGTATTAGTGGAAATACGGTAAGTATAAACCTGTCATATGAAATGTTTGACATTTTTCTCCTCCTATAATGTTGTAACATTATAGGAACGCCTGGATTGTTGTTGCTGAAAGATGAATCACTTCGGAAAATCGACTCCTCAAACAATTTGTAATGTCAATTAATATGAAAGTCAGAGACCACAACGTAATGCTAACCATGAAAAACCTGTAATATTGTGCCATTATTGCCCCTCTATTGGTTGTAGTAGATCTGAAACTCATAGACTGACACATGTTATGAAATAAGGACTTTTTTTTTTATTTGAACTGTGATCCCCACATCCATTGATGTTTGTTCTTAACAATTAAAACACATTTGCTATTTTCCAAATTCTGCTATATGTACAATGTGACCGGACGGAAGTGTCCGCGCACCTGACCCGCGCATCTCCTATACTGATGATTAGATTCTGTATGTCTTCTGAAGCATTGGATGACGGGACACTTTTCTTAGGTGCCTTTTTTAACTTGCCAGACTATATAGTATCTATAGATCCGCCTCCATGCTCTATTATGGGTTAATAGCCGTTTGATATGATACAGTTTCGTTTGTAGGCAACATGCAGAGGTCCAAACTGAAATAAGATGCTATCATAACACACTGTTATTATAGATCTGTGCCTAATCCAGTCTTTGGAAAACCAGCTCATACTAAAAAGGAGTTTTCCGGAAAGATACACTTTACAACCTTTTCATGACATTACCACCGTTTTAGGCAGAAGAAACATATTTTTCTACAATTAATAAGTTCATGACACATCTTTATGTTGTTCTATATCTCAATACCAAATTTAGGTTATAATACCGATATATCAATATTCTTACACATTAGCTATTATTGTCCTCAAAATATATAAAATGTTTATATCATTTCTCATATTAATATATTAGAAATACATGTAATTTAGATAATGAACAAATCTAACATTGTTACATTTGGGATAACACTACCTTCAATAGTACACAATCTTGTACTTGTTCGAACCCACACCCTCAGAGTCAGGCAACTATTACAAGCACTGACCGTACCAACAGCTTACCACACGACGACGGGGCTTCCAATATGTAGTAACTGATATAGTTTAGGACATACACAGGCATCTATATTTAACAAGAAATAATTAAAATGACCATTTGACTCATTAAATATTCTTTGAATGGTATGATATCACATGTAATTCTAAGTAACCATTCAAAAATATTTCAGATGTAAGTTAATGACGGTCCAGGATGACCATGGTTTTGCTCTGAAGTGTTAGAATGGAGAAGAACCTCTGTCCGTGTGGGAAAGATGTAACAGATCTGCGATATCAGTACCACAGATACAGGTGCCCGGAAAGAGAGAAAAAGGCATGCGTCGCTGATGCCTCTAGAAGTCGACCTGCTGGACCGAAGTCCATCAATAAAGTAGTCAAATCTGATAAACCACCAACAAGGCCAGTTGTTGCAAGAGTCACACCTAAACAACAACTTAAACAAACCGCTCTGGAGCGTCAGTCAGACCATCCATGCGGGTTGACGGAAACAAGCAGTGCTTCAGAATCTCAACGAGTATCGCTAGCGAGGCCTAAAACGTCTAAATCGCAGTCCATATTTCAGCCAGATCTCAGGAAGAACACACCAGCCGTACCTAAAAGCAGCCATGATGATTGTAAAACAGCAAAACCTTTATCACAAAATGCTGACAAGTTTCAATCGTCTGACTTGCAATTACCTCCAAAACGATCTCAATCTCCGACCACAGCTCGACCAAGTTCCCGAACTCCCACAGCAGTATCAACAAGCAGGTCACCAACTCTGAAGCCTCCATCTACTTCGTGGTCCGCCATGATGTGGAGATATCTTGGTTGGCCTGACGTTGAAGTAACATATCAGAAGTCAGAAAAATGTGTTCCTCCACATACTAAAGAAGCAGACGACCATTTGGATGACACTATATCAAAATCAAAGAATGAGCCAAAACAAGCACTTTGGAAAACCTGGTGGACATACTTCTGGCCGCTTAATGCTAATAAAAATATAAAAAAAGATGTTCATCCAGAGACTAACACTCAAACGTGTGCTGAAACAATTACACCAGAACATTGTAAAACAGAGAAGTGTGAAGGTCAGAAACAAACAGTCGAATCAAAGCAAACAACATCTGGTTGTAGGCCAAAACAAAACCACCAAATCCCGCAGAGAAGTACGAAGATGGAGAAAGCGGCCTCAAGGGGCACTGAAAGGCGACGCATCATCGATAAGACGGAGCTGGACGACATTGTGGAGAGTATGTTTAATGAAGGTGTCATCCTACGGTCCAATAATCGTGAAAAAGATGTCAAAGCATTCTTTGATCAAGAAGTCAAATTGAGCCAGAATGAAATCACGAAGGTCAGGGAGCATTTTAATATTCTCAGGGACAAGATTATAAGTAAGTTGAATGAGGAGACGAAACTGGATTGCTGGGATCCCCGGAACGCAGGGTCATCGGCTGATGGCACCAAGGTAATATTAAGGGTCTTCTTATAGTCTCATATCTCTTATAGTGTTTCCTCTGGTTATATATGTAACATGTGATATGTATTTTAGACTGGTGGGTCAACATTTATATTCTAAAAGTTTAGCTCAACCAGAAAAGTGCATGAATAATCCTTGTATAAATGTTGAGGAAACCAGTAGGTTAACATTCCTATAAAGGCGATGTTTTGGTCTTCTAACGCTAAGCAGGTTTATGTTGATTTTAAAAGATATATAAATGTATACAAAAAAAACATATGTTTTAATAACGTAATGTAATAATGTAATGAATACTATAATGAATGAATAATCTAATATCTGCAATAATTGTAATGTTATTGATATGATTCAAAACAGTTTATTTATTTGCCCAGTATCTTTACAATTTTGGCTAATTTTTAGGTGGGTTCAAAGCAACACTAACTCAAAAAAATGTTTTATAGCGATTAGGATGTTATAATATTTAGTGTTCACATATCACATGATGATAACATTATTCTAAATTTGCTAGTAATGTTAGCTAAACTTGTTTGTATATCCGTGCAAACCTACAGACCAAAAGTGTGTATTTAACAACTTTATTAAACAGCTTGATAAGCAAGTGAACATATGTAAACGTGCAAAATGTATGTAGTAAGTACACTGTGGCAGGTATCGCACCTAGACGAGATGGACTGCATCATGTCTCCAGGGGTATCCAAGCATATGAAAGCAGTCTTCGACGAGTCTTGTGTTCCTGGCTTCTGCAAGGTCAAGGTCGTGGGCGATGTGAAGGACACTGATGTTGGAATGTTCTTAGACGGAGACTTTCTCAACTCGAGGAAATTTAAAAACTTTGTGTTCCAAAAATTGGAAGACATTGTTGAAGGAGATAGAAAATTGGAAGGTTCGTTGTGTATTCAAGCCTCATTTGCATACACGCCCTACTCGCACCCAATTCCAAATAACACATAAAGCGCATCGCTCCATCTGAATCGAAAGCCATACACTTTCATTGTGTCTAGTCTTTACTCAAAGACAGGTACTATAACGAAGAAGTGCTTACATGTTGGCATTACGTCCCTAAAATCAAGGGTGACATAACCTATTATAGGTTTCTTTTGAAGAACTAAAATCCACAGAAACTGATTTGTGTACAGAATCTTTGTCTATGGGATTAGTAATGTAGATTGCCTTCTCCAGAATCAAAACTGAACTCTTCTCTTCGGATTGGGGACACTGACAGAATATTTCGTGACTGTGGACCCAAAACATGGACACAGAGACCATTTCCTAAGACCTATTTTCATCGTATCACCAAAAACTAATAGCCTTTGAACGCTTAAATCTCTTTTGCATACTCTTGAGGATTAAAAATTGTAGATTTGGTGAACCACATAAGAACAACATCTTTGAAACCCATATTCGTTTCCTTAACTAAAAGCCTAAGAAATCCAAAGTCCAGTGTAAAAACTCCCATATCAATGTCGATTTTATGTCTAAAATTAATTAAATCTGTAGATAACTTTGTATTTTCGGCCTTATAAATAATGTGACACAGAACCAAAAATTAGTGTCATGGCGTAATGAACATTTGTCACTTCCAGTGACCTTAGGGTTATGTTTATAGGGCAAGAAGATGGTTATTGCAATATATGAATATATCCATTTGACGAATTCTGTTAATAGTTGGCCAACATTATCCGTTTTGATGACGTTGATATGTATAATTTGATGGGTTTTGTTTGACTTCTAAACTTCCAAAGCTTGACAAACTACATGAACCCATTACTTTAATGTTCCTTTATTAGGTTTCGAATGTGGTATCGGTCGACAAGTCGTAACACCGATAATATTAATTTTTAGCTCATCAGGCCTTAAAGTTGTGTTCAGACTCCTTGGCCAATAGGGATTCTAAATTGTAGATTTCATGACCCTGTGACCCCAAATGGGGTAACAGGGGTCACATCCTTAAAAACCTATTTTCATCTTCTTCTCCAGTTCCAAAAGGTCTAGAGAGCTGAAAAGTTGCGTGCAGACTCCTTGGTCAAAGGTGATTCTTAATTGTAGGATTGGTGACCCTGTGACTCCAAATACGGGTCACAGGGGTCATGATCTAAAAACCTATTTTTTGCTTGTTAACAATGTATTACTTGAGATAACTTAGATATTCAACCTAAGATAATAAATTAAATCCTGATGAGCTACAGAGCCCATGGCTCTATTTTTCTAGAGTGTCATGAAGATATATCAATCATGTTTTCTGTGAATACAAAGTATATCTTTCTTTTTAGATGCAAGGAAGTTTGCTGATACATTGTCATTCGCAATAAAGTATACGGGAATTCCAACGGAAAATGGCATGATAACTGTCGACGTCGACTTTGTCCCTTCTATACGCATCAGTGCGTGGCCCGAAGTACGGTATGCTAGGGACATAATTAAAGTAATTGGAGACACAGGCCAGGCGAGACGCATAAAGAACTGGGGTTTCAATGCCACACCCAAATTCTGTGCATCAGGTAGAGGTGGGTATTGCTAAGATTTTTCATATTGCGATATATTGCGATTTTAACTCGTGTATTGCGATATGAATTGCAATATATTGCAAGACATTTCTTTAAGAATAAATTACTTGGTTTAGTTATTGCTTGATTGAGAGATGATGAAAGTTATTTCCTTGGTTAATAAATCTTGAATAAAACCAGAATACATGACTAATTATTGAAAATAAGCGCGTAAGTTTGGATTTGGCATGAATAAAAATGCACTTAGTCTAGTTTCTCTAAAGAAATTATAATCGAGACAAAACTTCATTTTAGTCAACTGGACTGGTCAGTCTAATAGTCCAAATAAGGAAATAATAAAATAGGAATAGGAAATAGTATATCATTATGAGTTTACAAGACGCACTTATAAACAGTACCATCTGATCTACAGTCACAATTAACACAATTTAGATCTAGTACTTACATGTTTACACAATAGGACAACAACGAGATGTTACCGAGAAGATGACCACATATAACCGTGTATATATATTGTTATAAAAAAAAACAATTTCTGTATGTGACTGATGTGATAATTCAATGCCCGGTTAATTTGTTTGTAAAAGACTTGCAGTTTGCTGTCTAAATAAACTATTTCTGGCTGTTATGTTAAACTTTGAAAAAATATATAGATCTATTTGTTTGTGATTTGTAATAGATACACGTGTATCTTATATTAAGGAGAAGGTGAATGCGAATATATAAAACCATAGTAAATACTTAAGAAAACAATATTTTCGGGATAATAACTCCTTCATCAGGTGAGGGACTTTGTGAGAACTATTTCCATACAGAAATACATCAACATGTTAAGCAGACATCATTTTCTAACTTCATATGCTACCAAGTTATAATCCGTATAATCCTTCAACGTTTACATGACTTAATTAACGTTTATGCACTCATTACAAAACGTGTAGGCTGACATCAGTCCCAATCGTACATTTACTTTGATAACTGAAGAAAACTGCGACACAATAAGCCTTACTATAGTAAATAGCATGCCAGCAAATGTGAATCGTCTACAATCACCATTTTATGAGAAAGCATGATATTCGATGTGGAAAAAGGGAAATATATCAGAAGATTTCCGAATGTTACATTGTGTTCTAAATGTATTGTAAAAACCGGTTTTCAATTAGCATATCGCAATACGTATCGATTTCATCCTTGAACCGGTTAATACCGGTAAACCGGTTATATTGCGCACCTCTAGCATCAGGTAGGAGTACTTGTCTGCCCCTATAGGCTATACACAATATTCAGTAATTGAATAACTTCACTTGGTCGTCAGTCGTTTTTGTTTATTTTTATCTTTCAAGGTATTCTATATCCTTGGTAAAGGGCTTCTCATAAATATGAGTTAGATTCAGTTTGAACATAATCCAGTCATTCATTTCATTTCAAAATGTAAACCCCTCGCGCACACTTGGTACCATGCTCTCATTCTTTCCATGTAACATATCCTTTACAAATGGCTTATATTTTTCGCATCTCGTAAAAGCCTCCACATTTGCAAAATGAATACCATCCTTGTGTGTGTGTTTTTTTAATTATCAATTTAAACTAACTTCTCTTCTACAACATGTCGTCCAGATGAAGGAACAAACAGAAAGCTCTCTTTGAGACAACGTCGCTGATTGGACAACTAACTTTGATAGAAACCCTGATTCTCTATTTCTAGCCAAGAAAAGATCCACTTGTTACAGGGGTTATTTGGGAGGGAATGTCTTGAAGAACCTCTTTGAGTAGAGATAGAATGATACCTGAACTGTATAACTATATATAACACACACAAAAACAAGAAGACGTAGGCTAGAGTAAAGATTTGAGAAGGGAATACCCCCATATCAATGTTTTCCGTTTTTCTCCAACTTCCAAACACAAGGCATAACTCTTGCCAGTCTCTATTACTGGCTGATTTAGGTCTTACAGTATTTCCATCGCTATGCCGTGGTATGATAGTTGGTCGCTACACCTGAAATGCATAGTGGGCCCCAATTTCCTAGGACAGATATATTAAGAAATACTGCAAGGCCTAAATCAGCCAGTAATGGAGACTGGCAAGAGTTATGCCTTTCGTTTGCATGGAAGTTGGTTGTTCTGGAGAATCTACATTTTAACAATCCAAAAACTTTGATCAGGAGAGTTCCTTTTGATTACATTTCAGGAGCAGATCTGCTCTGGCAAGTTTCGTTTTCCTACGCAGAGAAACAAATCACCAAGTACGGCGACAAGAAGTGTTGGAAGCCGGTGATGAGGACATTGAAGCGTATAGTGGACATAGCACGAGGAGATGTGGACTCCTGCAGTAGCAGCAAGGGCAACCAGCTGACTCAGATCCAGAGAGCTGTGGAGTACGCTAGAAGGAGAAGCTCGTTTTCCAAAAGGTCCGGTAACGTTTTTCAAATTGTTTTACTCTGTTCAGTCAGTGGAATTGGATACTTGCTATGATACATTGGTACCGTGATTTTCAACCTTGATGTCCCGACAGGCGATCAGTTGTATTCTTTACAGTGATTTCCAGTATTCCATTGGACAAAGTGCCGCTCTACAAACAGACTAAAATGACCTATCCTTGATGGACTATGGCAAGCTATATTATGGCCCGGAATCGGACATTCCGGGGGTACCGGTATATTATATTCCACCTGTCCACTGTCCGAAAATAAATGACCTTGGCTATAATTTTTGATTGGTCAATGATCGCCCTTTGATACTTCACATGTGTATCAATTGTGATGAGACCTTTCAGATGAGTTCATAATTGTTTATCTCATGACCTTGACCTTGACCTTGGAACAGGAACCATTTTTCGAAAACCTTAATCTTGACCATAATTTTTTGATTGGTCGGTGATAAGCCTTTGATACTTCACATGTGCAACCCTTGCGGTGTGACCTGTCAGTTCAGGTCATAAATGTTGACCACATGACCTTGACCTTGGCGCAGGGAGACGTTTTGAAAACTTTACCCATGCTCATATCTTTTGGTTTATATCAAGGGACATCATTGTTTAACAAACATATCTTGTGTTATTCTCTGGTGAAGACATTATAAGATTCCTTTCAATATCCTACCATTGAATGTACAAAGTATTTCATTCCGGGTAATAAAGTATTATCTTATCTTATCACCTCACACACAATGTAAAGAGTCTCTTGGCCAAGAGTCCATGACCTCAACAGTTATCAAATGTATCATTATCAAACTCTTTAAAGCTTATATTTGCTGCATGATGTGTATGTATAACCACATTAGTTTCAAGATAAACTGGTGGCCTATGTGTTAATTTGAAACGTAATGTATGCGTTTGAAGTGATCTAGTTAATAACGTGTCACTTTCATTTTAGATGTAGGTGTTCTATTTGTCAAACACTGTGTGTGTTTCTGGAACTTACAGTCTGCAGTGTTCTATTTGTGTTTCTGGAACCTAGCTACAGTCTGCTGTGTTCTATGTGTGTTGTACCTACAGTCTGCTGTGTACTAATGGTGTTGTACCTTCAGTCTGCTGTGTACTATGTGTGTTGTACCTACAGTCTGCTGTGTACTAATGGTGTTGTACCTACAGTCTGCTGTGTACTAATGGTGTTGTACCTTCAGTCTGCTGTGTACTATGTGTGTTGTACCTACAGTCTGCTGTGTTCTATGTGTGTTGTACCTACAGTCTGCTGTGTACTAATGGTGTTGTACCTACAGTCTGCTGTGTACTAATGGTGTTGTACCTACAGTCTGCTGTGTACTAATGGTGTTGTACCTTCAGTCTGCTGTGTACTATGTGTGTTGTACCTACAGTCTGCTGTGTACTAATGGTGTTGTACCTACAGTCTGCTGTGTACTAATGGTGTTGTACCTACAGTCTGCTGTGTTATATGTGTGTTGTACCTACAGTCGACTGTGTTCTATGTGTGTTGTACCTACAGTCTGCAGTGTTCTATGTGTGTTGTACCTACAGTCTGCAGTGTTCTATGTGTGTTGTACCTACAGTCTGATGTGTTCTATGTGTGTTTTACCTACAGTCTGCAGTGTTCTATGTATGTTGTACCTACAGTCTGCAGTGTTCTATGTATGTTGTACCTACATTCTGCAGTGTTCTATGTGTGTTGTACCTACAGTCTGTTGTGTTATATGTGTGTTGTACCTACAGTCTGCAGTGTTCTATGTGTGTTGTACCTACAGTCGACTGTGTTCTATGTGTGTTGTACCTACAGTCTGCAGTGTTCTATGTGTGTTGTACCTACAGTCTGCTGTGTTCTATGTGTGTTGTACCTACAGTCTGCTGTGTTATATGTGTGTTGTACCTACAGTCTGCTGTGTTCTATGTATGTTGTACCTACAGTCTGCAGTGTTCTATGTGTGTTGTACCTACAGTCTGCTGTGTTCTATGTGTGTTTTACCTACAGTCTGCTGTGTTCTATGTGTGTTGTACCTACAGTCTGCTGTGTTATATGTGTGTTGTACCTACAGTCTGCAGTGTTCTATGTGTGTTGTACCTACAGTCTGCTGTGTCCTATGTGTGTTGTACCTACAGTCTGATGTGTTCTATGTGTGTTGTACCTACAGTCGACTGTGTTCTATGTGTGTTGTACCTACAGTCTGCAGTGTTCTATGTGTGTTGTACCTACAGTCTGCTGTGTTCTATGTGTGTTGTACCTACAGTCTGCAGTGTTCTATGTGTGTTGTACCTACAGTCTGCTGTGTTATATGTGTGTTGTACCTACAGTCTGCAGTGTTCTATGTGTGTTGTACCTACAGTCTGCTGTGTTATATGTGTGTTGTACCTACAGTCTGCTGTGTTCTGTGTGTGTTGTACCTACAGTCTGATGTGTTCTATGTGTGTTGTACCTACAGTCTGCTGTGTTCTTTGTTTCAGCTTGAGACTGACCACCTACCAGATCCGGACATTGATGTGGACACTGAGATATGACCTCACAGCAGGAGGTCACGTGTGGATAGAGGATACACAGGCCAACAGACTGCGGTTGTCTCTCATGCACTTCCAAAAGATGATGACTGGGGAAGCCATTTTCCCCCACTTCTTCATTCCAGCAATCAGAAACATTATGGATGGCATTCCTGAGGACGAGAGGAAATATCTTTACATCGTTGCAAAGGCTTCGGAGATTATATTTTCAAACTCATGAATTCAAATTTTAAATGTGTTGTCATTTATTACTAATTATACATACATGTTTTGTTTCTTACATATTATTGAACTGTTAGGTAAATTTAACACTACAGAGAACGAATGTCATTTCCGTTTATGTTTTTCTTTTGTGGCACATACTTCTTTCCATTCCCTTTATCAGCACTTATTACATTCTGGACAAATGTAGCAAAATTTTAGTTTTAAAAAACAACAACAAAACTATAAATATATGCTGATGGGATTAACATTAAACAAACACTATTGGTGAATTTATTAGATGACATTTTTTGGTGGTCCGAGAACTACGTTAAATGTGTATCTATGTGTATAAATTATAATCAATCGAACATTCCATGACAAAAGGCTTCGATTTCGTAGTTAGTGGACATCGTGCAAGTGGACCAAACTCAAGTATTCTGCAATACCCTGATATGGGATATAATTTGTCAGATAATTCAACCTCGTCTTCGGCTTGGTGCAGTGATATCATTGAACATAGAATTATCAGTTGTATATCTGATTCTTACATACATACGTTTAGCTCATTTGGCCTGAAAGGCGACCTAAAAACTTATGTTTGTCTGCTTCTCGAGAAGGAAAAGGCCTTGATAGTTGAAATGATGTGGCTCCTCAGCGATTTTTAAATCAAGTTTAGATTTGGTGACGATGTGGCTCACAGGGGTTTTAAATTAAAACATCTATTTTGACTTCTTCTCAAGAACAAAAAGTCCTGAATACGGAAATGTATGTACTCCTTGGCCAATGAGGATTTTAAATTGTAGATTTGGTGACCATATTGCCCTCAATAACAGATCACTGGGATTAAATGTGGATTAAAAAGTGTATAATTATTAACCCTATATGACAACTGAAACATGATGAACTACAGAGCCAATGTCTATATGTATATGCATAATAATGAATTGGTACTAGTAAATAAGCTGTCAAGGCCGCTCCCATACAAACATGATATAACATAAAGCGAAAAAAGGCATATCGATTTCGATTATTGTACGGATTAAGTATGTGACGTGTGAGATTCACTCATAGAATTGTTTCCATACTCAGTTGCCGCTTTTATAAAAACTATGTTTAGAATTAGACTCCCACACAATATTTTATAATTTTGTATTTTAACCATTGTTTATATCCAACGTGTAAACATCAGTTTACTGTTTAAATGTACAATTACCTTTTAGCACCTTATGGTGTTTTTATATGTATATTTTAGTCAATTAGTGTCAAATAGGCCCAAGTTGACCGGGCGATGTTTTACTCTGCATTTTATATTGAATCTTATACTTGTATCGCTTGACACTTTAATAAATTATTTTTCTTTTTCTTCTTCTTCTTCTTCTTCTTCATATTGTTTGATTTAAACAATAAGCGTAATATAATCCTAAACCAAGTACTGCAAATTACATGATTTATAGGGATCGGGAAGGTACCCTTTGAGAATTAAAATGATAAAGCGATTGATTAAATATTGGCACATTCTATCTGTACCTAAAATTACAAATGTTAAACTTTCCCACACCTTGTATTAATTGCTTCTGTGAGATATCAACTATGATTATAATGATTAGTAGTTTAATTGTATAGAAGACGCGGTAAATAACCTAGGTTGAAGCATGGTTTCAAAACCAGAATCATTTAAAACCGAACGGCTGGCTTCAAAGGTAGAATTTGTTTTAAGGGATAATTTTATTCAGAGTTAGGTGTGCATCAATAAATAATAGTTCCAAGGCCCTACATCATATCAACATAAACGATTCCATGACATTTAAACGCTATTTATTTTCTTCCAAAAAAATCCCTAATGAAATATAGAACTACCAATCACTTTATAACCATTGAGACTGGCTGGGAGGTATAACTAGAGAAAAACTAAGAAATCAGTAGCTGATGAGCTTCACTTCTTGTTGAGATGTAGTTACTTTAATGACGTAAGGCAATAATATATTCCTTCACAGTATCTCAAATGGAGAAATCTTACTACTTTTAAGCATTTATTTTTTTTAAAGAAAATGGTAGAATTGAAACAAATATCAGGGTTTATTAAATGTATTAAATGTATACTTACAAACTTTAAATAGTAAACATTCCCTATATTGTCATTAGCAGCTCGTTTTGTATTGGCTATAACTTTTTTCCTAGAGGGTTTTAAGAACTCATATACATAACTTCTTACTTATACCCCTGGGGAATTTTTTTGACATGTTCACATTCAAGGTCAAAGGTCAAGGTCACGAGTTCTGAAATCTCTAAAAAAATCCTTGTAAACACGATAACTTGAAAAATATTTGTGCTATCAGGTTCTTCTTTAGTGTATATCAACTATGGAGAAAGGCCAAGATTTGAAAAGTTTTTCGCTAACATCCGTCAAAGGTCAAGGTCATAGCGAGGTCACAACTTAAGCATGCTTTTCCGAAAATGTCTTATTTCAACTATTAACACTTTGAATCATTACATGATTGTGATACACAATGAAAATTGATCACTGATTGTGTGACCTTGAATTTTAAAGGTCAAGGTCACGAGATAGGGTCATGGTCACCAGTTCTGAAATCACTAAATAACTTTTTTCCAAGGAGGTATCAACACGACATATACATAACTTCTTACTTATGTCCCTGGGGAATGATTTTGACATGTTCATATTCAAGGTCAAAGGTCAAGGTCACGTGATTGTGATACACAATGAAAATTGATCACTGATTGTGTGACCTTGAATTTTAAAGGTCAAGGTCACGAGATATGGTCATGCTGACCAGTTCTGAAATCACTAACTTTTTTCCATGAAGATATTAACACCTCATATAGATAGCTTAATTTCTTTCTTTTCACCTGGTGAATGATTTTTACATGTTCACATTCAAGGTCAAAGGTCAAGGTCATGAGTTCTGAAATCACTACAACAATCCTTGTAAACACGATAACTTCAAACTTTTTTTGTGCTATTAGACTCTTATTTGGTATATAATATATGAACTATGGAGAAAGACCAAGATTTGAAAACATTTTCGCTAAAATCTGTCAAAGGTCAAGGTCACAGTGAGGTCAAAACTTAAGCATGCTTATGTGAACATGCCGTATTTTAACTAAGAACACTTTGAGTCATTGCATGTTTGTTATACGCTATGAAAAGTGTTCATTGATGGTGTGACCTTCAAGGTCAAAGGTCAAGGTCATGAGATACTGGTTAAGGCCACGTTAATCCTTTGATCAAATTTTGAAAGAAGAAATAGGTTTTAAGAACAAACTTGTGAAAAGTGACCCCAGTGATGATTAGTATTAACTTGAATAATGAAAAAAAAAATTGTTAAAAAGAATTCCCATTTTATTGATGCTGACGAGAAGGCGGAACAGGGAAAGGCGAGACCCTAAGTTTCGGAGCTGCTCTGCTTGTGCAGTGTCCCGCAAACGCTAATCTAGTTCTATATATGTAATTTGATGTATTGTGCTTTTGTACCGCCGCTGAGTAATTGATTGAGAAATAAAGAAGTTGAAGTTGAACATGTTTATTCCCAAACATGCTTCCCAAAGAAACAAAGTGCACCGCTTGATTGAAGAAGCAAAGAGAAGTTATTTCACATCAAAGCTTAGTGAGAATAAGAACCAAAAAGATGTTTTCCAGGTTGGAAATCAGTTACTCTTTAAGAACAAGGAAAACTCACTTCCAGTCCACACTTCTGCAAGCAAACTGGCGTCATCCTTCATGCACTTCTTTAATGACAAGATTCTTAAAATCCGAGCCACATTCGAAACATCAAGTGGTGCCAGCCTGCCAAGCAAACCTTGTGAGAGAAACTCCAGAACTGAACTGGTTTGTCTGACAAACTTTGAGCCAACAAACGCCGTGGAGATAGAGAAAATCATCTCAAAAAGCAAAATAACATCATGTTCTCTCGATCCATGTCCAACTTGGTTACTGAAACGCTCCATCCATGCGATCATTCCAAGGATTACGCTTATAGTAAATCATGTATTTCAAGGGAGGCAGCCAGGTTTTTACAGATTTTGCTATCAGTTTGATACAACGAAACCACGTTTCTTGATCAAGCTGTTGAACATATACATTTGATTGACCACCAAGCATAAATGACACAAATTGGTCTTCATCATTCCATAGATTTACAAATGTATCAACATCAAGCATGTCAACAAGTGAGTCAATCAAATGGTTTCTACCGTTTTGTGTGAGTGAACAATGAAGTAATACATGTTTTACAATATCATAGGCAACAGTGCCACATTCACACATATGAGACTGAATACAAAGTGTACTAATACGTAAAGAGCAGCAATATCATTAAAGCTTTCAGGCATTTTATAGCAAGCAAACCACAATCTGTGAACGTTTCTGGGATATCTTATGGTACTATATCTTTCGAGATTTAGTCTCAAATTCATCACAGATGATACATATGAATCTTCAGCTTTAAGTATTCTCTCTTTTACTAGTATAGACCACTCAGACTTCGTGATGAATGAGGATTTGTTTACATAATCATGTACTTGCAGATCTAAATCATACATAGTTACAAGATTTAACATGTGGAATACTGCCGATGACTTGCAATAACGATTCCTCTCCAATAATGGTGTATGTCTGTACTGACACAACCTAGTCTATGGACAAGTATTTGCTTAAAAACAAACTTTCTATCGCTTTTAAACAGTTTTCCCAGAAATATTAGGGACTTTTGGTGTATATATCTACGTAATGTGACGATACCGAGAGTATATCTGGCGATTGTGGATGATCCACGTTTTGAAAGGCCCTGGATACTCTTACAGAAATAGCTTTGAACATTGTCCAGCATATCATATTCCTTTTCTGGTAGACAGCCCCAGACATTACATGAATATAAACCACATGGTTGAATTACTCTTTCCCAAATGCGTATATAACTTAATGGGTTAAGACCACCAAACAACAGGCCGTGGTTCTTATTGGCATTAAAAAGAATCCTTAGTCTTTCACATACAGATTGTGTGCGTTCTAAGGTTCTACCAGTAGAATACATGTGTAGACCAGCAAATTTTACTTTCGTAGATGAAGGTATTTCCTTCTCACCAATGAATATATTGGGATGGACATTTCTTTTTGAATCTCCAAATACGAGAAACAAACTCTTTGAAGCATTAAAACGCAAATGCCATGTGTTGGCATAGTTGTTTACTCGATCTAGCAAAATTTGGAGTCCCACAGGGTATGTACTCAACAGAGTTAAATCACACTTGTGACGTCATCCTATTGTTCTTTCACTCCATTATTTTTCAGTAATGGAGAGTTACACATCATATCATATTTTTTAAGTAGAAATTTAATTTCTTTAACTTTCTAAAGCAATTTTGATAAAAGAGCAATACTTTGAGTGTAATTTAAGTAGGGTAATATCCTCGTAACTCTCCATTCCTTAAAAATAATGGGCCTCGGCCCCTCCGGGGCCTCGGCTCCATTATTTTTAAGGAATGGAGAGTTACTCGGACATTACCCTCTACATAAGTCATCAGCTAATAGTATCCCTGGTGTTTTACCCCATGGTAGACAAAGGCCATGACCGGAGTCAACGATACAGTGTAGTAAGTCATTAATATATAGAGTGAATAGCCAGGCTGATAAGACTCGACCCTGACCTACGCCCTGTTTTACATAAAAAATAGAGCCACTGGCTCTGAAGCTCATCAGGAATCATGTTATTAATTATCTCTAAGGAAAAGATTAAAATATCACATAATAAGTCATTGACCAGTCATCAAATTTAAAAGTTATTATCAAAATTGGTTACACAATAATCCATATTCATCATAAATAATGTAGACCTTTGCAGTTTATTGTTTCACTTCTTATTTTTATTCTGGAATTATCAACATTTATTACATAATGAAAAAGAGCCCCTATTTGTTTCTAAAAATCCTGTTTCTCATAGGTTCATAGTTTCATAGGCTCCTTTTCAATATTTAATTAATAAATTCTATTGAGCATCTGAGTGTAAGACTAAATCAGTAACACAGCAGAGAAGTAACCTGAAACCTCCGTGTATTAGCTGCTGTTTGCATCTCTGCCAGGGAGTGGTCACTCCCCAGGTCAACACCTGCAATCACACATGCAGACCCTGGACTCACAGCCAGTAAATTACATTTTTAGCTCATCAGGCCTGAAAGGCCCGATGGGCTTATGGCATGGGATGTCGTCCGTCCATCCGTCCGTCCGTCCGTCCGTAAACTTTTCACTTTTTCGACTACTTCTCCAGAACCAATGAATCGAGAGAACTGAAATTTTATGTACAGAGTCCTTGGCCCATGGGGATTCTAAATTGTAGATTTGGTGACCCTGTGACCCCAAATACGGGCCCCAGGGGTCTTAACCTATAAAGCTATTTTCATCTTCTTCTCCAGAACCAATGACTCCAGAGGTCTGAAATTTTATGTACAGACTCCTTGGCCAATTGGGATTCTAAATTGTAGATTTGGTGACCCTGTGACCCCAAATAAGGGCCCCAGGGGTCATAACCTAAAAAGCTATTTTCATCTTCTTCTCCAGAACCAATGACTCCAGAGAGCTGAAATTATATGTACAGATTCCTTGGCTAATGGGGATTCTAAATTGTAGATTTGGTGACCCTGTGACCCCAAATAAGGGCCTCACAGGCCATTACCTAAAATCCTGTTTTCATCTTTTTCTCCGGAACAAAAAGACCTAGAAGGCTGTGATATTGTATGCAAACTCTTTAGTAAATGGGGATTCTAACTTGTAAATTTGGTGACCCTGTGACCACAAATATGGGTCACAGCCTAAAAAACCTTTGAAAATGAAGTTTGAACTGATATTTTATGACTACTTCAATCACTTTATTTGAAATATAAGTCGACTTGAGATAACAATCTACATTGTGGACATGTTTGTCAAATTGATGTCATCAATGTGAAATGAGAACTATTGAATAGCCTATGAACTGAAAATTTTGACAAGTCATAAAGGACTAAATTGAAGAGGAGTTAAGAATTCTATTATTTTACATGAGATATATGAACTGCATATGACTGGTGATGAAATGATAAGATAAGATTATTTTCATCTTCCTCTCCAGAACGAAAAGATCTAGAAGATTGTCATTATATGAACAGATTCCTTGGCTAATGGGGATTCTAAATTGTAGATTTGGTGACCCTGTGTCCCAAAATAAGGGCCTCACAGGCCATTATCTAAAATCCTGTTTTCATCTTTTTCTCCGGAACAAAAAGACCTAGAAGGCTGTAATATTGTATGCAAACTCTTAAGCCAATGGGGATTCTAACTTGTAAATTTGGTGACCCTGTGACCACAAATATGGGCCACAGCCTAAAAAACCTTTGAAAATGAATTTGAACTGATATTTTATGACTACTTCAATTACTTTATTTGAAATGTATGTTGACTTGAGATAACAATCTACATTGTGGACATGTTTGTCAAATTGATGTTATCAATGTGAAATGAGAACTATTGAAAAGCCTATGAACTGAAAATTGTGACAAGTCATAAAGGACTAAATTGAAGACGGTTAAGAATTCTATTATTTTACATGAGATATGTGAACTGCATATGACTGGTGATGAAATGATAAGATAAGATTATTTTCATCTTCCTCTCCAGAACGAAAAGACCTAGAAGGTCGTCATGTTGTGTAATGAGTCTTTAGCCAATGGAGATTCTAAATTGTAGATTTGGTGACGCTGTGGCCCCAAATAAGTGCCTCACAGGCCATTACCTAAAATTATGTTTTCATCTTTTTCTCCGGAACAAAAAGATCTAGAACGCTGTAATATTGTATGCAAACTCTGTTGTAATATTGTATGCAAATGAACTGAAAATTGTGACAAGTCTTAAAGGACTAAATTGAAGACGGTTAAGAATTCTATTATTTTACATGAGATATGTGAACTGCATATGACTAGTGATGAAATGATAAGATAAGATTATTTTCATCTTCCTCTCCAGAACGAAAAGACCTAGAAGGTCGTCATGTTGTGTAATGAGTCTTTAGCCAATGGAGATTCTAAATTGTAGATTTGGTGACGCTGTGGCCCCAAATAAGTGCCTCACAGGCCATTACCTAAAATTATGTTTTCATCTTTTTCTCCGGAACAAAAAGATCTAGAACGCTGTAATATTGTATGCAAACTCTGTTGTAATATTGTATGCAAACTCTTTAGCCAATGGGGATTCTAACTTGTAAATTTGGTGATTCTGTGACCCCAAATATTGGCCACAGCCTAAAAAACCTTTGAAAATGAATTTTGAAACTAGCTACAAGAGTTTGTGATACCACATCTTCTTTTCCAATAAAGAAAAATAAATGAAGATGGGGAAAACAAAATTTAAAATATGTAATTTACTGGCTGTGAGTCCAGGGTCTGCATGTTGTGTAATTGCAGGTGTTGACCTGGGGAGTGACCACTCCCTGGCAGAGATGCAAACAGCAGCTAATACACGGAAGTTTCAGGTTACTTCTCTGCTGTGTTACTCATTTAGTCTTACACTCAGATGCTCAAAAGAATGTATTAATTAAATATTGAAAAGGAGCCTATGAAACTATGAGCCAATGAGAAACAGGATTTTTAGAAACAAATAGGGGCTCTTTTTCATTATGTAATAAATGTTGATAATTCCAGAATAAAAACAAGAAGTAAAACAAAAAACTGCAAAGGTCTACATTATTTATAATGAGTATGGATTAATGTGTAACCAATTTTGATAAAAACTTTTAAATTTGATGACTGGGCAATGATTTATTATGTGATAATCTTAATCTTCACAATAGAGATAATTTATAACATGATTCCTGATGAGCTTCAGAGCCAGTGGCTCTATTTTTTTTGTTTGTGCCTTCAACTAACATCATCTTAAACTTTCCATTCTATTATGTTTTTGCCAACATTCACATGTGCCATTCTATCCTTTTGTAAATATTTTTCATTGTATCATTTTTAGCTCATCAGGCCTGAAAGGCCCGATGGGCTTATGGCATGGGATGGCGTCCGTCCATCCGTCCGTCCGTCCGTCCGTAAACTTTTCACTTTTTCGACTTCTTCTCCAGAACCAATGAATCTAGAGATCTGAAATTTTATGTACAGACTCCTTGGTCAATGGGGATTCTAAATTGTAGATTTGGTGATCAAGTGACCCCAAATAAGGGCCTCATAGGTCATAACCTAAAAACCTATTTTCATCTTCTTCTCCAGAATGAAAAGACCTAGAAGAGTGAAATGTTGTGTACAGACTCTTTAGCCAATGGAGATTCTAAATTGTAGATTAGGTGACCCTGTGACCCCAAATAAGGGCCTCACAGGCCATTACCTAAAATCCTATTTTCATCTTCTTCTCCAGAATGAAAAGACCTAGAAGGTTGTTATATTGCACAATATTACAGCCTTCTAGATCTTTTTGGAGAAGACCTAGAAGGTCTCAAGGCCCATGACCTAAAAATCTATTTCAGTCTTCATCGTTAAACAATATAAACCCTGATGAGCTACAGAGCCCATGGCTCTATTTTTAAATTTTGTTTTCCCCATCTTTATTTATTTTTCTTTATTGGAAAAGAAGATGTGGTATCACAAACTCATGTAGCTAGTTTTAATAGTCTTATCTTACTTCATCACCAGTCATATTTAGTTCACATATCTAATGTAAAATAAAAAAATTCTTAATCCTTTTAAAAAAAAATTCCTATGCATCCTGTCACAATATTCAGTTCACAGGCTATTCAATAGTTCTAATTTCACATTAATTACATCAAACATGTCCATAATGTAGTAGTACTCTTAAGCTGACATATGAAGTGCAAATATAATATCATATTTTTCACAGCTCATTAAAACATCTGTTTTAAGTGGTTAACCCTGGGATCCATATTTGGGGTCACAAGATCACCAAATCTACAATTTAGAATCCCCATTGACCAAAGAGTCTGCACATAACATTTCAGCTTTCTAGAGCTTTTGGGACTGGATAAAAAGATGAAAAATGATTTTTAGGTTGTGACCCCTGTGCCCCTTATTTGGGGTCACAGGGTTACCAAATCTACAATTTAGAATCCCTGTCAGTCAAGGAGTCTGTTCATAAAATTTCAGCTCTCTGGAGTCATTGGTTCTGGAGAAGAAGATGAAAATAGCTTTTTAGGTTATGACCCCTGGGGCCCTTATTTGGGGTCACTTTAGAATCCCCATTGGCCAAGGAGTCTGTACATAAAATTTCAGCTCCATAGAGTCATTGGTTCTGGAGAAGAAGTCGAAAAAGTGAAAAGTTTTTAAGGTTGTGACCCCTGTGACCCCATTTGGGGTCATGGGGTCACGAAATCTACAATTTAGAATCCCCATCAGCCAAGGAGTCTGTACATAGAATTTCAGCTATCTAAAGTCATTGGTTCTGGAGAGAAGAATAGACGTTACCATAGGAATAAAAATGACGTAATCATTCCCGGTGTTTCCGCCATTTTGAATGACGTCAAGGAGGGGGTCAGATGACCTTGAGGTGACCTTGGAATATATGGTCATGGGATCTATTATGACACATTTTAAATTTCTGTGATTATGTCATTTTGAAAGACATCAGGGGATTCAGGTGACCTTTAGGTCACCTTGGAATGTATAGTCATGGGATCTATTATGACACATTTTAAATTTCTGTTTTTCTACCATTTTGAATGACGTCAATGGGGATTCAGGTGACCTTTAGGTCACCTTGGAATGTATGGTCATTGGATCTATTATGATACATTTTTAATTTCTGTTTTTTCTACCATTTTGAATGACAATAGTCATTTCATGGAGAACTTTCTGCCATGTTTGAATGCCGTCAGTCATTCAAATATAGCCTATCTTCAATCAAATCCTTCCATTTTTTTGTTGTCATCAGCAATTTCCTATCTGTCATATTTGACAGATGTCAACATAGATTGAACTTACGGGACAATGTATTTGACAGTTGTCATTAATACAAATGTTTAACTATTTTTGATTAAGAGCTTACTGAATGTTTTTTTTTAAAATGAGTGGGATTACGAATGTTTTTTAATTCATATCCATACTAATTCATTTTCATACTACAACATTTTACGAATTTGTATAACATTGACTGATGATAAATTTACCGAGATGTGATTGACCAGCGGTCAGTAACTGTAGAAATGCCGACGGATGTGAACAGGATATAACATCTCAAGTACTCCTTCAGTTTGACCAGTCCCTATACTAAACAGGAAGTTAGCATGAGCTTTCTGTACGTGCATATGCATCAACATTGATTCAATATTTTAATCTGAAATAAAAGACTTGCACTCAGTCTGCGCTATGCTAGAAAAGAGGTTGTAGATTGTCTACATATTGGGAACACATACTGACCATAATATGATAATAAAATCAACATTTGTCTTAAAAACTGAGAGTGACTTAGAATATGTTTTAAAAGTCTGGAATATTGTATTTTCTTCTCCTATGTTAGTGACATGAATGAAGGATAAAATATACCCTATGACAAATCCATGTGTAGCTTTATTTGTAGCTTTATTTGTAGATTTATTCATTCAAAAGGAGGAGAAATGGACACAAAGCTTGATACATTAATATCAAAGTGAAGGACAATAATCAAGTCTATCATTTGCCATTAAGCTGCTTACAAACCCCGTAGGGAGGACAACACCAACACACTGAATAGCCAGTAGCCATTTCCTTAATTACATAATGCGTTCTTATGCGCCCAGATAAGACTGTGGCCTCAGATTCATATAGATGAGTATACTTGTAATACCCTAGACTTTGCACAAGTTTGCTTAAAGTCTGAATACCATTTTCTGAAAATGTCATTTACAAGTGAATAGAGATATGCTTTATTCTAAAACATTCAATTTTTACGCTAGCATTTCTAGAAAAAATGTCACTTTATGGGGGTGGTTACGCAATTGATATGAGATAAATGATACTGGTAAAATGAGATATTGTTATGGACTTGTTATGAATATTTCTGGAAATACAATCATTTTACATCTATCACGTTTTCATTAAGATGAGAAACAAGATGTGATCAGCATGTAAACCTAAAAGTAGGCACATCCTTTATTTGGGAAAATGTTTAGACAGGTGACCTTTTGGCCCATCACAAACTTTACCAACTAACATACTTAAGTAGGAACATCCTATCTTTTGGGTAAAAATATGACAGACATGTAGCTGGACTTTTGACCTGTCATAAATATGACAGAAATAGAAAAACCTAAAAGTGGGCACATCCTGTTTGTGGTACAACTCTGACAGGCAGCTGGACTGAAATTCAGTGTAGTATTTCATGCAAACCTTGTAGTGTGTAGACCAGTTGATTAAACCAAGACCATTTCAAAACGTTTATGTCATGAGTATCATAAGAAAATAACAAATAATAAACTAGAATACAACATCAAACTTTTTTTATTAGCCCCGTTTCAATGAGCCGATTTTAGGATAAGGAGCACTCCTATAAATCTGCTTTACAATGTCTATTGGCTTTCATCTTCATCCTCCGATACCTCACTCTCGTCATCAGATAGCATTTCGTTGTCATCATCAATTAAATCTTCTATCCAAGACTTATATTTGTACAATTTAGAAAACACAGTGTGATATATATCATTGGTGTCTTCTACTTGATTCAAAAGTCCTTGTGTCTTTGGTCCCCATTGCAAATGGTGCAGATACATAATACATTGTGCATACATTTCTTTAAAAGCTCTCCATGTTAACTTCTTCAGTTTATCATCTATCATTTCTTCAGTGAGACCTCTTTTGAAATAAAGTTGTCTTTTCTCTTCCAAAAAGTCTTTATTCACCTCACGTACACTTTTATACATTTGTCTTATTCCTTGCTCCTCAAGATCATTTGCTTTCTGAGGTTTATCAGCATGGTTTGTAACGCTATCATCATCATCGTCGTCATCCTTTTCCATTTCAGGACATTGTTTATCATGGAGATGTCTCTGTAAGTTATGACTATTACTGAACATTTGCCCACAATAAACACAATCCTCCATTTGACGTGACTTTTTCACAGTAATGAAATCCTCTTCCAATTTTCTTTTCATTCTCCCATCAGGTAATCCATGAGGACTCTGTCTAGAGTCTCCACTCTCAGGACACCAAGTTTTTCTGTGTTTTTGCAGATCAGAATTGTCCTGAAATACTATTCCACAATCATCACAGGAAGGCATGTTTGAGAGGTAATTTTCACAAGTCAGCACTCTATGGAGATTTCGCTCCAAATGAATCTTCTGTGGTGTGTGTTCTCTTTTAATACTAAATACATTAGGACAGAGCCGATCAGAGTTGGGAGTAAATGGTTTAAGGTCGACAAGTAAATACCCATACGGTTTTTGAGTAGCCAACTGAAATTGATTCATGAAATATTTGTAATTTCCGGGATACATTTGCCTTGCTAAAGTCATGATAGGTTGTTGATCCACTGGATTGTTAAAAAGGATCAAATAGAGACAATTTCTCCGTTGTGTTGGGTTCTTATTATAGAAAAGGTTTTGATTGATGGCGATGACAGAAAGGTTGCGATGATGACTTCCCTCTGTAAATAGATCTGTTATGCGTGGGTCCTTACTCGCTGAACTCATTAGATCATCAAGAACAAGGACATTCACCATAGTAGGATCAAGAAATTCATCCTTTTCAAGGCCAGAAGGAATACCTTGGAAGAACTCAACATTTGGATAAACGTCTGTAAGAATTGTGTTGTACAAAGGCTGCCATCTCTTGTATAACCAGATAATTCGTTCTGGATATGGTTTAATCTTCATCCTCTCTAGAAACTGCTTCACTAATAAACTTTTACCACTCGAAGTGGGCCCAGAAACTACCGTTGTAAAGGGATGTAATAGCCTGAATTCTTCAGTCGCATCATGAGGAGGAGGAGGGCCATGAGGAGGGCCATGAGGAGTAGGAGGAGGGCCATGAGGAGTAGGAGGGCCATGAGGAGGAGGAGGGCCATGAGGAGGAGGAGGGGGGCCATGAGAGTAGTATATAGGGGTCATTTTCATAGGGTGTTTGGTTAAGGGTTAAGGGTTAAGGGATAAGGATTATTAAATAAAATATTAAATAATAATTCATAGAAAGTGTATACTATCCCACCTCCCTAGGGAGGTGGGAGGTGGGAGGTGGGAGGTGGGAGGTGTGAGGATTCTAGAGAGGTGGGAGGTGGGAGGTGGGAGGTGGGAGGTGGGAGATTGTAGAGGTATTAATTAGATAGGTAGGAGAGCCGGAAGTAGAGCAGGTAATTATGAATTAGATAATATTTAATGATATGTGATAAACAATTATCAATAAGGCAATATTGATTGAATGGATAGCGATTGTAAATTATAGAATGATAAAACAGGAATCATTTAAAGTATTTAAATGATATAAAAGTTAGAATAACTAAATTAAAACGTGTTTAATTTTAGTATACTGTGTGAGCAAGGTGTTACATTCCACAAGGTAGAGACGGACAAGCTAACACAGAGCCCCCTCTCTCTCTCTCTATTATGAGAAGTCACGTCCTGCACTGCGACTCTAGCTTTGTGAACAGGAAAACAATGTGACTTGAAACGATTTCAAAGGGAGACACTTCTATACGAAATAGAATACCGTATACCTAATGATACCTATTATTTTCGTATATGAATATGAATTAGTAAATACGCACCTATAAAAAGGCGCGAACAGCATTGTCCACTTGACTATTCATCTTTCTGGTGTAACAGAATGATATTTGTGTGTGTTGAAAAACAAGATTTAATGTGTTTACAATATAAAACTGAACCAAACTCCTCCTTGAATTAGTGACGTATAAGATATACATATAATTATGAAGTGTACTGTCTTTAACTGTTGTTTACATAACTTGTAGCCAGTGAGTGAATACAAAATTACTCCCGCTGTATTTATTTAAAGGTTATAAATAAGTTGTATATTGAAGTGATGCTGACTTTGATAAGAAGTATAACTGTAAATGTGTAAGTGTACAGAGTTATAATGGACTTGTCAAGAAGTCTATGTTTTTTAATGCCTGTTTACTTTTAAATATGAACAGGTAATCGTGTGCTGTCAAGATGTCTTTCACTGTAAGGTAGTCCTTAATCAAGGATCCAGACGATTTGGTCTCCACTAGCTAGGGCCTCGTGGTGCAGATACAAGCATTATCCCGAAGCGATTGTTGCCGGTAGATGTATATAAATAAGACATAAGGCATTCTGTCTTCATTTGCGAGAGAAAACAAGGACAGATCAGTCAGAGGAATACTCCGGTGAACATCATGCAAAGAAGATTATACATTCCTGATACACAAAAGTTTATAGACTTTTTTGAACGTCGACGTGAGGAATCCAGAGGAAACCAAAGTCGACCTTATTCATGCATAATCCCTGTACCCAACAAGACTGAGGAAGCCACGGGAGTGCATAGGTCCAAGACCTCTCCGAAGACTATCCAAGGCGAAACAGAAGATATTGGAGGAGGATGTAATAGCAATCATGCTCCTCCTTCCAGAGATTTCTTTGCATAGTAGTATATTACTAAGAAAACCGTCAGTAGAAATTATCTTTTCACTGTCCAATATGCATGGTAATACATTTTGCTATAAAACCGTTAAGTGAAAGGGCTCAGCATTCATTTTCCCTCTGGACGTTGGAGAGAGAAGACACATAACCATGAAGAGACCTTCGGTGAATAAACCTAAAGACATTTTCAGTACCCAAGATAAAGTAATAAAGTCCAGGAAATCAAAAACTTCAGCAAAGAAACAAGTCAAGACGCAGCGAATAAAATCTAAAAGGACACTTTGCAAGCAAAAGACCTCACCACCTGCAGTGAACATACAACACATCTCGACGACACAAGGCGTTGTGGACAGGGCTCTGGCTGCGCTAAAGAGACAGAGGCTAGAAAAGTATAAAAAGACTTCTTCTCAACCTCTCCTCACATATCTGTATTAGATCGTAATGGAGCTGGTCGCCTGTCCGGATTGTGGGAAGAGTTTTACACGTAAGGACAACCTACTGAGACATCAGAAGCAGAGGCATGGGTGGACTCCTTACACACCTCCGCCTCCTCCTCCGCCTCCTCCTCAGAGTGGGCAGTGGAGTGGTCAGTCTCCATCTCCTACTCCTCCTCCTCCTCAGAGTGGCCAGTGGAGCGATCAGTCTCCTCCTCCTCTGCCTCAGAGTGACCAGTGTCAGCCTCCTCCTCCTCCTCCTCCTCCGCCTCCTCATGAGCAGCGATTCCAGCTCGAGATTCCCTCCAACGCTCTCGTGGTCGGGCCAAGCGGTTTGGGGAAGAGTGTATTCGTCTTCAACCTATTACGATACGGCTTGATTCAACCATTACCAGATTCGATCGTTTGGTGCTATTCCGTGTGGCAACCTCTATACGAGAGCATTCGTCAAACCCTACCCCAGGTCCAGTTTGTGAAAGGACTACCCTATAACCTGGAGGAGGACAATTACTTCGATGCCCATAAGCAGAACGTGTTGGTTCTAGACGATTTTCTGGCTGAAGCCAAGAATGACAAGCGAATCTCTCGTCTGTTTACTCAAACTTCGCACCACAAAAATGTACTGATCTTTTTACTCCTGCAAAACCTATTCCCCAGAGGCAAGGAATCTCGCGACATTGCTCTTAATTCACATTACGTGACCCTTTTCAATTCACCCGTGGACAGACAGCAAGTTAAGATATTTGCTAGGAGAATATTCCCTGATGATGTCACTAAGTTCATGACCCTATACGAAAAAGCCATTGAAACACCTTATGGAAACTTAACCGTGGACCTTAAACCTGGTACGAGCGAGAAGAACAGACTCCATCCAAACATCTTGTCCTCTACTACTACAACCTATAGTCAGCAGGGTGGACCTCTACATCTACCAAAGGCAGAGATAAAAGACGTCTCTGTCGCCTCAGGCCATCAGTCGACTCAGGACATTGTAGCTGGAAACACGTCTCCTGACGAAAACATTGAAACAGCATCCTGTTCCAGTGAGGAGTCTGGTCCTTTCACCATGGCTACAGCTTGTGCTGATTGTGGTGTGTTGATAGACAATATGCATGATCTCCAAAAACACATCAAATCGTGGTGTCCAGCCAATGACAATGGCTTGAAAACCAAGAAGCGTAAACGGGTCATCTATGAGACCGACAGTGAGGATGAAGAGATACAGCAGGCTGTTCAGAAAGGCGCTGGTAGCAAAGATTCAAGAGCACTCTCTCGTCACTGGAAGCCCATCAATGACATGACAGCCGAGGAATGGCAAAATGTTGGTTTACAACGTATCTGGAGGCGGGTTTATGACCTTTATCAAAATGATATGAAACTCACCAGGAAAAAGTACAAGCAGCGTGGCAGAACAGACGAATGGATTGAGAGAAAAATGAAACAGCTGTGGGATGCTAAATTGTTGGAAAGTCTCAACAGCGTACTCGAGTTTACTCACTATTTTAAAGATGCGCCTTTCTTTACACCAATCCTAATGAGTCTGGATGACATTGACCCAGCCTCAGATCGAACTGTGATAAAGGGAAAGATAAGGCGCTTCATTAATCCTAAAATGAAGGACATTTCAACTCGTCTAGATCGACCTGAATTGGAAAGTGACATGGAATCAGACATGGCTCCTGATGAGAGTACTGCCGATGACGAACAGAGTGATCAGGACTGATTTAAAACATCTGTTGTGAGCCAACCCAGCATCAGTTGACTCCCAGTCCTCACTGAGACAGGATGAGTCTACCTAACTTGCTTCACATCGTGAAAACACCACGTCCACTCAAGAGAAAGAATGACAAGAAAAAGACTATTTCCCTGTTTGTCAAAGGTGTAATAAAACTTGGACCTCCTGGGCGAAGAAAATTGAAAAAGACAAATACCTAAAACTCTAAATGGTGACTTGACATATGACTCTGTTGACTTGGTTTTGTATCCCATTTGACAAGCAGATATTGAGAATGAATAAATTTCTGAAACTGCTGCCTTGTTTTGTTTTCTTTTGTTTGACACTTTTCATGTGTTAGAATCCAAGAAAAGACAATTAAATATAAAAATATTATAACAAGATATATATCATAATGCATAGCAATGAAGATTTATCATACATCTACCGGCAACAATCGCTTCGGGATAATGCTTGTATCTGCACCACGAGGCCCTAGCTAGTGGAGACCAAATCGTCTGGATCCTTGATTAAGGACTACCTTACAGTGAAAGACATCTTGACAGCACACGATTACCTGTTCATATTTAAAAGTAAACAGGCATTAAAAAACATAGACTTCTTGACAAGTCCATTATAACTCTGTACACTTACACATTTACAGTTATACTTCTTATCAAAGTCAGCATCACTTCAATATACAACTTATTTATAACCTTTAAATAAATACAGCGGGAGTAATTTTGTATTCACTCACTGGCTACAAGTTATGTAAACAACAGTTAAAGACAGTACACTTCATAATTATATGTATATCTTATACGTCACTAATTCAAGGAGGAGTTTGGTTCAGTTTTATATTGTAAACACATTAAATCTTGTTTTTCAACACACACAAATATCATTCTGTTACACCAGAAAGATGAATAGTCAAGTGGACAATGCTGTTCGCGCCTTTTTATAGGTGCGTATTTACTAATTCATATTCATATACGAAAATAATAGGTATCATTAGGTATACGGTATTCTATTTCGTATAGAAGTGTCTCCCTTTGAAATCGTTTCAAGTCACATTGTTTTCCTGTTCACAAAGCTAGAGTCGCAGTGCAGGACGTGACTTCTCATAATAGAGAGAGAGAGAGGGGGCTCTGTGTTAGCTTGTCCGTCTCTACCTTGTGGAATGTAACACCTTGCTCACACAGTATACTAAAATTAAACACGTTTTAATTTAGTTATTCTAACTTTTATATCATTTAAATACTTTAAATGATTCCTGTTTTATCATTCTATAATTTACAATCGCTATCCATTCAATCAATATTGCCTTATTGATAATTGTTTATCACATATCATTAAATATTATCTAATTCATAATTACCTGCTCTACTTCCGGCTCTCCTACCTATCTAATTAATACCTCTACAATCTCCCACCTCCCACCTCTCTAGAATCCTCACACCTCCCACCTCCCACCTCCCACCTCCCTAGGGAGGTGGGATAGTATACACTTTCTATGAATTATTATTTAATATTTTATTTAATAATCCTTATCCCTTAACCCTTAACCCTTAACCAAACACCCTATGAAAATGACCCCTATATACTACTCATGAGGAGTAGGAGGAGGGCCATGAGGAGTAGGAGGAGGGCCATGAGGAGGAGGAGGAGGGCCATGAGGAGGAGGAGGAGGGCCATGAGGGGACGGCGTCGTTAATGGTTGCTGCCTGTGGTTGTCTGTCGTTGGTTGTGTATTTTTCTGTGACTGTGAATTTTCAAAAGCAGGTTTGTGTTTAGATCTCCTGTGTCTCAACATATTGTCAGTTCTGGAAAAAACTTACCCACACACTGGACACATCACCATGTTGACAGTTCAATGGTTTATTTCAAACTAACTTTATTATTTGGTGTTGCACTTAATAAATAGTAGTTAAAATATTGTTTTCATTCGTTTTCTTGGACCTCCTCTCACTTTGATTTCCTTTGACTGTTTTAAATTTGCCTGTACTCTTTTTTCCTGAGCTTGGGCTTGCTCAACGACTTGTTCTGTTGGAGAGACAAAGTTAATTTTGGGTTGCTCAGAATAAGGCATGGCCAGTGCTTGTTCTTTTCGTTTCCTTTCTTCCAAAATTTTAGGCCATTCTGGATCATAAAGCTCAAGTGTTCTGTCAACAGACATGATGCCCTGACGTTCACCACCTCTTGTCACAAAACTTTATGGTTTCAATTTACCCTGGACTTGCAACATGTAGTATCGAGTCCATTTCTCTGTGTCTGGCACGAATAATTTATACTGACTCATGTTGATGCGTTCAGTTTGAATGTTCTGAAGCAAATGACGTTAGTCATTATCTCGACCTATTATATAAGTTCTGTCAACCTATATTGAATTCAGTTCTCATATCAATTTGATAAAATACCAAATATGCGATCTTGTGTTTTTTCATAAGTTTGTCAAGGCTTTAACCACCTTTGGTAGACTGCAGTAGACAGACCCATAGATAGCGTGAAAAGAAATCGATGATAACAAACAATATCTTCAAACTTTTTTATTCCATAATATTTATAAGACATTTTAAAAAGCAGTTGTAATATTGGTTTTGAATGAATCCTTTACATTCAGTTGATTAGAGTAACATCAGTCCTTTTTTCCATCAGAGTTAATCTTATTATACCACTTTGGTCTTCCTACCATTCTAAGATAGTGACAATCTGGGGACCTTTTCCCGTGTTCTACCCAGGGATCATCCGTAGACATCCATCCCTTAAGACGAACTAGACATTCGAAACATACACACAAGTCTCCTCTGTTCTGGTAAACAAGTCCTGCATGAGCTATATCTTCAGCACTCTGCTTCATTTGAATTGGCCAGTTCTTAAATGAATCTAGTCTTTCCTCAAACAAACTCAAGTCACATTTAGGTTGCAATGCACAGCAATCAGTAAAAAAAAGTCTCATCAGGACATCCACACACATCCATAGTATCAGAGCGAATAAAAACACGTCTGTACAGTTCTGAGTCTAATGGAAGAATAACCTCCTATGGTCAGGATAACACAAAAAGAAAAAAATTACCAGTTCATGTACAGAAAAGTTTATACCCAATTTGATTTGGGATAAATGTCCTTTCGTCTTACTACCCCTACCATACGTAAATAGTCACAGTCTGGCGACCACTTTTCGTGTTCTACCCAGGGGTCATCAGTAGACAACCATTCTTTGAGACGAATACCACATTTGAAACAAATACATGAGTCACCACGGCTCAGATAATAGAGTCCTGCGTGAGCCAAGTCTCTTGGGTTTTGCTTCATCTGTATAGGCCAGTTGTTAAAAGAATCAAGTCTCTTCTCGAATGATGTCCAATCAGATTTTGAAGGAAAACCACTACAATCGGCAACAACAGTCTCATATCCACAATCATCCATCATGTCAGAGCGACTTTAAAACACGTCCGTACAGTGTAAGGTCTAGAACTATATTGAACTTACCAATAATTCATATAGTCATTAGGGTTACAAAAGGAGCACATCAGTGCTCCCATCTGATTCTGATGGTCTTCACTTGCCATGCATGGAACTATGCCTTTGAGTTCTGGTACAAAGTCTGGCATCACATCACAACAATCTCTCGGTCGTTTCCACTGGTCTTGATATAGTAGAATGCCCTTTGAGGAAGGTACTAGTTTACCAGCATCATCTTGTTCCCATTGCCTGAGATCCACACCATGGTCTTCTAATGTTGCATACACATTGGCTCCCACGTGTGTATAATCACCTGTCTTGCTGTACTCCTGCAAGTGATTGAACACTCCAGGAAGTTCAACCCAGTGTTTTAGAGTTAACATAATACCACGTTTAGTAGGGTAAGACTTGTTACTAACATACACATTATACCTTCTAATATCAATGTATACAACATCGTTCCATGTCTTTGCTGTCGCAAAGACATTGTCGCCAAGATCTAAATGACAACGACGGTCTTGAAGGGTAGTCAAGGTCTCATCTTTGGAAATCATATCCGAAGTGTCCATCATGTCAGCGCTAGTTGACGATGTTATAATGTCCTAAAAGATAGGTCTTTTTATAATGGATCCCATGACCTAGTTTTCTACAAAGGTGACCTAAAGGTCACTTGAACCCTCTGATGTCTTTCAAAATGACATAATCACAGAAATGAAAAATGTATCATAATAGATCCCATGACCATACATTCCAAGGTCACCTCAAGGTCATCTGACCCCCTCCTTGACGTCATTCAAAATGGCGGAAACACCGGGAATGATTACGTCATTTTTATTCCTATGGTAACGTCTATTCTTCTCTGGAGAAGACGCGAAAAGTTTACAGACGGATGGACGGACGCCATCCCATGCCATAAGCCCATCGGGCCTTTCAGGCCTGATGAGCTAAAAACATTAGAAGTACACCCACCAATGCTGACACATGATTTCATTGACGTGTACATGGTGTATATAAGACGCCACAGTTTACCACAAATGCCAAAATTGTAAAGCTTATAGAAAAGGCCATTTAACCAAACTCTGTCAAATGCTCTTTCATTGTCCAGGAAAGCACAATACACAGATGAATCCCTTTCCACATAATAAGCAATACTTTCTGTTAAAGTAAGCGCTGCTGTCTCTGCACCCGCGCCCTTTCTAAAGCCAAACTGAAGGGGATGGGGGAAATTTAATCATTTGCAACTTTAGTCCATGTTTCAATTCTCCTCAGCAGTAGCCTTTCAAATAATTTTGAGAGAACAGGAGTAAGGGTGATACCTCTATAGTTACATGGATCCTGTTTGTTTTTACTATTGCCCTTGTGGATGGGTAAAATATTACCAACATGAAATACATTTGGTACATACTCAAACTGTACAATAGCATTAAAAAGTGATACAATATGGTCAATAAGAGATCGACCAGCATATTTTAAGTGCTCATTTGAGATACCATCTGCTCCCGGAGACTTGTTGTTTTTAAGGACTTTAACAGAAACAAGTACTTCATCCTTAGTAAATGGAGGGGCAATGACTGTTCACTTCCGTCATTAACAGTGTTAAACACAACTTCCTCCACAAACTCATCAACATGATCAGCAACGTCTGTATTAAAACAACATTGGTCCTGAGACACAGCCAGGTCACTAAAGTACTTGGAAAAAAGATCACATATTCCTTCCTGCGTGTCACAGGAGTCACCCTTATACACATGAGATTGAGTCTTTTCTCTTTTACGTTTTGATCTTCTTTTTTTTAGCTTTAAAGTACTCATGAATGTCAACTTCAGCTGCTTGATAAATTTCATCGTACTGATCACGTTTATAACTTTGCTTAGCAGAACGATGGTGTTTTCGAAATGCACGTTTCGCTTCTTTATAAGCAATAAAATATTTATCATCTGAATTGTGACTTTTGCCGTTTGAAAGCCAATGTTTACGACAATTACGCATATGGTTATGGTGTTCTTTCAGTTCATACTTTTTCCAGTATGGTTTTAGTTGCGCTTGAAATTTAGAAATAGGAATTGCCAGTAGAGTTGAAGCATAAAGACATTCTGTTATATAGCTACTGTGATACTCTATGTATTCATCAGGAGATGAAAAATTGGAAACATCAAACTGTACATTTCTAAAATAATTTTCGGTTTCATACCGATATAACATAAAATCCGTACAATTTGCTTTCCGCTAACTTCACCTATTCCTTAGATATGTCGGCAAAACATCAAAGGATTTTCACAGTGATAGTCAAGTCAAATGTGGTCGGCTTAATAGTTAGTATAAATACCTTTCTCACCCCGAAGCTTCTCCATTGCTATGACAAGCGGAACAAGTGTTTATGACGACATCTTTGTGTTCAAGACACTCTTCAACAAACCAGGTAGGCCTACTCTACATACTCGTAATTAGGGAGTCTCTGAACAAACCCACCAGCAGGCGTGCAATCACAGGGTGGCGCATCTCCATGAACTCACTCACACTGTAAGCGTTGTAGGGTAGGGTATATAATACACAAGCAGTCCTTGCATGATCGTTGTCATTCGGGCGATTGCATTCATTTAGAAGCACGTCGTATATTTCGTTGGTCATTGTTCGTCTGAAAGATGAAGGACCTCAACAAAATGATTCCCTGGCAGCTGAAAAGGACGATACTTAATTGTCTCGAGCATCGCATTGCGCACCACTCCCTCCACTACAACTTCGACGAGAGCAAGGCAACTCTCGCTATAACGTTCGACTGTGCGAGAACAAGGCACGGACATCTCCGACACCAGGTGGATTATGATGATGAAGGTTACCATGTTTGGGAGGACAAACATGCCAGAAACAAACACGCCAATATGCACGTGGTTGATAACAGGAAAGAAGTACAGGATACTTTACCTGAAAGAAAACGAAAGAAGAGAAAAAGGCGGGAAACTGAGACAGCCGCAGCAGACGTGGTGTTCAAACCATCTAAATCCAGTTGTCCTGCTGGACACAGTAAGCCTGATCTGCTGACGGACATCAAGCCTACTTTGAGTGAACTCGACCTTGCTGTGAAGAAGAACAAGTCAGCATCTCACAAGCTGTTTCTTCCAGGGAGACTGAGCAAGATCAAGAAGCCAAAAATCCAGGAAAGTGAAGAAATCCCACAAACGAAGAAAAGCGAAAATGTATCAGATGTTATGACTGCATTTAAATGATTGACTTTACAGACTCTGTTGGTGGAAACCCGAGCTTTATACAAGACATCTCGCAGGCAAAGATACGCATCATTACTACACTAGACATGACACCAGTAAATCGTGTATTCCTCCTGCTGGCTTAATGTAGTGAAAAACTTATAAAATCGAATACGAGACACCCTTGGTTCGCTAGTTTCAGTAAATGCTCGCAGGTTTCACCGCAATGTATTGCATTGCGGACTGTCTCCGTGCAATAATACTAGCAGCCGTGAAATAAGTAAAATACTCTTGAAAGCGGCCATCTGGCTACCTCACCTGGAACACACAAACAAGAAAGAATAGAAACTGTTAGTGGTTAGGTAATGAGGTATATGGGGACTGCCGTCCAGGGCCCATATTTTCAAGATAAGATAGTCGAAAATATGGGCCCTGCCCATCAGAGGGAACAAAGTCTTCTCTGGAAAGTATTTACAATTCAAGGATAAAACAAGCTGGTGATGACAGTGCTCTGATGGACCCAGTCAGTAGGTAGTAGAGTTTTAAAAAAGAAAATCGTTGAGGGTAAAAGCTAGATACTGCCAGTGTCCAACTTGAATTTGTAAAAACATTCGGATATGGTGTTTAAAACATTTCAACTGCTTTCAATATTATTTAGAACTTTTGTATGTTGCACTTACTTTGTGCATTTATGTTTTATATATTTTTCATAGGTCTTTCTTTGAGTATGTTGTGTGTTATGTTTTAATATGTTCAAATTCATTACCTATTTGGTTCATTTGATTGAATTTAGAAATAAATAAATATTCCTATTTCACACTGTTTTCATGGTAATTTATGTTGAAGGGAAGCGTTTTGAAAAATGTCCCATTTAAACATGCGATCTAAGATCATACCGAATTATGATTTTTAGCTCATCAGGCCTGAAAGGCCCGATGGGCTTATGGCATGGCATGGCGTCCGTCCATTCGTCTGTAAACTTTTCGCTTCTTCGACTTCTTCTCCAGAACCAATGACTTTAGATAGCTGAAATTCTATGTACAGACTCCTTGGCTAATGGGGATTCTAAATTGTAGATTTCGTGACCCCATGACCCCAAATGGGGTCACAGGGGTCACAACCTTAAAAACCTGTTTTCATCTTCTTCTCAAGTTCAAAAGGTCTAGAGAGCTGAAAAAATGTGTGCAGACTCCTTGGCCAATGGGGATTCTAAATTGTAGATTTTGTGACCCCATGACCCCAAATGGGGTCACAGGGGTCACAACTTTAAGAACCTATGTTCATATTCTTTTGTCTAGAAAGCTGAAATGTTGTGTGCAGAGGTCTTTGACAATAGGAATTCTCAATTGTAGATTTGGTGAATCTGTGACCCCAATCTAGGTCACAGGGGTCATGATCTAAGAACCTATCTTTCGCTTGGAAACAATGTATTACTTGAGATAACTTAAATAGTTAACCTTAGATAGTACATAAAGGAAATCCTGATGAGCTACAGAGCCCATGGCTCTATTTTTTTGTAATGTATCACATGATGAGTCAGTTCAAAATATATTAATTGTACCAAAAACGTATGTAACAATTTTTGCAAAAAAGGTATGATTTTAAAATTAGGTGACAGATTGGATAGATTAAAATTGTTTTGTGAGTAATTGTTAATACACAGCGCATAACAGATGTTCAAACACTAAACTAGTTCACACAGAGATCTGGTTACCAAAATAAACTTTTACTTATTTCAATCTAACTTCAGATCAAACGTGCTGTAATAGCATCAAATATGATAACGAAACAATATTTTTAACGTTTATTGCGAAGCGACATGGGGTTTCAAAATATATGTATATATTCTTAATATTTCATTAGGGTGGAATATTACAACTGTGGTTCTAAATGTATGTAGGTTGGACTAATTTATGCGCATCAGCTGCTGTACATGTATATTGCAATTTTATATTTATATAACTACTGAAACATTAGTATGCAAATGGTACTGTTCAGCACCAGTCCGTAATTGTTCATCAAAGTAGTAATGCTTGACATTTTATGCTATTCATTAATTGACAGTCCTAAGTCCACAAATATATTAAAATTTGATTCTTGAAGTTTGGTGGTCCCGAAAAATATTATATCCTGTGATTGCAGCGTCCTTGACATTGCTTTTGTTATCAGTGAACCGTGTCATACTTCTAGTTGACCTTTCATGGAAAGATGTCTCGTTACCTGAAGCTTTTTGTGATAACTACGTAGACTACAGATATAAACTTTAAAATAGAAGTGATATGCAACTTATAGTTGGTTTCCATACGAAGATATCTGTTGAAATAATAAATTTAAAAAGTATATGATAAATATATTGTAATAAACTCGTGCAAATTTATGTATAACGCTCGCTCGGGCAATCAAAAAATTCACACTCGTTTCGTAAAGGAGTGTAATAATTTTACCCATTTTATTCCATTTAGTTTCGCGTAAAAATAGTCAGGAAACAGCCCACTTCTCTTGCGACAGCAAGCTACAGTGACGTCACGAACAATCGTTTTATGACGTCAGACGACGGTATATGGGAAGTCATGGCGAAATGTGATATGTGCACATGTGCTCATATCAATAATATAAACTCGGTATTTTCAACCATATGGGTAATAATAAAATTTATTTCATATGAAACCTTACAAATAGAAATTCAATATCATGGTATTATAATATGATAATATAAATCGAATGTAAAAATTTGATTGAAATATGATAGCTGCCATTGATACCATACATGTATGACTGCATTCAATAAATTAATACTTAATATACATAATGTGATGTGAACATTTTCCCTTTTATATTATATATCTGTTATATTTGAAACACACACTTTATATATATCTTATATACATTAAATTAGTGTTGCAACCCCACATTTCTTCTCACCAGTAAAAGTAGTTTGATATGAAATAAAACAATGTGTATGAACAGTAATTTTACTGTGTATATTTGAAACAAACACAATGAAATATATTAGTAGCTTCTCAAAAGAATCTAAGGCAGTGACAGTTGTTCGAACATTGCTATAACCAATATATTGCTATATTCCAATGGTTCAAATAGAGTTCAGTTTACTTCTAACACACTATATCAAGGGAACAAAGGCCGCGCCAGAACACATGGGCCATCAAACTTACATGCAAAATGTTGAAAGGAGAATCGTAACCATCTGTTACCGGTACTATGATACATTGCGATAAACATTTCTTTTATATAATGCAATTATTAATTAACTATTAATTTTGCATATAGTATAAAACTAATTGTTGAACACTACGGGACCGGAATGTTTTAGAGGACTCCTGAACAATGTTTCCCTGGATCATTTACTTGTCAGCTTTTGAACCCCTTTCTCAGGTAGGAGGATTTCAATTTTATCTCCAAGAGTCGTTTTTAAACTGTCTATATCTGTTTCATCAAGTTTCGTGCTTCCTAGTACAAGTTTTCTCAGGGATGAGGACAATGCAAGTTGGGACAATCCATCCAGCTTAAACTGGTTACATCCAGATAGATCCAGGTATTCAAGAAACTTTAATCCTCCTGCAATTGTTGCAAGACTGGACTGACCAACTTGTCCACACTGAGAGAGATTTAGAAGCTTGAGCTTGGGCAGATTGCGGGAGATGTGGTGGACGGAGAGGTCAGAACATGAGGTTTTAGCGAGCTCCAGGTGAGTGAGATCGGTCAGTGTGGTGGCTACCTTCTCTAAACCAGATTCCCCCACACGGTAACAAGAATTCAGAACAAGCTGCTGCAGATTGGGAAACTTCTCCGTGATATCAACGAGGTCAAGGTTATCTACTCTAGCAGTGTTTGTAAGGTCAAGGCGGTTGAGGTGAAGGTCGGTAGGAGCCATTGTCAGCCACCGAGGAGTCCAGCCACATTTCCTGATGGTCAAATGGGTCAGTGACGTTGGCAGGTTCTTACAGTCGAGATTATCCGTGTTGCACTGTACCAAAGTGAGCGACTGCATGTTGGGACATCTTTCTTGAAGGTCTTTCAACATAGCATTCGACAGGGAATGCTTCTTCATCTTAGGAGAGTCTGCAACGAAAATAATCTCTGTGATTTCTCACTTCTGTTTATTTTTAGTGACATATTACCTCTTTAATGTTGCTATTGTTGATCATTTTCTCTCCACGGATGTTACTCATGTCATAACACAATTTCTTTATTTTTTATGAAATTAATTTTAAAATTTCAAGTTCAGACACTCATTTCTATACTGCAAAACATTTTGTTTTATAACGGATAACAAGTGCAGTTTTTTCATTATTGACAGTTGAAGGTAACTGCCAAAATAAACTTACTACATACCAGCAAACTATCCAGAAACAATGTACATATACTTAATCATATATAATGACTTACTATTGTATAATTATGAATCCTGAATTCAGTCAATACGAAACTCTCCCCATTTGTCCCAAGAACATTATGATCCGTGTATTTCTTTTGGGAACCTTAATTCTAAGAGAGATTTGGTTTGTAAATGTGCTTTTTAATTAATTCCTGATTGAAACACTGCTCCTGTGCAACATATTGGTTCTAATGACATTCTGTTGAATGTTTGTGACATAAATGCAAAATATCTCTGTGAATTGCATTTTCACAAAAACACATTCTGATCTGTGACCTACTTGGATCAAGGAATCCTCCCACGTTGATAGTCAGGAGGCACTCGGAGAAATGTGCTCGCATGACTTTCCAGAGCTTGTTCAGACTGAGAACGTATGGGAGCAGGTCTACATGACGCCAGAGCGACTTGTCCTGAACAATCCGTCGCCATCGTCTGCAAACACTGCAACAAATTAATTTGTTCGAGTTAGTAAACCACCCAATTCTTTTAATAAGCTTACTCATTTTTGTAGTATGCTTACCATAGGCGTAGGAATGGTGTCCAATGATTTGAAACAAGGCCATTATATTTTGGGTGTTTGACAATGCCCCGGTTCCTACGCCTATGACTTGGGCCTACTAAATAGCTTCTGAAAGTTGAAAACAGTTCTACAGCTTATGAACATGATGGATCTGGTCAAATGGGCCGAAGGATGAGACGGCCGATAAAAAAAGTCAAAAGGGCTGAGTGAAAAAGTCAGGAGGGCCGAAGTAAATAGTCGTAAGGGCCGAGGAAAAAGGGCTGAAAATAAAAATTATTATATATTCATTACATTCAACTTACAGTTGATAGTTGAATATCTTTACTTAGCCAAGTGATCCCAATCAATTCCAGAGAGATTGTGATGTATGTGAATCTCTCATTTGTCACATTTCACAGTTCTTTGTCATAGGTCACACTACTGATAAATATAATATAACTATGATAAATTTATATACCGGGTATTATAATTATATTTTTTTATTAATTTAAACATACACATATTTATGAATGCATAAGAGAGGTAATATTGTGGCATCGATTTCTTGGAAAGATGTGTGTGTTTGTTGAAATATATATATATTTTATATTTTTATATACTCAATGTCACAGTTATTAGCTCATCAGGCCTGAAAGGCCCGATGGGCTTATGGCATGGCATGGTGTCCGGCGTCCGTCCGTCCGTCCGTAAACTTTGCACATTTTCGACTTCTTCTCCAGAACCAATGACTCCACAGAGCTAAAATTTTATGTGCAGACTCCTTGGCCAATGGGGATTCTAAATTGTAGATTTTGTGACCCCATGACCCCAAATGGGGTCACAGGGGTCACATCCTTAAAAACCTATTTTCATCTTCTTCTCCAGTTCCAAAAGGTCTAGAGAGCTGAAAAGTTGTGTTCAGACTCCTTGGCCAGTGGGGATACTAAATTGTACATTTCGTGACCCCGTGACCCCAAATGGGGTCACAGGGGTCACATCTTTAAAAACCTATTTTCATCTTCTTCTCCGGTTCCAAAAGGTCTAGAGAGCTGAAAAGTTGTGTACAGACTACTTGGCCAATGGGGATACCAAATTGTAGATTTCAATTGTAGATTCTGTGACCCCGTGACCCCAAATGGGGTCACAGGGGTCACATCTTTAAAAACCTATTTTCATCTTCTTCTCCGGTTCCAAAAGGTCTAGAGAGCTGAAAAGTTGTGTACAGACTCCTTGGCCAATGGGGATACTAAATTGTAGATTTCATGACCCCATGACCCCAAATGGGGTCACAGGGGTCACATCCTTAAAAACCTACTTTCATCTTCTCCAGTTCCAAAAGGTCTAGAGAGCTGAAAAGTTGTGTGCAGACTCCTTGGCCAATGGGGATTCAAAATTGTAGATTTTGTGACCGTGTGACCCCAATCTAGATCACAGGTCATTACCCAAAAACCTATATTCATCTTTATCTTAAGTATGTAAAGCTGTAGAAAGGTGAAATTGTAATTGTAGGATTGGTGACCCTGTGACTCCAAAGTTTGGTCACAGGGGTCATGGTCTAAAAAACCTATTTTGTTCTTGTTAACAATGTATTACTTGATATAACTTAGATATTCAACCTTAGATAATAATCAATGAAATACTGATGAGCTACAGGCTCTATTTTTATTAAACACAATCACTTAGCAAGGAAAGACATTATTCCCAACCTTCCTTTCCCTTGTACAGTTGTACAGTAAGGAGAAATCAACATGCGGGTAGTTGCGACCAATGTTTACCCAAGCAATTATCAATTAATCCGGTTATTGTTTACATTAACGAGGTATTAGCAATTGGCTGTGCTAATTAATTAAATCACTCAGTAATCGTGTACCCATGGTTGATCGCATTTTATGTGTTGGGTCTATATCTTTATTACAGACAGATATTTTATTATCGTCTCACCTCATTAAAATGGATTCATACATAACTATAAATATATATATATACATTCTAATATTCTATGAGAGACTTTAAAAACAAAAATAAACCCATACTAAAATACAACTAAAATGTACATAAAATATAAAACCAAAAAATGTAAACAGGAATTAAGAATATAAGAAGTAATTTCTTTTCGTTAAGATACTAAAGCAGGTTTAGGCACATGAATAGGCATGGCAAATGAAGATGAAACCTAAATTTTTGCTATGTAATATATTTGTTTTTTTTGGGTTCGGCCCAAAATTATGACTTGGAACACGGCCCATTTGACTAAATGGCTCGGCCCTTTCGACTTTCACCTCGGCCCTTGTGACTTTTTCCTTCGGCCCTTTTGACTATGCATTTCTCGGCCCTTTTGACATTCGGCCCTTTTGAATACAATCCAAACCAAGATTTAAACTGTTGATTACTTTTAGCTGATAATATCCATGTGTGATTTCTGCCAATAGAAACGTAAATGATTAAATCTACAAGGTACTTCAGGATAAAAATATAGATTTTACATTTTGACATTATTTTTACGTGGGGTTGCAGTTTCTCAAACTACTGTAGTTATGATGACGGCTACACTGCACTTTACCGGGCGCACATCATTCTTGTTAAGTTTTACTAGCGACCGGGAAAGTGCAGTACTCACGACGTAACGACCTACGAGTACGAGTACGAAAACTACGCATCCCGATCGCACGACGAACGTCGCAGGTGCTAAACAAGACATGCACTTAACCACTTCATTATGTCATTGAAATCAATAAATACGCATGATTACCTTCCGGATATGCAGCGATCTTTCACAGGCAAGTGCGACAAAATATCTAAAATTATGTTGTCCGGAAGTGCATTGACATCTACCCTGGGGGCCGCCATTTTGGACAATCGATCATGTGAAACTGCTATAACCAACTCTCGATCACTCCATTATTTATCATAGAACATTACTTTAATTAGACTTAATTAGCAATAGTTTGGGGGAATACTATCGAAAATGAAATAGATAAATATTCGTGAAAAATCTTGAAAAAAGATCAGTCAAAGGGGAGTTACTCTTATTTTGGGTGACTTTTGCAGACCGCTATAAACAGATTTGAGTAAACTTTGATCGAAGTCGACGACTGGGGCCTAATGTAAACTATAAGTGACACTAAAGATCTAGGTCACAGACCCGGTGATTTGCAGTCTGCAACCATCGCTGCTTGGAACCGACTACAAAAGTAATCATAAAACTGGAGTCACTATGCCTGTAGTTTACTTTGTTTATTTTAATGCTAAGATGCAGTATTTTGTAAAAAGTAAACAAACATGACAACAGAATTGTGCCATGTCCAGTTATAATTATTAGGTTCGTTCTTGATATGGTAGGCTAACTGGACCGAAGTATTTATATGAAACCAAGTTAATTGGTATGTATACACTATTGAGGTTAGCCAGTATGATATGTTAGCTCTATATGCACTGGAGTCTATACATATCGTCAATATACTAAGTCGATTATCATCAAAATGGTTCTTTTCGGTAACAGTCGGTACTTCTCAATAAAGTAACTACGTAATACCCCAACAACACAATGGATGTACTTTAACCATGTGAAGCATGTTTGAGCTGTTTTAGTACTTTAAAATTTGTATTTAGGAAAGTACCAGCCTAAACGCATGCCAGCTGGCCAAATGATTATACTGTCTTCAAGTTTACTAGTCCTTCAGACTACCTGCCATTACATTTTAGCAGCCAAGCATCTTTCTACTGGCCATGGGCTACCGGACTAGTGTTAATTTCAAACCCTGATTACTTAGAGGTGCTTGTTGTTGTTTCAAGATGTTGCAGTCTATCCGGGAGAAGCAGATAGTAAAAGAGTTACCAAGTCTTGAGAGAGTATGGCAAGCAACGCCTGCAGTGATAGGATGTTGTGTTGCATTGTGGACTGCACGAGCCGTCTGGCGGCAATATGCCCTCGAACAAAAGCTGGGCAGGAAGAGGGAACAGTGTAAATCCGCCAAGAGGAAAATACTTCAACAGCTATACGAATATCCGGTAGGTAGACCTGCATCAAGTTTAGGTTGAAAGAATCTACAGGTAGCTAGAATTCATCAAACAGTTAGTATACTCAATTCTTTCTGTATCAGTCAGCATACATTGAAGCCAAGCAGCTTAGTTTGTCTGATAGTTAGATTGTAAGGATTTTACTTTTGCCAGTGTTTTGCATGTGTAGAATTTAAAGTGGTGATAAAAAAGTTTAAGATGTATTGCTTCATTTAAATACGCTTTCTTTTGTGTGTTGTGTCCTTTCACCAGCTGAAATTGAAGGAGAGAGAATATATCCTTGGCTTGTCATTGGCTGAACTTCAAGACAAACTCCAAACAGGGGACCTGTCTGCTCTAGATGTGCTCAGAGCCTACCAGTCTAGGGTAATACAAAAGGGGATATTGACTTTTATCTAAATAAATTTTTATTGAAATAAACAAATGAAATTAATGATTAAGATAAACATTATTCCTCATTCTGATTGGATCAGGAATATATGTACATGTATATATATTAAGACATATATATTATTTAATTTAATATAATATATAACTGAACACAATGAAATGACGTAAAGTCCAGAGATGAAATATCTAAATGCCCAACTTGAAATGTGTGACATGTTTCTATCAGGCACTGGAGGTCGATGAGAAAACTAACTGCATAGCAGAACCGATCATGGAAGCTGAGGTGAGATGTACTAACATGTCATCTAAGGAATATTTTTCTTCTTTTATTCTTTTATTTAAACCAAAGCTTAATAAAAAAAAATTCTTGAGCTCCCAGTCTTCAGATAAAAGACTTACAAAACAGGTCATGTAAACTCAATAAACCTGTGACAAGATTCCTAAACATAACACTGTTGTGACATCAGTGTTCCTTCTGGTTGGTCAGCTGAGCGGGTCATTTTGTCCAATTCCGAACGGTTGGGGTTCTTTGCAATGGTAAAGTATCCTATTTCTCCAAATTTTAAGGGACACCAAACTAAGAGGGTGGACAAATTTCCTCCAGGAACTATTCCAGAAACAACACTGCATGCTGGTGGAATGTCTCTAGATATCTGCAATGTTTCCATCTCCACAGCAGTTAACAAATCATTTCTTCAGATGACACCTACACATACTTTTCCAAATTCTTCAAACTTTATCTCTTCTCCCAGGACATAGCACGGGCCTGTGACTCCCAGACCGGCCCCAAGGGACCGCTACACGGGGTGCCCTTCAGTGTCAAGGAGAATTTAACCATAAAGGTAACATTAACCAGTGTATGAAATAAGGATTTTCCATCCATACTTTTGATCCGGGATGGTAACATTTTGAGGTTTTTCTTTGATTTTGATATTAGATTGACAAGATCACACTTTCGGGATGGCTGGTTTTCAAGCTGATTTCATACTCTGCATTAATGGTGAAGTCTACTCCGAAACAAAAATGTCAATGATTATATAATTATTCATTTATAAGAACTTTTCAGTTTGCTGATTTCATGAAATGAAATTTGGAAGTCCTCAATTCAGACATGCAAAGAACAGGTTACTTGTGCCTAGTACTCTTAGACTATAGGTACCCATAATTCATCTGGTCAAAATCATTGAAAATTTTACATCAACATATTATTATTATTCTAATATGCCTACTCCATTGATGTTTGTATATTCTTAATGAACATTCAGTGATTTAGATGTAGATGTAGGCATTTATTTTATTTGTATGCCACAGCTCCTACAGCTTTGAATAGAAAGGTTTATATGTATATTTCTGCACTGGTAACTGACTGACATCCTATATACATTACTTCTGGTTCTACTTCTTCACTAACATACGGTTTCTCTGTCAGGGCTATGATTGTACCGGAGGGATGGAGAGTTGCATCAACAAACCGGAGGAGGCAGATGCAGTTGTCGTACAGGTAACAAACTGTTGTCAACATATTTATTACTAATTAGTATCAAGGCTGTGTGTACAGCATAGCCTGATAAATGTTTCCAATCATTTGTAGTGGCAGATTCAGAGGTGGATTCAGGGGGTTTGCCCACTTTTTCAAATAATTGTGCATGTAAATTTGATGGATCCATGAGTGAACTCTGCTTTTCAGTATGCCCGTACATATTAGCTTATTTGCTGATATGAACCTAAGAATATACCGGAATAACCAATCTTTAACAAGTAGCCCATCTTGCCATGTCATTTGTCATGAATTGTGATTTCTGTAATTAACTGCTCGACAGGGGCGTATCCAGGATTTTGTTTTGATGAGTGCACATTTCTCTCAGAACCTGACAATGTACTGTCCCTGTCAACGTTTACTCAATGTATTTTCCCTCCATGCAGGTTTTGAAGAAACAAGGTGCTGTGCCTTTCATGAGAACCAATGTTCCACAGACGATGTACAGGTCGGTTAACTGAAAGACGATTCATTTTGTTCCTGGAAAATTGTACAGTGTTGATTATAACAATTTAACTTCTTTGTGTGTAGTTTTAGAAGTTAAGAAAAAAACATAAGTGCTATTGATCGAAACTCCTTGTTCCAGAGTAATACATCAGAATAAATAAATATTAATGCTTTGTCAAAACATAGCTAAATGCTCCATTGTTTTAACTGTTGTGGCAAATCTTTTTCATGATTTTCACAATTCCAAAATTCAACCATTACAAAAAAAACTTTAAAACAGATATATCTGGTAGAAAAATGTAGTTCCAAATAAATAATGAAACTGAAAAATTCAGTAATAAGTGGAACTCACTCACCCCAATATTCGACAATATATAACGTATTTTAAGACACAAGCACTGTATGTAGCTCTTTGAAGAACATTATCCTGTGCACTGTATTCGATATTACTGGTACATTGAATTTGTAACATTGGAAACAATAAAAAAAAAAATCTTTTTCATGAAACTCTAATGCTATTCTTGTTTAGTGCCCATTGTTATGTTGCCATACTTAAACCCTTTATTGTGTTTGCAAACACAACAAAATCTTTATCATTAAAATCCAATGTAATTTTATTACTCTGGTATCACGTGAGGGTATGAGATGAAGGAATGCTGTTGTGTTGCAGTTACTGCTGCTCCAACCCTCTGTATGGGGAGACCAGTCACCCCCAGTATCTGGACCGGTCCCCGGGGGGTTCGTCTGGTGGGGAGGGGTCAATCCTGGGAGGGGGTGGCTCCATCATGGGTCTTGGTACAGATATTGGGGGCAGTGTCAGGGTGCCTGCTCAGATGTGTGGAGTGTGTTCCTTGAAACCAACACTCGGCCGACTCAGGTGGGTGCTTACTGGTATTCTAATTACTGATTACAATGTGGGAATTCTTATAGAAGTAAAATTTTAGATGTTATTTGTTCATTTATGCTATTACTATGCTAATGTACATGCTGTTCAAGACTCATTTGTTGTACTTGTACTTGGTTGTATTCCTTCCAGAACTTTAATTTGAAAGTAACATTCTTATTTGTTAAAGATAAAAATTTATTTATTAAGTTATTTATGGTCCAGAGCCTAGATTTTCGAAGCTCTCTTAGTGCTAAGATAGTAATAAGTACCATTCGTTATCATGGGCTTATGACAAACTTAGCTTCAGGTCACTTTACCTTGTTTTTTTTACCAAACTATTCTCATGTGGCTGACTCAGGATGCATAATTTAACATGATATATCTGTTCCTCAAGTATTCATTCTTTTAAAAAGTAATTTTGATGATTTTGCTTTCAGTCGTAAAGGTCATTTTACAGTGAATGCGGGCCAAACATTAAGTGAGTATTACAATTATTTCATCAATTTTGATTGGATAGTATTTATGCGTATGTAACAGGCGTATTCCAAATGCGCTGGTTTGATATGACTGCCGGACGGCACAATATGGCGGACAAATAGTATCCTCCTGATAGTCAAGAACTATTTTTTTAAGGCGTTGTTTTTGACAGTTTGATAGATAACTGATGTATCTGAAAATAATTATGTTTGTTTAAAACCATATATATTACAAGATAATAAAATGTTAATCCATGTTTCAAAATAATTAAAATAAATATTTCTATCATTTAAATGACATGTTTATTGAAGCTAGTTTGAGTGATGCTGACGTTATCTTGTCTGTACACTGATTCAACTTGAGTCTTGTCCAAGATCCTGTTTTCTGTGTATATAAATATGATCTTAAGAGAAACAAGGAAGTTATATCATCACTTTCCCTACTAACAGTGTTAGTGTCTACAGAGAAGTATTGTATACATTGCAATAAAAAAGATGACTATCAATAGAACTTGGTATACCTTCATCTCTACAAATTACCAAGTTATATTTATCCAGTTGAGGGAACAGTGGGAATCATGGCTCAAGATACAGATGGTGTCATCAGAGTGGCCGAGTCTCTCTTCGTCCCAGAGTTATTCGCCCTTGATCCATCTGTTGTGCCAATCCCTTTTAGAAAAGAGGTCAGTAGTCCTTGTGTAAGCACAGACTTAAATTGTAGTCTAAGTTAGTGGTTTAAGATAAGAAAGCTGACCGGAATTGTGAAGATTGTTTCAATACCAGTTTTATTGTATTGAATGTCAAAGCATGTATCAATGGGCTAAAATATTTTATAAGTGCAAAAAGTTTAACTGTTTGAGTGGCATTCTAAAAAAGATGGTTGAAAGGAAAATACAGAATAATAAGTGTGAGAAAAAGGTTTAACTAATGTATTAAGTTATGGTCTTTAAGAATCATGTATGTGTCTCTTTAAACTCTTCCATATCATTGTCTCTGTAGATACTAGAGAATACGCAGCCCCTAAAGGTTGGTTACTACACGTGGGATGGGTGGATTCGACCTGTCCCGGCAGCTATCAGGGCGGTCCACTGTGCTAAAACAGCCCTGGAGAAGATGGGCCACAAGGTATATATACTGCTCAGTCCATCCAACTTGGCAGTAACAGTAACAAGCTTGACAAGTCTTTACTACTAATTAAAACGGAAATTTAACCAAAGACAATGTGGCTAAATTGACAAGGGCTCTGGATGGCTAAATGGATCAGTGGTGTTGGTAGCTAAATGGATAAGAGGTGATGGTAAATGCATTGATAAGAGGTCTGATCGGCTAAATGGGTAAGAGGTGTTGATGAATTGATAAGAGGTCGGGACGGCTAAATGGATGAGAGGTGTCAATGGATTAATTGAAAAGAGGTCTGGACAGTTCAATGGATAAGAGATGTCGGTGGATGAATTGATAAAATACCTGGATGACTCAATGGATAAGAGGTGTCGATTGATGAATGTAGAAGAGATCTCAGTGGTTGAATGGATAAGAGTTATGACTGAATGGATAAGAATTAACAGCTGAATGGATATGGCTGAATGGATATGAGGTGACGGCTGAATGGATAAGAGGTGACGGCTGAATGGATAAGAGTTATGACTGAATGGATAAGAATTAACAGCTGAATGGATATGGCTGAATGGATAAGAGGTGACGGCTGAATGGATAAGAGGTGACGGCTGAATGGATAAGAGTTATGACTGAATGGATAAGAATTAACAGCTGAATGGATAAGAGGTGACGGCTGAATGGATAAGAGGTGACGACTGAAAGAATAAGAGGTGACGGCTGAATGAATAAGAGGTGACGGCTGAATGGATAAGAGTTATGACTGAATGGATAAGAATTAACAGCTGAATGGATATGGCTGAATGGATAAGAGGTGACGGCTGAATGGATAAGAGGTGACGGCTGAATGGATAAGAGTTATGACTAAATGGAAAAGAATTAACAGCTGAATGGATATGGCTGAATGGATAAGAGGTGACAGCTGAATGGATAAGAGGTGACGGCTGAATGGATAAGAGTTATGACTGAATGGATAAGAATTAACAGCTGAATGGATATGGCTGAATGGATAAGAGGTGACGGCTGAATGGATAAGAGGTGACGGCTGAATGGATAAGAGTTATGACTGAATGGATAAGAATTAACAGCTGAATGGATATGGCTGAATGGATAAGAGGTGACAGCTGAATGGATAAGAGGTGACGGCTGAATGGATAAGAGTTATGACTGAATGGATAAGAATTAACAGCTGAATGGATATGGCTGAATGGATAAGAGGAGACGGCTGAATGAATAAGAGGTGACGACTGAATGAATAAGAGGTGACTGCTGAATGAATAAGAGGTGACTGCTGAATGGATAAGAGGTGACGGCTGAATGGATAGAAATTCTGGGTGGCAGAGTATGCTTATGATCATAAACAATGTTTTTCTCATTGATGTATAACCAAGTGATTGTAGCAGGAAATATAACCAGCTATAGGAGAGTATTTTACCATCCAATTATGTTTCTTTGTGTACAGGTGGTCAGCGTTTCTCCACCACGATTGAAAGTAGGAGCACAGTTGTTTTCTAGAGGGATGCTAGGTGACCGCAACCAAACTGTTCGTGAAAAGATGTAAGTTGAACTATTTTCATCCAAAAGGGAGTATGTGAAGACTACTATTTCAAAGAATTTATCTTCTTACAATGACTAAACTGTTTGCATCTATTATTATGGATTTCAGAGTACCGGTACTTTTATGTGTTCACTAAGGTAACCGACTCTTTGTGGTGAGATGAGTTTGAGAGGATGTGGTATTGCCTGCTTTGTACACGAGTACCACATATTCGATGTTCAAGACGGATATAAAACTTTAATATCCATCTCCATGTCCACGCTGACAAACAATTTGCTATATAGGGTGATCCTTTGCATTCTCTAGAGAATGCGAGAATGCATTTATTTCTACAATAAAGAATTTGACTATCCAAACGTCTTGGTTTTCCTTCATTTCTACTTCTAAAATGCCTCAAAGAAATTTCTCTTGTCTTTTTCTTTCCAGAAAACACGACCATGTTGATGCATCATTCTTGGGTGTGTATATCCTCACATGCCTTCCCAAGTGGGTCTTGGGTTTACTGATCCGACTTGTGAAGAGAAAGGTATCTATATGATTGGAAGCTATTGATTTGATTCTTCTTCCATGAATTAACCATTACAACTTGGTTGTTACAACGATATTGACAATATTTTCAGAATTTGTATTTCTCTTTGTAGGATCCTGTGTTAGCCAATGTGTTTCATTTCTGCAAGGGAGTAAGGTTAGTTTCATCTTTTTTTAATTGGTCTCTTTTTGAGAAGCCATTACTTAATGTGCCATAATTATTCTGTTAAATTGCAATGTTAATCTTTAGTTAATATTCTCATAACTTGTTTTGAATTACCAAATTTTACCAAAATTACAACTTCTTTATTGAGATACAATTTTCAGTGTATATGCTTTTTTCATTAAGTTAATGTTGTTGATTAATACTTTTATAAAAAAGTACTTTTTCAGACAATAAAGATATAGATTTTTTGATGACGTAACAATTGAATTACGTTTCCGCTGTTCCACGCTACCCTCTCGTAATTAAGTGTGCATGGTAACGTAACATCACGTCATGTCACGTCACGTCAGCAGACTCACAACCTAAACAATGTGTATACTCCTTTTCATGATGTGCAGCACAATGCAGCTCCTGCACTTGATCAAAATTAGCAGTGGTACAATGAACATAAACTTTCATGATGGTAGGAGATATTTCATTTAGGCAAAAATGTACATTCTGTCACCGCGCTTAGACTTAATCAAGCTCTACCCATAATTCTTTTTGAATGTGATTGACCATATATGGAAAGTAAAAGATCACAAGACATGAAAGTTTGAGAGTGTAATGTTTTCTAAACCAGCTGTGTTTATTAACAAGAAAAACAATATTCATATTAAATCAGTGACAAAATTTAATGCCAATATTAAATATACTGAATCAAACAAATGAAATGTCTGTTTTAAATTAGGTGGTGGGTTTTATACATGGAATAGCCGTCAATTGGCCCTGTTCGTGGATTATTAATGTAAAGAATGTAAACATTATTTATATTCGAAATTATTGGAAGTAGAATGTCACCTGTATGTGATCATTTGGCATCTTAGAAAAGATATTACGTCAAACGTCCTTGTGCTTTAACTATAATAGTTCAGGGCAAAACTATACTTTATTACAAAACTCATTGGGGTACAGCAAACTTTATTTCTTAAATAAGTAAATCATGCTTTTCTTATTCATCTTCCCTACTTTGAATGATTGATTGACTAATTGATTTTAATTTGTGATCCATTGCCATATTCTCATAACTTGTTTTGTTTTATACAGCTCTGTAAATCAATGGTTCAAGTTGGGCACAGAGATGAAAGTATGCTAATTTTACTTATCTGTTTCTGTCTTTTCTTTATGATTGCTATATCAACTTATTACATTCATTAATTGATCACTGAAAAGAGTGTTTATGAAACTGATTTTATTGAAGATTATTTTAATTTATATTTTTATGCTCACGAATCGAAGGTGACAAAGCATTATTGTTAAGTCTAATAATATATTTGTTTATCATCCAAAACTGGCTCCCACAGTAAATTGCTTGTGAGAGATCAAGCGATATCTATAAATGATATCTACATTGTAGATATCGCTACAATCAAATCGGCATAATTCTATGACATGATGACATCATCACTTTATGACATCACAAGGCTTTGACATCACAGGATACAAGATACTAGATATTTATTGTACAGAAAACACCCATTATGTGCAGTGTACAAAGAAGTTAACAAATGTTAATACATATTATTAGTAAAATATATACGAGAGCATTAACATATCTCTGTGAGATTTTCACTGAGAACACTGCTGACAATGCCTTGATGTCACAAAGTTGATGACAGAACAATGCTGTGAAGTCACAAGGTGATGATATCACAATGCTATGACCTCACTGAGATCACTTGAAGAAGCTAGATGATAGTTTTGTGTTTCAGATATGTTCTTTTACTCGTAATTGTTTGAGAATGCTTTTGAATCATAAACATTATGTCACCCTTGTGTCTTCTGATTTCAAATATATCAACACACGTTGATTAAAGTAAAAATAAAAAAGTAAAAATATTGTAACTTTCATAAACTCTTGTTGATATATTTGACATCTGAAGACACTTGGGTGAGATTTTCTATTTCTTTGTGGATATTCAATCAATATATATATGCTTTATTATTGAGAAGACAACAATTAGTAAAGTTCTCCTCATTTCAAAAACAAAATGGTGGATACTATGACAGAACCCTCTCTTTAATGTCATCATACCTTTTGGATACTTGACAACTTCGAATTGAGTCCTATTCATCTGATTCAGAATAATTGAGTATTCTATTGGCCTATAATATGGCCGCCCCCTGTATCGATTAGTACAACATTTGAGTACTCTAAAGTCCTCTAATATGGCCGCCCACTGTATCGAGGAGTACAACATTTGAGTACTCTAAAGTCCTCTAATATGGCCGCCCACTGTATCGAGGAGTACAACATTTGAGTACTCTAAAGTCCTCTAATATGGCCGCCCACTGTATCGAGGAGTACAACATTTGAGTACTCTAAAGTCCTCTAATATGGCCGTCCACTGTATCGAGGAGTACAACATTTGAGTACTCTAAAGTCCTCTAATATGGCCGCCCACTGTATCGAGGAGTACAACATTTGAGTACTCTCAAGTCCTCTAATATGGCCGTCCACTGTATTGAGGAGTACAACATTTGAGTACTCTAAAGTCCTCTAATATGGCCGTCCACCGTTTCTAGGAGTGCAACATTTGAGTACTCTCAAGTCCTCTAATATGGCCGTCCACCGTTTGCAGGAGTACAAGGAGCAGTTTGAGAAGTACTGGAGAAGTCAGGGGTTGGACGCCATCATCTGTCCGGTCTTTCCCTGTCCTGCTCTCCTCTCCAAGGATGCTCTTCAACTTACGCGTGAGAATTCTCTATAGTTCAAAAGATTGTAAGAGTCAAAGAATTTCATAATGTAAATGTTCTACTACTGCTGTTATGTTTGTATTCACAGTTATGCTGCATGATAGTTATATTTTGTGTATTCACAGTTATGCAGCATGAATAGTTATATTTTGTGTATTGACTATTCTATCTTAGCATCAAATAAGATAAGATAAGATAAGATAATTCTCTATTATCCCGAGGGAAATTTACATTACATCTAATACAGTCTCCAGTATAAAAAAAACCAAAAAGAACATACACCAGCCATATAAACAATATTATAAACATTATATACACTTGTGTTATTTGATCATTAAAAATTCATTCCAAATTTTTTTTCATAAATGGATCCATCATTAGGCTTTAATTTGTTATCTCATTCACAAAATAAAATCTTTAGCCTCATTACAATTTAATTCAATTTTGTTGTTACAATATTCACCTGAAATCTGGTTCACCAAGTTGCTAAAAATATTAATTCCTTTCAAATCAATCTTCTTATTGGCAAATCAAAATGTTCTGACTTTACTGGAGAACCTGTTTGTATTCCCAGCGGGTGGATCCTATTGTTCTGTGTACAACGTGCTGAGGTACTCCGCAGGAAGTGTACCCGTAACCACGGTGACAGAAGCAGACGTACAGGACGTGATGGATTCAAATGTGTATCCAGCCACAACACTCCTTGAAAAAGTTGTTCAGAAGGTAATTTCTCTTATCAACCATCTTTCCTTTGTTAATCTCGATCTATAGAACCAGTTGAGGAGTCTGAGAACGAGGCTGACATCACAATGAAGATCCCGGGTTGTCTGATAATGGGGGGATACAGATGGATGGTGCAGGAGTGCACAGTGTGTTTGTTTAGTTTTCCTTTTATTTTCTGCAATCGGTCAACTGATGTCCGATAGGTCAATTTTCCATTTGGACAAACTGGATTTACAATCGGACATGTCCGGCAAATAGACCGATTTCTGCATCCCTGGTGCACTGTGACACATGTGCAACAGTCAGATTGGGGGTACCAATTTATCGAATGGAGTCCTCCCTCTCTCTTCCAAAATCTGAAATTCTGATGAGGTCCCTCTGGACCCCCTCAACCACCTTCCCCGGGGAAGGTTTGTCCTAGGCCAAACTTTCCCCACCCTTGATACTTTGGCCTGGCTAACATTTCATAACCTCCCTACTTCTTTACTTTTTTTCTTATATATAATGGATGAGATTATGGTTATTTCTTCCCCACCCTTGTTTTTATTTACAAGGGGGGAGATTCTGGCCTAGCTAGGCTATTTCTTCCCCACCCTTGTTTTTATTTACAAGGGGGGAGATTCTGGCCTAGCTAGGCTATTTCTTCCCCACCCTAGTTTTTAAAGTAAAGGGGGGAGATTCTGGCCCCCCCTCACCCTTGTTTTTATTTACAAGGGGGAAGAAATAGCCTAGCTAGGCCAGAATCTCTCCCCTTGTAAATAAAAACAAGGGTGGGGAAGAAGTAGCCTAGCTAGGCCAGAATCTCCCCCCTTTACTTTAAAAACAAGGGTTGGGAAGAAATAGCCTAGCTAGGCCAAAATATCCGCCCTGTTCATGGAAAAAAAAGGGTGGGAAGGAAATAACAACCCTATTTTAGCAGGGGGGGAAACTTTGGCCTAGGGGGGGAAACTTTGGCCTGGGCCAAACCTCCCCCGGGGTAAAAGTATCCTAGGACAAACCTTCCCCGGGGAAACTTCAGCCTAGGCCATTTACTCCCCGGAGAAAGTTTAGACCGGGGAAGAAATGGCCTGTAATCATGCCTTGAGCATGCACTACTGGGTGGAAAAGTGTACCATATATATTAATATCCACTGTCATTATCTGCAGAGCTCTGTGGGAAGTGCGGGTCTGTCGGTGAGCGTGCAGTGCGTGTGTCAACCATACCAGGAGGAACAGGTGCTGCGACTGATGAGAGACGTGGAGAAGGGCCTGCTCTTGTAGGTGTATAAAAATTCCCCAAATGGAAATTGCAAATTACCAATCGTGAGAATCTTTATGTGTTGCTGCAGAAATTAAAATTTATCAATTAAACATGAATTCTTATGCAGAAAATCTGACGTCACAATTGACGTCGATTTGATCAGAAATATTTATTCAGTGTAGACCTTCTGAAATTGAAACGTAATTCTTCACATAAAAATTATAGCTGTTATCAAGATGATGCATTTATGTTTTTGGCTGGTTAAAACTCAGTGCCGGTCCCATTTACTACAAGATATTGTGTTATTGGTGACTCAAACACACTGACACTGAATGTTAACAGCTGAACAAGCATTTATAAAGTATTTCTTACTCAATTGTCGAAGGGCTAAGCAGCAGAGATCCAAATTTACTCCAGACATATTTTCACCGGTACACCAAAAATTAGACAAAATTCTTACACCTTGCATGACTACTTAAAACTTGATAACTGATGAATGAATGTTTGTTTTTACACAGATTTTTAAGATTGTAATGATGTCACAAAGAACATTAAATTCTATGCAGAAAGAGAAAATATTTTTGAAAACCATCTTCACAGATATAATGGACCCTCAACTGTTGTCACATTAAACCATGTATCTAGTCAAGCAGGAATAAGTTTACTTGAAATAACCAGGGTTGAAAACTCACTTATCTACGCAGGATTCTAAAGCTGATCAACTGGAATATTGTATATATAGAGAGGTATGGCACCTAGATGATCTTGATGAGAAATACATCCTTCATTACAGAAGACATTCTCAAGTATATTCTATAGACTCTCATATAAGTTGTGTTGGCATTTTTTCAAGCAATGTATTTCTCAATGTCATAAAAATCTTTTAGTACGTCTTTATATATGGTGTAACTTGTTACAGAGCCTTTGATTTCATGAAAAATATGTGACACTAATCTAATATCATGTGGTTCAACAATTGGTAACTGCGCAAAAATATATATTTTGAGTTGAAAGTTCAAATGTTATGTTGAACATTCTGTTAACAAAGTCTGTGAATTCTTTCAAGATTATTCTACTGGTTGGATGTTGAACAAAAATCTCACTCTCACTCTCCTCTGATGTCAACAGTGTCAGAACAGAACAGAGTTTATTCATTTAATTATGTCAACATATGATCAAGTTCTCTGCCCTTTACCTTCACTGATGTCAAGTTAGCTGATTTGTATTCAGTTCAAAGTGTCTGGGGTTCGCATCTTAGTCTGCTGTAGAGAACTGGGCCTCCTTTCACAAAGCAACCTTTACCTAGGTTAAAGCGAGTCGCCAAATCATTAAAGACCCATGCTAACGAGCCAAGCTACGCTTCACTGCTGCGATTGTAGAGTATACCTATATAAATATGGGTCCTATGGAAAAAGCTGACAGCGACTCACTTTAACCTAAACCCAGGTAACCTTAGTGACTAACGATCAGCTAAGTGATTTGTGATAGGAGCCCCAGGTCAACATGCAGTAAGCTCTCGGTTTGATTTGAAACTTTCAACCAACATTTGAAGTATCAGCTAAATGTGAAATATCCTTGAAATGCTGTGTTAACGTAAAAATTACCTCACCTCACACTTGTATGTTTTTAAGCAGGAAATAGTCACATATTGTGGCACCTACCTGTGATTGATGTCAAGGAAAGAAAGAAATAAATGATGAGATTTTCTCTCAATTGAATTTACCAGGGTTGTGTATGTTGATGCTTGGACTGTGACGGGTAGGAAAAATGGAATCGATTACCCCCATGTAATTATCTGAACTGAGAGCTAATTGTCTCTGAATGTAACTAACGATTGGTTTCTGAATAAAATTTAAGTCAACAGTATATCGCAACTTCTCTGTGCCAGAGATTCTGATGGCACAACCAACCCTAGGTGCATCATGCTGACACACTGGCACAGAAAAGCTGATGACATGCAGCAAGGCTTTAATTAGCCAGTGACACAAGTAATGGGTGAAGTAGGCTCCCAGACTTGGAGGAAGCATGTACCCGTCACAGCCCTACACGTCCATGAATGTTGGGATTATGGTCCTTATCTTGCTCAACATGTTGTCAATGAAATGCTTATTTTGTGTACATGTATTGTCACAAAACAAATTTATGAAAGAAATTGTTGTGATGATTTAGCCCTGCATGATACCATGTGTTTTTTGGGAGAAATTTGTGATATGAATTTTATAGAATGGCTTAGTTTCTGTCTTTAATTCAATGATATTAATAGAATATAAAAGAACTTGTTTAAGCAATTAATAACTTGGTTTTTACTTGATAGGTTGATACTAGACAGTAGAACTGGGGTTATTTAAAAACTGTTATGTATTCGTTATATATACAAACATGAAATGATTAAAATCACAGAATATGTTTCATAAGGTCTTGTTGTCTGTTATGAAAAGTGTTTGTGGATATAGACCGTGTATCATATAAACCTCAGCAAACCATCCAGAGTATCAACATCAAAAAATATATATAAAATATAGAAGGCAAAAGCTTTAGAATCTTTTCCAAAAAAGTACTCCATACATTAAGCATGCATACCACTTCATTCACACATCATTGTTGTCTCTCCAGTCGTATTAATACAAAATAATAATAATGAACTCCTATAGCACCTGTTTTCTGACTTTGAGCTGTGGAATAGCAGTCGGGAGACTGAAGTTACATTTTGAAACAGGAATGTTTTCAGAGAGCTCCTGAAGGATGTATGAGCCTTGCATTCGAGTTCAAATGGTTGATTGTTCCATGAGGTGAGGGCTGTTTTCTAGAATGCACGATCATCATACTGGTCATAAGTCAGACTGACTGTCTGGCTCGTATTTCAACCATTATAAAATACTCTTGAAAGCGGCGTTAAACCCGAAATCACCTCACCACCCATCACCTCAACATTTATATAATATTGTTATCTTTGTCATCACACAACTGCAAAAGGTCAAGTTCTTCTACTTTTTTTGGGACATGTCCCTTGTAGGACATCCTCAGTAAGCCACCAACCTCCTGCCACTGACTGTACCAACAGTTTACCGATTACTGAGGCCGTGTACTATTGCAGATGGTGTGATCCCAAAATATAACATATTACATGTTATCACTGTCTAACTGTCAGGTATATTTAATATAGAACCTGATAAGTACAATGTACACTTTTTAAACATTGACAGTGTTCCTAAGCTAACGAAAACATCAATAGAATTATTATTTTTTCATTACTGTGTAGATCAGTTTTGCAGGCTATTTTCCCGAAGCTCTATCTATGAAAACGTCTCATGGAATTTTAATGAAGGCACAATGACTTGAATTGTGATCACAATTCATCCCTACTTCTCTTACGCTACCTCAGTAAAATATAATTTAAGTGTGGACTTGACCTTTGATGAAACATTGAAGAACGTTGGTTAAATGTGAGTAGGCCAATAAGTTATTCGAGTATGTTTTGTCAGTCTTGGATTTGAGTCCATTGGGTTCAGAATTTGCTCTAACTTGCACAGAAACATACCTACCTATGGACTAGATGCTTACCTGAGTTAGACCGAGAAGGTTCAAAGTAAAGTATTTACAATGAAACAAGACTACAGTACACACAAAAAACAACAAAGTGGAAAATCCCAATTAAAAGTTTCTGAATTCAAGACCCAAGACTTAATTCTTTAAGTGTCAACATATATTTTATTGCTCTGATGTGTTAAGAAATCTGCATCAATCATTCCATTTAGATGATGAAAAGGAAATCACTGGGTGATTTCGAAATGTGACGTTCGCACACTCGTTTATACAGACAATTGATATTTAGGAACGTTCCAGGGATAGACCAACACGCTTCCTGCTTCCCAGAATTTGATGTTTTACAAACTCGTGCAATTAACGTATTACCCTCGCTTTCACTCCGGCAATACAAGCATTTCCAATCGTTTTGTATGACACACTTCCTCACGTAATTTAGTAATATTACAGAAATGAAAGCTAAATACATTCCTTGTAAATTACAATACATGTTGGAGGTATAGATTTGGATGTCTGCAGTATAAGTGTAATCGGAGGAAAAATTCGGTCCTATGTAAAATGACAATAATACTAAATATGATAAACCAGATCTCCTTACCTACATACATAAATTGTTGGATTGTGTGTGACTATGCACTGTAACAAGGAGATGTATTTGAGGTTCCACATGGTGTATACGGTTTGCCCCTGATGATGTTTTTTGCACCAGTATAAGTTGTGTGATGAAAGAGGAGACAATACGTTATTGCATTATATGATAGAATCATCAGTTTAACAGTTTAACAAAGATGAATTTCATTCAAATAACGTTTCACTACTTTTGAATATTTGCATTCATAAAATCCTGGTACCGTGTTTCCTCTAATATAACCCGGGCCTCCAATACAACCCGGGGGGTAAGGGGTGCTGAGGTAAATACAACCCGGGTCTCCAATAGAACCCGGGTTTTTACTAACAACTGAATACCCCGTGTTGCATTTTAAAATAGTTATACACTCGTTTTGAAGAGAAATATTGGTCTGACCATTTGAGATTCAACATAACAGGTCCGTCAAATATCCGTCTTGTTCAGTTAATTTTCCTTTTACAATAATTGACCCCAAGAAGATTATAAACGTCAATTCATGTCTGAAAAAATATAACCCGGCCTCCAATACAACCCGGGTCTCTAATAGAACCAGGGGGTAAGGGGGTGCTGAATGAAATAGAAGCCCGGGGTTGTATTAGAGGAAATACGGTACTTTGATTTCCAAGTTACAATAAAAAATGAGTCAACATCGGTTGTAATAATGTGAGTACCGTGTTTCCTCTAATATAACCCGGGCCTCCAATACAACCCGGGGGCTAAAGGGTGCTGAGGTTAATACAACCCGGGTCTCTAATAGAACCCGGGTTTTACGTAACAACTGAATACTCCGTGTTGCAATATAAAATAGTTATACACTCGTTTAGAGGGGAAATATATTGATGTGACCATGTGAGATTCAGCATAACAGGTCCATGATAACAAATATCCGTCTTGTTCAGTTAATTCTCCTTTTACAATGCAAGTTGATAGAAAACATTCCACACCAACTGTATAATGTTGGAATTAATAAGAGTGCGGGGTAAATCCCAGTCCATCTATAAACTATATGTTTTTTCAACTGAATTTCAGCAGAAATCCCACGAGATACAATATGTCACCTCATGAAGATTATAAACGTCAATTCATGTCTGAAAAAATATAACCCGGTCTCCAATACAACCCGGGCCTCTAATAGAACCTAATAGGTGCTGAATGAAATAGAACCCCGGGGTTGTACTAGAGGAAATACGGTAACTTCATTCTTTAAGGTGAACCAATTACACTCTTGTATCAGGTCATTTCAAAGTTAAATATCAGCAAACAGCTGAGGACATCACTCTAGTGTACAGACTGCAAGTGTACTGTTAAATCCAGAAAACCATGGTAACAAGGTTTTCTTGATACTCAGAGACATATTCTACACGTGTGTTGGTCAGCAGACTGTTTGTAAACTTTAAAGAGAAGAGAAGATGACATGGCTATTTTAATGAGATGAAACTCGAGGAGCTCATAACGTTTGTGCTAATATGTTTGTTTTCATGAACATACTATTCTAAGCAATCAGTTTCAAATGTACTGAAGTATGAATATGCCGCGATTTTCGGTTCACAAGTCTTCAAAAACATGTTTGCGGATATGTTCTTCACAAAGTGTGTTCCATCTTCACAACGTCACGGCCGTAACCAATCGATGTCCAACTCTTCTCGCTCTGCTAGAAAAGGGTAGAGGTTATCTTGATACGTTGTCTCCGTGCCGTATCAAGATGAGTGTTCGTGCATATATGTGTTTGTGCATATATTCTTCAGAAAGTATCTTAAAAAACCTTGTGTATATGGATATATTCTTCAGAGAGTGTCTTCAAGAAACGTTGTGTTTGTGCATCTGTTCTAGTGTCTTGAAGAAACCTTGTGCATATGGATATATTCTTCAGAAAGTGTCTTCAAGAAACCTTGTGTTTGTGCATCTGTTCTAGTGTATTCAAGACACCTTGTGCATATGGATATATTCTTCAGAAAGTGTCTTCAAGAAACCTTGTGTTTGTGCATCTGTTCTAGTGTATTCAAGACACCTTGTGCATATGGATATATTCTTCAGAAAGTGTCTTCAAGAAACCATGTGTATATGGATATATTCTTCAGAAACCTTGTGCATATGGATATATTCTTCAGAAAGTGTCTTCAAGAAACCATGTGTATATGGATGTATTCTTCAGAAACCTTGTGCATATGGATATGTTCTTCACAAAGTGTCTCCAAGAAACCTTGTATTTGTGAACATGTTGTACAGAAAGTGTCTTTAAGAAACCTTGTGTTTGTGCATCTGTTCTTCAGAAACTGTCTTCAAGAAACCTTGTATTTGTGAACATGTTCTACAGAAAGTGTCTTTAAGAAACCTTGTATTTGTGAACATGTTCTTCGGAAAGTGTCTTTAAGAAACCTTGTATTTGTGAACATGTTCTTCAGAAAGTGTCTTCAAGAAACCTTGTATTTGTGCACATGTTCTACAGAACATGTTGTGTCTGTTCCTCGAATCAAGTCACTTTGTATATATGTATTACACTCGTTACAAATCCTCTTACATTAATGAAAACAATGTGCTTGGAAATTATGAAATAATGTGACCTTTTAACCTACATGGACAAACATGCAAATAACAGCTACTACACCAAACCAATATGAATATTCCACAAAGCAACGTATAATTGAGTTCACCATAACTAACATTAGACAAATGTGACCTTAGCCACGTTCCATAGTGCTTTGTCTTTACCTGCACCCAAAAGGGATGATAATCAACCTATTTATACAATGTCACAACATATTGGGGTTATTTAATTTCATCACATTTAGTGCAATAAAGAAGTTGACTATCTGTACAACTGGTTTCATTTGAATATACGTTTTTCATGTTAATTCTATTTACGTTTATCCAATGATGTTAATGATTTAGAATAAAAACGATTTGTATGGTATCTATATTGCTGCGCTATTTCTTCTAAAACGTGTTCATGTCAGAGAGTGTATTTAGTCACATACACCAATACAACACATCAACAACGTTATTAAAATTGAAACACAGAACAAAGATGTTGCATGCAGTTATTTATTCATTGGAAGGAGGAATGGGGAGTAAAACAATGTAAGTTAAACTGAAATAAGGTTTTGGCAATTGACACATATTTTCTTCGTTTTGGAGAGAAATCTTCCATGACTTTGTCATGAGTTTTGAATAAATAAATAGAGAAATAAATAAGAACATAGTTTCGAGATCATATCTTCAAGAGGGAAGGGTCGGAGGGTGGACAGGGTGAGGTCAGGGTGAGGTCTCAGATGGGGAGAGCCTTGTAGCGGCGGACTTGGTCTCGTGGTCGTCGAGCAGGCATCTGGAAATCAAAATATTTTATTATAATAAAGGGTATGAAACCACAGAAAATAAATATAAACTATAAACGTATTTGAAATACATAAAACTATTGATATTAAGATTGATAGATTTACATATTGACCCAAAATGGGAACATTACCAAAATAGATGTGCTTATTTCAATCAACTGGAAATAAAGCTGTGTTGCCCCATGATTCAAATATTTTGACAATACCGACAATGTGAACTGATTTAACCGACATGTTCTCTTTTTAATATGTCATGTAATTAAAAAAATCTTTTTCACAAAGAAGTGTATATTGCACGTGAACTGCAATTTCATGTAGAGTATTGTTTCAAGATGAAATTTATACTGTAGTCTGACAAGAGTTTATGTGATTGTAACTGTAAAGCTGTACATTAATAATAACGAATAAGCACTAAAGTCTGTTGTGAGATTCTATTTTCAAATTGTTTTTTATATTATGGAATATAAGGTTAATCTACTTACTATGCGGTCGGTCTGAACTCGTGGGTTTGTTTCGTTCTGGGACTGCCACAAGTATGTTGGCATGTACTGAAAGTATTAACAGGAAATTAATATATTAGAATTACATTTTAACATTGATTGAAATTAGAAACTTAGGTACTTAAAGTTTCTATGCATGAGAAGACATTCTTCCAATAAATATTTTCATGCTTGATCACTTTTCTGTGAATGAATGTATAATTATAGATATTATCCTCAGTCCTCATATACATGTGACATGTGCTGACAATATTAACAGGAAAATTAATCTTTCGAAGCAACCAAGCATACATAATTGTGAAACAATCCGTTAAGATATTCCTTGATCAAAAGTCAGGAACACAGATTTCCGACAACACAACATATTTTATCTTTTTACAGTATATGTAACTGATAGAACTGAATGCTGAACACAAGTGAGCACTCACGTTGTAGTATCGGGTGATGGTGCTCCGTTTGGGGATGTATTTGTTGACGGCTGTTTTAGCCTGCTGGACATATGGCTGGACATCGGGCAGTGTGTCCAGAGACTCAAGTGGGATGGGAAGGTAGAGCTCAAGCTGGACCTCGCCTTGTTCGGGGTCCCACACTGTGATCCTAGACTTCTGAAGGAAGACCAGTTCATCTCTGTACTGCTTCAGTTCATCTTCCACCAAGTCCTTCAGGATCTCAATGATGCTGCGCAGATGTGTCTTCAGGTTCTCCTCAACCTGCCAGTAGTTGTAGGCCCACACACCCTGCAGCACATGGTACAGGAAACGGTTAAGTTGAGAACAACGACAGCCAGTAACTATAAAACAGTTAAATATTGATTTATGGAAACCATAAGTTCCACCAGAATTTAGAAGGCTCACCTCTTGGTATACATTGTTGGACAGAGACTTGACTCTCTGAAGGTCATCAGGATGCATGACACGGGACAGTTGTGATGTGAGTGTATTACTGGCGCTGTCCATTATAGAGTTGTACTTCTCCTTGAGGTTCAGCTGTTTGAGACTGTTGCTCATGGAGTTGAGGTAATCTTGGTAGGAGTTGGAGAAACGCAGTCTCAATTCTGTCAGTCTTGGATGGTTCCTGATGTTATTCACTGATTCTGTAAACAGTAAAAGAGACTTTTAATATCGAATAAAGGTGATCGCTTCAATGTGAGTAAGGGAAAGTTACTATGTATTACATTCAAACAGTAGTTGCAGCATTCATCTTACCTGAAACAGTATTCTGTATCCTGTTGTAGTGGTGTTTGTAGGAGTCCCGGAGACCTTGGAGTTCTTCATCCATGCTGGTAATCACCTCAACAGTTTCGGCAACAACCTCGTCGACAGCACGCTACAATATATAAACAGACGTTTGAAAAATGTTCAATCAGAAAACTTCTATGAGTTTAGAGTGGCAAATGGTTAAAGTGGTTTAACGGGAAAATGTCCTTTAGCTTATTCAACATTCATACTACGTTTGTACAAACTGGACAGATGTCGACAAACAGGACTTGCAAGTTGTTGAAAGACGTTTTGCTTTAACTAAGACTGTGAACTTTCCTATAAATAATGCTGACCTGATTACAAGGAAGTAGGATTGAATGTAAAGGTCAAGAAATAGGAAGTTACCTTCATATTCCCAAGGACCTCAGCAACTGCAGCTTGGTATTTCTGCCCAACTGGATAATGTTTGATTTCATTCAGAAGTTCAGTAATTTTCTCATTTACAGAGGCGAACGTTTCCTTGGTGGAATATACAAATTCCTTGTAGGCTTCGCTGAAAATACAATTAATGCTCCAATTGTAATTCAACGTCAAAGGTTAAGTTTGCATAACGATTGTAGTTAGAATAGAATATATTGTAATCATGGATTATATTTGGTATTTAACAGATATTGTTCACAAAATACTGAATACTTACAATGCAACATTGAAGTACTCTCCCATATCTGCCAAGAAGAAGTCATTGCGTCTGTACATTCGTCGAACATCTCTCCTGATGGAATCAAGATTCCTCTCGATTGCAGCCATTTCGGATTCCAGCAGTTTCACAAATGGAGTAGCCTCTTCTGTGATAGCTTGTGCGATCTTGTGGTATTTTCCTGACAACTCTTTACCAACAACGTCATATGTAGAATGGAAGGCGTTCTTCACTTCTCGTCCATACTGCTCTACTTCAGAAGCAAGGAAAGTCTGCAAGAATTCACACATATGTATTATGATGAAATTAAGAATTTAAGAGAACATCAAACAAACTTTAAATTATTGAAAAATAGTAAATGATTGTTTTAATAAGGAATGTTGCGTTACCTGCACATCTCTGATCATCTGTGGCCTCCAGGAAATCCTGGTGTGAAGTAAACGAGATGTGTTGAGTCTCATAGCGAAAAGACTGTCAGATATCTGTCTGGAGTTGATCTCGTGGAACAACACTGCCTGCACAGCACTGGAGTTGACATATCCGGCGTTTATGTGAATCACCTTGCTGAGATCGTCTGCAATTAAACCAATCATGAAAATATGCTCCCATAGGGATTTCACAGTCGTCATCGAATTTGTCTGATATCATTGAAATTGATGAAGTTGGCGATTAACTTACCTAGATCATAGTTGGTCTGGAAGTCAATGACCTTCCTTCTGGAATCAACAGTCAGATCAGATCGGATGACCTTTCCATCATACTTGTTCCTGATCTTCAGTTTGTAAGGATTTTCTTCAACTTCACCGCTCAGCTCAAAGCTCTTCACTGGAGTCATCATCTGCAAATATCAGTAGGTGTCACTTTCTTTGTTGTGAATATTGAATAAACATTTTGATATATGCGATTCTGTGTACTCTTTCGTAGAAGTAACATTGCAGGAAATAACTTTTGGAAAATCAAACTTTTATCATCTACCTGAATCTCCATCTGTTTCCTGAGCTTGTTGATTTCTCCCCTCAAAGCAAAGTTATTCCTTTCTCTTCGTGCAGTTAGATACACCAGGTTCATTCCTGTTGAATACTTCTCACTGGAACTGCCGAAATGGGAGGTCATCTGTACATCGACGTCAGTGTATGGGTGGCTGACGCCAACAGCAAAGGTGTAGTTGGTGTTGCTTGAGCCATAGGAGATATCCTCCATTCTTGAAGTCATGGTCAGGGTCTTACGAGAGTCAGTTGAGTAGGAGAGCTTGGTTTGTCCGTTGAATAGTGTCCTGCCGTTGTTGATCACCATCTCAGTGTCAAGTTTAATGTCCTGTAAAGAGGTGTCAAAATATGACTCATATCATCATGTAAGACGATGTTGTTGATAACGGCTAGACTCTAATGACGTGACAAGAGTTGAATAAGATCTTGATGAAAACAAATATTTACCTTGCCAATAGACGGGAGTCTGAGAGACACATCAGCCTTCTTATTGTTGTCTCCGGGGGTGAGTGTTGCCTTCAGTCCAAATTGTTTGGAGTTGTCCCTGTCTGCGTCCCAGTAGAATGCACCATCAACTGACCTGGAGGCTCCTGTGTTGCTGTACGATCCGTCCATCTGGATGCTTCTTAGGGGTGAGCCAAGCTTCAGTGTTGTGTCATACTTGGTGTTGTATCGGCGGCTACGATCTGTCATAGCAACGTCATAGAAGATTTTTTCCCCAGCATCTTCATTCCAGATTAATTCTCCGTGGCTCTTTGTTTGCTGATCAGAACGCATGATGTTTCCAGTGATTCCAACTGTACGTGATGGATGGATGATTTTGACTGTCAGGTCCTTGTCAAGATTGTAGCTTCCACTCCTGTCAGTAACTGTTGTCTGCACTCTGATGTTGCTTTGTGGTTCATCTCGATCCCAGTTCACGAACATCTCGCCATCAAGGTTCTTGTCAACAATAGCTCCTGCCATAGTGATCACCATTGGTCTTGGCTGTCTCAAAGTGATGGAACCTTGGTCCCGAGAGCCCCTGACAAGTTCTACATCCATGTCTAGTACCGTGTTTCCATTGTAGTCAGCTTCAATCTTCTCGTTGTATTTATCAGCGCTCTGTTGATGGTCAAAACGAACAGAGGCCTGTCGAATCATGGTGAACGGTGTTTTCAGAGACACATCTGTTTGAAGCTGTTTTGAATTCCATGCATTTTGAAGCATACAACTACCATCAAACGTGATTTCCTCTCTTGGACTCCAAGCAAGAAGAACATTGGATATGTATTTTCCATTGCGTTGTGTGTTCTGGATTGAGATTTTCTTATCATCTGACAAGGCAATCATTCCGTTCATTTCCAGGGGGGATTGGTAGTTGAGAGTAGCTTCGCCTGAAACGGGACCAGTCAGAGGTGTTTCCAATCGTCCTGTTGAATGGAAGTTGTAAAGTTGTCCATCGTGTGAAAGAGATATTTCTGCTGAATCAAACTTCTCAAAGGGAGTCGATAGATGAGCCACTGCAGTCATGGGCGATGAGGACAAGTCAATGGTTGAGTCAAGAGCAAATTGTTTACCATCACCAGCATTCAGTTTTCCTTCAAATGCATATCTATCAATGGCATGTTCAAAGGATGACGAGGCAGAGAGTTCTTCATATTGACTGAAAGGTGTTGTTACTTTGACATCGAAGTCATATTTGGGTGAGGATGATGCATGTATTTCAGAAGTCAGTTTCTGTCCACGTCCATATTGTAGAGCTGCATTGGAGTTTATCTCCTTTGTTGAGGCCGAATGCTGCAACTGTGCTTTGGTGACTTCATAACCAGTGAAAGGAGTGTTGAGCTCAATGCTTGACTCAATGAGTTCTAGACCCTGGTTCATATGGGATAGCTTTGCAGTAATTTCTTTTCTGTCCATATATTCAATCATTGCCCTTGTGGTGAACTTATTCCATTCACCAGAGTGATCAACTGACATTCCCAAGTTCCTGTAGCCTCTGAAAGGGGTAGAAAGCTTGATCTCTCCATGAATACCATCAAGGTCTCTAAACTCTACTTCTACTCGAGACTTCTTTCCATTGTACTCTCCATCAAGTTTCATCTTCAGGTCATTCAAGGTTCCTTCCTTGTGGAACTTCATTCTTCCCGAGGCTTCAGATCCAGCCAGTGTGTAGCTCATTTGAGAATTGATGTCGATGGTAAGATCCCTTACTCTGAATGACAGATCAGAGGATATTCCGGCGTCAGGTCCCATGCTTGCAGAAACCTTATTTTTGAAGTTAAGAGGTCTTCCATTGAAATCCAACTGCATATCTATGTCTTCAGTGTAAGGGTTTTTGAGCGTGATCTTGCTTGAAAGGCGACGACTTGTGAAGACATTGGAAAGAGAAGCTTCAGCAGTCGAATCTCTGATAGTGATCGATCCCATAGCTTTGAGATTGTTTATATCGCCTTCCTTTCTCACCATCATCTTCATTGACTCAAATCCTTCAATATTTGTAGCAATGTTCAGATTTCCTCGCATAACTGGCCTGGTTGCCATGTCAGAATCAGCATTTACATATATGCCCAGTGCCTTCAGTTTAAAATTGGTTTTTCCGACTTCTCCCTCATGTTCGAATGTGATACTGCTTCTCTTGAACCCTGAAAATGGTGTTTGGATTTCAGCAGAGATATCAATCTTTGGTTTCACAATAGCATTAACTATCATAGCAATTTTTTGGTTGTTTCCGTATATGATGACCAGATTTCCATTTCCACCATTTCCTCGGACTGATTGCCTGTAGTCAATAGTCTGCTTTTCAAATCCAGTGAATGGTGTTGTAAGTTCTGCACTCAGAGATGGACTGTTGCCATTAGAAACAGTCGTTAATCTTCCTGAGATCACCTTTCCATCCATGTATCTGATGCTGCCTTCAGAAGTAAACTGTTTGAGGGTCCCAGTGTGAAGAAGTGAGGCTCCAACATTCTTGAAGTTGTCGAATGGGGTCCTGATGGTCACATATCCTTCAACCTTTTCTCTCAAATCCATACCAATTTCAGCTTCAACAGTTGAATCCTTGAGATTAATAAGTGCTGTAGATTTAAGGTTTGTCCTGTCACCTTCCATACTAAATGTGCCTTTCATGTTCTCATATCCTGGAATGTTGGTTGTGATGACAATGTTGCCTTCTGTCGATCTTTGTCGGGCAAAAGCAGCATCCATTGCAAGTTCGATGTTGTGGAAATCCACCTCAGCATGACTGTTGAAATTCTCCAGGGATCCAGTAAGAGTGAAAATTGCTTTTGATTGTTCAAAGCCTTGGAAGGGTGTCTTTATAACTACGTTAAGAGTTGTATCCCTATCAGCATCAATTGAAATATCAGAGGTGATCTCTTTTCCATACCCATAAGTTATGGCTGAATTGGAGTTAAGACTTGATGGTCTGATTCTGTGGGTGTGATCAAGGGACATCATTTCATAATGTCTGAAAGGAGTTTTGATTTCAAGGGTTCCCTGTACTTCTTTTAATCCAGTTTGACTGATCTTGACTTTTCCTTCCAATGTTTGGCCGTCCATGTAACGAATTAATCCCTCACTGCTGAAATCATTCCAGTTTCCTGAGTGATCTACAGTAATGGCTGTGTCTCGGAAATTTTCAAATGGTGTTTTCAGTGTTGCAGTTCCCTGTACAATTCCATCTGTAACTCGGCCATTTATTCCAGCTTCAATAGTTGAATCCTTCAGTGTTGTTGATGCAGCACCTCTGAAGTTCTCCAGACTACCTTCTTTGCTCAAGGATGCTCTGAATGATTCCATACCCTCGACGTTTGAGATGAAGGAAATGCTTCCTCTTGTGTCACTTCCATGTTCAAATGAAGAATCCCCGCTCATTGTTGTTCCAAGGAGTTCAACCTCCAAATGACTCTGGCAGTTCTCAATCGGGCCATCGTGAGTTGCTACAATTCTGTTGGTTTCCATGTCCTCAAAAGGAGTCTTCACTTCGAAATTAAGGTTTAGTTTGGGTGACATCTGTAGATCCAACTCGGACGTTATTTTCTTATTGTAGCCATATGTTACAGCACCAGATGACGTTGTTCTTGGGTATCCAATGGAGTGACGGTAATTGAGAGTGGTGTCTTCAAAGTCTTGGAACGGTGTCCTGAGTTCAGCTGTAGCAGAAATTTCAGTTAACATTGGCAGCATCATAGTCAATTTTCCTTCAATAGCTTTATCCTTCATGTATCGTAGAATGCCTTCAGTCGAAAATATTTTTACATTTCCAGAATGCTTCAGTGAAATGCCAACATTCTCATAATTCGGGAAAGGTGTTTTTGCATTGAGTGAACCTTCAATGATGCCATCGTTCTTAAAAAGTGAAGTCAGCTCTATTTCGTCATTATCAAGTATTCCAGTGATCTTGGCAGTCAAGTCATCCAAATACCCATTCTTGTGGACCTTCAGGCCAATATTTCTTCCCCTCCAGTTAACAGTGTATCTTAAGTTGGTTGACAAGTCCAAGAGAGGGTAATTCCAATTCAGAGAGGACTCCGAAATTAAAGTGTGTTTTGAGCCAACATTTCCTGATATCTTTGTAACGAAGCTTTTCAGTTGGGTATCATGATCAATTGCTATTCTGATATCATCAAAGAATGGAGATTTTACAATGAGTGTTGAATCCAATCTTCCCCTGCTGTATTTGTGTTGTCCGGATACATCTATTTTCTGATTTCTTCCATAATCCAAACTCATTTCACCTCGCATATTATTTAAGGGTCCACGTTTGCTGAATGCCAATTTTGATTCTTCATAGCCTTGGAAAGGAGTTTTTAAGGTAAGGGAGCCACTTGTTTGATATCCATGTTGAAATTCCAAATCAGCCTCGCCAGTTTTCCGAGCAAATGCAGCTTCACCATGACATTTGAATTCCTGAAGAGTTCCCTCGTGTCTGAAAGAGACTTTACTGGCTTCATATCCAATGATTGGAGTGTTGACAAGCAGTGTTCCAGTCAAACCCTTTGCCCATTTCAGTCTCAGGTCTCCTCCAATATTGTCAATTGAACCCAGTGTTACATCGAAATGTGACTCCAGTGAGCTTTTCCTGAGAGCGTGTTTCACAGATGCACTCATGTGTTCCATGTTCATGAAAGGAGTTTTTATTGTTGCATCAAATGACAGAGGTACACCAAAGTTGTAAGTGGTGTCAAGACTGATAGTTTTCCTAGGGTAGTATTCTGTTTCTATTCTCGAATGCCTTGCTTTTCCTGTCTGTTCACTTCTTGCCAAGACCTGAACATACTGGAACTCACTGAAAGGGGTCTCGAACCTCATTTTACCGGTCATTTCAGAGTCCAAGTTCCAATTCATGATTCCAGCAAAGTTACCAAGAACTGGAACGATTCCAAAGTTTGCCTTGCCATCAAAGTTTTTCAGTCCTCCAGTGTATTCAACTCCAGCCTCAACAGATTTGAAGTCATCAAATGGCGTCTTGATGGTTGCCCTGAATTTATTGAGATTATCTGTATTCATGTGGGATTCGAATTCAAGAGATTTTCTGATGTCATAAGTTAGACTAGCTCGAGAGACGATGTCTGAACCTTCCTTCTTATTTGAGGCCTTCAACATGATGTCACGGAAGTTCTCGATGGGACTTGTTAGCCGTAAACTTGAATCGAAGTTATTGATTGTGCGGTCAGACCATGATCCATCTACAGAGATTTTCTTGTAAGGGGCCCAACCAACTTCAGCATGACCTGTCATTGGGTAGTCATTGTAACGAGCTTCAGTCTTGCCATTGAGGTTAGTGAAGGGTGAGACAACCTTGAAATCAGCAGTGGCCTGTCCATTGGTTCTGATGTAGTTCATGCCAACAGATCCAGTAACTTCATTACCCTGTTTGATGCTTGAAGAATGCTTAATCAATCCAGTGCCAATTTCATTGTCGAGATTGATGTCGATTTTGCGAATTTGTTTCCAGGGAGTTTCAATGTTTATTCCACCAAGGGTCTTAGTTGTAGAAGATTCATGGTTACCAAAGATATTGATGTAGATCCTCTTGCCGCGTCCCCATTCTGATGTTATTGTGCTGCTAACATCCTTCTCTGTGTTCCTGTGCTGCCAGTTGTTGACCAGACGATGCCTTGGGGAAGCAAGGACCAACTTTCCAGTGTTCTGCATTTGCCATCCAGAGATTCCATGGTTCATGTCCAGTCCGTAAGTGTACTGGTCGCCATTGATGTTGAGTAGGGCAACAGTTGCAAACTTTTTTAGATCGTCCTTATGAGATACCTTAACAGTAAGTCCTTTCAGTCCCTTGATAGTTGATTTTACATTGAGGCTTCCTTCAACGTCCCTCCTCGGTCCATTACTCCTGTTTTCGCCATTGAGTGTAATTTTTGCACTCTTTCCTTCGATGTTGCCCTTGATGATTGTATTCAATGATGAATCCAAGGTATGGGATGCCTCTACATTCATCTTCCTGTATCCCTTGAATGGAGATGTTGCTGTTACACTGAGATCAAGGTTTCGGAGAGAGAATGGTTTCTTGATGCTGATTGTTGAGGACATTTGGTTCTTCTTGCCTGACCAGTACATTTGGGTTGAGGTGGCATACCTCTTTGCACCATTGTCGCTCGAAGCCTTAGCAAATATATCTTCATAGCCTTCAAAAGGAGATCGCACTCTGAGACTGACATCAACTGATCTGCCCTTCCTGGATTCTACATTCATGAATGAAGTGTCCACCTGGATCTTCCTTTTGGGTTCCCAGGAGAGTTCAGCTCGAGTTGAGTATTGTCGGCCTGCAGCATGTTTGATGTTAAAATCAATTTCCCGGGATGGATATTTCATTGATGCTGCAGATGAGAAGCTTCCACCTGGTTTTTGGTTCAGTTTACCCTTCAGTTCAAATTTCTTGGATTCATCTTTGTCTGCATCCCATTTAGCAACAGCATTTCCCTGGAAGTTGTTTCCTCTCTTTCCTCCTTCTACTTCAACAATAACATGTCTGGCTGGGTAGGATACATCAAGAGCCCATTTTCCGTTTTCCTTTGGTGTGTATTTATAAGTGGTTCTTGCTCCATATGCAGCTCCATCGTATTTGGCCTGAGCAGATGCTTTGAAATCCTTCAAGTCAAGATCAGTTTCTGCCTGCAGTTGGATTGGTTTCGTAAAGTGAGGCTCGATGGATGCTGTCATTCTGTGAATACCAGCCTTTGGGCGAGTGTAAGTTGTAACCATTGAAGATGTGTCCTTGTCAAGTTGAAGGGTTAATGTGTGAGTGTAGTCTTTCTTTGACTGAACAAGGTCCGTCTTCAGATTCAGTTGCTTACCAGGGTAGGCAAGTGATGCTTCTCCATAAAGGTTGATTGACCTTCTACTTTTGTCCTGCAGGGACAGTGAAGTCTGGATGGTTTTACCAGGTCCATAATCAAACGTCAGCGATGAATCCAGAGAGCGTCCATCATTGAAGTGCTTGCCTTTCAGGTTCAGTTTGGTATCCTGTAAAAGCAAAACAATAAATTATTATCACGTAAAGTTTATTCGAAAACAATGTCTACTGAGATTAAACTAGTCAACATGTCTACTTACCATTGGACCAATTTCTGTTTTCAGGTTGACGTCCACCTTTGTCTTTGAGTCAAGAATATGGTTGGCCATGGTATAGAATGTCAGGTAACGGTTTGACGTTTTCTCTTTTGGACCATACCTCAGTGTTGTGGAAACTTTTGTGAGTTTATTGTTGTGGACGAACTCGTTGTTCGTGACAAAATTTATCTCTGGGTACCGTTTATCTTCAAAGTTCCTGAAACGCAACGTTAAAGTAAAGGGATTAGTATGTATACAATAACTTTTGAAGTTTGAAAATCAATAAATAGATAATTGAATCACGAAATGACAGCTTTATTTGACTGATATGTAATGCATACATGAAGAAAGTCCCTTTAATGTTAACATCTGTCAATAGAATATGTTATTGCAGTATAACGTAATAATATATTGGAAATAAGTAATCAAGTAAAGAAGTATATATTAACATGTGAAACTAGGATTATTCACTCAATGTGAGAAAATCAAGCTTTGCTGTTTCATTTGTATGGCCTGAAATAATATTATTCTTTTGCACACAGTAAAACTTGCAGTATTACCTCTCCCTTGTTTTAATTACTGGATACTAAAGTACTTTGTGTATTATACATGTTTCTGACATGCCATAAAAAAACATACGTATTGAGTTGATAGTTCCATAGAGACTGTGTGCTCCTGTCTGTAAACTTGGAACTGAAGGAAATCCTGTCCTTTTTGATGCTTCGGATCTTCGGGAAGTTGTAGTCAAGTATAGCTGTTGAGCTGATGATATTCTTCTTCCTTTGCATGTTTCCACTCAGTTTTGCAACAATGACTTTCGAGTTGACCATCACATTACCAGAATACTTTTCCCTGATTCCAGCTGTTCTCTTCAAATCACCTGAAAATCAAGAATACACAGTAGTTTCATATTTATAATTCATTGTTACGAACATGTGCTTGCTAGCGTAACTTTACTTACTTACATTTTTATTTTTTTTATTTTAATTTTTTTTATAATTTTATTTCTTTTTCAGATACACAGACATATATATGATATTACATTCATAGTACAAACGTTTTAATAGCAGTACAAACACATATTAGTACAGAACAACTGCAAAACAAAAATACAGGAATTTACTTACATTTGATAATGATTGGTTTGCTGAGGAGTTTGTAGACATCCATCGAAAGAGATGCTTTGAGTGATTTGCCCTCTCTGTAATCTCCAGATCCTGACACTGTCACAAGTTCCACACTTGGTGTCTTCACAATCAAAGTGGGTACGATTTTGATGATTGCCTTGCTTTTGCCATAGTTCTGGTATACGAGACCGATTTCTGCACTGTAGTCCTGCTTCGGTTCAAGGGTCAAGACAGCTTTAGCACTCCTCTCAACTCTCGTGTTCAACAAAGCACCTGAATGAAAATAATGTGTTTACATTCAAGTGGAAGAAGTGATCGCAAACAAATCTTTCCTCAATAAAACAATTGAGTATGTAACACAAAACTGAATACAAATAATAATTCAATAACAATCTAAGAACATTCATGATAAGTTACGGTTTTACCTTTGACAATGACTGTCAAATATTCTACTTTTGCCCCCAATGACTTTGTTAAAGAGAAGATTAAAACTACCTGTGAGGATAATAGGGTCACGTCTGATTCCCTCCAATCGAAGGTCAACATCAACTTTCTTGAGTCCATCGTGTGATACTTGACCAGCAAGCTTGACTGCATTCACTCCTGGTCGTCTTACCTCCAGTTGTGGAGTATAAGTGACCACGTTCTTCACTTTCCTGATGCCAACTCCACTTATCAAACTGTATTCAGATGTTCCATCAACCAACAGTTTTCCCTTCATGCCAATGTTGTCCTTCTTGTAGTCAATGGAACCTAGAACATACGTTGATTATTTGTGTATGAGTATAAGAAGAGAACTATTGGTCAACCTCGGGTGATCTTCTTTAGAAGGTTGTACCAAATATTGGATGCCATTGCAATACGGCTAAGAATCAAATAGACACGAAATATTTGTCTAGAATAATGGATCGTTACCTTTGATTTCTGCTTTCTTCCAGGGAGACACCAGGTTGATCTCGAGTTCTTTCTGTTTGGAGCTCAAGTCGAAATTGATTACCATTTCTCGGTCTACTTTGGATCCTGGAGTGTTGAATTCAAGTCGAGCACCAGTGGAGTACGGAGTCTGAACAGAGAATATAAAGAACATAATTTGTATAAATGATATATGCGAATGCAAAACATTCAAAATACGAAGGAATATTTTTCAGCCCACACAATGTTTTAAAGAAGTAACAGACTCTCTTCGACATCTTATACTGACATATACAATGTATGAATAATGAAACATACCGCTGACATTGCAGCCCTGAATTTATATGCTGTGTGAGTGTCTCTTTTGTAGAGGGTTAGACTCTGTGAGAATGGTCCTGTGAAGGGGAAATAAGGTGCATCTTCTTTCAAGGAGGCATTGGTCCACTTGAACTCATTGCACAGTTCCAGTCCAGTAACAGTAGCCAGTCTTGATCCGGTGCACAGTTCAAGGGTCTTTGCACTGTCTGCCAGCAAGTCTTGCTGCCTCTCAAGATCACCGTGTATGCTGAAGAAAGCAGTTCTGAAAAGGGATTAATAAATATTGTAGTATGTGGAATTATAATTTTAAAAAGATTATAATATGCTACCGTAATACTATTACCATGGATTAATTGTTTCTTCAAAGCATCTACTGAACACTTTGCGTGTAGGCCTGTTCATCTGGTTGTCAAGTAATCATTTCAACAACAGCTAGTTGGACTGTGTGCAGTGTGGATGAAATACCTTGCTGAGGGACACAATGAAGTATGAGACCTAGGTTACAAAAGTGTGGTGTCTCTAAAAGGATATAAACATTGGCCTTTCCCATGAGTGGCCAGCATGCTAAACACTTTACCACTGCCTCCAGATATGAATAACTCACATTTCGAATGAAATATTCCTTTTAGAAAGAAACAAAAAAAGTGTTTGTCAACTTACGAAACATCAAGAATTTCCATCTTGTTCTGGGGGAACTCCCAATCAGCACTGATGACCTTTCCACGCTGAAGTTCTACACGGCCCTTGAGAGCAGAGCTGGAGTGCCAGGTGTTCACAACTCTGAGTCCAGTTTTTGTGACAAAGGCGTCCATGCTCATTGTACCAGTGATCTGGATTGCTCCGCTGTTCAAATAGAAATGCATTGTTTGAATGTTGTTATCTACTTTGGTAAAAAGTGCTTTTTAATTGAATCTGATAGATTATTTCTGTAAACAGGCTTAGAACAAAACACCACAAAAAAGTACCTTGGTTTGAGGACACCATCAATCAACAAACTCTTGGGTGAGGTTGTGAGTTTACGAAGATCAACTGCGCCAGAAGCTTGAAGGTCAATGGTTGCTGTACCATTAACTGTCAGGTTGAGAGGAAGACCACAGCTGGTTGGGACAATCATGCTGCTGTCGATGAACATCACACTCTGGGTGAAAGAGTAGTCCTTGTTGTCAGACATCTTGATGAGCATGTCCAGGAGGTTGAACTTCTTAGCTGAAGCTAAAGGATCTGTTCCCATGAAGTGGTTGTAGTAGAGCTCATTTCCAAACATTCTCATGTAAATGTCTCCTTTTAGGTGATCCAGCTTTGCGGCTCTCTGTAACACATTAACATTCAACGTCAAAATTTACTGCCTACAAAGACCTTCATGTGGTTGTAAAACAGCTTAAAAGAAATGAAACTTATATGTGTCTTAAAGTTTATTTTACCTCTGGTTCCTTATGTGATCCAAAGTAGCTGTAGGGTCCAAGATAATTCTCAATCAAATACTCTAGACCTTCAACACGACCTCCCATCTCAAACAGATTTACTGAGTTGCCGAAAAGATCCACAGTCATGTTCAACATCGCTGAACGAGGCAAAAAGGACTTGTCAGAGAAGATTACATTGCTCTCAGCCATGGCACCGGTGTTGAACTTCTCAAGGAAGAGGGAACCTTCGTAGTTGCGGGAATATTTCAGAGTTTCCAAATCAAATTCTTTCTTCAGGCTCTGATCTTCAAGGATATTCCTAATGCTCTGTTTATGAGGACTGGAGGACTCGATGAGGTTGGTGAGGTGTGACCAGACAAAGGATCCAACTTGGTTTGCTCTTTCATTCTCAAGGGTTTGCTGAACTCTGCTCATGATATCTTCATCGGGACACTGCATGACAGCCAGATAGGCAGCAATTCTCACTTCAGAGTCTTCATCACTATCCCCGTAGACGCTCATTAAGCTGCTTCTCTGAAAGACAATCAATTTAATTGTAGTTTGCATGTATTTGATTCAGATTGATTCCATCATTTAATAAAGAAGGGATTTAACTGAAGTATTTTCATATTTTATGGACGTTGATTTTAACTTACATCAGATGTGCATGGTATTCTTCTGAAAGCTTGGATAGCTGTCACTCGAATTTCTGTCGGGTTGTTCTCTCTGTTGATACATGTTGACAAGATTCGGGAGATTCTGTCTAAGTGGCCAGCATTTCCTAGAGCTCTTAGTGCAATCAACGTGACCTCCAATTTTGAATCTTTGACATAACATCCTCGTCCGATAACCTTTTCCATTGAAGAGATGATGTTGTCAATAACGTATTCCTCAGAGCAAGATGCCCGGTGACTACAGTAGTTGTTGACCATGGTGGAGATGGGCAGCATTGATGATTGGCTGTATCGTGGGTTTTCAAGCAGAGACTAGCAATGGAAAATAACCAAAATAAAATAATAACAGATAAGTAAGTAACACCCAAGAAATATATTATCATCTAAGGTTACATATGTAACATCTTAGCATCAAGACTATGCATATTTATTGTTTAAAATTACTTAAATGAAATGTAATATGTAACCTTTTAAACTAAGGATTGATCTTAACTTTAAAGTTATCAATAAAGTGTAGACTTCTATTTGATTAGATGAACAGCACAAAAGTTACCTGGACTTGCTGCAGCATCTCCTCAGTAGGATAGTGGATGAAAGACAAGGAAGAGATCCACATGGTGGCTTGGGTTCCTGTGATTTCTCCACTCAGAAGTACATCCTTCATCAACTGGATGGACGCCCCAGTGCTTGCCATGGGGAGGGAATCCAGGAAGAACTTCCTGTGATGAACAAGATGATGAACATATTAATTCCAAATGAATAGTACACTTTGATAACGCTATGTCAGAAGCAAGGAACTATAGGAAATTAACTAAATCACACTACTTACTTGATTCTTCGGTCAGCACAAACTCTCCCCTGTGACACTTGCTGGTAGACTGTCCTCAGACCTTCAAAATCCATGTTCTTAACGATGTAGACCAGTTCAGAGAAGAGACGGGGTGTTTCAGGACGGATATCCTCTCGGATACCACTGCAGATCTCACGCAGCTTGTTCTCTGCATCTCGTCTTGGTTGATCTTCGTTTCCAGGACCATAGGCATGCTCAAAGGCTACACCAGCTCGTCTTTGGATGTACTCTGTAGGGGAGATACAAGCCAAAAGTGAAACGTTTGCAAACATATAGGAACACTGCGTTCCAAATCAATTCTATATTTCATACTCACAAATCACCATTGATGTACAGAAACAATGCAAGAGTTGAATATACATGTATGTTAAATTTGCAATGATCACTTATCTTATCTAAACACTATGAATGACGACTGTATAAAATTTCGATTTTTTTTTTACAAAGTATTGCTATTTGAGCTAAACAAATTATTACAAGATTCCACATTTACTTTTTAAAAACATTTTATCATAATATATAAACTTATAACCTTATCAAAGCCAGAATAACTTACCAGGTCTTGTGGCTACTCCAGATCTCTGATTCTTGTAGTCGAGTTTCTGGATGATCTTGGTTGTGGCTCCACTTGTACCCTGTGAGAAGGGCCTGAAGGTGTGAGTCTCCCTGATCAAAGCACTCGACAGCAGACCATTTTTGTCAATCTCCTGTTCACACTCGTGAGTGCTCTTCATCAAAGGCAAAGACTGGATCTCTGATGGGACTCTGTAGGGCATAGCGTGGACATGACTGCGGTATCCGTTACGGTCAGTGCAGCCTAGAAGGTCCTTGGTCTTCTTTACCTTGGTGTTGGAATACCAGCTAGAGGACACAACTGTGTAGTTGGTGGTGCATTCGCCAGTAACATCGCTCTGAACAAACATAATTACAATTCATTCAGCTGAGGTTCACGGTCGGTGAGATCATCAGAATGTGTCAATACGAAAATTTAATATAACTTTGAAGAACATACATGTAGTAAAGACACCAATTTAACTTAAAAATACCTCTTTGATCTTTTGGTTCTTGTCCAGACTGTCCATACTGTTCTGGACAGCGGTCAGAAGACCTCTCTTGATGTTCAGAGCCCATGTGCTCTCTCCTTCAGATGGGCAGAGTTCTTCAACGACGCCATCTTGGAAAGAGAAGCGCAGAGGATAGCGTTCAAGCTGTCTCCTGAATTCTCGAGATTCATCCACGTCTTTCATGGGAGTGGAAGATGCCGGATCAGAGCGGAACACCCTCACATCTCGAAGCTGCAATAATAAGAGAAACACTAAGGTAAGTACAAGTGTATGTATAAGCTAAGCTGAACACTTGAACATTTGATGAGATCAATATTAAGAGTCAATATGATGTTGAAAGTCTTAAAAATCACTTCGTCTACACACGAGGGTATTCTGCAAATATAGCAGATTGTGAACTTACTCTGAGTGCCATGTCACACTTGGACAGTACTTCGATGTCAGCGACTGCCCGGATAGCGAGTGCAGCTCGTTCACCAGAAGCTCCTTCCATTGCTGTGTGGGTCTGGACGTTGTAGTGGAATTCGTAGGTCGTTCCGGGGGCGTATCTGAACTTATTGCTTTCTGTGAGGGAGAGGATATAAATTGTGATCAGAACATAAATATATAAGATCCTGGACTTCGATACAAACATATTATTCCACACGGCATGAGAAAAATACATTGATATTGACCAATTGCGTTTAAAAAATGATGTCGAAATGTCGAGGAAGGAGAAACATATTCGTGCATAATCATACTGGTTATCTTTTTTAATAGTATTACATACACTTAAAGTGTTTTTTTAGAAACACACAACATGTGAACATGTTGATGAAGCACCTTATGAGTGAATATAATGCATACTATTATTTTTGAGGACTTGAAACTAGTTTTTGAAAAAAAGAAAAACGTGTTTAAAAAATCTTTGTAATTGATATTCATGATGAAAGAATACACGTGTAAAGCTTTCAGTTGCATCGAAAATGTTTTAAATTTCATTTCTACCTACCAGAACAGTGTCTTGCGCAGGAACTGTCATCGCGCATCTGGTATGCAATGGGTCCTGAAGAGAGAAGTGTTCTTGACACCTTAGTAATGATATACCCAATATAGTTTCTAATATAGAACATTGAACGATTCTAAATTCGACTTTATCAAACCATCTTCAAAAATTAAATACATGCACTGCACTGAAACAAATTTAATTATGCAGATTGAATTATTTAAATTTTAAGATATTTTCAGTTGAGTGGTACATATAAGTTAAATAGAATGCAGAAGTGCCTGGTATAATTAACGTTTCAAAGGCATGTCAATATTCAGTCTGGATTATTAACAACTCTTTAAGACAAAAGCATAAAAGTGATTTTAACTACGTCTTACCTGCCAGAGCTCCAGCTATGACAGCTAGAAAAACAAGCATAGTTTTGGAGAACATGGTGATGGGTTTAAGGGAACCCTGCCCGCAGTCTCGAAATAGTTATATGGTGGCTGCTTCCTTTCTCTCACTTGAAGTGAAACTGAACACCAAGCTCGCGTCCGCCTGTTCTGAATCTACCCGAAACGGGCACCTGTTTTATACAGCTGTGAGCACGTGAGGTCAGAGGTCAATTGTATTTCAGCATGATGACAGTTCTGCTATCAGTGACTTTTGTCCAGTGCGTAGTTCAATAGCACTGACAGTAAGGGTCCTTTATGTACAATCCAAATATGGGATGATACCAAAGCCCCGATCTGGGCCATTGTAGTTATATAACGTGGTCAAGTATAATGGATAATATATAAATTATCTACCTGGAGTCCTTATAACCCATGCCCTTTGATAAACAATTTATCTGCGAATACTTAATGAGAATTTGAGGAGGTTCAAAGTTAATTAGTTCTTTTTTTAATTCACCTGGAATTGTTGCCAGATTGAAGCTTGAAATGTTTCAATTCATATTTAGTTAAAATTCTAAAAATAATGTCCTCTCTAGACGAACCTGACTTTCATTCTAGCCCGGCATCGTGAACAATTATAGTTCATGTTCTTTCATTGAATTAAACAAGCGTCCTAGTGTGAATGGAACATTTATCCTTTTCTATAAATTGTATGTGTTTCACGAAGGAAAACGTATCTTGTCCCTTTAAAATGTACAGGCTTCATTGATCAACATGAAATGTATGTGATCATTAAACATATAGTTCCGTGTTTATCAATTACGACAAAGGATTATACAAGATGTAAATGCTTTGAGTATATTGAAATGATATGGTGTTGAGGATAAACCGTGAGATAGATATTGATCTGTGTATGTTTCACCAGCACCATTCAATAAACTATATACGCAGTTTGATAAACAGTATTTTTTAAACTTTAAGACATTTTAAAGGTCATCATCGTATTTATTTATTTATTTTTCTTCTTTATCTATAATATTACCTGTTACTTGTTTTGGATGGAAATTATCATTAAAATGACCCGTGTGATTTTTTTTAAGACTATGCCAATCTGTTGCCTACTTACTTCATTATCGTAAATATTTATTCGATAACTTATCAAAACAAACAAAAGTTAAAACACTGTATATAATGTTTAAGTAAACTCTTCATATATTAATGTAAACATTAAACGCATTAAACCTACACATTAATCACGTTTGAGTATAAAGACCGTCACGATAACAACTCTTTTTTGTTTGGTTTCTATTTAACCATGTTAATCTTATAACATTGAGATAATAATAATCTTTCTTAATCTAATCATTCTTTCAGATGTGAAAAAAACCCAAAAAACATTAAATTGTGTGTTTATTTTAGAAGAATGAATTAGGTCATGTTTGCTCTCAATAACAATTATGTTTTATGGAAAGTTGTTTATTTCTTTAAGAGCATTGTAGAAGTTGAAGAACTTTAGAAAAAAAGAAATATATAGATATATAGCACCCATGTCAAGTGATGTGTATTATAAACTAATAACTAGGTGAGCTTGATAGTATAATTGCTGAATGTTGTTGATGATATCAATGTAGTATTTATTATCTGCCTTCTCTTATCTGAAGTGATGACGAACAGATTGTTAAGTAGGTAGTATAATCATTAGGACAATGATAACATGCTTCGGCCTTGTTATGTTATTTAGGCTACTAATTCGGGGAAACATTGATGTTTGCATGGATAGAACATTACTTATGTCACTTAATCAAAAGTTTATTGAAATGACCGATAATCTTCTCATTTTTAAATTTATTACAATACAGGTACTATTATCAACTGAAATACATGTTGAAAAAGCAAGTATGTGGAGAAAAAAGGTTGCCTATTCAATTAGGTGTCTAACGATAGATTACCTTGAATAAACAATGACTTAAAAGCCATGTCGGAAATTTATTGAGAGAAAATGTTAAACTTTCATTAGTATTCCTGGAAAATGGTGCTATTTGTTAAGGATCACTAAATCACCGTGTGCACTAATCGCCTTGCTGGCTCGACCATTTCTCACAGTGTGAACCAATACTTGCACAGTTTAAATCCGAACTAAAATATGAGTTGAAAAACAATCATTTAGAAGTCGTTGAATGTTTAGAGGAACATCATTAAACAAATGGAGAATTGTTTAAGAGGAACATGATTAACTGAATAAAGAATAAGTTAAGAGAACATCATTAACTGAATAAAGACTGTGTTAATAGGAACATACTGAATTGAATAAAGAATAAGTTAAGAGGAACATCATTAACTGAATAAAGAATAGGTTAAGAGGAACATCATTAATTGAATAAAGAATAAGTTCAGAGGAACATCATTAACCGAATAAAGACTATGTTAAGAGGAACACCATTAACTGAATAAAGAATAAGTTAAGAGGAACATCATTAACTGAATAAAGAATAAGTTCAGAGAAACATCATTAACTGAATGAAGAATAAGTTAAGAGGAACATCATTAACTGAATAAAGAATACGTTAAGAGAAACATCATTAACTGCATGAAAAATAAGTTAAGAGGAACACCATTAACTGAATAAAGAATAAGTTAAGAAGAACACCATTAACTGAATAAAGAATACGTTAAGAGGAACGTCATTAATTGAATAAAGAATACGTTAAGAGGAACATCATTAATTGAATAAAGAATAAGTTAAGAGGAACACCATTAACTGAATAAAGAATAAGTTAAGAAGAACATCATTAACTGAATAAAGAATACGTTAAGAGGAACATCATTAATTGAATAAAGAATACGTTAAGAGGAACATCATTAATTGAATAAAGAATAAGTTAAGAGGAACATCATTAACTGAATAAAGAATAAGTTAAGAGGAACACCATTAACTGAATAAAGAATACGTTAAGAGAAACGTCATTAACTGCATGATAATAAGTTAAGAGGAACATCATTAACTACATGAAGAATACGTTAAGAGGAATATAATTAACCGCATGAAAAATAAATTAAAAGGAACATCATTAACTGAATAAAGAATAAGTACAGAGGATTAACATTAACTGAATAAAGAATACTTTAAGAGGAACATCATTAACTAAAATAAAGAGAGTATTGTATTGCTTTAATGATTTCGTGTTACATCAATCAAGTATATTCAGTTTGAAATGCAGCAATCTATCTATAGAATAATGATAAAAAAAACACAGGTTTTGTTTGTAAATCTTAAGTCTTGAAACATTTTATGTCAATTAAAAGTGTTGTTTTGCATTCAAATCATATTATGTATATGAATATGTTCTGTCATACACGTGTAGATATCATGATTTAGAGTGTAAAAGTGTAAAGTCTGCATAGTCTTTTTCTCATCAGATTGATCATATGGACACCTATTGCAGTACCAGGACCCGTGTGGCTTATCATGTAAATCAAGTGGTTCATTTATTGGGTACATCGCTATCACGGAGTTGGTTGTGTAATTGTAGTGCGATGTGAAGTATGTACTTGTGTGCAAATGAATATATTTATGCGCCATCACTGTCACCTACATATCAGTACTCTCAATTCACTTCACTCCACTCATGTGTCACTATTAAAGAAGTGTGCAGTAAGTTAAGTAAGTTTTCTATACCTATCATATGGGTTTTGGAATGAAAAAGGCAGATTTTGTTGACATTAAAGAGAAGATATTATGCATACAATTATAATTATGTAAATTACAATTTCAACGTATTATACATTTAGAAAATGAATACCATTTTTCAATCGTATATCTTGATAAGATATATTATGTGGAAACTACCGTAATACTTTTACTTCAAATATCCATCCTTCTACATACACATTTTACGTGTAATAAACTGTAACAACCATGGCATTATTTCAGTATATTGCTGGATTAAGGCATCACGATATGGAACAGTGCAACGAGTGATTACAGAGTATGACCATAAATGCGTATCCCATAATTGGGTACCTGAAGTAACGGGTGGTTTCGTGAAGCGCTTATGGCTGCTCCGAAATACAATTCCGTCAGGGTAATAATGTCAGCGCCTTGAGAAACTGCTGAGTAGTTTGATATGTGCGCTATACAATATGACATATTATTTATTATTAGTATTAATTATTCATAAAGGCATATCCCATAATTGTTCATAAAGAAAGATCTCATAATTTTTCATAAACAGATATCCCATAATTGTCCATAACGACATATCCAATAATCGTTCATAACGACATATGCCATTATTGTTCATAATGACATATCCCATGATTGTTCATAACGATATATGCCATAATTGTTCATAAACATATATGCCAGAATTGTTTTTTAAAGACATGTGCCATAATCATTCATAAAGACATATGCAATAATTGTTCATAACTAGATATGTCGTAATTGCTCATAAATGCATATCCATAATTGTTCATAAAGACATATGACGTAATTTTGAATAGAGACATATGCCGTAATTTTGCATAAAGACATATGCCATAATTACTCAAAATGACATATGTCGTTATTTGTTCATAACGACATGTCATTATGATAATTGTTCATAAATGCATATCCCATAATTTTTCAGAAAGGCATATGCTGTAATTGATCATAAAAACATATGCCATTGTGATAATTGTTCACAAATGCATATCCTATAATTGTTCGTAAAGACATATGCCATAATTGTTCATAAAAACATATCCCCTAAGTGTTTATAAAACATATGCCCTAATTATTCATGAAGACATATGCCATACTCGTTCATAAAGACGTGTGCCGTAATTGTTCCTATATAGAATACTAAACGAAGTCCCGTTTGATAACATGTTTATGAAACGAGTGGATGGTTTGGTATTTTAACGAGAGAAAGCGAGTTAAATACCGATGCCATTCACGAGTTTCATAAACATGTTATCAAACGGGACCGAGTTTAGTATTTTATTTATTACTGAATGATGTTAACAGCACTGAATTGCAAGAAAGTCGTTGTTAGTGACGCTCACTTGCAAATAGGCCACTCGCTATTGCAGTCGCGCGGCTAACATTGTGACGTCAACCAAACTCGACTATGACGTCACGCGCCGATTATGACGTTACGACAGCGCGCGGTGGTATCACACAAGTGTGTAACCAACTCATTGTTAACTAATGAGTGATCTCACCACGGTTGAGAAATAAATAGAGATTATTACCCGAGGAAGTGTGTCATATGACTTTTACGAAACAAGTGTGAATTTTTGTATTGCCCGAGCGAGAGCGAGGGTTATTCACAAATTAGCACGAGTTTCGTAAAAGTCATATGACACACTTTCGAGTGTAATAATTTCTTTATTACCCGTTCTATTCCATGTGATTCGCGTAAAAATAGTCAGAAAGCGGCCCACTTCTCTTGCGACGACAAGCCACAGTGACGTCACGAACAATCGTTTTATGACGTCACAGATGACAAAATACGGGAAGCCGCGGTGAAACAATCGTTGCTAGGCAAACGTGATATGTGCACATGTGCTCATATCAATAATATTAACTCGGTTATTTTCAACCATATGGGTAATAAAGGCACATACTAAATAACATATGACTAGTTGTTCATAAGACATATGTCATAATTGTTCATAAAGATATATATGTCATAATTGTTCATAAAAATATATATGTCATAATTTTTCATACAGATATATATGGCATAAATGTTCTTAACGACATATGCCGCAATTGTTCCTAACGACATATATGAACACCTAATTGTTCACAAAGACATATGCCGTAATTAGGCTATTCATAGACATATGCCATATTTGTTCATATTTGTTGATAATTGTTGATGAAGACATACAGTATGCCATTGTGAGCAGTGTTCATCAAGACAAATGCAATACTTGTTCATAATGACATTATCGATATAGCACGTTTATTAAATTGCATTATATTGTTTCATTACATGATGACAACACATCTGTGGCCTTTGAGTATTGACTAAATATTGTTGATGAGTCATCGCAGTCTTCTAACGCATATACACTTCACTTTACTTTCAATATCTTGTAAACTGATAATGCTGACTCCCCGAAAAAAACCCACAAAATTGTCTGCTTGGAACTGATTCAGAGGGATCAGAGTGGCAAACACAATCAGAAACATAGAAACTTGATGTCAGTGATGGCGTGGTGCGTTCTTCAAATGGCAACCATGTCCTGCTCTATCGGTAGCGCCAGCCGTTCATGTTACAAACGTTCACAGGAATGGTGTAAAGGTACCATTTTAAAAAAATTCCTTGAATCATTTCGTTACAATATTTTGAGATATTTTATATGTAGGAGACCATGATCTAGTCTATGGACTACTCGTTGATAAGGTTATCGCATACAATCAGCAAGTGTGATTGTGGTGACATACGTAACGCTTGATCTTGGACCCATTACAGATGTGTGGATGTTGTGTGTCGATAACTGCGGTTTGAAGTGGAGAGATGTACACAGAAGTAGTTGAACGAGGTCATCCGTGATAAATAATAATATCCAATCTGCTGCCCCAAGTTCAAGTACATTTAAAGATTTGAAGTTTGTTAGTCCACCCGGCAGTCACGATGCTGCGCGAATTTGTTCAGTATTGCAGAAGGCTCATTATGCTTAGCTCCAGCAGGAAAGAAACAATTCCCACCATTTAAAGGGGCAGTGGTACGTTTTCTCGCTCAAATAAGTCAATAAAATGTATTTGAAAAATAATGTCACCAATAGAAAGACACCCTTCTCTCTTCGGAAAATCAAGTTAAAAATGAGTGTACATGGTTCGGTAGACCCATGGAAATCATTTTTGTCATTCGAAATAGTAAAATGTGTTCACACTAAAATGGCCGCCATGCAATTTTTGCTTTATACGCAACACCGTTTTTACAACTGCGGATAATTGGTTTGTGTAGTAAATAGAGAACCTCACCCAAGTGTCTTCTGGTATCAAATATATCAACACGAGTTGATTAAAGTTACAAATATCCCAATCTTGCCGAGAATATTTTTACTTTAATCAACGAGTGTTGATATACTTGATATCAGAAGACACGAGGGTGAGATTTTATTTTTCATTTAAAATCATTCTTCAACAAGGTGTGTCTTGTTTCGTTGCATGTTTACAGAGAAACAGATAATTTTACTATAACGTACTTATTGTTACAGTTGTTATAACAGAATAGAGATATATCATGAAAGACCCTTTTTGGATAGTAAACTTTCGGTTCATAATGTTAGTGCTTATATTCCATTATAATATGGAAAATTAAATGTAAAATGTATAGTTCGTATTCTTTAGCGCCATTACATAATGGATCGAGTCGTTATTCCTTTCTTAGTCTACAAGTTTAAGCAAGACAACGAGGTCTGTATTTAATATATAACTCTAGTTCTAGTTGACTCTTTCACTTTTTATACAAACCATAACGTGAACTGCTTTCTATGCTGTTGTGTCTATGAGTTAATCGATCTTTGGAAAAAACCCACATTAATTGCTTTACGAAAATCTTTCAAAAACAACTGGACATCGCGAACAGATTCGTTTATCCATATAAAACCATACTCATGAGGAAATGATATTTTTCATACACATGTAATCGATACCCAAATATATTTCAATAAAAGTATAACGTCATGTTTTAAGCTATCTTTGAGAGTTCGGGTCGATATTTTGGCAAACGGAGAGTCTGAAACTAGTGTTTTAAAAAACATATCTGTGTATCTGTGTATCTGTGTACTAATGTAGTAGTATATTCAACATTCTGCATAAGTTATACAATTTGGAGTTGCTATTCCAATATACACGAACTTTTTACAAGATAAGAGGTGAATGCTCTCTAAACATTCATACCTTTGACAACCCCATACTCCAGACCCACATAACAAACTGTGTTGTATCTAAGTATCTGAACATTCATACCTTTGACAACCCCATACTCCAGACCCACATAACACAATGTGTTGTATCTAAGTATCTGAACATTCATACCTTTGACAACCCCATACTCCAGACCCACATAACACAATGTGTTGTATCTAAGTATCTGAACATTCATACCTTTGACAACCCCATACTCCAGACCCACATAACAAAATGTGTTGTATCTAAGTATCTGAACATTCATACCTTTGACAACCCCATACTTCAGACCCACATAACAAAATGTGTTGTATCTAAGTATCTGAACATTCATACCTTTGACAACCCCATACTTCAGACCCACATACCACAATGTTTTGTATCTAAGTATCTGAACATTCATACCTTTGACAACCCCATACTTCAGACCCACATAACAAAATGTGTTGTATCTAAGTATCTGAACATTCATACCTTTGACACCCCCATACTTCAGACCCACATAACAAAATGTTTTGTATCTAAGTATCTGAACATTCATACCTTTGACAACCCCATACTTCAGACCCACATAACACAATGTTTTGTATCTAAGTATCTGAACATTCATACCTTTGACAACCCCATACTTCAGACCCACATAACAAAATGTTTTGTATCTAAGTATCTGAACATTCATACCTTTGACAACCCCATACTTCAGACCGCCATAACAAAATGTGTTGTATCTAAGTATCTGAACATTCATACCTTTGACAACCCCATACGTCAGACCCACATAACAAAATGTGTTGTATCTAAGTATCTGAACATTCATACCTTTGACAACCCCATACTTCAGACCCACATAACAAAATATGTTGTATCTAAGTATCTGAACATTCATACCTTTGACAACCCCATACTTCAGACCCACATAACAAAATGTGTTGTATCTAAGTATCTGATAACCCTTTAAAATTCACTCGGTGACTGAACTCCCTAGTTTATGCGAAACAGACATGATGTTAAGTAATGCTCATATGCCACACAGTAATACATATTCACCTGTCCATATTCAGTGTGGAGTTTAATAAACATTTTAACATCAAGATATGTTAACCATTAACTGCATCAATTCCAAAGCCATCGATATATAAATACAAGGGTCGCCCTTCCTAAATAATATAACATATGTTTGATTCAAACTTACTAATGATTTCCACTCTATTGTATTATATCAACTAGTGTTGGAACCAATCTAAATTAATTTCGATCAACAAGGTTTTTTTTTAAAATAAAAGGTTATACCGACAGTCGATCTAATTTTTTTTAGATTGTTTGTTAGAGACGTTTGACAGCAAACTAATATCAACAGTACATTAAAACATGAGTAGCTATGTATGATAGTTTAATCTTATTAAATACGATAACATATCATGTTCGGAATAAAAAAGAACACAACGAGATCCATGGACACAGTATGAACTGAATCAAATATTGAACCGAAACTAATCGGGGTAAACAAATGGGGCAATTGATTCAACGTATGTTCTAGTTACATTTCTCCTGTGTAGATAATTCCTTCTTGCATAATACATGTAGCTAGAAATAGCTAGATTCGTCTTTTTCTTGTTTGGTGACTCGAATAAATCATCTGTCGTCTATACTAAAGTGAAAACAATGTCCAAACATGGGATTTAACCATAAAGTCACATTCATGAATAATTTTTATATGTCAAAGGTTTAAAAAAAAACCTATGAAATGAGAAAAATGAGTATTTATACAAGGATGCTGGCAGATGTTCGATGCGTTCAGCTGCATCCCGAAAGTTCGTTCATCTAGTTGCGTACATATCAGTGCACATATCCTGTAGGCTGCGATGTCTTAGTGGCATCATATTATGACCAAAACGATACCGATAAGTTTTTCATTTCCAAATTGGCGTTTGAATGTACCATAACATATTCATACATCACACTTAACAGCAACAGTTTGGGCAGCTCTAGAAAGTGACCAGGGTTAAAATTTTCAAAAGCTCCAGTTTTTTTTTGGTTTTTTTCTCTGTAAAATTTCCAGTAAGTTATCATGCATCCGCATCAAACAGTAGTCAAGTTTGGGTTTCTATACTCAATCAATTGATTTGTGATGAAAAGCCAGGACATTTTTCTGATGAACTCGATATTGAACATTTTATTCCAAATTTCAGGAAATCGAAATTTTGAAATCGACCCCTTCTGTCTTCATTTTATCTTTCAAAGTGCGAAACCTTGCACCACTAACCTAAAGATCACGTGATCAGTTTGAGAATGATAATATTATTATTATATTATATTATCAGTGCATTTATAGTCCAAACAAAATATGCCAAACAAAATCTAAGTTACATGATAATTGCACTAAGATAGCAAGGTAGGTGAACAAACTTTCGGGACGCAGCTGTATCTACAAGGACAGATTGATATTGTACCCTTTAGGTTAACCTCGGTTAAAGGTGACGACAGTATATGTTCATGTCGTTATCTCTACATTCCGTACACTATCAGTGTATCATCCGGATAACAGTGTGTTGTGTAACACTTATTGCCACCTAATATTAACCTCCTTGTATTTGGTATCAAGATATAGATTTGCAATCAACTACGCATTAACACAAATATACTCTACCTTCCGTGGTTTGCCATCCGATGAAATTTCACATTATAGCTTCTAGAATTTTCATATCACAAATTTAAGACAGAAAACATAATACGTAAAACTTTAATTGAAATTGATACTACGAGTATGTTTATATATTGAAACCATTTACAAACTTGTTTATATTAAGTATATTTGAATAAAGGAATAAAAGTGTAATTTTTATCACTTTTTCTTTTTCATGAGCATTTGCTACATGAGTCATTTGTATACGCACTTATATACGCACGGACAGATGGTAGAAACTGTTTATATATATATGATAATACAAATAGTTATGTGAAGAGTATATTTACTGTGCGTTTGACTGTGCATAACTGTTATATTCCATGTCAGTTCAGCATAAAACATAAACATACATGAACATTTCGCCATATGTCTGCTAATATTCACATCACAAAGCTCGGGGTAAGATTTCGCTTTCGTAAGATTTTGCCATAAATTAGTTAAGAATTAAAACATCTTAATTATATTTCTTTTTTCTTTTTTTTGTGTGTAAGTATTTGAGTCGACTTAAATTATGGGGATATTCAACGATATATGAAGGAAGAATATTTTAGGTAGATTGGACATATATATTATACTCACTATGGTCAAGTTTACTTTGATATCAATCAATCAATCTTTATTTTCATACTGAAAGGCCTCAGGCCTGTAGTACATATTACATTTATTCATGTGATGGTAGCAACACAGTTTGTCTAAGAGTAAAAGCTTTATGGATGTAGATTGGAAAAAATTCTAATTGAACTTTACAAGACGTTTTCATCAATGATTTAATTTAAAAGCTTCAGGGTGTTCATAATAGTAAGTCCTTATATATAGTACAGTTCTTAACGATAAGTATGCTGGGCAAACACACACAAAATGATTTGATATCAGCAGGCCCGTAGCACCAATTTCGGGAGTGGGGGGGGGGGGGGGGGGGGGGGGGGGGGGGGGGGGGGGGGGTTATTAGAGCTTCGTACCTAAACTTACTCATACTCAAAAGGTACGCTGGGTTAACATTGAAATACTTATCTGCGGCGGTATGCGTTTTATTCAAACATTCACTTGCACCATCATAATTTTCTTCACTTCTTACTAATAAGTATAGGTATATTGCATCGTAGTATTGAACCTAGGAACTGTTTGTTTTCAGCAATACAAGCCCCTGTGGTATATAGAGCCAGTTATGTTTATTGTCATTGTCTATTTAGATACGTCAGACACGGTACTTGATACTTGTAACTTACATGCAAACGTTACGTACATCATCAGAATTTTCTATAAGTGAAAATTATTTGTTCTCTCACGAAGTTATTTGCAACGTCTTTCAGGTTGATGAATACTTTCAAATAGAGAGCCCCAAAAAAAATTTCTTCCTAAAATTTGTCAGCCCCCCAAGCCCCCCTGTTGCTACGGGCCTGCATCATAAAATACTATGCTAAAATATCAGACAACGTCTCTTTCGAGTCAAAACTCGCTCCAGGGTCACCACTGTTTACATTTTGCTGCATTGTGTTGCCTTTACTGGGTAGTGTTTTTAAACTTATTAAACTTATTATATCAATATATCTTTGAAATCCTGTTTGTTTGTGCTTTCATCATTTGTTAAATCTATATGTGTTTATTTGTTGTTACCATGTCGAGAGCTTTATTTTATAAGCATAGGAAAACCATTCCCATGGCGGGAGCTTGTGAGCTATGTGAGCTTCTGATAACAGTCGGGTCTTTATCAAAAGATTCAAAACGGAGCGTATAAACGGTGCATTTCCAGAATAAACAGCAGACGTCTTTCGGACAATAACTTACTGTCTATAATCCTGTCAGATAGCCTTTACTTCTGTTTTTAACACTTGTTTTATCAATGCTTGAGCAAAGGATACTAAATGCAGGCCTACTTGTAAATACAGATTAATGGATATTTACATGTATGTCACATCAGAGACCTGAAGTAAATTATTATAATTAAATTTATTGTAGGCCTACTATAGCCTCTTCCAGTAAATCAGAGTTATCTGCCCATCAGTTGTCTCCCTTGAGACACACCGGAAGTTGGAGCGTCTAACCGTCTAATAATGGCGGAACATCATGACGTTTCAGCGTGGCTGGCAGCCGACGAAAATGAAAAAGTCAATATAACGAAAGTTAAACTGCAAGCTTACCTTAGAGATCGCAATTTACCGACCTCGGGCAACAAAGCTCAACTGAGCGAGCGTGTGAAAGGTGCCAGTAAGATGGTTTTAATAGATAAAAGTATTTCTAGGAAGGCCGATGAAGAACGTGCTGTATCCAAGTTGATAACGCCCTTCGGTGAACTTTTGCCTAGTCCTGAAAGCTTGAATAACTGGACAAGCGACAATAGCGTATTTCCCGAGTTCAGTGACAAGGAACTTTATAATTACATGGTGCTTAGTCGTAATACGTACGATCATGGGCCTTTGGCGGCGAAGAAAGAACTCACAAGGGCAAGCCAGTTTTATATAGATGGCCATGTTTCCGGCATTCAATACCATGGAGTTAATGACGATTCATCACACTGCTTTGTCAGAGGACAATGTTTACCATCAATTCCAGGGGCCTGTTCCAAGAAGAAACCTGCTTACAAGATATGGATATGCCTGTCTAAGGTTACTTCACACATCCATTCTGCAAGTTGTGATTGTGTGGCTGGGTATGTATATTATATTGACATTAAGGCGAGTTCATAATAGGCCAATACAATTATAATTGACGTAACTATTGTAATATTGATTGTTCTTTCTAGCATATCATTGATCAACTTTAATTCGATTTATAAATATATTCGCCAAGTATATATATATGGTTGTGACTTGTGAGGTCAACTAATAACAGTGTGTTTAAAAGGTATTTGCTATTGAAAAGTTGTTATTTAGGAGATAAACCTACTGTGTTTGAAAATCAGAGACATGTTATACTGGATTGATAGCGAGTAATTTTAAAATTGAAACCGAACGCGTAGACTAATTTTGACAAGTGTCGCTATTTGGATAGATCTTGATCTTGATATTGACGCAGTTTGTCTTGCTTATCTATCTATCTGATGTAGCTCTAAAAAACGCTACAGGAAAATATAATTTGATTGTATCAGTTATTTTGATTTCCACAAGTAGAGCACACCTTAAAATCGGCCGTTTGTTTGGATAGATTGTGACGTCACAATGCAGATTTGTCAATACGCGGTGAAGCGGCGCTAAAATCAGAGGAGGTTCAATCCAGAATTGATCACGTTTGATTTTGCTGGAGAACCAATCAGAATCGAGTATCCAGCAATGTCATTGTAGAATAGGAAACTAATCTGACCAGCAAGTAAAATAGATTTGTCAAACTTCAGTTGAATAAATAAGCAGAAACTAGTTATTTTTTAAAAGAATGTCTGAAACTACACATAGGCTAAGATCAGTAATGTCAAACCATTAATTACTTTCATACATAAGGTACACATGAAGGAAAAAACTTTTGCCTACCTACAGAGTCGTACCGACCCACATTCTTAATGGAATGTGACCTGAAACACATCACTTTTTGTTTTGGCATTATCAATTTTTAACTGAATGTAAGATCCTCGATAGGGCTAGTCCAAACGACGTTAGGGCACTTTATTGTCTTGGACTCACAAGTCATTGTTCCGTCTCATACTGAAGTATGTGTATCAATTTTTTTATATAAATTATGAGTGATAAACTATACAAATAGAATTTTTCTGCTTTACGCGATAAACAGGGCATTTGCATTGTTCGATGACGTCAGAGCATTGTTATTATTTCGAATGTTATTTTTCCTAATAAGTGACACATGTCACTGATAGATTCCGGTATTAATATGAACTAGAAAAGTATATCTTCGCGACACTAATGTAAATATATAATTTCTACAAGTTGAGTGATCACAGTTAATGTCAGTTATACATGCGATAATGCGGTCAACTGGTGGACTTATTTGTTAGCAAAGAAAGTAATAAGTTTTTTTTTATCTTTGACAGGAAAGGAGAGTCGTGCAATCATATTGCTGCCCTGTGCTATGCCCTTGCCGACAATACCCAAAAACGGAAGGAAGGGAAGCTGGCTCCCACAGCTCAGGCTTGCGGATGGATAAAGCCAAGGGCAAGGTCTCAACCTCCCAGGAGAGCTGAACATATGAACTCCGACAGTACCAGTGTTGTTGTACAGGAGAGTCATTCTGAGAGCAAGATAAAGGCTTTTCGTGAAAAGGTGACCAAGTACATTCCCAATGCTGCATGGCTGAAGAACTTCATTCCTGACGATGAGCATACGATTTCTCCCACTGAAGCTGACACCCCTGTATTTCTTCCACAGCTCCATCACATAGATATGTGCTTGCATGATTCTGTTGATCTAAAAAACCCACACTGTGTAGATATATTCAGCAATTATGTCCAGTCACTCTCTGTTTCCCATGATGAATGCACACAGATCTATGATGCCACACGTGGACAGAGTAGCAACGAGAGCTGGATGACAGCCAGAACTGGCCGATTGACCTCGTCTTTCTTTGGACATATCATCAGAAGGAAGGCTTCAACCCCTCCAGAAAACCTGCTCAAAACAGTATTACACTATAATGTTCCATATCAAGGGAAGGCAATGAAGCATGGGTTGAGATACGAATTAATAGCAAGGGACAATTATCTTCACTTCATGAGAACAGAGCATCCTCCATTTCAGGTCACGGAGAGCAGTCTGTGTGTAAACCCTCTGTACCCTCACCTGGGTGCTAGCCCGGATGGAATGTGCTCCTGTGACCACTGTGGTGCAGAGGGACTAGTCGAAATCAAGTGCCCCTTCAGTTTCAAAGATGTACACCCAATTGATATAGCTAAAATGGACCATGCTAACTTTTTTTGTTGCCTTGACGCTAAGGGAAAGGTTAGTTTGAAGAGAACACACCTTTACTATTATCAGATTCAAGGGCAGATGGGCATAACAAGCAGAAAATGGTGTGACTTTGTTGTGTGGACATTCAAGGGAATGGTGGTTGAAAGGATCACTTTTGATCATCAACTTTGGCAACATATGCTGGAGAAGTTGAACAACTTCTATGTTAATGCAGTGATACCTGAACTCTTCTCCCAGAGAGTCAAGAGGGGTAAAAAGCTTTACTGAACTTTGTCATCACCCCCTTTAGAGCTTCATCAAATGCTAGTTCCCTTTAAGGTGTTTACTTAAAGATGTATTATTCATGTACAATGTTGTACCATCAATTTTATTGTTATGGTTGTTTAATTGAAATGTCTGTTTTGACAGACACATTATAGTTGAATTGCAATCAGAGAAGTAGTTGCAAGTTACTGGTGTTGAATTCATTTTGGGTGTTAGAATTGTAAAAAAATGTTTGATCTCAGTTGCCATTTCATTGTCGGCTAGGTTAGGATCCAATAATCGAAATTAAATATCAAGCATGGTCATTGTATTATTTGTACAAAAGTTGTTGGACTTCATATTAGAAACATACTAGTCAGCACAAGACAAAGTTTTGAAGTGTACATTACATATTTATTCACTTATAGCTACAGATTCTGAGATAATCATAACCTTAAACATGTTAAAGGGACAGTATCATCTTTATGGCTTTAATAAATTGATTAAGTTAATTTGATAAATTATGTTACCAAGTCTAAACATTAGTCTCTCTTTAGAAAATCAGTCACTTTTTCATTTCATGTTAATAATAGTGAATATATATATATATATATATATATATATATATATATATATATGTAAAATAAATTTGATCATTTGAAGATTGTGTTCTTTGTGTTGCCAATTTTGTTATGCCATCTATATTACCTATTATGTTTCACATCTCCAAACAGGTGCTGGTCGAAAAAAAATAAACAGGTTTCATCAGAAGATGACATGACATATCCCACCGGTTCCACCTGATCGTAAGATGTAAACCTTTGAAAGATAATTGTAAATTTTTCAAGCAAGGTTCATAATAGTATAAGCTAATATATATGAATTTATGGATGCTTTTTAATTATTTTGATATTGAATGAACCCTCTTCAGTGTAGGAAGTGTGTTGTTTCCAATATATAAACTATCTTTGACAAAAACTGTAATGGTTTAACAATAACAAAAGAACAAATTACCTGTCAATTTCGTCATTTATATTGTCTATGAAATCTAGATCGAAATCCACACGATTTTGTGGTCTGAACAATAAGACTCTGTCTTCCCTGATTCATAATACATACCGGTGGGATAAAAAGGAAAATAAGGAAGGCATTGTAGGGGTGGTAGAGAGACGAGAAACATACAAAAAATATGGATGGCCTTAGTTATAACCAATGTGAACAGAATGATAATTTGATAAATCAATTGCTTTACTGGTACTGAACGATACAAATAGTTTGAATATCTTCATGCACACCTGAAGAAATAACTTAATTACATATCGCAAGTAAATCTCTGTGCACACATGAAATATTCAACAGAATTAAGATTTTATGCCTTTTCATTTACATACAACATGATCACAGCAGTTCTTGACAGTTAATGTTGAATAAGTGGAGGCTGGAGATTACACAGTGCTGCACAAATATAAAAGATTTTTGAAACCTGATCACTCATGCTAAGTGGAATAACCCCTTGCAATATTCGGAAGTTCTTTATCCTTTCCATGGCCCTTTCCACATGAATCCGCAAATTAGCAATCCTTCTTGTGCTTTCAACTTCTCTTGCTGTAAATTTACAATTCTTCTGTTTCCTTGGAGGAATGATCAACTGAACATTTCTTGGAATGAGCAAATCTGCTATCTGAAAACCTTTATCTGCCATTACGGCATCACCACAGTTCAAACCCTTCAAAAAACCACTCATCTCTGTAACCTGCTTGTCCGAAATGTTTCCTCCCCAAAGGCTACTAACATAAGTAATGGCACCTGATGGACTTATGCCTACTAAAACCTTCCATGTCATGTGACTCTTGTAATCAGAATACATTAAAGTTTTATTTATTAGTGATTTGGGCGTCTCTGTATATACTTCAGTACAATCTATAATGACCCTAGTAGTTGGATATCTAGATCTGAATGATTCAGGCATATTGTGTCGAACTGCTTCCTGTGTCGGCCAGTAAATAAGAAAACTTAACTTATTATACATTTTATCTATCCAACAATTGAAGACTGAGCTGATAGTTGAGGAAGAAACTTTAAAACGCCTAGCCAAATCTAGAACAAGTAGCCCTAAGCGAAGTCTCATGAGGACCATGAAGAATTCATCTTTAAGACTGAGTTTGTGAGGCCTTCCACGTCTTCCAGATGATTCGTCTTCAGTTAGGTCTTCAAACAGTACATTGTATGTGTCCTTATCCTTGAGGCCAGTATAGAACATCATTTCGGCATCGGTGAGGTCATCGACTGTAAGCCATGGTCTATCAGAGTTGATATCATGGATATCCTCAGTCTGAGTTCCAGTCGATACATAGGAGGACAAGTGCAAATCCGTTTGGGAAGCTGCATCTGCTGTGGATGGTGCTGCACATACTTCTTGATGTCTGAATCTTGTGAGAGTGCTGGTGTTGACCTGGCCTCTGTAATCATGCATGTGCACAGATACATCTAATCGTGATGCAGATTCCAAACACAAAGTTTCAGTCTCGACATCTGCCTCGACATCACTAGACACATCCTCAGGTTGATCATGGCCTGACAGCGCAATATCCTGGTCTTGTAACTGCAATGAAAACATTTAGATATTAAAATCATATAACAAATTGTAGGTAATGGAAGTCTTGATTGATTAGACTAAATGGTGTTTATTTATATGTACTATACCAATAAATTGGGGATTAAAACATCTTTGAGTCATCAGTCACTGACTTACAAATTATAACCAGTGACTTACACAAATTTTGACCTGGAATGGCAAAACTACATTGTGACTTTATGAAATCTTTAATTTACAAAAAGGACTCAGCAATTAGTAAAATAGTGTTAACCTGTGTGAAATCATGCTTTGTGTACGTATTTTTCATAGCTTGAATTGTTAATTACCTTTAGTGATAATTAAATTAATAATTTCATTTATTATGAAAAAGTACCTTTGATGTCATGTCAGATGTACAACTATATTACATAATAATAAACAGACATATAGTCATAATATCAGTTGATTAGTTATTGAAATTAAACAAATGTACACATATTAATTGTCATTAGAAAAACAATGAAATTTTCCAAAATTATTCTGTAGCTGAATTATTTTGCATTATAATGACAATTGCTTAAGAATTTTTAGTAAAATAATTGATTAATGAAAATTATTCTCACAAAAGCTAATTAACAAGTTGGTCTATGGAAATTGTCACTTGTGAACTTTTACATGGTACACTTGAGTCAATGTATGTTTCAGAACAGTTAAAATATTTCAAAATTTCAAAATAATATTTCTTGAAGATATAGATAGATGGGTTGTGATGTTGGTTACAAATAATTATACCTTAGATATTTTGAAGACCTTGTGTGGAAAAATTGATGGTAGATTGACTTCAGGAGAAGGACCGTTCTTCCCTATGATTAATCATAGTTACGCCAGTGCACTCATTCGAGGTTCGCGCTGGAACGCACCGGAAACAGAAGCCGGTACTATTTCTTACCTTATCTGACAGGAGAGTTCCACGCTTTCGCGACTTTCCGGAAGAGGCTATAAATTATAACTTCAAACGATTGCCTTTTAATTAGATAAATATAACCCCCCAAAATATTAGACTAAACATGTTAGAGTCAAATAACTTTACATCAAATACGTCATTTAATGTGTAGTCTCCATTCACATTGCAGTCCCAATAAATTTTGTTCACATGTTTCGAGGTTAAAACTTCAATTAGTAGTTTCTGAATGACATTCTCTTTCGGATAAAGGGAGGTCACTCTACTCTCATACTCATCCAAAATGGCGGACGACGGGGAAATTGACATTGAAGGGGAGTTTGATTTTAAGCTAGAGTGAGTGGTGTTTGTAATAAATTCACATCAAATCTGATTTCAAAAGTAAATAAAGAGATCTATAAATAAGTGTGCAGTTGCATGCAATCAAGGATCAAAGAAACTTTCTGGATCTGTGCAGAAACAAAACCTTTCTCATTTTCCTGAAATCAGTTTATTTCACTAAATGCAAACAAATGAATTATTTGACGTCTTTGTTGTAATATTGAACATTTTCCTTTTGCAGCTAAAGGTAGTATGATACTGATGCAAATTGTGTTATGATTGTGGATGATCTGTTACCATATCTTAATAAGAATCAATAAACTAAGAATCTGACATTTCATGAAATTTAATTTATTTCAACATCTGATTTGTGTCATTTTCAGTTTTTCCTGTGAAAACATTGACTTCTTAAAATGTGAAAAGTGTTATACTGGATCAAAATGCTTTGTATCAGTTACAGATTGATCTATCTTTTGGTTCCCGTTACACTGTCTTCATTATCCCTAGGTTGTCTGTAGACGATCTTGTATCCATGTCGACGATCCTCTCATGGTTAGTTTGTCGTGTAGTTGATTTATTTTAGCACCTGACAAAGTGAAGTACTTCCTCACATTGTTCCATAACTTTGTGAAGCAATTTCCAAGAAAACATTTTTTGTTTATTTGATCCATCCATCAAACCTAGAAAATGATGATAATTTGACCCAAACAGATATATTCACGAGAGTAAGTGGCTTGTAAAACTACAACCTCCGAGTCAGGGCGCTCTACCTCCGATTGGCTCTACGGTAGTGACCCTGCCATCTTTCACGGGGGCATTGTTGTCAACCCAGTTGACAACAATTGAATATGACGTCACGTATAGCTAAGAACCAAAGGCTTCATCAACATACCATGCAATCGGTTCGAGGGTATGTTTTATGCGTTAGGCGTATGAATATAAGTATTGTTGATGTTTTTAGTTAAATATGTCATATCTAATGACCTCGGTAATTGAAGGAAAAATATATTGTTTCAATAAAGCGATGGAAAACGTAACACAATCACAACAATATTAGTTCGACGGCCTCTTTTCTTGTGTTGCTGTACGGAGCTGTATTGCGAATCCTACGAGTTAGAAGTTTATATTTGGAGCGTGACAGCAATCAACGGCTGCACGCGCTGTGTTGGAGCTTTCTCACCCGAACACCTTCTGATGGCAGCGAGTATATTAGTGACGTCACGGAGCGGTATCTCGCTGTCTGGAGCTAGGTAAAACTACTGTTACTATGCAGTTTTATATTTAACAAGTGTTACCAAGAAAGTTTGATATGTTGTAGAGTCTATGCTTCAAGTCTTTCAGTATTCAGTTTTTTTTATTGTTGACAAATAATGATATAGAATCATTTGTTTCAGAGTGGAAGATGGCTTTTATGACGCGAATGAACTTCCATCGAAAAGTGCCAATCTTCTTCCTGAATTCACAAACCCACCATGGATGCTTGAACAGGTGAACAGAACATGTTTATTTCATGCTCCTTGTTATATATTTATGTAGTTGCAGAGCTTGGTTACCTTAAGTACCCTGAGAAACAAACTATTTAAACCAGTAACAGTATCACATGTATTAAAGTAAAACATCTGTTGATAAAATGGAGAAAACAATGTCTTACAATGATATATTGTGAATTTACTCGGTTGTATTTTGTTATCCGACATATAGATGCAACTTCACCAATTTAGAAATTGATTTTTGTCCATTTACAAGGCAAAAAGTTTGCTTTTATAGTACTTTTCCAAGGTATGTCTCTGAAACTGATTGGTATTTTGCACTTACAGTTTAAGTAATAGAGTTATAGTTATTATTGTAAAGAATTTGTAGACCTTGGTTTGACAGGTATGACAATTTCGTTATCTAATTTCAGGGTTGGACTATGGATGGGTATATGGATGAGAAATCAAAGGCCACCATAGAGAGAATGTTGATGGAAGAACAGTATCCTTGAAAACACTCAGCTATTTCAATAAACCAGATTTGAATCTTTGTATAACCACATTTAACTGCATCATGTAACAATTTTGTTGCTGCGAACATACTGCTTTAAATATAAAGGATGTATTAACAGTTATTGTGATGTCAAACCACTATCATCAAGTTGTGTAGTTCTTCAAGAAATTATGGTTTTGTGGGAAATTATTTTTAAAATCTGTAAGTCCTAGGTCACTGACTTACCAAATTTTACCTTTAACCTGCCCAAAAAATCACCCAACAGTCAGTGCTTGCCTCTTATTCAAAATAGTTAACTATTAAAGTGGTAAGACTTCCAGTTTTGACTCAGTGACATGGTGGAAAAAACTTTGATAAGTCCACGACTTACTGACATCGAAAAACCTTTTTCAACCACTGAATTGTCCAAAAAGTCAAAGGTAATATGTTTTTCATCAATATTTGAAGTTGATCTTAACACAAAATCAGACAGTATCTTAATGGAAGATCGAAAACCAAGCTGTTTCCCTCGGACAAGTCACCATCTTCAAGCCCTTCCAAGTCAAAACCAAACTCGGCCAAACGACCTTGGAATGAAGAGGAAAAACAACTCTTCTTGAAGGGATTGGTAATGTCTAACTGTACAATCATAATCTACAAGTTTTTTAAAATCCTTCAATAATGGCGGATGGTTCACAACTACCATAAATCCTCAAATAAGCACCCAGATAAATAGAGACTCGGCGCTTACTGGAGGCCAACTGGTTAAAGCTTTATCAGAAATAACAGTTTATTCTCCAAAGGTATTTTGTTTAAATTGACACATTAAGCCATTATATTCCCATCGCTATTGTACCCTCGCCTTACAGCTTAAGCAGGGGTATATAGTTCATTCTGATCTTCTGTTCATCTGAAAATAATTTTGTAGTTTTATCTTTTATACTATACATGCTGGCTTCACCAAACTAGAAACACATATGCATTTATTTCATGTGCTGCAGTTCAGCACCTTGATACATACTTAATTGAAGCTCAAGTGAACTATATTATATTATGCTATCATTGCTACTCATTGTTGTTGTTAATTATCACATCCATGTATGTCTCGCATAACACTTACTGTTTGTCTTTGATTACAGGATTTATATGGGCGAAGTTGGACTCGAATTTCAGAAATCATTCCATCACGCACCAGCTTACAAGTCAAGAATTACGCTCAGCAGTACTTCAAGAATTTGGTAGGATACATTTCATTGCTTGCATCATACTCTCCTTTTTGAAAATTCTGCGTTTGATCAAGTTTTCTCTAAATGTTCTTCCTGTCTGATGTCAAAGATAAACATTGTTTAACCCTTAACTTGCTAGCCCTGGCATGGTCCGGGATGGCCATAAACAATTCCGAGGTGCCCCTCCGAGGATCCCGGATGCCAGACTTAGAAAATAAATCAGCTTTCTCCCAGGGAGTTGGCTCCCTCCGCGAGATGTGAGTCGAGATGTCTCTGGGAGTCGCTCTGTATTGATGCCTTGCAGTTTGCTACGAAAACGAGTCTTTGTCAATGTCCGGTCGAAATGTCCAGCAAAAGTCACACCAAATTGTGTGTGCATTGTTGACCCGTAATGAATCGATAATTAGCTTTACAAAAGGCCAATTTTGTCAGGCTTCGCTCCAAAGCCAAATCTCCCTCGGGGCTAATTGTCACCCACGTGTTTGCATTGCCCCCGGCCGTATAGGCCTGTACAGGCTATCTGGCTCGCATCTCGCGACTGTGTCCCTATTATGGGAACATATCACGGTAACCCGCCTTACTCGCGCACTTCATATCATGTGAACCAATTGCCAAATATGCTAAAAAAATAAAGACACAGCAAGCGCCGCGGAAAAGTCATTTTCACACTTCATATATTTTGAAACAAGCGGCGCTTTTCACAACTTTTTACACAAATTATCACTGCTAAATTACTGAATGCATTTTCATATTTTTTATGAAAAGAATGATCATTTATTCCATATAAAATGCGCATATTTACTCACAGAAATAAGATACAAGTTTACCTTTTCGAGAGGCATGTAAAACCAAATGACACACAAACTAATCAACATATTTACATCAGATATGGTTCGAGGTTAGCATTTATTAGAAAGGTCAAACAACATGACCATATTTGGGTTGACATGTGCTTATTTGTCAACTGGTTCAGGATTATGATTTCTTGGAAAAGTGCGATGAACGACCGTTTGCAATGCCCAAACATGTTGTAAGTATTGACTTTTTAATAGGTGGAAATAAAGACAAACTTTACATAGCTATAGAATTATAACCAAAGGTCGCATTCTAATAATTTTTTATATCATTGTGAAGCCAAACATCTTATCTTCAATTCCATATATAAATAGAATTTTCCCATTTCGAACTTGCGATTTTATGAGGCCTGAATTAAAGACAATCTTTCGAAAGTAAAAGAACAAAAACAAAAAATCGTAGAAAATTCATTCAAAGATGCGGGTATGAATTAACTATTTTTTTTACAGGTGCCGCGACCTGGAATTGTATATAACACCCGTATATAGTCCGTTTTTGCGATGTAGACATGATGTATTTCGTAAAAACGGAACCGGGTTCACCCCCATGAGTATTCCGCCAGCAGTGCCTTTAAGTGCTTTAGCCAAAATATGTCTGCGAGCTAGATGGTCAGAATATTCCGCCACAGGGGCTAAGATGGGTAAAATAGAAATATGCAACTAAAAGGTTAAGAGGCATGATGGTAATAAACTGAATTGAATATTTCATCAGAGTTTCAACGATAAATGGATCATTATTCATAATTTCAAAATATACATATATACCAAACTATTTTTGTCCAGTATAAAAGTAATACCAAGGATATTTATTAATACCCTGGTTTAACTCAAGCTGTCAAATATTAAACAGTGCTCTAAAGTCACATCCAACACAACCACCATCAGATACAGATTTGTACTGTACTGATTGGAAGAGACACTTGCCTAAGCTGACCTCATAGTCTATGAACTCATGTTACTGTGAAGGGCAGGAAATCATTATCCAGCCATGAAGTATGCGCCAATTCTCATCACTGCATCATTTGTTTTTATTAAGCATTTGTTGGTTTGATTTCATCATCAAAATTACAATATGTATCGGAATGACACAATTTGTATCTATCGTTACTATCTTTTCAAAATCAGCCAGCAGGAATGAGTTTTGATTTAATTTCACGAGCTTAAAGTTTTAAATGAATTAATGTTTTTTGTTTATAATCGTCAGGCCAAGAAGGCTGAGACTGCATCTGCGGTGGAGTCATCAACCACTCGAGAAATGAGCCTGGCCTCCACTGAACTTGGATCTCGACTGACTCAACCGACAGATCCTCTAGCGTCAGTACTTGCCTCTGTGACCACGGCTCAACCAACAGTTACCTCCCTTCCCAGCACCTTGTCTCAAATGAAGCATCATAAAACAAAACGGAAAACTTCAAACAGATCAGGTTCCCAGACCATCTCCAACAAGTCTCACACAAACGGGTTGGACGGAGTGCTGCCAGCAGCTAACACTATTGTAGGTATATCTGGCCTGCAGGACATTCATTGTGGGTCATACTCGGGGACACTTGATACCAGCGATCTCTCTCCAAGTGTTAACCTCTCCGGGGTTGGCTTCCTCTCCGGGACAAAAGAGTTGGGGTTTGACAGTTCTGTGGGTACTCTTATCCACATAGCGTCAGGGTTGGATACACTGGCAGCTGTTGTAGAGAATGACTTGACTTCAGGAGACATTCAGAGTCTGGTGTCTGTAGCAGCGGACTGTGCAGACAGTGAACCTGCAGAGATGCTAGGTACAGCTGTAGAGAAAGATGTCCGTCAGAGTATTTCTGAAGCTGCTCCTCACTTGAGTTCCCTGTCAGTTGAAGAAGAGGAAGAGGATGTGGATATTGACATTGAAAATGATGATGATAATGACAACCCATTGTTGTTGGCACGGTCCGCTTCGCCTACCTCTGTATATGAGAAACTGTTGAGGTCGGCAAATGTCACTCCGACCCACAGTGGGACAGGAGATGACTCCAACAGTTGCGAGGCCATGAAAGAGGATTCAGCAGATAGTGACAAGGGAGATAACTCAGACAACAGATCACCCCCTGTCAAAACAGAAGCCATTTTGGAGATAGCACAAGACACGTGTCAGGAAGGGAAACCCAGTGAGAAACATGACTCTTATTTGAGTAGCAACACTCAAAGTGTTGCTGAAAATTTAGAAGAATTCTACAAAGAAGATGTGCCAAAAGTTGAAGAGAGACTGATAGGTGAGTTTCTGATAATAATAATTTTGTAAAATATAAATCTTTGTTTACATTATGTTTTCTAGAAAACAATACAGAGGGAAGACAATATATGTAATGCTTGTTTAACCTTTGATATCTATCATCAAACAAATAAAATCTTATCTGACAAGTATATGATATCTGTTGCAGTGAATGGGATTACAATGTCCTCTGGAGAAATTATTGAATTTCCGATTCCAACAGAAGAAATAATTTTAGAACCTGAAGAAATCTCGGAAGAGGAGAGAAAAATCCATTCTGAATTCTTTGATGGTCGCCAGTCAAAAACTCCAGAGAGATACCTCAAGATTAGAAATCACATCATCGAATGTTGGTATGTGGTAAGAGCCAGGCAGTGTGGTTCACTTGGTCAAGAAATTGTACTGAAGTTTATTTTATTCTTGAAATTTAAAAATGTACAACAACTGTTAATTTTTGCCAGACAATTTTGAAAGGCATTTTCTGAACTTGTTTCTTTCTAAGCAGATATCTTTAAGGTGGACAAGCTGTGTGTCTATGTGCAGATATCTTTATAGGTGGACGAGCTGTGTGTCTGAAAGTATTCCACATCCACATTAGATACACTTATTTTGACAAGAATTGTATTATGTTAAGGTAAACAATACTGATTTTTTTTCTCCCACAAAGCACTTTCATGGATGTATTAATTTCAGGAAAAAGTGCAAGCCAAACTTTCTCAACAAGACATCGGTGAGATCGGGTCTGAAGAACTGTGGAGATGTCAACTGTATTGGGAGAATACACTGCTTTCTGGAGTGTACAGGAACCATCAACTTTAACTGTGGTTAGTGAAGGCTTTTTATTGTGATCGTGTTTTTACTAATTTTCTAAGCAGGGAGATATGTATTCAATATGAATTATATTTTTCTGAGCAACTAAAAAGTAATGATTTTTTGTTGTTGGTTCTTCTCTTGCTGATGTTGTGTTATAAGTCATATATGCAACCAATCTTAGTGAGGGCGTGGTTTTGTCAGTAGAAATTTAATGATATCATAGAATTGAAAGTTTTTGCTCATGAGGCCTTTTCTTACCTTGAACTTCGCTTTAAAGCTTGTGTATAAAACTTTTGCCGACTGGAACAATAAAAAGTAGGTTTGGTGTTTCTTAATACTTGTAACATTTGTTGTCCTAAAAAAATATTATATCTCGCTATGAAGAAGTAAGTGGTCAGTCCATTTGGTCAGTTTTCTCAAAATCTGCCAGGTATTCATCAACCAAACTTAGTACAGTTGTTTCTGCCCTTTCCATGGCAATGTCCCATTTTGGACTTGGTTCTATAGTGTTCAATCGTTTTGTTATTACCCCTAGGTGAATGAAATTTTGCATGCCATTACCACTGATGATACTCTGGATCGAATTCTAAAATCAGTTCCAAAAATTTTATGGAGTTTTTGGTCATGTCTGACGGTTTAGACAAGAAGTTAATGAAAGCTCTTTGTTTATGATTCAGAACAAGCAGCTTACAACAACCCAGCAAAGACTGCGTCAACAAGTGCGAAAGTGAAACACACGACAGGAAGAGATGGGTGGATGACTACAGTGGTGTCCGAGAAAGTGGACTCTATGGTGAGATCAGCAGTCAGCTATGCCATCTGATACAATGTTGCTAAGTTCTCAGTAACGACATCTGATACAATGTTGCTAAGTTCTCCGCAACAACATCTGATACAATGTTGCTATGTTCTCATCTATGACATCTGATACAATGTTGCTAGGGTCTCAGCTATGACATCTCATACAATGTTGCTAAGTTCTCCGCAACGACATCTGATACAATGTTGCTATGTTCTCATCTATGACATCTAATACAAAGCTGCTGATCTCTCAGCTGTGACATCTGATACAATGTTGCTAAGTTCTCCGCAACGACATCTGATACAAAGTTGCTAAGTTCTCAGCTATGACATCTGATACAGTGTTGCTATGTGCTTAGAAAAGTCATCTGATACAATGTTGCTAAGTTCTCAGCAATGACATCTGATACAATGTTGCCAAGTGCTTAGAAATGACATATCCATGCTCAATGCATGCTCAAGGCGCTACACAATTCTGATACAATTTTGTTGCTAAGTTCACAGCAACAACATCTAATACAATGTTGCTAAGTTCTTATATATGACATCTGGTACAATGTTGCTAAGTTCTCAGCTATGACATCTGATACAGTGTTGCTAAGTGCAATAGCTATGACATCTGATACAATGTTGCTAAGTTTTCAGCGAGGACATCTGATACAATGCTGCTAAGTTCTTATATATGATATCTGATACAATGTTGCTAAGTTTTCAGCAAGGACATCTGATACAATGTTGCTATTACATCTGATACAATGTTGCTAAGTACTTGTGAATAAGATCAGTCAATTTATACTTGATTTTCACATGAACTATTTTACTGAATCAATTAGTGCCAACCATTCTGAGTGACTAACATACAGGAATCACATCTAGGAATCACATACAGGAATCACATCTTGTTATCTAAAGAAATAATCATGGACTGGTGATTTGCTAAAGGTAGAGTGCCCCAGCTATCAAGTCTGTAAAACCTAAATGTATATTTATGGAGTACGTCTGTCTGACAGAGGCCAAGAAAGAGAAGAATCCGAGACCCGTCCGGACACTGGGTGGATGAGAAGGAACTGGAGGGGAAGACAATAGAAGTGAGTCTGTGTCCTAGATGTAATACTTACTACTTGTAGGAGTTGCCGTCCGCTTGTTTGACCTTGCTCTCTGACCTTTGTCTTTATCTATATAGTCCAAAATGTATTTGTCTGTATAAAATCTATCAACATGGGCTGATTAAGAGTAAGTAAGAGCTATCCAAAAATTGTACTGATAACCTTAAATTGACATATTTCAGATAACTATAATAAAATGCTGGTATGTAGAGCCAAGTTTTTACTCATTAGTTAATGTGTGGTATCTCCGTACTATCACAGCACAAAGTTGGTGAAGAGAAGAAGGCAAAGGCGGCCAAGATGATGAGAGTCTCGTACGATCCCTTCAAACTGATCCCGTGTCTGTCCTTCTCGGGAGAGAAACCTGTGAGTATACTCAGTTATAACAAAAGGCTTGTTGTAAACAATGTAGTCACAGGATACACTAAGCTTGCTCACTTTGTTTTGATCAGAAACCCTTCTAAACTGCCCAAACTAGTACTGGTAACTGGCCATGTGCAAGCATCTGCTCCTGCAAGAATATCTTTGAAGTGTCTCTATTCAAGGCACATGTTGTCATGCATGTCCATCCGGCAGTAATGAAATTTAATGTTATGTGACAACTAAATGGGCAGCTGATGTGTAAACCTCCAGACAAGAGTCTAGAGATTTATGCCACCATACTTGACTTCCATGTTTTATTTTACTGTTATTATCCCCCACCGCGCTTTTAGCGTGAAGAGGGGATATAGTATTCGGCTGCATCCGTCCGTATGACATCCGTACGAAATGGAATAACTCAAATACTATTCACTTGATTCTTTTCATATTTTGCATATGGGTTCATCATTGGAAAAGTAATGTTCCAACAGAGTTTCGTGACCTTGACCTTCATTTCAAGTTCACAACTAGACTTTATATATCTCAAGAACCGTTCGCTGGATTCTCTTCATATCTTACACATGGCTTCTCCAAGGGAAGACAAAGGGCTGTTTAGATTTTGGTGACTGTTACATTATTCTCAAGGTCACAGCGGCACTTTGTATTTTTCGACATGTTGATGTACATGTAAAGCTTGTCAGCGGGATATCTCAAGAACCATTCTCTGGAATTTCATCATATCTTACACAAAGCATCTAGGGAAGACAAAGGGCTGATTAGATTTTGGGGACCTTGACATTATTCTCAAGGTCACAGAGCTTTGAGTTTGTCGACATGTTAAGCTTGTCAGGGGCATCAATATCACAAGAACTGTTTATTTGATTCTCATCATTATCTTACAACAGAGGTTCTTTTAGGGAAAATTCAGGGCCCAGTCGATTTTGCTGATCTTGACATTATTTTTCCATTTTGAAGTATTAATTTGCGGCAGGGGATCATGTCACCTTAGTGACAACTACTTGTTTTGTAACAGACCATCAGCAGACAAATTTTACTGCATTCTCTTGCCACAGTAGTTAGTCCCTTCAGATTTTGTATTGCAACTTCTGTTACATATTGAGCTCTCTCTCAGAGATTCCTGATTGTTAAATAAGAGGTTATTTGTACAATATGTGTTTTTGTTTCAAACAGTGCTGCAAACTTTACCAACAAGGGATTATGCAAGAATAGTGAAATAAAATCTATATGCAACAGAGATAACAATAGAAAATCTGAAGGGAGTAACCTCTATTGGAAGAGAACTATGTTACTGTAGTCTTTACATCTACGTATAACAATATTCTGTTCGTTCCAGGCTCCGTTTTCTGTGTTGATGAGTAACACAGCCGTGGCAGTGATGGACGTACACGCTCACATTTCCAAGACAGAGGTTATTGGGATGCTGGGGGGCGTGTTCAAGACTGGTCAGGCCACGCTGGACATCAGGATGGCCGTCCCTTGTAACAGTCTCAGCACCGGCATGCAGTGTGAGATGGACCCAGGTATGGACGGAGACAATACGTGCATTGTCTGATTTACTCTTGTTTAATGGAATAAACAACCTGTTTGATCAGCTAATTTACCTATTACGATAACTTTGTCTGCAGTAGAGAACTGTTCTACACGCAGTAAGGTTTGGGTGCAATGCTACACTGAATTTCAGTGCAGTACCACCCATGGTTCGCTAGTTCCAGCCAATGCTCGCAGGTTTCACCACAATGCATAGCCACATGGCGTTGAGGGCTTTCTCCCTGCCTTAATACTAGCAGCCATGATATAAGTGAAATACTCTTGAAAGCGGCGTTAAACCCGAACTCACCTCACCTCACCTCAAAAGTTCTTAAGACATTCATAAGTTTCCCTGCAGGTAAACAAAGTAAAATAATCTGGTAAGTTCTGTAAATAATAGTAATTGATGTGGTTTACTGCTATACATCTATGTCTCCTACAGTATCACAGACACAAGCAAGTGAGCAGATAGCAGGGGCAGGTCTGATAGTGGTCGGGTGGTACCACTCTCATCCGACCTTCGCACCCAATCCTTCGGTCAGGGATATTGAAACACAGCTGAAATTCCAGGTAATCCCTACAAAATGATAACTATTAACCTATCATTTGCTTATTAATGATACATCCATTGTGTTTAATCAACTTTTATTTGACTGGAATACGTGAAAACAACGATATGTGCAGTTCAAATAAATTAACTCAACTTGCCTATTCATCCCAAATTGCCAAATATATCATAAATACTAGTTTCTCATTGAATTTGAGCAACATCATTATTTATGTGCAGAAACCTAAACTACACGTCCCATTTACATGCACAGTGATTATAAGACCTATTAAACATTATCAAACCAAAGTTGTCTATTTGTCTGGTGTAAATAAGTTTCCAAAATTATGTTTGACTAATTGATACGCGCCACACGCGGTGCATTGTTCGGTTTTCGATCAGAAATCGATACTTTTACCTTTATATCACCGGTATACTGAGGCGACTATCATCAAAATGGCAATTTTCGGAAACAGGTAGTAGTTCTCGAAAGATTAACATCGTTTATAACGTTTGGCATATGTGATCCACAACAACACAATGGATGCACCTTTAAGGGTACAACAATTCCTGTATCATTCAAAAAGGAGTTGATACAAGAATCTTTATCATGATGGCTTACTTTTATAGAACAGTACCGCTGGCAATTCGTTTGAAATAAAAGATATCTGTTAGTAGAATTCAAGTGCTTTCAGTCCATATTCATATATGGTGAAAACATTCTGCGCCGAGCCATTGCCACTTGGTTCAAGATTTTAACATTATCTGTTTTTTTACCAGGACTGGTTTGCAAAGGGAGGTGGTCAGTTTGTTGGCGTCATTGTTAGTCCGTATAACAAGATGAACTCTGGGACAGTGTCGGAAGTCAAGTGTCTGACCATCGGGGCTGACAAGTCACAAGACAATCATACAAGTAAGTTGACTGATGCACATTTCACTTGAACTTTTTTTCATAGGAACAGATATTCAGTCATGATGTAACTATTGTTCTCTTCGACAAAAGACATAGACTGTTGCTAAACTCTACATGGTTGAAGTTTAAAACACCATGGAAACACTGAAACTTTGAAATCATATAATTCATATCTCAACTAATTCTCATTGTGTACAAAATCAAAATCACTGGCATTAGTTTGTTTTATGAGAAAACTTACCACACAAATGGCACATGTTGAGTTCTCACAATGAGCCTATAAATTTTACCATAGAGATAAAGTTTCAGATGTAAAATCACAAATTCTTTGCACATCTCATATGATGGTTAATTTGTTTCCAGACCTCCCATATGAGTTTGACTATGAAGTTGCCTACTCTACCTCGCCTGACACGGACTTGGTGGGATCTCTGATTGGTCTGGCTGACAAGTACTCCACCAATAAGAACCGAGTCGTGCTGTCTCACCAGTACAGAGCCTCACTTGGTATCTCCTGTCTTGCTAAGGTAAAATGATAATTTACTCTTTCTGGTTGCAGGTATACTTCATGCCTTCAATGATTGCTTGCAATATTTAATCCAATTTTGTCATAACCAATGTCTATGTTGAACTATCAAGAGTTATCCTCCCAAACATTTGTGACTTGGTTGAAATAATGATCTCTATTGACCTGTATTTGGTATCTGAACAAGTAAGAATTATCTCCCTTTATTTCAAGTCAACGTTGAATCACAGAAAGTTATCCCCTTTCATTTCCGATCTGAACTAAATGACTACGATATGTTTATCTTATGAGTGCGATCCCATTAACCTTGTAGTCTTTATTGAAATGAAGAGTTATTTCCCCTGACAGATGCTCCAATCCGTACAAAGCCACCTTGTGAGGCCTGATATGCTGTGTGAGCCGATGAGCGAATATGACGACACCCTTCAGCTGTTGGAAGAGACTTTCCTCAAACTCTCTTCCTCCGAGTCCCAGCATATCCTAGACACTATGAGCAGCGGTGAATTCGAGGAACACTCCGTGCCAGACATTCACATTGATGACATGGAGACCTTCGTCTCAGTTCTACCTCATGTTCCTCTCACTGACTCGTCTCAACTTCCTCTCACTGACTCGTCTCAACTTCCTCTCACTGACTCGTCTCAACTTTCTCTCACCGATTCATCTGAACTTCGTCTCACAGACTCGTCTCAACTTCCCCTCACTGACTCGTCTCAACTTCCTCTCACAGACTCGTCTCAACTTCCCCTCACCAATTCATGACATAGGAAGGTTGAGAGGGTTCTTGTTCTCTAAATGGTTGTAGATCATTGAATTGTTAAGTTTTTTCATACAAGATTTGTTACAATGAAGCTTATAATGTTACAGTCTGTTAGAGCATACATGTGTCATCATATTTTCCTTGCACGCTTGTTGGTGACAAATCAGAAGTAGTATTCTGTATTTCATGTAAATTCATTATATCAAATGACTTTTATAGTCAGAAATTTGAAAGTATGAAAATCCCTGGTTTTTTACTCCTGTGCAATTTGAATTTACAGTTTCGTTGACTAGTTTAGTACACTCAGGAAATGGTATTTTTAAAACCCTCTGTCAATAATGAAGAAATTCATCGGGCTGTGAATGTTTCGAGAAAAGCAACCAACCTTCTGTGTGACGTCGTTGATCACCTTGTGTTGTGTGAAGTTGTGTGTTACGTGCGAGAGTAAATGATAGATTGTTGTTGTACAATGCTTATAGGCAATAAATACAAAGTTTATCCTGGTATAATGAGAATGTGATCAGACTTTCTATTGTAAACTGAGCGGCATATCTAAGCAGTTTATGAAATTAGTTGGTAAAGTAACCAGTCCGATGGTGTTACTCTGAGACATAAAATAGCAAGATACAAGACCTTGAGTGGCTAGCAGGTGGGACAGGCTTTATGTAATCTCATTTCATTGTTATAACAATATGTACTTTGTTATCGTAGATGTCCAAAGTTAATATCATCTGACAGTGTGTGAAGTAACCTGGTGACTTTGATTCAGGCTGGTCATTGTTGAAGATTTCCGTCAGTTTTACAAATAAAATTTATAAAATAACATTTTGACTGGCTACTTTTAAAGCTTATTTGTACACTGCATCTGAGGATAAATCATCTTAATGTTGTCTTCAAGTTTGTCACTAACAAGAAGTTACTAAAGTGCTTAAAACAAAACGCATATTATTTTCCGAATTGGACTAATGTTCCTCCCAATTATTATAAATTATTACCATTATATCCCTGATGTTGATGCTTGTTTCAAGGTGCGGATGTGTTTTCTTTTGCTATGTGTGCTTTCCTTTCAAATTTGGATGGCTTTCCTTCAAAATTGTCATAATTTCTTCCACTACTTAGGAGGCACCCCTCATTCTAAAATATCTTCTATTTACTGTTTTCAAAACTTGAATCAGACAAACTTGAATCTTTCATTGAAAGAATGGATGTTGGACTTTTCATGTCATTCCATACGTGAGCACAAACCCGGTGTATTGTAGTTAAAACAAATGATTGTTATGGACCTTGTCAGTTATTTTAGCATTTGTTCTTAACGTTTTAAAACTACAGATGTATTGCATTTGTTAACAAACATGTTTTACTATGAAATGAATTCTTGATGTCACTAAATTTGAAATAATTATTCGAAACAGGCCAATATTTCATTGTAATTTAATTGTTCTGGGTTGTTTTTTAAAATATCAATTACTACAATTTCATTAGTAATTAATTTAGATCCTTCAAGCATAATAATTCAATTGCATTCTCAGATTCTTGAACTTTGTCTTAATTTAATGATGCAGATAATTAATTGTAAAAGTGGTGCTTAATTCTTGTTATATTTGCGAGATATTCACAATGATTTTATGATTGTTTTTTTTTTTGTTGCATATTTATTCATTTGGGTCTGAATGGTTTCATGGAATAAAATCATGCTGAAAAGATAAATGAGTTTGTTTTCGATATGGAATTAAGAAAACTAATGAAAACTACAGAATGAGGAAGTTTTGAAAAAAAATATTTATTAATCAACCATTAGTGACTAGTCGTTCAAAAATAGAGCCACTGGCTCTGTATCTCATTGGTTCTTTATACATTAACTAATTCAAAATCTCAAGGTGAGAGGTACAACAAATAGGAAGCACTCTGAATAGAGAAGATACAAAAGGTCTTAAGGTCCTTACCCCTTTGACCTATCTTTGAGACCAGAGATAAAATCCCCTACAAACAAGAAGACATAGTCATCAACATCCCCCGCCAGAGCCAAGAAATTGGAAAAAGGGCAATAATTCGAAATAATTGTGCATTACTCATTTTCATTCCATCAAGGTATGTTAGCCCTCAAACAACACACCAATTTTGGTTCTCCTATCTTAAACGGTTTCTGAGAAAAGCTGTCCCCTTTGGAGATACCATGAACAAAGTCCAAAAATACGGAACAAGGGCAATAACTCCAAAACAAATATTTGCACGCTTCTCATTTTCGAACTCCATCAAGGTATTCATGCCTTCAAGCAACACATCAAATTTGGCAACCCTATCTTAAATGGTTTCTGAGAAAAGCTGTCCCCTTTGGAGATACCATGAACAAAGTCCAAAAATACCGAACAAGGGCAATAACTCCAAAACAAATAATTGAACGCTTCTCATTTTCGAACTCCATCAAGGTATTCATGCCTTCAAGCAACACATCAAATTTGGTAACCCTATCTTAAACGGTTTCTGAGAAAAGCTATCCCCTTTGGAGATACTATGAACAAAGTCCAAAAATACGGAACAAGGGCAATAACTCCGGTAAAAATAATTGCACGCTTCTCATTTTCGAACTCCATCAAGGTATTCATGCCTTCAAGCAACACATCAAATTTGGCAACCCTATCTTAAATGGTTTCTGAGAAAAGCTGTCCCCTTTGGAGATACCATGAACAAAGTCCAAAAATACGGAACAAGGGCAATAACTCTGGAAAAAATAATTGCATGCTTCTCATTTTCGAACTCCATCAAGGTTTTCATGCCCTCAAGCAGCTCAACAAATTTGGTAACCCTATCTTAAACGGTTTCTGAGAAAAGCTGTCCCCTTTATCTCGGACGGACGGACGGACGGACGGAAACACGGACGGAGCCCAAACCTATATCCCCCTTCCACTTCGTGGCGGGGGATAATAAAGACACACTTGAAGATTTAATCCATCGCTGTTGTTACCTTTAAATTACCTCCCTTTGAAGAGCAAATCTCAAGATGAAAATAGCTTTTCAGGTCATGACCTCTGTGACCTATATTTGGGATCGCAGGGTCAAGAAATCTACAATTTAGAATCCCCATTGGCCAAGGAGTCTGTACACAAAATTTCAGCTCTCTAGATCAAGTGGTTCTGGAGAAGAAGATGAAAAATTAACAGACGGATGGACGCTGGACACCATGCCATGCCATAAGCCCTTCTAGGGCAGATGAGCTAACAAATGACCAATGTATGAAATAACCGTTAGTGTTTAATGGCAATGGAGCCTATGTTGAAAACACAACAGCTTCTTTTCAGAATTCAAAGGTCCCTCCATTATAAGTGTTGTATTCAGGAAATTAAGAGTAAAAAGAATATGGTCACCACCATACTACTCTCTTTCTAGATGTGTTACTGTCCTCCATCTTGATGTAATGAAACTGCCAAAGGGTCAAGATGCAACTCTTGTTGTAGCCGATTTCACATCTTGAACCAACTGCTGCAAAAGCTGATTGAAGGTGGCAGAATAATTGAAAGATGTTTTCTGTTCTGGCATCAATTTGATTCTTTTTTTTGTTTTAATTTCAGGATGGGAAGCAAAGTCAGATTTGAGTTAGTAAACAAAATAATTGACCCAATTTTGCATGTAAAGTTGTCATTAGAGCTTTGAAAACATTTCCAGTGAAAACGGCTACCACTCAGTTGAAAGTAGAAAGAAGATTGTGGCTATGCATTGTGGTGGAAGTACAGTTCTTAACAGTAGACAAAGTTGCCCAGCTCCCGGCAGAATTTGAACCGCAGACCAAGGTCAAATGTGCTGACCGCTATGCTATCTCCCCCCCCGGACTGAGACACATGCCACTATGCTTTCCCGCCCCGGACTGAGACACATGCATGTGTGGAAGCCAGCCAATGAAAAAATGTTTGAATTATTTCAATTATGGAATAAAATTCATTCAACAACATTCAGTGCATGTATATTTAATTAAATCATTCATGATGACCTGTTTTTTGGACAATATAAATAATGTCATAAACATAAATAAATTTGCAGAATATTTTAAAAATAAATATGACCTCATTTGGATAAATGGCATAAACCTTTTCTTTTATCTAAGTATAAATAGCCTATTACTGACCAATCATGTGTGGCCAAGGTAAAAGTTTTGGACAAGATAAAAGTTTTGTCCGGATTAATGGACAAACAGACAGGTAGAAAAACAATAATAACCCTGTAATCTTAAATTTGGGGACATGAAAATATAAGCAGTGGTTCTGTTGCTCACACAGGATAGTATTTTTCATTATCTATACAGTAAAAGAACCCTAGATGTGAATGGTACTATCTGTCCATCTTCCTTTAAACTCATCAAGAACTGGATAAGCATAATTATTTTTCTGTAAATTTCATTTTAGTATCCATACCAAGAAACAAAAATATTCATCTTGTATACCATTGCAATATTAGAATGTATTGACATGAAGACATTTTAAAAATTTTTTTGAATAATTTCATATAAAAGAAATAATTTAATTACCAAGCAAAACAGCTGGGAATGTACATTTGGAACACAAAATGCAAGGAAGCAAAAACATAAAAAAAACCATTTAGGAACATTAACAACAAAGTAATAAACAAACTTGTTCTTTAAACAGACAATGACTGAGCCTAGCAAACAAAATAAGAGCATAGCCTGATGTGGAGTAACTTCACTAAACTAAGTGTCAAATATATATATCCTTGAATACAGCACTGACCCCTGATGATTCAGAGCTGGGGTAGAGGAGGGTTAAGATAGATACGACCTGACCTCAAATTGAACCCTAATACAGATTGTGAGACATGAGGGTGTTGAAGGAAATAGAAGCCTGGGGTGAGGAAATAGGTCAAACCGAGAATGATGCTTCGTCACTGAATAGTTTAAAATATCATTTACCCGATAATTGTTCAGCAATATTCAGGATATGTATCGTTAAGCCCTGACTAATCTTAGATTCTTCCCTTTTGCATTAATTCCTGAAGGTTGCCACACAGAAATGCTTTATACGTTGCACTATTTTCTACGAATACAGATAACATATTTCCATTTATACAAATTATCGGGTCGTGTAATGTTTTACCCTCTAATGTAACATTATATCGTATAAACTTTAATAATAAATGACAAATTTGAGAACAAATAACATGCAAAAAATGTGCTACATCGTAGGGAAATTCGGTTTCCTTGAAACGTACTGTCCTGAGACGGAGAAGGATGACGGGAAGTTTGTTTCAGGAAAGAGTGCCACACATCTTACTCAAGACTCACTTTGAAATGTCTAACACAGTCAACAAGAAATATTTGTTGCATAGAAAATAAAGATTTCACCTTCATCTTGTAAAAAAATTTGATCATATTTGAAGTTTTAAATAAATACATATTTAAAATGACTATGCTGCATTATTTCATGAGTGTCCCCAGAAGTAAGTAGGTTTGTTGTCAACCTTCCTCGACCGAGCCACAAAGGCAGTGAAAGACGAGACACAATTTCCTATAAAATGGTCGGACATTCCTAATATTGCGAGATCAATCTGTGGAAGCCACGGATCCAAATGAAACACTCGAACCTGCAAGAAAACAATGGTTTGCTTCAGCCACTTTGTTCAATATCTACAATGGCAACACACATATACTGAAACAGGCCCAGTCACATACACGCACACAGATGACACACAATGACGGAACAAAGATGACTAAATACCCAAAACATGGGATGGACAGTTAAAATGGATGTTGAATTCACTTGCTATCCTTTTGAAATGAATTACTGACTCATTATATCTTCACTCTTTCAAAATTTCACAATGAATATCTAACTCGCTTTTTATAGCAAAATAAGGTTAAATAACTATGCCAACAAATACGATAAATCAATTTAACATTAAAATAACATTGTTTGAAATACAAGCCCTTACCTTGAGATCCTCCAGATGTTTTTCTAATTCTCTTTTCATGGGAGTCTTGTCTGTGGCTATAAACACTGCCGAAGCTTTTGATGACTCAACCACCTTTCTTGTCAACCTAAAAATAGAGCCATTTTCTCTGTAGAGCAGTAGTTTTTGCATTATAATCTGCTGTTCAAGGTATGTCTACACAAGATTTTCAAGAGTTAAACATTTGAGTGATATATACACAAACCCAAATGATTTGGTCTCCCTGAAAACTTTTAACTCGCTGAACTCACGGGTACACAATGGCAACTGTACTCACCTCCGGCCAATACACACAATGGCAACTGTACTCACCTCCGGTCAATACACACAATGGCAACTGTACTCACCTCCAGTCAATACACACAATGGCAACAACTGTACTCACCTCCGGTCAATACACACAACAGCAACTGTACTCACCTCCGGTCAATACACACAATGGCAACTTTACTCACCTCCGGTCAATACACACAATGGCAACTGTACTCACCTCCAGTCAATAAACACAATGGCAACTGTACTCACCTCCGGTCAATACACACAACGGCAACTGTACTCACCTCCGGTCAATACACACAATGGCAACTGTACTCACCTCCGGTCAATACACACAATGGCAACTGTACTCACCTCCGTTCAATAAACGCAATGGCAACTGTACTCGACTCCGTTCAATACACGCAATGGCAACTGTACTCACCTCCGTTCAATACACACAATGGCAACTGTACTCACCTCTGGTCAATACACACAATGGCAACCATACTCACCTCCGGTCAATACACACAATGGCAACTGTACTCACCTCCGGTCAATACACACAATGGCAACTGTACTCACCTTCGGTCAATACACACAATGGCAACTGTACTCACCTCCGGTCAATACACACAATGGCAACTGTACTCACCTCCGGTCAATACACACAATGGCAACCGTACTCAACTACGGTCAATACACACAATGCAATTTGCATGGCTTTATGGAGTGTATGAAAAAAGCCTGTCCGACCGGCCCTGGTAACTTTTGAGGATTTTTTAAAGGTTTACTTTCCCATTTAAATAGACGAAATTAGACTTTTGGCCAGGCTACTTTTCAAGCTTATTCCATACACTGCTTTATGTAATTTTGCGGAGGATTGTCTCTGATTACAGGCTAGTGGTGTGACAGGTCAGTGCATATTTTAAATGCTCTTCCCTTCCCTTATCAATGGTGCTACAGACATGGTATTAGGCTCATTTAAAATTGGATTACAAGACCAATATGATAACATTGGATATTTAATAAATATTCATTGAAAGGGCGTACGACTTTATATTGCACTCGTTATTTTTGGCAGAAGGACAGTGAAATTTACAGATCTTATCCTAATCCAACTAATTGGCTGAGGTCTAAACTAATTCAAGTAGCGTGTTCAACATGCATGTCAAGAGTTCAGAATCTGGTAGTTAGATAAGTGAGGAAGAGATACAAAATCTCCTGCAGCTATGTGATTGGTGCTAAAGGTAGGAAATTGGGCTTAATTTGGTGTTCATCCTGCTTAGATAATATTATGAAAAGTTTAGCTTCCTGACATTTTATGGAGAGAAGTAAAAAAGAGAGGATGAAAAAGTGAAAAGGTTTTGGATGAAGGACGATGGTCATAAGCTGAGCTGGGCTTTTAGACCCGGTGAACTAAAGATTTGTCAATTACTTTGCATTAGAAAAGTTTTATTAATTGGACAAAGCCAATGTGATAGTATAAGGTAATTTTCAAACAAATATTACCGTAGTATTTCTTCCTTCGGAGGGTAACAGATCGTTGACGTCACTACACCCTTCCTGTCGTACCCAAGACACTGATCTGAAGCCATGAAGTGATTCAGTCCGTCCGCATTTTTGCAAGCGTTCTCCTGTGTATAGAAAATGGATATGATATACCTATTGGCATACCTGAAATCTATAAGGGGATTTGTGTATAATGTGTCAAAACTGTGCGGCAGGTTGAGGAGGCAGGAGCGATTGTAGTTTCTCCTCCAGGGGTCCATGAAAGTTTCCTCTGGATCCGCACATAAATGGGTTGGGGCTTCGGGTTTATTAATGACACATTTAAAATGCATCATGGCTGCCAGTATCAGGTAGCTAGTGTTAATTACTTGTAGCAGTGAAACCAGCAAGCATTGCCCGAGATCTGCAAACCATGGGTGGTAGTGCTCTGTGTTACTATGTTAACAGTTCACCTGAACCAACACTTTTCTACTGAAGACAAAACTGCAGAGAAGGAATTGAAAACTCACATCTCTAGATCCATTGAGAACATTGAGTAATATAAACCCCAAAACTTAGAGGTTTTGTTGGACAAATATCTAGGTTTGAAGATCACAAATCAATTGTTTTGTTACCAATCAACAACAGATACAAAATTAAATTTTGAATTTGAATTTACCCAGTCGATGCCGTTCCTCATATGAAGCCCAACGAAAGTCTCTCCCGGGAAGTTGTTGTTGATGAAGTCGAGGGCCTCCGCCTGTATGGCGTCTGACCAGTGGAGGTATTGCTGCAGGTGTATGTGACTCTGTTTAGCTGGGAAGGAGGCTGGCGCGCCCTTGAACGCCATCACCGGATACTTGTCTGGAGGGTAACTGAAATAAGAACAATGTTTCATTCAATAAATTACAGAGCCATGTTACAGATATATAAACCTTAGAGTAATGGTAAGCCCATCTAGCCTTAGAGGCCTTATTAGTTGTTAATACTTATGACAAATGTGTGAAGAATGTACCTAAACATGAAAGTAACGTACATTCCTTGGTAATTGTGGATCTACTCACTTGTCTATCCATTCTTGGGGATAGTCGTAGCCCACGTTGTAGATCACATAGTCATCAAAGTCAACATTGAGTCCATCCCAAAATGGACCAAATGGATTTCCTGCAGCACAGATAAATCAAATCATCATTTTCAACTGTAGCATTCCATGGTCAACAACAATCTTGAGTTATCTTTAATTATTAAACGAATACTGGAGACAGTAAATATCATACCTTAACCTAAATGTTGCTTTACAAATAAATTTGCTTCATATTATATTCATATAATCATTATGCTATTATACCAATCAATGTTTGTATCTCTTGCTGCTACACAAAAAGATGCATTGTTATTTAGTTAGCTCATTTTTAATGTTCAAATTAAGTAATTCTGTAAAGCACTCGTTATGATAAAAATTACAACATAAAGCTTTTTCATCAGAAGCAATTTCAAGATGGAAAAGAAATCTGTACCAATAATATGACCTATATGTATGAAACTGTTTTGGCAGTTTAAAATTTAATACCATAATGTGGAAAAAGGCATGGATAAAAATACTATTCTCTTTACAGAACAGAATTCATAAAGCTAACCTTTAAGTCAGGCAAATAGCAATTTCGCTCCAAACTCAAAATTACTGGGAGCAAAACGAAAAAAGAAATAGAGAGCAAAATGCTCCAAAATCGGTTGCTGTATTGAGACCTGTCCATTCAGCAGATGAGTTAATTTACCTTTTTTCATGGCACACTCCTGTTCTGTGTTCCCCTGGGGCAGCCAGCACCAGCCGTGTCTCTGTCCTGGGGGCCAGAACTCGGGGGCTAGGTCGGACATGAAGTCCTCCGCCAACACCACGCGGTGGTACTCCTGCAGCGGGGCCACTTGGAACCACTCGTCAAAAGGGACATTTTTCTGAACATTGAAAAGGAAAGCATATATGATAATGAAAGGTTATATTGAAATAAGATATTGATGGAAAAGATTGAAAGAAGATTTCGTAATAAACAGAGCCATGGGCTCTGTAGCTCATCAGGTTTTATATACATTAACTAATTCCAAATGTCAACTTCTGGGCGAAAGTACAACACATAGGAAGCACTTTAAATGGAGAAGATGAAATAGGTCTTAAGGTCCTTACCCCTCTGACCTATCTTTGAGGCCAGAGATAAAATCCCCCACAAATAAAGACACACTTGAAGATTTAATTCATTACTGTTGTTTCCTTTAAATTACCTCCCTTTAAAGAGCACATACAATCTCAAGATGAAATAGCTTTTCAGATCATGACCGTCTGTGACCTATATTTGGGGTCGCAGGATCATGAAATCTACAATTTAGAATCCTCATTGGCCAAGGAGTCTGCACACAACTTTTCAGCTCTCTAGACCTTTTGGAACTGGAGAAGAAGATGCAATTTGGTTTTTAAGGTTGTGACCCCTGTGACCCTATTTGGGGTCAGGGGGTCACGAAATCTACAATTTAGAATCCCCATTAGCCAAGAAGTCTGCACATAACTTTTCAGCTCACTAGACCATTTGGAACTAGAGAAGAAGATGAAAATAGGTTTTTGGGTTTAGACCCCTATGACCCCATTTGGGGTCACTGGGTCACTAAATCTTCAAATTAGAATCCCCATTAGCCAAGGAGTCTGCACACAACTTTTCAGCTCTCTAGACCTTTTGGAACTGGAGAAGAAGATGAAAATGCGAAGTTTACAGACAGACGGACGGACACCGGACACAATGCCATGCCATAAGCCCATCGGGCCTTTCAGGGCAGATGAGCTAAAAATTGAAAAGAAGGTGATAAAAAACATCAAAGAATGACACATTCTATGAATATGTGATAATGGGGAGTGACACAAACTCGGTAATTATGTGTACCGATTAGGGCTGTGTATTGCCTCAATGTTTGTATTGCAATACGTATTGCTGAACTGTTGTGTATTGCAATACGTACCACAATATATTGCAAGATCCTCTGACAATGAGATATTTCTCTATAAACCATTTTAACTAGTGCAAATGATATTGCAACATGCTAAATGAACTCTACATCCAACTTTTATACTTCTTTTTGCAGTTTAAACATGACACATTTGATACAATGACTTTCAGATCTTTAAAAAGATCATTTGTAATAACAGTCCAACACACATTCTAGCACTTCAAAATAATTTTCTAAATGCAAGTTAAGCCAATAAATGTGCCTTTTACAAGATAAATGAATAAATTTGACTTAATATTTTTTGGTGCAATATATTGCGATATGAAAATCGTATTGAAATACATGTATTGCACAAATCTAATATAATATAATATTCCACAGACTTAGTACCGTTTATACAGACAATAACTGCTATTTCCAAGGGTAGAATAGTGTGCATTACTGATTTCAACTAGACTTTATATTTCCATCATTTGACATGTTATTCCACTGAATAACATTTGCAATATACTTGTTACTTCTTCCTCAGAATGGGGGTTGGTGGGAGGAGGGGTCCTGGATCTGCTACTGTAGCTCGCAGTGACTGCTTAATACATTGACTACAGTTTTGTATAGCTCATCTTGAAAAAAAGAAATTGCTTAATAACAAGTAATATGTATGTCTGCTTCCCTATTGTGTTCAGATTATGCTATACACCAACTTACATAAGATCGCCAGGGGGGTAACACCAGAGTTCGGTCTAAATTCTTAGCAAATGCAAGTGCACCAATGAAATGTTCAGCCTGGTTTCCAAAACGACCTGAAAATCAAAGTAAGAGAAAGTTGTTTATTGTTAATTAAACATGTAGATCTTTTTAGATATCTAACACAAAGTCGGCGCCGGCCAGCAAGACAATAGGCGTTACCATCTTGCGAGCCAACGCTTGTCTGCGTCGTTTATCCAAGGGAATTAGCTTGATGCTATGGGAGCCAACCTCGGAAGTTCTGGGGAGAGCGCATGATGAGACATATAAGATGATGACGTCAATGGAGATGATGTTTTATTTGGCTGTTGCATAATGGTAGTTGTTTCATAAATACATATACAGCTGATGATAGTGATGGCGGCAGAGACATAGTGACCGCCAGGGAAGCTTTGTAAGTCTTCCCTGGGTCTAGTCTCCGCTGGTCCTCTCTCCAAGTCGAATTCTATCTCTAACTCTCCCTTACTATCTCGTTCTATCTTACTCCTGTTGTAACTGAGATAAGGCTCTATTTAAGGGATTCATAGGACCAATGACTATAGAGCCCTAAAGCCATAGGGTCTGATTGACAAGATACTTCCCTATTTCTAAGGTCATGTCCCATTAGTCCTACGTCCATTAGTCATACGTCCCACTAGTCATACAGTAAATGAGGGGTTAACTGAAACAACACCACCAACATACCCTATGATCTCAATGGGTTAGCCCTCTAATTAGAGAGCTTGGGATTAGCTTAACTGACTGAAGTGAAGTATGCACAGAGTTTGTTAATGAAAACATATAAACGAATGTTATTAAAGTAAAGACACCAGTATTTAAACAACGCTTGGATGTTCTCAACTGAGATACACACACTAGTGTATAAATATTTTATGTTTTAGAGTCTAGCTTATCACTGTTGATAACATGGCTGGATTGATTGACGTTGAGTATGTTACCTCTAGGCGAGGTACGGAACAAGTACTGTTTCAAGGTTACCTTCACAACAAGAACTCGACAAAGGAACACTGTATCCATTGGAAGTGTGTTGTTAAGACTTGCCGGGGTAGAGTTTCTACAGTTGGAAACCATGTCAGAAACTCCACTCCTCTCAACCATGGTCCTCAAGAACCTGACACAGAGCGATTTGTCAGCAACATGAGGAAGAGAGCCAGAGAAGAGATCACCCCAAGATCCTGACCTTGTACCTCATCTACCATCACATACCAGTCTGAGCAGTGCCCTGTGCCGCATAGACGACACACCATACCAGCAATACCACAGACAAGAGGTGATGTGCAACTTGAGGCAAGTGGACTGAGACAGTTGATGGCCAATCTACATTGTGATAACTTGGGTTGATGATGACGCGAAATACCCAATCCATCTATGGTGCTGCTCCCAAGAGCAGAAAGTGAGTCTTTCAGGAGAAAGAAAACCGTCTCATCAGATTGTGGGACCAGCTTCAAGCAGGCCAGAATATAAGAATAATCAACGAGTTGCGAGGAATTACGGATTATCTGTCCCGAGTTAATTATTGTGATAAACTCCGAGCTTTAGCGAGGAGTTTGACATAATAATTCACGAGGGACAGATAATTCGTAATTCCGAGAACCGAGTTGGTTATTCTTTTTCTTACCCAAGATCATTTTAATGCATAAAAATCTAAAAACAAGACGCGAATTCACGATCTTTGATTAGAATGCAAAATACCAATTGTACTCATACGCCATTCATAAACTCTCTCACACCTTCAAGATGCGCACACATAAATAGTTTACAACTCGCGCTCTTTTTTCCCAGAAAGATTCTAAAGTAACTGTTGAATTGTATTCCCAAACTGGTTTACTGACGTAGTAAACAACTCATTAATATCGCGAACAATGTCGCAGAATGTGAGAAAATTTTTGAAAACGTGAATGTGAATGTTGAAATGCAAGACAGGAGTATAATTACGTCACCACATGACGTCATGGTTAATGACGTCACATAGCAATGACATGCAAAGCAATGACTTGCATGCTGCTTCGCCTTGCAAGTTTAGTACTGTAAATACGGTCTAGGAAACATAGGTTGAACATGATTTTATATTTAATATGTTTTACTGACGTGTGACTTCAATCAGGTATGCTCGAAATTGTTCAATTATGTGATTTAGCTTGAACAGGAGAACTTAGCAATTCATGAATGAGCGCAAAGTAGTTCCGTCAACCAATCAAAATGCAAGTTTTATTTAGAAAAACTGTAATTCCCATGACCATTATGAAAACTTTAATACCCGGCATATCTGTGCCCGCTTGGGTAAGAAACTCTATTTAGTTTATGTTATGATGCTATGCTATTTTTATATTAAATATTGACTGAATTAATGACTCGTTGTGTTTTGTCTCATGTCCCAATTGTCATACACCCAAGCTTAATTTCTTGGACCAGTCCATTATAAAGTTGGGTAATACTAAGTTAAATGCTGGGTCACTCAACCATATATAATATGTTGTTTTAACCCGTATGACTAATGGGACGTATGTGAATGGGGGGACACCATTTCTAAATAAAACAATTGCTGTATTTACAATGCCTAAAGTGATCTACAATAAAGAATAGATAATCACTGAAGCATAAACCATTAAACCTACAGATGGGTGATAGCCCCAGGTGATAACTACAAGAAACAAATGGACAGTGTCATATTAGAGTTAACTAAGTAACTTGAACATTGATAAACAAAATACATAGGAAAATATCAAATTACAAATAATACATTTATACATGTATATATATGTGTTAGCACTGTGATATATCACTTATCTTTTATCTTGGGACGGGGTAAAGCCTATAATTTCACTTGTGGCTGTTTCACTTATGAAAATAGCGGCTTTACCCGTAACTCCATGAGAGGTAAATGATATTATCCTCCATGTATAATTTAGATGATCAGACATAACACATTTATAAGTATCTCGTATGATATAATAGATATATCATTAAGATATCAAGAACAATGTTTTACATTGTTGAATTAATCTTACAAAGTTCAACCTTATATATATAGTGCAGTATGGTAATAAAGAGTTATTTCCTTTAAAACTCTTCAGTATGTTATATATTATGTCATCACCCAGATATATAAACATTTTGAACCATTACTAATACTTAACTTAAGGGGCAGTAGCACGTTTTTCGCTCAAATAATTGTATTTGGAAAATAATGTAGTAATAATAGTAACACCCTTCTCTCTTAAGTTGGAAAATAAAGTTAAAAAGTTATTGTACGTGGTTCTTTAAAGCCATGGAAATCGTTTTTGTGATTCGAAATAATAAAATGTGTTCACATTGAAATGGCCGCCATACAATTTTTGCTTTATACGCAACACTGTTATTACCACTACGGATAATTGGTTTGTGTAATAAGATGTTTTACTCTCTAATGTAAATATTAATGACATTAACTATCATTATAAATGGGAAACAAAATTTGCAAACAACGTGCTACTGCCCCTTTAATGAACATTAATGTAGGCTGTAGATCTAGCAGATCAATCTAATCAACTATTTATTGGACATTCAATTATTTGACTTCATTTTTCTGACTTTCTGATTTTAAATAACGTATAGGCCTACATGTACGAAATCCAACATAATAAACCTACGTCTTCAGATCACTCTCTCTCATCATTTTTTTTTTTATCATTTTTATTTTGTTGCATTTCAGACATGATGATGTTAGCCCACGGCTGTTACACTTACAGTTCTCATTACTGACAACCGTAGGCAACATTAGCGTTTTTATTATGAACAGTTCTTACCCATGCACGGACAGTAGATGACATATCCTTTTGGATCCCATGTAAGTTTTGCCGTAACGTTCTCAAGAAGAAGCAGACATTCACATAGAAAATATACAAAACATCGGAAGGGATTCGACATTTTACCCCGAGAAGCAGACAGCGGTGACAGCGGAAAGAGTTAATAATCCGGTCCGGTTATTATCAATTTCCGGTCTTAAAATACGGAAAAATATGTATCACTGCTGGATGAATGGATCAGTAAAATGCATGAAACTGAAAGAAATGGGTTTCGTTGAAAAACCGAACCGAATCAGAGGTTTTTAAGGTTGTTTCTTTTTTTTATGTTTTCTTTTGGTAGCAATTCCTGAACATTATAAACTCAATTAAAGAAGGAAGCGCTAATAAAATATCGATTAACTTCCTAACAATTTACACATGTACTGTACGGATTTAAGTACCGCATTCAAGGAAATGGTTTTATTTTCGTACAGAATTTATAAATCAAACCTTTGATTGAGACAGAGAGCATGTTCGTTCTTAACTCACGTTTAAAACGAACGCTGATCATTGAAGCTCTCATAAAATACCGCAATGTTAGCCCTATATTTCAATAAAACTGTTTATCTATGTTACTTTCGACAAAACTTGCAATTTTGAAATTGTCCTGAAATTCTCAACAGGCGTTATTTAATCATGTAAACTCACGTGCTGTTGTATCTATTTTATCGTGTATCTGTAGACTAAAATTAGTCTATGGATTTTTTTAATAGTTACTGTACCTTCATCCTTCTGATTATATCTGACATCACCCAGTGGCGAGCATCTGAAGGAAATTCATGCAAATGAGAGGTATATTATTATTCCCACTAAAGCATATCGACATGGCTGGTCAATCCAATCAACCGGTGCTGTTTGTGCAGAAATTGATAGTAGGCCTATGTTGACATGAGCAGTGATTAAGTATTTGTAGAAGACAAGGTCATCGATGCCGATGTCAAGAGGTGATAGCTGAATTCAAGTTTAACAGAGACAGCATCGAAGATCATCCACGCCAAAGTCGTCCAGGGATTAACAACGACCGATGTGATGAAAAAAACACCAATAACCAGATAATGCATGACCGGCGTTTCCTCGCTGGTGCAGTTAGCAGTTACCAGCAGCGAATTCATTTCATTATCACTGAAACTAGGGAAATGAGAACAGTTTCGGTTCTATGAGTTTGTCATTAATTTACACCCGAAAAACAGCGGGCAAGATACATAATAGTTTTTTTTTCTTGTTTGAAACCAATCCTGACAGATTAATTTAGACAATGATTGGTGACAATGGTTGAAACCTGGGATCATCGCTCCCAACCATGCAGATTCACAGGAGCAATCGAAGCGGTGTGAGCGTGTGACATCACCGACTCCAAAGTAGCCCAGGCAACTCATTCTTTTGTCAGGCAATGCCACATCTTTCACTATTCTTGGACACAGGGTAAGTTATCATGATGGGCTATTTCCTCAATATATATTTCGTCCTATGAGAACCACGTTGTTCTATCTCCATTTTTGTCAAAACTGAGTTAGGGTGTTCTGACTACTTCTGGTGGTTTATTCTATCTCCACAGCAAGTTTCATGGCAGTATATAGCTTAGACATTGGTTTTCTAGGTATTTTCGTGGTTCTAACTCCAGGTATTTCATACAATTGCTTACATCCAAATTGTTCTATGTATCATCACCCAATCCAATAGAAGCTTTTGATCACGTGACATGGACATAGAACAGTTTGGAACTAATGGTAGCTTCAAAATTTACGGCTATTTTCCTCCTTTATACGCTTATTTCAGGTCAAATATCGATAAACTGATATGAAAATCCCTTGTTTTGAAATTCTTTACAAACAGAATATATAAAATGTTTTGTAATCTCCATGTGTACAAAGATACCAGTTAGAACAATCTGGAACTAAACTTATTTTGAGAAAAATGAGATAAATGTTCTATGTCCAAACAGAAATACGAATATTTACGAAAACGTATGTGTTTTTTTCGAATATCTGTCAATTGTTTTACATTATGGATGCAATTTTACATATGCGTACAAAATGTTATTAAATTCCAATGAGTATTACAAATATTATGAACATTAGAACTTTAGAATGGCTGTAGCTCCAAAGTAACTTTTCTGGAGTTGGAACAACGTGGTTTTCATGGGACGATATGGTTGTTGATGCTTTATAAATAATAGGTCGATTAGATGTTGATGACGTCATTGCCGTATTTTTATACTTCCAAAATTTTTACAGAAGTGGTTTTAAAAATCCAGCACCGACAGCAGAAGTACTTCATTGCCACGTCTGTAGTCTGATTATAAGAAGTTAGGGAGAACATACACGCCTGTGTTCCCCCATATACACGACTATACTTTCAAACTACTTTGATTTTTTATGTTAATTATGCAGAACGGATAAAATATGACACTGTATATATATCAAACTACTTAATGTCTCGATAAAGAAATCCATTTTATTTTTTAAGATTGAAACAATTTGAAACATTTTTTAAATTTCCAGATACTTCAGGGGCCAACTTCCCAATGCAAGGCATAACTCTTGCCAGTCTCCATTACTGGCTGATTTAGGCCTTGCAGTATTTCATTAAGAAATCTGTGTTTAGAAATCCAGGCCTGCTATGCATTTCCAGTTCAGCTATTTACTGCCTCGACACAAGAAAGCGAGGGAAATACCGCAAGGGTTAAATCAGCCAGTAATGCAGACTGGCAAGAGTTATGCCTTGCGTTTGGAAGTTGTTCAGGGGCATGGACAATGGATTTTTTATGTTTAAAGGCGCTGTAGCACGATGTTCTTACTGAAATAAAGTGCTCTCAGAAAAAATATTAATAAGTGTTACCAATGGCTAAATAATATTCCTAAGTTAAAAACAAGAGCTCTAAAACGAATGTACATGGATCGGTTAAACCATGCGAGTCCATTTCCCATCGAACGGCCATTTTAATGTGTTCACATTAAAATGGCCGCTCAAAGGTAGTTCAAGTGTTTTGACTAAAGTAGCGATACCTAAACACTCAGAGTAGAGTTTTGAAAATGGTACCATGCTAGAATGGTCAACCATCTTGCTGTCTGAACTCTCAAATTCTCACGAGACCTATAATTCTACCTCTCACACTGAAGAGTTTCACAACATTGTTGATTTATACATAACACCATTTTCTTACAATATGGATGACCGTTTTCTATAGACAAGGCTTACCGGGTCGTGTAATGAGATGTATATGGTATAAACTTTAAAAGAAGAGTTTGGCGGTAATAATATATTGGATTTGTTTGCATTACGTGAAATGAAAACACGCTATATTGTACCTTATTTTGCATCTTTTAAATAACTAAAGACATACACTGACAGAGTATTCACAATGTAACACATAGCATGTCATAAAACTAATAAACACGTTGTTGTTATGCTGTAGCGAAGTTTTCCGAAGTCCAGTTCTCACTGTTTACAATATTTTCAACAATTGTACGCTTATTTGTGTTCATCAAGTTGTTAAATATAAAGTCATAAAAATATTACCTTCATTAGTATCTTTCAATTTGACTATGTTTTAATCATGATTGATAACATATATGTGTAAACAGGAATATTCTTTCGAATTTCGTTTGCACAAAAAAAACCCCGATAGAACCCTCCTTTTAATAATATAAATGGCAAATTTTAGAAATTCTTATTTGCATAAAACGTACTACAGCGCCTTTAAAATATACACATATATTTAGTACTTGGTCACATCAATTATTGCAACGAAGGAACAAATTATTAGTTCAAACCATAATCCGTTTTTGTGGAGTTTTGGGATTTTTGGCAACCTGTACCTATGACGTTGATTGTGACGTCACGCTATTGTTCGCCATTGTCTCCGCCTTGAAGCAGCAGCGAAATAGCACTCCGCCAATTTTATAGAATTCTTGAAGAAAAAAATCGACGTCCACTGGAATTTGTAAGTAAATTGTTTTCCATCAGTAGCCTCCCTGTAAATTGATCATATTTAATGTTAAAGTTGCTTAATTTTAAGAATTAATTACCTTTTTATAGTTAAATATTTACATAGTCCCCTTCTAAACACAGAAACTAAGCTATCGTTGTTTTAATATGAATTATGATGATTGCATTTCAGACTTAAAGATGCTTGGTGTGAAATCTTCTTCTTCTCTTGATGACATTGATGAAGAAATATGTGCCGCCTTTTGGCATCTTGAACAAAAAGGTGAAGTGATTGATTATTATTTAGCACATAGCACGGAAATAAAATTATTTCCTTTATCATCTTGTGATACATTTGAAATAATTTCGTTCGCCATTTTCCTGTGTTTTAAAGTGCTAACATTATTTTATTGTTGAACCAAATTGAATTGTTTTACTTAATTTAAAAGTAAAAAGTAAATCGTTTACATTGCAGAGATTTCATTGAATTGTCGTTCTTATGTTTATGGTGCCAAATGAAATAAAAAGTTACATCCATGTCGCACGTTATGTCAATTTGTAGATTGTTTATACAAATCTAAAGCATTTAATCTAATTTTGTTTTGTTTCTTCAGATTTGAAAGTTTCTCGGTTCCCTCTTAAGTTGGATGCTACTCAGCCACGGGGTGTGTTCAAACCTGTCCCTATCAGATACACCGAGCCGGTCATTTATGGAGATGGTGGTCCCAATTTCAGTGAGAATTTTTAAAACTCAAGGGCGTCTGTCATTTGAAATTAAAGAAATAAATAAACCCTAGTCATAAAGTGTTAAGTATTCAAAATAAGGAAAATATCCGCATATTCAGTAGGATTTTGTTAACATTTAATTTCCTGTCAGGAGCATCATGACGATTCACTGTAAGCAATTATTAATGTTTTACAATTTTAAATCAATTATGTTAATTTGAATTTCAGGAATTCGAATCACTGAAAATATCTTGACAAAGGACATGTGCGAAGGGTACGACGCCGAAATAATGTCTGCATTTGGTCACATCGAGGAGAAAGGTATTCACCAAAATATTTGATTATTTTTGTCTTTTGGAGCTCATTCTCGTGATTTTATTTCCTGAAACAAATATCGTTGTCAAATGATTATTACAAATTGAAATTATTTTTTTCCGTTGAACTTGAATTAATATGGGGAACAATCTCTGTTCTCGTGAGTACTCAAAGATATATAGATCGTATAAGTACTCAGTATAAGTATAAGTACTAAGTATCAGTACTTCGTACCATTGATTTGGGGGATTAGGACATGTACATACGAAATCTCGATGTCCAATAATGGCATTGCAAGATCAACAACGATTATTTACGTCTACATCTAGCTTTTAGAAGATTTGTAATCTCTGATATTTATGAGCTTGACTGTATAAAACAAACAAGTAAACATCAGATCAGGTTACGAAATGTATACTTTTCAAAACGTTCACCATTTATTATTAACGTAGGCCTATACTTAACTACAACAGTGTCATTTAGATAGTTTCCGTTCAATGACAAAAGTTGTAACATGCAATATACAGCGAATACGTAAATATTATCAATAATTTTCTCTATTCTTGGAATCGCTGTTCTCTCGTCGTATAGGTTACTCAATCAATTTCTTCCCACATAACCTCCGTTCGAATATATGTTTATGTTTTTCGATGTAACCTGTGGGGAGAGAATGGTAACGAATATCCCTTATCCTTGCTGTTGTCTGTTTCCAGATCATATTGAAGAAACATCCACTGAGTCGACTGATTTTGACGAGATTTCCCTCGGAGACCCAGTTGAAGCCGAAATCCAAAAAACAGAATCCAAACCGCGATCATTGCTTAAACGATTCTTGAACCTGTTCCGAAGAATGAGATTGTAAAATAATAATGACCTTAATTGAATCGGTTTGTAAATAAACTATTATTGTGAACGTTTCTTTGACGCTTTGTTATCTTTAAGTGGAGTGTGTGTAAGTGCTGCTTATCGCTGGTAGTGCGACCGGGGTATTCTTTGTAGAAAAATTCGAGGTGTTGTTCAAGTTTGTTATTTTTATGCATTGATAAGCATACATTGCATAATGTTACACCAACAGGAATATCTCCCGTAACTTCCCCCCAAAAGAATACTCCCGTCTTTCTGTGTTTTAAAGCTGTACTAGTAGAGTTGCATTAGTTCAGGAGGTCACATGTAACGTGTCACAATGAGTTGTAGACAGCATTACCTGACATTCATCAGGTTAACACTTCATATTGAGAAGAGAAGTCAACATTTATTGTATGCGTTTGCTGATTTTGAAACGTTAACAGTAGAGTAGCCTATACCCCATCCATATAAAGTTACACTTACTTTGTCGGGAGGGAGGGATTCTGTTTCACAGAAAACATCTCTCTTCACACTTAACATTCTTGTCTTGGAACACAGGTACATACAATTTAAAGGCACTGAAGCATTTTGTATATGTTTAATTTGTCATATATAACAAACATTTATGCGGTATACCTTCACTAAAGAGGGCAAAACAGCCTATAACACGACCCGATTATCCGTAGACGTCGTCGAAGAAAACCGTCTCATGTAAAACGAAAACTACGGTCATTTTAGTGTGAAAACTTTTAATAATTTGAGCATTGGACATAGATCCGCGTTGCTTAACCGAGCTATAACTATTCATTTAAGAACTCTGTTGAATGAGGAGAATTGTTTTGCAATTGGTAACATTTCTTTTCAATTGTTTTGTGAGATCTCAGTATTCCCAATTAGAAAACGTCCTACAGTCACTTTAAGTATTCTTTAACTCTGAAATCCAAATTTTTGAAATTTTAGACTAATCAATGTCTGTATACTACAAACATGTATCGCTTCTTCGTTTGTAATTAAGTTGTACGTGGTGATTATTTTGAATGACGTTTTAGCGGACAGCTTTTATGGCTAAATAATTCCCATTGCACATAGTGTGTTTCTCGATCCCCAGCGTCTTATCCTCGATTATCCATATCTGAATGTTCCGACCCTCGACACCTTATCAGCTCTGAGATACCTCATTCAACAATCGCCAGCTCAAGGTAGTCAATTACTATAATTCCTAGGTCATGGGTTGGTTGTGATACTAATTCTGATCAATAAGAAGGAGACACACGAATGCCAGAGACAAAGATACCCCATTATATTACAGCGATTTATTTTAAACATTCTATATTCCAATGTGTTATAAAGACGTTTATCTCGAACATCACGCTATATATTTATCCACACACATAACATTACGTGTATGGCTTTATTCTGCTAAATAATATGCGAGGATGTTGATCATTGAACATACGAAGTAAAGCCTGCATGCTTTCTCTTGGAGCGCCCTTAGTTTGAGTGCGTATAGCGACTCAATTGGATTTGTTAATGTTGATTTCTCAGTTTGGACCTTTTCCAGTTTTGGATCGTTACACACGTTTTCATGCTGAATAGGCTTCTAGAAACAGTATGGAGACGTTTTTTTACTGAGTGATCAACTTATTAATGCTCACAACGTTTCTCTATATAGATCACATGGGAGGATAAAGTTGAAACATGTAGGAGGAAATCGGCCTTAGTTATTCTTTTAACTGCCATTTGAATTTATCATCCAAAACTGGCTCCCACAGTAGATATTGCTTGTGCGGGATCAAGCGATATCTACAAGCGATATCCACAAGCGATATCTACAAGCGATATCTACAAGCGATATCCACAAGCGATATCCACAAGCGATGTCCACAATCGATATCTACAAGCGATATCCACAAGCGATATCCACAAGCGATATCTACAAGCGATGTCTACAAGCGATATCTACAATCGATATCTACAAGCGATATCCACAAGCGATATCTACAAGCGATATCCACAAGCGATGTCTACAAGCGATGTCTACAATCGATATCTACAAGTGATATCCACAAGCGATATCCACAAGCGATATCCACAAGCGATATCTACAAGCGATATCCACAAGCGATATCTACAAGCGATATCCACAAGCGAAGTCTACAAGCGATGTCTACAAGCGATATCTACAAGCGATATCCACAAGCGATGTCTAAAAGCGATATTCACAAGCGATATCTACAAGCGATGTCTACAAGCGATATCCACAAGCGATATCTACAAGCGATATCTACAAGCGATATCATCCACAAGCGATATCCACAAGCGATATCCACAAGCGATATCCACAAGTGATGTCTACAAGCGATATCTACAAGCGATATTCACAAGCCATATCCACAAGCGATATCCACAAGCGATGTCTACAAGCGATATCCACAAGCGATATCTACAAGCGATATCCACAAGCGATATCCACAAGCGATATCCACAAGCGATATCCACAATCGATATCCACAAGCGATATCCACAAGCGATATCCACAAGCGATATCCACAAGCGATGTCTACAAGCGATGTCTACAAGCGATATCCACAAGCGATATCAACATCAGTGAGCTCACTGCCTAAGTAGTCAAATGACAGTTTTGTATTGCAGATATGTTCATTATTTGCTAATAATTGTTGAAGAATGATTTTGAATGATAAATAAAATCTCACCCTCGTGTCTTCTGATATCAAATATACCAACATTCGTTGATTATAGTAAAAATTTGTAACTTTAATGAACTCGTGTGATATATTTGATGTCAGAAGACACTTGGGTGGTACTCTCTCTCTCTCTCTCTCTCTCTCTCTCTCTCTCTCTCTCTCTCTCTCTCTCTCTCTCTCTCTCTCTCTCTCTCTCTCTTTAATACAGTATACTAACATTCTTCAGTAGCATGTCGTTTCTCTTTCTACACTGCTGTCCATTATATATGTCAGCTATGTTTGTAAAAGCTACAAATCACGTATGTACATACCATGGACAGGATGTTCTATGTTGGAGAATGTGTTTAACCCATTTTAAGTGATTAAAATATTTTTAAACCAAAAAGTGGACATTTATCATCTATCTATTATCTTATCGCATCACCCTACCCATGTTGGTGCTGTCAATAGTCTACACACTGTAAAATTCTTAGCTTTATTTACTATACACCTTCTATACAGAAGAACCTATAGATGTCATTTTATCACAAGTGTTGTACATTCCATTACTCTCGTCTCAACTCAAAATGGAAAACACAATGTGTACTTTAAAGTGTTTTTTTTCAAATGATTGCCATACAAATGTTTTAACCGCGTTACAATAATGACTCTGCATCCATGAAACACTCGGTCATACATGCAAACTTGGCCGAAAGCATTAAACTGAGTCAAACTGCGTGGATAGTGTCTACTGCATACATTGTACACATAAGCAAATTGAAGAAGACAAATGCAATGATAGTGGAAAAGGAAAGAGAAGCATAAAGTCTTCGGTTTATTTCATTGATTTAATATGAAGGTGAAGCGAGTCCTGGATTTGAATTTAAAACTGCTTTTTTTCAGTGGTGCGAGGTTTCCGTGCTAGCATTGTTATCAAGCAAATGGTTTTGAAAAAGCCAATAAAGATGTTGTAAATCCACAGAACTCGTTTCTCATTCCTCTGTCTTTTAAATGTCTCTTAAAGAAGTGATTGAGACACGTTGAACTGTTTATATAAAGTATTAATGGTTATGAAGAACCAAATACCGCGTGGTTCTGCATCAAAGTGTAATATTATTCTCATGTCAAATTAACTGAACATAAACCTTGGTGTGTTTACAATATTAACGTTGGCAGGTATTATGGTGGCTTATTGTGGGACAATTTCCGTAAAGTTTTGGTAGGGAACATTATCAATAAAATCACTTAATAATTTATAATAAGTTATATTGCCCAGGATAATGTAACTTATAAAATTGAATTTGCAAATATATTTAGAGAATGCATAAACATGTTATGCAAATGTCCAAAAAGGATATTTTACAATGAACAGACATCGAAATATGTCACAAACAAATTTACCAATTACAATATGATTTATAGTTTTGTAAATCAATTGTAAATGTCGATTCGCATTTATTACAAAGTATGAGTCAGTTATCAAAATTAATCAACTCAAGATTATTTGTAAGTTGCGTATGGATAAGGCGAGTTGCAAATTATTGAACGACAGTTTAAAATCTTAGAGTAAAGCGGTGACATTATATATTAATTCTTACTTTCCTCTCAATGAGTAACATACATCGTAAACTTTGATATAACACTTTGACCTTACGATAGCTGTAATGTAGCTATAAAGGTTGTACAAGTCCAAAGTCAACTCTGCCGTAGATAACATATTTAGATGAGCAAAGTGTATTGGTATTGAGTTCTATCTTCAATAGTGTGCTAATGTAGGTGACTACATTACATATTCATATACTCATGCATCACTTGAATCAGTTAAACCAACTTATCCCAATTATCTTCAATTGTTTATTATTGTCAGTTACTATTTAGAGTATGACTAACACCATGTTTATCTCATCGAGTGAGGTAGAAATTATATATTTTTACGAGTGGCGCAGTCACGAGTGAAAAAATATAACTTTTCTACCTCGCGAGATGAGATAAACATGGTATGTGTCAAGAATTGAAATATATTCTATTTATTTCATAATGTTATCCTTGTAATTACGCCAGAAAAGGTTCGTTTTTATGATGAGCGACCGCTAGAAACATTAACAATGTGTCGTCATAAGGGAAGTCTGTACGTCAGACCATTGTTTTATGACATCAAAGTATATCAGTCACCGGTCACAGTGAAGATATAAGTTATTTTCACTGTAGCTTGATAGACAGTTTATTTCACTGATAAATCCCACTATTTTACTGCTCGTCATATAACAAATCCCAGTATTTCATTGCTCGTCATATAATAAATCCCAGTATTTCATTGCTCGTCATATAATAAATCACAGTATTTCACTGCTCGTCATATAATAAATTGCATTATTAGTAGACTTCCAGGTTCACGTGGAATTAAAGTATGTTTGTCCACCAATTTGCTGTGCACTGAAGAGAACCATGTATTTGATCAGATAAGATGTAGATTTTCTTTGGACTTCGTTTACATTATTTCCAGTGCAAACTTATTAAAGGTAATGACATTGGTGATTTTTTTCATTATTTATTTATCTGTTCTCATTTTATAAATGCAAAAATTAAATACCTTAAGCCCTATTTATATAGTCGACCAAATGTTCTTAAAATGAAGACATTATTTACCAGTAAAACGATAGGTACGCTAAGAAAGCTAAAATGTCGCTAATATATAACTAGATTATTTATCTTCAAATAATCATGTATCTTTTTATATTTGTATATCAGGATACATAATGCACCATATATATTACATGAATATTTGTATATTTAGGTCAAATGTGTGTGTATGTATGTATGTATGTATGTATGTATGTATATGTATGAATGTATGTATGTATGTATGTATGTATGTATGTATGTATGTATGCGTGTATGTATGTATGTATGTATGTATGTATCTAGCTATCTATCTATCTGTTTATGTATATCTCTGTACATCTGTGTGTGTATACAATGTATCCTCATATGCCGCTGCCTACGACCTGTGTATAAATTAAGTTCAGTTCTGTTCAGACGAGGAAGCCTCATAATCTATGTGTACACAGCGCATGCCTTAAGTATTAATTGGTCGTCATGCTGTAGTGCAATTCCTTGTACATTTGCATGTTCAAACGCACATAATATGTTATATAAACGTGATGAAAAACAATAATCACGATTCACAAGAACATTGAGGAGTATAAGAGGTGATCTATTCCTGTTATCTCACTTGGTCAGTAATTGGAACTTTCATTGGTTTTTCTAGATATTGACCCCGGTTAGTTTACGAGTTTCAATGACTTTGAAATGAGAAGGTTCAAGAACATTACACTCTCTCCACACATGTGTCGATTCCAGACGAGCTGTGTCACATTATTTCCAAAATTACAATTACAAACAATTTGTAACCGTAGTATACAATGTAAACTGTTCAAATTGAATAATCAACTAGAAACGTGTTAAACGTTTTGCCTAACTGTGCTTAAAGTTAAAGATTTACTTTGCTAACGGTTATAGATTTACTGTGCTAATGATTATATACTTACTGTGCTTAACGTTATGGAACTATTGTGTTTAACGTTATAGTATTACTGTGTTAAAGGTTATGCAATTATTGTCATAAACGTTATAGAATTATTGTCTTTAACGTTATAGAATAAGTGTGTATAACGCCATATAATTAGTATGCTTAATGTTATAAAAGTACTGTGCTCAAAGTTATATAATTACTGTACTTTACGTTAATTTATTGAGTACCGGCTAAACATCATAGAATTATTGTGCTAAATATTATCCAAATACTGTGCTTAACAATATAGAGTTACTTTGCTGAACGTTATTGAATTACTGTGTTTAACGTTGTAGAATTATTGGATAACATTATATAATTACTGTAATAAACCATACATAATTAGTGAATTGATGTTCTAAACGTTATACAATTACAGTGTTAAACTTTATAGATTTACTGAAGTCAACGTTATAGAATAACTGGCTTAACGTTATAGAATAACTTATTTCATTCACATCGACATATACAAACACCACATTTGCGTCCAATAAATATTTTCTCGAATTTATAAATGTAATCTACCTTATGCTCTGGTTCAACTCAAGAGTTAAACAAGCTTATGGTCATTCCCTTCGCTTGCTCATTCAAGCATGTAACATCCCATATTTGACAATTTGTTCCCTAGGATTAATTCATAGAGATCGTCATAGCTTAACATAATCAACCCTTATCTAAAATACAAAGAACATACTCCTTAACACGATGTTTTTTAGAAGTTGGGGCATGTTTCAATTGTTATATTTTGTTGAAGACTGAGTTATCACTTGAAGGGCAGGTGTCAACAAAAGATATACACTCAACCGCAAAAGAAACGTCACCATCCAAAATAAATAAAAGTTACGTCAATCCACGAGTGATAAACACTGAAACAGAGATACACCATGTCTTCAGAAGCCAACTAAACTAAACTTGAAAATTCAAAACATCGGTTAAAATTTCTGAGAATCACACGTTTAAAAAATCGTCTTTTTTAATCTCCTTAACTAGACGAGATTGGACGGTTAGAAACAGTTTTGTTGCTTGTTTTATCACGTCCTACAGTAAAGACGCGTCAACAAATTTAAGTCCAAGGAAGTTATTTATGTCGACTCCATCATTGATTGATTAAAATTCTACATTTTTTAATTTTCAAATTAAATGCCATACATTCTGGCGAATTTTTTTTTTGAAAAAGTGATTATAGCATCCTAAGTGTATTTGAACTAACATAAAATTAAAATCATCATACTCTCATGCATAAAATTGTGAGTACTTCTTTGTTAAACATGTGTCTATCGAATACATTCAAAATGGACATTCTCCGGCAACAGTATTTTGTTTTTTACACTGTTGAATATGTGATGACGTTTCTATTGCGGTTGAGTGTATGCAAATCTAAAATTAAGCGTTACTGGTATTACTCATCATACCTATCATCATTAAGTGAGTGAACCACGCAGTCCTATAACTCCTAGTCCTTCAGCTGCATAGTAGATTGTACAGGTCCAAAGTCAGAGTTCCCACAGATAACAATATATGTCATTCTCCGATACTTGCTGATGCCGACGTCATATTCAGCATTCGCTATGTATGTTTAAAGGGGTTGTTCTATCGGACGACTCCTCCATTTTGTTTTGTGCATTACCTGAAATGAGAAGTGACACTTAATGTTTACAAATTATTTTATTTTATTTTATAAAAATATAAAAATATATCATATACTGATAGAGTATTCTCAAAGTAACACATGCTGTATCATTAGGTTGATCAACAATGTATCGTTATGCCGTGGTCAAACTTTCCACAGTCGTAGCATCGATGAATGGCTTCACTTGAATCTCGTTGTTTTCACTGTTTAATGAATGTGCACTATACCATGTCAAATTTTCAAATCGAAAGTCACCAAAATATCACCCCCAGAAATGTTTTAACCTAATTGTGTTCTAATCATGTGTGAATAGCATATCTGTATAAATAGCAATATTCACTCGAATTCTGTTTTTATAACAAATGAAAAAATAATTTTTAAAAACGCCAAAAAGAACCCTCCCTTTCAGTGTAGGATAAAGCACGACGCCTAGGTCTTGCTTCAGTTGGGATAGAAAGACACTAATATTAAAGTTGATCGGGAAACTTCCCTGAAGTTCTCCTTAAGATGGTCTACGGAGTCTGTTGTTCCATATAACTTTCATATAGGAAATGATGTAAATGGATGTCTTCGTCTAACAAGTTAATCTTTTATACCTTATCATTTGCCCCAATCATAACTGGTCATTATTACCTTAAATTCAATTCAAGGAATTTTCAACAACAGTTTGACTTCAGTTATTCCTGAGAATTAGACATTAAAAATCACAACATGTTTGATAGCAGGAATTATATTTATAAGTTTGATCAATTATCTTAAGTGAACTGAAGTTTCCCATTTCGAATTTCAACGAGTTTGAATATGTACATATCTACGACTGCGGCAAATCTTTTGAGTCAACTGGTTTCACCTTTTCATTTTTTATTAAATTTAAAGAGTAAAATTCAGTTACTGTTAGTTCTGGAAGTCATAATTTCCAGGCATTGCTATTCTCCGAAATGTTGTGGGAAAATAATTAATTACTCGAGTTTGATATATCATTCATTAAGGAACCCAATTTCAATAAGGCCAATAATTAGAACGTATTGATTCGCTAGTTCCATATCATCCAATAGTATTGAGGTTTTACTCTTGAAAACCATGTTTAAACGTTACCTCATCTTCTAGGGGATAAGAATTCAACTGAAGAAACATGATATGAAGGCTTCATTGTAACATTTCACTCGTCCGATATACCATAATACATCAAAATAACTCGTTCCGTATTCAATATACAACTTCAAACTTAAAAATAACTCTTAAAGGTTACATGTCATGAGATATGATCACTTTCGGATTCATTAAAATGGGGTTTCAATTTGAGAATTGCTCGATTTTAAATTTCTGAAATCGGCACATAAATTACTCATATACGGCTTTTTTGGGGGTGCTTTTTTCTATTTTTTTTTTAAAAAAGAGCATAATTTAGCCCGGCGACCAGAATGAAAATCTACTGCATGGGCTTTGGTCCCTGAAGCGATGACTCCTGTGACGTCACTGGCGTAATCTCATTATCGGCGTTAGTCATAATTCAACGTAATTTCGCAACATTTTGATTGTTATTTTCACTAACAAATCTTCAATAAAATAACTTAAATTTTCCATATTGAATGGTTAGATATTCAACTAGGTAATTCTGCAGATGACAATTACACACAGGTTCATAAACATGTATTTTTGGCGATTTAACACGCCTCTTAAATCCAACTAGCGGCAGTGATAATCATCATTAATGAAATAATGAGGCTCCACGGAGCGGGTCACATTGTATCATCTCAGCGAACCATACAGTTTCTCCAAATATAAATATCATTATAATTTGAATATGGTGTGTTTTGAGTATGTTTTACGTTTGAACATTGTATTGTCTACATCAACGGCAAAATAAACTGCGAATATTGACAAAATAAATGTTAAACATATGTTATCACTTTTCAAAAGTAACACTTCGACCATATGATGGTCATGGATATGATAATGATATATACCAATTATGCTTGTAAGTGGGAGTGTATGTTCAGTAATGATATATACCATTGAGGATTTTGTGAAAACATATTTAATAATATATCTTAAAATAATTTGGTATTATAATTATCTATTTTCCTACCGCATGAAATGTACCTATGTTCACTAAGAGAATATTGTACCTTCAAACACTTTATTGCAGGTTATGACCTCTTAATATGAACTCGCATATTGTACGTTTGGTAAATATATTAAAGTTTACAATCTGTACATGAAATGTGTGTGAAGAACAGCCAAAAGCATGTTCAATAACATCATTTTACTCTTAAAGTTTATGTAAATGTGGAAAAGATTTGTTTTGTCATTTTTGGGGAGTCTAAAGTTTAACTAACCTTTTTATTATTCTCTAGCGATTTCTCAAAGAAAGTATGGGTATCGGTATTTGAAAGTTTAGTTTTATTAAAGACTAAAATGAAGGGCCTTTAACTGTGTTATGATAACGCAATATAAAGAATAACTAATGATACTATATAACATGTATCTGTCTGTAACATGTATGGTCCAATGTATTTCGTCATAAATTCGATTGTTTGACAGAAGCAATGGCATTCAACTCTGTGAACAGGATAACAGTTTGGTACATGGTAATATTGAAATGCTTAAAATATATATTTACAAATATTTAAGATACATTTATTGTGCATTTGTATATATCTAACAATACTGTGTCAGTTTTACATCCTCTGGTGCAATTACAAGAGATAACATAATTACAAAGTTCGTTAGCCCGGTGGAAGATACTGGAACTGTACTTGTGTGATTATTATACATGTCACTGTCCACATTATCATTTTAACAAGCCCAGACCGAGGATAGATAGATAGATAGATTTGCTGTGTGTGCTGTTGAACTACGCACAGGACAAAAGTCACTGATACCAGAACTGTCATAACCTCTGACCTCACGTGCTCACTGGTGTATAAAACAGGTGCCCGTTCCGGGTAGATTTAGAACAGACGGACGAGAGCTTTGTGTCCAGTTTCACGTCAAGTGAGAGAAAGAAAGCAGCCACATACAACTACTACACGACTGCGGGCAGGGTACCCTAAAACCCATCACAATGTTCTCCAAAACCACGCTTGTTTTTCTAGCTGTCATAGCTGGAGCTCTGGCAGGTAAGTTAAAATCACTTTATGCTTTCGTCTTAAAGAGTTGTTAATAATGTAGACTCAATATTGACATGCCTTTAAAACGTTAATTATACCAGGCACTTCTGCGTTCCATTTAAGTTATATGTACCACTCCAAACCCATGCTTGTATTTCTAGCTGTCATAGCTGGAGCTCTAGCAGGTAAGTTGTGCCAACATCTATTGTAATGTAATACATATTGGTATTATACTAAACTGTTCAATCTTTCAGAAATTTCAAGCACTAGAAATTCAAATTACATTTCATAATGACAAAATAATCTATTCCAGGTCCCATTACATACCAGAAGAATGACGGAAGTAACTCCTGCGCAAGACAATGTCCAGGTAAGTACATCGAAATGTATTTATTCAATCGTATGATAATTTTCAATTTTATTGTGAATCTTTGATAATTTTTTCTTCCCTGTTTGGTAAATGTTAGTTATCAATGCTGAGATATTTATTCCATTACCAGAAAGCAACAAGTTCAGATACGCCCCCGGAACGACCTACGAATTCGACTACAACATCCAGACCCACACAGCAATGGAAGGAGCTTCTGGTGAACGAGCTGCACTCGCTATCCGGGCAGTCGCTGACATCGAAGTACTGTCCAAGTGTGACATGGCACTCAGAGTAAGTTCACAATCTGCTATATTTGCAGAATACCCTCGTGTGTAGACGAAGTGATTTTTAAGACTTTCAACTTCATATTGATCTCATCAAAAAATATAATTACACTTGTACTTATGTTAGTGTTTCTCTTATTATTGCAGCTTCGAGATGTGAGGGTGTTCCGCTCTGATCCGGCATCTTCCACTCCCATGAAAAACGTGGATGAATCTGGAGAATTCAGGAGACAGCTTGAACGCTATCCTCTGCGCTTCTCTTTCCAAGATGGCGTCGTTGAAGAACTCTGCCCATCAGAAGGAGAGAGCACATGGGCTCTGAACATAAAGAGAGGTCTTCTGACCGCTGTCCAGAACAGTATGGACAGTCTGGACAAGGACCAAAAGATCAAAGAGGTATTTTTAAGTTGAATTGGTGTCTTTACTATGTTCTTCAAAGTTATATAAAATTCTCGTATTGACACATTCTGACGATTTCACCTACCGTGAACCTCAGCTGAATGAATTGTAATTATGTTTGTTCAGAGCGATGTTACTGGCGAATGCACCACCAACTACACGGTTGTGTCCTCTAGCTGGTATTCCAACACCAAGGTAAAGAAGACCAAGGACCTTCTTGGCTGCACTGACCGTAACGGATATCGCAGTCATGTCCACGCTATGCCCTACAGAGTCCCATCAGAGATCCAGTCTTTGCCTTTGATGAAGAGTACTCACGAGTGTGAACAGGAGATTGACAAGAATGGTCTGCTGTCGAGTGCTTTGATCAGGGAGACTCACACCTTCAGGCCCTTCTCACAGGGTACAAGTGGAGCCACAACCAAGATCATCCAGAAACTCGACTACAAGACCCAGAGATCTGGAGTAGCCACAAGACCTGGTAAGTCATTCAGGCGTTGATAAGGTTGCAAGTTATAGTTTAGATTGGTGACTTATAGAACTATAGAATTGATTTGGAATGCAGTGTTCCTATATGTTTGCGAATGTTCAAGTCCGGCTTGTATCTCCCCTACAGAGTACATCCAAAGACGAGCTGGTGTAGCCTTTGAGCATGCCTATGGTCCTGGAAACGAAGATCAACCAAGACGAGATGCAGAGAACAAGCTACGTGAGATCTGCAGTGGTATCCGAGAGGATATCCGTCCTGAAACACCCCGTCTCTTCTCTGAACTGGTCTACATTGTTAAGAACATGGACTTTGAAGGTCTGAGGACAGTCTACCAGCAAGTGTCACAAGGGAAAGTTTGTGCTGATAGAAGAATTAAGTAAGTTTTAAAGTGATGGGTTTCCTTTAAACTTCACGGTCATACTAGTTTTGCTTTTTGTGGCAATGATTTTCCAAAGGATTCCATTTTCTATTTTCTCATTCGAAATATATTGCATACGGGGCTATTTTGACGACTTTCGATATTACAATTTGGAAATAAATCCATATTCATAGAAAAATACACCTGGTAATGGCATTGAACTGCAATCACATCAGGCCGAATTTTTCCTTATAGTCGTCACTTTTGGTTTTGTAAAACCATTAAATGCGAACTATTGATTGAAATTATCATAGTTTTATCATCTTGTTTGTTACAGGAAGTTCTTCCTTGATTCCCTCCCCATGGCAAGCACTGGAGCGTCCATCCAGTTGATGAAGGATGTACTTCTGAGTGGAGAAATCACAGGAACCCAAGCCACCATGTGGATCTCTTCCTTGTCCTTCATCCACTATCCTACTGAGGAGATGCTGCAGCAAGTCCAGGTAACTTTTGTGATGTTCATCAGTAAATATGCATGTTCTTGATGCAAAGATTAATAACGAAGTTTACGTAATTATATATTGGTTGCCTTTACATATGAAATCACTAGAAGAAAGGAATCTCGGGTGTTACTTACTTATCTGTTATTATTTTATTTTGGTTATTTTCCATTGCTAGTCTCTGATTGAAAACCCACGATACAGCCAATCATCAATGCTGCCCATCTCCACTATGGTCAACAACTACTGTAGTCACCGGGCATCTTGTTCTGAGGAATACGTTATTGACAACATCATCTCTTCAATGGAAAAGGTTATCGGACGAGGATGTTATGTCAGGGATGCTGACCTGGACGCCACGCTTATTGCACTAAGAGCTCTAGGAAATGCTGGCCACTTGGACAGAATCTCCCGAATCTTGTCAACATGTATCAACAGAGAGAACAACCCGACAGAAATTCGAGTTACAGCTATCCAAGCTTTCAGAAGAATACCATGCACATCTGATGTAAGTAGAAATGCCATCAAACAATTCAGCTTATTTAATCTTTATTATTGAGTCTAAACCTCCCAGAATCAATATGAACAAAAGTCTAATCTATGGAATTGCATGTACTTTCAGAGAAGCGGTTTGATGAGTGTGTATGGGGATAGTGATGAAGACTCTGAAGTGAGAATTGCTGCCTATCTGGCTGTCATGCAGTGTCCCGATGAAGATATCATGAGCAGAGTTCAGCAAACCCTTGAGAATGAAAGAGCAAACCAGGTTGGATCCTTTGTCTGGTCACACCTCACCAACCTCATCGAGTCCTCCAGTCCTCATAAACAGAGCATTAGGAATATCCTGGAAGATCAGAGTCTGAAGAAAGAATTTGATTTGGAAACTCTGAAATATTCCCGCAACTACGAAGGTTCCCTCTTCCTTGAGAAGTTCAACACCGGTGCCATGGCTGAGAGCAATGTAATATTCTCTGACAAGTCCTTTTTGCCTCGTTCAGCGATGTTGAACATGACTGTGGATCTTTTTGGCAACTCAGTAAATCTGTTTGAGATGGGAGGTCGTGTTGAAGGTCTGGAGTATTTGATTGAGACATACCTTGGACCCTATAGCTATTTTGGAACAGCTAAGAAACCAGAGGTAAGAGTTGATCGTTAAGGTTCACTTAGGATAAAACATAAAACTATTAAAATATGCTTTGAGATGAACGTATCCAGTTTAGTTGAAATATTGTTTAACATGGATTGTGTTGATTGCAGACTTCAGTGAAACTGGATCACCTGAGAGGAGACATTTACATGAGAATGTTTGGAAATGAGCTCTACTACAACCACTTCATGGGAACAGATCCTTTGGCTTCAGCTAAGAAGTTCAACCTCCTGGACATTCTCATCAAGATGTCTGACAACAAGGACTACTCTTTCACCCAGAGTGTTATGTTCATCGACAGCAGCATGATCGTCCCAACCAGCTGTGGTCTTCCTCTCAACCTGACTGTTAATGGTAAAGCAACCATTGACCTTCAAGCTTCTGGCACAGTTGATCTTCGTAAACTCACAACATCACCCAAGAGTTTGTTGATTGATGGTGTCCTCAAACCAAGGTACTTATTTGTGGTATTTTGTTCTAAGCCTGTTTACAGAAATAATGTATCAGATTCAATTAAAAACACTTTTTACCAAAGTAGATAACACCATTCAAACAATGAATTTCTCTTTTAACAGCGGAGCAATTGAAATCACTGGTACAATGAGCATGGACGCCTTCGTAACAAAAACTGGACTCAGAGTTGTCAACACCTGGCACTCAAGCTCTGCTCTCAAGGGCCGTGTAGAACTTCAGCGTGGAAAGGTCATCAGTGCTGATTGGGAGTTCCCTCAGAATAAGATGGATATTCTTGATGTTTCGTAAGTAATCAATCATCACCATCGTCTATTTTAAAAAAGTAGATTTATTGTCACGCTAAAATACATTTTGATAACACAATAATTAAATGAGGTTATTATGATATTGTGGTTTGGGCTGGTAAATATCCTATATTAGGAATATACAACGAAGGTAACAATGACAGATTTAAACTCTTCCTTCCTCTGCCTTCACAAAATCAGATGGGCGAAACCTTTCTAAGGGGTAAGAGTTGTTGTCAGAAGAAGCTTAAACATTTGACCTTTGTAATTAGCATCAACATCTGCATATGAATAGAAAATAATTGTTAGTTTTATCCGCCATAGGCCACTTTCAATTATATGTATTATCAATTATTATATCAATTTGATGACCACATTTACAATCTTTTTTCAGAACTGCTTTCTTCAGCATCCATGGTGATCTTGAGAGGCAGCAAGACTTGCTGGCAGACAGTGCAAAGACCCTTGAACTGTGCACCGGATCAAGACTGGCTACTGTTACTGGACTGGAACTGTGCAATGAGTTCAAGTGGACCAATGCCTCCTTGAAAGAAGATGCACCTTATTTCCCCTTCACAGGACCATTCTCACAGAGTCTGACCCTCTACAAGCGAGACACTCACACAGCATATAAATTCAGGGCTGCAGTGTCAGCGGTATGTTTCATTATTCATACATTGTATATGTCAGTATTAAATGTCGAAGAGAGTATATTACTTCTTTAAAACATTGTGTAGGCTGAAAAATATTCCTTCGTATATTGAATGTTTTGCATTCAGCATATATCATTTATACAAATTATGTTCTTTATAATCTCTGTTCAGACTCCGTACTCCACTGGTGCTCGACTTGAGTTCAACACTCCAGGATCCAAAGTAGACCGAGAAATGGTAATCAATATCGACTTGAGCTCCAAACAGAAAGAACTCGAGATCAACCTGGTTTCTCCCTGGAAGAAAGCAGAAGTCAAAGGTAACGACCCATTATTCTAGACAAATATTTCGTTGTTATTTGATTCTTAGCCGTATTGCAAAGGCATCCAATATTTGGTACAACCTTCTAAAGAAGATCACCCGAGGTTGACCAATAGTTCTCTTCTTATACTTATACACAAATAATCAACGTATGTTCTAGGTTCCATTGACTACAAGAAGGATAACATTGGCATGAAGGGAAAACTGTTGGTTGATGGAACATCTGAATACAGTTTGATAAGTGGAGTTGGCATCAGGAAAGTGAAGAACGTGGTCACTTATACTCCACAACTGGAGGTAAGACGACCAGGAGTGAATACAGTCAAGCTTGTTGGTCAAGTATCACATGATGGACTCAAGAAAGCTGATGTTGACCTTCGATTGGAGGGAATCAGACGCGACCCTATTATCCTCACAGGTAGTTATGATCTCCTTAACAAAGTCATTGGCCCAATTGTAGAATATTTGACAGCCATTGTCAAAGATAAAACCCTAACTTATCATGAATGTTCTTAAATATTTTTATTGAATTAAATTAGTTTTCAGTTTTGAGTAACATACTCATTTGTGTTTTGTCATTTAAAGCTCTTAAACATAGAGGCAATATTTGTTTGCGATCACTTCTTCCACTTGAATGTAAACACATTATTTTCATTCAGGTGCTTTGTTGAACACGAGAGTTGAGAGGAGTGCTAAAGCTGTCTTGACCCTGGAACCGAAGCAGGACTACAGTGCAGAAATCGGTCTCGTATACCAGAACTATGGTAAAAGCAAGGCAATCATCAAAATCGTACCCACTTTGATTGTGAAGACGCCAAGTGTGGAACTTGTGACAGTGTCAGGATCTGGAGACTACAGAGAGGGCAAATCTCTCAAAGCATCTCTTTCAATGGATGTCTACAAACTTCTCAGCAAACCTATGATTGTCAAATGTAAGTAATACAACGTTCTAAGAAAGATATTAGCAAACAATCTTAAGAATGAATTTTAAATATGAAAGTAATGTGTGAGGTTTCTCAATGAACACATGCCTTCTTATTCTTGGTTTTCAGGCGATTGGAAACGAACAGCTGGAAGCCGGGGGGAGAGGTATTCTGGTAATGTGATGGTCAACTCAAAAGTCATTGTTGCAAAACTGAGTGGAAACATGCAAAAGAAGAAGAATATCATCAGCTCAACAGCTACACTTGACTACAACTTCCCGAAGATCCGAAGCATCAAAAAGGACAGGATCTCCTTCAGTTCCAAGTTTACAGACAGGAGCACACAGTCTCTATGGAACTATCAACTCAATACGTACGTTTTTTTATGTCATGTCATAAACATGAAGTTCAACTGAGAATGAACATTTCCATTAAGACTTTGAAAAAAAATCCTTTTTTAATAGCGCTTCTTGTCATCAATGAATGATTTTCCTTTATCTTAAGAGTGATGTTGTTATCTTCTTTTCCAGAAATTTCCAAGACAAACGTTACCCTGAGGTCAATTTTGTCACCGACAACGAGTTTGTCCACAACAATAAACTCACAAAAGTGTCCACAGCACTGAGGTATGGTCCAAAAGATAAAGCATCAAACCGACACCTGACAGTCTCTGCCATGGTCAACCATGTTCTTGATACAAAAACGAAGATTGACTGCAACATTCAAACAGAAATTGGTCCAATGGTAAGTTTATTTCTTTTAAATTGAGTATCGTAAATATGTTTTCTCAAAATAAAATCTTCAAATACCGTCTACAAGAACCTGAAGTTATCCATTATCTATTTACAGGATACCAAACTGAACCTGAAAGGGAAGCACTTCAATGATGGACGCTCTCTGGATTCATCGCTAACGTTTGGTTATGGACCTGGTAAAACCATCCAGACTTCACTGTCCCTGCAGGACAAGAGTAGAAGGTCAATCAATCTTTATGGAGAAGCATCACTTGCCTACCCTGGTAAGCAACTGAATCTGAAGACGGACCTGGTTCAGTCAAAGAAAGACTACACTCACACATTAACCGTTCAACTTGACAAGGACACATCTTCAATGATTACAACTTACACTCGCCCAAAGGCTGGTATTCACAGAATGACAGCATCCATCGAGCCTCACTTTACGAAACCAATCCAACTGCAGGCCGAAACTGATCTTGACTTGAAGGATTTCAAAGCATCTGCTCAGGCCAAATACGATGGAGCTGCATATGGAGCAAGCACCACTTATAAATACACACCAAAGGCAAACGGAAAATGGGCCCTTGATGTATCCTACCCAGCCAGACATGTTATTGTTGAAGTACAAGGAGGAAAGAGAGGAAACAACTTCCAGGGAAATGCTGTTGCTAAATGGGATGCAGACAAAGATGAATCCAAGAAATTTGAACTGAAGGGTAAACTGAACCAAAAACCAGGTGGAAGCTTCTCATCTGCAGCATCAATGAAATATCCATCCCGGGAAATTGATTTTAACATCAAACATGCTGCAGGCCGACAATACTCAACTCGAGCTGAACTCTCCTGGGAACCCAAAAGGAAGATCCAGGTGGACACTTCATTCATGAATGTAGAATCCAGGAAGGGCAGATCAGTTGATGTCAGTCTCAGAGTGCGATCTCCTTTTGAAGGCTATGAAGATATATTTGCAAAGGCTTCGAGCGACAATGGTGCAAAGAGGTATGCCACCTCAACACAAATGTACTGGTCAGGCAAGAAGAACCAAATGTCCTCAACAATCAGCATCAAGAAACCATTCTCTCTCCGAAACCTTGATCTCAGTGTAACAGCAACATCTCCATTCAAGGGATACAGGAAGATGAATGTAGAGGCATCCCATACCTTGGATTCATCATTGAATACAATCATCAAGGGCAACATCGAAGGAAAGAGTGCAAAAATTACACTCAATGGCGAAAACAGGAGTAATGGACCGAGGAGGGACGTTGAAGGAAGCCTCAATGTAAAATCAACTATCAAGGGACTGAAAGGACTTACTGTTAAGGTATCTCATAAGGACAATCTAAAAAAGTTTGCAACTGATGCCCTCCTGAACATCAATGGCGACCAGTACACTTACGGACTGGACATGAATCATGGAATCTCTGGATGGCAACTGCAGAACACTGGAAAGTTGGTCCTTGCTTCCCCAAGGCATCGTCTGGTCAACAACTGGCAGCACAGGAACACAGAGAAGGATGTTAGCAGCACAATAACATCAGAATGGGGACGCGGCAAGAGGATCTTCATCAATATCTTTGGTAACCATGAATCTTCTACAACTAAGACCCTTGGTGGAATAAACATTGAAACTCCCTGGAAACAAATTCGCAAAATCGACATCAATCTTGACAATGAAGTTGGCACTGGATTGATTAAGCATTCTTCAAGCATCAAACAGGGTAATGAAGTTACTGGATCTGTTGGCATGAACTACATCAGAACCAATGGACAGGCCACTGCTGATTTCAAGGTTGTCTCACCCTTCACTAACCTCAACGGCAAGACTGAAGCTCGTTACAATGACTACCCAATGACAGGTCACGCTGAACTTGGTTGGGCCCCGTACAAGAAGATTTCTGTTGATGGATCATTGTCTGCCCGGACAATCAACAACTTTGATTCAAGTTTACGACTGACAAGTCCCATTGATCACTTCCGTGACATCATGGTGAAGGCCTCAAATAAGAAGGAAGGCTCAGAAATCGTTTCTCGAGCTAGTCTAACTTATGACATCAGAAAATCTCTTGAATTGGAATCCCACATGGATACAGATAATCTCAATAAATTCAGGGCATCCATCAAGACGCCATTTGATGACTTCAAATCTGTTGAGGCTGGAGTTGAATACACTGGAGGACTGAAAAACTTTGATGGCAAGGCAAACTTTGGAATCGTTCCAGTTCTTGGTAACTTTGCTGGAATCATGAATTGGAACTTGGACTCTGACATGACCGGTAAAATGAGGCTTGAGACCCCCTTCAATGAGTTCCAGTATATTCAGGTCTTGGCAAGAAGTGAACAAGCAGGACAAGTAAGACACTCGAGAATAGAAACAGAATACTACCCAAGGAAAACTATCAGTCTTGACACCACTTACAACTTTGGTGTACCTCTGTCATTTGATGCAACTGTAAAAACTCCTTTCATGAACATGGAACACATGAGTGCATCTGTGAAACACGCTCTCAGGAAAAGCTCACTGCAGTCACATTTCGATGTAACACTGGGTTCAATTGACAATATTGGAGGAGACCTTAGACTGAAATGGGCAAAGGATTTGACTGGAACACTGCTTGTCAACACTCCAATCATAGGATATGAAGCCAGTAAAGTGTCTTTCAGACACGAGGGAACTCTTCAGGAATTCAAGTGTCATGGTGAAGCTGAATTTGCTGGGAAAACGGGCGAGGCTGATTTGGAATTCCAACATGGACTTAAAACAAGTGGTTCTTTTGCCCTGAAAACCCCCTTCCAAGGTTATGAAAACACAGTTTTATCAATCAGCAAACGTGGACCAATGAATGATATGCGAGGAGAAATGGCTTTAACTTATGGCAGAAATCAGAAAATTGACATTGCAGCACAAAACAAATTCACAGCAGGCAAATTGGATGCAACATTAATTGTAAAATCTCCATTTTCCGAAGATGTCAGATTAACCATTGATCATGATGGTAAAATTGGAAACTTTGTGACCAAAATTGCTGGAAATGTTGGCTCAAGACACACTATCAATTCAGAATCTAGTTTCAACTGGAGATATCCGATGGTAGACCTGTCAACCAATTTCAGGTACACTCTTAACTGGAGGGGAAGAAATATTGGACTGAAGGTTCACAAAGACGGATATCTGGATGACATGAGTGCCAAGATAACAGGAACACTTGATGGTGAGGAAATGGAGCTAGCTTCTACATTTAAGAATGAGCGTACAATTGAAGGATCTATTACTGCAAAAACTCCTTTCACAAATTTCGAAAATGTTGGTATTTCATTGAAACATACTGGTAATCTGCAACGATTTTCAACTGAAGGTAATCTGCAGTATATGAAGGACAGGACTCTGGAAGGGAAACTTACTCTGTGGCACTCTGGACCTGCCCGAATCAATACAATGGCTGAGTTGAAGACACCCTTCCAAGGCTTTGAAGACACTACCCTAACTTACCATCACTCCATTGGATACCCAAGAACAATGTCATCTGGTGCTGTAACATACGGCTACAATAAGAAAATAACGTCCGAGTTGGATCTAGAGATGTCACCAAAACTGAACCTTAACTTTGAGGTAAAGACTCCGTTTGAGGACATGGAAACCAACAGAATTGTAGCAACTCACGATGGCCCGATTGAGAACTGTCAGAGTCATTTAGAGGTGGAACTCCTTGGAACAACAATGAGTGGGGATTCTTCATTTGAACATGGAAGTGACACAAGAGGAAGCATTTCCTTCATCTCAAACGTCGAGGGTATGGAATCGTTCAGAGCATCCTTGAGCAAAGAAGGTAGTCTGGAGAACTTCAGAGGTGCTGCATCAACAACGCTGAAGGATTCAACTATTGAAGCTGACATCAATGGCCGAGTTGCAAATGGAATCGTACAGGGAACTGCAACACTGAAAACACCATTTGCAAATTTCCGAGATACAGCCATTTCTGTAGATCACTCAGGAAACTGGAATGACTTCAGCTGCGAAGGATTAGTTCGTTACATGGATGGTCAAACATTGGAGGGGAAAATAAAGATGAGTCAAGCTGGAATAAAGGATGTACAAGGAACCCTTCAAATCAAGACTCCTTTCAGACATTATGAAATGATGTCCCTTGATCACACCCACAAAATCACACTCTCAGGTGTTAAATCCAATTCAGTAATAACTTATGGGTATGGAAAAGAGATAACCTCTGATATTTCACTTGATTTTGCCCGGGACATTACTCTTAATGCAGTTATCAAGACACCATTCCAAGGCTATGAACAGTCAAAAGCAATCCTTTCTCTAACTGGAAGCTTGACAAATCTGAACAGTCATGCTGAAATTGAATTCCACAATACCGAACTTGCATTGGATTCTGCTTTTTCAATGCACAGATCAATACAAGGCAACATTGTAATCACAACCAACATCCAGGGTTATGAGAATATGAAAGGAACATTCAGTACCGAAGGTGGCAGAAGAAACCTTAAATCATCGGCACTGGTCAGTCTGAATGGGTCAACTCTTGAAGCTGGTATCAGTGGCACGATATCAGACGGTAATGCACAAGGAACTGTTACTTTGAAAACGCCATTCAGAAATTTCCGAGATACAGCAATTACAATAGATCACACAGGCAACTGGAATGACTTCAGCAGTGAGGGCTTAATCCGTTACATGGATGATCAAACACTGGAGGGACAAATCAAGATGAGCCATGAAGGATTAAAACAAGTCAAAGGAACTGTACAAATCAAGACTCCTTTCAAATACTATGAAATGATGTCTCTTGAACACAACCATAATATCAAACCATCAAGTCTTAAATCCAATTCAGCAATTAGAAACGGATATGAAAGAGAGATCACCTCCGATATTTCACTTGATGCTGTCAGGGATATCACTCTCAATGCAGTTGTAAAGACACCCTTCCAAGGTTACAGACAGTCAAAAGCAATCTTCACTCTCACTGGAACCCTGGCAAATTTCAACAGTCACGCTGAAGTTGACTTCCACAACATCGAACTTGCGATGGATGCTGCTTTTGCTAAGCAAAGGTCAACACAAGGCAACATTGTGATTACAACCAACATTCTAGGCTATGAGAACATGAAAGGAACATTTAGTATGGAAGGTGACAGGGAAAACATTAAATCAACAGCACTTATCAATCTGAAACAGTCAACCCTGGAAGCTGAAATTGGAATGGATCTGAGACAGAAGATGGAAGGATATTTAATAGTAAGGAGTCCATTCAATAATTATAAGAATGTTGGAGCATCACTTCTTCACACTGGTTCCCTCAGACAGTTTACCACTGAAGGCAGCATCAGATATATGGATGGTAAGAGAATTGTTGGAAGAGTAACTGCCACTGCTAATAGAAACACCCCATCCCTTAGTGCTGAGCTTACAACACCTTTTATTGGATTTGAGAAGCAAACAGTTGACTACAAGCACTCAGTCCAAGGAAATCAAGGAAACGGAAATCTTAACATAAAATATGGAAACAACCAGAAACTTGCTGCAAGAATTGATGCTAATGCCGACAGTCCAGCTCTGAATGCTGAGCTTACAACTCCTTTCATTGGATTTGAGAAGCAAACAATTGAGTACAGGCAATCAATCCAGGAGAACAGAGGAAATGGCAATCTTGACATCATGTATGGCAACAACCAGAAGATCGTTGCAAGAATTGATGTTAACGCTGACAGTCCATCTCTGAATGCTGAGCTTACAACACCTTTTACTGGATTTGAGAAGCAATCCATTGACATTAGGCAAGAATTACTAAATACTAGAGGAAATGGAAAACTTGACATTAAATATGGTAACAACCAGAAGGTTGCTGTAACAGTTAATGCTATGTGGAAACCAAAGATTGATATCTCTGCTGAAATCCAAACACCATTTGAGCAGTTCAGAAGAAGCAGAATCGAATTTGAACACGAAGGAGAAGTTGGAAACTGCAAAACCAATTTTGAACTGAGTGCATTGGGTACGTCTATCAAGGCTGATTCTGAAATGGCAACCACACCAGTTGTGCGAGGAAGTCTGAACATTGCTACAAATATTGAAGGATTTGAGTCAATGAAGATGATGGTAAGGAATGAAGGCGAAATAAACAATCTCAAAGCTATGGGATCGATCACTATCAGAGATTCGACTGCTGAAGCTTCCCTTTCCAATGTCTTTACAAATCGCCGCCTTTCAACCAAGATCACTCTTAAAAATCCTTACACTGAAGACATAGATATGCAGTTGGATTTCAATGGAAGACCTCTTAACTTCAAAAATAAAGTGTCTGCAAGCATGGGACCCGACGCCGGAATATCCTCTGATCTGTCATTCAGAGTAAGGGATCTTACCATCGACATCAATTCTCAAATGAGCTACACACTGGCTGGAGCTGGAGCCTCGGGAAGAATGAAGTTCCACAAGGAAGGAACCTTGAATGACCTGAAGATGAGGCTCGATGGAGAGTACGCAGGAAAGAAGTCTCGAGTAGAAGTAGAGTTTAGAGCCATTGATGGTGTTCACGGAGAAGTCAAGCTGATAACACCTTTCAGAGGCTACAGAAACCTGGGGATGTCAATTGATCACTCTGGTGAATGGAATAAGTTCAACACAAGAGCAATGATTGAATATACGGACAGAAAAGAAATTATTGCAAAGCTATCGCATATGAACCAGGGTCTAGAACTCATTGAGTCAAGCATTGAGCTCAACACTCCTTTCACTGGTTATGAGGTCACCAAAGCACAGTTGCAGCATTCGGCCTCAACAAAGGAGATTAACTCCAATGCAGCTCTACAATATGGACGTGGACAGAAACTGACTTCTGAAATACATGCATCATCCTCACCCAAATATGACTTCGATGTCAAAGTAACAACACCTTTCAGTCAATATGAAGAACTCTCTGCCTCATCATCTTTTGAACATGGCATAGATAGATATGTATTTGAAGGAAAACTGAATGCTGGTGATGGTAAACAATTTGCTCTTGACTCAACCATTGACTTGTCCTCAACGCCCATGACTGCAGTGGCTCATCTATCGACTCCTTTTGAGAAATTTGATTCAGCTGAAATATCTCTTTCACACGATGGACAACTTTACAACTTCCATTCAACAGGACGATTGCAGACACCAATCACTGGTCAAGCTTCAGGCGAAGCTACTCTCAACTACCAATCCCCCCTGGAAATGAACGGAATGATTGCCTTTTCAAATGATAAGAAAATCTCAATTAAGAACACACAACGCAATGGCAAATACGTTTCCGATGTTCTTCTGGTCTGGAGTCCAAGGGAAGAAATCACATTTGAAGGTGGCCTTATGCTTCAAGATACATGGAAACAGTTTCAAACTAACATGGCTCTGAGAACACCATTCGACATCATCCGACAAGCTGATGTTCGATTTGACCATCAACATGCTTATGGAAAGTACAATGAAAAGATTGAAGCTGACTACAATGGGAACACAGTGCTAGACATGGATGTAGAACTTGTAAGGGGCTCTCGGGACCAAGGTTCCATCACTATGAGACAACCAAGACCAATGGCCATGAGTCTAAGCGGCGGAATGGTGGACAAGAACCTCGATGGCGAGATGTTCGTGAACTGGGATCGAGATGAACCACAAAGCAACATCAGAGTGCAGACAACAGTAACTGACAGGAGTGGAAGCTACAATCTTGACAAGGACCTGACAGTCAAAGTCATCCACCCATCACGTACAATTGGAATCACTGGAAACATCATGCATTCTGGTCAGCAAACAAAGAGCCACGGAGAATTTATCTGGAATGAAGATGCAGGTGACAAAATCTTCTATGACGTTGCTATGACAGATCGTAGCCGCCGATACAACACCAAGTATGACACAACATTGAAGCTCGGCTCACCCCTAAGAAGCATCCAGATGGACGGATCGTACAGCAACACAGGAGCCTCCAGGTCAGTTGATGGCGCCTTCTACTGGGACGCAGACAGGGACAACTCCAAACAGGTTGGACTGAAGGCAACTCTAACACCTGGAGACAACAAAAAGGCTGATCTTTCCCTCAGACTTCCATCAGTTGGCAAGGTAAACGTCTTTTGTATATACAGTGATCACAGAAATGTATTACACATTTAAAGTAACAGCATTGAACATTGAGCAGTGTTATATAGGAAAACATATTATTTCCTCTACATCTTCTTTAATATATAGTTATATTTTGACATAATTACCTTACATGACGTAATCGTATAGTAATATTTCAAAATCTCTTTGCAGGACATTAAACTTGACACTGAGATGGTGATCAATAGCGGCAGGACACTCTTCAACGGACAAACCAAGCTCTCCTACTCAACTGACTCTCGTAAGACCCTGACCATGACTTCAAAAATGGAGGATATCTCTTATGGCTCAAGCAACACCAACTACACCTTTGCTGTTGGCGTCAGCCACCCATACACTGACGTCGATGTACAGATGACCTCCCATCTCGGCAGTTCCAGTGAGAAGTATTCAACAGGAATGAACCTGGTGTATCTTACTGCACGCAGAGAAAGGAAGAACTTTGCTCTGAGGGGAGAAATCAACAAGCTCAGGAAACATATGGAGATTCAGGTAGATGATAAAAGTCTGAATTTCCAATAGTTATTTTCTGCAATGTTATTTCTAAGAAAGGGTACACACAATCGTACATATATAACAAAGAAAGTGACACCTACTGATATTTGCAGATGATGACTCCAGTGAAGAGCTTTGAATTGAGCGGTGAAGTTGAAGAAAATCCTTACAAACTGAAGATCAGGAACAAGTATGATGGAAAGGTCATCCGATCTGATTTGACTGTTGATTCCAGAAGGAAGGTCATTGACTTCCAGACCAACTATGATCTAGGTAAGTTAATCGCCAACTTTATCAATTTCAATAATTTCAGATATCACAGAATTTCTATTATTACTGTGAAACCCCTATTTTAGTAGCTTATTTTCATGATTGGTTTAATTGCAGACGATCTGAGCAAGATGATTCACATGAACGCCGGATATGTCAACTCCAGTGCAGTGCAGGCAGTGTTGTTCCACGAGATCAACTCCAGGCAGATATCTGACAGTCTTTTCGCTGTGAGACTCAACACATCTCGTTTACTTCACACCAGGATTTCCTGGAGGCCACAGATGATCAGAGATGTACAGGTAACGCACCAGTCCTTATTAATACAACCATTCAATACTTTCCAATAATTTTAAGTTTTAACAGTTCCTTTAAATTTTTAATTTCATCAATTATGCCAATACCATAATATACATTTTGAATTCTTCCAGACCTTCCTTGCTTCTGAAGTTGAGCAGTATGGAGGTGAAGTGAAGAAGGCCTTCCATTCCACATATGAAGCTGTTGGTAAAGAGTTGTCAGGGAAATACTATAGGGTCGCACAGGCTTTCACTGAAGAGGCTACTCCTTTTATGAAACTGTTGGAATCCGAAATGGCTGCAATCGAGAGGAATCTTGATTCCATCAGGAGAGATGTTCGACGAATGTACAGACGCAATGACTTCTTCTTGGCAGATATGGGAGAGTACTTCAATGTTGCATTGTAAGTATTCAGTATATTGTGAACAGTATCTCTCTAAACAAAACATTGTTCTATAACTCTTCTACATTGTTTTCAAAAGTACAGGTCTTTAAATTGACATATTATTAACATGAAGTAAAAACTAAGCATTATTTGTATTTTCAGCGAGGTTTACAAAGTATTTGTGTCTTCAACCAAAGAAACTTTCGTTTCTGTAAACGAGAGAATGTCTGAACTTCTGAATGAAATCAAACATTATCCAGTTGGACAGAAATACCAAGCTGCAGTTGCTGAGGTCCTTGGAAATATGAAGGTAAATACACTTCATTTGTTTACTTTATATATGTTTATCTGTCCACCCCATCCTAATGCAATCACTTCTTAAAACAGGTTTCGAAATATATGCATACATTAATGGAATTGTTTGAGATTGTGACAATTTTGTAAATGTTGTAGCGTGCTGTCGACGAGGTTGTTGCCGAAACTGTTGAGGTGATTACCAGCATGGATGAAGAACTCCAAGGTCTCCGGGACTCCTACAAACACCACTACAACAGGATACAGAATACTGTTTCAGGTAAGATTAATTCTTCAACTCTGTTTGCATGTAATACATACTAGCTTTCCCTCACTTACATTGAAGCGATCACCTTTATTCGATATCAAAAGTCTCTTTTACTGTTTACAGAATCAGTGAATAACATCAGGAACCATCCAAGACTGACAGAATTGAGACTGCGTTTCTCCAACTCCTACCAAGATTACCTTAACTCCATGAGCAACAGTCTCAAACAGCTGAACCTCAAGGAGAAGTACAACTCTATAATGGACAGCGCCAGTAATACGCTCACATCACAACTGTCACGTGTCATGCATCCTGAAGACCTTCAGAGAGTCAAGTCTCTGTCCAACAATGTATACCAAGAGGTGAGCCTTCTAGATTCTGGTAGAACTAATGGTTTCCATAAATCAATATTTAACTGTTTTATAGTTACTGGCTGTCGTTGTTCTCAACTTAACCGTTTCCTATATCATGTGCTGCAGGGTGTGTGGGCCTACAACTACTGGCAGGTTGAGGAGAACCTGAAGACACATCTGCGCAGCGTCATTGAGATCCTGAAGGACTTGGTGGAAGATGAACTGAAGCAGTACAGAGATGAACTGGTCTTCCTTCGGAAGTCTAGGATCACAGTGTGGGACCCCGAACAAGGCGAGGTCCAGCTTGAGCTCTACCTTCCCATCCCACTTGAGTCTCTGGACACACTGCCCGATGTCCAGCCATATGTCCAGCAAGCTAAAACAGCCGTCAACAAATACATCCCCAAAAGGAGCACCATCACCAACTACTACAACAAGGTGAGTGCTCACGTGTTTTCAGTATTCAGTATTCACAAGTAGCTCTAAACTGTAAAATAGTTTGATGCATACTATATTGTATTTGACTTATATTCAACTTCAAAGACTGAGGAATACATCAATATTTACCAATTCATTTACTGAAGAGTGGTTCAGAATCGAAAGAGTTATTGTAATAATACCTTCACAGTCATGTTAGGTTTAAGGAACTTACTTTCAATCAGCATAATGTTAGAATGTAATATTAGTTGGATTTATTTTCCTGTTAATACTTTCAGTACATGCCAACATACTTGTGGAAGTCACAGAACGAAACTAGTCCACAAGTCCGAATCGACCGCACAGTAAGTGAATTTACATTTAAATTGTTTTTTTAACAATTTGGATGATATAATAGCCACTCAAGGCAATATTTGACATTAATTGTTCACAGTTCATATAACTTAACACAGGATTTAATTTATTAACATATTTACTGGTGAATATCCATAAAAACGTTCATGTTAATAATGTTCCAGACCTATTATCAAGCCAAATGAGAAAATAGTGAATTTCCCTCACCGACACCTAATCATTGAATAAGATGTGTATTTGCAGCATATCTTATTTTATGCAATAATTTTTGCAGATTCCTATCCGACGACCACGAGGTCAAGTCCGCCGCTTCAACGCTGTTCCCATCTAAGGCCCTCACCCCCTTCTGATCTCCACTATACTTGTCCTCTGACCCTACCCTCCTGAAGACATGATCTCTAGACGATGTTCTAATTTATTTATGTATTTATTTATTTATTCACTATTTTCGGAATATAACGTCTTGAACGTTTGGCAATGTCTTTGAAGACATTTACCTAAAATAAGAAATAAACATGACATTTGTTATGTTTTTAAGATTTGTCTAAAATATGATTATGTTTTCTCCCCTTCCTTCATCAAATGAATAAATAGTTGCATGCAATATCTTGTTCGTTTTACTATGTCCAGACATTGTTGTTACAAGGAATAAGGCGAGATTTTATGGAAATGAACTTCTTTAGTTGATGTAGGTGATGTTTCAAGGTAGATTATATTGCCGTTGTCTAATATAACTTAAAACATCACCTACATAGAATAAAGAGTTGTTATCCATAAACATTTTTCTCATTCTTCATGACTTCAAATCTAGATTACCAATCAAATAAAAATGTTGCTACGTTGGTAGTGACATTTGTGTTTCCCTAATTTAAGTCTCTTATATAGTGGTTTATGCACAAGTAAGTGCTATTTCTGACACGAAAACGTTATAAAAGGAGAAAATATGATATCCTATTCAGTGATTCCCTTTTAATTGTTACTACAATTTGAATAAAAGAAATGGAACTCCCTTGACCAAAAACTATGTTTCTCCTTGATAACAATATTCCAAAGACAACTTAAGGTGCAATCCAATAATTTGGCGTCTTTTAAAATCTAAAGAAAGAAGACAAACTAAAAATTAAATTCTCATCGACGTTGTACTGTTTCTGGTTAATATGGTTATATCATAGTCCAATGTGTTAATGTCCCAACCTGTTGCACTGGCTAGAACATCAGACACATCTACATCAGACATCTTCTACACCTGACACAACCACGGTGACACAACAGTTGCTGAACTAACTTTTAGGATGCAGCTTCACACAAGGATTCGTTTGAAAGTTTCACCTACAGTGAACGCTTGGGGAAACAATATGTGTCCACAAATAGTTAGTTAAATGTGTTTTCCCCCATAACATTGATCGAATTATTTTTCAAGTAACTGTATTTTTCCAAAATAGGCCCTACTGCAGTATAGCTGAATCATAAATGTATTTCAATATGTAAACATTACTAACATTAGGGTACTAGATACTACTTTAAAAAACCCTAGAAACTATTAGACATAAAAATTGTGGACAAAGATAGAACTAAAATACTAATATACTATGTCTATTTCCGTGACAAGTACAGCATTGTTGTTATTGATGTATTGATTTAAGAAATCATTGCAAACATTTTGAAGCTTATAAAGAAGAGGAATATAACAAAGAAAACCGCTAAATAAACAATAACATACACTGTCGGCCAAAAGAAACGCCTACCTGATATCTTATCATATTTCGTAAAAACTATGATGAACAGTTTACCAATATTATAGCATTATGAAGTTGCACCATATCTGCATAATATATTCAAATTTCAGAAGTTGCCATGTCACATAAGATTGGCGATTGTTGAAATTTGACAACATCAATTGTTCACTTTTCGATCAGTGTTTCTCAGAAAAACATTTGAAACAGATTTTCATACAAGCATGAGCAACAATACAGGCACGCATTTGCATTTAAGTGGTGATGACGCTGACGAAGTGAATAAACTGGAAATAGCGGTCCTCATTGGGCGTGGTTTTAATGAATGATACAGACTCGAATCACAGTTTTAGCACGATATCAATGGACTTTCATGTTGATTATGGTTTCAGCATAATGTGGGGACCACCATTAATCATATTCCGAAATAATGTCATCTTTCATTTCAAGAAAAATCAAGTAGGCGTTTCTTTTGGCAGACAGTGTAGTTGTAATTCTGAAAACACACCTTTTGAAACATATGCTCATTCCTTCATACAATCCACATATAACCCAAAACGTGTAGTAGTTTCACAATAAAGACTTTTATCCAGAAATCTTTCCTTTCCTAATCACTATGTTGTCTGTCATATGCCAGAATTATTACTCATCCAAAGAAATAGTTTGTATATATTCACACATGATATGAAGACAGCACTAAACAATAGTTTAATACTCAAACGAGAATGGAGACAGTGCACACAAGAGAATACACTGGAAGTATTTAAGAGGCAAAGCTTTATCACTGCAAACTGATGAGTAGTAATTTAGTTTTATATATTCTAAGTGAGAGTATTTTTCCAAATACAACTCAGAACTAGGATGGACGTGTGTAACGATTTAAAACATGAAAAGGCCCAAGTTGAGAAGTCAACTTAAACACATCCAATGACCTAACTAAAAATCATTAGATAGTTCAACTATGTTGGAAAGACATGTCAATATTTTGGTAATCAATATTTTTCTTGACTTTTAACCCCTTGTTCAGGTTATCTTAATGAATTTTCTAAACGAAAGAAACTAAATATAGGAAAAAGGAAGAACTTCAAAAGTATGTGTTCTGTAGTTGAATCGGTAACCAATGAATGTACAATACATTGCAATGAATAGGCTTCTGTTCAAATGAATCGTAACAGAGTTAATCCCTTTGATTGTAATTCCTAAAGGTCTTTTTATGTGATTATGGGTTCCTTTTAACAGTAATTTTTCAGCTTTCATATGAGCAGATGTATGTGACTGAATGTATTGCAGGCTCAGAGAAAAAGATTTTCACAGACACGTACCTTTAAAATCACAAAATTTCTATTAAAACAATTTAAAATCTTCTTATAATGCTGAAACCAGTGAGACCTGTTTTTGCATACATGTTGATGAACGTTTGTGACCTTTTGTGAAAAGCAAGGGCTCATAAATCAGGTCGAAAAAATCAGGCTTCGAAATGATGGAAGTTTTACATGGTGGAAGGTTACAGGCTACTGTCCCTGAACATGTTATGAAAACCGTTTGAATAAATGGAGAAACTCACCCAAGTGTCTTCTGATATCAAATATATCAACACGAGTTAATTAAAGTTACACAGTTTTACTTCAATGAACGAGTGTTGATATATTGGATATCAGAAGACGCGAGGGTGAGCTTTTATTTATCCTTCAAAATCATTTTTCAACAATTATCAATAAAACTGCCATTTAGCTTCTTCAGCAGTGATTACAGAGGTCATAGCAATGTGACGTCATCAGCATTATGGCATCATAGAATTGTTACATCATCAACTTTGTGAGTCATAGCATTGTTAGGATTGTTCTCAGTGACGTCAAATCCCGTGATGTCATTAACTGATGATATGTTTATGATAATATGATTATGACGATTGTAGATATCACTTGATTTCACACAATTGATATCTATTGTGGGAGCCAGTTTTTATGAAAAATAGAGGATATCTGTCATTTCTTGACTTACAGTCCAGTATAGAAAACTCCCGCCTACCCAACCGCCCGAGGCGGTCTGTTTTCAAGCCGGACGGTCAAATTTTGAAAGTAGCTTGTCTGGTGGTCGGGTAGATATTTTACTCTCAAACAACATATATTTCACAACAACAGGCAGGGTAAAACTGACATGTAAGTTCAAATGATTAGGGTACAATTGACCAGATTACTCAGTACGGTAACAATTGTTAAGCATATGTAACATCTAAAGAGCTTTATCTAAACTCATTGCACTGCTGTTAATGTACTGATCACACAGCGATACCTACAACAGTGAATTGAGCTTTCGTGTAAAATTATGTTTGTCGCAAAATATAAACACCCAGATTGTTTCAATATTCTAAACTATAATTCTAACTTACCCAAAGGCACATTGCTGAACGCAAGTTTTATAAACTTTATTACACGAATAACTTGACAAATTCATGAACAATTTATCAAAAACAAATTAACTGACACGACCGTTTGAAAGACATCTATAGATATTGGTAATTTGATATTAATACAAGGAATCGTAGTCTTGACATTTGTTGCTGCTTCAAATCATCCGCAGTTGTTCACACTGAAGATATGTAGAAAATATACAGTCATAAATATATGTTAAAATAATCTGTCAAATATGTAAGATTTTCAAGGAGGTAATAGTTTATTTGACCGACAAACGGATAGCAATGGCCGGTCCAGTGTTGACATAGCAACACCCAATATTTTAGTCTAAACAAAAAAGTCGTTCAAATATTAGCTGCCGAAATGCATTCACAATTTTAAGTCAAAGGTAACATTCTTGGAAAAATACATAGGTCGGTCATTGAGATGTTTCGGATCATATTGTCAACTCCGGGTCATAGCTGTAATCTAGCGTGGCATGTTCAATATAACCTGTTTGGTTTAACAATCTATCGAAATTGTGAGGTATGATAGATTTATGTTATGAACAAGGGTATAGTGTAATTAGCAATCAAAGAGACACTTATTTGGATTATTGAAAGTGAAAATTGGAGCAATGAAACAAACCAGCATCGACCATATCAGCACATTTTTAATTGAACTTCATATTGTTATATTATAAAATGTCTCTTGAGTTATGATTCATTCCTTTGATAGTCGCGTACTGGGGTGGTGAAAGCAGTCGGAAATTAAACTTATTGTCGACAAGATGTCTAGTTATGTTAGCCAATATTATTTAGTACATCAAGGACTGATGATTAAACGTACATATAAGCTAAAATGAACATTTAAATGGCATTTGTTCATTTGACAAGCGTATAATTAGTGCAACACCAGGAACATGTATACAACCAGATTATGGGTATTTACAGCCTTTATGGATAATGAAAAGGCGTTTGACCGTATTTGGCACAATGGGCTCTTTGTAAAATTGTATGAAATGGGTATAAAAGGGAAAATGTGGCACCTCCTATACCAAAGCTACACATCAAGTTCTGCATTTGTTCAATATTGTGGTTTAAAATCAAATGAATATGCCATACACCAAGGTGTTGGACAAGGTAGGGTCTTATCATCCTGGTTTTTCCTTGTTTTTATCAATGACTTAATATCTGAACTTGAGCAATGGTTCCGTGTATATGGTATTGATATCCCGTGTATTTTGTTAGCTGATGACACTACAATTGCTTCTACATCTCCTAAAGGTCTTCAATCATCACTTGACACTGTGTATGACTATGCCTGTAAGTGGCGTCTTACATATAATGGCTCTAAGAGTACTTGTATCATATTCAGTAAGTCTAGAAAACAACTAAGTGATTGTTCTTTCAAATTTGGGGAATCAGATATCGCAATAAGTGATAGTGTCAAATATGGAGGAATCCTACTCTCCTCTGATTTATCCTCAAAGTCTAGAGTCCAGGCATATTGTCAAAAAGCACGACAGTCTGTAAACTCTCTCAGTAATCTTGGGCTAAACTGTAACGATCTCCACCCTATGACGTGTGTTAAAATATGGAAGAGGATGATACTTCCCACAAGCTTCTATGGATGCGAACTCTTACCTATTCTGCGAGGTAAAGATTATGAATTGGTAGAAATCACACAAAGATATTTTGCTAAGTGTATTCAAGGTTTCGGCAAACGATTTTCCTCTGCCTCAGTATTAGGAAACCTTGGTTTATGGAGCATGACTGGCTACATAAATAAATGTAGACTTTTATTCTTTGGTAGATTATGCAACAGTCAATGCTACTTCTCCTTTAAGGACCTATTTTGTGTTCAACTAGCAACTTTTCAAACTAGAACAGCAGCATCGCATAGTATATGTGACACATTTCTACAAACTGTTCGTAAGTACAATCTCTTTAAGTACGTTAATGACTATCTTGAAACGGGAACGTTTCCATGTAAATCTTCATGGCGTAAAATAGTTATTAACTGTGTTAATGAAACTGAATCCGTACGATGGCATCCCAAGTTTGTTTGCGGCTGGATATGTCTAGATACCGCCTTACACACAATACATTTGGTGTACATAGATTATATAATTTGATGTATATGTATCCGCAATACAGAGATATTTTATCATTTTGTGTACAAGTCAGCTCAAGAGCAAAATTCTCAAAATATTGTGAACTGTGTGAAAGACACTGTAATGAATATGACTGCCATATTATTTTACATTGTGAACACTTTATGTACGACAGGAATCAATTCTTTTCAAAACTTATAGACCTCTTTGATGTAAATGCATATGTACAAATAGAACTACTAACTGAAGATGAAATGATGAAATACCATTAACTGACGATTTAGAGGAAATGTCATGGAGATGTATGCTAATCCTCTTTAGTAAGTTCCTCTATTCCATGCTCTCTGCACTCAAGTGTATATACTAGATCTTTGTCTTAACTCTGTTCTGTACATATGTTGTAATTATCTGATGTAACTGTTTTATGTATATTGATCTTCGGACTTATGTCTGGAGGAAATAAAGAGATTCATTCATTCATAGAAGTTGCAAATGCTAGTTATGTCTGCTTTTACGAGCAAACATATTCTCATTTAAGAAAGGTGATCATTGTATTGTATTGTATTGTATTGTATTGTATTGTATTGCCCGATTATATTTATTAAGTATGTTGGTAAGATGTCGCATTGTGTGCTGTCAAACAATTTAAATCATTTGCCATTTCTTCGCGTTGAATAGAGAGAACTCCATTAATTCTATTTTTGATAATGTTTTTTTTTTTTTTTTAATTTATGCATTTTGAAACGTCGTAGCAGTAGTCGGTTGTTCAAGACCAAAATCAGCATTACAGTTGATAACAGTATATTTTGCAAGTCTTGCTGATAACATCAGTAAATTGTTCGCTTTGTTTAAGTGTAGGATAGTTATTCGATGCATAACCGAAGTTTTCTCAACGTCTTTAACTCATCACAATGGTGAGTATCATATCAAATTCAATTCAAGAAATATTCATTTATACTTCAGTTAGACTTATGTTGTAGACTTCACAAACTTATTGTTAGCAGGAGCTGTAGCACAATTATGATAATTCATCACTTGTGTATCGATTGAAAACGTTTCCCTCTTTTGGATTCTAACAATTTTCACGCATGGTTATGAGAGTCACGGTTTTTTATGAGTAACCTGATTGAACAGTAAATTTGGCAAAAAAACATAACTTTCAACCCGTAATCAATCCATGAAAGCTAGGTATAAAATGAAATAACCATTCCTCTTTATGGTTATTTCTACGAAGTGGTAAAACTTTATATACTCTGGTTTGATGTGTTATTCATTAAGTCAAACTACTTACAACACAGAAGTTTGTATCGTTAAAGAAAGTCAGTTCCATATGATATACACAGGTTTCACCACGATACATAGAAACAATAGCAATGCAGGTTTTCCCCTGGAATAATACCCGCTGCGGTGATGTAATATAAATACTCTCGCAAAGCATGCAGCAACCTCTTGTGGGTGGTATTATCTAACTAAGAACAGTAAACCATAGTTAATCCATAAAATCCGTCCCTGATTCAATTCACAACTTCAAAATACCTCTTAAATATGGTAATCTTAGGTCGAGAAAGATTTAACAATAGTCAATGCAATCTTGTAATCCGTGTCTAAACGTAAACCAATATGGATAAGATACAAACTAAGAAGCAATGTATGAAGGAATGCCAGCAGGTCCACATTGTAACATACCATAATTAAACCATAGAACTCGTTTCTTATATTTATTAAATGCTCAACTTCAAAGTCTCAAAGATTATAATATTAGGTCGAGAAAGATTTAACATAATATGCACAACCTTTTATCTATTTATGTAAACAGAGGAGAACACTATGTATATTGATCAGGATAATTCGAACCCAAAGTCAAATATGTCACAACTAGAGATAACATGCTTTATCTGTGTACATGTGCTTGATGTATTATACATCATCAGTATGTACGATTGGATCTCTTACTCAGCTAGTCATTACAAAATAGTTATGAAACTCTGATAATCCCCATCCTCAAATATGTTTTTAAACCTTCTTTTCTTACTTTTCATTGTTTACGACAAACTTGGATGTTTAAATAATTTATCCATTTTGGGCATTTTTTAGTACGTGTGTGCGTGTTAGTATTATGTTGCAAAATAATAACATAATCCCTTATTGGATAAGCCATACCATTCATTTGCATCGTTAGGATAATGTTTTACAAAGTTTCTGAAAATATTCAATGTTTAAATAATATGTTTTAGAGCGTTTGGACATTATGTATCATCCTTCAGACAATATGAATATTTACAATGTGAAATATTGAAACGATTTTAAACGCTTCGAAAAAACTAAGAACTTAAATGATGACATGTTCCAATTTGAATGCTAATGTTTAGAAATTGGTGTCTTGTTATATTAAGGCCACAGCTTCAACATTATACAAACAATGAAGACATAACAGCACAGCTCACACACGACTACCACAGGCTTGTCAATCGACTTAGCATTTGCATCAAGAGTCATCAGAAACTGACATATCCCACCTGTCTCACATAATTTGTAAAACACATCTTTGACAGATAATTGTATATCAATTACTTCATTTAGGGGGTAATACACATGCTGAGTTTGAGGCATGATAAAGGGTTGTGGAGTTCTACTGCAAAAGCAGACCTATCCCTGAACAAAGTCCAAATCCAACTTGTTTAGATGAAAACGAAAAGAAAATAATATTCAGAAATCTGAAAATATCACTTCAGTTTATGGGTAATAGGTAGATATGATGAACAGTTTTGGAGCTGTTCACCGGAAATGAACCTATCTTTGAACAAAGTCCAAATCCAACACGTTTCTATGGAAACGAGAATTTTTCAAAATATCAAAAGACATCACTTCAATTGGTGGGTAATACACATGGAAAGTTTCAACCAGATATCATGAACCGTTTTCGAGTTCTGTTCCGGTAACGAAATGATTACGGACGGACGGAAGGAAAGATGGACGGACGGACGGACGGACAGACAGATGGACAGGGCGACGACTATATCCCAGGGAATATACGGTGGGATAAAACTGATAACATAAAACCACCAAGAATATTGGAGATGTGAATAATCCATGTTTCCAAACAACATTCGAACATATTGCATGAATGTTGCAAATAAGTTCATAGATAATTTTTCTTAAAATGGAGGGTAACCATCATATATCTTTATTTAAGAAATTACTAAAGTTTCTCACAAACAGTGATATGCGAAACACAAATTACACATTTCAGACATGTTCATTCTCTTGTTAATAATTGTTGAATTATTGCTGATTTTAGATGATAAATAAAATCTCACCTACGTGTGTTCTGATAACAAATATATCAAAGTAAACATCTTTAATTAACTCGTGTTGATACATTTGATATCAGAAGCCACTTGAGTGAGATTCTCTATATCTTACTGATCATTATGACGTAATAGTAAGGGATAATGTACAATCAGGGATAATGTACAGTCGTGAGATTAGCGCTGAAAATGTAACATATATTAACAAATATTATCGACATTTTTTGGGAATGAAAGGTTATACTTTCAAAATATTAGATTTGTCACTATTTCACATTTGATAGAATGAAAGAATATTGATTTTATTTCTTAATCAGCACAGAATATCCATATGTTTAGTGAACAGTATACCTCGTTATCTACTGCTTATGAACTCCTACATGGTCAATAAATAATCTTGTATACAATTTACCACATTTCTGAGTTCTCAAAGTTAAACTAGTTTGAAAGTCAAAAGTATAACATGGTTATATTTGGGATACCACTACCTTCAATAGTACAAATTCTTGTACTTTTTCGGGCCGAGTCCCATGCGGGATTCGAACCCACGCCTTCAGAGTAAGGCAACTATCGCCAGCATTGACTGTACCAACAGCTTACCACACGATCATTTCGCATGGGACTCGGCCCGAAAAAGTACAAGAATTTGTACTATTGAAGGTAGTGGTATCCCAAATATAACCATGTTATATTTCTTCACTATCTAAATGGCAAGTATTTCTAAGTCAAAAGTAGGTTTTAGACGGAATGTTCACAGTACTTGTTTCAAGTAGATGAAGACAGGTTCCCCAATGACCTCTTCGCCTTAATATGGTTTAAGGTACATTTTGTTTGTTTGAAACCAGTTTTAATTTTGTCATTATTATTTGTCATTTTAAGGTTTTGGATTTACCTTCATCTGTTAACCATTTTTTAGATTTAATGAAGAAATTATGGAACTCGTTATTCAAAATATTGCTTGAAGTTGATTGGTATATTGAAAATGAAAATGACATATTTTTACCAAAATGAAAAATCCTAAAAATATATTATGACAACGATACACGAATACACAACTGATACAAATAATATGAGATGTTTTATGTATTTCATCATAAAATTGATCATTTAATAGTAACAATAGAATTACCCCTGCAGTCACTAAAATAAGATGATTTGAAATAATAGTGAATAGTAAACGAAATAACATAAATAACTCAATCTGTTCACAATTTCTTTTTTATGGATTCACTCAAAAAATCGTGGATATCGTTAATTGAAATTCTTTTTGGATTGAAACTGAAACTGATATCTCTTTGCCAGAAATAATGTTTTATGATAACAATAGAAGAATATGTAACTAATAAAAATAATATAAGGTGTTAAATCATGTATTTTGTCATAAAAACCGAGAATTCACCCCTGTTGTCACTTCCGATAATATTAAATAAAATTGAAATATTCAGATATAATCATCGAACAGTTCTAGTAAATGTAATAACACGAATATTCAATTATCAAATTGTGGTATTGTTTATCAGTCTTACATTCCTTTGTGCAATTACAGGCGATAACATAATGACAAGGTTCATTAGGAAGGTAGAAGACACGGGAACTACACCGGGGTGTTTACTATACATGTTGCTGTTCATATTATCATGTCAACAAGCCCACATCAAGGATAACAATACTGTACCGGTAAACACTATAGATAGATTTGCTGTGTGTGCTATTGAACTACGCACTGGACAAAAGTCACTGATATCAGAACTGTCATAACCTCTGACCTCACGTGCTCACTGGTGTATAAAACAGGTGCCCGTTTCGGGTAGATTCAGAACAGACGGACGAGAGCTTGGTGTTCAGTTTCACGTCAAGTGAGAGAAAGAAAGCAGCCACATACAACTACTACACGACTGCGGGCAGGGTTCCCTTTAACCCATCACCATGTTCTCCAAAACCATGCTTGTTTTTCTAGCTGTCATAGTTGGAGCTCTAGCAGGTAAGTTGTGCCCACATCTATTGTAATGTAATACATATTGGTATAATACTAAACTGTTCAATTTTTCATCAATTTCAACCACTAGAAATTCAAATTACATTTCATAATAACAGAATAATCTAATCCAGGTCCCATAACATACCAGATGAATGACGGAAGTAACTCCTGCGCAAGACAATGTCCAGGTAAGTACATCGAAATGTATTCATTCAGTTGTATGATAATTTATTTTATTGTGAATCTTTGATAATTTTTTCTTCTGTTTGCAATCAATGCTGAGATAGTCATTTCATTACCAGAAAGCAACAAGTTCAGATACGCCCCCGGAACGACCTACGAATTCGACTACAACATCCAGACCCACACAGCAATGGAAGGAGCTTCTGGTGAACGAGCTGCACTCGCTATCCGGGCAGTCGCTGACATCGAAGTACTGTCCAAGTGTGACATGGCACTCAGAGTAAGTTCACAATCTGCTATATTTGCAGAATACCCTCGTGTGTAGACGAAGTGATTTTTAAGACTTTCAACTTCATATTGATCTCATCAAAAAATATATTTACACTTGTACTTACCTTAGTGTTTCTCTTATTATTGCAGCTTCGAGATGTGAGGGTGTTCCGCTCTGATCCGGCATCTTCCACTCCCATGAAAAACGTGGATGAATCTGGAGAATTCAGGAGACAGCTTGAACGCTATCCTCTGCGCTTCTCTTTCCAAGATGGCGTCGTTGAAGAACTCTGCCCATCAGAAGGAGAGAGCACATGGGCTCTGAACATAAAGAGAGGTCTTCTGACCGCTGTCCAGAACAGTATGGACAGTCTGGACAAGGACCAAAAGATCAAAGAGGTATTTTTAAGTTGAATTGGTGTCTTTACTATGTTCTTTAAAGTTATATAAAATTCTCGTATTGACACATTCTGACGATCTCACCGACCGTGAACCTCAGCTGAATGAATTGTAATTATGTTTGTTCAGAGCGATGTTACTGGCGAATGCACCACCAACTACACGGTTGTGTCCTCTAGCTGGTATTCCAACACCCGGGTAAAGAAGACCAAGGACCTTCTTGGCTGCACTGACCGTAACGGATACCGCAGTCATGTCCACGCTATGCCCTATAGAGTCCCATCAGAGATACAGTCTTTGCCTTTGATGAAGAGTACTCACGAGTGTGAACAGGAGATTGACAAAAATGGTCTGCTGTCGAGTGCTTTGATCAGGGAGACTCACACCTTCAGGCCCTTCTCACAGGGTACAAGTGGAGCCACAACCAAGATCATCCAGAAACTCGACTACAAGACCCAGAGATCTGGAGTAGCCACAAGACCTGGTAAGTCATTCAGGCTTTGATAAGGTTGCAAATTTATAGTTTAGATTGGTGACTTATAGAACTATAGAATTGATTTGAAATGCAGTGTTCCTATATGTTTGCGAATGTTCAAGTCTAGCTTGTATCTCCCCTACAGAGTACATCCAAAGACGAGCTGGTGTAGCCTTTGAACATGCCTATGGTCCTGGAAACGAAGATCAACCAAGACGAGATGCAGAGAACAAGCTGCGTGAGATCTGCAGTGGTATCCGAGAGGATATCCGTCCTGAAACACCCCGTCTCTTCTCTGAACTGGTCTACATTGTTAAGAACATGGATTTTGAAGGTCTGAGGACAGTCTACCAGCAAGTGTCACAAGGGAAAGTTTGTGCTGATAGAAGAATTAAGTAAGTTTTAAAGTGATGGGTTTCCTTTAAACTTCACGGTCATACTAGTATTGCTTTTTGTGGCAATGATTTTCCAAAGGATTCCATTTTCTATTTTCTCATTCGAAATATTGCATACGGGGCTATTTTGACGACTTTCAATATTACAATTTGGAAATAAATCCATATTCATATAAAAATACACCTTGTAATGGCACTGAACTGCAATCACATCATGCCGACTTATTCCTTATAGTCGTCACTTTTCGTAAAACAATTAAATGCGAACTATTGATTGAACTTATCATAGTTTTATCATCTTGTTTGTTACAGGAAGTTCTTCCTGGATTCCCTCCCCATGGCAAGCACTGGAGCATCTATCCAGTTGATGAAGGATGTACTTCTGAGTTGAGAAATCACAGGAACCAAAGCCACCATGTGGATCTCTTCCTTGTCCTTCATCCACTATCCTACTGAGGAGATGCTGCAGCAAGTCCAGGTAACTTTTGTGCTGTTCATCAGTAAATATGCACATTCTTGATGCAAAGATTAATAACGAAGTTTACATAAATATAAATTGGTTGCCTTTATATATGAAATCACTAGATGAAAAGAATCTTGGTGTGACTTACATATCTGTTATTATTTTATATTGGTTATTTTCCATTGCTAGTCTCTGCTTGAAAACCCACGATACAGCCAATCATCAATGCTGCCCATCTCCACTATGGTCAACAACTACTGTAGTCACCGGGACTCTTGCTCTGATGAATACGTTATTGACAACATCATCTCTTCAATGGAAAAGGTTATCGGACGAGGATGTTATGTCAGAGATGCTGACCTGGATGCCACGCTTATTGCACTAAGAGCTCTAGGAAATGCTGGCCACTTGGACAGAATCTCCCGAATCTTGTCAACATGTATCAACAGAGAGAACAACCCGACAGAAATTCGAGTTACAGCTATCCAAGCTTTCAGAAGAATACCATGCACATCTGATGTAAGTAGAAATGCCATCAAACAATTCAGCTTATTTAGTCTTTATTATTGAGTCTAAACCTCCCAGAATCAATATGAACAAAAGTCTAATCTATGGAATTGCATGTACTTTCAGAGAAGCGGTTTGATGAGTGTGTACGGGGATAGTGATGAAGACTCTGAAGTGAGAATTGCTGCCTATCTGGCTGTCATGCAGTGTCCCGATGAAGATATCATGAGCAGAGTTCAGCAAACCCTTGAGAATGAAAGAGCAAACCAGGTTGGATCCTTTGTCTGGTCACACCTCACCAACCTCATCGAGTCCTCCAGTCCTCATAAACAGAGCATTAGGAAGATCCTGGTAGATCAGAGTCTGAAGAAAGAATTTGATTTGGAAACTCTGAAATATTCCCGCAACTACGAAGGTTCCCTCTTCCTTGAGAAGTTCAAAACCGGTGCCATGGCTGAGAGCAATGTAATATTCTCTGACAAGTCCTTTTTGCCTCGTTCAGCGATGTTGAACATGACTGTGGATCTTTTTGGCAACTCAGTTAATCTGTTTGAGATGGGAGGTCGTGTTGAAGGTCTGGAGTATTTGATTGAGACATACCTTGGACCCTATAGCTATTTTGGAACAGCTAAGAAACCAGAGGTAAGAGTTGATCGTTTAGGTTCTCTTAGGATAAAACATAAAACTATTAAAATATGTATTTTGGGATGAACGTATCCAGTTTAGTTGAAATATTGTTTAACATAGATTGTGTTGATTGCAGACTTCAGTGAAACTGGATCACCTGAGAGGAGACATTTACATGAGAATGTTTGGAAATGAGCTCTACTACAATCACTTCATGGGAACAGATCCTTTGGCTTCAGCTAAGAAGTTCAACCTCCTGGACATTCTCATCAAGATGTCTGACAACAAGGACTACTCTTTCACCCAGAGTGTGATGTTCATCGACAGCAGCATGATCGTCCCAACCAGCTGTGGTCTTCCTCTCAACCTGACTGTTAATGGTAAAGCAACCATTGACCTTCAAGCTTCTGGCACAGTTGATCTTCGTAAACTCACAACATCACCCAAGAGTTTGTTGATTGATGGTGTCCTCAAACCAAGGTACTTATTTGTGGTATTTTGTTCTAAGCCTGTTTACAGAAATAATTTATCAGATTCAATTAAAAACACTTTTTACCAAAGTAGATAACACCATTCAAACAATGAATTTCTCTTTTAACAGCGGAGCAATCGAAATCACTGGTACAATGAGCATGGACGCCTTCGTTACAAAAACTGGACTCAGAGTTGTCAACACCTGGCACTCAAGCTCTGCTCTCAAGGGCCGTGTAGAACTTCAGCGTGGAAAGGTCATCAGTGCTGATTGGGAGTTCCCTCAGAATAAGATGGATATTCTTGATGTTTCGTAAGTAATCAATCATCATCGTCTATTTTAAAAAAGTAGATTTATTGTCACGCTAAGATACATTTTGATAACACAATAATTAAATGAGGTTATTATGATATTGTGGTTTGGGCTGGTAAATATCCTGTATTAGGAATATACAACGAAGGTAACAATGACAAATTTAAACTCTTCCTTCCTCTGCCTTCACAAAATCAGATGGGCGAAACCTATCTAAGGGGTAAGAGTTGTTGTCAGAAGAAGCTTAAACATTTGACCTTTGTAATTAGCATCAACATCTGCATATGAATATAGAAAATATTTGTTAGTTTTATCGGCCATAGGCCACTTTCAATTATTATCAATTATTATAACAATTTGATGACCACATTTACAATCTTTTTTCAGAACTGCATTCTTCAGCATCCATGGTGATCTTGAGAGGCAGCAAGACTTGCTGGCAGACAGTGCAAAGACATTTGAACTGTGCACCGGATCAAGACTGGCTACTGTTACTGGACTGGAACTGTGCAATGCGTTCAAGTGGACCAATGCCTCCTTGAAAGAAGATGCACCTTATTTCCCCTTCACAGGACCATTCTCACAGAGTCTCACCCTCTACAAGCGAGACACTCACACAGCATATAAATTCAGGGCTGCAGTGTCAGCGGTATGTTTCATTATTCATACATTGTATATGTCAGTATTAAATGTCGAAGAGAGTATATTACTTCTTTAAAACATTGTGTGGGCTGAAAAATATTCCTTCGTATATTGAATGCTTTGCATTCAGCATATATCATTTATACAAATTATGTTCTATATAATCTCTGTTCAGACTCCGTACTCCACTGGTGCTCGACTTGAGTTCAACACTCCAGGATCCAAAGTAGACCGAGAAATGGTAATCAATATCGACTTGAGCTCCAAACAGAAAGAACTCGAGATCAACCTGGTGTCTCCCTGGAAGAAAGCAGAAGTCAAAGGTAACGATCCATTATTCTAGACAAATATTTCGTTGTTATTTGATTCTTAGCCGTATTGCAAAGGCATCCAATATTTGGTACAACCTTCTAAAGAAGATCACCCGAGGTTGACCAATAGTTCTCTTCTTATACTTATACACAAATAATCAACGTATGTTCTAGGTTCCATTGACTACAAGAAGGATAACATTGGCATGAAGGGAAAACTGTTGGTTGATGGAACATCTGAATACAGTTTGATAAGTGGAGTTGGCATCAGGAAAGTGAAGAACGTGGTCACTTATACTCCACAACTGGAGGTAAGACGACCAGACGTGAATACAGTCAAGCTTGCTGGTCAAGTATCACATGATGGACTCAAGAAAGCTGATGTTGACCTTCGATTGGAGGGAATCAGCCGCGACCCTATTATCCTCACAGGTAGTTATGATCTCCTTAACAAAGTCATTAGCGCCATTGTAGAATATGTGACAGCCATTGTCAAAGGTAAAACCCTAACTTATCATGAATGTTCTTAAATATTTTTATTGAATTAAATTAGTTTTCAGTTTTGAGTAACATACTCATTTGTGTTTTGTCATTTAAAGCTCTTAAACATAGAGGCAATATTTGTTTGCGATCACTTCTTCCACTTGAATGTAAACACATTATTTTCATTCAGGTGCCTTGTTGAACACGAGAGTTGAGAGGAGTGCTAAAGCTGTCTTGACCCTGGAACCGAAGCAGGACTACAGTGCAGAAATCGGTCTCGTATACCAGAACTATGGTAAAAGCAAGGCAATCATCAAAATCGTACCCACTTTGATTGTGAAGACGCCAAGTGTGGAACTTGTGACAATGTCAGGATCTGGAGACTACAGAGAGGGCAAATCATTCAAAGCATCTCTTTCAATGGATGTCTACAAACTTCTCAGCAAACCTATGATTGTCAAATGTAAGTGATACAACGTTTAAAAAGATATTAGCAAACAATCATAAGAATGAATTTTAAATATGAAAGTAATGTGTGAGGTTTCTCAATGAACACATGCCTTCTTATTCTTGGTTTTCAGGCGATTGGAAACGAACAGCTGGAAGCCGGGGGGAGAGGTATTCTGGTAATGTGATGGTCAACTCAAAAGTCATTGTTGCAAAACTGAGTGGAAACATGCAAAAGAAGAAGAATATCATCAGCTCAACAGCTACACTTGACTACAACTTCCCGAAGATCCGAAGCATCAAAAAGGACAGGATCTCCTTCAGTTCCAAGTTTACAGACAGGAGCACACAGTCTCTATGGAACTATCAACTCAATACGTACGTTTTTTTTATGTCATGTCATAAACATGAAGTTCAACTGAGAATGAACATTTCCATTCAGACTTTGAAAAAAATCCTTTTTTAATAGCGCTTCTTGTCATCAATGAATGATTTTCCTTTATCTTAAGAGTGATGTTGTTATCTTCTTTTCCAGAAATTTCCAAGACAAACGTTACCCTGAGGTCAATTTTGTCACCGACAACGAGTTTGTCCACAACAATAAACTCACAAAAGTGTCCACAGCACTGAGGTATGGTCCAAAAGATAAAGCATCAAACCGACACCTGACAGTCTCTGCCATGGTCAACCATGTTCTTGACACAAAAACGAAGATTGACTGCAACATTCAAACAGAAATTGGTCCAATGGTAAGTTTATTTCTTTTAAATTGAGTATCGTAAATATGTTTTCTCAAAATAAAATCTTCAAATACCGTCTACAAGAACCTGAAGTTATCCATTATCTATTTACAGGATACCAAACTGAACCTGAAAGGGAAGCACTTCAATGATGGACGCTCTCTGGATTCATCGCTAACGTTTGGTTATGGACCTGGTAAAACCATCCAGACTTCACTGTCCCTGCAGGACAAGAGTAGAAGGTCAATCAATCTTTATGGAGAAGCATCACTTGCCTACCCTGGTAAGCAACTGAATCTGAAGACGGACCTGGTTCAGTCAAAGAAAGACTACACTCACACATTAACCCTTCAACTTGACAAGGACACATCTTCAATGGTTACAACTTACACTCGCCCAAAGGCTGGTATTCACAGAATGACAGCATCCATCGAGCCTCACTTTACGAAACCAATCCAACTGCAGGCCGAAACTGATCTTGACTTGAAGGATTTCAAAGCATCTGCTCAGGCCAAATACGATGGAGCTGCATATGGAGCAAGCACCACTTATAAATACACACCAAAGGCAAACGGAAAATGGGCCCTTGATGTATCCTACCCAGCCAGACATGTTATTGTTGAAGTACAAGGAGGAAAGAGAGGAAACAATTTCCAGGGAAATGCTGTTGCTAAATGGGATGCAGACAAAGATGAATCCAAGAAATTTGAACTGAAGGGTAAACTGAACCAAAAACCAGGTGGAAGCTTCTCATCTGCAGCATCAATGAAATATCCATCCCGGGAAATTGATTTTAACATCAAACATGCTGCAGGCCGACAATACTCAACTCGAGCTGAACTCTCCTGGGAACCCAAAAGGAAGATCCAGGTGGACACTTCATTCATGAATGTAGAATCCAGGAAGGGCAGATCAGTTGATGTCAGTCTCAGAGTGCGATCTCCTTTTGAAGGCTATGAAGATATATTTGCAAAGGCTTCGAGCGACAATGGTGCAAAGAGGTATGCCACCTCAACACAAATGTACTGGTCAGGCAAGAAGAACCAAATGTCCTCAACAATCAGCATCAAGAAACCATTCTCTCTCCGAAACCTTGATCTCAGTGTAACAGCAACATCTCCATTCAAGGGATACAGGAAGATGAATGTAGAGGCATCCCATACCTTGGATTCATCATTGAATACAATCATCAAGGGCAACATCGAAGGAAAGAGTGCAAAAATTACACTCAATGGCGAAAACAGGAGTAATGGACCGAGGAGGGACGTTGAAGGAAGCCTCAATGTTAAATCAACTATCAAGGGACTGAAAGGACTTACTGTTAAGGTATCTCATAAGGACAATCTAAAAAAGTTTGCAACTGATGCCCTCCTGAACATCAATGGCGACCAGTACACTTACGGACTGGACATGAACCATGGAATCTCTGGATGGCAACTGCAGAACACTGGAAAGTTGGTCCTTGCCTCCCCAAGGCATCGTCTGGTCAACAACTGGCAGCACAGGAACACAGAGAAGGATGTTAGCAGCACAATAACATCAGAATGGGGACGCGGCAAGAGGATCTTCATCAATATCTTTGGTAACCATGAATCTTCTACAACTAAGACCCTTGGTGGAATAAACATTGAAACTCCCTGGAAACAAATTCGCAAAATCGACATCAATCTTGACAATGAAGTTGGCACTGGATTGATGAAGCATTCTTCAAGCATCAAACAGGGTAATGAAGTTATTGGATCTGTTGGCATGAACTACATCAGAACCAATGGACAGGCCACTGCTGATTTCAAGGTTGTCTCACCCTTCACTAACCTCAACGGCAAGACTGAAGCTCGTTACAATGACTACCCAATGACAGGTCACGCTGAACTTGGTTGGGCCCCGTACAAGAAGATTTCTGTTGATGGATCATTGTCTGCCCGGACAATCAACAACTTTGATTCAAGTTTACGACTGACAAGTCCCATTGATCACTTCCGTGACATCATGGTGAAGGCCTCAAATAAGAAGGAAGGCTCAGAAATCGTTTCTCGAGCTAGTCTAACTTATGACATCAGAAAATCTCTTGAATTCGAATCCCACATGGATACAGATAATCTCAATAAATTCAGGGCATCCATCAAGACGCCATTTGATGACTTCAAATCTGTTGAGGCTGGAGTTGAATACACTGGAGGACTGAAAAACTTTGATGGCAAGGCAAACTTTGGAATCGTTCCAGTTCTTGGTAACTTTGCTGGAATCATGAATTGGAACTTGGACTCTGACATGACCGGTAAAATGAGGCTTGAGACCCCCTTCAATGAGTTCCAGTATATTCAGGTCTTGGCAAGAAGTGAACAAGCAGGACAAGTAAGACACTCGAGAATAGAAACAGAATACTACCCAAGGAAAACTATCAGTCTTGACACCACTTACAACTTTGGTGTACCTCTGTCATTTGATGCAACAGTAAAAACTCCTTTCATGAACATGGAACACATGAGTGCATCTGGGAAACACGCTCTCAGGAAAAGCTCACTGCAGTCACATTTCGATGTAACACTGGGTTCAATTGACAATATTGGAGGAGACCTTAGACTGAAATGGGCAAAGGATTTGACTGGAACACTGCTTGTCAACACTCCAATCATAGGATATGAAGCCAGTAAAGTCTCTTTCAGACACGAGGGAACTCTTCAGGCATTCAAGTGTCATGGTGAAGCTGAATTTGCTGGGAAAACGGGCGAGGCTGATTTGGAATTCCAACATGGACTTAAAACAAGTGGTTCTTTTGCCCTGAAAACCCCCTTCCAAGGTTATGAAAACACAGTTTTATCAATCAGCAAACGTGGACCAATGAATGATATGCGAGGAGAAATGGCTTTAACTTATGGCAGAAATCAGAAAATTGACATTGCAGCACAAAACAAATTCACATCAGGCAAATTGGATGCAACATTAATTGTAAAATCTCCATTTTCCGAAGATGTCAGATTAACCATTGATCATGATGGTAAAATTGGAAACTTTGTGACCAAAATTGCTGGAAATGTTGGCTCAAGACACACTATCAATTCAGAATCTAGTTTCAACTGGAGATATCCGATGGTAGACCTGTCAACCAATTTCAGGTACACTCTTAACTGGAGGGGAAGAAATATTGGACTGAAGGTTCACAAAGACGGATATCTGGATGACATGAGTGCCAAGATAACAGGAACACTTGATGGTGAGGAAATGGAGCTAGCTTCTACATTTAAGAATGAGCGTACAATTGAAGGATCTATTACTGCAAAAACTCCTTTCACAAATTTCGAAAATGTTGGTATTTCATTGAAACATACTGGTAATCTGCAACGATTTTCAACTGAAGGTAATCTGCAGTATATGAAGGACAGGACTCTGGAAGGGAAACTTACTCTGTGGCACTCTGGACCTGCCCGAATCAATACAATGGCTGAGTTGAAGACACCCTTCCAAGGCTTTGAAGACACTACCCTCACTTACCAGCACTCCATTGGATACCCAAGAACAATGTCATCTGGTGCTGTAACATACGGCTACAATAAGAAAATAACGTCCGAGTTGGATCTAGAGATGTCACCCAAACTGAACCTTAACTTTGAGGTAAAGACTCCGTTTGAGGACATGGAAACCAACAGAATTGTAGCAACTCACGATGGCCCGATTGAGAACTGTCAGAGTCATTTAGAGATGGAACTCCTTGGAACAACAATGAGTGGGGATTCTTCATTTGAACATGGAAGTGACACAAGAGGAAGCATTTCCTTCATCTCAAACGTCGAGGGTATGGAATCGTTCAGAGCATCCTTGAGCAAAGAAGGTAGTCTGGAGAACTTCAGAGGTGCTGCATCAACAACGCTGAAGGATTCAACTTTTGAAGCTGACATCAATGGCCGAGTTGCAAATGGAATCGTACAGGGAACTGCAACACTGAAAACACCATTTGCAAATTTCCGAGATACAGCCATTTCTGTAGATCACTCAGGAAACTGGAATGACTTCAGCTGCGAAGGATTAGTTCGTTACATGGATGGTCAAACATTGGAGGGGAAAATAAAGATGAGTCAAGCTGGAATAAAGGATGTACAAGGAACCCTTCAAATCAAGACTCCTTTCAGACATTATGAAATGATGTCCCTTGATCACACCCACAAAATCACACTCTCAGGTGTTAAATCCAATTCAGTAATAACTTATGGGTATGGAAAAGAGATAACCTCTGATATTTCACTTGATTTTGCCCGGGACATTACTCTTAATGCAGTTATCAAGACACCATTCCAAGGCTATGAACAGTCAAAAGCAATCCTTTCTCTAACTGGAAGCTTGACAAATCTGAACAGTCATGCTGAAATTGAATTCCACAATACCGAACTTGCACTGGATTCTGCTTTTTCAATGCACAGATCAATACAAGGCAACATTGTAATCACAACCAACATCCAGGGTTATGAGAATATGAAAGGAACATTCAGTACCGAAGGTGGCAGAAGAAACCTTAAATCCTCGGCACTGGTCAGTCTGAATGGGTCAACTATTGAAGCTGGTATCAGTGGCACGATATCAGACGGTAATGCACAAGGAACTGTTACTTTGAAAACACCATTCAGAAATTTCCGAGATACAGCAATTACAATTGATCACACAGGCAACTGGAATGACTTCAGCAGTGAAGGCTTAATCCGTTACATGGATGATCAAACACTGGAGGGACAAATCAAGATGAGCCATGAAGGATTAAAACAAGTCAAAGGAACTGTACAAATCAAGACTCCTTTCAAATACTATGAAATGATGTCTCTTGAACACAACCATAATATCAAACCATCAAGTCTTAAATCCAATTCAGCAATTAGAAACGGATATGAAAGAGAGATCACCTCAGATATTTCACTTGATGCTGTCAGGGATATCACTCTCAATGCAGTTGTGAAGACACCCTTCCAAGGTTACAGACAGTCAAAAGCAATCTTCACTCTCACTGGAACCCTGGCAAATTTCAACAGTCACGCTGAAGTTGACTTCCACAACATCGAACTTGCGATGGATGCTGCTTTTGCTAAGCAAAGGTCAACACAAGGCAACATTGTGATTACAACCAACATTCTAGGCTATGAGAACATGAAAGGAACATTTAGTATGGAAGGTGACAGGGAAAACATTAAATCAACAGCACTTATCAATCTGAAACAGTCAACCCTGGAAGCTGAAATTGGAATGGATCTGAGACAGAAGATGGAAGGATATTTAATAGTAAGGAGTCCATTCAATAATTATAAGAATGTTGGAGCATCACTTCTTCACACTGGTTCCCTAAGACAGTTTACCACTGAAGGCAGCATCAGATATATGGATGGTAAGAGAATTGTTGGAAGAGTAACTGCCACTGCTAATAGAAACACCCCATCCCTAAGCGCTGAGCTTACAACACCTTTTATTGGATTTGAGAAGCAAACAGTTGACTACAAGCACTCAGTCCAAGGAAATCAAGGAAACGGAAATCTTAACATAAAATATGGAAACAACCAGAAACTTGCTGCAAGAATTGATGCTAATGCCGACAGTCCAGCTCTGAATGCTGAGCTTACAACTCCTTTCATTGGATTTGAGAAGCAAACAATTGAGTACAGGCAATCAATCCAGGAGAACAGAGGAAATGGCAATCTTGACATCATGTATGGTAACAACCAGATGATTGCTGCAAGAATTGATGTTAACGCTGACAGTCCATCTCTGAATGCTGAGCTTACAACACCTTTTACTGGATTTGAGAAGCAATCCATTGACATTAGGCAAGAATTACTAAATACTAGAGGAAATGGAAAACTTGACATTAAATATGGTAACAACCAGAAGGTTGCTGTAACAGTTAATGCTATGTGGAAACCAAAGATTGATATCTCTGCTGAAATCCAAACACCATTTGAGCAGTTCAGAAGAAGCAGAATCGAATTTGAACACGAAGGAGAAGTTGGAAACTGCAAAACCAATTTTGAACTGAGTGCATTGGGTACGTCTATCAAGGCTGATTCTGAAATGGCAACCACACCAGTTGTGCGAGGAAGTCTGAACATTGCTACAAATATTGAAGGATTTGAGTCAATGAAGATGATGGTAAGGAATGAAGGCGAAATAAACAATCTCAAAGCTATGGGATCGATCACTATCAGAGATTCGACTGCTGAAGCTTCCCTTTCCAATGTCTTTACAAATCGCCGCCTTTCAACCAAGATCACTCTTAAAAATCCTTACACTGAAGACATAGATATGCAGTTGGATTTCAATGGAAGACCTCTTAACTTCAAAAATAAAGTGTCTGCAAGCATGGGACCCGATGCCGGAATATCCTCTGATCTGTCATTCAGAGTAAGGGATCTTACCATCGACATCAATTCTCAAATGAGCTACACACTGGCTGGACCTGGAGCCTCGGGAAGAATGAAGTTCCACAAGGAAGGAACCTTGAATGACCTGAAGATGAGGCTCGATGGAGAGTACACAGGAAAGAAGTCTCGAGTAGAAGTAGAGTTTAGAGCCATTGATGGTGTTCACGGAGAAGTCAAGCTGATAACACCTTTCAGAGGCTACAGGAACCTGGGGATGTCAATTGATCACTCTGGTGAATGGAATAAGTTCAACACAAGAGCAATGATTGAATATACGGACAGAAAAGAAATTGTTGCAAAGCTATCGCATATGAACCAGGGTCTAGAACTCATTGAGTCAAGCATTGAGCTAAACACTCCTTTCACTGGTTATGAAGTCACCAAAGCACAGTTGCAGCATTCGGCCTCAACAAAGGAGATTAACTCCAATGCAGCTCTACAATATGGACGTGGACAGAAACTGACTTCTGAAATACATGCATCATCCTCACCCAAATATGACTTCGATGTCAAAGTAACAACACCTTTCAGTCAATATGAAGAACTCTCTGCCTCATCATCTTTTGAAGATGGCATAGATAGATATGTATTTGAAGGAAAACTGAATGCTGGTGATGGTAAACAATTTGCTCTTGACTCAACCATTGACTTGTCCTCAACGCCCATGACTGCAGTGGCTCATCTATCGACTCCCTTTGAGAAATTTGATTCAGCTGAAATATCTCTTTCACACGATGGACAACTTTACAACTTCCATTCAACAGGACGATTGCAGACACCAATCACTGGTCAAGCTTCAGGCGAAGCTACTCTCAACTACCAATCCCCCCTGGAAATGAACGGAATGATTGCCTTTTCAAATGATAAGAAAATCTCAATTAAGAACACACAACGCAATGGCAAATACGTTTCCGATGTTCTTCTGGTCTGGAGTCCAAGGGAAGAAATCACATTTGAAGGTGGCCTTATGCTTCAAGATACATGGAAACAGTTTCAAACTAACATAGCTCTGAGAACACCATTCGACATCATCCGACAAGCTGCTGTTCGATTTGACCATCAACATGCTTATCGAAAGTACAATGAAAAGATTGAAGCTGACTACAATGGGAACACAGTGCTAGACATGGATGTAGAACTTGTTAGGGGCTCTCGGGACCAAGGTTCCATCACTATGAGACAGCCAAGACCAATGGCCATGAGTCTAAGCGGCGGAATGGTGGACAAGAACCTCGATGGCGAGATGTTCGTGAACTGGGATCGAGATGAACCACAAAGCAACATCAGAGTGCAGACAACAGTAACTGACAGGAGTGGAAGCTACAATCTTGACAAGGACCTGACAGTCAAAGTCATCCACCCATCACGTACAATTGGAATCACTGGAAACATCATGCATTCTGGTCAGCAAACAAAGAGCCACGGAGAATTTATCTGGAATGAAGATGCAGGTGACAAAATCTTCTATGACGTTGCTATGACAGATCGTAGCCGCCGATACAACACCAAGTATGACACAACATTGAAGCTTGGCTCACCCCTAAGAAGCATCCAGATGGACGGATCGTACAGCAACACAGGAGCCTCCAGGTCAGTTGATGGCACCTTCTACTGGGACGCAGACAGGGACAACTCCAAACAGGTTGGACTGAAGGCAACTCTAACACCTGGAGACAACAAAAAGGCTGATCTTTCCCTCAGACTTCCATCAGTTGGCAAGGTAAATGTCTTTTGTATATACAGTGATCACAGAAATGTATTACACATTTAAAGTAACAGCATTGAACATTGAGCAGTGTTATATAGGAAAACACATTATTTCCTCTACATCTTCTTTAATATATAGTTATATTTTGACATAATTACCTTACATGACGTAATCGTATAGTAATATTTCAAAATCTCTTTGCAGGACATTAAACTTGACACTGATATGGTGATCAATAGCGGCAGGACACTCTTCAACGGACAAACCAAGCTCTCCTACTCAACTGACTCTCGTAAGACCCTGACCATGACTTCAAGAATGGAGGATATCTCCTATGGCTCAAGCAACACCAACTACACCTTTGCTGTTGGCGTCAGCCACCCATACACTGACGTCGATGTACAGATGACCTCCCATCTCGGCAGTTCCAGTGAGAAGTATTCAACAGGAATGAACCTGTTGTATCTTACTGCACGCAGAGAAAGGAAGAACTTTGCTCTGAGGGGAGAAATCAACAAGCTCAGGAAACATATGGAGATTCAGGTAGATGATAAAAGTCTGAATTTCCAATAGTTATTTTCTGCAATGTTATTTCTAAGAAAGGGTACACACAATCGTATATATATAACAAAGAAAGTGACACCTACTGATATTTGCAGATGATGACTCCAGTGAAGAGCTTTGAATTGAGCGGTGAAGTTGAAGAAAATCCTTACAAACTGAAGATCAGGAACAAGTATGATGGAAAGGTCATCCAATCTGATTTGACTGTTGATTCCAGAAGGAAGGTCATTGACTTCCAGACCAACTATGATCTAGGTAAGTTAATCGCCAACTTTATCAATTTCAATAATTTCAGATATCACAGAATTTCTATTATTACTGTGAAACCCCTATTTTAGAAGCTTATTTTCATGATTGGTTTAATTGCAGACGATCTGAGCAAGATGATTCACATGAACGCCGGATATGTCAACTCCAGTGCAGTGCAGGCAGTGTTGTTCCACAAGATCAACTCCAGGCAGATATCTGACAGTCTTTTCGCTGTGAGACTCAACACATCTCGTTTACTTCACACCAGGATTTCCTGGAGGCCACAGATGATCAGAGATGTACAGGTAACGCACCAGTCCTTATTAATACAACCATTCAATACTTTCCAATAATTTAAAGTTTTAACAGTTCCTTTAAATTTTTAATTTCATCAATTATGCCAATACCATAATATACATTTTGAATTCTTCCAGACCTTCCTTGCTTCTGAAGTTGAGCAGTATGGAGGTGAAGTGAAGAACGCCTTCCATTCCACATATGAAGTTGTTGGTAAAGAGTTGTCAGGAAAATACTATAGGATCGCACAGGCTTTCACTGAAGAGGCTACTCCATTTGTGAAACTGCTGGAATCCGAAATGGCTGCAATCGAGAGGAATCTTGATTCCATCAGGAGAGATGTTCGACGAATGTACAGACGCAATGACTTCTTCTTGGCAGATATGGGAGAGTACTTCAATGTTGCATTGTAAGTATTCAGTATATTGTGAACAGTATCTCTCTAAACAAAACATTGTTCTATAACTCTTCTACATTGTTTTCAAAAGTACAGGTCTTTAAATTGACATATTATTAACATGAAGTAAAAATTAAGCATTATTTGTATTTTCAGCGAGGTTTACAAGGTATTTGTGTCTTCAACCAAAGAAACTTTCGTTTCTGTAAACGAGAGAATGTCTGAACTTCTGAATGAAATCAAACATTATCCAGTTGGACAGAAATACCAAGCTGCAGTTGCTGAGGTCCTTGAAAATATGAAGGTAAATACACTTCATTTGTTTACTTTATATATGTTTATCTGTCCACCCCATCCTAATGCAAGCACTTCTTAAAACAGGTTTCGAAATATATGCATACATTAATGGAATTGTTTGAGATTGTGACAATTTTGTAAATGTTGTAGCGTGCTGTCGACGAGGTTGTTGCCGAAACTGTTGAGGTGATTACCAGCATGGATGAAGAACTCCAAGGTCTCCGGGACTCCTACAAACACCACTACAACAGGATACAGAATACTGTTTCAGGTAAGATGAATGCTGCAACTCTGTTTGCATGCAATACATAGAAGCTTTCCCTCACTTACATTGAAGCGATCACCTTTATTCGATATTAAAAGTCTCTTTTACTGTTTACAGAATCAGTGAATAACATCAGGAACCATCCAAGACTGACAGAGTTGAGACTGCGTTTCTCCAACTCCTACCAAGATTACCTTAACTCCATGAGCAACAGTCTCAAACAGCTGAACCTCAAGGATAAGTACAACTCTATAATGGACAGCGCCAGTAATACGCTCACATCACAACTGTCACGTGTCATGCATCCTGAAGACCTTCAGAGAGTCAAGTCTCTGTCCAACAATGTATACCAAGAGGTGAGCCTTCTAGATTCTGGTAGAACTAATGGTTTCCATAAATCAATATTTAACTGTTTTATAATTACTGGCTGTCGTTGTTCTCAACTTAACCGTTTCCTGTATCATGTGCTGCAGGGTGTGTGGGCCTACAACTACTGGCAGGTTGAGGAGAACCTGAAGACACATCTGCGCAGCATCATTGAGATCCTGAAGGAATTGGTGGAGGATGAACTGAAGCAGTACAGAGATGAACTGGTCTTCCTTCAGAAGTCTAGGATCACAGTGTGGGACCCCGAACAAGGCGAGGTCCAGCTTGAGCTCTACCTTCCCATCCCACTTGAGTCTCTGGACACACTGCCTGATGTCCAGCCATATGTCCAGCAAGCTAAAACAGCCGTCAACAAATACATCCCCAAAAGGAGCACCATCACCAACTACTACAACAAGGTGAGTGCTCACGTGTTTTCAGTATTCAGTATTCACAAGTAGTTCTAAACTGTAAAATAGTTTGATGCATACTATATTGTATTTGACTTATATTCAACTTCAAAGACTGAGGAATACATCAATATTTACCAATTCATTCACTGAAGAGTGGTTCAGAATCGAAAGAGTTATTGTAATAATACCTTCACAGTCATGTTAGGTTTAAGGAACTTACTTTCAATCAGCATAATGTTAGAATGTAATATTAGTTGGATTTATTTTCCTGTTAATACTTTCAGTACATGCCAACATACTTGTGGAAGTCACAGAACGAAACTAGTCCACAAGTCCGAATCGACCGCACAGTAAGTGAATTTACATTTAAATTGTTTTTTTAACAATTTGGATGATATAATAGCCACTCAAGGCAATATTTGACATTAATTGTTCACAGTTCATATAACTTAACACAGGATTTAATTTATTAACATATTTACTGGTGAATATTCATAAAAACGTTCATGTTAATAATGTTCCAGACCTATTATCAAGCCAAATGAGAAAATAGTGAATTTCCCTCACCGACACCTAATCATTGAATGCATGTGTATTTGCAGCATATCTTATTTTATGCAATAATTTTTGCAGATTCCTATCCGACGACCACGAGGTCAAGTCCGCCGCTTCAACGCTGTTCCCATCTAAGGCCCTCACCCCCTTCTGATCTCCACTATACTTGTCCTCTGACCCTACCCTCCTGAAGACATGATCTCTAGACGATGTTCTAATTTATTTATGTATTTATTTATTTATTCACTATTTTCGGAATATAACGTCTTGAACGTTTGGCAATGTCTTTGAAGACATTTACCTAAAATAAGAAATAAACATGACATTTGTTATGTTTTTAAGATTTGTCTAAAATATGATTATGTTTTCTCCCCTTCCTTCATCAAATGAATAAATAGTTGCATGCAATATCTTGTTCGTTTTACTATGTCCAGACATTGTTGTTACAAGGAATAAGGCGAGATTTTATGGAAATGAACTTCTTTAGTTGATGTAGGTGATGTTTCAAGGTAGATTATATTGCCGTTGTCTAATATAACTTAAAACATCACCTACATAGAATACAGAGTTGTTATCCATAAACATTTTCTCATTCTTCATGACTTCAAATCTAGATTACCAATCAAATAAAAATGTTGCTACGTTGGTAGTGACATTTGTGTTTCCCTAATTTAAGTCTCTTATATAGTGGTTTATGCACAAGTAAGTGCTATTTCTGACACGAAAACGTTATAAAATGAGAAAATATTATATCCTATTCAGTGCTTCCCTTTTAATTGTTACTACAATTTGAATAAAAGAAATGGAACTCCCTTGACCAAAAACTATGTTTCTCCTTGATAACAATATTCCGAAGACAACTTTAGGTGCAATCCAATAATTTGGCGTCTTTTAAAATCTAAAGAAAGAAGACAAACTAAAAATTAAATTCTCATCGACGTTGTACTGTTTCTGGTTAATATGGTTATATCATAGTCCAATGTGTTAATGTCCCAACCTGTTGCACTGGCTAGAATATCAGACACATCTACATCAGACATCTTCTACACCTGACACAACCACGGTGACACAACAGTTGCTGAACTAACTTTTAGGATGCAGCTTCACACAAGGATTCGTTTGAAAGTTTCACCTACAGTGAACGCTTGGGGAAACAATATGTGTCCACAAATAGTTAGTTAAATGTGTTTTCCCCCATAACATTGATCGAATTATTTTTCAAGTAACTGTATTTTTCCAAAATAGGCCCTACTGCAGTATAGCTGAATCATAAATGTATTTCAATATGTAAACATTACTAACATTAGGGTACTAGATTCTACTTTAAAAAACCCTAGAAACTACTAGACATAAAAATTACGGACAAAGATAGAATTAAAATACTAATATACTATGTCTATTTCCGTGACAAGTACAGCATTGTTGTTCTTGATGTATTGATTTAAGAAATCATTGCAAACATTTTGAAGCTTATAAAGAAGAGGAATATAACAAAGAAAACCGCTAAATAAACAATAACATACACTGTCGGCCAAAAGAAACGCCTACCTGATATCTTATCATATTTCGTAAAAACTATGATGAACAGTTTACCAATATTATAGCATTATGAAGTTGCACCATATCTGCATAATATATTCAAATTTCAGAAGTTGCCATGTCACATAAGATTGGCGATTGTTGAAATTTTACAACATCAATTGTTCACTTTTCGATCAATGTTTCTCAGAAAAACATTTGAAACAGATTTTCATACAAGCAAGAGCAACAATACAGGCACGCATTTGCATTTAAGTGGTGATGACGGTGACGAAGTGAATAAACTGGAAATAGCGGTCCTCATTGGGCGTGGTTTTAATGAATGATACAGACACAGTTTTACCACGATATCAATGGACTTTCATGTTGATTATGGTTTCAGCATAATGTGGGGACCACCGTTAATCATATTCCGAAATAATGTCATCTTTCATTTCAAGAAAAATCAAGTAGGTGTTTCATTTGGCCGACAGTGTAGTTTTAATTCTGAAAACACACCTTTTGAAACATATGCTCATTCCTTCATACAATCCACATATAACCCAAAACGTGTAGTAATTTCACAATAAAGACTTTTATCCAGAAATCTTTCCTTTCCTAATCACTATGTTGTCTGTCATATGCCAGAATTATTACTCATCCAAAGAAATAGTTTGTATATATTCACACATGATATGAAGACAGCACTAAACAATATTTTAATACTCAAACGGGAATGGGGACAGTGCACACAATAGAATACACTGGAAGTATTTAAGAGGCAAAGCTTTTTCACTGCAAACTGATGAGTAGTAATTTAGTTTTATATAGTCTAAGTGAGAGTATTTTTCCAAATACAACTCAGAACTAGGATGGACGTGTGTAACGATTTAAAACATGAAAAGGCCCAAGTTGAGAAGTCATCTTAAACAAATCCAATGACCTAACTAAACATAATTAGATAGTATAACTATGTTGGAAAGACATATCAATATTTTGGTATTCAATAATTTTCTTGACTTTTAACCCCTTGTTCAGGTTATCTTAATGAATTTTCTAAATGAAAGAAACTAAATATAGGAAAAAGGAAGAACTGCAAAAGTATGTGTTTAAAATATGTGGTCTGTAGTTGAATCGGTAACCAATTAATGTACAACACATTGCAATGAATATATAGGCTTCTGTTCAAATGAATCGTAACAGAGTTAATCCCTTTGATTGTAATTCCTAAAGGTCTTTATTTTATGTGAATAAGGGTTCCTTTAAAGAGTAATTTTTCAGCTTTCATATGAGCAGATGCATGTGGCTGAATGTATTGCAGGCCTTTAAAATCACAAAATTTCAGTAAAACAATAAACATAAATAAAAAATCTACTTATAATGCTGAAACCAGTGAGTGTTTTTTCATATATGTTGGTGAACGTTTGTGACCTTTTGTGAAAAGCAAGGGCTCATGAATCAGGTCGAAAAAAATTAAGGTTTCGAAATGATGGAAGTTTTACATGATGGAAGGTTACATGCTACTGTCCCTGAACATGTTATGAAAACCGTTTGAATAAATGGAGAAACTCACCCAAGTGTCTTCTGATATCAAATATATCAAAACGAGTAAATTAAAGTTACAAATTTGTTCTTCAATGAACGGATGTTGATATAGTGGATATCAGAAGACTCGAGGGTGAGATTTTATTTATCCTTGAAAATCATCTTCAACAATTATCAATAAAACTGCCATTTAGCTTCTTCAGCAGTGAGTTTAATGCGGTCATAGCAATGTGACGTCATCAGCAGTATGGCATCATATAATTGTTACATCATCAACTTCATCATCAGGGTAAAACTGACATTTAAGGTCAACTGATTAGGGGACAATTGACCAGATTACTACAATACGGGAACAATTGTTAAGCATATGTAAAATCACCACTTGGTCAGTCAGACCATAACTCTGTCTATCTTGTACCCCAGTACAAACAAAAACTGAAAGCTCAAAAGCCAATTATTAAATCTGTTCAAGTTTGGAATAAAGAATCTCTGGACCAACTCAAGGGCTGCTTTGACTGTACTGCGAGGGAAACCTTCTGTGAAACATCAACTGATTTGGATGAGCTGAACAATCTTGTTACAGATTACATTAAATTTTGTATTGATGACATTATTCCGTCCAAAACGGTAAAGATCTTCCCTAATAATAAACCGTGGGTCAGTATTGAGCTGAAAGCACTCCTCAATGAGAAGAAGCGTGCTTTCTGCTAAGGAGACAGAATAAGAGTGAAAGAGATTCAACGGGATTTCAAACGTGTAACAAAAATGTGCAAACTTGAGTATAAAGATAAAATTGAGAAGGAATTCCGATGTAACAATTTGAAAGCAGCGTGGAACAGAATTAAAACTATGATTGGTAACGATAGTAAAAATAAGTCTTTTAACAAGCAAAACGATGTTTCATTTGCTAGTGATCTTAATCAATTCTATTCCAGGTTTGATATACATGACTTCACCCAGAGTAGGAGTGCTTTCATTCAAAGCCTAGCCGAAGATGATGACTTAGTCATAATGGATACTGATGTAATGTTGGCATTTAGAACGATAAACAATAGGAAAGGTAGTGGCCCGGATTGAGTACCTGGCATTGCACTTCGGAAATGTTGTGAACAGCTGTGTGGGATCTTCAGAGTGATGTTTCAGATGTCTGTTGACACCCATCATATACCAACAATATGGAAAACGTCACATATAATCCCAGTTCCGAAAAAGTCAAAACCTTCAGTCCTTAATGACTACCGCCCAGTGGCTCTAACCCCAATAATGAAATGTTTCCAGCGTATTATCCTGAACCTAATTAGACAAAATACTGGACATCTATTATACCCTCTTCAGTTTGCTTATAGGGCTGGACGCGGTGTTGAGGAGGCACTCATTTCTCTTTTGCATAATATCTATATTCACCTAGAGAATTCAAAATCATATGTAAGAATATTATTTGCAGACTTTTCTTCTGCCTTTAATACAATTTTACAATTTTACAATTTAATTTAATTTTACCTTTAACAACATCTTATGATAACAAAATTATTCCAAATGGGAGTAAACAGTAACACCATCAAATGGATAGAAGCTTTCTTGGTTAACCGTCATCAACGTGTTCGAGTGAATTCTACACTCTCTGATACCAATCTCCTAAGTACCGGTGCTCCTCAAGGATGTGTCCTGTCTCCTGTCCTCTTCACTCTCTATACAAATAACTGTGTATCTCAATTATCCTCTTGTTTGAATTTCAAATTTGCAGATGATGCTGCTGTGGTGGGCTTTATTCATCAGTCGGAATTAGAGTATAGAAAAAATATTGAATCGTTCATTATATGGTGTAAAGAAAATTTCCTTTCTCTGAATATTAGTAAAACAAAGGAAATGATAATTGATTTCCGTACGAAAAAGGAAAAACTAGAACCAGTTAATATTGACGGGCACGAAGTTGAAATAATAGACGAGTATAAATATCTGGGTACGATAATTGTGTAGCACAGTGGTGTAGTGGTTAGCATGTCTGCCTTTCACGCTAACGGCCCGGGTTCGAATCCCGGTGGAGACACCAAACATTTGTGACCTGGGTCTTATACTGTGTTGTGTCCTTGGGCAAGGCACTTCATCCACATTGCACTCAGTTCACCCAGCTGTACAAATGGGTACCTGGACATGGGAATGTATGGACCTATACGGTCGCGCGAAGCGCTTCATAGGCAGCACCGAAAGTACAATTCCTTCAGGGTAATAATTGTGTAGCGCCTTGAGCATGCATCGTGCATGGATATGTGCGCATTATAAATATACTATTATTATTATAATTGACAACAAACTTTCATGGAAATCTAATTCACACCGTGTACATGCAAAGGCACAACAAAGGCTTTTCTTCCTGCGAAAATTACGATCTTTTGATGTAGACCGCAGTATTCTGAGATAATTCTACCAAACTTTTATCAATAGCATTCTGACTTTCTGCTTTCTTGCATGATATTGAAATCTTCCTAAGACAAAAAAAAACAAAATTGACAAAATTGTAAACACCTCCAGTAAAATTTGCGGCTTCAATTTTGAGCATCTTTCATTCCAGTTTGATTCAAGAGTTAAAAAGAAGGCACTAGCCATCCAATCAGACCCATCGCACTTTCTAAATTAATATTATGAATATTATATTATGAATTATGAATCTACCATCTGGACGACGTTTCAAAATCTGGCATTTAAAAACTAACAGAGCATCAAAATCGTTTGTCCCATACAGTATAAACATTCTAAACCTTCACACCAAATAGGAATAATTCTTGATACACGACATGGTTGATTAAAGTATGGGATATATATATGTCATATGTAGTACCCATTAACACAATGTTTGTTATTATTGTTTTTGTTTTTTTTAATATTGTATTCATGTATTGTTATTTTGTATTGTATTCTACCAAAGACTCTTTGAGTGTAAGACGAATTTCCCATCTGGGATAATAAAGTTTATCTTATCTTATCTTATCTTATCTTAAGAGCTTTATCTAAACTCATTGCACTGCTGTTAATGTACTGATCACAGAGCGATACCTACAACAGTAAATGGAGCTTTCATGTAAAATTATGTTTGTCGCAAAATATAAACACCCGGATTGTTTCAATATTCTAAACTATAATTCTAACTTACCCAAAGGTACATTGCTGAATGCAAGTTTTATAAACTTTATTACACGAATTACTTGATAAATTCATGAACAATTTATCAAAAACAAATTAACTGACACGACCATTTGAAAGACATCTATAGATATTGGTAATTTGATATTAATACAAGGAATCGTAGTCTTGACATTTGTTGCTGCTTCAAATCATCCGCCGTTGTTCACACTGAAGATATGTACAAAATATACAGTCATAAATATCTGTTAAAATAATCTGTCAAATATGTAAGATTTTCAAGGAGGTAATAGTTTATTTGACCGACAAACGGATAGCAATGGCAGGTCCAGTGTTGACATAGTAACACCCAATGTTTTAGTCTAAACAAAAAAGTCGTTCAAATATTAGCTGCCGAAATGCATTCACAATTTTAAGTCAAAGGTAACATTCTTGGAAAAATACATAGGTCGGTCATTGAGATGTTTCGGATCATATTGTCAACTCCGGGTCATAGCTGTAATCTAGCGTGGCATGTTCAATATAACCTGTTTGGTTTAACAATCTATCGAAATTGTGAGGTATGATAGATTTATGTTATGAACAAGGGTATAGTGTAATTAGCAATCAAAGAGACACTTATTTGGATTATTGAAAGTGAAAATTGGAGCAATGAAACAAACCAGCATCGACCATATCAGCACATTTTTAATTGAACTTCATATTGTTATATTATAAAATGTCTCTTGAGTTATGATTCATTCCTTTGATAGTCGATTACTGGGGTGGTGAAAGCAGTCGGAAATTAAACTTATTGTCGACAAGATGTCTAGTTATGTTAGCCAATATTATTTAGTACATCAAGGACTGATGATTAAACGTACATATAAGCTAAAATGAACATTTAAATGGCATTTGTTCATTTGACAAGCGTATAAGTAGTGCAACACCAGGAACATGTATACAACCAGATTATGGGTATTTACAGCCTTTATGGATAATGAAAAGGCGTTTGACCGTATTTGGCACAATGGGCTCTTTGTAAAATTGTATGAAATGGGTATAAAAGGGAAAATGTGGCACCTCCTATACCAAAGCTACACATCAAGTTCTGCATTTGTTCAATATTGTGGTTTAAAATCAAATGAATATGCCATACACCAAGGTGTTGGACAAGGTAGGGTCTTATCATCCTGGTTTTTCCTTGTTTTTATCAATGACTTAATATCTGAACTTGAGCAATGGTTCCGTGTATATGGTATTGATATCCCGTGTATTTTGTTAGCTGATGACACTACAATTGCTTCTACATCTCCTAAAGGTCTTCAATCATCACTTGACACTGTGTATGACTATGCCTGTAAGTGGCGTCTTACATATAATGGCTCTAAGAGTACTTGTATCATATTCAGTAAGTCTAGAAAACAACTAAGTGATTGTTCTTTCAAATTTGGGGAATCAGATATCGCAATAAGTGATAGTGTCAAATATGGAGGAATCCTACTCTCCTCTGATTTATCCTCAAAGTCTAGAGTCCAGGCATATTGTCAAAAAGCACGACAGTCTGTAAACTCTCTCAGTAATCTTGGGCTAAACTGTAACGATCTCCACCCTATGACGTGTGTTAAAATATGGAAGAGGATGATACTTCCCACAAGCTTCTATGGATGCGAACTCTTACCTATTCTGCGAGGTAAAGATTATGAACTGGTAGAAATCACACAAAGATATTTTGCTAAGTGTATTCAAGGTTTCGGCAAACGATTTTCCTCTGCCTCAGTATTAGGAAACCTTGGTTTATGGAGCATGACTGGCTACATAAATAAATGTAGACTTTTATTCTTTGGTAGATTATGCAACAGTCAATGCTACTTCTCCTTTAAGGACCTATTTTGTGTTCAACTAGCAACTTTTCAAACTAGAACAGCAGCATCGCATAGTATATGTGACACATTTCTACAAACTGTTCGTAAGTACAATCTCTTTAAGTACGTTAATGACTATCTTGAAACGGGAACGTTTCCATGTAAATCTTCATGGCGTAAAATAGTTATTAACTGTGTTAATGAAACTGAATCCGTACGGTGGCATCCCAAGTTTGTTTGCGGCTGGATATGTCTAGATACCGCCTTACACACAATACATTTGGTGTACATAGATTATATAATTTGATGTATATGTATCCGCAATACAGAGATATTTTATCATTTTGTGTACAAGTCAGCTCAAGAGCAAAATTCTCAAAATATTGTGAACTGTGTGAAAGACACTGTAATGAATATGACTGCCATATTATTTTACATTGTGAACACTTTATGTACGACAGGAATCAATTCTTTTCAAAACTTATAGACCTCTTTGATGTAAATGCATATGTACAAATAGAACTACTAACTGAAGATGAAATGATGAAATACCATTAACTGACGATTTAGAGGAAATGTCATGGAGATGTATGCTAATCCTCTTTAGTAAGTTCCTCTATTCCATGCTCTCTGCACTCAAGTGTATATACTAGATCTTTGTCTTAACTCTGTTCTGTACATATGTTGTAATTATCTGATGTAACTGTTTTATGTATATTGATCTTCGGACTTATGTCTGGAGGAAATAAAGAGATTCATTCATTCATAGAAGTTGCAAATGCTAGTTATGTCTGCTTTTACGAGCAAACATATTCTCATTTAAGAAAGGTGATCATTGTATTGTATTGTATTGTATTGTATTGTATTGCCCGATTATATTTATTAAGTATGTTGGTAAGATGTCGCATTGTGTGCTGTCAAACAATTTAAATCATTTGCCATTTCTTCGCGTTGAATAGAGAGAACTCCATTAATTCTATTTTTGATAATGTTTTTTTTTTTTTTTAATTTATGCATTTTGAAACGTCGTAGCAGTAGTCGGTTGTTCAAGACCAAAATCAGCATTACAGTTGATAACAGTATATTTTGCAAGTCTTGCTGATAACATCAGTAAATTGTTCGCTTTGTTTAAGTGTAGGATAGTTATTCGATGCATAACCGAAGTTTTCTCAACGTCTTTAACTCATCACAATGGTGAGTATCATATCAAATTCAATTCAAGAAATATTCATTTATACTTCAGTTAGACTTATGTTGTAGACTTCACAAACTTATTGTTAGCAGGAGCTGTAGCACAATTATGATAATTCATCACTTGTGTATCGATTGAAAACGTTTCCCTCTTTTGGATTCTAACAATTTTCACGCATGGTTATGAGAGTCACGGTTTTTTATGAGTAACCTGATTGAACAGTAAATTTGGCAAAAAAACATAACTTTCAACCCGTAATCAATCCATGAAAGCTAGGTATAAAATGAAATAACCATTCCTCTTTATGGTTATTTCTACGAAGTGGTAAAACTTTATATACTCTGGTTTGATGTGTTATTCATTAAGTCAAACTACTTACAACACAGAAGTTTGTATCGTTAAAGAAAGTCAGTTCCATATGATATACACAGGTTTCACCACGATACATAGAAACAATAGCAATGCAGGTTTTCCCCTGGAATAATACCCGCTGCGGTGATGTAATATAAATACTCTCGCAAAGCATGCAGCAACCTCTTGTGGGTGGTATTATCTAACTAAGAACAGTAAACCATAGTTAATCCATAAAATCCGTCCCTGATTCAATTCACAACTTCAAAATACCTCTTAAATATGGTAATCTTAGGTCGAGAAAGATTTAACAATAGTCAATGCAATCTTGTAATCCGTGTCTAAACGTAAACCAATATGGATAAGATACAAACTAAGAAGCAATGTATGAAGGAATGCCAGCTGATCCACATTGTAACATACCATAATTAAACCATAGAACTCGTTTCTTATATTTATTAAATGCTCAACTTCAAAGTCTCAAAGATTATAATATTAGGTCGAGAAAGATTTAACATAATATGCACAACCTTTTATCTATTTATGTAAACAGAGGAGAACACTATGTATATTGATCAGGATACATCGAACCCAAAGTCAAATATGTCACAACTAGGGATAACATGATTTATCTGTGTACATGTGCTTGATGTATTATACAGCATCAGTATGTACGATTGGATCTCTTACTCAGCTAGTCATTACAAAATAGTTATGAAACTCTGATAATCCCCATCCTCAAATATGTTTTTAAACCTTCTTTTCTTACTTTTCATTGTTTACGACAAACTTGGATGTTTAAATAATTTATCCATTTTGGGCATTTTTTAGTACGTGTGTGCGTGTTAGTATTATGTTGCAAAATAATAACATAATCCCTTATTGGATAAGCCATACCATTCATTTGCATCGTTAGGATAATGTTTTACAAAGTTTCTGAAAATATTCAATGTTTAAATAATATGTTTTAGAGCGTTTGGACATTATGTATCATCCTTCAGACAATATGAATATTTACAATGTGAAATATTGAAACGATTTTAAACGCTTCGAAAAAACTAAGAACTTAAATGATGACATGTTCCAATTTGAATGCTAATGTTTAGAAATTGGTGTCTTGTTATATTAAGGCCACAGCTTCAACATTATACAAACAATGAAGACATAACAGCACAGCTCACACACGACTACCACAGGCTTGTCAATCGACTTAGCATTTGCATCAAGAGTCATCAGAAACTGACATATCCCACCTGTCTCACATAATTTGTAAAACACATCTTTGACAGATAATTGTATATCAATTACTTCATTTAGGGGGTAATACACATGCTGAGTTTGAGGCATGATAAAGGGTTGTGTAGCAGACCTATCCCTGAACAAAGTCCAAATCCAACTTGTTTAGATGAAAACGAAAAGAAAATAATATTCAGAAATCTGAAAATATCACTTCAGTTTATGGGTAATAGGTAGATATGATGAACAGTTTTGGAGCTGTTCACCGGAAATGAACCTATCTTTGAACAAAGTCCAAATCCAACACGTTTCTATGGAAACGAGAATTTTTCAAAATATCAAAAGACATCACTTCAATTGGTGGGTAATACACATGGAAAGTTTCAACCAGATATCATGAACCGTTTTCGAGTTCTGTTCCGGTAACGAAATGATTACGGACGGACGGAAGGAAAGATGGACGGACGGACGGACGGACAGACAGATGGACAGGGCGACGACTATATCCCAGGGAATATACGGTGGGATAAAACTGATAACATAAAACCACCAAGAATATTGGAGATGTGAATAATCCATGTTTCCAAACAACATTCGAACATATTGCATGAATGTTGCAAATAAGTTCATAGATAATTTTTCTTAAGATGGAGGGTATGTTGTGCTCCAAATTGTAATAAATGCTCCAAATTGTAATACCTGCTCCAAATTGTAATAAAAACTGCTCCAAATTGTAATACCTGCTCCAAATTGTAATAAAAACTGCTCCAAATTGTAATAACTCGATTTTCGTAAAACATACTGTCAAGCTGCTCCAAATTGTAATAAAAAGTGCTCCAAATTGTAATAACTGCTCCAAATTGTAATAACTGTGGTGAAGCTACATCTCGTGTTGCTGAAAATTAAAATATATAGAGTTGATGAAAAGAAGATCTGATACAGATGAAGATACAAGAGTTTATGTAGATGTTGATAAGATGTAACTCGACATGTAGATGAAGGTGATGATTTCGATCTTGATGTATGTATTGATGTACAGCATGATGTTGATGTAAATATAGGCGTTGATGTAGATATAGATATAGGCATTGATATAGATGTAGATATAACTGTTGATGTAGCGGTAGACAACTTGATGTAGATAACAGACTTGATGTGGATGTACATGTATATGTTGACGTAGATGTAGATGTAGACGAATATAAGCCTGCTAATAACATTTAAATGTAGATATGTAGATGTGATCTTTTTAGATGTATATGTACTATAAGACAAAGGTTTTATGTGTACAACAAAACCAGATACAGAGGTAAGACTTGTAATAACATGAGTGAAGCTAATAACATTTAAATGTAGATACAAATGAATGTAAATGCTTAGATATAGATGTATGCGTAGCTGTAGTTGCAGATAAATTGTATATGCCATTTTATATGTTATTGTAGGTGTAAATGTAGATGTGATCTTGACGTAATTGTTGATATTAATTTTAGTTGTATTTTGTTTTAGATGTATATGTACGATGAGGCAAAAGTCTTATGTGTACAACAAAAACCGATTCAGAGGTTATGCCTTGTAGTAACATGAGTGAAGTTATATCTCATGTTGAGAATAATTAATTTGTAAATGTTGATATAGATATCGATATATAAGTTGATGCATATGTAGAAATAACTGATGTAGATGTAGATGTAGACACAGATGTAGGTGTATATACAGACGTAAATGAACAGGATGTGGGTGATGATTGCGAAATAGATATTGGTATAGATGTTGTCATAGATGTAAATATATTATTTAATGTAGAAATAAAAGGCTTAGATAAGTAGATGTAGAAGTACGTGTTACTGTATGTATAAATAGAGATTAAGAAGCAACGGTTGACGTTGGCTAATATATTTAGTTGTAAATGAACAGATGTAGATGTAGATCTTCGTGGTGTTGTGAATAAATATGTAGGTGTGAAGTAGTAGTAGTAGCAGTGGGGTTTACATGAAAAGATGTAAATTCTGATATAAGAGTCGATGTAGATGTAGATGCAAGGGCTGGTGTAGATGTGACAGTTGATGTAGATGTTGATATGAAAGTTGATGTAAATGTAAGAATTGATGTAGATGTTGATGTAAGAGATGATGTTGATGTAAGCGGTGATGTAGATGTAGATGTAAGAGTTGAATGAGATGTGGATATATAAAACTTGATTGAGATATGGATATAAGAGTTGATGTAGATTTATGTGTATGAGGTGATGTAAATGTAGATGTAAGAGTAGATGTAGATGTAGAGGTAAGAATTGATGTAGATGTAAGCAGTAATGGAGATGTAGGTGTAAATGTAAAAGTTGATACAGATATTGAGAGAATTGATGTACATATAAAAGTTGATTGAGATATGGATATAAGAGTAGATGTAGATGTAAGAGTTGATGTAGGTGTAGATGTAAGAGTTGATGAAGATGAAGATGTAAGTGTTGATTTGAGGTAGATATAAGAGCTGATAAAGATATAGAAAGAGTAAATGTTGATATAAGAGTTGAAATAGAAATAGATATAGATATAATGTAGATGTATATTTGAGTTGACATGAGTTGTCGTAGATATAGATGTTGAAGTAGACAGAGTTACAAATGAATAATAGATAGGTGTTGCTTTAGATGCAGATGTAGGAAAAGATTATGCGAAGATGTAGATGCAAATGCAGTTGTATGTGTAAATGCAGTTGTAGACGTACCGGTAGAGATAGCTTGATATGTAGGTGTAGATGTAGATCTGGGTGAAGATGTCGATGTAGATGTAGGTAAACATGTATGCGAAAATGTGTATATAGATGTAGATATAGATGTAAATTAAAAATGTAGATGATGATTTAGACTTAGATTTAGATGAAGGTATAGACGTTTACAGAGACGTAGATGTAGATATAAGAGTTGACGTAGATATAAGAGATGATGCAGAAGTATATGAAGATACATATACAAACTCAGGCGCAGATGCAGATGTACGTAAAGTTATAGATTTAGACGTAATTGAACATGTAGATGTAGATCGAGACGATGATGTAGATGAAGATGTAGGTGTAGATGTAAATAGATATGTAGCAAAAACGGTAGACAAAGTTTTAGATGCATACATGTATCTTAATCTAAATACAGATTTAGATCTTCATTTAAATGTATATATGGGTGTAAGTGTAGATGTGTATGATGATGTAGATGTAAAGGTACACACAGAGGTACGCGTAGATCAAGGTTTTGTGTGGAGAGGTAGATGTATTATGTAAACGTAACTGTATGCGTAGGTATAGATTCAGATACAAGACTTAGTGTATATGCCAATTGGAGATTTCATTGTATGTATTAGTGTAGATTTAATCTTGATGTTATGGTTGAGTTGATTCTAGTTGTACATAAAATGTATTAAAAAATAAAATGTTGATACACATGAAAGATGAAAGTCTCATTTCAAGAGCAAACTATGTCACCCATTTATACACTAGTGCTCAAAAGAAAGTATACAGTTGTTAAACCAGGCGTCAAATGAAAACAAATTCAAATATTTTTTTAAATCTTGTTAATTTCAATAGAGTATTCGTTTTTACAACAAATGTTACAGATACATTGCATTTGATATTGAATATTAGGTTTAATGATCAATCAGAGACAAGTGGGGTACTAATGTAAATTAACACTTTCAAAAATATAGGATAAAGTGTCTTTCATTGCCAAAATGTCAACAATAACGAACTCAATAACGAGTGTGACCTCCATTGGCGTTGATACAGGCCGTAACACGTCGACACATTGATGATGTAAGGCGACGAATGACGTCAGGCGTGATTCTTTGCCATTCCTGTTGGAGACATTGTTCCAGTTGCTGGACTGTGACAGGGGGCACTGGTAGTCTTCCGACCATCATTTCTGTAATGGCAATACCGACTTTCGTCGGAAAACATCACACATGCCCAATCACACCTCTGCCACCGTTGAACCCGCCTGGCCCATGTCAGTCTACAACGTTGATTTTGACCTGTCAGATAAATACCACGGTATGGTCGATGTGCCCGAATGCCATGTCTTCGAAGTCGAGTGTAGACGGTGTGTCGACTGATAGGGTGACGTAATGCTGTTGACGCCGTTGACGTCGCCGTTGCGAATCTATTTCTGAAATGAATCGTTCGAAAATGTCGATCCTCAGCGGGCGTCGTGACACGTGGTCGACCGCTTCTAGGCTTGTCCGATGTACTGCCTGTGTGTCTCAGCCGATGTATCAGTTTTTACGATTGTAGTTCCGGTACAACCAAAGGTTCTGGCAATGGTGGTGTGTCTTTCTCCTTGCGTGGCAAATTCGACAGCTTTCTCTAATTCGACAGGACCCATACGTGGCATACTTCTTATGTTTTTCCTACTACTGCATCCCTAACGTCTCGCTTAGGCTGTTTTATACAATCAATTTGCACATGCAGTTTGTGTTACACAAGAATATGTCATTTTTGGATTTCATCCAACGTTTTTGCGAATCGTAATTGTTTTCGACATTTTTTCCACAGAAAGTATGGGTCTATACGTGGGACACAATTTCCAGTATGGTTGATCAATAATTTTTTAATTTTGAAAAAAGTACTCGTATTTTTTTAGGTGTATACTTTATTTTGAGCACTAGTGTATTATATAAGTTCTATTTTATCACTATATAATTTACTAATTATTGTATCATGGCAGATTGATAGTGTAATATTCCTGATTGTCGTATATGTATACTGTCATCAAAAACAAACTACAATATCAGATATTTATATTGTTGATTACAATTTTGATCAAGTATTACAATTAGGAGCAAGCCTTTGCTCCAAATTGTAATAACTGCTCCAAATTGTAATAACAGCTCCAAATAGCATTTACAAGTGTAAATACCTGAAAACTAGTTGTAATGTTTTGATGATGACAATGGTAAATATAATATCAATACAGATTTATTTACGCCTACAGCCTTTGGTTTTTGCATAGACAAATAAAAGCCTAATGCAACTGAAATGAGTTCTTCTTTTACACTTAAATGACATAAAAATTCATTCGGTCATCAACCTGGTAATGTCATTAATTTTCAAATAATGACGTGTAAGTCAAATGGATCGTATTCCGAATTTTGTCCGTTTGGATATTTTTGGTCACATGATATTGGATTTATGGAGCTTTTGCTCCAAATTGTAATAACTGTTCCAAATTGTAATAACAGCTCCAAATTTCACTAAACAGTGTAAATACCCAAAATTTGGTTGTATTATTATGATGATGGTACATCTGATATTAATAAACGTTTTTTAATGCCTACAGCATGTCTATTTTTGGTCACATGATATTGTATTTACAAGCATTATTATAATTTGGAGCAGTTATTACAATTTGGAGCAAGCCGTTGCTCCAAATTGTAATAACTGCTTCAAATTGTAATAACAGCTCCAAATTGTACTAAACAGTGTAAATACCCAAAATTTGGTTGTATTATTATGATGATGATAGTCACAATGGTACCTCTGATAACAATAAAGTTTTGTTTATGCCTACAGCATTTCTATTTTTGGTCACATGATATTGAATTTATGAGCATTATTACAATTTGGAGCAGTTATTACAATTTTGAGCAAGCCTTTGCTCCAAATTGTAATAACTGCTCCAAATTGTAATAACAACTCCAAATTGCACTAAACAGTGTAAATACCCAAAATTTGGTTGTAGTATTATGATGATGATAGTCACAATGGTACATCTGATATTAATGAACGTTTTTTTTATGCCTACAGCATATCTATTTTTGATCATATGATATTGAATTTAAAAGCATTATTACAATTTGGAGCAGTTATTACAATTTGGAGCAAGCCTTTGCTCCAAATTGTAATAACTGCTCCAAATTGTAATAACAGCTCTAAATTGCACTAAACAGTGTAAATACCCAAAAGTTGGTTGTAGTATTATGATGATGATAGTCACAATGGTACATCTGATATAAATAAACGTTTTTTTTATGCCTACATCATTTCTATTTTTGGTCACATGATATTGAATTTATGAGCATTATTACAATTTGGAGCAGTTATTACAATTTGGAGCAAGCCTTTGCTCCAAATTGTAATAACTGCTCCAAATTGTAATAACAACTCCAAATTGCACTAAACAGTGTAAATACCCAAAATTTGGTTGTAGTATTATGATGATGATAGTCACAATGGTATCTCTGATAACAATAAAGTTTTGTTTATGCCTACAGCATTTCTATTTTTGGTCACATGATATTGAATTTATGAGCATTATTACAATTTGGAGCAGTTATTACAATTTGGAGCAAGCCTTTGCTCCAAATTGTAATAACTGCTCCAAATTGTAATAACAACTCCAAATTGCACTAAACAGTGTAAATACCCAAAAGTTGGTTGTAGTATTATGATGATGATAGTCACAATGGTACATCTGATATTAATGAACGTTTTTTTTATGCCTACAGCATATCTATTTTTGATCATATGATATTGAATTTATAAGCATTATTACAATTTGGAGCAGTTATTACAATTTGGAGCAAGCCTTTGCTCCAAATTGTAATAACTGCTCCAAATTGTAATAACAGCTCTAACTTGCACTAAACAGTGTAAATACCCAAAAGTTGGTTGTAGTATTATGATGATGATAGTCACAATGGTACATCTGATATAAATAAACGGTTTTTTTTTATGCCTACAGCATTTCTATTTTTGGTCACATGATATTGAATTTATGAGCATTATTACAATTTGGAGCAGTTATTACAATTTGGAGCAAGCCTTTGCTCCAAATTGTAATAACTGCTCCAAATTGTAATAACAACTCCAAATTGCACTAAACAGTGTAAATACCCAAAATTTGGTTGTAGTATTATGATGATGATAGTCACAATGGTACATCTGATAACAATAAAGTTTTGTTTATGCCTACAGCATTTCTATTTTTGGTCATATGATATTGAATTTATGAGCATTATTACAATTTGGAGCAGTTATTACAATTTGGAGCAAGCCTTTGCTCCAAATTGTAATAACTGCTCCAAATTGTAATAACAACTCCAAATTGCACTAAACAGTGTAAATACCCAAAATTTGGTTGTAGTATTATGATGATGATAGTCACAATGGTACATCTGATATTAATAAACGTTTTTTAATGCCTACATCATTTCTATTTTTGGTCACATGATATTGAATTTATGAGCATTATTACAATTTGGAGCAGTTATTACAATTTGGAGCAAGCCTTTGCTCCAAATTGTAATAACTGCTCCAAATTGTAATAACAGCTCCGAATTGCACTAAATAGTGTTAATACCCCAAATTCGGTTGTAGTATTATGATGAAGATAGTGATAATGGTACATCTGATATCAATAGAGTTTTTTTTAATACCTACAGCATTTCTTTTCGCACAAAGAAATTAAGACCGACAGCGACTAAAATGAGTTCTTGTTTTACATTTGAATGATATAAAAACATCATTCGGTCATCAACTTGGCAATGTCATTAATTTATAAATAATAACATGAAAGTCAAAAAGATCTTATTCCGCGTTGTGTCCGTTTGATCCACATCTACACATCTAAACCACTCTTTATTTATATTTCATATCCACATTACATCAACAGTTACATCTGCATCATAACCTAAGTACCCTTAATACATTAACAATTACATATTCATCCCCGTCATGTCCACGTCTACATGAACATGTACATCGTGATATACAGAGCTCTACATCTTCATATTCAGCTTGATAATCAGGACATTTTCCATCTCCATGTCCTTCAACGTTAACATGGCTACGTCTACGTCTACATTAACATATACATCTTCATCTACAACTTCATCTATACGTATATGTCAACTTAAATATGTAAATCGTAATCAACATCAACATCTACATGCATATAGATACAACTTTCGTGTATATCAACCTTACTGTTTACACAAAATCAATCTTAAAATCAATACAAGCAGACATAGTCTACTATAAGTGGAAACCTGTTACAGAAATATGTATTGAACAATGATTGTGAAGCTTAATGCTATAATAAATCCTAAATCACTAATTAGTTATTAATTCATGCTACAGAAGGAAATGTACTTCCCACAACAGAATACTGTCTTTCTAAAAATAACCAAGTTCTGTTCCGGAAGCAATATTGTAGAACGCATTTCGTATTTTGCTCGGGAATCAAGATGTAGATGTTTTTCCATGGCTAAAAATAAAATTCAAAAGAAGTTAACAACCCCAAAAGGAACATCTTGATATGATGATTGCTCCGGACAGACACACGGACTGAGGTCATTTCCTTATCCATTGTATTTATTATTTCGTTAACACGGGGGATAATAACAATCTTCATAAACATTGTAATTACCATTATCAAAACGAACACCGAATCAATGATCACCATAAAACCAAAATCGTCAAATAATCAGAACTAAAGATATTTAAGCTTACATCGCCTTTATCTGTGTTATTACAATTTGGAGCAGTTATTACAATTTGGAGCACTTTTTATTACAATTTGGAGCAGCTTGACAGTACGTTTTTCGAAAATGTGGTTATTACAATTTGGAGCAGTTTTTATTACAATTTGGAGCAGGTATTACAATTTGGAGCAGTTTTTATTACAATTTGGAGCAGGTATTACAATTTGGAGCAATTATTACAATTTGGAGCACTACAGGGTAACCATCATATATCTTTATTTAAGAAATTACTAAAGTCTCTCACAAACAGTGATATGCGAAACACAAATTACACATTTCAGACATGTTCATTCTCTTGTTAATAATTGTTGAATTATTGCTGATTTTAGATGATAAATAAAATCTCACCTACGTGTGTTCTGATAACAAATATATCAAAGTAAACATCTTTAATTAACTCGTGTTGATACATTTGATATCAGAAGCCACTTGAGTGAGATTCTCTATATCTTACTGATCATTATGACGTAATAGTAAGGGATAATGTACAATCAGGGATAATGTACAGTCGTGAGATTAGCGCTGAAAATGTAACATATATTAACAAATATTATCGACATTTTTTGGGAATGAAAGGTTATACTTTCAAAATATTAGATTTGTCACTATTTCACATTTGATAGAATGAAAGAATATTGATTTTATTTCTTAATCAGCACAGAATATCCATATGTTTAGTGAACAGTATACCTCGTTATCTACTGCTTATGAACTCCTACATGGTCAATAAATAATCTTGTATACAATTTACCACATTTCTGAGTTCTCAAAGTTAAACTAGTTTGAAAGTCAAAAGTATAACATGGTTATATTTGGGATACCACTACCTTCAATAGTACAAATTCTTGTACTTTTTCGGGCCGAGTCCCATGCGGGATTCGAACCCACGCCCTCAGAGTAAGGCAACTATCGCCAGCATTGACTGTACCAACAGCTTACCACACGATCATTTCGCATGGGACTCGGCACGGAAAAGTACAAGAATTTGTACTATTGAAGGTAGTGGTATCCCAAATATAACCATGTTATATTTCTTCACTATTTAAATGGCAAGTATTTCTAAGTCAAAAGTAGGTTTTAGACGGAATGTTCACAGTACTTGTTTCAAGTAGATGAAGACAGGTTCCCCAATGACCTCTTCGCCTTAATATGGTTTAAGGTACATTTTGTTTGTTTGAAACCAGTTTTAATTTTGTCATTATTATTTGTCATTTTAAGGTTTTGGATTTACCTTCATCTGTTAACCATTTTTTAGATTTAATGAAGAAATTATGGAACTCGTTATTCAAAATATTGCTTGAAGTTGATTGGTATATTGAAAATGAAAATGACATATTTTTACCAAAATGAAAAATCCTAAAAATATATTATGACAACGATACACGAATACACAACTGATACAAATAATATGAGATGTTTTATGTATTTCATCATAAAATTGATCATTTAATAGTAACAATAGAATTACCCCTGCAGTCACTAAAATAAGATGATTTGAAATAATAGTGAATAGTAAACGAAATAACATAAATAACTCAATCTGTTCACAATTTCTTTTTTATGGATTCACTCAAAAAATCGTGGATATCGTTAATTGAAATTCTTTTTGGATTGAAACTGAAACTGATATCTCTTTGCCAGAAATAATGTTTTATGATAACAATAGAAAATATGTAACTAATAAAAATAATATAAGGTGTTAAATCATGTATTTTGTCATAAAAACCGAGAATTCACCCCTGTTGTCACTTCCGATAATATTAAATAAAATTGAAATATTCAGATATAATCATCGAACAGTTCTAGTAAATGTATTAACACGAATATTCAATTATCAAATTGTGGTATTGTTTATCAGTCTTACATTCCTTTGTGCAATTACAGGCGATAACATAATGACAAGGTTCATTAGGAAGGTAGAAGACACGGGAACTACACCGGGGTGTTTACTATACATGTTGCTGTTCATATTATCATGTCAACAAGCCCACATCAAGGATAACAATACTGTACCGGTAAACACTATAGATAGATTTGCTGTGTGTGCTATTGAACTACGCACTGGACAAAAGTCACTGATATCAGAACTGTCATAACCTCTGACCTCACGTGCTCACTGGTGTATAAAACAGGTGCCCGTTTCGGGTAGATTCAGAACAGACGGACGAGAGCTTGGTGTTCAGTTTCACGTCAAGTGAGAGAAAGAAAGCAGCCACATACAACTACTACACGACTGCGGGCAGGGTTCCCTTTAACCCATCACCATGTTCTCCAAAACCATGCTTGTTTTTCTAGCTGTCATAGTTGGAGCTCTAGCAGGTAAGTTGTGCCCACATCTATTGTAATGTAATACATATTGGTATAATACTAAACTGTTCAATTTTTCATCAATTTCAACCACTAGAAATTCAAATTACATTTCATAATAACAGAATAATCTAATCCAGGTCCCATAACATACCAGATGAATGACGGAAGTAACTCCTGCGCAAGACAATGTCCAGGTAAGTACATCGAAATGTATTCATTCAGTTGTATGATAATTTATTTTATTGTGAATCTTTGATAATTTTTTCTTCTGTTTGCAATCAATGCTGAGATAGTCATTTCATTACCAGAAAGCAACAAGTTCAGATACGCCCCCGGAACGACCTACGAATTCGACTACAACATCCAGACCCACACAGCAATGGAAGGAGCTTCTGGTGAACGAGCTGCACTCGCTATCCGGGCAGTCGCTGACATCGAAGTACTGTCCAAGTGTGACATGGCACTCAGAGTAAGTTCACAATCTGCTATATTTGCAGAATACCCTCGTGTGTAGACGAAGTGATTTTTAAGACTTTCAACTTCATATTGATCTCATCAAAAAATATATTTACACTTGTACTTACCTTAGTGTTTCTCTTATTATTGCAGCTTCGAGATGTGAGGGTGTTCCGCTCTGATCCGGCATCTTCCACTCCCATGAAAAACGTGGATGAATCTGGAGAATTCAGGAGACAGCTTGAACGCTTTCCTCTGCGCTTCTCTTTCCAAGATGGCGTCGTTGAAGAACTCTGCCCATCAGAAGGAGAGAGCACATGGGCTCTGAACATAAAGAGAGGTCTTCTGACCGCTGTCCAGAACAGTATGGACAGTCTGGACAAGGACCAAAAGATCAAAGAGGTATTTTTAAGTTGAATTGGTGTCTTTACTATGTTCTTTAAAGTTATATAAAATTCTCGTATTGACACATTCTGACGATCTCACCGACCGTGAACCTCAGCTGAATGAATTGTAATTATGTTTGTTCAGAGCGATGTTACTGGCGAATGCACCACCAACTACACGGTTGTGTCCTCTAGCTGGTATTCCAACACCCGGGTAAAGAAGACCAAGGACCTTCTTGGCTGCACTGACCGTAACGGATACCGCAGTCATGTCCACGCTATGCCCTATAGAGTCCCATCAGAGATACAGTCTTTGCCTTTGATGAAGAGTACTCACGAGTGTGAACAGGAGATTGACAAAAATGGTCTGCTGTCGAGTGCTTTGATAAGGGAGACTCACACCTTCAGGCCCTTCTCACAGGGTACAAGTGGAGCCACAACCAAGATCATCCAGAAACTCGACTACAAGACCCAGAGATCTGGAGCAGCCACAAGACCTGGTAAGTCATTCAGGCTTTGATAAGGTTGCAAATTTATAGTTTAGATTGGTGACTTATAGAACTATAGAATTGATTTGAAATGCAGTGTTCCTATATGTTTGCGAATGTTCAAGTCTAGCTTGTATCTCCCCTACAGAGTACATCCAAAGACGAGCTGGTGTAGCCTTTGAGCATGCCTATGGTCCTGGAAACGAAGATCAACCAAGACGAGATGCAGAGAACAAGCTGCGTGAGATCTGCAGTGGTATCCGAGAGGATATCCGTCCTGAAACACCCCGTCTCTTCTCTGAACTGGTCTACATTGTTAAGAACATGGATTTTGAAGGTCTGAGGACAGTCTACCAGCAAGTGTCACAAGGGAAAGTTTGTGCTGATAGAAGAATTAAGTAAGTGTTTAAGTAATGGCTTTCCTTTAAACTTCACGGTCATATTAGTATTGCTTTTTGTGGCAATGATTTTCCAAAGGATTCCATTTTCTATTTTCTCATTCGAAATATATTGCATACGGGGCTATTTTGACGACTTTCAATATTACAATTTGGAAATAAATCCATATTCATATAAAAATACACCTTGTAATGGCACTGAACTGCAATCACATCATGCCGACTTATTCCTTATAGTCGTCACTTTTCGTAAAACAATTAAATGCGAACTATTGATTGAACTTATCATAGTTTTATCATCTTGTTTGTTACAGGAAGTTCTTCCTGGATTCCCTCCCCATGGCAAGCACTGGAGCATCTATCCAGTTGATGAAGGATGTTCTTCTGAGTGGAGAAATCACAGGAACCCAAGCCACCATGTGGATCTCTTCCTTGTCCTTCATCCACTATCCTACTGAGGAGATGCTGCAGCAAGTCCAGGTAACTTTTGTGCTGTTCATCAGTAAATATGCACATTCTTGATGCAAAGATTAATAACGAAGTTTACATAAATATAAATTGGTTGCCTTTATATATGAAATCACTAGATGAAAAGAATCTTGGTGTGACTTACTTATCTGTTATTATTTTATATTGGTTATTTTCCATTGCTAGTCTCTGCTTGAAAACCCACGATACAGCCAATCATCAATGCTGCCCATCTCCACTATGGTCAACAACTACTGTAGTCACCGGGAATCTTGCTCTGAGGAATACGTTATTGACAACATCATCTCTTCAATGGAAAAGGTTATTGGACGAGGATGTTATGTCAGAGATGCTGACCTGGACGCCACGCTTATTGCACTAAGAGCTCTAGGAAATGCTGGCCACTTGGACAGAATCTCCCGAATCTTGTCAACATGTATCAACAGAGAGAACAACCCGACAGAAATTCGAGTTACAGCTATCCAAGCTTTCAGAAGAATACCATGCACATCTGATGTAAGTAGAAATGCCATCAAACAATTCAGCTTATTTAGTCTTTATTATTGAGTCTAAACCTCCCAGAATCAATATGAACAAAAGTCTAATCTATGGAATTGCATGTACTTTCAGAGAAGCGGTTTGATGAGTGTGTACGGGGATAGTGATGAAGACTCTGAAGTGAGAATTGCTGCCTATCTGGCTGTCATGCAGTGTCCCGATGAAGATATCATGAGCAGAGTTCAGCAAACCCTTGAGAATGAAAGAGCAAACCAGGTTGGATCCTTTGTCTGGTCACACCTCACAAACCTCATCGAGTCCTCCAGTCCTCATAAACAGAGCATTAGGAAGATCCTGGAAGATCAGAGTCTGAAGAAAGAATTTGATTTGGAAACTCTGAACTATTCCCGCAACTACGAAGGTTCCCTCTTCCTTGAGAAGTTCAACACCGGTGCCATGGCTGAGAGCAATGTAATATTCTCTGACAAGTCCTTTTTGCCACGTTCAGCGATGTTGAACATGACTGTGGATCTTTTTGGCAACTCAGTAAATCTGTTTGAGATGGGAGGTCGTGTTGAAGGTCTGGAGTATTTGATTGAGACATACCTTGGACCCTATAGCTATTTTGGAACAGCTAAGAAACCAGAGGTAAGAGTTGATCATTTAGGCTCACTTAGGATAAAACATAAAACTATTAAAATATGTATTTTGGGATGAACGTATCCAGTTTAGTTGAAATATTGTTTAACATAGATTGTGTTGATTGCAGATTTCAGTGAAACTGGATCACCTGAGAGGAGACATTTACATGAGAATGTTTGGAAATGAGCTCTACTACAATCACTTCATGGGAACAGATCCTTTGGCTTCAGCTAAGAAGTTCAACCTCCTGGACATTCTCATCAAGATGTCTGACAACAAGGACTACTCTTTTACCCAGAGTGTGATGTTCATCGACAGCAGCATGATCGTCCCAACCAGCTGTGGTCTTCCTCTCAACCTGACTGTTAATGGTAAAGCAACCATTGACCTTCAAGCTTCTGGCACAGTTGATCTTCGTAAACTCACAACATCACCCAAGAGTTTGTTGATTGATGGTGTCCTCAAACCAAGGTACTTATTTGTGGTATTTTGTTCTAAGCCTGTTTACAGAAATAATTTATCAGATTCAATTAAAAACACTTTTTACCAAAGTAGATAACACCATTCAAACAATGAATTTCTCTTTTAACAGCGGAGCAATCGAAATCACTGGTACAATGAGCATGGACGCCTTCGTAACAAAAACTGGACTCAGAGTTGTCAACACCTGGCACTCAAGCTCTGCTCTCAAGGGCCGTGTAGAACTTCAGCGTGGAAAGGTCATCAGTGCTGATTGGGAGTTCCCTCAGAATAAGATGGATATTCTTGATGTTTCGTAAGTAATCAATCATCATCGTCTATTTTAAAAAAGTAGATTTATTGTCACGCTGAGATACATTTTGATAACACAATAATTAAATGAGGTTATTATGATATTGTGGTTTGGGCTGGTAAATATCCTGTATTAGGAATATACAACGAAGGTAACAATGACAAATTTAAACTCTTCCTTCCTCTGCCTTCACAAAATCAGATGGGCGAAACCTATCTAAGGGGTAAGAGTTGTTGTCAGAAGAAGCTTAAACATTTGACCTTTGTAATTAGCATCAACATCTGCATATGAATATAGAAAATATTTGTTAGTTTTATCGGCCATAGGCCACAGGCCACTTTCAATCATTATCAATTATTATATCAATTTGATGACCACATTTACAATCTTTTTTCAGAACTGCTTTCTTCAGCATCCATGGTGATCTTGAGAGGCAGCAAGACTTGCTGGCAGACAGTGCAAAGACATTTGAACTGTGCACCGGATCAAGACTGGCTACTGTTACTGGACTGGAACTGTGCAATGAGTTCAAGTGGACCAATGCCTCCTTGAAAGAAGATGCACCTTATTTCCCCTTCACAGGACCATTCTCACAGAGTCTGACCCTCTACAAGCGAGACACTCACACAGCATATAAATTCAGGGCTGCAGTGTCAGCGGTATGTTTCATTATTCATACATTGTATATGTCAGTATTAAATGTCGAAGAGAGTATATTACTTCTTTAAAACATTGTGTGGGCTGAAAAATATTCCTTCGTATATTGAATGCTTTGCATTCAGCATATATCATTTATACAAATTATGTTCTATATAATCTCTGTTCAGACTCCGTACTCCACTGGTGCTCGACTTGAGTTCAACACTCCAGGATCCAAAGTAGACCGAGAAATGGTGATCAATATCGACTTGAGCTCCAAACAGAAAGAACTCGAGATCAACCTGGTGTCTCCCTGGAAGAAAGCAGAAGTCAAAGGTAACGATCCATTATTCTAGACAAATATTTCGTTGTTATTTGATTCTTAGCCGTATTGCAAAGGCATCCAATATTTGGTACAACCTTCTAAAGAAGATCACCCGAGGTTGACCAATAGTTCTCTTCTTATACTTATACACATATAATCAACGTATGTTCTAGGTTCCATTGACTACAAGAAGGATAACATTGGCATGAAGGGAAAACTGTTGGTTGATGGAACATCTGAATACAGTTTGATAAGTGGAGTTGGCATCAGGAAAGTGAAGAACGTGGTCACTTATACTCCACAACTGGAGGTAAGACGACCAGGAGTGAATACAGTCAAGCTTGCTGGTCAAGTATCACATGATGGACTCAAGAAAGCTGATATTGACCTTCGATTGGAGGGAATCAGACACGACCCTATTTTCCTCACAGGTAGTTATGATCTCCTTAACAAAGTCATTGGCGCCATTGTAGAATATTTGACAGCCATTGTCAAAGGTAAAACCGTAACTTATCATGAATGTTCTTAAATATTTTTATTGAATTAAATTAGTTTTCAGTTTTTAGTAACAAACTCATTTGTGTTTTGTCATTTAAAGCTCTTAAACATAGAGGCAATATTTGTTTGCGATCACTTAAACACATTATTTTCATTCAGGTGCTTTGTTGAACACGAGAGTTGAGAGGAGTGCTAAAGCTGTCTTGACCCTGGAACCGAAGCAGGACTACAGTGCAGAAATCGGTCTCGTATACCAGAACTATGGTAAAAGCAAGGCAATCATCAAAATCGTACCCACTTTGATTGTGAAGACGCCAAGTGTGGAACTTGTGACAGTGTCAGGATCTGGAGACTACAGAGAGGGCAAATCACTCAAAGCATCTCTTTCAATGGATGTCTACAAACTTCTCAGCAAACCTGTGATTGTCAAATGTAAGTGATACAACGTTTAAAAAGATATTAGCAAACAATCATAAGAATGAATTTTAAATATGAAAGTAATGTGTGAGGTTTCTCAATGAACACATGCCTTCTTATTCCTGGTTTTCAGGCGATTGGAAACGAACAGCTGGAAGCCGGGGGGAGAGGTATTCTGGTAATGTGATGGTCAACTCAAAAGTCATTGTTGCAAAACTGAGTGGAAACATGCAAAAGAAGAAGAATACCATCAGCTCAACAGCTACACTTGACTACAACTTCCCGAAGATCCGAAGCATCAAAAAGGACAGGATCTCCTTCAGTTCCAAGTTTACAGACAGGAGCACACAGTCTCTATGGAACTATCAACTCAATACGTACGTTTTTTTATGTCATGTCATAAACATGAAGTTCAACTGAGAATGAACATTTCCATTAAGACTTTGAAAAAAAATCCTTTTTTAATAGCGCTTCTTGTCATCAATGAATGATTTTCCTTTATCTTAAGAGTGATGTTGTTATCTTCTTTTCCAGAAATTTCCAAGACAAACGTTACCCTGAGGTCAATTTTGTCACCGACAACGAGTTTGTCCACAACAATAAACTCACAAAAGTGTCCACAGCACTGAGGTATGGTCCAAAAGATAAAGCATCAAACCGACACCTGACAGTCTCTGCCATGGTCAACCATGTTCTTGACACAAAAACGAAGATTGACTGCAACATTCAAACAGAAATTGGTCCAATGGTAAGTTTATTTCTTTTAAATTGAGTATCGTAAATATGTTTTCTCAAAATAAAATCTTCAAATACCGTCTACAAGAACCTGAAGTTATCCATTATCTATTTACAGGATACCAAACTGAACCTGAAAGGGAAGCACTTCAATGATGGACGCTCTCTGGATTCATCGCTAACGTTTGGTTATGGACCTGGTAAAACCATCCAGACTTCACTGTCCCTGCAGGACAAGAGTAGAAGGTCAATCAATCTTTATGGAGAAGCATCACTTGCCTACCCTGGTAAGCAACTGAATCTGAAGACGGACCTGGTTCAGTCAAAGAAAGACTACACTCACACATTAACCGTTCAACTTGACAAGGACACATCTTCAATGATTACAACTTACACTCGCCCAAAGGCTGGTATTCACAGAATGACAGCATCCATCGAGCCTCACTTTACGAAACCAATCCAAGTGCAGGCCGAAACTGATCTTGACTTGAAGGATTTCAAAGCATCTGCTCAGGCCAAATACGATGGAGCTGCATATGGAGCAAGCACCACTTATAAATACACACCAAAGGCAAACGGAAAATGGGCCCTTGATGTATCCTACCCAGCCAGACATGTTATTGTTGAAGTACAAGGAGGAAAGAGAGGAAACAACTTCCAGGGAAATGCTGTTGCTAAATGGGATGCAGACAAAGATGAATCCAAGAAATTTGAACTGAAGGGTAAACTGAACCAAAAACCAGGTGGAAGCTTCTCATCTGCAGCATCAATGAAATATCCATCCCGGGAAATTGATTTTAACATCAAACATGCTGCAGGCCGACAATACTCAACTCGAGCTGAACTCTCCTGGGAACCCAAAAGGAAGATCCAGGTGGACACTTCATTCATGAATGTAGAATCCAGGAAGGGCAGATCAGTTGATGTCAGTCTCAGAGTGCGATCTCCTTTTGAAGGCTATGAAGATATATTTGCAAAGGCTTCGAGCGACAATGGTGCAAAGAGGTATGCCACCTCAACACAAATGTACTGGTCAGGCAAGAAGAACCAAATGTCCTCAACAATCAGCATTAAGAAACCATTCTCTCTCCGAAACCTTGATCTCAGTGTAACAGCAACATCTCCATTCAAGGGATACAGGAAGATGAATGTAGAGGCATCCCATACCTTGGATTCATCATTGAATACAATCATCAAGGGCAACATCGAAGGAAAGAGTGCAAAAATTACACTCAATGGCGAAAACAGGAGTAATGGACCGAGGAGGGACGTTGAAGGAAGCCTCAATGTAAAATCAACTATCAAGGGACTGAAAGGACTTACTGTTAAGGTATCTCATAAGGACAATCTGAAAAAGTTTGCAACTGATGCCCTCCTGAACATCAATGGCGACCAATACACTTACGGACTGGACATGAACCATGGAATCTCTGGATGGCAACTGCAGAACACTGGAAAGTTGGTCCTTGCTTCCCCAAGGCATCGTCTGGTCAACAACTGGCAGCACAGGAACACAGAGAAGGATGTTAGCAGCACAATAACATCAGAATGGGGACGCGGCAAGAGGATCTTCATCAATATCTTTGGTAACCATGAATCTTCTACAACTAAGACCCTTGGTGGAATAAACATTGAAACTCCCTGGAAACCAATTCGCAAAATCGACATCAATCTTGACAATGAAGTTGGCACTGGATTGATTAAGCATTCTTCAAGCATCAAACAGGGTAATGAAGTTACTGGATCTGTTGGCATGAACTACATCAGAACCAATGGACAGGCCACTGCTGATTTCAAGGTTGTCTCACCCTTCACTAACCTCAACGGCAAGACTGAAGCTCTTTACAATGACTACCCAATGACAGGTCACGCTGAACTTGGTTGGGCCCCGTACAAGAAGATTTCTGTTGATGGATCATTGTCTGCCCGGACAATCAACAACTTTGATTCAAGTTTACGACTGACAAGTCCCATTGATCACTTCCGTGACATCATGGTGAAGGCCTCAAATAAGAAGGAAGGCTCAGAAATCGTTTCTCGAGCTAGTGTAACTTATGACATCAGAAAATCTCTTGAATTGGAATCCCACATGGATACAGATAATCTCAATAAATTCAGGGCATCCATCAAGACGCCATTTGATGACTTCAAATCTGTTGAGGCTGGAGTTGAATACACTGGAGGACTGAAAAACTTTGATGGCAAGGCAAACTTTGGAATCGTTCCAGTTCTTGGTAACTTTGCTGGAATCATGAATTGGAACTTGGATTCTGACATGACCGGTAAAATGAGGCTTGAGACCCCCTTCAATGAGTTCCAGTATATTCAGGTCTTGGCAAGAAGTGAACAAGCAGGACAAGTAAGACACTCGAGAATAGAAACAGAATACTACCCAAGGAAAACTATCAGTCTTGACACCACTTACAACTTTGGTGTACCTCTGTCATTTGATGCAACAGTAAAAACTCCTTTCATGAACATGGAACACATGAGTGCATCTGTGAAACACGCTCTCAGGAAAAGCTCACTGCAGTCACATTTCGATGTAACACTGGGTTCAATTGACAATATTGGAGGAGACCTTAGACTGAAATGGGCAAAGGATTTGACTGGAACACTGCTTGTCAACACTCCAATCATAGGATATGAAGCCAGTAAAGTCTCTTTCAGACACGAGGGAACTCTTCAGGAATTCAAGTGTCATGGTGAAGCTGAATTTGCTGGGAAAACGGGCGAGGCTGATTTGGAATTCCAACATGGACTTAAAACAAGTGGTTCTTTTGCCCTGAAAACCCCCTTCCAAGGTTATGAAAACACAGTTTTATCAATCAGCAAACGTGGACCAATGAATGATATGCGAGGAGAAATGGCTTTAACTTATGGCAGAAATCAGAAAATTGACATTGCAGCACAAAACAAATTCACAGCAGGCAAATTGGATGCAACATTAATTGTAAAATCTCCATTTTCCGAAGATGTCAGATTAACCATTGATCATGATGGTAAAATTGGAAACTTTGTGACCAAAATTGCTGGAAATGTTGGCTCAAGACACACTATCAATTCAGAATCTAGTTTCAACTGGAGATATCCGATGGTAGACCTGTCAACCAATTTCAGGTACACTCTTAACTGGAGGGGAAGAAATATTGGACTGAAGGTTCACAAAGACGGATATCTGGATGACATGAGTGCCAAGATAACAGGAACACTTGATGGTGAGGAAATGGAGCTAGCTTCTACATTTAAGAATGAGCGTACAATTGAAGGATCTATTACTGCAAAAACTCCTTTCACAAATTTCGAAAATGTTGGTATTTCATTGAAACATACTGGTAATCTGCAACGATTTTCAACTGAAGGTAATCTGCAGTATATGAAGGACAGGACTCTGGAAGGGAAACTTACTCTGTGGCACTCTGGACCTGCCCGAATCAATACAATGGCTGAGTTGAAGACACCCTTCCAAGGCTTTGAAGACACTACCCTAACTTACCATCACTCCATTGGATACCCAAGAACAATGTCATCTGGTGCTGTAACATACGGCTACAATAAGAAAATAACGTCCGAGTTGGATCTAGAGATGTCACCAAAACTGAACCTTAACTTTGAGGTAAAGACTCCGTTTGAGGACATGGAAACCAACAGAATTGTAGCAACTCACGATGGCCCGATTGAGAACTGTCAGAGTCATTTAGAGGTGGAACTCCTTGGAACAACAATGAGTGGGGATTCTTCATTTGAACATGGAAGTGACACAAGAGGAAGCATTTCCTTCATCTCAAACGTCGAGGGTATGGAATCGTTCAGAGCATCCTTGAGCAAAGAAGGTAGTCTGGAGAACTTCAGAGGTGCTGCATCAACAACGCTGAAGGATTCAACTATTGAAGCTGACATCAATGGCCGAGTTGCAAATGGAATCGTACAGGGAACTGCAACACTGAAAACACCATTTGCAAATTTCCGAGATACAGCCATTTCTGTAGATCACTCAGGAAACTGGAATGACTTCAGCTGCGAAGGATTAGTTCGTTACATGGATGATCAAACATTGGAGGGGAAAATAAAGATGAGTCAAGCTGGAATAAAGGATGTACAAGGAACCCTTCAAATCAAGACTCCTTTCAGACATTATGAAATGATGTCCCTTGATCACACCCACAAAATCACACTCTCAGGTGTTAAATCCAATTCAAATAACTAATGGGTATGGAAAAGAGATAACCTCTGATATTTCACTTGATTTTGCCCGGGACATTACTCTTAATGCAGTTATCAAGACACCATTCCAAGGCTATGAACTGTCAAAAGCAATCCTTTCTCTAACTGGAAGCTTGACAAATCTGAACAGTCATGCTGAAATTGAATTCCACAATACCGAACTTGCATTGGATTCTGCTTTTTCAATGCACAGATCAATACAAGGCAACATTGTAATCACAACCAACATCCAGGGTTATGAGAATATGAAAGGAACATTCAGTACCGAAGGTGGCAGAAGAAACCTTAAATCATCAGCACTGGTCAGTCTGAATGGGTCAACTCTTGAAGCTGGTATCAGTGGCACGATATCAGACGGTAATGCACAAGGAACTGTTACTTTGAAAACGCCATTCAGAAATTTCCGAGATACAGCAATTACAATAGATCACACAGGCAACTGGAATGACTTCAGCAGTGAGGGCTTAATCCGTTACATGGATGATCAAACACTGGAGGGACAAATCAAGATGAGCCATGAAGGATTAAAACAAGTCAAAGGAACTGTACAAATCAAGACTCCTTTCAAATACTATGAAATGATGTCTCTTGAACACAACCATAATATCAAACCATCAAGTCTTAAATCCAATTCAGCAATTAGAAACGGATATGAAAGAGAGATCACCTCCGATATCTCACTTGATGCTGTCAGGGATATCACTCTCAATGCAGTTGTAAAGACACCCTTCCAAGGTTACAGACAGTCAAAAGCAATCTTCACTCTCACTGGAACCCTGGCAAATTTCAACAGTCACGCTGAAGTTGACTTCCACAACATCGAACTTGCGATGGATGCTGCTTTTGCTAAGCAAAGGTCAACACAAGGCAACATTGTGATTACAACCAACATTCTAGGCTATGAGAACATGAAAGGAACATTTAGTATGGAAGGTGACAGGGAAAACATTAAATCAACAGCACTTATCAATCTGAAACAGTCAACCCTGGAAGCTGAAATTGGAATGGATCTGAGACAGAAGATGGAAGGATATTTAATAGTAAGGAGTCCATTCAATAATTATAAGAATGTTGGAGCATCACTTCTTCACACTGGTTCCCTCAGACAGTTTACCACTGAAGGCAGCATCAGATATATGGATGGTAAGAGAATTGTTGGAAGAGTAACTGCCACTGCTAATAGAAACACCCCATCCCTAAGCGCTGAGCTTACAACACCTTTCATTGGATTTGAGAAGCAAACAATTGACTACAAGCACTCAGTCCAAGGAAATCAAGGAAACGGAAATCTTAACATAAAATATGGAAACAACCAGAAACTTGCTGCAAGAATTGATGCTAATGCCGACAGTCCAGCTCTGAATGCTGAGCTTACAACTCCTTTCATTGGATTTGAGAAGCAAACAATTGAGTACAGGCAATCAATCCAGGAGAACAGAGGAAATGGCAATCTGGACATCATGTATGGTAACAACCAGAAGATTGCTGCAAGAATTGATGTTAACGCTGACAGTCCATCTCTGAATGCTGAGCTTACAACACCTTTTACTGGATTTGAGAAGCAATCCATTGACATTAGGCAAGAATTACTAAATACTAGAGGAAATGGAAAACTTGACATTAAATATGGTAACAACCAGAAGGTTGCTGTAACAGTTAATGCTATGTGGAAACCAAAGATTGATATCTCTGCTGAAATCCAAACACCATTTGAGCAGTTCAGAAGAAGCAGAATCGAATTTGAACACGAAGGAGAAGTTGGAAACTGCAAAACCAATTTTGAACTGAGTGCATTGGGTACGTCTATCAAGGCTGATTCTGAAATGGCAACCACACCAGTTGTGCGAGGAAGTCTGAACATTGCTACAAATATTGAAGGATTTGAGTCAATGAAGATGATGGTAAGGAATGAAGGCGAAATAAACAATCTCAAAGCTATGGGATCGATCACTATCAGAGATTCGACTGCTGAAGCTTCCCTTTCCAATGTCTTAACAAATCGCCGCCTTTCAACCAAGATCACTCTTAAAAATCCTTACACTGAAGACATAGATATGCAGTTGGATTTCAATGGAAGACCTCTTAACTTCAAAAATAAAGTGTCTGCAAGCATGGGACCCGATGCCGGAATATCCTCTGATCTGTCATTCAGAGTAAGGGATCTTACCATCGACATCAATTCTCAAATGAGCTACACACTGGCTGGAGCTGGAGCCTCGGGAAGAATGAAGTTCCACAAGGAAGGAACCTTGAATGACCTGAAGATGAGGCTCGATGGAGAGTACACAGGAAAGAAGTCTCGAGTAGAAGTAGAGTTTAGAGCCATTGATGGTGTTCACGGAGAAGTCAAGCTGATAACACCTTTCAGAGGCTACAGGAACCTGGGGATGTCAATTGATCACTCTGGTGAATGGAATAAGTTCAACACAAGAGCAATGATTGAATATACGGACAGAAAAGAAATTACTGCAAAGCTATCGCATATGAACCAAGGTCTGGAACTCATCGAGTCAAGCATTGAGCTCAACACTCCTTTCACTGGTTATGAAGTCACCAAGGCACAGTTGCAGCATTCGGCCTCAACAAATGAGATAAACTCCAATGCAGCTCTACAATATGGACGTGGACAGAAACTGACTTCTGAAATACATGCATCATCCTCACCCAAATATGACTTCGATGTCAAAGTAACAACACCTTTCAGTCAATATGAAGAACTCTCTGCCTCATCATCTTTTGAACATGGCATAGATAGATATGTATTTGAAGGAAAACTGAATGCTGGTGATGGTAAACAATTTGCTCTTGACTCAACCATTGACTTGTCCTCATCGCCCATGACTGCAGTGGCTCATCTATCGACTCCCTTTGAGAAATTTGATTCAGCTGAAATATCTCTTTCACACGATGGACAACTTTACAACTTCCATTCAACAGGACGATTGCAGACACCAATCACTGGTCAAGCTTCAGGCGAAGCTACTCTCAACTACCAATCCCCCCTGGAAATGAACGGAATGATTGCCTTTTCAAATGATAAGAAAATCTCAATTAAGAACACACAACGCAATGGCAAATACGTTTCCGATGTTCTTCTGGTCTGGAGTCCAAGGGAAGAAATCACATTTGAAGGTGGCCTTATGCTTCAAGATACATGGAAACAGTTTCAAACTAACATGGCTCTGAGAACACCATTCGACATCATCCGACAAGCTGCTGTTCGATTTGACCATCAACATGCTTATGGAAAGTACAATGAAAAGATTGAAGCTGACTACAATGGGAACACAGTGCTAGACATGGATGTAGAACTTGTAAGGGGCTCTCGGGACCAAGGTTCCATCACTATGAGACAACCAAGACCAATGGCCATGAGTCTAAGCGGCGGAATGGTGGACAAGAACCTCGATGGCGAGATGTTCGTGAACTGGGATCGAGATGAACCACAAAGCAACATCAGAGTGCAGACAACAGTAACTGACAGGAGTGGAAGCTACAATCTTGACAAGGACCTGACAGTCAAAGTCATCCACCCATCACGTACAATTGGAATCACTGGAAACATCATGCATTCTGGTCAGCAAACAAAGAGCCACGGAGAATTTATCTGGAATGAAGATGCAGGTGACAAAATCTTCTATGACGTTGCTATGACAGATCGTAGCCGCCGATACAACACCAAGTATGACACAACATTGAAGCTTGGCTCACCCCTAAGAAGCATCCAGATGGACGGATCGTACAGCAACACAGGAGCCTCCAGGTCAGTTGATGGCGCCTTCTACTGGGACGCAGACAGGGACAACTCCAAACAGGTTGGACTGAAGGCAACTCTAACACCTGGAGACAACAAAAAGGCTGATCTTTCCCTCAGACTTCCATCAGTTGGCAAGGTAAATGTCTTTTGTATATACAGTGATCACAGAAATGTATTACACATTTAAAGTAACATCATTGAACATTGAGCAGTGTTATATAGGAAAACACATTATTTCCTCTACATCTTCTTTAATATATAGTTATATTTTGACATAATTACCTTACATGACGTAATCGTATAGTAATATTTCAAAATCTCTTTGCAGGACATTAAACTTGACACTGAGATGGTGTTCAATAGCGGCAGGACACTCTTCAACGGACAAACCAAGCTCTCCTACTCAACTGACTCTCGTAAGACCCTGACCATGACTTCAAGAATGGAGGATATCTCCTATGGCTCAAGCAACACCAACTACACCTTTGCTGTTGGCGTCAGCCACCCATACACTGACGTCGATGTACAGATGACCTCCCATCTCGGCAGTTCCAGTGAGAAGTATTCAACAGGAATGAACCTGGTGTATCTTACTGCACGCAGAGAAAGGAAGAACTTTGCTCTGAGGGGAGAAATCAACAAGCTCAGGAAACATATGGAGATTCAGGTAGATGATAAAAGTCTGAATTTCCAATAGTTATTTTCTGCAATGTTATTTCTAAGAAAGGGTACACACAATCGTATATATATAACAAAGAACGTGACACCTGATATTTGCAGATGAAGACTCCAGTGAAGAGCTTTGAATTGAGCGGTGAAGTTGAAGAAAATCCTTACAAACTGAAGATCAGGAACAATTATGATGGAAAGGTCATCCGATCTGATTTGACTGTTGATTCCAGAAGGAAGGTCATTGACTTCCAGACCAACTATGATCTAGGTAAGTTAATCGCCAACTTTATCAATTTCAATAATTTCAGATATCACAGAATTTCTATTATTACTGTGAAACCCCTATTTTAGAAGCTTATTTTCATGATTGGTTTAATTGCAGACGATCTGAGCAAGATGATTCACATGAACGCCGGATATGTCAACTCCAGTGCAGTGCAGGCAGTGTTGTTCCACGAGATCAACTCCAGGCAGATATCTGACAGTCTTTTCGCTGTGAGACTCAACACATCTCGTTTACTTCACACCAGGATTTCCTGGAGGCCACAGATGATCAGTGATGTACAGGTAACGCACCAGTCCTTATTAATACAACCATTCAATACTTTCCAATAATTTTAAGTTTTAACAGTTCCTTTAAATTTTTAATTTCATCAATTATGCCAATACCATAATATACATTTTGAATTCTTCCAGACCTTCCTTGCTTCTGAAGTTGAGCAGTATGGAGGTGAAGTGAAGAACGCCTTCCATTCCACATATGAAGCTGTTGGTAAAGAGTTGTCAGGAAAATACTATAGGATCGCACAGGCTTTCACTGAAGAGGCTACTCCTTTTATGAAACTGTTGGAATCCGAAATGGCTGCAATCGAGAGGAATCTTGATTCCATCAGGAGAGATGTTCGACGAATGTACAGACGCAATGACTTCTTCTTGGCAGATATGGGAGAGTACTTCAATGTTGCATTGTAAGTATTCAGTATATTGTGAACAGTATCTCTCTAAACAAAACATTGTTCTATAACTCTTCTACATTGTTTTCAAAAGTACAGGTCTTTAAATTGACATATTATTAACATGAAGTAAAAATTAAGCATTATTTGTATTTTCAGCGAGGTTTACAAGGTATTTGTGTCTTCAACCAAAGAAACTTTCGTTTCTGTAAACGAGAGAATGTCTGAACTTCTGAATGAAATCAAACATTATCCAGTTGGACAGAAATACCAAGCTGCAGTTGCTGAGGTCCTTGGAAATATGAAGGTAAATACACTTCATTTGTTTACTTTATATATGTTTATCTGTCCACCCCATCCTAATGCAAGCACTTCTTAAAACAGGTTTCGAAATATATGCATACATTAATGGAATTGTTTGAGATTGTGACAATTTTGTAAATGTTGTAGCGTGCTGTCGACGAGGTTGTTGCCGAAACTGTTGAGGTGATTACCAGCATGGATGAAGAACTCCAAGGTCTCCGGGACTCCTACAAACACCACTACAACAGGATACAGAATACTGTTTCAGGTAAGATTAATTCTTCAACTCTGTTTGCATGTAATACATACTAGCTTTCCCTCACTTACATTGAAGCGATCACCTTTATTCGATATCAAAAGTCTCTTTTACTGTTTACAGAATCAGTGAATAACATCAGGAACCATCCAAGACTGGCAGAATTGAGACTGCGTTTCTCCAACTCCTACCAAGATTACCTCAACTCCATGAGCAACAGTCTCAAACAGCTGAACCTCAAGGAGAAGTACAACTCTATAATGGACAGCGCCAGTAATACACTCACATCACAACTGTCACGTGTCATGCATCCTGATGACCTTCTGAGAGTCAGGTCTCTGTCCAACAATGTATACCAAGAGGTGAGCCTTCTAGATTCTGGTAGAACTAATGGTTTCCATAAATCAATATTTAACTGTTTTATAGTTACTGGCTGTCGTTGTTCTCAACTTAACCGTTTCCTATATCATGTGCTGCAGGGTGTGTGGGCCTACAACTACTGGCAGGTTGAGGAGAACCTGAAGACACATCTGCGCAGCATCATTGAGATCCTGAAGGACTTGGCGGAGGATGAACTGAAGCAGTACAGAGATGAACTGGTCTTCCTTCAGAAGTCTAGGATCACAGTGTGGGACCCCGAACAAGGCGAGGTCCAGCTTGAGCTCTACCTTCCCATCCCACTTGAGTCTCTGGACACACTGCCCGATGTCCAGCCATATGTCCAGCAAGCTAAAACAGCCGTCAACAAATACATCCCCAAAAGGAGCACCATCACCAACTACTACAACAAGGTGAGTGCTCACGTGTTTTCAGTATTCAGTATTCACAAGTAGTTCTAAACTGTAAAATAGTTTGATGCATACTATATTGTATTTGACTTATATTCAGCTTCAAAGACTGAGGAATACATCAATATTTACCAATTCATTCACTGAAGAGTGGTTCAGAATCGAAAGAGTTATTGTAATAATACCTTCACAGTCATGTTAGGTTTAAGGAACTTACTTTCAATCAGCATAATGTTAGAATGTAATATTAGTTGGATTTATTTTCCTGTTAATACTTTCAGTACATGCCAACATACTTGTGGAAGTCACAGAACGAAACTAGTCCACAAGTCCGAATCGACCGCACAGTAAGTGAATTTACATTTGAATTGGTTTTTTTTAACAATTTGGATGATATAATAGCCACTCAAGGCAATATTTGACATTAATTGTTCACAGTTCATATAACTTAACACAGGATTTAATTTATTAACATATTTACTGGTGAATATCCATAAAAACGTTCATGTTAATAATGTTCCAGACCTATTATCAAGCCAAATGAGAAAATAGTGAATTTCCCTCACCGACACCTAATCATTGAATAAGATGTGTATTTGCAGCATATCTTATTTTATGCAATCATTTTTGCAGATTCCTATCCGACGACCACGAGGTCAAGTCCGCCGCTTCAACGCTGTTCCCATCTAAGGCCCTCACCCCCTTCTGATCTCCACTATACTTGTCCTCTGACCCTACCCTCCTGAAGACATGATCTCTAGACGATGTTTTAATTTATTTATGTATTTATTTATTTATTCACTATTTTCGGAATATAACGTCTTGAACGTTTGGCAATGTCTTTGAAGACATTTACCTAAAATAAGAAATAAACATGACATTTGTTATGTTTTTAAGATTTGTCTAAAATATGATTATGTTTTCTCCCCTTCCTTCATCAAATGAATAAATAGTTGCATGCAATATCGTGTTCGTTTTACTATGTCCAGACATTGTTGTTACAAGGAATAAGGCGAGATTTTATGGAAATGAACTTCTTTAGTTGATGTAGGTGATGTTTCAAGGTAGATTATATTGCCATTGTCTAATATAACTTAAAACATCACCTACATAGAATAAAGAGTTGTTATCCATAAACATTTTCTCATTCTTCATGACTTCAAATCTAGATTACCAATCAAATAAAAATGTTGCTACGTTTGTAGTGACATTTGTGTTTCCCTAATTTAAGTCTCTTATATAGTGGCTTATGCACAATTAAGTGCTATTTCTGACACGAAAACGTTATAAAAGGAGAAAATATGATATCCTATTCAGTGATTCCCTTTTAATCGTACTACAATTTGAATAAAAGAAATGGAACTCCCTTGACCAAAAACTATGTTTCTCCTTGATAACAATATTCCAAAGACAACTTAAGGTGCAATCCAATAATTTGGCGTCTTTTAAAATCTAAAGAAAGAAGACAAACTAAAAATTAAATTCTCATCGACGTTGTACTGTTTCTGGTTAATATGGTTATATCATAGTCCAATGTGTTAATGTCCCAACCTGTTGCACTGGCTAGAACATCAGACACATCTACATCAGGCATCTTCTACACCTGACACAACCACGGTGACACAACAGTTGCTGAACTAACTTTTAGGATGCAGCTTCACACAAGGATTCGTTTGAAAGTTTCACCTACAGTGAACGCTTGGAGAAACAATATGTGTCCACAAATAGTTAGTTAAATGTGTTTTCCCCCATAACATTGATCGAATTATTTTTCAAGTAACTGTATTTGTCCAAAATAGGCCCTACTGCAGTATAGCTGAATCATAAATGTATTTCAATATGTAAACATTACTAATATTAGGGTACTAGATACTACTTTAAAAAACCCTAGAAACTACTAGACATACAAATTTTGGACAAAGATAGAACTAAAATACTAATATACTATGTCTATTTCCGTGACAAGTACAGCATTGTTGTTCTTGATGTATTTTGAAGCTTATAAAGAAGAGGAATATAACAAAGAAAACCGCTAAATAAACAATAACATACACTGTCGGCCAAAAGAAACGCCTACCTGATATCTTATCATATTTCGGAAAAACTATGATGAACAGTTTACCAATATTATAGCATTATGAAGTTGCACCATGTCTGCATAATATATTCAAATTTCAGAAGTTGCCATGTCACATAAGATTGGCGATTGTTGAAATTTGACAACATCAATTGTTCACTTTTCGATCAGTGTTTCTCAGAAAAACATTTGAAACAGATTTTCATACAAGCAAGAGCAACAATACAGGCACGCATCCCAGTCCCGAAAAAGTCAAAACCTTCAGTCCTTAATGACTACCGCCCAGTTGCTCTAACCCCAATAATCATGAAATGTTTCCGGCGTATTATCCTGAACCTAATTAGACAAAATAATGGACATCTATTATACCTTCTTCAGTTTGCTTATAGGGCTGGATGCGGTGTTGAGGATGCACTCATTTCTCTTTTGCATAAGATCTATATTCACCTAGAGAATTCAAAACCATATGTAAGAATACTATTTGCAGACTTTTCTTCTGCCTTTAATACAATCCAACAACATCTTATGATAACAAAATTTTTCCACATGGGAGTAAACAGTAACATCATCAAATGGATAGAAGCTTTCTTGGTTAATCGTCATCAACGTGTTCGAGTGAATTCTACACTACCGGTGCTCCTCAAGGATGTGTCCTGTCTCCTGTCCTCTTCACTCTCTATACAAATAACTGTGTATCTCAATTATCCTCTTGTTTGAATTTCAAATTTGCAGATGATGCTGCTGTGGTGGGCTTTATTCATCAGTCGGAATTAGAGTATAGAGAAAATATTGAATCGTTCATTATATGGTGTAAAGAAAATTTCCTTTCTCTGAATATTAGTAAAACAAAGGAAATGATAATTGATTTCCGTACGAAAAAGGAAAAACTAGAACCAGTTAATATTGACGGGCAGGAAGTTGAAATAATAGACGAGTATAAATATCTGGGTACGATAATTTTGTAGCACAGTGGTGTAGTGGTTACCATGAGTGGTCACGCCAAAGGCCCGGGTTCGAATCCCGGTGGAGACACCAAACATTTGTGACCTTGGTCTTATACTGTGTTGTGTCCTTGGGCAAGGCACTTCATCCACATTGCACCCAGTTCACCCAGCTGTACAAATGGGTACCTGGACATGGGAATGTATGGACCTATACGGTCGCGCGGAGCGCTTCATAGGCAGCACCGAAAGTACTGTGTAGCGCCTTGAGCATGCATCGTGCATGGATATGTGCGCATTATAAATATACTATTATTATTATAATTGACAACAAACTTTCATGGAAATCTAATTCACACGGTGTACATGCAAAGGCACAACAAAGGCTTTTCTTCCTGCGAAAATTACGATCTTTTGATGTAGACCGCAGTATTCTGAGATTATTCTACCAAACTTTTATCAATAGCATTCTGACTTTCTGCTTCCATGCATGATATGGAAATCTTCCTAAGACAAAAAAACAAAATTGACAAAATTGTAAACACTTCCAGTAAAATTTGCGGCTTCAATTTTGAGCATCTTTCATTCCAGTTTGATTCAAGAGTTAAAAAGAAGGCACTAGCCATCCAATCAGACCCATCGCACTTTCTAAATTAATATTATGAATAATTTATTATGAATTATGAATCTACCATCTGGACGACGTTTCAAAATCTGGCATTTAAAAACTAACAGAGCATCAAAATCGTTTGTCCCATACAGTATAAAAATTCTAAACCTTCACACCAAATAGCAATAATTCTTGATACACGACATGGTTGATTAAAGTATGGCATATATATATGTCATATTTAGTACCCATTAATATGAGTACAGTGGTGTAGTGGTTAGCATGTCTGCCTCTCACGCCAACGGCCCGGGTTCGAATCCCGGTGGAGACACCAAACATTTGTGACCTGGGTCTTATTCTGTGTTGTGTCCTTGGGCAAGTCACTTCATCCACATTGCACTCAGTTCACCCAGCTGTACAAATGGGTACCTGAACACGGGAATGTATGGACCTATATGGTCGCGCGGAGCGCCTAACAGGCAGCACCGAAAGTACGATTCCTTCAGGGTAATAATTGTGTAGCGCCTTGAGCATGCATTGTGCATGGATATGTGCGCATTATAAATGGACTATTACTACTATTATTATTATAACACAATGTATGTATTTATATTGTATTCATGTATTGTTATTTTGTATTGTATTCTACCAAAGACTCTTTGAGTGTAAGACGAATTTCCCATCTGGGATAATAAAGTTTATCTTATCTTATCTTATCTTATCTTAAGAGCTTTATCTAAACTCATTGCACTGCTGTTAATGTACTGATCACAGAGCGATACCTACAACAGTAAATGGAGCTTTCATGTAAAATTATGTTTGTCGCAAAATATAAACACCCAGATTGTTTCAATATTCTAAACTATAATTCTTACTTACCCAAAGGTACATTGCTGAATGCAAGTTTTATAAACTGTATTACACGAACTACTTGAAAAATTCATGAACAATTAATCAAAAACAAATTAACTGACACGACCGTTTGAAAGACATCTTTAGATATTGGTAATTTGATATTAATACAAGGAATCGTAGTCTTGACATTTGTTGCTGCTTCAAATCATCCGCAGTTGTTCACACTGAAGATATGTAGAAAATATACAGTCATAAATATATGTTAAAATAATCTGTCAAATATGGTTGATTTTCAAGTAGGTAATAGTTTATTTGACCGACAAACGGATAGCAATGGCAGGTCCAGTGTTGATATAGTAACACAATGTCACCCAAAGTTTTAGTCTAAACAAAAGAGTCGTTCAAATATAAGCTGCCGAAATGCATTCACAATTTTAAGTCAATGGTAAAATTCTTGGAAAAATACATAGGTTGGTCATTGAGATGTTTCGGATCATATTGTCAACTCCGGCTCATAGCTGAAATCTAGCGTGGCATGTTTTGATTTAAAATTCTATCGAAATTGTGAGGTATGACAGATTTATGTTATGAACAAGGGTATAGTGTAATTAACTATCAAAGAGACTCTTATTTGGATTAATGAAAGTGAAAAATGGAGCAATGAAACAAACTAGCATCGACCAATCACAGTGTTTACTTATATCGTAGTCTTTGACGATTTTGTGATTGTTTCACCAACATTTATGAAACAAATATATAACTTAAATATGACAATAATGTGATATCTTGTCGTAATATGTTGTTATTACCATAAACAAAATTATAATCCAAAGCTATACAAACTGTCAAAGCATCTTGTTGCATGTCTCAATTCTCGTGTGCAGCAATGTTGGACGACCTCCCATAGTTTTACGAACATAAACAATAACAGTATGTGACATGATAAGTCAGTCCAGACCGGTGAATTATTTCCAGAATTTATTACCAGTCCGGCTGTCTGGCTTTGATTTTAGGGAGTTTCTACACTGATAATAATCGTAAAGTATAATTTTTATTTAATCTAGATAATTAAATTAATTAAGAAGGTTATTTGACCAGCCCAAAGTAGTCATCAGTTCCTAGGGGAGAATGTTAACTCTACAAATGTAGTCCTATGTCAATAGAAGATGCAATGTGTGTTATGTCTGCTTTTACGAGCAAACATATTGTCATTTAAGAAAGGTGATCATTGTATTGTATTGTTTTGTATTGAGTATTGCCCGATTATACATATTAAGTATGTTGGTAAGATGTCGCATTGCGTGCTGTCAAACAATTCAAATCATTTGCCATTTCTTCTCGTTGAATAGAGAGAACATTCACCACATTGAAAGTCATGTCATACATCAAAGACAGGAGGCGAGACAAAGCTTGGTTTATTTTGTTTCGTTGAATTTATCAAAACGAGGGTCGGGTCGACACATGGGCTTTGACGTTTCTAAATAAAAAAAAAAGTATCGACCATTCCTCTCAGCTATCGACTCTGGCAATTTCATTTTCATTTGCAAAATATATAACTTATCTAAATATAAACACGTATTTATGAATTGAAATTTAATATTCAATTCATTGTGTATGTGTGACTCGTTTGGAGATGCAAAAAATGTGACGCCACGACTTGAGTTGTTCTCACAAAAATTGGACGTACATTTTTGACTCGACTCTTGACTCGAGCTGTTGCCGTTCTTGCTGTTTTATTTGCAAAATTGACACTCAAGCATACATAGTATATATGTTACTTTTCCTGAACAGAAGATTACATATCTGAATCAAAACATAATATGGTAATGGATTAATATATCCATAGTTCGTGTTTTTAATGGAAATTTCTATACAGGTATGGTCATATACAATTTTTAATACTAATAATTAAATTAATATGAATTAATAATAAATCGTAAAAACAATAAAGCAAATCTTCTACATGCTTCACTTTCAATGCTAACATAATATGGTATGTATATTTATAACAGGGCTTTAGAAATTGTAAAAACGCTCCATTAGTTCTATTTTTGATAATGTTATTTTTTTAAAATTAATGCAATTTGAAACGTCGTACCAGTAGTTGGTTGTTCAGGACCAAAATCAGCATAACAGTTGATAACAGTGTATTTTGCAAGTCCTGCTGATAACATCAGTAAATTGTTCACTTTGTTTAAGTGTAGGATAGTTATTCAATGCATAACCGAAGTTTACTCAACGTCTGACATGAATGGCAGATTACATAATCAAAGATGGTCTATATTTAACTCATCACAATGGTGAGTATCATATCAAATTCAATTCAAGACATATTCAATTATACTTCAGTTAGACTTATGTTTTTTACTTAACAAAATTATTGTTAGCAGGAGCTGTAGCACAATTGGGATAATTCATCACTTGTGTATCGATTGAAAACGTTTCTCTCTTATGTATTCTAACAATTTTCACGCATAGTTATGAGAGTCGCGGTTCTCTATGAGTAACCTGAGTGAACAGTAAATGGGCAAAAAACATAACTTTCAATCCAGCATCCATCCATGAAAGCTAGGTATAAAATGAAATAACCATTCCTCTTTATGGTTATTTCTTCGAAGTGGTAAAACTTTAATTACTCTGGTTTAATGTGTTATTCATTAAGACAAACTGCTTACAACACAGAAGTTTGTATCGTATCAGTTCCATATGATATACACAGGTTTCACCACGATACATAGAAACAATAGTAATGCAGGCTTTCCCCTGGAATAATACCCGCTGCGGTGATGTAATCGAAATACTCTCGAAAACCATGCAGCAACCTCTTCTGGATGGTATTATCCGACTAAGAACAGTAAACCATATATAGTTAATCCATAAAATCCGTCCCTGATTCAATTCACAACTTCAAAATACCTCTTAAATATGGTAATCTTAGGTCGAGAAAGATTTACCAAAATTCTTTGCAATCTTGTTATTCATTTCTAAACGTAAACCAATCTGGATAAGATACAAACTAAGAAGCATTGTATGAAGGAATGCCAGCTGGTTCACATTGTAAAAAAACATAATTAAACCATAGAAATCGTTTCTTATATTTATTAAATGCTCAACTTCAAACTCTCAAAGATAATAATATTAGGTCGAGAAAGATTTAACATAATATGCACAACCTTTTATCTATTTATATAAACAGAGGAGGACACTTTGTATATTGATCAGGATACATCGAACCCAAAGTCAAATATGTCACAACTAGGGATAACATGATTTATCTGTGTACATGTGCTTGATGTATTATACAGCATCAGTATGTACGATTGGATCTCTTACTCAGCTAGTCATTACAAAATAGTTATGAAACTCTGATAATCCCCATCCTCAAATATTTTTTTTTTTTTTTTTTTTTTTTTTTTTTTTTTTTTTTTTTTTTTTTTTTTATAATTTTATTTCTTTTTCAGATACATAGACATATATGAAATGTTCATAAGACAGCATTTTACAACATAAAATATGTACAAATATTGAAAACAGAGCAACTGCAAGCTAACATTGCAAATTCAATTGAATAAAACGTAGAGTTCAAGTGTTTATGGACCTGGCATTTCCATACTTTCACCGAAGTTGCAGAGTGTCAATCTTTAAAGAGATTATGGCATACAGACCAGAATTTTGTGAACTTCGAATAGTTGCAATCTGAGTAACAGATGCGTTTATCAATTTCATAGACATTGTTTAAATCTTGTTTTATACTGTTAAATTGCGGTACAGTTTCCTTTAACTTTGATATGTATATATTATATTTGACTGTTGTTATAATAAGATTTAGAATCATATTTCGTGTTTCCGGATATCCTAGGCATATGTTTCGTTTTGAGAGGTTTAATATTGAATCTGTTTTCTGCTCTATCCATGTCCTTAGTCTATCCCAGATGTAATTCACTTTCGGGCAATCATAGAAAATGTGCACTATAGTTTCTACAGATACTTTACAGAAAGTACATTTGTTTGTGTCTTTCAATTTCATTTTAAATAGAAGGTCGTTCAATGGAAGAATTCTGTGTAAGATCGAATATTGAAACCAAATTTGTTTTGTGCCAAGATGTGATGAAAAAGGTGTATAATTTATTTCGGTCCATTCATTTTTAGCTATTGATTGATTTAAGTCCTTTTCCCACTTATGTTTATATTTATATGAGTTCCCACTTATAGAACTTTGAAGGGTATCATAGAAGAGCCTGCATCCTTTGGTTGGTTTTACGATATCTACGATGAAGTATGGCAGGATGGGATTGGTTAACTTATTTGATAACTCGAGATTGTTTGCCTTAAGGTAAGCTTTAATCGATTTTACTATACCGGCATATTCTAAAAAGTTTGTTTTACACGTGTAGACATTTTTTAAAGTTTCAAGATTTAGAAAATCACCTTTTTCATTCACGATATCATTTACAAATATTATGCCATGTTGTATGTAATGTTTATAACATATTTCTTGTTTGCCAATTGTTATATTTTCATTACACCAAATTGGTTGGGATAAAACATCATTGACATCATTAACCTTTGAACCTTTGTTACTGATAAAACATCCCCATGCTCTTAGCACATCGCGCCAGAATGGGTTAGTCCGCGGTGTGAGGATGTTATCTTCAATATACTTAGGTGATTTGAGGTAACAATGCTCAGATGTAGGAGCTACATTTTGAGTATATAGATGTTTTATTTTATTACCATTTTCTGCTTTGAAATTTCTTTTTATCCATGCTATTTTTTGTGCCAAAATTGTGTTTTTTATGTCTGGGACTCTTATTCCGCCGTCTTTGTACGATTGTGTAATTTCGTTTCGACTTATCTTATCTGGTTTGTTTCGCCAAATAAAGCTAAAGCATAAGGAGGTTAATTCTTTTATGATTTTATCACTTGGGTTTGGGAGAATTGAAAACAGGTGATTAAATTTTGGAAGAATCAGACTTTTTAAGACTGTATTTCTTCCTAGGGGAGTGAGATCTCTTCCTAACCATTGATTCATTGTAGTTTTAATCCCATCCTCAAATATGTTTTTAAACCTTCTTTTCTTACTTTTCATTGTTTACGACAAACTTGGATGTTTAAATAATTTATCCATTTTGGGAATTTTTTAGTACGTGTGTGCGTGTTAGTATTATGTTGCAAAATAATAACATAATCCCTTATTTGATAAGCCATACCATTCATTTGCATCGTTAGGTTAATGTTTTAGAAAGTTTCTGAAAATATTCAATGTTTAAATAATATGTTTTTAGAGCGTTTGGACATTATGTATCATCCTTCATCAACATGAAGACAATATGAATATTTACAATGTGAAATATTGAAACGATTTTAAACGCTTCGAAAAAACTAAGAACTTAAATGATGACATGTTCCCATTTGAATGCTAATGTTTAGAAATTGGTATCTGGTTATATCAAGGCCACAGCTTCAACATTATACAAACAATGAAGACATAACAGCACAGCTCACACACGACTACCACAGGCTTGTCAATCGACTTAGCATTTGCATCAAGAGTCATCAGAAGATGACATATCCCACCGGTCTCACATAATTTGTAAAACACATCTTTGACAGATAATTGTATATCAATTACTTCAGTTAGGGGGTAATAACATGCTGAGTTTGAGGCATGATAAAGGGTTGTGGAGACCTATCCCTGAACAAAGTCCAAATCCAAGTGTTTAGATGAAAATGAGAGAAAAAAATATTCAGAAATCTGAAAATATCACTTCAGTTTGTGGGTAATAGGAAGATATGATGAACCGTTTTCGAGTTCTGCTCCGGAAACGAAATGATTACGGACAGACGGACGGACCGACAGACACACGGACGGACAAACGGGGCCGAAACCTATATTCCCCGCTACGAAGTGTGTGACATAATGCAAGGCTTAAATCAGCCAGTAATGGAGACTGGCAAGAGTTATGCTTTGCGTAGCTAGGGAAGTTGACGAAAGTAAGAATACATTTTAAATTGTTATAACACAGTACCCTGTAATTCCATCATTTCAATCTAACTATGAAGTAAAGGAAACTAAATAACTGTTTGGCTACCCGGATAGTGATGTATGTAGGTTAAACTATTGAAAATGGCAGGTAAATCCCTTTATTACGAGATATTTTTCTTCCGGTCGGAGGAAAATTTAGGCAGACATACACAACCAGGCAACCATCAATCGCACATACATGCCATACAGCCATCAATCTTACACTTCTCAGTTCCCGTCGGTGGTAAATCCGGGGACTCTTACCCCTTATGCCCTTACCCTCTGTAATGTTTGTATTGAAAATATTACGGTTTTGAGACCAGTGAGTTATCAACGGTGAGTATAAATAATGACATTTACTCAAAAACGTACTATTATTTACATATCCCAGGCAATCCGACAGCAGAATATGTAACTCGTCCCTCAGAAAGGGGGGGTTGGCGACTGGTAGGATCGAATAGGTCCGCAAGCTACAGCTAGCTAGGGATACGTTAGATCAGAGGATAGAGGCTGACACTAACCGTAAAGGTCCACCTACTACCGCCCCTCTGGGACCGACGCCAAGAGACCATAGGGGACGACAACTAACGAACCAAAAATATCCAGGAAAACCACCAAGTAATTCTCCTTAACACTTGTTTGGGAATTAGGTAAAGAGAGCCTGTGCCTCCCCTGGCGTTGGGTCCGAGTTTGCTCCACATGATTGCATGTAGAGCACTAACCGGACAGTGGAGGCGATTCTCCTTATCCATGGGGTTGATCATGGAGGAGATAGACGGAATGTTGAACATCCTGTAGCGCTCGTCGGCAGCCTGGTTTTTACATAAGAAGTCCGGGGCTAAGCCCGTCCATCACCTCAAAGCGGAGCAAGTCCATCTGCAGAGCGTGTAATTCCGAAATACTTGGAGCTGAAGCCATGGCTACCAGGAACGGTGTCTTCACCGAGAGGCGAAGAATAGTTGTCTAGACCAATGGCTCATAGAAATTGGACTTAAGGTGATTCATCACCACCGGCAAATCCGACTCAGGAGGTCTGGATTTTTGGTGCCTGTCAACCTGCCGGTAAGTCTTAATAATCTCCTTGAGCACGGATATTTCGATATCCGGCAACCGCTTGCGAAGGACGGACGTGATCATCGCCAAATAGGTGTAAATAGAGCAGGCCTGACCTGGGGAACCGTGACTGTCAGAATCTCAATCCCCCTCTCTTCGCAAAAGGCTCAGAAGGAGTTCAAATGAAAGTCATAGAGCCTCCTAGTCTTTTCCTTTTGTGTGGTGGCGACAGTCTTGGGCACTGCCAGCACGTTTCAATCCTATTTTGAGACAAGCCAAGCATGTAGATGAATAACGTGAGGGTTTTCATGTACTAGGCCGCTTGGCTTGCTGTTTGGGAGGTCAACTGAGCGGTTCCTGACCGATAGCCTCCAGAGCGGAAGGTACAACGTCCTCTCTGGCCACTCTGAGGCTGTAAGGAGAAGGTGTAGAGGCCAAGTCATCTGAATTTTGGCAACTTCTTGCGTCAGTATTGCCGGAGGGGGATGTGTCCATCCCATCCCATCCTAACGAAAGTGCGTCTAGGTTCCAGGCCCTCGGGTCGGGAACTGGAAACATGTACGACAGCTAGCAATTTAGCCGTGTCCATGTGAGGTCTGCTGAACTGGAGACATAGACTCTCGAACACTTTTGGGAAGCCCGCTACGGGTCACAAGTGTCTACAGTCGGTGACGGAAGATCCGGAGGGAGCCACAAGTCAAGATTTCCCAGGAGTGCCCCCATAAGCGTGGACAAATGCGTGGCGCAGAGAATCACCTGGGCCACTCGCACTGCCACTTAGCCAAAACTGCGGTAAAGGCCTTTGGGCCGGTCCTCAATCCCAGCCTGCTTGGTAAAAGCGGTCATGGCAGGCGTGGGCAATGGAGTCGGCCATGCCCAAGATGGAACTGGCCTCTTTGTCGAGGTGAATCAGGTGGCTGTCGGACATTGCTTGAGAATCCATGGCTGCAGGCACCCTACTGCCATCCTAAGGAAAGCGGACACGCTTCTTCTTCTTCTTCCGTCGTCAGCTGGCGAAGAGCGGTAGGCGAGTATGAGGAGGTATCGCGGACAGCTGACATGGGCATCAGTTCCCTGTCCTCCGCCAAGTACAGCGTCTCTTGCCTCAATGGCGAGTGAGGGAGGGAGGTAATGAAGTAGGAGGCAGGAGCGGCAGATGGAGCGGTCAGCCCGCCCTTGTGTCAGTTGCAACTTGCGATTTGCCTCCCGCTCCAATTTCCTGATGGCCGCTCAGTATGCTTTGTGCTGACCCAAGGAGAGGGACAGGCACTCCAGGCAGTGGCCATTCTCCACACACGTCGCTCGGCAGAGACAACAGCAGGAGTGGGGGTCATAAAGAGAAAAATTCTGCTTCTCGTAACGCCCGCAGAAGATGGAGAAGGGTGAAGCCATTAAGAGACAAGACCCAATGTCAAGTCTATCTAGGGAGACGACGTCGTACGGAAACCACGGAAAGACAGCAGGCAACACGAAGGACCCAATCAACAACGTCGGAAAGACGGTCCCCAACCAGACGACGCCGTAGCAACGACGCTCTAAGCCAGACCATTTCGGCAGAGAGAACCTACACAAGAGTAATAATAAAAAACGAAAGATATAAACCCCGGGCGAGAGTAAGCTTTAATAGTATTCAAGTTATCAAAACTTAGAGAGCTGCATAAACTATCGTCCATGCGGTAGCTCTTAAGAGGAAGGAATGATGTCATTTGCTAAGCCACCTAGCGGAGAGCTAGGATGGGGGAGGTAACTATCTTTAATCTTCAGTGTTATATCTGGTCGAGTGATTAATTGAAAGGGACTCAATTGGCTACGGTGAGTTATCAACAAGAGAATGTAAATAAATATCATTATATTAGCCATTCATGCTTTTCAGTTCTCATTGTACAATTTATTCATGTATTTTATGTCCTTGACATTGACAACAGTTGATATTTGGTATAAATGTATCCTACCTTATGAAACTCAAGAATCAACCTGATGATGGATTGAGCATATACCCCGAAATGTATTTTAACAATACAGAAGTTGTTACCTAGAAAATCGTGTTTTCCTTATAAAATTACTGTATTCAACAAATCTACATATCAATTATATCATTACCGATTACTACATGAATCCTATTCGCGGTAAACATCACCACAGTCATTCAATTTATTAAGATAAATCAATAACCAAATTAACCAACAAGTGTCTTTCACATGTCTCGCACTTAGTGTAAAAAAGAAATGTCAAGTATTCACTACAGACAGCATACATTGCAAAGACACTATCACACTGACCAGATTATATTTCACTAAATGTTTCCTTCAACCAGAATGCAACGACTACAAATGGAATATTGGGGATGTTCGTCACCCACGAGGAGATGTAGACACTACTAGACAGGGACCATGATCTTCTCAACTCTTATACATCCCCAGCTGACTGGAGAGTTGATCGATTTCAGTTGTTTACATGTAATATCATACTCTGAGGTGAGATATAAGTATAATACAAACTAAATGAATTGAGTCATTATCGATAAAGGGTGTGTGTAATGAGTTGTGACAAGTGTCTGGATTCACTGAGAACTGTAAGTGATCTTCTGAATTGTATATAATTGTAAATATGTAATCTTGACATTCTTCGCGTTGTAAGTGTAAGAAAAATATATAAGTTCGTTGTTCATATATATTCAAGTTATTCTAAAGCCACATTAGTCTACCATCTGCTATGTTGTTACCTATGGAAGGGGATTTGTGCCATAAATGAAGACATGTTGACTTGTAACTTGTAAAGTGTAACATGTCGTTCTCAACCATACAAGTCTCGAAAAGACAAGTTCAACCATGCAAAACTGACATTTTAATCCTGTCAATCGTAACTTTCCATTCTCAACATTACAAAGTTGAAATGTAATTCTAGAAATCGTCAAATTCGAAATGTCTACCTGTCATTTTTAATTATTAAATCTAAATAATATACACATTTTGTTATGTTACAAGTAACGTTTGACAAATGAAAAATGGAAAATGAAGAGTTGCAAAGTCAGCTTTGTAAAACGGACTTTTGCATTTCGAGACTGACACGACTTGTATAGTTGCGAATGCAATGTTTCAAATTACATCTCTACATGAATTCGCATTGACCATATTTGGAAGTTTATTGAACATTGCCGATGTTTGCCGAGGACGAGAGGCATTTGCAAAAAAACGAGACCTCCCTTGCCACTGTCCCTGATGGGGAATCCCTTAGTCTATTTTGAGCCCAACGCTGGACGAGTTGACCACGCCCCTTGAAATCAAATCCTACAAACAAACGCACGTTGTCAGTTCACGGAGCGCTACTGTCACTTACATTCCGTGTGATAGTGTCGCTTAGTAAATAAATGCAAAACGAAAATACCAATTGAAACTTAATTCTTAGGTATTCTAATTATTATTTCAATACATTTTAAGGACACTTGACAAAGAATTATTCTTGTTGCAACGATAAACGAATGCGGAAGTAATGTAAAATGTGGGATGACACTGACAGACATACAGGATCGCATAGCTTGATTGGCATTGATGCTATGATAAATATATCCGATCCGTTATCATAAAATTTCTTTCACTTACATATAAAACTGCAGATTTACAATTTGAAACCATATATAGACATCCTACACCCGAAAATATTAATTACTTTCTGTGCGATCATTTACACATTATCTTCTCTCAGTTAAATCATGTCAACATTCACTTTTTTATACTCCAATTGTACGTGTATTCAGTAAAGTCTTTTGCATTCAGAAATGAATATCCAAGTTTTGAATAAGAAAATCTTGATATTGAAAGTATATAAACGTCAGTGGGGAAGAAATTGAAAGAAATTCATAAGCCAGTGTTGACAACTTTATTATTGATTTTAAAATATTTTAGATGTACCACAAAGCAATGATCTAAATCAGGGAACTTCATATACATCTTTTTTTTTAAAAATTAAAATGCATTTCACTTTAATTATAACTGAAAACTGTTCTGAGCATCAATACTTCTTATTCTTACAGACAGATAATCAAGGGGAAATGTTATTTAGCTGAGTTCAATTTATCTCTTTTAATTAGTTTACAAACTTTTCTCAACTAGTTAAAATTATATATTGGTTTTGAATATGTTAATTTATCTATTTTAATTTACTTATCAAGCAACGTATATTTTTAGTATTTGAAGCAGTGAAAAGTGTATTGTTGTGGGACAGAAATATATTTGTCCATGATTAATATGTCCATTAATTCTGTATAAAGAATCAATTAAATTACTGAATTCAAGTATGAAATGTAAAGCATAAGCCTAGATCAGTTGTTTCACACTTTAAACAATAAACATTCAACTTCTACATGCCAAAACATGAAAATAATTATGAATAAAGAATGCAAACTGAAAATAGAATTGTATTACTGGTAATTTCAAAAATATAATTGCACTGTTGAATTTAAAAATTGAATCGACTGTAACATAAACAGGATATAACAAAAAATTTAAAACGTTATAGAGAGACTGCTTTAGTCTTAAACTGACTCTATATTCATAGAATATCACCATTTTATCAAATATTGAAAAGGAATCTATAAGAAATGATGAAAAAGAATTTACTAAAACAAATTCACCAATTTATTAGGTATTGAAATGGAGCCTATGAGAAATGGGATTTTCAAAAACTGAGGCTCCTATTCATTATGTAATAAATGTTGATATTTCCAGAATGCAATTAAGAATTAAAACAATATAATGCAAAGGTCTATGATATTTATAATGAATGTGGATTAATGTGTAACCATTTTGATAATAAAAAAATGATGACTTGGCAATGTCTTATAATTAGCAAGGGTCATGACCTAAAAAGGTTTTGTCATTTTCTTCTACAACCCCAGGCCATTATTGCAATAGCTGACAGTGGTGAATTGTATGCAAAGAATTGTATATTCATTATTATATAATGTGTGTACGATAATAAAAAAAATAGTATTATCTCTCCACCACATTACTATATGTTTGATACCAGCAATTTATTTCCAAGCTACAAAACAAACACTTGCACATATATTACACTGAAAACATCATTGGCATTTATTATCTATGCATATATTGTCATACTAACATTTTATAACAAATAACATGTTTCTGTGCAATATATATAGTAGATTGGCAAAGTTGTGGTAACAAAATATTTTTAAAATGCTTAAATCGTTTCACTACCTAGATTCTTATTACCACATTCCATTATCTGACCATTGCTATAAAGCCCACTCCATACCATACCACACTTATTATCTCCTGATGAATTACAGAGGTCATGGCTCTATTTTTTAAGTAGTTTAATTAAGGTTTAAAACCATTTATGTTGCATCGATATAGATACTGTTTGACAAGAAGAATGATTGCATTAACAGGATTATTGTTATTTCCTTTCATTCCCAATATGATAATTTTATTTGTAAATTCCAGTTGTAACTGTACTGAGTTTAACCATGATTATATATCCTTACATAATGATCGGCTCGGTTCACATTCCCATAGCATATGGTTTATTGTTTCTAACTCGGACACAGTGGTGAAGGTATATATCCAATTTTATTAAGAAATTGTGTTGTTGGAAGGATATTGTGAATGATTCTATATTGCAACCATTTCAAACATTGCAAACATTTATTAGCAATAATATTGTAAATTTTCCAATCCTTTTAGTAAAATCATTTTGTAGAATTCTTTCTCCTTTTGGTAAACGAATAAATTGCGAGGTTTTTACTTGCAATTTTGGTATCAACAGTAGATACATTAAAAGGGTAAATTGGTCCCAACAATTTCTTTTTCAATTGTTTTATGTTCAGAGTTATAATTTATGTAATTATCGCTCTTTTTACCGATTCATATGTCAGAAAGTCAGTTTTTATTGAAAAGGTATTGGAAAATTCTTCATAAATTAGTATTTTGCCGTCTTCATGAATCAGGTCATTTACAAAAACAACACCTTTTTTTATACCATTCAAGAACCAAGATCGGGTGTCTATCAATTTTAATATTGTCAATATAAGTCAGACTATTCTAAAAGAATGTCTTTCCAAAAGTAGTTAGTTGTTGCAGGAATTATTTTCCGTTTTATGACGGAACTATCGATTAGTAGAAACGGAGATTTTTTATTTTTAGTTAACTGTTGAAAAGATATGTAAGGTCATTACCGCTTATTCTTTTCATCCATTTAAATTTTTGTGATGATATGATTTTTCTAATATTTGGCGTTTTTATTCCCCCGTGGTCTGGATTTAACATCATAACATCTCTTTTTATCTTATCTGGTTTGTTTTTCCATATAAAATTGAAACACTTTTTCTGAAGTCTTTCTATGACAGATTTCTTTGGAGTTGGTAATGATGAGAATAGATGGTTAAGCTTTGGTAGTAGGATAGATTTTAGAACAGTGTTTCTTCCATACGGGGTTAGAGTACGAGCTGACCAAATGTTCATTTTCTGTTCAATATGAGAGAGTTTTTCATCTTAGTTTATGTCAACCATTTTATCTAAATCAATATCGAAGTGTATGCCTAGAAGAGTGAAATTTGATTGTGACCAATATCTTGTATCGGGATCTCTTTTTGGAGCCTATCCATATTAGTTTTGTTTTATCTATATTGACCCTTAATCCTGAAAAACGGGCAAATAGTTCTATAGTATTCAAAGCTGCATATAGGCTTTTTTCATATCCGTCAAGAGTAAGAGTTGTGTCATCTGCAAAATGTGATAGAATATATTCTATATTTCCAAGTTTAACCCCTTTTATGTTTGATTGTTTCGTATCATGATGCCCAAGATTTCAACACACATAAGAAAAATGTATGGCGCTAACGGGTCACCCTGGCGACATCCCCGACCTATTTTAAAGGGAGTTGACGCGAATCCGTTTACCAAGACTCTCGATTCAATGTCATTATAGAACGTTTCTATCCAGTGGGAAATACTGGGTCCGATATTAAAGAACTTTAAAACTTTGCTAAGGTAACTTTGGTCTACCGAATCAAAAGCTTTTTCGAAATCAATAAGAAGAAGTAATCCTGGGATTTGGCAAGTTTCAGTATGTTCCATTAGATCATATAGAGTCTCGTTACCTCGCCAATATATATCCCTGTGACAAACTCCTTTTGATCTTCGTTGATAATACTAGGTAATATCTTTTTTATTCTGTTAGCAATTGCTGCGGCACCAACTTTATATGAGGTGTTTAGAAGACAGGTTTTTTATAACCATAGTTTAGTGAGTTAAGAAGATATCCGCCCAGATCTTTCCAAAAGAACTTAAGAATTTCTGCAGTAAAACCGTCAGGCCCTGGACTCTTTTCATTTTTCATGTTTTTAAGGGCAAAGGACAATTCACTCATTTTCAATTCTCCCTCCGATCTTATGTTGACTGGATTCGAGTTTTTCCAAGATGGAGTCGATTTTGGCTTCCATTGTTAATTATGAAACTAACTGGCCGTAGCTGCACGTGAAGCGAGAATGACCTAATACAACTCACAACACCCTTAAATACAATCTACCCACGCCACCTATGAGCGTGGACGACTACCTGTAAAGAGTTACATACCCTGGAGAAAGCAATGTTCTTCTAATTCATCCTTCAACCGAAGGAAATATCATTTCAACATCGAGTGGCAAACGGGACATTTCATTGTAAAACGTGTTACAAACATCTGCGCTTGGTTACATCAATGAAATTATCGTTTTCATGTATATTTCAACAATTTGTTCCGCCTTTATTTGAGTTGGGTATTACGTGTTCTCTTTTATCCGTGTCATGTAAGACAAGCATTATGTTCACATTTCTCTGCGTATTACAAAGCCAATTTCGTAACACAAGTATAGTCATTGTCCTCCTATTGTTGCTTCAGCTCGCTGGAGATATAGAGTCCAACCCAGGTCCCGATAAGCGTGCATCTCATGAGAAAACGTTCACTATATTTCATTTAAACACGAGAAGCATACGAAATAAATTCGAATATCTTCGTGAATACCTATCTGATAATCAGATTGTTGGTTTCACAGAAACTCATCTTGTTAAGAATATTGATAATGATTCGTTAAGATGGTTGGGTTACCACGACCCAATACGAAAAGATAGATACGGCGGTGGAGTTATTCTTTATATAAAACTAAACTTAGCATATAAGAGAATGTATGATTTAGAAAATATTTTTGATGAAACCATTTGGATACAATTATATCTAACAGTAAAACCACTTATTATTTGCTTAGCATACAGACCAGAATACGATTCTGTAGAATTTTGGAATCGATTAGATATTTCACTTGAAAATGCCTTAGACATTACAAGTAAAATTACGATAATCGGAGATTTGAACGCTGATCTTTTGTCTAACAAAGGAAATCAACTAAAAGATTTGATGTTGAGTAAAAACCTTAAAAACAGTATCACTGAAGCTACGAGAGTCACAATGAACACTAGCACTTTAATTGATCCTAGCATAGTTAGTGATGACATGAATGATATCGATTGTGGAGTTACACACTTTGATAATTCAATAAATGATCATAAAGGTACTTATGTCACAATATCTACATCTGTAAATAAGAAAATGGCTTATACTAGAGATGCTTTATGTTACATGTGTTATGTGATTATACATCATTGAATGCGCTTATCAAAGAAGCAAACTGGACTGAATTATTCAACAATTGCCATGATGTTAACCAAGCGTGTTGCGTATTTTATGAACCATTTAACAATTTTTTTAAAAATCATCCATCCCTTCAAAAAAAGCTACTATAAGACCAAATGACAAGCAATGGTCTGATTCTAATTTAAGAAAGTCGCCGCTAATGGCTGCGATATTGCCGAAGCGGCGTTAAACAATAACTCACTCACTCACTCACTAATTTAAGAAAGGAGTGCAGGAAAAGAGATAGATTGCGCAAGAAAGCTACTAGAACGAAAAACTTGAACCACATCATGAAATTTTTAAAAAGCAACGCCAAAAGGTCAACGACATGAAGAATCATGCGAAAGAAAACTTTTATGTGAATCTGGACAATTTTCTTCTTGATTCGTATGTTGAAAATAAAACATCTTACTGGAAGCTTCTACGTTACATATTAAAGCAATCAAGCTCAAGTACCTGTATACCTCCTCTTAAATCTAGCAATGACCATGACAGTCCACCTTGTTTTTCTGATTTCGAAAATTCAGAAAGATTGAATGAGTATTTCCAGTCTATTACAACTTTGGACACCACTAATGCAAGTCTGCCTAGTTTTAATAAACGGACGGGCGCTGTTTTCGATACTTTAACGGTAACTGAAGGTGAAATCAAAGATGTTATTAAATGTCTGCATGTGAAAAAAGCGTCCGGGCCTGAATAAGCCATCTGTTGCTGAAAAATATTGTTAATTCAATAAGCGATGTATTATGTTTCTTGTTTAACATGTCCTTAAACACATGTGTGTATCCATCTGAATGGAAAGTTGCTAATGTTATGCCTTTCTTTAAGAAAGGTGACCCAACATTAGCGTCTAATTATAGACCAATTTCACTTATTAGTTGCGTAGGTAAAGTATTTGAAAGAGTTGTTTTTAAACATCTCTTTAATTACTTTCATTGCAATAAGCTACTTTATAAATATCAGTCTGGATTTCAATCTGGACATTCACTTGTACATCAATTAATTGAAATTTATCATCAAATTTGTGAATCTTAAGATAAAAAAGAGCATTATTGTATGGTGTTTTGCGATGTATCGAAAGCTTTTGATCGAGTTTGGCATACAGGTTTAATGTTGAAACTTGAGAATTATGGTATAATAGGGCAATTACTAGGGTGGCTTGCAAGTTATATAAGTAATCGGAGTCAAAGCGTTTTTGTCAATGGAGCGATCTCAAAGCCAAGAACACTCCAAGCTGGGATCCCACAGTGTTTGCAAAATATCCAATTGCATTTTAAAGCACACTGGGCACTTCATCATCTGAACAGGAATGTGGCTGTTTTCCTAGAGAATGACTATGTCACAAGATAATGGTCTGCAGAAGTTACGCGTGAGTAGGTTCGTTTGCACTTTGAGTAGGATGAATTGATATCACGACTGCGTGTGAAGAAATTATTTCCTGTCAACGCAAAAGGTAGTGGTTTCTTCTAACGAGACTCTCAACACATTCGAAATACGACATACGTTAATTTACATGCGATTGCTTTTAAACTACCAAACACTCGTGTTGGGGATGTGGGGAGGGTGGGGAATACATTTGCAGAATGAATATAGGCATGGATGATATGAAAATCTTCACAAAACACATTTTCATAGAACAGCAAGAAGATGCGTGTCTGTATGTCGAGATCTTTACATACACTGCTCTCGTGTGTATACATACAGACGAGGAGGAGCCATATACTGTGTGATTATCGCCCTCTCTTGATACTATAGCATGTACTTATATACACACAGTGTTTAAAGTCCAACATGACGCTATCCACTATTTAGGAGATACTTACTCTACTTGTTAATACAAGTGCATATGAAGTATGCCAGTAAAATGTGATGTGATACGTCCATGATGTGGAAGTGACGATCTCAATCACAATGTTGGACCTATTGAGATGCACATTTTGGATGTGGACTTGTAGCAAACTAGTTTCTTGCACACAAGGTAATACATTTAAAATTATCCATTTAATATTGCTTTTTGAGAGATACTGTTTGCCAATTTAGCTTAAAAAAGAAACCATACAGAGCCACTGTGTACTTTCTACAAATGCTACATGCATGTACTCCTGCTGAGCTGAAGAACTACACACGGCTGAAACATGAATAAATATATTTTGACACCCTGATCAATTAACCAAATTCTGAAAAATGATACACCTTTAGACATAAGAATATTGAATATAAGGTCAAGTTCAAATGGTTAACCTTTACGACAAGTGTTCGCAACACTCGGAGCCATTTCGTCTAAGTTATTAACCTGGTCAGCACGGATTGCATGGGTAAAGTTTTGCACATATTAAACTGGAATAATACAAGTGAAAAAATATCGCAGAACAATTAGTTCCAGTTGTCTGAAATTAATTAAGACAATGTGTCAGATAAATAAACAGTATGATTTGACAGAACATTTGTCTAAAACACAGAAAAAGAAGTTGGATATCAATATTCCTCAAAACTTCATCTTTAATGTACACTAACATGTGGACACACTTTTCTTAAAATTAATTCACATGAGAACAAATAAAACATTGACCGTGTATTGTATTGCAGTGAATGTTGCTCTCAACAAGAAAACATCAACAACGTCTGGGATACACGACAATTGGTACCCATCAGGAGCTGTGGACGGTGACCATGTTACACTGAACTCTGGCTCCTCCTGTTTCCACTCCTATACATCACCAGCCGACTGGACAGTGGACCTTGGACAGGAGTATCAGTTGTATAGTATCAGTGTATACATCAGGAAGACATGTGAGTATAGTATTATATAGCATATATTATCTTATTCCCTACGAGGGCAATCATACGCAGGCTCATATTCTTATGTTTCAGACGATTCTATAGGGCAAAATATCACTTTGTCATGGTGACAAAATGTGAAGTTAGCGAATATTTCCCAGTTCCTTATTCAAAGTGTTAACCTAGCTAATTTTCCACAGTTCCATATTCCACAGTTCCATATTCCTTATTCAAAGTGTGAACTCAGCGAACTATACCCAGTTCATTATTCAATCTTTCAGCAACTTACACTTGTTCTTAGTTCATTGTTGAATATTTAAGACCGTAAACGACAATAAAGTTCCTCTCTTGTGTACGGGTTTATTCACAGCAGAAAGCCCACAGCGTTGGAACTGAACCGAGCGCTTCAATCACGATCATTGCTTGCTGTCGTTGATCAGTACTGAAAAATCTCCCTCTACCCATGCATGCATCAAAGAAACATTTTACACTCACGGGAGCCAATTGATAACCTTTATATATATATATATATATAGTGACATATTTAGCTCCATATTTAGCTCCATATTTAGCTCCATTTTTTTCAAATGTTGAGCACTCTGCCATTCTCTAGTAAGGCCAAAATACACAAATGTAATTTGCTTATATATAATATATATCTTTGGCGTAGAGTAATGATTCAACTTGACATTTTTAAAATATAAGACTGAAATTGTAATATTGTGCCTAAACTACGTAAAATATAGGTTTCAGGTGTCAAAAACATAATTTGTGTTACCAAGTTGACTCTCACACATCAAACTATCTTTTATGTTGCAAAATAAATAATAACTGATTGGTGAAATGTCATCCTTTTTTTCAACACTTATTGACAACTATTGGTAAAAGGGCATTCGATTTTGTGTGTGAATTTGTTTTATTCTTTCCAATTCAAACTATAAATGAAACCATTCTCTTTGTTTTAGAGAAATCATTACAGTTAACACTGACCAGATTTAATCAGTATGCCACTTTTATTGAAATTGTCTTTTTCAATTTGTTGACTTTTGACCAAAAGACAGATACTAAAGTTTGACCACAGAGAATGAAATCACTCACATTACAGCAACCAATATTCACTTTCATTTCTCTGTAAAAGGTAAGGTAAGGTAAGGCTTCTGTAGACCAAAATATCCACAATTTATAAATGCAAATATCCAAGTATTCCAAATGGTTACCTTTACTGAAACATCGTCGTCTTTCTTATCAGACAATCTTTCCTGGTCAAACAACGTGGCGGTGCTTAACCTCTTCCATATGTATATGTTTTAATCAACTGTAACATGTCAAAATGGTTTACCTACATGAATTTACTCAAGTATTTTTCAGCTAAAATATCGCTTCTCTTTACTTATACAGGGCTCCTCAGAACAGCTGACTCCGTCATCTACGTGGACAACAACCCGTCCAGAGTCTGCTTCACCTTCCCGTCTACCATCTCTGACAACCCGACACGACTCACGTGTAATGAGACGGCCAGATACGTTACCATCAGGAACCCGGGGGAAGGAGGGATATCGTCAGATTCACTCAACATCTGTGAGGTTGAGATATACGGTCAGAACATTAACATGTATATTTTAAAACCAGTCTGACGGAGTTTTGATTCATATTAAAGAAAATATTCAACGGATGAGTAATAAGTGTAATTGTACTTAACACTTCTTCTGGTTAGCAGAAACGGATCGTATGGAACGGTAGATATATGAGAAGAACAATAAAATAACACACATTTGTACATGCATATTCAGCTATTTTCCATCTTTAAACTAACCTAGTGACTGTATAATGCACGGCAATGTATATTCTAGCCTGTAGTGACGGATCCTATGGAACTGACTGTGAGATGAACTGTCTCTGCTCCTCCTGTGATCGGTGGACTGGGGTCTGCTCTGGGGACTGTCATGCTGGCTGGCAGGGACTACGATGCGACATTGGTAATACTTGATATTCTAATAATAGCAGAAAAAGGACTTTTGTTTAGTTTTAAATTTAGAATTTGTCTATCGAAGATATAATGCCTGTTGCCTACCTTGATACCCTTGATCCTGAACAGGAATAATAAATTCCTTTAAATTCCAATCAACGAGATAGATGGTTTCACTCTCAGGGCAGTCAGTTTCTAAAAACAATAATATTGTAGGTAACAGTGGTAGTAGGTGGTTAGTGAGATTAAGCCATTAGTGAAAAATAAATCAAAGTTTCTTTCTTAACTTAAATATACTGAACAGCAAAAGAAACGCGAGTCCACTGTAACAATTTCGTAATTACTGATAACACTGTATTGAGCAAATTGATAACATCAGAGCATTCAATTGTTTTGGCATAATGTTAATAACGTGTTGAACAACATGCAGACATAACGAGAAGTCAATACTTGTGTAGAACGTCTGCAGAGCTTTATCTTGTGCCATAGTCCTGGGGAAACAGCCACATTCCTGTTCATATGATGAAGGGCCGGATGTGCTTTTAAATGCAATTTAAACTTGTGCAAACACTCACATAAAGTTGTTTGATGCAAAACCCCTGTCTTTGCTGATATTGATTTAACGTTATGACGTCATTTTGAATTCCATTCAGCAAGTCTCAGATTACAGCACGAGTTATTTGAATTTTCCAGGTTCATGCAGATCATGTTACTATGACAACATGGTACGTGCATTTTCGCGAACTGATACCCTTTGACTTTGCAATGATAACCATCTGTACTCTACAGTACCAATAGCTCAACATGTTCTCTGTCATTTACTAATGATATGACAAACCATGGGTTAAATGCAAACAGAAACTATAATCATTATCATCTTTTGCTGTTCAGTATATGTATATAATACTGTATATATTGTTGATTATATGTCAACTTTACTATGTCTATGACATGTTATTTGTTTAATCTGTTTTATCATCAAATACTGACCCAATTGCTCATATATATTTTCAGCCTGTGCTGCGACCCACTATGGAAAGGACTGTGCCGGAAAATGTGCTGCACGACATTGTAGACGGGACTCCCCATGTGACTCTAGCTCAGGGCGATGTGATAGCGGTTGTCAGCTTGGGTGGACAGGGGTAGATTGTTTCGGTAAATTATCCAAATTACCTATATAAAATCAACTCACTGTGAATTGTTTAAACTCTAATTGAAACAAATAATGTTGTCAGTGTTTCTATACATTCAGTCTGTGCTCCGACCCACTATGGAGAGGACTGTGCTAGAGAATGTGGATCAAGACATTGTAAAGGAGACTCCTCCTGTGACTCTAGAACAGGACGATGTGATGGCGGATGTCAGACTGGGTGGATAGGGCCAGAATGTACGGGTACGTAAACATTTCAGGTAGTAAGTATTTCAATTTTCCAATTGTCCCAAGTCAACTCACTAAGACCTGTTTAATCTCTAATGAAATCAAATTATGTTGTCAATGTTTCTATACATTCAGTCTGTGCTGCAACCCACTACGGTGAGCACTGTGATAGAGAATGCGCTGCGAGACATTGTGAAGGGAACTCCTCATGTAACTCTACAACAGGACGATGTGATGACGGATGTCAGACTGGGTGGATAGGGCCAGAATGTACTGGTACGTAAACATTTCAGGTAGTAAGTATTTCCATTTTTCAATTGTCCCAAGTCAACTCACCAAGACCTGTTTAATCTCTTACGAAATAAAATCATGTAATTATTGGTTCTAAACATTTAGTCTGTGCTCCTACCCACTACGGAGAGAATCATAAAGTCATCAAATACTGACTTAAATGTTCATATATATATTTTAGCCTGTGCTGCGACACACTATGGAAGGGGCTGTGCTAGTGAATGTGCTACAAGACATTGTCGAGGTGACTCCTCATGTGATTCTAGAACAGGACGATGTGATAGCAGTTGTCAGCTTGGGTGGACCGGAGAAGATTGTTTGGGTAAGTTATTATTAAGGAGAGATGGTACCCAACAATCGAACTCACTTCGGATAACATTTTGCGGCAATATGTTCTTCTTGTGAATAAGGCTGAAAATAAATGCATTAATTTTGTTGGTGTATCGGCTTATCTGTACATTAAAGGGAATCTCTTTAATTTACAGTAACGCCTTTTCAATGGTCACTTTGGGACATGCCACATGACGTCATCGTCAATTATATTCGGTAGATATGAAATTATGTTTGTTATTCAATTACATACATATCTCAAGTTAACAATGAATCTAAATTGAGTTATATAATCAACTAGTATATATTATTTCACGGTGTACGTTTTGACCGACGGTGTATTAAAAAATAATTACACGATATGCCGTCAAAGATACACTTGAATTGATCAAAACTGCCTTGAGGTTCGGTTCTAATGTTTATGTAGGCAATTTAGAAAATGACGTTAAGGTGGTGAACAACTTTTGGTAGCCGCTTTTTATTATTTCCTTAATCGTTTGCTTTTTCAAATGTGCACTTCATGTTACAGTTTTAGCAATATCTAAAATATGTGTGTCACTGAAAACTCCGGTTGAATATGCAAAAAAACGATGATAAAAATGCCTTTTCTCTTCAGGAAGTGCTACTTTTAATTCATTTCTTCCAACATTGTATCGATTTTGAAAATATAGACTTGCAATACACCCCTGTATGTGATTAATTTAAATAGATCAAAACGGTGATAAATAACATAATTGGCCGACAGGATTATTCTTATTAATGCTGATAACTCCTTTAATTGTTCGGTGACCCCCACATTTCCAAACACTATTGGACATAATAATTAATAAACTTGCTTTCTTTAAAAAAAAGAAAATATTCTAAAATAGTGTATTACATTGTCCAATCTCCCCTTAACCTAAATTCAACTCACTGTGATTTGTTTGATCTCTTATCGAAAGAAATTGTGTTGTCAATATTTCTATAATTCAGTCTGTGCTCCGACCCACTATGGAGAGGACTGTGCTAGAGAATGTGGATCAAGACATTGTAAAGGAGACTCCTCCTGTGACTCTAGAACAGGACGATGTGATGGCGGATGTCAGACTGGGTGGATAGGCCCAGAATGTACGGGTACGTAAACATTTCAGGTAGTAAGTATTTCAATTTTCCAATTGTCCCAAGTCAACTCACTAAGACCTGTTTAATCTCTAATGAAATCAAATTATGTTGTCAATGTTTCTATACATTCAGTCTGTGCTGCAACCCACTACGGTGAGCACTGTGATAGAGAATGCGCTGCGAGACATTGTGAAGGGAAGTCCTCATGTAATTCTACAACAGGACGATGTGATGACGGATGTCAGACTGGGTGGATAGGGCCAGAATGTACTGGTACGTAAACATTTCAGGTAGTAAGTATTTCCATTCTTCAATTGTCCAGAGTCAACTCACCAAGACCTGTTTAATCTCTTACGAAATAAAATCATGTAAGTATTGGTTCTAAACATTTAGTCTGTGCTCCTACCCACTACGGAGAGAATCATAAAGTCATCAAATACTGACTTAAATGTTCATATATATATTTTAGCCTGTGCTGCGACACACTATGGAAGGGGCTGTGCTAGTGAATGTGCTACAAGACATTGTCGAGGGGACTCCTCATGTGATTCTAGAACAGGACGATGTGATAGCGGTTGTCAGCTTGGGTGGACCGGAGAAGATTGTTTGGGTAAGTTATTATTAAGGAGAGATGGTACCCAACAATCGAACTCACTTCGGATACCATTTTGCGGCAATATGTTCTTCTTGTGAATAAGTCTGAAAATAAATGCATTAATTTTGTTGGTGTATCGGCTTATCTGTACATTAAAGGGAATCTCTTTAATTTACAGTAACGCCTTTACAATGGTCATTTTACGACATGCCACATGACGTCATCGTCAATTATATTCGGTGGATATGAAATTATGTTTATTATTCAATTACATACATATCTCAAGTTAACGATGAATCTAAATTGAGTTATATAATCAACTTACATATGTTATTTCACTGTTTACTTTTTGAATGACGGTGTATTAAATTTTTTTACACGATATGCCGTCAAAGATACACTTGAATTGACCAAAACTGCCTTGACGTTTGGTTCTAATGTTTATGTAGGCAATTTAGAAAATGACGTTAAGGTGGTGAAAAACGTTTGGTGGCCCCCTATTATTATTTCCTAAATCGTTTGCTTTTTCAAATGTGCACTTCATTTTACATTCTTTTTCAGAAGGGATCCTCCTTGGGGTACATATAGCATACAAATCCTATTTTTTTAGTTATGACAGTTAGAATTTAATATTTTTAATAAAATAACCGTAAAATAATAAATTACTAGAAAATAAACATTTGGACCATCCTATGTGGGCCCCAGCCCTGGCTAGTCACGCCAAGGGCAGGTAACTCTTAACTCACCACTTATAAATCTGTCATTGAAGAGTCAAGAAGTGTTTTGAGTTTAGTCACTGTGTCGCAGATATTGTAAGCAAATGGAGCAAGATCACAATACTGTAGGATCGGTAACCTTTTCTTATATTGTCTCGGCAGAATTTTTCATTTATCATCGCATTCCTTACCTCGTAATTATCGGTTTTTCTTTGACTACGTGACCAGTTTGGCCAAGTGGCGGGAAAAAACGCCCATCATGGCGGCCCTTTTTCTTTTTTCGTATCTCTTTTCACAGAGTTCGAAAATGTTCTGGGGTTGTTCACGTTGGTTAACAATAGGTTTATGTAGGATGCACGACGGTTTCCATCCTTTTCTGGTCAGCTCTGGCTTTCCGATCGGGATTGGGACTTAGTCGTTTTCATGCCAGCCATGTTGTTTACATGTTTTCATTCAGGCATCAGATACGTATCACTGGCTTGCATTTATTATTATTGCTATGCAGGACTAATATAACTACCTCTGCCGGGGTTTTTTGCATTTGTTTTTGTTTACATATGCACATACCTACCCCGCCCCCTTTTGGCCTCACACTCTGATTGTTGGATTTTCAGTCCTTCACTCAGTGTTCGGGTTGCCACGTAAAAATGCCTCCAGCTGATCGGCACGATAAATGTATCAAGTGCCTGGCTGAAGACGGTCACAGCGACAGCCTGTGTGACGTCTGCTTGGCATTCACCCCCAAGGCCAGGAAGTCGAGACATGCCGTTTCATCTACTACTATAAATTAATCAAGGCGGGAACTGATGTCGCTGCTGTGGATCCCCCGTCTAAGATTAAGCGCAAAGCCGGTAAAGGCAAAGGGTCGGATAAGGGTCGTAGTAGCGAGAAGGCTCACACTCCTCCTCCCCCTGATCTCGTATCAGAGGAGGAGGCTGAGTTACAGCCCCCTGTCCTGGAGAGACAGGTCCCCCCCCCCCCCCCCGCACCTTTTAATGTTCAACAACCTTCTGCCATATTGCAGGAGAAAATGAAGGGAATGTTGGCCGAGGCAGTCTCGGGGCTCCGTAAGAAATTCCAGGCCCCGAGGTTGACGGACCCGGATGCTGCAGAGCAGCCCCGAGTCCCTAGTGACTCTGGTGGCGCCGGGGGTGACGGAAACCAAGGCTCCGACCCTGCTATGCCGTCCACCTCCAGGCTCCAGGCTCCAGGCTACTGATCAAAACCGGAGCCGTTGGAGCCAACGCCGTCGGTTAAACCGGGCACCTCTGAAGCCTCTCGGCGCCCTAAGACCCGAGTCTCGGACCCGGGCACCAAGTCTGTGTCCACGGGACTGGGTTCTGGGGTGGTTTCGGAAGCTGTGGGTCAGACTGTGCTGACGCTGATTATTCCCATCGGGTCTTCCTCTCTCATCGATCCGGGTGACGATTCCTCTCCGGGGGTCTCCGTCTACTTGGATCGAGGGGACGAGGAAAATGTTTACGACCTCATGGAGGTCGACGATGAGGAGTATGAGGCGGATGCTAAGGATGTCCCCCTAACTCCAGCTTTCGCACTGAGGCAGATGCGCGATCGGAAAGCTTTAGCTCTGCCTCAGGTGGTATTCCGCCCCCGGCCCCGGTCTCCTTTGGATTTCGCCTTCCAGGGGATCATTTTGCCGCCCCGAAGGCTCCACAGGTGCAGCTCAGCCTGCTCCCCTCACTCGAGGGCGACAGCATCTCTCCTCAACTGATCGGCACCAGGGTACGGGTTGATTGCCCGGACCTGGTGAAGCGGTACCAGATCGGTGAGGAGGGTTTGTTTGACGTCCTGGGAGTCGGTGAGTACGTGCTCGCCCTCACCTCCCTTGCTGGGTCTGGGACCCATTCCCTTTCGGGAAAGCAAGGACGCCGGCAACCTCCCTTCACCCAGCAGGCCTTGCACTTGCGCTCGGCGTATAGGTCTTTCGAAGACTCTTATCGCAACGCAACGCAGCAGGTGCGAGTGGGCATGCATGGGGCCTACCTCTCGGCTCTTCAGTCAGAGTTAGTTGGGAGGTTAGGGGACCCCGAGTCAGACTTGTTGGTTCTCCTATCTCAATCCATGGGGGTCGGGACCCATCTGGCGCACGACCCTCTTCGAAGCGCGGCTAGCCAGATGATGGTCGCCGTAATGGGCATGAGGCGTTTCTGGCTGTCGACTGCGTCGGCGGGTCAGGACACCCATGCAAGGCTCCTTGCTCTGCCTTTCCAGTTGGGGGACTCCCTCTTCCCGGGGGCACAGCAGGTGCTCAAGGACGCGGTGGACGTGGACACGGTTCGCAAGGACACTAAACTCCTTGCGAAATCGCCACCTCCCAAGCGCGCAAAGCGTATTAAGTCCAAGGCTTCACAAACTCCTTCGGCAGGAGAGGCTCCGGAATGGATCAAACCACTCCATGGTCAGAAGCCTAGGGGCGGCAAGCAGGCCCATGGGGGAAAGGCTTCCAGCAGGCCTTTTCGGGGGGGTCGGAAACCCAATCCAGGTCCGTAACCCCGCCAGTTCCTGAGGTGCCCCCCAAAATTCCGGAGACGGGGGTTCACTGTCTGCCGCTCAGCATCCCAGTAGGCGGGCGTCTGTCAAGTTCCTTCCGGCTTGGTCGAAGGTAACCGACAACCCCTGGGTCCTGTCCACACTCAGGGAAGGACATCTGCTTCGGTGGAAAGTCGCGCCACCGGTCTTCTCCGGCATACGGTACACTCCTGTCCCCTCTGTGCCGGAGAAAGCCGAAATCCTCAGGTCCGAACTACGAGCACTGCTCCAGAAATCGGCCATAGAGGTGGTACCCCCAGGTCAGGAGCAGAGTGGTTATTACTCCATCTACTTCATTGTTACCAAGAAGGACGGGGGTTTCAGACCGATTCTCAACCTCAAATATCTCAACAGGAAGATAGAGGTTCCATCATTCAAGATGGAGACTTTGAGGTCGGTCATAGCGTCCATAGAGGCAAACGAATGGCTTTCCTCGATAGACCTCAAGGACGCATATCTCAATGTCCCGATGCACCCAGAGTTCAAGAAATATCTGAGGTTTGCTTTCGATGGGACATGTTACCAGTTCAGGGTTCTACAAAGCTCATGCTGATTCCCGCTCAGGTCGCCAGGGCACGAGGTCGGTTTTGCCACCCGTACCTTGACGATTGATTGGTCAGGGCGCTGTCTCAGGCTCTGAACCAGGCGGCCACCATTGAGATTATCAGTTTACTGGTATCCCTGGGCTGGATAATCAACCTGAAGAAATCGTACCTGAAGTGCACTCAGGATCAGATCTTCCTCGGGGCCAGGTTCCAGACGGATCTGGCGAGAGTCTTTCTCGCTCCAGACCGGGTTCTGAAGGTTCAGAGAGCCACGCTTTTGTTCCTAGAGTCCCACAGTCACACTGCTCGCAGATGGCTCCAGTTACTGGGGTTCATGGCGGCAACAGTCGACGTGGTGTTCAGAGCTCGACTTCGGATGAGACCAGTTCAACAGGCCCTAGGCGGTCTGTGGTCTCATTCCGAGAGTTACAGTTACAGCAGCTCGAGACTCCGGGGTGGCTCTCGCCGCATCTTTTGTGGTGGACCAGCACAGAGAACCTCTCGAGGGATATCTCTCTGGTGACGCCAGTGCCCTCGTGCACAGTCCAAACAGACGCTTCGCTCTCGGGCTGGGGAGAGGTCTTAGGGCCCCACTCAGCGTCGAGTCTTTGGTCCCAGGCCGAGGCCAGCCTGCACATCAACGTGCTAGAGCTGAAGGCAGTCAGGCTGGTGTTCGAATGCTTTCTGCAAAGGCTTCGTCATCAAGTGGTTCGTCTAGAAATGGACAACCAGACAGCCATGTCGTACATCCTGAAGCAAGGAGGGACATTGTCCCAAGTACTTCTTCAGCAGTCATGGCAGTTTCTCCTGTGGTGCAACAAGTTCGACATCACAGTCCTCCCAGTTTACCTATCAGGGGTGGACAATGTGAGTGCAGACGGGCTATCGCGCAGAATCCTAGCCCCACACGAATGGGAGCTCGACCCAGAGATATTCCCAACTATCTCCCGGTTGTTCGGGTTATTCCAGGTGGATGTGTTTGCGTCAGAGACGAACAAGCAGGTCCCAGTGTATTGCTAATGGCTGCCAGACCCAAGGGCGATGGCCGTGGATGCATTCGCACTAGACTGGACCGGCAGAGTTCTGTGGGCCTTCCCACCAGTTCCTCTGATCTCCAGGGTCCTGTCACAGCTAGCGGTTCAGCCGGCTTGCCTGCTTGTGCTCCTCGCGCTGCTGTGGTTAGGGCAGTCTTGGTACTCAGGTTTCTGGTTTTGCAACCTGTGCTGTTACCGTGTCAAACAGACTGCTGGCTCAGGAGGGCAAGCCACTACCCAAACCAGAGGTTCAATGGGTGGCTTGGCCTCTATCCGGAATCGCCTCCAAGAGGACGGTATTCCTGCACGAGTTGCAGACAAAATACTGGCTTCGAGGAGGGATTCGACAAACGTTCAGTACGAAGATAGATGGGCCTGTTATGCGCACTGGTGTAGAGGTAGAGGGATGCCAGTTCCCTTTTCTACGTCTCTAGTGGCGGTTCTAGAATTTCTTCAGTCCAGACTGGATGCTGGCTTAGCTGCATCTACAGTCAGGGGATATTCTCCAGCCATTTCTGCCTTTCACATACCGGTGGATGGTGCTCTCCTAGGGGCCCATCCCCTGGTCCAGCGCTTCTTAGCAGGTGTTGACAGAATCCTACCTCCAGTGAGGCGGATCAGCCCTTCATGGGATCTATCTATTGTACTAGATTGGCTTTCAGGGTCCAAATTTGAGGACGTGTCAAGCCTTTCGTTACAGTTACTAACATGGAAGACGGCCTTCCTTGTGGCGGTCACGTCCGGCAGGCGGGTAGGAGACATCCATGCGATGTCCTCCGATCCCGAGCTGACTGTCTTTCATAGGGAGTCAGCATCAGACTGCCGGATTCTTATCGCCCGAAGATCGATCATTCATTCCATGTTACTGCCCCCATTGAGCTGCCCGCGCTACACCAGCCGGCAGCGTCGGGCTCAGTAGGTTCCCGCCCTCATATACTTGATGTGTGGAGAACTCTCAAGAAATACTTGTCCAGAACTGCCTCAGTCAGAAAGGACAAACAACTGTCTTGTTGCTACGGCGGAGCCAGCCCGATATCACGTTGGATTGTGTCAGCCATAGTACTGGCTTACGTCCACAATGGCATGAGCCCGCCAGTAGGTCTGAAGGCTCATTCGGTTAGGGCAGTAGCGACATCCAAAGCATTCGCTGCGGCCCTGCCCATCGAAGAGATCTGCTCCGCAGCTATCTGGAGCCGTCCGAGCATGTTCATTCGGCATTACCAGTTGGATAAGCACTCCAGGGAACGGGCTCGGTTCGGTCAGACAGTTCTCTCCAGTGGGCAGAGTCATAACTCCTCTAGCTGAATGAGCTTTCCGAGGTTGCATTTTGCTCAAGTAATTAAGTCTGTTTTAAAGGCTTATTCAAGTATTCCCTGGTCCACAGGCACGGTCCAACCTTTGGAATCGGCCTTACGGAATTCAGGTTAGTTGCTCCTCTTTTTCATTTTTACGAAATTATCTGCGAGCACCTATATTGTACAGTCTATCAGACAGAATTCCACTGCCAGGACTCTTCTTTGGGAGTCTGTCTTATGCTATATGTACCCCAAGGAGGATCCCTTCTGAAAAAGAATCGAACCAACCTGCAGAGGAACCTGCAGAGGTTCCAGATTCTTTGAAGAGGATCCTCCTTGGGGTAGGGCCACCCGCCTCCCCTTATTCTGTCTGCCTGTCAGATTTATAAGTGGTGAGATGAGAGTTACCTGCCCTTGGCGTGCCCAGCAACCGCCAGGGTTGGGGCCCACTTAGGGTGGTCCAAATGTTTATTTTTTTAGTAATTTATTATTTTTACGGTTATTTTATTAAGAATATTAAATTCTAACTGTCATAACTAAAAAAATAGGATTTCTATGCTATTTGTAGCCCAAGGAGGATCCTCTTCGAAGAATCTCCAACCTCTGCAGGCTGGTTCGAGTTTTAGCAATGTCTAAAATATGTGTGTCCGTGAAAACTCCGGTTGAATATGCAAAAAAAACGATGATAAAAATGCCTTTTCTCTTCAGAAAGTGCTACTTTCACAGGACAAAAAGTGGTGGAATCCATTTGCCGGATCCTGTAGATTCTCCCAAATTATGGCGGATCCTTAAGAATCCGGAAGAATCTGGAAGGTTCCGGCAAGCGATTTCCACCACTTTTTCTCCTGTGTTTTACACACCTGTATGTGATTAATTTAAATAGACCAAAACGGTGACAAATAATATAATTGGCCGACAGGATTATTCTTATTAATGCCGATAACTCCTTTAATTGTTCGGTGACCCTCACATTTCCAAACACTATTGGACATAAGAATTAATAAACTTGCTTTCTTTAAAAAAAGAAAATATTCTAAAATAATGTATGACATTGTCCAATCCCCCTTAACCTTAATTCAACTCACTGTGAATTGTTTGATCTCTTATTGAAACAAATTGTGTTGTCAATATTACTATAATCCAGTCTGTGCTCCGACCCACTATGGAGAGGACTGTGCTAGAGAATGTGGATCAAGACATTGTAAAGGAGACTCCTCCTGTGACTCTAGAACAGGACGATGTGATGGCGGATGTCAGACTGGGTGGATAGGGCCAGAATGTACGGGTACGTAAACATTTCAGGTAGTAAGTATTTCCATTTTCCAATTATCTCAAGTCAACTCACTAAGACTTGTATGATCTCTCATTGTATCAAACTATGTTGTCAATGTTTCTATACATTCAGTCTGTGCTGCGACCCACTACGGTAAGGACTGTGTCAGTGAATGCGCTGCGAGACATTGTGAAGGGAACTCCTCATGTAACTCTACAACAGGACGATGTGATGACGGATGTCAGACTGGGTGGAAAGGGCCAGAATGTACGGGTACGTAAACATTTCAGGTAGTAAGTATTTCCATTTTCCAATTGTCCCAAGTCAACTCACCAAGACCTGTTTAATCACTTACTAAATAAAATCATGTAATTATTGGTTCTAAACATTTAGTCTGTGCTCCGACCCACTACGGAGAGAATCATAAAGTCATCAAATACTGACTTAAATGTTCATATATATATTTTAGCCTGTGCTGCGACACACTATGGAAGGGGCTGTGCTAGTGAATGTGCTACAAAACATTGTCGAGGGGACTAACATTTTGCGGCAATATGTTCTTCTTGTGAATAAGTCTGAAAATAAATACATTAATTTTGTTGGTGTATTGGCGTATCTGTTCATTGAAGGGAATCTCTTTAATGTACAGTAATGCCTTTTCAATGGTCATTTTACGACATGCCACATGACGTCATAGTCAATTATAGTCGGTAGATATGAAATTATGTTTGTTATTCAATTACATACATATCTCAAGTCAACGATGAATCTAAATTGAGTTATATAATCAACTAACATATAGAGGATATTTGTCTTTTCTTGACTAATACCATGTTTATCTCATCGAGAGAGGTAGAAAGGTTATGTTTTCACGAGTGGCGCAGCCACGAGTGAAAATATATAACTTTTCTAACTCACGAGATGAGGTAAAAATGGTATTTGTCAAGAATTGACGGATATTCTATTTATTATATGATATTATCCATGTAATTACGTCCGAAAAGGGTCGTTTTCACGCCAAGCGGCTGGAAGGAACAGCCCGTCACCAGAGCAACACTGTGACGTCATAAGCCAAATCGCCGCGCGAGACCATTGTTTTATGACGTAAAATTATATCATTCGCCGTTCGCAGTGAAAATATAAGTTATTTTCACTGTAGCTTGATAGACAGTTTATTTCACTGATAAATCCCAGTATGTCACTGCTCGTCATAGAATAAATATAATTTCACTGTGTACTTTTTGACTGATGGTGTATTAAAAAATAAGTACACGATATGCCGTCAAAGATACACTTGAATTGACCAAAACTGCCTTGACGTTTGGTTCTAATGTTTATGTAGGCAATTTAGAAAATGACGTTAAGGTGGTGAAAAACGTTTGGTAGCCGCTTTTTATTATTTCCTAAATCGTTTGCTTTTTCAAATGTGCACTTCATGTTACAGTTTTAGCAATATCTAAAATATGTGTGTCACTGAAAACTCCGGTTGAATATGCAAAAAAACGATGATAAAATGCCTTTTCTCTTCAGAAAGTGCTACTTTTAATTCATTTCTTCCAACATTGTATCGATTTTGAAAATATAGACTTGCAATACACCCCTGTATGTGATTAATTTGAATAGCCCAAAAACGGTGAAAAATAACATAATTGGCCGACAGGATTATTCTTATTAATGCTGATAATGCTCCTTTAATTGTTCGGTGACCCCCACATTTCCAAACACTATTGGACATAAGAATTAATAAACTTGCTTTCTTTAAAAAATGAAAATATTCTAAAATAATGTATTACATTGTCCAATCTCCCGTTAACCTTAATTCAACTCACTGTGATTTGTTTGATCTCTTATAGAAACAAATTGTGTTGTCAATATTTCTATAATCCAGTCTGTGCTCCGACCCACTATGGAGAGGACTGTGCTAGAGAATGTGGATCAAGACATTGTAAAGGAGACTCCTCCTGTGACTCTAGAACAGGACGATGTGATGGCGGATGTCAGACTGGGTGGATAGGGCCAGAATGTACGGGTACGTAAACATTTCAGGTAGTAAGTATTTCCATTTCTAATTGTCCCAAGTCAACTCACTAAGACCTGTTTAATCTCTCATGAAATCAAATTATGTTTTCAATGTTTCTATACATTCAGTCTGTGCTGCGACCCACTACGGTGAGCACTGTGATAGAGAATGCGCTGCGAGACATTGTGAAGGGAACTCCTCATGTAACTCTACAACAGGACGATGTGATGACGGATGTCAGACTGGGTGGATAGGGCCAGAATGTACGGGTACGTAAACATTTCAGGTAGTAAGTATTTCCATTTTTCAATTGTCCCAAGTCAACTCACCAAAACCTGTTTAATCTCTTACGAAATAAAATCATGTAATTATTGGTTCTAAACATTTAGTCTGTGCTGCGACCCACTATGGAAGGGGCTGTGCTAGTGAATGTGCTACAAGACATTGTCGAGGGGACTCCTCATGTGATTCTAGAACAGGACGATGTGATAGCAGTTGTCAGCTTGGGTGGACCGGAGAAGATTGTTTGGGTAAGGTATTATTAAGGAGAGACGGTACCCAACAATCGAACTCACTTCGGATAACATTTTGCGGCAATACAGTTCTTCTTGTGAATAAGTCTGAAAATAAATGCATTAATTTTGTTGGTGTATCGGCTTATCTGTACATTAAAGGGAATCTCTTTAATTTACAGTAACGCCTTTACAATGGTCATTTAACGACATGCCATATGACGTCATTGTCAATTATATTCGGTAGATATGAAATTATGTTTGTTATTCAATTACATACATATCTCAAGTTAACGATGAATCTAAATTGAGTTATATAATCAACTTACATATGTTATTTCACTGTTTACTTTTTGAATGACGGTGTATTAAAAATAATTACACGATATGACGTCAAAGATACACTTGAATTGACCAAAACTGCCTTGACGTTTTGTTCTAATGTTTATGTAGGCAATTTAGAAAATGACGTTAAGGTGGTGAAAAACGTTTGGTGGCCCCCTATTATTATTTCCTAAATCGTTTGCTTTTTCAAATGTGCACTTCATTTTACATTTTTAGCAATATCTAAAATATGTGTGTCAGTGAAAACTCCGGTTGAATATGCAAAAAAAACGATGATAAAAATGCCTTTTCTCTTCAGAAAGTGCTACTTTCACAGGACAAAAAGTGGTGGAATCCATTTGCCGGATCCTTCCGGATTCTCCCAAATTATGGCGGATCCTTAAGAATCCGGAAGAATCTGGAAGGTTCCGGCAAGCGATTTCCACCACTTTTTGTCCTGTGTTTTAATTCATTTCTTCCAACATTGTATCGATTTTGAAAATATAGACTTGCAATACACCCCTGTATGTGATTAATTTAAATAGACCAACACGGTGAAGAATAACATAATTGGCTGACAGGATTATTCTCATTAATGCCGATAACTCCTTTAATTGTTCGGTGACACACACATTTCCAAACACTATTGGACATAGGAATTAATAAACTTGCTTTTTTTTTAAAAATAAAATATTCTAAAATGTTCTATTACATTGTCAAATCACCCCTTAACTTTAATTCAACTCACTGTGATTTGTTTAATCTCTTATTGAAACAAATTGTGTTGTCAATATTTCTATAATTCAGTCTGTGCTCCGACCCACTATGGAGAGGACTGTGCTAGAGAATGTGGATCAAGACATTGTAAAGGAGACTCCTCCTGTGACTCTAGAACAGGACGATGTGATGGCGGATGTCAGACTGGGTGGATAGGGCCAGAATGTACGGGTACGTAAACATTTCAGGTAGTAAGTATTTCCATTTTCCAATTGTCCCAAGTCAACTCACTAAGACCTGTTTAATCTCTAATGAAATCAAATTATGTTTTCAATGTTTCTATACATTCAGTCTGTGCTGCGACCCACTACGGTGAGCACTGTGATAGAGAATGCGCTGCGAGACATTGTGAAGGGAACTCCTCATGTAACTCCACAACAGGACGATGTGATGGCAGATGTCAGACTGGGTGGATAGGGCCAGAATGTACTGGTACGTAAACATTTCAGGTAGTAAGTATTTCCATTTTCCAATTGTCCCAAGTCAACTCACCAAAACCTGTTTAATCTCTTACGAAATAAAATCATGTAATTATTGGTTCTAAACATTTAGTCTGTGCTCCGACCCACTGCAGAGAGAATCATAAAGTCATCAAATACTGACTTAAATGTTCATATATATTTTAGCCTGTGCTGCGACCCACTATGGAAGGGGCTGTGCTAGTGAATGTGCTACAAGACATTGTCGAGAGGACTCCTCATGTGATTCTAGAACAGGACGATGTGATAGCAGTTGTCAGCTTGGGTGGACCGGAGAAGATTGTTTGGGTAAGTTATTATTAAGGAGAGATGGTACCCAACAATCGAACTCACGTCGGATAACATTTTGCGGCAATACAGTTCTTCTTGTGAATAAGTCTGAAAATAAATGCATTAATTTTGTTGGTGTATCGGCTTATCTGTACATTAAAGGGAATCTCTTTAATTTACAGTAACGCCTTTACAATGGTCATTTAACGACATGCCATATGACGTCATTGTCAATTATATTCGGTAGATATGAAATTATGTTTGTTATTCAATTACATACATATCTCAAGTTAACTATGAATCTAAATTGAGTTATATAATCAACTTACATATGTTATTTCACTGTTTACTTTTTGAATGACGGTGTATTAAAAATAATTACACGATATGACGTCAAAGATACACTTGAATTGACCAAAACTGCCTTGACGTTTTGTTCTAATGTTTATGTAGGCAATTTAGAAAATGACGTTAAGGTGGTGAAAAACGTTTGGTGGCCCCCTATTATTATTTCCTAAATCGTTTGCTTTTTCAAATGTGCACTTCATTTTACATTTTTAGCAATATCTAAAATATGTGTGTCAGTGAAAACTCCGGTTGAATATGCAAAAAAAAACGATGATAAAAATGCCTTTTCTCTTCAGAAAGTGCTACTTTTAATTCATTTCTTCCTACATTGTATCGATTTTGAAAATATAGACTTGCAATACACCCTGTATGTGATTAATTTAAATAGACCAAAATGGTGAAAAATAACATAATTCGCCGACAGGATTATTCTTATTAATGCCGATAACTCCTTTAATTGTTCGGTGACACACACATTTCCAAACACTATTGAACATAGGAATTAATAAACTTGCTTTTTTTTTTTAAATAAAATATTCTAAAATAATCTATTACATTGTCCAATCACCCCTTAACTTTAATTCAACTTACTGTGAATTGTTTGATCATTTATTGAAACAAATTGTGTTGTCAATATTTCTATAATTCAGTCTGTGCTCCGACCAACTATGGAGAGGACTGTGCTAGAGAATGTGGATCAAGACATTGTAAAGGAGACTCCTCCTGTGACTCTAGAACAGGACGATGTGATGGCGGATGTCAGACTGGGTGGATAGGGCAAGAATGTACGGGTACGTAAACATTTCAGGTAATTAGTATTTCCGTTTTCCAATTATCTCAAGTCAACTCACTAAGACTTGTATGATCTCTAATTGTATCAAATTATGTTGTCAATGTTTCTATACATTCAGTGTGTGCTGCGACCCACTACGGTGAGGGTTGTGATAGAGAATGCGCTGCGAGACATTGTGAAGGGAACTCCTCATGTAACTCCACAACAGGACGATGTGATGGCAGATGTCAGACTGGGTGGATAGGGCCAGAATGTACTGGTACGTAAACATTTCAGGTAGTAAGTATTTCCATTTTCCAATTGTCCCAAGTCAACTCACCAAAACCTGTTTAATCTCTTACGAAATAAAATCATGTAATTATTGGTTCTAAACATTTAGTCTGTGCTCCGACCCACTGCAGAGAGAATCATAAAGTCATCAAATACTGACTTAAATGTTCATATATATTTTAGCCTGTGCTGCGACCCACTATGGAAGGGGCTGTGCTAGTGAATGTGCTACAAGACATTGTCGAGAGGACTCCTCATGTGATTCTAGAACAGGACGATGTGATAGCAGTTGTCAGCTTGGGTGGACCGGAGAAGATTGTTTGGGTAAGTTATTATTAAGGAGAGATGGTACCCAACAATCGAACTCACGTCGGATAACATTTTGCGGCAATACAGTTCTTCTTGTGAATAAGTCTGAAAATAAATGCATTAATTTTGTTGGTGTATCGGCTTATCTGTACATTAAAGGGAATCTCTTTAATTTACAGTAACGCCTTTACAATGGTCATTTAACGACATGCCATATGACGTCATTGTCAATTATATTCGGTAGATATGAAATTATGTTTGTTATTCAATTACATACATATCTCAAGTTAACTATGAATCTAAATTGAGTTATATAATCAACTTACATATGTTATTTCACTGTTTACTTTTTGAATGACGGTGTATTAAAAATAATTACACGATATGACGTCAAAGATACACTTGAATTGACCAAAACTGCCTTGACGTTTTGTTCTAATGTTTATGTAGGCAATTTAGAAAATGACGTTAAGGTGGTGAAAAACGTTTGGTGGCCCCCTATTATTATTTCCTAAATCGTTTGCTTTTTCAAATGTGCACTTCATTTTACATTTTTAGCAATATCTAAAATATGTGTGTCAGTGAAAACTCCGGTTGAATATGCAAAAAAAAAACGATGATAAAAATGCCTTTTCTCTTCAGAAAGTGCTACTTTTAATTCATTTCTTCCTACATTGTATCGATTTTGAAAATATAGACTTGCAATACACCCTGTATGTGATTAATTTAAATAGACCAAAATGGTGAAAAATAACATAATTCGCCGACAGGATTATTCTTATTAATGCCGATAACTCCTTTAATTGTTCGGTGTCACACACATTTCCAAACACTATTGAACATAGGAATTAATAAACTTGCTTTTTTTTTTTAAATAAAATATTCTAAAATAATCTATTACATTGTCCAATCACCCCTTAACTTTAATTCAACTTACTGTGAATTGTTTGATCGTTTATTGAAACAAATTGTGTTGTCAATATTTCTATAATTCAGTCTGTGCTCCGACCAACTATGGAGAGGACTGTGCTAGAGAATGTGGATCAAGACATTGTAAAGGAGACTCCTCCTGTGACTCTAGAACAGGACGATGTGATGGCGGATGTCAGACTGGGTGGATAGGGCAAGAATGTACGGGTACGTAAACATTTCAGGTAATTAGTATTTCCGTTTTCCAATTATCTCAAGTCAACTCACTAAGACTTGTATGATCTCTAATTGTATCAAATTATGTTGTCAATGTTTCTATACATTCAGTGTGTGCTGCGACCCACTACGGTGAGGGTTGTGTCAGTGAATGCGCTGCAAGACATTGTGAAGGAAACTCCTCATGTATCTCTAGCACAGGACGATGTGATGGCGGATGTCAGACTGGGTGGACCGGGGTAGATTGTACGGGTCAGTTATCATTTGTCCTTGTTTTATCTTTATCGAAATCAAATCATGTAATCATTGTATCAATTAATCATTAATCAAATACTGACTTAATTGTTCATATATATTTTCAGCCTGTGCTCCGACCCACTATGGAAGGGACTGTGCTAGAGAATGTGGTGCAAGACATTGTAGAGGGGACTCATCATGTGACTCTAGCACAGGACGATGTGGGGACGGATGTCAGACTGGTTGGACAGGAGTAGATTGTACTGGTACATACTTATTCGATGGATTTATATTTATAGGTGGACAAATCTGTAATGGTTTCTTATGTTTTAATTTTCCTGAACCATTGTCAATTAAGTATGACTGCAATAGTTTTCGGTACATTTTCAACCATTCATATGGATAATTCATATACGGATTACATATTACATATATTGTGTATTAATACATTGTTATTTCTGATGCTATTGTGTTAACTTTATTTTATCAGTATTTTAATTTCATTACTAAACACTAGGCCTTCAAGAATTAACGGCAGCATCCTCAAAGACCTCAATCATTCTCTCAACAACATCTTTGACTGCAGTTGGTGTGATCATCATTGTCATAATTGCCATTGGTGTCCTCTGGTGGAAAAGCAGGTATATATGCAAATAATGTTCACACTTACAATAAATTTAAATAATAAGTATCCATGTCGGAACCATTAAGGACTGAAGGATAGGGTTCATTTCGGCAAGAAAATTGCATTCATCATGTTACGCTCTCAACTGCAGGTTTACAGAAATGTACCAAATGCATTTTTGTAACATTTTCCCTTTTTTCAACAAATTAGTGATTGCATCAATGTTCTGCGTGCTGTGTAAACATTTGGAAACTGCATCTGTATTAATCACTGACTTTTTCAACTATGTCAAAAAGTAGCAATTGAATAACTCATAAATCATTTGTGCATAAAGTGCCACTTGGTACATTACGTCACCATGGTTCAAGCTGACCATTGGTGAAATGTCAGTGCAAAATGGGACTAAGTGCTGGATTGAACAAAACTGCAGTACCATCTGCAGTAATTAACACAATTAAGAACTTTTGATTTAACCTGCCAGGGACAATATATACAATTTTTACTTGAAAAACACCTTCATTTGAAACCCTGAAATGATAACATTAACACATACAGTTCAAGAGATATGAACAATTAAAATGCGATTTTTTTCAAAATGAGGAGATATGCACTTGGTCTCTTGGCTTTCTGCACCGAACCCTCCATAAAATCTGTTTTAATGGAACTATTCTCCTCGAACTACATCCGGGTCTACTGTTACTATGTTTAGCATATATACCATGTCATGTTAATACACTGTTAATTGCAGCTTGTTTTGACCTAGGCATAGTTCTGATAGTTGTTGATATTTCTGATGATTTTATTCAGGATGAAGAATCAAGGTAAACCCTCGTACAGAGACTCAGTAAGTTTAACAACCGTAGAAGTCGAGAAATCTAACGACAGCGCAGATGAAAGCTCTCCCTGGTTCAGTGGAGATCCCAGCACCTGCATCCTAACTACAACACAATAACAGGACACATAGGAATACACATTGACTACTTCATTGATGTCTGGTTGAACAACTGAAAATGTGCCATGTGATTTGTATTCCAGCATCTAAACACGTTCGTTTAATATGATATGGTTTTGTTCATCATATACCCTTCCAGTGGAAGCATGCGTAAAAGCTATTTTAGGTTATTTCCTTATCTTTTGGGATTTTACAAATTGAAAAAGGAAAATATTGTTTTAATTGAATTGATTAGAGGTTATAACATGTCATGTAGTGAATATACAAGAATGAATATTGATTATATAAGTATTGCACCAACAAATAGACAATTTGATATGACAGTAAATTCAGGTTTAGATATTATTGATGTAAATTGTCTCAGGATAACACATTCGTCAGAAGCATATCGGCCTCAATTATGGAAAATAAATGGAATAATGGAAAAGAAATTTTAAAAAGATAAATAATTTGTTTTATAATAGAAAAGTGGTTGTTTTGTCATCATGATTGTAACGGCCAAAATCATGCTTAAAAATACGCTTACAGCTTACCCCGTAAATTATTTCTTCATTAGCAGTATACTTTTATTTGGAATTACTTGCCTTAAGCACGAACGTTTTTACAAAAATGGCAGCGCCCCTGTATACTACATAAAAAAGTTTCATAATTTAGAAAATGTCATCGCAAAAAACAGTAACTATAATTTTATCATACATTTTAATATAATTTCATCGTAAAAGTAAATTCTCAAAACTGTAGGCAAATTTTAAGGTAATTTCATTTATTTTATCACCTTATTTCAAACTGGCATTGTGTTAACATTGTTTATTCATGCCTTTTTATGTCAATTTAAAGGCAAAGTTTTCAAATGTTTGTGTAATTTCAAATTATTATTTACTATAATCAAAGGTTATTCGTTTATTGTGATATATTATCTTTGGTGTCAATATTTGCATTTAATTAAACATAATTGTTTGTTTTTGCTTTTTTAGAAGTACCTTTAATACCCTAAATATTATGTTAATCTATTATTTTACAAATAACTTCAAGTTTTGATAAATCTTTTCAAATTGCTTTGGCGTACGGTCACTTTGTTTACTGCATTCTACTGCACAAGGCAAAAAATATCTATACCATAACAGATGGCAATTGCAACCCAGGTAAACCTCTTTGCATAAGGCAACTTCAAGTAATGTTTTCCATTACAGAAAGTAATCTTTAATTTATATATCATGTACTAGCTTTATCAATATTACTTATTGCATAAGGTAATTTTCATAGTATATCTTGTGTAAGTTATATACAGTCAACCCGCGATAATCCGGCCACCGATAATCCGAAAAGTATCAACAAAAGTAAATTCAAACATTTACAATGCAAATCAAAGGTTTAATAGTTAGTAAGAAGAACATTATTTTCCATGTCTTGATCAAACAGCCTTTTCATTGCATTATAAAGATAAACATAATCATTCCTGATTATATAACCATTTACACTCAAACAAAATGGTTATATTCAATACATGTAAATGATTGTATAAGTCAATCTTGTGTCATTGCATAAGGCAATTGTGGGGATTATTAATTATCACTGTGTACTGCAGTTTCAAGCTAACGTACGTTACTTTTCATTAAGTTGAAAGCTATGTTCACATATTAGTGAATAAGATATTTTCTTCTATTTTCAGTCAATCTGTAAACGTTGAAGATGTAAGCTCTGTACACACAATGAAAATACCAGACGAATAAAAAGTGTTTATGGAAATATCTGAGTGTGTGCACTCTGGATCGTACAATGACCACTTCGGAGATGAGCACTCAAGTACTTACTTCCTATGAGTACTTGAGATCCTAATTGAGATGTGTACAGTTTCTCAAGGGTCAGAGTGAGATTGTTCATAGAGATTATTAACACGTTGAGGTGTAACCATGGCAACTATCATGTTCTAGTGAAGTTCACATTCTAAAATAACTGTATATTTAATTGGAGAAAAGAGGAAAATATTGTTCGATAACAAAACATATCTTGAGGTATTCATGACTCAATAAACAGAGACATTAAAGAATAATAAATAATAAATAATAAATATGAAAATAATTCATTTGATAATACAGAAACTAAAACATACCAGAGATTGCCTTTCACTCATTATGTGCTATATGACCACAGTATGGTAAAATAAGTCCTCTTAATTATTTGCCAACATACATGTATGTCTTTTTAGTACCGAGAGGGGTTTAAAAATGACTAATGTCATTGATATGCCAATCACATGAACTAAGGATACTTTTACTATATGTCAATTCATGACATTAATGATATTTAAATCAACTTGCACGATACATTCAAATGAATATTTGGGGAAAGAAAACTTGATACGACAAAGAAAGACAATAAACAAATCTACCATTGCAGTGAGTGCCCCAATACGAGTGACCTATTTTGATCTTTGGAAGCATTGAGAATTGACATCTTTTCTTGAACAGATTGAGTTCAGGTGACTTTGCTGTAAACATATCATGAAATAAAATGATGGTCTGAAAATATATATTTGAGAAATGCTTGAATAAACATGATTTTAAAAACAAGTAAACACGTTTTATCCTATAAATTGAATGTCAAACTGTGAAAAGTTAAAACATTGCTACCAATAGGCTAAGGGAAGATGAAATTAGTTCAACTGGATTACATTGAAACCTTACTAGCTGTTACATTGGGAAGCTATATATACACATAGAGATACACACCGAAATATTCTATCAAAGTAAAATATGCACATACCAATAGACTACATTTTGTGAACCATTCATTAATTGACTAAAACATATATGGTGGCATCATCACATAACGATGAAAAGCCTGGTGACCAGTAAAGTTAGGAATAGTTACGACCCTTGGATTTATTTTCCCTAAACAAATAGATCACTGAACAGTGACTTTCATAATACAAGAACAGCTATTGGTGAAGTAGATTGATATCTATGACTCCACGAATATCAATTACAGGTTCCCGGGTTCATCTCAACATCATGAGAGCATATCAAACGCTGCACGATCACAAACACGAGAAGATCGTCATGGACACAACATGCAGCTATGAGCTGCACCTGAGCTATTTTTTGGCTGAGTTGAGATTGTTTCATAACAATATGAATATCGGTGCATTACAAAACAGTGTTGAGAATGCATTTTTGTCTTAACAGTAACAGTAGTATGCATAGATGTTGGGTTTAAACATGTTAGCACATGATCTCACTAAAGCACTCTCGTACTCTCCATCTGATTTCCTGTACCCCTTCAAAGAGGCATCTCCAAATGCATGTAACTCCATGTCAGTGCATATGTCTGACCATGCATAACTCAAGAACTGGCGAGGAATGGTTATCCCTTTCATTAACTCCAGGCCGTAAAGCCAATCTCCGAAACTCTCTTGACACTCCCCTGGTAAATCCTCATCCCAGGTTACTCCTAGTCTCCAAATATCAGTAAAGGGCAGTATGAATCCTAGTGGATCAAAGACGCGTGCCATCAGTGATAACACCACACGTTTGCTGTACCTCAAAGAACCGACATCAGGTAAGTCGATCCCCACAAACGCAAAACAGTCCTTTGATTGATCCCAAGTCATTCCCAACACCTTTTGAGACTGATTCCCATCAGCATTCACCTCGTCTATAATAGTAGACTCATTTGATGACCACTTTGTCAGTTTCATGCCCGCATGCTCCATCACAGTCTTTGCCTGGACAAACAACTCCTGCGTCTCTTGCTCTGTATCTGCTCCTGACAGAAAATTATCAACATACATATTCTCTGTTAACTCCTGAATCACCGCTGACGGTGGAAAAAGTGAGAGATGGTGACGTATGGTAGCAGTCAGGAGAAATGGTGAACAATTTATCCCAAATGTTACTCTCACAAATTGCATCTTCTTGATCTGTCCATCCTCTCCCCTCCATAAGAACCTGTGCACATCTTGGTCCTTCTCCTGTAACTCTATCTGAAGAAAAGCCTTCTGTACGTCTGCAGATACAGCATATTTCCATCTCCGAAACCTGAGCAGCACTTCTGAAACACTAGGGTTCAGATTAGGGTCCTGCTCTAAACAGTCATTCAAGGACACGCCATTTTGTCCACAAAACGATGCGTTGAAAACCGGCCGCACCTTTGTACTAGAGCTCGACTCCCTCACATGAGGTCTGTGTGGCAGATAGTAAACCTTGTTACTTGACTCTCGAGCTTCACTCACTTCCACAATGTAGCCATTATCCTCCATTTCTTTAAGGACTGTGTTGTACGAACTCTTCAAATCTTCATCTCTGTCCAGTTTTTGCTCCAGTTTGTTCAACATGCACTGTGCTGGTCTCTCGTTATTTAACAAGAAAAGCCTTTAAAAAGGCATGGTTCGAGGCATCTTGTTAAGGCTAAAATATATTATAAAAATATATGTATGTCATATGTACATATAGCAAAATGAAGCCTGCATTATGGTCATTTTGGGGGATAAAAGCTTTGATTAATAATCACACAATTATTTATTCAATTCAAAAGTCGCAAATAAAAGAACTTTACCTCGATCATTTCAGTTGTGTATATGCTTTTCAATTTACATACATTATTTATTCATAAATAAAATAAAATTATATATAATCTATCATTTGAAAATGAAAGTGAACATTCAACTTCCCCGATTTATTTCAAAGCTTTTGCTCCAATTTTGAAGTAGGCCTATATTATGAATTTGATCAAAACGTTGTTGACAGTTGTGTCATTGTTAGATTCCAGCAATAAGAATATGTAGGCCTATTTTCCCTGAAACACGCAGTCAACAATTTGTTAAACACTTGCAAATTTAAAGTGTACCAATTCGATTGATTATGAAGCATATTCTGTTTATCTGTGGAAGGAAGGCATATGGACCTTTTTTAATTCAAGGATAATGACCCGGTATCCTCATGCTTGGTGCTATCAGTTTGGACATAAATATGGTTCTATCCAATATGTGCTTATACATGTACAAGCTTCACTATCATTAATTCAATAACAGTACATTGAGTAGGCCTACCATTATGCAAGTCTGATTGGCATTGAAAATATTGTTAACTGAATGGAAGGTTGGTGTGTTGATTGACAACCACTATTATCGTTTAGTATATGCTTGCTCCGCGCGTATAACATTAGCTTGTAAAGTTTCTTGGATTTTCCGAAACTGCAGTGCGAAATTATGCACTTGAATTGGTACATGTCTGCTCATGGAGGTGTAACATGGCTTTGAATTGAAAAATCTTATGTTTACTAACATTCAGACTCAGAATAACACAACGGTCGTTTCTATTTTAGATGTTTAGACAAAATCTCTTTTCGCAGTAAAAGGGGATAATTATTTCGGATAACCCACATGGTCACGTGGTTACAACTTTGTTATAGCCGTGTTCGTTGGTCATATGCTTTTTCCAAAGTATGAAGAGGCCAAGCATGATTGGTCGAAAGTTTATTTTGAATATTCCAACAGTAATATAGCGTGAAATCCAACTGCGTATCAGGTTGGAGGCGGTTTGCGCCTCCAACCCATAACGGGGGAGGATCATCTTTCCAGAGGAGACCCACCTGATACCGACCTGACTCTGTTCTCTCCAGGAGAGGCTCATTTGTCACCTTTCCCTCCTTCACACCTAAACTCTCCAGATCCCAGAATGTCCTAACAACATTATCAGGAATGACAACCACGTTCAACAGAGTGACCCCAGAATTTGAACTAGCGCTACCATGATTAGAACAAGACAGTACCATCCGAACATTCCCAAACATAAGGGACCAAAATAAGTCCTGACCAATCAAAATATCAATGCTCATAAACTTGTTCTCAGAAAAATCTTCAGCTAGACTGAGATGGTCAAATTTCTCAAAAATGTAACTCGCCATCGTTGGGTTACTCAAAGGCAAACAAATAACAGGTAATTTTTACTTGCAAACAACGCTCCACATCCCCAGTCATATCTTTCACACACAACTCAAACACTCGTGACCTTTACATGTGCTTACGTCCCCCAAAGGTGTGAAAATCATTGCTAACAGTCTTAACAAATTTTGGCTTAACACAAAGAACACAAAGGCTTTATACGTTTCGAGCTTTTATTCTTCGAACTCCGAACTCCTTTGAAGCAACATGGCTTCCTCCCGTCGAACACATGTGAGACGTTAAAAAAAGATATTGGGAGTTATCCCCCTTGGGTAATACGAAAGTAACACCAAACGAAAAATGCATCCTCAACAGTCCCGTTTGGCACCCCATAAACAAATGGCCATGGCGCTGAACAACGTGTAGGACAAGCGATAGAATAGCTCCGGGCCAGATCTATGTAATGGAGAAACCTCAATTTCGAAGACTTACCAGAGATTGTGGATCCCTGAGAGAAGGTTACATCCTGAGGCCCGGAGGGTTCGTCCATCTTATCAAGCGTTTCAAAGTTTAAAAGATGCTTTGTTATCACGTTATAGAAGATACCTGATAAATATAAGAGTCGCTCGTAAAATCCCCGAAATCCTGGTTCGGCCAAGCTATCTTTGTTAGCTGCTTAAATACTATTGTCTTCCCTCCGCGCCTACGTGGGGCAATAGGTTAGGCCTTTAGCTCACGAACCACAAATCTTACTGACGCACTTTCGTCAAAACATTTGCGGTGTATAATGTATTATATATTTGAGACATATTTCAAAATCAGTTTTAGATAGTTTCATCAGATCTATGTTTTCACATCATCCTCTTTGGAAACACATCAGGGTTTACAATCATTGTAATTTCTCCAAACAGGCTTTACAATTGTCTCTGTAAACCCTCCTGAAGGGACTTACAACGTTCTAATACCAATGCTAACCATATGATACGATCTTGAAACGAGTGTCTGAAATGAACGATTATATGTACGGAGGTAAGTTCATAAATAGGCTATACGAAAAGATGTACTCATATAACATTGAAATGTTGTAAATATATCATCCTCCGCTGGAAGGAAACTAAAAAAGGTAATTTAACAAATCACAAGTCTAGGTTTACGAAGCTCTCAATGAACTCCAATAGTTATAAGCTTTTTACACGACTTTGGTGTTATGTAGCAAAGTTGTATGACACGCTAAAAGAAGAGATTTAAAATATCGTCTTGAGAGAATGGGTTACCTGCTCATTGATGCAGTAATGGGTTACGATGTGACCCTGTATGCAGATTCGCTGATATCACTGACGACGGTGCTGTTGTAGTGTGGGTCAATGTGTCCAAGTTGGTGGTACGGGTTCGAATTCTATGGAGGAATAACAAAGCGTTTACACCATGAACGAGATTGACATCACAAAATCAGTTATTGCTCCTTGTATCTTAGCATTTTTAATGGAACCGACAGGGTATTGCCACATTATTATCACCACCATTATCTGTCACCAGGATTAGTGTTACATAATACCTCATACTTATTGTCAGTCATTCGTTTTATGTATTTATCTGTTGGTTCCAAGGAGTTCATATATAAATTCTATATACAAGGTCAAGATGCAAACTGTTTTAAAAAGTCATTGGTAAACGATGGAGAGGTGTTATAACGAAACGTACATTATATAGATATCAAGCATATAAATAATATACCAAAGTTACAAGGTAGACTAGGTAAAGGAGAATGCACTTTGACGTCAACTAAACTGACGGGCAAAAGAAAGTATAACACTCAAATGTTTTCGATTAATTCATTATTTAAGAAATGAAATTTACACGAACATGACCCCTACCATGTTGTAAATGTGTGCAGGACGAAGCACATTTATTGATTTTCATACAGCGTATGTGTTATATGTCGATGAACAGTTGTGTTTTATCAAAATTAATTTGGGGGAATTTCAATTGTCAAATTTAAAATTTAAAATTTTGGAATACTTTTGAAAACTCGAGATATTTGACTTTGAACATTATACATATGATAAATACAACTGAGCGATATAGTTTCTTTTGCCCGTCAGTGTAAGTAGGGTGAGGAGAAGGTCACATTTGTGATTGGAATTTTCCATACAATATAAAGGTTTGAGGGATGGGGGGTAGAGAAAAGGAAACCTTGTGGAATGGGTACTGTCCAACGGAAGTAGAAGCTTGACCCTGAAATAACAAAAGTCGAAAGGCCAAAACTACTCACAGAATAGTTTTAAAAAATTGTGATCTTCGTTAGCAACAATGTTTTTTCTGGCATCAAGATCCAATAGACTGGATCAGAGCATGCTGAACAGTCTTAGAGTGTTCTGATATCCTACCAACAGATCAACTGAAGCGCTGACGTAAGCAGCACACACTGTAAAACCAGTCTCCGGTGGGTGTGGCCAGCTGGGGTCTTCCTTACCAAAGTCAGCCAAGGGTTGATTCATGTTGTTGGTAACCGATACCAAAGCCACCTCAATGTCCCCTGGGACACATAATATACCCTTGAAACCCCCTATCTGGTACTCACAAGCCTCAGAATCACTGATCCCATTGTACTGATGAACCGCAATAAGTTTAAGATGGACTATACCTCAGAAATATACGCTTAAAACGCTAAGTTATATACATATGAGTTTTTTTTGTCAGACATGACACCATTCAGTAATCTGTTTTGATCTAGAGTACTAAACCAAACCATATATTTTGATAAAAGCAATGGATGAGGACATATATTGTTCAGTCAAATGTGTAGGTTTTCCCAAAAGGTTTTGGGTAATCCAACATGTCCAGTATACACAACAAACACTCTTATTTACCTTATTACAAACGCAATCCTGTTTTTGTACAAATAATGTCATGTAGAAAACTGTTTTGAAAATCTATAGGATGTGTATATTGTAAGCACATTTCATATACTGTCGTATAGAACATATATATATATATTTCCAATCAAAGTCAATATCAGGAATATATACCTTGCCATAAAATACAAATGCTTGGATTTTTATCACTGGAAATAAATTCATCAAAAAAAGCCCTGTAGCCGTTTGATGTTTTTCTTTACAAATTATATCTGGCATTTGTTGATATTCAAATTCTATTGAAGTGTAATTCAATTCCAGTTGAATGTTCCTGTAACTCTGAAGGTTAGGTCGGGATTTCGATCCCCTAACGTTATAGGAGATAACGAAAGTTATGAATAACAAAACGGCCGGGCCCAATGTAAACAAAACGTTATTTCCCTTCTAGCGTGAAATGTCCATGGTCTTTTGCGTAAACTTTATTCAGTAGATTTCTCCGATTATTGTACCCAGTTCGACATTGCTGGCTTTATAGAAATCTGGAGTAACTGTGATATCGCAACAATAGAAAGTCGTTTTCCAAATCATACTGTATATATAAACCATCGGGACTTTAACAGTAGAGGTGGCGTTGCACTCCTATTACATAGATGTCTACTAGATGGTGTAAAGAATGATGATTTATCTTTTGTTGACTGCATATTTATAACCCTGGATTCGTCATATTTCCACTTGGTCAAAGATATTGTCATCGGTATTGTTTATTTTCTGTTCTAACTGATCATAGGGATGTCAAAGGTATTGAGTATATTAATGATATATTATTTGGTCTTCAAGCCAAATATGGAGATGTCGATATTCTGATAGGCGGCGATTTTAATGCACGTACTGGCCATATCATATTATGTAATCCAGGAGAATCATGATTATATTCCTGAATTCAATGATATACACGATATCAGTGACAGCTTTGACCCCCCCCCCCCCCCCCCCCCCCCCCGCTCATCTAGAGACAGTGAAGTAAATGAATATGGGAAAGATCTAATAAATGTATGTGCTCAATATGGTCTTCACATGTTAAATGGACGTTTCCCAGGTGACAAGGACGGGTCCTTCACATGATTCTCCAACAAAGGTGCCAGTGTAGTAGATTATGTTATTTGTTCGACAGCACTGTTCAATTCTATTAAAGATTTTAGCGTGAGCACTCGGACAGAATCCGATCACTTCCCGATTGAGTGTGAGATACTGTGCAATGCAGAGTCAAATGCTGCACCCGAAATATCTATATGCTCGGATATAAGGAGATTTATATGGAAACAAGAGGTGAATGATTTATTCAGTGAAATGGTCAGAGCAGACCTTAGTAATCTTAGTCTAGTTGACTTTAATGATCACGATACATTTGACTCTACCAAAGCGGATGATCCACTGTTATCCACTACTCTGCTTCACGTTGTAAAATGGCCTGTAGGAAAACCAGTGTTAAACTTGATAAGTGTATTAAATCACCTTGGTATGATGAGGAATGTGATAATATCAAGAAACAAAAATATGACATTCTGAATAGATTCAGATTGACTTGAGACACTTCTCTTTTATCCAAATGTCATACATCAGGCAATAAATTCAGAGAAAGATGTCATCATAAGAAAGAACAGTTTCTAGTGTACTCTACTGGGGAAATTTTGGATTGCTATAATAATAAAACGCAAAGTCATTTTGGTCACGTGTCCAGTATTTTAGTATATTTTAGTACCTTTGTAAATTATTCAATTGTAACTTTAAATCTGACAATTTTCCTGAACAATGGTCGAAGAGTATAATACTCCCCTTACACAAAAAAAGGTAACATTAATGATGTTAAAGGGGCAGTAGCACGTTTTGCGCTGAAATAAGTTAATGAAATATATTTGAAAAACAAGAAAAAAGTGAGTATGGCTCACATACCCCCGCCATCTGCTATCCGTCCATTGATAATTATAGATGTGAAGGTTACTATGTTTAAAAAACAGCTTCAAGCATCATAATATTGTCCAAATTTTTTTTAGGAACAGACTGTTATCACAAAATTTCATTCACCCAGATATAATATTTTTCAGGTAACTTAATTTTTCCCATTAGAACGTCACACCGGTAATTTGTACCAAGTTCAATTACAGCTTCAAGGGCTTCATAACTTCGTAAAAAATAATATTTCGGAACTGGACTGTGAACTCTATAAAGAGTATCATCTGGACTACCTCCATGTTAAATTCCATTCACCTAGATGTAATAATTGCCGAGAAAACTTATCCAAAATGGAGCATCACAGTTCTTTTTGTACTAAGTCAAATTTCGGATTCAAGGGCCATAACTCCGTAGAAAATAATATTTCGGAACTGGTTTTCGAACTCGATAAAGAGTATGGTCATGAGTACTCACAACCAAAATTTCATTCACCTAGGTTGAACAGTATACGAGAAAACTTGTCCCCATTGAACACAATAAAACTAAGTCCAAAAAGTGACGTTTCCATGGAAACGACAACAAATTTAAATCTCGCAAAATTGAAAATTGTCTTATATAAAACCACCAAGAATATTGGAGATGTGAAGAATCAATGTTTCCAAACAACATTCGAACATATTGCATGAATGTTGCAAATAAGTTCATAGATAATTTGTCTTCAAATGGAGGGTAGACCATCATAGATCTTTATTTAAGAAATAACTAAAGTCTCTCACAAACAGGGATATGCGATACACAAATGTTTTTTTTTAAATAACCATTTTATCATCCTAAACTGGATCCCCCAGTAGATATTGCTTGTGTGAGATCAATCTACATTGTCGATATCGTGTTACAATGTAGATATAGCTACAATCAAAGTGTCACAATCCACTTACATCATCATCTATGATGGCCGAGAGGGGACATCGCTCTTTCGCCCTCTGGTAACATCGCGATAAAGCGATAAAGCGATATGGTCACACGACAAAGCAATATGGTCACACGACAAAGCAATATAGCAACACGACAAAGCGATATAGCAATACAACAAAGCCATAAGGTCGTAAGACAAAGGGATAAGGCCACACGACAAAACGATAAGGCAGCACGACAAAGCGATTTTGCCGCACGACAAAGCGACACATACCATATCGCTTTGTCGGGCAATTATATCGCTTTATCGTTCTATCGCTCTATCGCTTTATCGCTTTATCGCTCTTTCGCTCTTTCGCTTTATCGTTTTGTCGCGCATACCAAGATTTGTAGAGGTATTTAAAAACAGTTCCAGTCAATCAGAAACGTGAGAGATGTTTTCATTCTCTGTTTTACAAAATGCACAATTCTCGTCATTTACCAATTTCAGAGAATATAGATCGAAATGCCCACTTTTCATATACATTTGTACATTTAATACCATTAGTCATACGGTCACAACATATCTCGAGCCCTTATAAGCTTTAAATCATTTAAGTTAATAAATGCCTTACTAATAATCGAGGTATATATCCGCATGCGAAATTCATTACAAATGCATAACCAAACTAGTACACCTTTATGGATTAATTAACTGACACCTTCAATTTAACTAGTAAAATATGTTTGATAGTGAATTTGATAATTGTTCTAAAAATGACTTACAATCTCATAAAATAAGTGTCTAATTAAAAAAATAATGAAAGTAGGCTTTTTGCTGTGCATTAACAAGATAGGTTCTTCTCTGAACAGATATCGTGGATATTTCATTCCTAGTGCTTATCACCATTTACTGACGTAATCGTACACTTAGTTTCACATTATATTAAATAGTTATTTTCATTTTCTTTTGTACTTTATCTATACTATGTACTACGCTCATTTATTGAATAAACATTCAATTGCCTTTCAATCAGTCTCAATCTCGTATTCCTTATAAGTTACATAGCATATTAACTGACATTCAATCAATGTCATCAATATATAAACCCATACATCAATCCTATTTAGTGTATAAACAACGCATCTCCAATTTATTTTAAGTGCAGCTCATGTCTATTTATTTCCTTATTTGGTACTGGTGGTAGTTAATGATATGCCTCCACATTTGGATTTATATTTAAAGTCTATACTTGTGTAATTTGTATATACGAATACCGTGCGATCATTACGCTATTTTAGATTAAATCGCAAAATAGAACATGGTTTCGAATATGTTTGTTATGAAAGTCATTCGTTAGTTCTCATTCAATTCTAATTTACGTACCGAACGAGTTTATCCGGTGGTGTCATTATTATGAAAAGAACTACCCTTAATATATGAAAATTCGTAGTTAAAATCAAAGCGTTTTCACTGTTAATAAATCAAGGAAAAAGCCCCTGGCTACTGCTGAAGTTGTTGTTCATCTACTAATTACATCTACTTCTAATGTACATTTTATTTGAAGAAGACACAGAGTTAGTTTCATAAATATATGTAAGCCGATTGAGCAAACCATTCAAGTGTTAAAGAGACGACATTGTAATCTCCAATACTTATCCGAATGTAAGCTAAGCTCCATACACTGAAGACGTACATCCTATTATCATCATCATATTAATAAGTCATGATCATTAAAAAGAATTAAAAAGAATTAAATGGTATGAAGAAGGTGAAAAACCAACAAGTTATTTCTGTCACCTGGAAAATAGAAACTATACCAGTAAGCTTATAAATAGCATTATAAAAGACAATGGGGAGTTGATTACAGATGGCAGTGGTATCTTAGAAGAACTTAAACAATTTTACAGTAAATTATACACTGATATACACCATCATGAAGAAATAATAGAAGATGGCTTGAACATTCCAAAAATAAGTAAGGAAAATTATGATAAGCTTGAAAAGGAAGTAAGTCTAGAAGAAATTAGTAAGGCTGTGTTTTCCATGAAAAATGATAAGAGCCCAGGTATTGACGGCTACCCAATTGAGTTTTTTAAGTTCTTTTGGAGAGATCTAGGCCCATGGGTGCATAGGTTTATACAAGAAACATTTTCAAATAATGAATTAACAATTACAATGAACAGAGGCATTATTACTTTACTTTACCAAATAAAGACAGAAAATTGTTGAAAAACTGGCGCCCAATATCATTACTAAATTCACTTTATAAGATTATCAGTACCTGCATAGCAAACAGGATTAAGCTAACATTAGAAACTATCATTCATGACAATCAAACAGGATTCATACCAGGGAGATGTATAAGTGAAAATATAAGATTACTCTATGATATGATATTTGAAACAAGAAGGTTAAACAAACCTGGCCGTTTATTACTAATTGACTTCGAAAAAGCCTTTGATACAATTTCTAAACCATTTATCTTTGAAGCCATGAAAGCATTTGGATATGGGCCTAATATCATCAAATGGATTAATATCTTAACTGGTAATAATACATCTGCAGTAATTCAAAATGGACAAATTTCATCCTTTTTCCACCAAGGTAGGGGATGCAGACAGGGTGACCCAATTTCACCATATCTTTTTATCCTTGCAGTTGAAATACTAGGAATTATGATAAGATCAAATCCTGATATTAAGGGCATAACAGTTAATGACATAGAACAAAAACTAGGCCAATATGCTGAGGATACACAACTATTCTTAGATGGATCTGAAAAAAGCCTTAATGCAGCAATACAAACTCTCAATAAATTCTATGAAATGTCAGGGCTCAAAATGAACATTACTAAAACAAAAGCTATATGGATTGGTTCAATGACAGGTAGTTCTATAAATTTAGCTAATGACTTGTATTTAGACTGGCACAATGGGGACTTCGAAATTCTTGGAATAACTTTGAACGCTTCTCTTCAGGACTTGTGGGTAATCAACACAAGAAAACGCCTAGAACACATTAATAGATTACTTTCTAGCTGGCGAAGAAGAAACTTAACTTTTATTGGAAAAATCACAGTTATCAAAACCCTAACAATCTCAACCTTAGAACATATTTTCTCTGCTCTTCCTAACCCCCCTAAATCATTTATTGATGATCTTAATAAAATTATTTATAAATTCCTTTGGAATAACAAAAATGATAAAATTAAATGATCAAATATCAGCAGGTTGTATGAAGATGGAGGGCTTAGAATGATTGATATAGAGTGTTTTATCAATGCTTTGAAATTGAAATCGCTGAAATGTCACTTGAAGAAAAATTCCAGTTTTATTAACATCTTTCCCTTAGACCACTTATATACACTAGGCTCTAATGCTATTGAATGCTTATCTAATAATGCTAATCCTTACTGGAGAGATGTTTTATCAGCCTGGAGAATATTTTATAAAAAACATTCATTTGACTTTCATGACATAGACCAAATCTTGGCTCAGCCACTTTGGTTAAATCATTTATTTAAGTCTTCTTATATTATAAGAAATTGGTATGATCAAGGTATACACTATATCAGAGATATATATTCTGAAAATGGTTTTCTCAACTTTGAAAATCTAAAAGAGAAGTTCAAAATAAAAGGAACATTTCTAGACTATAAGCATTTGTTAAACAACATCCCAATGAGTTTGAGACAGCAGCTGGATAGCAGAACTGTATGCTTGAATCATCTCACCATTAATGCTGTCCATCATGACATGATCTCTAACAGTAAAGGGTCAAGAATATTTCATGACAAATTGATTAAAAATAACACTGTACCAGAGGTACTTGAATATTGGAACACTGTTTTCCAGCATGATATAATTTGGGATGATGTGTTTAGATTTTATAAGAAATGCACAAATGATTGCAAACTCCTAGATTTCCAATACAAGTTCATTTTTAGAATTGTATATACAAAAAAAGAACTAATGAAGATGAAGCTTGTTGATAATGATAAATGCTCTTTTTGTAAGCATACCTCAGAAGATATTTTACATGTGTACTTTGAATGTGAATTTGTTCAGAATTTTTGGCTGAATTTGGAACTCTTTATTAACCAACACCTAAAAGGTAATATAACACTTACAAAATGGCATATTATGTTTGGATTTTCCTTAGACAATAAAATACTCAATCATATCATACTTCTAGCAAAAAGATTTATCTACATCTCAAGTATTAAACAACTTGTACTTTCTTCTGAGGGATTCTTTAAAAATCTAAAGATGACATGTTCAATTGAAAGATTTATAGCTAGGAAGAATAACAGGTTAGGGTCTTTTTTAAGAAAATGGAAACAGTTACCAGTGATACTAGACACTGTATGAAGCACCCATAAAATAATTTACTTTCATTGTCCTTGTAGCTTTACCATATACAATTTTACATGTCTTTTTAAGAAAATGGAAATAGTTACCAATGATTCTAGTCACTGTATGAAGAACCCATAAAATAATTTATTTCTCATTGTCCTTGCATCTTTACTTTACAATGTCAACACTGTTACAACTATTATCTTAACTGAATATGTTCAATGCCTTTGTATGCTGTATGCATATGTGATGTGAAATGGAATAATAATAAAAAATTTAAAAAAATAAAAATAATTAAAAAAGTCATGATCATGCACAGAGTTCGCAGTTTTTATGTTTCTGTAACATTAACCCCAATATTGTAGCAAGGGTTGAACGTGGACATTGTTAATTTAGAAATGAGCAAGATGTAATTATAATGCAATAGTGGTTAAGATTATAATACTATAGCAGAATAACAGCATTTTGCCTATGCTTATAGTTTACAATTGAGATTAGCAGAAGAAGGTATTCAATGTTGGGCTCTAAATGTCAGAAATATTCTCTCTATGAATATGGTTTTTGGTGCATGTGGCAAAATGAAGATTTTGTCTGTATTAGTTCTTTTATAGCAACCTTTAAGGAGAGGTGTATATCTATTGATACTCAAAAGTGGTCAGAAACTGTTTCAACACATTATAAACTTCAAAAGTTGTTCTTGGCTATGAACATTACTTGTCCATTGTAAACATCCGAATATATATAATTAGAAATACATGTCATTTAGATAGTGAACAAATATAACAAGGTTTCATTTGGGATAACACTACCTTCAATAGTACAAATTCTTGTACTTTTTCGGGCCGAGTCCCAAGCAGGATTCGAACCGACACCCTCAGAGTAACTCTGAAATACTTTGCCAATTTTGTATTATCCAATGCACTGAGTCAGAATACCATTTTGTATTATTTATCCATTTCTCGATGTTTTACGAACGACTTTACTCAGATATTACATTGAAAATCCTGGTTATGAAAAATCTATTCAATTCTTTTATTCAACTCTTTAGCGAAATAGATGTAAACAACTGGGATGTCCTCAACAGTCAGGAAAATGTATTTTACTACTATGCAATGTATAATGCAATGGGCCGGTGGCCTCCTTTCTGAATAAAACTGTCTCTTTATGTGAGCAGAATGAAGCCATTCAAGTGTGAGAGAGACGATTTTGTAACCTCAAATACGTATTTGAATGTCGCTGAGCTCCATGCACTGAAGGCGTACAACCTATTACCAGCATACTAATGATTCATGGCGATGCGCGGAGTTAACATTTTTAATAAATTTACCCAAAACCTGCTTTTTCATGAATCAGACCCTTTAGAATTATTCCTGTTGCACATATTAATACACAATGTCACCGAAATATTCTACTGTGATATATCCTAATAGTATCTTTATACGTTTTGATGTGCACAATGTAACCCAGTAAACACAATTATATATTTTATTTTGATAATAATAGATTATTTTATTCTTTCCTTTGATTTGATAGTGAATGTCTAAATAATATACCAGTGTTGTTACAATATATTTCCAAACTTGTATCTTACATTATGTTGATGAATATATATCAGAAGTAATCAATTTCAATTCTTTATTTCTGAAGTGTAGGCCATCGGCCATATGTTATATATCACAAGACATGATATGTACAGCAACAGCCATTCAATTAACATCTTTGGTACATGGCATGAAAAATAAAGCTTGCTAAATTATTGAGGAGTTTACAATTCGATGTTGACATGAGGATTTTAAATTTAGTTTTATTTGGATTTGTACAAAAGGTTTCCGGCAAATGATTGAGGCGGAGCTCTTTAAATTTGGAACACACAAGAAGGAAATGGTATTCATCCTCAATATAGCCTTCGTCGCATTGTAAACATAATCTATCATTTCTATCTATATTATAAAATCGACCCGTTTCAATTCTTAAATGATGCGAAAAACACCTTAATTGGGCTAATGCTACTCTAAACGTTTTAACAACAACCGCATTCAAATATGATTCCTTAGACAGTGCAGCTTTAAAATAAGAGTAAGAGTAAGATATGGAGTTGGTGCCGTTTTGAAGTGAACTATACCAATTCTGTTCATGAATACATTTTAGTCGACACAGAAATTCTGAGAAAAACGTCGTAGGCAGATAAACAAATTGTTGGTCCCATACAAAACCAAAGCCCAAACTGTACAATAAATCTCGACACTTCGAAGCCCAATTAACTTTGATATTTTCTATACCTTTTAACATCATATAATAACATTTTTCGGGAAGCCGAGTGTCAGACATATTTAATGATTTTAACCAATATTTGACAGCTCTTTTATATGCAAAAATAAAGAGTAAGTAGAAGAAATCAGAGTGCGCCGATTTAAATTGATATTAACTTTGTTTTGCTCAATTAAATCCATTATAACCAGTCACATAAAGTATGTCTAAGGAAGTATTTATGTACAGGTTTAGACACACCATGTCAGCGTTTTGAATTCATTTATTAGAGTTGCAGATGTCTGTTTCAATTAGCATGAATTTCTCAATTATTCACAGTAGGTTGTTTTATAGAGAAATCTCATTATATGTTTATTCAAATTCTTAATAAAAATAAACTTGTGTTAATTAATTTATATAATATCGATCTTCAAAATCTGAATCCAAATACCAAGTCAAATGAAAAGAAATTGAATGAAACCAGTATTCTACTGTTACATAAAAGATTTAGGTCGACATGTCTTTATCGCCCTTTCGCTTTATCACTCTTTTGCTTTATCACTCTTTCACTTTATCGCTCTTACGCTTTATCGCTCTTTCGCTTTATTGCTATTTTGCTTTATCGTTTTATCGCTCTTTCGCTTTATTGCTATTTCGCTTTATCGCTTTATCGCTTTATCGCTCTTTTGCTCTTTCGCTTTATCGTTTTATCGCTCTTTCGCTTTAACGCTCTTTCGCTTTATCGCTTTGTCGCACTATTATATCGCTTTATCGCACTACTATATCGCTTTATCGATCTTTCGATTGTTCGCATTATCGCTATTTCGATTTTTCGCTTTATCGCGTTTTATTATCGCTTTGTCGCGTTGTTCAATTTGTCGTGTGGCCATATCGCTTTGTCGTACAGACTTATCGCTTTGTCGTACGGACTTATCGCTTTGTCGTACGGACTTATCGCTTTATCGTACGGACTTATCGACAACGTATGGCTATATCGCTTTGTCGTGTGGCAATATCGCTTTTTCGCTTGATATCAAATATATCAACACTTATTGATTACAGTAAACATCTTTAATTAACTCGTGTTGATACATTTGATATCAGAAGACACTTGAGTGAGATTCTGTATATCTTACTGAACGTTATGACGTAATAGTAAGGGATAATGTACAATCAGGGATAATGTACAGTCGTGAGATAAGCGCTGTAAATGTAACATATATTTTAAAATATTATCGACATTTTTGTTGAATGAAATATTATACTTTAAAAATATCAGATTTGTCACTATTTCACATTTCATAGAATGAAAGAATATTGATTTTATTTCTAAACCAGCACAGAATATCCATATGTTTAGTGAACAGTATATCTCGTTATCTACTGCTTATGAACTACTACATGGTCAATATACAATCTTGTATACAATTTACCACATTTCTGAGTTTTCAAAGTTAAACTTATAAAAAATCAAAAGTAAGTTTTAGACGGAATGCTCACAGTTTTCAAGTAGATCAAGAAAGGTTCCCCAATGACCTCTTCGACTTCTTGTTAAAATGGTTTAAGGTACATTATGTTTGTTTGAAACCAGTTTTACTTTTGTCATTATTATTTGTCATTTTAAGGTTTTGGATTTACCTTCATCTGATAACCATTTTTTAGATTTAATGAAGAAATTATGGAACTCGTTATTCAAAATATTGCTTGAAGTTGGTTGGTATGTTGAAAATGAAAATGACATATTTTTACCAAAATGAAAAATCCTAAAAATACATTATGACAACGATACACGAATACATAACTGATACAAATAATATGAGATGTTTTATGTATTTCGTCATAAAATTGATCATTTGATAATAACAATAAAATTACCCCTGCAAACACTAAAATATGATGATTTGAAATAATAGCGAATAGTAAACGAATTAACATAAATAACTCAATCTGTTTGCAATTTCTTTGTTATGGATTTCACTCCAAAAATCATGGATATCGTTAGTTGAAATTCTTTTTGGATTGAAACTGAAACTGATATCTCTTTGCCAGAAATAATGTTTTATGATAACAATAGAAAATATATAACTAATACAAATAATATAAGGTGTTAAATCATGTATTTCGTCATAAAACCGAGAATTCACCCCTGTTATCACTTCCGATAATATTAAATAAAATTGAAATATTCAGATATAATCATCGAACAGTTCTAGTAAATCTAATAACACGAATATTCAATTATCAAATTGTGGTATTGTTTATCAGTCTTACATTCCCGTGTGCAATTACAGGCGATAACATAATGACAAGGTTCATTAGGCAGGTAGAAGACACGGGAACTACACCGGGGTGTTTACAATACATGTTACTGTTCATATTATCATGTCAACAAGCCCACATCAAGGATAATAATACTGTACCGGTAAACACTATAGATAGATTTGCTGTGTGTGCAATTGAACTACGCACTGGACAAAAGTCACTGATAGCAGAACTGTCATAACCTCTGACCTCACGTGCTCACAGCTGTATAAAACAGGTGCCCGTTTCGGGTAGATTCAGAACAGACGGACGAGAGCTTGGTGTCCAGTTTCACGTCAAGTGAGAGAAAGAAAGCAGCCACATACAACTACTACACGACTGCGGGCAGGGTTCCCTTAAACCCATCACCATGTTCTCCAAAACCATGCTTGTTTTTCTAGCTGTCATAGCTGGAGCTCTAGCAGGTAAGTTGTGCCCACATCTATTGTAATGTAATACATATTGGTATTATACTAAATTGTTCAATTTTTCATAAATTTCAACCACTAGAAATTCAAATTACATTTCATAATAACAGAATAATCTATTCCAGGTCCCATTACCTACCAGAAGAATGACGGAAGTAACTCCTGCGCAAGACAATGTCCAGGTAAGTACATCGAAATGTATTCATTCAGTCGTATGATAATTTATTTTATTGTGAATCTTTGATAATTTTTTCTTCTGTGTTAAATGTTTGCAATCAATACTGAGATAGTCATTCCATTACCAGAAAGCAACAAGTTCAGATACGCCCCCGGAACGACCTACGAATTCCACTACAACATCCAGACCCACACAGCAATGGAAGGAGCTTCTGGTGAACGAGCTGCACTCGCTATCCGGGCAGTCGCTGACATCGAAGTACTGTCCAAGTGTGACATGGCGCTCAGAGTAAGTTCACAATGTGCTATATTTGCAGAATACCCTCGTGTGTAGACAAGTGATTTTTAAGACTTTCAACTTCATATTGACTCTTCATATTGATCTTATAAAATGTTCCATTGTACAGCTTAGCTTATAATTACACTTGTACTTACCTTAGTGTTTCTCTTATTATTGCAGCTTCGAGATGTGAGAGTGTTCCGTTCTGGTCCGGCATCTTCCACTCCAATGAAATACGTGGATGAATCTGGAGAATTCAGGAGACAGCTTGAACGCTATCCTCTGCGCTTCTCTTTCCAAGATGGCATCGTTGAAGAACTCTGCCCATCAGAAGGAGAAAGCACAATGGCTCTGAACATCAAGAGAGGTCTTCTGACCGCTGTCCAGAACAGTATGGACAGTCTGGACAAGGACCAAAAGATCAAAGAGGTAATTTTAAGTTAAATTGGTGTCTTTACTACATGTATGTTCTTCAAAGTTATATTAAATTCTCGTATTGACACATTCTGATGATCTCACTGACTGTGAACCTCAGCTGAATGAATTGTAATTATGTTTGTTCAGAGCGATGTTACTGGCGAATGCACCACCAACTACACGGTTGTGTCCTCTAGCTGGTATTCCAACACCCGGGTAAAGAAGACCAAGGACCTTCTCGGCTGCACTGACCGTAACGGATACCGCAGTCATGTCCACGCTATGCCCTACAGAGTCCCATCAGAGATCCAGTCTTTGCCTTTGATGAAGAGTACTCACGAGTGTGAACAGGAGATTGACAAGAATGGTCTACTGTCGAGTGCTTTGATCAGGGAGACTCACACCTTCAGGCCCTTCTCACAGGGTACAAGTGGAGCCACAACCAAGATCATCCAGAAACTCGACTTCAAGAATCAGAGATCTGGAGTAGCCACAAGACCTGGTAAGTCATTCAGGCTTTGATAAGGTTGTAAATTTATAATTTAGATAAAAGTTTTTTTTTAAATATAACTGAGGGGATCTTGTAAAAGAAAGTCAAAGTTTATAATAATCATTATTCATATTGTAAAAGGATAAACAAACACCTGTACTTAGTGTTAGCAAATGATCACTTAACATATATTCAAATCTTGCATTGTTCATGTACATCATTGGTGACTTATAGAACTATAGAATTGATTTTAAATGCAGTGTTCATATATGTTTGTGAATGTTTCAAGTCTGGCTTGTATCTCCCCTACAGAGTACATCCAAAGACGAGCTGGTGTAGCCTTTGAGCATGCCTATGGTCCTGGAAACGAAGATCAACCAAGACGAGATGCAGAGAACAAGCTGCGTGAGATCTGCAGTGGTATCCGAGAGGATATCCGTCCTGAAACACCCCATCTCTTCTCTGAACTGGTCTACATCGTTAAGAACATGGATTTTGAAGGTCTGAGGACAGTCTACCAGCAAGTGTCACAAGGGAAAGTTTGTGCTGATAGAAGAATTAAGTAAGTTTTAAAGTGATGGGTTTCCTTTAAACTTCACGGTTATACTAGTATTGCTTTTTGTGGCAATGATTTTCCAAAGGATTCCATTCTCTATTTTCGCATTCGAAATATATTGCATACGGGGCTATTTTGACGACTCTCGATATTACAATTTCAAAATAAATCCATATTCATATAAAAATACACCTGGTAATGGCATTGAACTGCAATCACATCATGCCGACTTATTCCTTTTAGTCGTCACTTTTCGTAAAACAATTAAATGCGAACTATTGATTGAAATTATCACAGTTTTATCATCTTGTTTGTTATAGGAAGTTCTTCCTGGATTCCCTCCCCATGGCAAGCACTGGAGCATCTATCCAGTTGATGAAGGATGTACTTCTGAGTGGAGAAATCACAGGAACCCAAGCCACCATGTGGATCTCTTCCTTGTCCTTCATCCACTATCCTACTGAGGAGATGCTGCAGCAAGTCCAGGTAACTTTTGTGATGTTCATCAGTAAATATGCACATTCTTGATGCAAAGATTAATAACGAAGTTTCGTAAATATAAATTGGTTGCCTTTATATATGAAATCACTAGATGAAAGGAATCCCCGGTGTTACTTACTTATCTGTTATTATTTTATTTTGGTTATTTTCCATTGCTAGTCTCTGCTTGAAAACCCACGATACAGCCAATCATCAATGCTGCCCATCTCCACCATGGTCAACAACTACTGTAGTCACCGGGAATCTTGCTCTGAGGAATACGTTATTGACAACATCATCTCTTCAATGGAAAAGGTTATTGGACGAGGATGTTATGTCAGGGATGCTGACCTGGACGCCACGCTTATTGCACTAAGAGCTCTAGGAAATGCTGGCCACTTGGACAGAATCTCCCGAATCTTGTCAACATGTATCAACAGAGAGAACAACCCGACAGAAATTCGAGTGACAGCTATCCAAGCTTTCAGAAGAATACCATGCACATCTGATGTAAGTAGAAATGCTATCAAACAATTCAGCTTATTTAGTCTTTATTATTGACCTTCAAGAATCAATATGAACAAAAGTCTAATCAATGGAATTGCATGTACTTTCAGAGAAGCGGTTTGATGAGTGTGTACGGGGATAGTGATGAAGACTCTGAAGTGAGAATTGCTGCCTATCTGACTGTCATGCAGTGTCCCGATGAAGATATCATGAGCAGAGTTCAGCAAACCCTTGAGAATGAAAGAGCAAACCAAGTTGGATCCTTTGTCTGGTCACACCTCACCAACCTCATCGAGTCCTCCAGTCCTCATAAACAGAGCATTAGGAAGATCCTGGAAGACCAGAGCCTGAAGAAAGAATTTGATTTGGAAACTCTGAAATATTCCCGCAACTACGAAGGTTCCCTCTTCCTTGAGAAGTTCAACACCGGTGCCATGGCTGAGAGCAATGTAATATTCTCTGACAAGTCCTTTTTGCCTCGTTCAGCGATGTTGAACATGACTGTGGATCTTTTTGGCAACTCAGTAAATCTGTTTGAGATGGGAGGTCGTGTTGAAGGTCTGGAGTATTTGATTGAGACATACCTTGGACCCTATAGCTATTTTGGAACAGCTAAGAAACCAGAGGTAAGAGTTGATCATTTAGGTTCACTTAGGTTAAAACATAAAACTTTTAAAATATGTATTTTGAGATGAACGTATCCAGTTTAGTTGAAATATTGTTTAACATAGATTGTGTTGATTGCAGACTTCAGTGAAACTGGATCACCTGAGAGGAGACATATACATGAGAATGTTTGGAAATGAGCTCTACTACAACCACTTCATGGGAACAGATCCTTTGGCTTCAGCTAAGAAGTTCAACCTCCTGGACATTCTCATCAAGATGTCTGACAACAAGGACTACTCTCTCACCCAGAGTGTGATGTTCATCGACAGCAGCATGATCGTCCCAACCAGCTGTGGTCTTCCTCTCAACCTGACTGTTAATGGTAAAGCAACCATTGACCTTCAAGCTTCTGGCAAAGTTGATCTTCGTAAACTCACAACATCACCCAAGAGTTTGCTGATTGATGGTGTCCTCAAACCAAGGTACTTGTTTGTGGTATTTTGTTCTAAGCCTGTTTACAGAAATAATCTATCAGATTCAATTAAAAAGCACTTTTTACCAAAGTAGATAACAACATTCAAACAATGAATTTCTCTTTTTAACAGCGGAGCAATCGAAATCACTGGTACAATGAGCATGGACGCCTTTGTCACGAAAACTGGACTCAGAGTTGTCAACACCTGGCACTCAAGCTCTGCTCTCAAGGGTCGTGTAGAACTTCAGCGTGGAAAGGTCATCAGTGCTGATTGGGAGTTCCCTCAGAATAAGATGGATATTCTTGATGTTTCGTAAGTAATCAATCATCATCGTCTCTTTTTAAAAAAGTAGATTTATTGTCACGCTAAAATACATTTTGATAACACAATAATTAAATGAGGTTATTATGATATTGTGGTTTGGGCAGGTAAATATCCTATATTAGGAATATACAACGAAGGTAACAATGACAAATTTAAACTCTTCCTTCCTCTTCCTTCACAAAATCAGATTGGCGAAACCTATCTAAGGGGTAAGAGTTGTTGTCAGAAGAAGCTTAAACATTTGACCTTTGTAATTAGCATCAACATCTGCATATGAATATAGAAAATATTTGTTAGTTTTATCCGCCATAGGCCACTTTCAATTATTATCAAGTATAATATCAATTTGATGACCACATTTACAATCTTTTTTCAGAACTGCTTTCTTCAGCATCCATGGTGATCTTGAGAGGCAGCAAGACTTGCTGGCAGACAGTGCAAAGACCCTTGAACTGTGCACCGGATCAAGACTGGCTACTGTTACTGGACTGGAACTGTGCAATGAGTTCAAGTGGACCAATGCCTCCTTGAAAGAAGATGCACCTTATTTCCCCTTCACAGGACCATTCTCACAGAGTCTGACCCTCTACAAGCGAGACACTCACACAGCATATAAATTCAGGGCTGCAGTGTCAGCGGTATGTTTCATTATTCATACATTGTATATGTCAGTATTAAATGTCGAAGAGAGTATATTACTTCTTTAAAACATTGTGTGGGCTGAAAAATATTCCTTCGTATATTGAATGCTTTGCATTCAGAATATATCATTTATACAAATTATGTTCTATATTTTCTCTGTTCAGACTCCGTACTCCACTGGTGCTCGACTTGAGTTCAACACTCCAGGATCCAAAGTAGACCGAGAAATGGTAATCAATATCGACTTGAGCTCCAAACAGAAAGAACTCGAGATCAACCTGGTGTCTCCCTGGAAGAAAGCAGAAGTCAAAGGTAACGATCCATTATTCTAGACAAATATTTCGTGTTTATTTGATTCTTAGCCGTATTGCAAAGGCATCCAATATTTGGTACAACCTAAAGAAGATCACCCGAGGTTGACTAATAGTTCTCTTCTTATACTCATACACAAATAATCAACGTATGTTCTAGGTTCCATTGACTACAAGAAGGACAACATTGGCATAAAGGGAAAACTATTGGTTGATGGAACATCTGAATACAGTTTGATAAGTGGAGTTGGCATCAGGAAAGTGAAGAACGTGGTCACTTATACTCCACAACTGGAGGTAAGACGACCAGGAGTGAATGCAGTCAAGCTTGCTGGTCAAGTATCACATGATGGACTCAAGAAAGTTGATGTTGACCTTCGATTGGAGGGAATCAGACGCGATCCTATTATCCTCACAGGTAGTTATGATCTCCTTAACAAAGTCATTGGCGCCATTGTAGAATATTTGACAGCCATTGTCAAAGGTAAAACCGTAACTTATCATGAATGTTCTTAAATATTTTTATTGAATTAAATTAGTTTTCAGTTTTGAGTAACATACTCATTTGTTTTTTGTCATTTAAAGCTCTTAAACATAGAGGCAATATTTGTTTGCGATCACTTCTTCCACTTGAATGTAAACACATTATTTTCATTCAGGTGCTTTGTTGAACACGAGAGTTGAGAGGAGTGCTAAAGCTGTCTTGACCCTTGAACCGAAGCAGGACTACAGTGCAGAAATCGGTCTCGTATACCAGAACTATGGTAAAAGCAAGGCAATCATCAAAATCGTACCCACTTTGATTGTGAAGACGCCAAGTGTGGAACTTGTGACAGTGTCAGGATCTGGAGACTACAGAGAGGGCAAATCACTCAAAGCATCTCTTTCAATGGATGTCTACAAACTTCTCAGCAAACCTATGATTGTCAAATGTAAGTGATACAACGTTTAAAAAGATATTAGCAAACAATCATAAGAATGAATTTTAAATATGAAAGTAATGTGTGAGGTTTCTCAATGAACACATGCCTTCTTATTCTTGGTTTTCAGGCGATTGGAAACGAACAGCTGGAAGCCGGGGGGAGAGGTATTCTGGTAATGTGATGGTCAACTCAAAAGTCATTGTTGCAAAACTTACTGGAAACATGCAAAAGAAGAAGAATATCATCAGCTCAACAGCTACACTTGACTACAACTTCCCGAAGATCCGAAGCATCAAAAAGGACAGGATTTCCTTCAGTTCCAAGTTTACAGACAGGAGCACACAGTCTCTATGGAACTATCAACTCAATACGTACGTTATTTTATGTCATGTCATAAACATGAAGTTCAACTGAGAATGAACATTTCCATTAAGACTTTGAAAAACAATCTTTTTTTAATAGCGCTTCTTGTCATCAATGAATGATTTTCCTTTATCTTAAGAGTGATGTTGTTATCTTCTTTTCCAGAAATTTCCAAGACAAACGTTACCCTGAGGTCAATTTTGTCACCGACAACGAGTTTGTCCACAACAATAAACTCACAAAAGTGTCCACAGCACTGAGGTATGGTCCGAAAGATAAAGCATCAAACCGACACCTGACAGTCTCTGCCATGGTCAACCATGTTCTTGACACTAAAACGAAGATTGACTGCAACATTCAAACAGAAATTGGTCCAATGGTAAGTTTATTTCTTTTAAATTGAGTATCGTAAATATGTTTCTCAAAATAAAATCTTCAAATACCGTCTACAAGAACCTGAAGTTATCCATTATCTATTTACAGGATACCAAACTGAACCTGAAAGGGAAGCACTTCAATGATGGACGCTCTCTGGATTCATCGCTAACGTTTGGTTATGGATCTGGTAAAACCATCCAGACTTCACTGTCCCTGCAGGACAAGAGTAGAAGGTCAATCAACCTTTATGGAGAAGCATCACTTGCCTACCCTGGTAAGCAACTGAATCTGAAGACGGACCTGGTTCAGTCAAAGAAAGACTACACTCACACATTAACCCTTCAACTTGACAAGGACACATCTTCAATGGTTACAACTTACACTCGCCCAAAGGCTGGTATTCACAGAATGACAGCATCCATCGAGCCTCACTTTACGAAACCAATCCAACTGCAGGCCGAAACTGATCTTGACTTGAAGGATTTCAAAGCATCTGCTCAGGCCAAATACGATGGAGCTGCATATGGAGCAAGCACCACTTATAAATACACACCAAAGGCAAACGGAAAATGGGCCCTTGATGTATCCTACCCAGCCAGACATGTTATTGTTGAAGTACAAGGAGGAAAGAGAGGAAACAACTTCCAGGGAAATGCTGTTGCTAAATGGGATGCAGACAAAGATGAATCCAAGAAATTTGAACTGAAGGGTAAACTGAACCAAAAACCAGGTGGAAGCTTCTCATCTGCAGCATCAATGAAATATCCATCCCGGGATATTGATTTTAACATCAAACATGCTGCAGGCCGACAATACTCAACCCGAGCTGAACTCTCCTGGGAACCCAAAAGGAAGATCCAGGTGGACACTTCATTCATGAATGTAGAATCCAGGAAGGGCAGATCAGTTGATGTCAGTCTCAGAGTGCGATCTCCTTTTGAAGGCTATGAAGATATATTTGCAAAGGCTTCGAGCGACAATGGTGCAAAGAGGTATGCCACCTCAACACAAATGTACTGGTCAGGCAAGAAGAACCAAATGTCCTCAACAATCAGCATCAAGAAACCATTCTCTCTCCGAAACCTTGATCTCAGTGTAACAGCAACATCTCCATTCAAGGGATACAGGAAGATGAATGTAGAGGCATCCCATACCTTGGATTCATCATTGAATACAATCATCAAGGGCAACATCGAAGGAAAGAGTGCAAAAATTACACTCAATGGCGAAAACAGGAGTAATGGACCGAGGAGGGACGTTGAAGGAAGCCTCAATGTAAAATCAACTATCAAGGGACTGAAAGGACTTACTGTTAAGGTATCTCATAAGGACAATCTAAAAAAGTTTGCAACTGATGCCCTCCTGAACATCAATGGCGACCAGTACACTTACGGACTGGACATGAACCATGGAATCTCTGGATGGCAACTGCAGAACACTGGAAAGTTGGTCCTTGCTTCCCCAAGGCATCGTCTGGTCAACAACTGGCAGCACAGGAACACAGAGAAGGATGTTTGGAGCATAATAACATCAGAATGGGGACGCGGCAAGAGTATCTTCATCAATATCTTTGGTAACCATGAATCTTCTACAACTAAGACCCTTGGTGGAATAAACATTGAAACTCCCTGGAAACAAATTCGCAAAATCGACATCAATCTTGACAATGAAGTTGGCACTGGATTGATTAAGCATTCTTCAAGCATCAAACAGGGTAATGAAGTTACTGGATCTGTTGGCATGAACTACATCAGAACCAATGGACAGGCCACTGCTGATTTCAAGGTTGTCTCACCCTTCACTAACCTCAACGGCAAGACTGAAGCTCGTTACAATGACTACCCAATGACAGGTCACGCTGAACTTGGTTGGGCCCCGTACAAGAAGATTTCTGTTGATGGATCATTGTCTGCCCGGACAATCAACAACTTTGATTCAAGTTTACGACTGACAAGTCCCATTGATCACTTCCGTGACATCATGGTGAAGGCCTCAAATAAAAAGGAAGGCTCAGAAATCGTTTCTCGAGCTAGTCTAACTTATGACATCAGAAAATCTCTTGAATTCGAATCCAACATGGATACAGATAATCTCAATAAATTCAGGGCATCCATCAAGACGCCATTTGATGACTTCAAATCTGTTGAGGCTCGAGTTGAATACACTGGAGGACTGAAAAACTTTGATGGCAAGGCAAACTTTGGAATCGTTCCAGTTCTTGGTAACTTTGCTGGAATCATGAATTGGAACTTGGACTCTGACATAACCGGTAAAATGAGGCTTGAGACCCCCTTCAATGAGTTCCAGTATATTCAGGTCTTGGCAAGAAGTGAACAAGCAGGACAAGTAAGACACTCGAGAATAGAAACAGAATACTACCCTAGGAAAACTATCAGTCTTGACACCACTTACAACTTTGGTGTACCTCTGTCATTTGATGCAACAGTAAAAACTCCTTTCATGAACATGGAACACATGAGTGCATCTGTGAAACACGCTCTCAGGAAAAGCTCACTGCAGTCACATTTCGATGTAACACTGGGTTCAATTGACAATATTGGAGGAGACCTGAGACTGAAATGGGCAAAGGATTTGACTGGAACACTGCTTGTCAACACTCCAATCATAGGATATGAAGCCAGTAAAGTCTCTTTCAGACACGAGGGAACTCTTCAGGCATTCAAGTGTCATGGTGAAGCTGAATTTGCTGGGAAAACGGGCGAGGCTGATTTGGAATTCCAACATGGACTTAAAACAAGTGGTTCTTTTGCCCTGAAAACCCCCTTCCAAGGTTATGAAAACACAGTTTTATCAATCAGCAAACGTGGACCAATGAATGATATGCGAGGAGAAATGGCTTTAACTTATGGCAGAAATCAGAAAATTGACATTGCAGCACAAAACAAATTCACAGCAGGCAAATTGGATGCAACATTAATTTTAAAATCTCCATTTTCCGAAGATGTCAGATTAACCATTGATCATGATGGTAAAATTGGAAACTTTGTGACCAAAATTGCTGGAAATGTTGGCTCAAGACACACTATCAATTCAGAATGTAGTTTCAACTTGAGATATCCGATGGTAGACCTGTCAACCAATTTCAGGTACACTCTTAACTGGAGGGGAAGAAATATTGGACTGAAGGTTCACAAGGACGGATATCTGGATGACATGAGTGCCAAGATAACAGGAACACTTGATGGTGAGGAAATGGAACTAGCTTCTACATTTAAGAATGAGCGTACAATTGAAGGATCTATTACTGCAAAAACTCCTTTCACAAATTTCGAAAATGTTGGTATTTCATTGAAACATACTGGTAATCTGCAACGATTTTCAACTGAAGGTAATCTGCAGTATATGAAGGACAGGACTCTGGAAGGGAAACTTACTCTGTGGCACTCTGGACCTGCCCGAATCAATACAATGGCTGAGTTGAAGACACCCTTCCAAGGCTTTGAAGACACTAGCCTCACTTACCATCACTCCATTGGATACCCAAGAACAATGTCATCTGGTGCTGTAACATACGGCTACAATAAGAAAATAACGTCCGAGTTGGATCTAGAGATGTCACCCAAACTGAACCTTAACTTTGAGGTAAAGACTCCGTTTGAGGACATGGAAACCAACAGAATTGTAGCAACTCACGATGGCCCGATTGAGAACTGTCAGAGTCATTTAGAGGTTGAACTCCTTGGAACAACAATGAGTGGGGATTCTTCATTTGAACATGGAAGTGACACAAGAGGAAGCATTTCCTTCATCTCAAACGTCGAGGGTATGGAATCGTTCAGAGCATCCTTGAGCAAAGAAGGTAGTCTGGAGAACTTCAGAGGTGCTGCATCAACAACGTTGAAGGATTCAACTTTTGAAGCTGACATCAATGGCCGAGTTGCAAATGGAATCGTACAGGGAACTGCAACACTGAAAACACCATTTGCAAATTTCCGAGATACAGCCATTTCTGTAGATCACTCAGGAAACTGGAATGACTTCAGCTGCGAAGGATTAGTTCGTTACATGGATGGTCAAACATTGGAGGGGAAAATAAAGATGAGCCAAGCTGGAATAAAGGATGTACAAGGAACCCTTCAAATCAAGACTCCTTTCAGACATTATGAAATGATGTCCCTTGATCACACCCACAAAATCACACTCTCAGGTGTTAAATCCAATTCAGTAATAACTTATGGGTATGGAAAAGAGATAACCTCTGATATTTCACTTGATTTTGCCCGGGACATTACTCTTAATGCAGTTATCAAGACACCATTCCAAGGCTATGAACTGTCAAAAGCAATCCTTTCTCTAACTGGAAGCTTGACAAATCTGAACAGTCATGCTGAAATTGAATTCCACAATACCGAACTTGCATTGGATTCTGCTTTTTCAATGCACAGATCAATACAAGGCAACATTGTAATCACAACCAACATCCAGGGTTATGAGAATATGAAAGGAACATTCAGTACCGAAGGTGGCAGAAGAAACCTTAAATCATCGGCACTGGTCAGTCTGAATGGGTCAACTCTTGAAGCTGGTATCAGTGGCACGATATCAGACGGTAATGCACAAGGAACTGTTACTTTGAAAACGCCATTCAGAAATTTCCGAGATACAGCAATTACAATAGATCACACAGGCAACTGGAATGACTTCAGCAGTGAAGGCTTAATCCGTTACATGGATGATCAAACACTTGAGGGACAAATCAAGATGAGCCATGAAGGATTAAAACAAGTCAAAGGAACCGTACAAATCAAGACTCCTTTCAAATACTATGACATGATGTCTCTTGAACACAACCATAATATCAAACCCTCAAGTCTTAAATCCAATTCAGCAATTAGAAACGGATATGGAAGAGAGATCACCTCCGATATTTCACTTGATGCTGTCAGGGATATCGCTCTCAATGCAGTTGTAAAGACACCCTTCCAAGGTTACAGACAGTCAAAAACAATCTTCACTCTCACTGGAACCCTGGCAAATTTCAACAGTCACGCTGAAGTTGACTTCCACAACATCGAACTTGCGATGGATGCTGCTTTTGCTAAGCAAAGATCAACACAAGGCAACATTGTGATTACAACCAACATTCTAGGCTATGAGAACATGAAAGGAACATTTAGTATGGAAGGTGACAGGGAAAATATTAAATCAACAGCACTTATCAATCTGAAACAGTCAACCCTGGAAGCTGAAATTGGAATGGATCTGAGACAGAAGATGGAAGGATATTTAATAGTAAGGAGTCCATTCAATAATTATAAGAATGTTGGAGCATCAATTCTTCACACTGGTTCCCTCAGACAGTTTACCACTGAAGGCAGCATCAGATATATGGATGGTAAGAGAATTGTTGGAAGAGTAACTGCCACTGCTAATAGAAACACCCCATCCCTTAGTGCTGAGCTTACAACACCTTTTATTGGATTTGAGAAGCAAACAGTTGACTACAAGCACTCAGTCCAAGGAAATCAAGGAAACGGAAATCTTGACATAAAATATGGAAACAACCAGAAACTTGCTGCAAGAATTGATGCTAATGCCGACAGTCCAGCTCTGAATGCTGAGCTTACAACTCCTTTCATTGGATTTGAGAAGCAAACAATTGAGTACAGGCAATCAATCCAGGAGAACAGAGGAAATGGCAATCTTGACATCATGTATGGCAACAACCAGAAGATTGCTGCAAGAATTGATGTTAACGCTGACAGTCCATCTCTGAATGCTGAGCTTACAACACCTTTTACTGGATTTGAGAAGCAAACAATTGACATTAGGCAAGAATTACTAAATACTAGAAGAAATGGAAAACTTGACATTAAATATGGTAACAACCAGAAGGTTGCTGTAACAGTTAATGCTATGTGGAAACCAAAGATTGATATCTCTGCTGAAATCCAAACACCATTTGAGCAGTTCAGAAGAAGCAGAATCGAATTTGAACACGAAGGAGAAGTTGGAAACTGCAAAACCAATTTTGAACTGAGTGCATTGGGTACATCTATCAAGGCTGATTCTGAAATGGCAACCACACCAGTTGTGCGAGGAAGTCTGAACATTGCTACAAATATTGAAGGATTTGAGTCAATGAAGATGATGGTAAGGAATGAAGGCGAAATAAACAATCTCAAAGCTATGGGATCGATCACTATCAGAGATTCGACTGCTGAAGCTTCCCTTTCCAATGTCTTTACAAATCGCCGCCTTTCAACCAAGATCACTCTTAAAAATCCTTACACTGAAGACATAGATATGCAGTTGGATTTCAATGGAAGACCTCTTAACTTCAAAAATAAAGTGTCTGCAAGCATGGGACCCGATGCCGGAATATCCTCTGATCTGTCATTCAGAGTAAGGGATCTTACCATGGACATCAATTCTCAAATGAGCTACACACTGGCTGGAGCTGGAGCCTCGGGAAGAATGAAGTTCCACAAGGAAGGAACCTTGAATGACCTGAAGATGAGGCTCGATGGAGAGTACAATGGAAAGAAGTCTCGAGTAGAAGTAGAGTTTAGAGCCATTGATGGTGTTCACGGAGAAGTCAAGCTGATAACACCTTTCAGAGGCTACAGGAACCTGGGGATGTCAATTGATCACTCTGGTGAATGGAATAAGTTCAACACAAGAGCAATGATTGAATATACGGACAGAAAAGAAATTATTGCAAAGCTATCGCATATGAACCAGGGTCTAGAACTCATTGAGTCAAGCATTGAGCTCAACACTCCTTTCACTGGTTATGAAGTCACCAAAGCACAGTTGCAGCATTCGGCCTCAACAAAGGAGATTAACTCCAATGCAGCTCTACAATATGGACGTGGACAGAAACTGACTTCTGAAATACATGCATCATCCTCACCCAAATATGACTTCGATGTCAAAGTAACAACACCTTTCAGTCAATATGAAGAACTCTCTGCCTCATCATCTTTTGAACATGGCATAGATAGATATGTATTTGAAGGAAAACTGAATGCTGGTGATGGTAAACAATTTGCTCTTGACTCAACCATTGACTTGTCCTCAACGCCCATGACTGCAGTGGCTCATCTATCGACTCCCTTTGAGAAATTTGATTCAGCTGAAATATCTCTTTCACACGATGGACAACTTTACAACTTCCATTCAACAGGACGATTGCAGACACCAATCACTGGTCAAGCTTCAGGCGAAGCTACTCTCAACTACCAATCCCCCCTGGAAATGAACGGAATGATTGCCTTTTCAAATGATAAGAAAATCTCAATTAAGAACACACAACGCAATGGCAAATACGTTTCCGATGTTCTTCTGGTCTGGAGTCCAAGGGAAGAAATCACATTTGAAGGTGGCCTTATGCTTCAAGATACATGGAAACAGTTTCAAACTAACATGGCTCTGAGAACACCATTCGACATTATCCGACAAGCTGCTGTTCGATTTGACCATCAACATGCTTATGGAAAGTACAATGAAAAGATTGAAGCTGACTACAATGGGAACACAGTGCTAGACATGGATGTAGAAATTGTAAGTGGCTCTCGGGACCAAGGTTCCATCACTATGAGACAACCAAGACCAATGGCCATGAGTCTAAGCGGCGGAATGTCGGACAAGAATCTCGATGGTGAGATGTTCGTGAACTGGGATCGAGATGAACCACAAAGCAACATCAGAGTGCAGACAACAGTAACTGACAGGAGTGGAAGCTACAATCTTGACAAAGACCTGACAGTCAAAGTCATCCACCCATCACGTACAGTTGGAATCACTGGAAACATCATGCATTCTGGTCAGCAAACAAAGAGCCACGGAGAATTTATCTGGAATGAAGATGCAGGTGACAAAATCTTCTATGATGTTGCTATGACAGATCGTAGCCGCCGATACAACACCAAGTATGACACAACATTGAAGCTCGGCTCACCCCTAAGAAGCATCCAGATGGACGGATCGTACAGCAACACAGGAGCCTCCAGGTCAGTTGATGGCGCCTTCTACTGGGACGCAGACAGGGACAACTCCAAACAGGTTGGACTGAAGGCAACTCTGACACCTGGAGAAAACAAAAAGGCCGATCTTTCCCTCAGACTTCCATCAGTTGGCAAGGTAAATGTCTTTTGTATATACAGTGATCACAGAAATGTATTACACATTTAAAGTAACAGCATTGAACATTGAGCAGTGTTATATAGGAAAACATATTATTTCCTCTACATCTTCTTTAATATATAGTTATATTTTTACATAATTACCTTACATGACGTAATCGTATAGTAATATTTCAAAATCTCTTTGCAGGACATTAAACTTGACACTGAGATGGTGATCAATAGCGGCAGGACACTCTTCAACGGACAAACCAAGCTCTCCTACTCAACTGACTCTCGTAAGACCCTGACCATGACTTCAAAAATGGAGGATATCTCTTATGGCTCAAGCAACACCAACTACACCTTTGCTGTTGGCGTCAGCCACCCATACACTGACGTCGATGTACAGATGACCTCCCATCTCGGCAGTTCCAGTGAGAAGTATTCAACAGGAATGAACCTGGTGTATCTTACTGCACGCAGAGAAAGGAAGAACTTTGCTCTGAGGGGAGAAATCAACAAGCTCAGGAAACATATGGAGATTCAGGTAGATGATAAAAGTCTGAATTTCCAATAGTTATTTTCTGCAATGTTATTTCTAAGAAAGGGTACACACAATCGTACATATATAACAAAGAAAGTGACACCTACTGATATTTGCAGATGATGACTCCAGTGAAGAGCTTTGAATTGAGCGGTGAAGTTGAAGAAAATCCTTACAAACTGAAGATCAGGAACAAGTATGATGGAAAGGTCATCCGATCTGATTTGACTGTTGATTCCAGAAGGAAGGTCATTGACTTCCAGACCAACTATGATCTAGGTACGGCAATCGCCAACTTTATCAATTTCAATAATTTCAGATATCACAGAATTTCTATTATTACTGTGAAACCCCTATTTTAGAAGCTTATTTTCATGATTGGTTTAATTGCAGACGATCTGAGCAAGATGATTCACATGAACGCCGGATATGTCAACTCCAGTGCAGTGCAGGCAGTGTTGTTCCACGAGATCAACTCCAGGCAGATATCTGACAGTCTTTTCGCTGTGAGACTCAACACATCTCGTTTACTTCACACCAGGATTTCCTGGAGGCCACAGATGATCAGAGATGTACAGGTAACGCAGCAGTCCTTATTAATACAACCATTCAATACTTTCCAATAATTTTAAGTTTTAACAGTTCCTTTGAATTCCTAATTTCATCAGTTTTGCCAATGCCATAATATACATTTTGAATTCTTGCAGACCTTCCTTGCTTCCGAAGTAGAGCAGTATGGAGGTGAAGTGAAGAACGCCTTCCATTCCACATATGAAGTTGTTGGTAAAGAGTTGTCAGGGAAATACTATAGGATCGCACAGGCTTTCACTGAAGAGGCTACTCCATTTGTGAAACTGATGGAATCCGAAATGGCTGCAATCGAGAGGAATCTTGATTCCATCAGGAGAGATGTTCGACGAATCTACAGACGCAATGACTTCTTCTTGGCAGATATGGGAGAGTACTTCAATGTTGCATTGTAAGTATTCAGTATATTGTGAACAGTATCTCTCTAAACAAAACATTGTTCTATTACTCTTCTTCATTGTTTTCAAAAGTACAGGTCTTTAAATTGACATATTATTAACATGAAGTAAAAATTAAGCATTATTTGTATTTTCAGCGAGGCTTACAAGGAATTTGTGTCTTCAACCAAAGAAACTTTCGTTTCTGTAAACGAGAGAATGTCTGAACTTCTGAATGAAATCAAACATTATCCAGTTGGTCAGAAATACCATGCTGCAGTTGCTGAGGTCCTTGGAAATATGAAGGTAAATACACTTCATTTGTTTACTTTATATATGTTTATCTGTCCACCCCATCCTCATGCAACCACTTCTTAAAACAGGTTTTGAAATACATGTATACATTTATGGAATTGTTTGAGATTGTGACAATTTTGTAAATGTTGTAGCGTGCTGTCGATGAGGCTGTTGCCGAAACTGTTGATGTGATTACCAGCATGGATGAAGAACTCCAAGGTCTCCGGGACTCCTATAAACACCACTACAACAGCATACAGAATACTGTTTCAGGTAAGATTAATGCTTCAACTCTGTGTGCATGTAATACATAGTAGCTTTCCCTCACTTACATTGAAGCGGTCACCTTTATTCGAAATCAAAAGTCTCTTTTACTGTTTACAGAATCAGTGAATAACATCAGGAACCATCCAAGACTGACAGAATTGAGACTGCGTTTCTCCAACTCCTACCAAGATTACCTCAACTCCATGAGCAACAGTCTCAAACAGCTGAACCTCAAGGAGAAGTACAACTCTATAATGGACAGCGCCAGTAATACACTCACATCACAACTGTCACGTGTCATGCATCCTGAAGACCTTCAGAGAGTCAAGTCTCTGTCCAACAATGTATACCAAGAGGTGAGCCTTCTAGATTCTGGTAGAACTAATGGTTTCCATAAATCAATATTTAACTGTTTTATAGTAACTGGCTGTCGTTGTTCTCAATATTACCGTTTCCATGTATCATGTGCTGCAGGGTGTGTGGGCCTACAACTACTGGCAGGTTGAGGAGAACCTGAAGACACATCTGCGCAGCATCATTGAGATCCTGAAGGACTTGGTGGAGGATGAACTGAAGCAGTACAGAGAGGAACTGGTCTTCCTTCAGAAGTCTAGGATCACAGTGTGGGACCCCGAACAAGGCGAGGTCCAGCTTGAGCTCTACCTTCCCATCCCACTTAAGTCTCTGGACACACTGCCCGATGTCCAGCCATATGTCGAGCAAGCTAAAACAGCCGTCAACAAATACATCCCCAAAAGGAGCACCATCACCAACTACTACAACAAAGTGAGTGCTCACGTGTTTTCAGTTTTCAGTATTCACAAGTAGTTCTAAACTGTAAAATAGTTTGATGCATACTTTGTATTTGACTTACATTCATGAAAGTCAATAACGTCAAAAACTGATGAATATATTAATATTTATTATTTCATTCAGTGAAAAGTGGTTCAATATCGAGAGAGTTATTTACTGCATTTAGCTTTTTAACCGCATAATGCCATTGTAATGATGTCAGTTGTATTTAGTTTCCTGTTAATACTTTCAGTACATGCCAACATACCTGTGGCAGTCCCAGAACGAAACAAACCAACGAGTCCAGACTGATCGCATAGTGAGTAGACCTTTGTTTCAATTTGACAATTTGGATGATAGAATAGACGCTCAGGGCTATATTTGACATTGATTAATACAGTTAATATGGCGTAACACGCAATTTAATTATTTTTTTTTTAAATATTTACTCGTGAAATCAAAAGTTTTATATATTGATAATGTTTCTAGTATCAAGACAGACGAGAATATCATGAAAATCTCTCACAATTGAATGTATGTGTACTAACAATATACATTTAATTTTATTCAATAATTTTTCCAGATTCCTATCCGACGACCACGAAGTCAAGTCCGCCGCTTCAACGCTGTTCCCATCTAAGGCCCAGCTACTGATCTCACCCTGCCCATCCTTCCCTCTTGAAGATATGATCTCGAAATTACATTCTTATTTGTTTCTCTATTTATTTGAATGAAAAGTCCTGAACGTATGACAATATCACTGAAGACATATACCTAAAATAAGAAAATATACGTGTGAATTTTCTTAAGAAGTTAATTCTTGTTTAAAATACGAACATGTTTTCTCCCCTTCCTGCATCAAATGAATAAAAAGTTGCATAAAATATCTCGTTCGTTCTACTTTATGCAGTCTTTGCAGTTACGTAAAGGACATATGTGTTCCTCTAATTTGGTGCTTTTATTGAGTCGTTTATTCAGAAATGTGTACTATCTATGTCACGAAAATACGAAACGAAACTAGAAAAAGCAAATATGACACCATTTAAAGTGATTTCCGATTTAATGATTTATATAGTGTGAACAAATGGGACTCCTTTCACCACAAGAGTTGAGTCTCCTAAACACATCGAAGACCACTAAAGTTGCAAATTAAAAGTTTGTCGACTTTTGATCTGAGAGGAAGAAAGCAAACTAGCAATTTAAGAATCGTCCAGACATTGACCCCTGAACTGCCATAATTATTCTGGTTAATATGGTTGTACCACAATTCATTGTGTTAATATCCGAACTTGTTGAGGGTTGTACTAGCTAGAACATCAGACACATCTTCTACACTTGACACAACAGTTGGTGAACTAACTTTTGGGATGCAGCTTCAGGCTAGGGATACAAACATATTTTTAAAAAACATTTTACCATCAGACTGAAATCTACCAATATCAACTGGAATCGTGATTTTTTCTGTTATTTTAAGAGTTAATATGTTATTAGTGAGTTTAGAGTTCAATTTGACATGTTATGCTATATTGGGGAAAGGATTGTATACTAGACGGAAATATTTCGCTTTTATTCAAAGAATAGTTCGCCTTTATTCTTCAATTATCTTTACAATTTAAAACAATATCATTTCGTGTTTTACAGTTATTTGTAAACATAATAGTGTGTTAACTATACTAATAGCATATAAGGTTAACCATGTTGTACAATACACTTTTACTATCATCTAAAAGTACCAATCATTACCAAGATTACAAAACATGATGATAACAGACTTCCGCATATGACCTATACCTAAACCTAAATCGATTCTGGATCTTACAACAATCCAAAACAATTATAAAGACCTCTGTTGTAAAATCTCCTCACTTTATCACCTCGCATAGGAGCTGCAATCTTAACAGCCTATATATGCAAGTATCCACGAGGAACGTGTCCAGAGGAAGTATCTATTGTGGCTTTAACCACAACAATATTTACCATTTTCTGACAAATGAAAAGAAAACATTTATTCTTTTTATTGTGAAAACACATCGCTTTAGTACGCTCTCGCCTTCATGAATTACATATGTATTCCTTCTTTCATGACATAAAGGTGATAGATAGTGTAGTAATAGGATAGACTTAATATATTGTAGATAAAATAGATTATTAACTATTTAGAAAGTACAACATACAATACGCCTATACCTTACTATAGCACATTTCCAAACACATATACATTAGATACATACAGTTCACGTAGTATGGACTATAAATATAATTACTTTGGCAAAGTAATCAATTAAAATGCAAACAGACAATTGTACATATCGTATTTTGCATATTCTTCCTAAATCGCCTAATATATCATAATTACTAGTTTCCAATTAAAATCGAATAACATCATTTTGCATGTGCAGAAACCGAAACTGCACGTTCCCTTTACATGCACAATAGTTATATGGCCTATTCAACATTATCAACACAAATTTGTTGTCAGTTGTAAATAAGGTTCCAAAATTACGTTTGACTCATTGGGTGAATTGTCCGGTTTTCGATCATAAATCACTACTTTTACTTTCATATCGTCAATATACTAAGTCGACTATCGTCAAAATGGTAGTTTTCGGTAACAGTCGGTACTTCTCGATAAAGTAACACCATTTATAACGTTTGGAATATGTGACCCCCAACAACACAATGGATGTACCTTTAAAGTACAAGTGGAGAAATAGCAAATGCTCAAGGACACTATTCACAAAAAGACATCCAGTGGTAACATGTTTGACCAAAACAATAATCGAAACTGACACGTTACGTTGCTTAAATAATTATATAACATTTCATTCCTATAAATATTAGGGTGCGTCAACCATTATTACCATGAGTATATAAAACCTTACGGTGATCTGAGATAATGTTCATACCAATACATAAATATATTTATACTAAATGTTATTACTTTTAGAACATTAGTCAATTACATTTACTTACAAGATTAGGTTAAAGATATATAAGATAACATTTATGCAATAATACTTACTAGAGGAAATAAAATTATCAGTTCTTCTGTTTGTTTTGCTTGTGCTTGGACACAGTGATATGTGCTTAGTGCAGTGCACAGGACAAGTTATATGCCAGTCATCCATGCGCGAGAAACGACTGACCAGAGCAACAAAATGGACCCACCCTCTAAATGCAGTCACATGCAATTGACACGCCTGCTGTGAACAACACAATAAAACACCATAAAATGTTACATACAAAGATAATAGATACACTCTGAGAAAATAAAACACAATTATTAATCATTAGTTAAAACATACATAATAAAATGATGATTCAAATACCAGATCATAAGTGTGGTTGACAACGGCAAGGACGTTTGTTACAGCAAGGATATTTGTTACAGCAAGAACATTTGTACAGATACGGAGGCTTGAAACTAGTTTTGGAAAAAAATACAAGTGTTGAAATATTATAATTGGCTTTTAAATGAAAAACACTCACAATGTGCATATCTTAACATTGAAATAAAACATCAATAAGTATTTTGAAAGATCTCAAAAATCATCTTTCTTTATCAGAAACCAACAGATATTTATATTTCAAAACGTTAAAGAGGCTGCTATAGGTCTTTGAAGGCGAGGGAACATTCGTGAGTGTTAATAAAGGACACAATGGATCTTAAATTTTGATAAAATGAATTTTGAACTGGCAATTAATAGCTAATTAACTAATTTCCAATAAGTAGCTGAGAACTTCATAGATCTACCTCCTCACAGTCATGCGAGCATTGGAGTGTGAGACGCACCATTCACTAATCGTACTGGCAGCCCTCATTAATCTTACACTGTGTGTATGCATGTTTAGCTCATCAGGCCTGAAAGGCCCGATGGGCTTATGGCATGGCATGGCGTCCGGCGTCCGTCCATCCACCCGTCCGTCCATCCACCCGTCCGTCCATCCGTCCGTAAACTTTTCGCTTTTTCGACTTCTACTCCAGAATCAATAACTCTAGAGAGCTGAAATTTTATTTTATTTTATTCTCAATTGTAAAATTGGTGACCCTGTGACCCTAAACAAGGGCCTTACAGGCCATCACCTAAAAACTTATTTTCATCTTCTTCTCCAGAACAAAAATACCTAGAAGGCTGTAATATTGTGTGCAGACTATTTAGCCAATGGGGATTCTAAATTGTAGATTTTGTGACCCTTGGGCCCCAAATAAAGGCCTCACAGGCCATGTCCTAAAAACCTATTTTCATCTTCTCCATTACAAAAGACCAAGAAGGCTGTAATATTGTGTGCAGACTCTTTAGCCAATGGGGATTCTAAATTGTAGATTTTGTGACCCTGGGGCCCCAAATAAACGCCTCACAGACCATGATCTAAAAACCTATTTTCATCTTCTTCTCCAGAACAAATATACCTAAAAGGCTGTAACATTTTGTGGAGACTCTTTAGCCAATGGGGATTCTAAATTGTAGATTTGAAGACCCTGGGGCCCCAAATAAGGGCCTCACAGGCCAGTACCTAAAAATCTGTTTTCATCGTATTCTCCAGAACAAAAAGACCTAGAAAGTTGTTATTTTGCACAATATTACAACCTTCTAGGTCTTTTTGGAGAAGACCTAGAAGGTCTCAAGGGCCATGACCTAAAAATCTCTTTCAGTCTTCATCGTTAAACAATATAAACCCTGATGAGCTACAGAGCCCATGCCTCTATGTTTTCTTCTTACATTAATATATAATTAATTAAATAATACATTAAAAAAATAATTGTTGTTAAACTAATTTGGTTTTCATTAACTTATCTTTCATTAAAGGGCCTTTGAACAGTTGGAATCACATAATGTAAAACGTTATAAATGGTGTTATTTTATCGAGCTGTTGCTAAAATTATCAATTCATTGCTAGTTCTTTCAGTATAGTGACAAAATAAAGGTGAAAGTCGCGATTTATGGTCGAAAGTCCGACATGGCGCCCACCATTGTCAAAGTTTGGAAAATTACCTGTAACAGACAAAAAGATAGATGTGCTGCTGATATTTAAAGGTACATCCATTGTGTTGTCTGGGGTAACATTTGCCAAACGGTATAAAAGGTATTAATTTATCGGGAAGGTCCGACTGTTACCGAAAATTGCCATTTTGATCTTAGTCGACTTAGTATATTGACGATATGAAGGTAAAAGAAGTGATTTATGATCGACAACCGGACAATGCACTGCGTGTGGCGCGCATCAATTAGTCAAACGTAATTTTGGAAACTTATTTACAACAGACTGAAAGAAAACTTTAAGTTGATAATGTTTAATAGGTCTTATAACTACTGTGCATGTACATGGAACGTGTAGTTTCGCTTTCAACACATGTATATATAATGATGTTGCTCGATTTTAATTAGAAACTAGTAATTATGATGTATTTGGCGATTGGGGATGAATATACAAGTTGAGTGAAATAAATTGAACTGAAATCAGCACATGTCGTTTATTTTCACGTATTTTAGCCAAATACAACTTTATGAAACAGAATGGAGGTAAACTTGCTGCAAACGAAAAGTGGTACTATAAAGGCGAGACCATTGAAACAACCACATCATATAAATATCTAGGAGTTTATTTCACAAACCACCTTTCATGGTCTTTGCATGCCAGGAACGCATCGACGCAAGCAAAGAAAATATTAATAGGAATAATGAGATATATACATATTTTGGGTGATTTGCCTTATAAAGCTTTCTTTAGGATATTTGATGCTAAGATTAATCCAATACTCCTTTACGGTGCCGAGGTTTGGGGGTTTAATACATTTGATATCATAGAAAAAGTACATCTATTTGCAATGAAAAAATTCCTTGGCGTGAAATCTACTACTTCTAACATAATGATCTACGGTGAATGTGGCAGATTTCCATTATATGTGGACTCAAAGGTAAAAGCTATAAAATACTGGTTGAAAATATTAGGAATGCCATCTCATAGATTACCCAAAAAATGTTATAATATGATGATGTTGTATGACAAAAATGGAAAAAATAATTGGGCCACAGATGTTAAAGATTTGTTATGTTCGACCGGTTTTGGTAATGTATGGTTTGATCAATGTATACACTCTCACACACAGTTCCTTATATCCTTTAAACAAAGGTTGCAAGATATTTATCAACAAGATTGGCTCCATAAAGTATCTTTATCAAATAAATGTTTCTATTACAGAATGTTCAAACAGTCTATATGCAATGAAATCTATTTATCTACTTTGAATGTTAGGAAATTCAGAATTTCACTTACAAGATTTCGCTGCTCATCACATGAATTGTTAATTGAAACTGGTAGATATGTTGGCTTAGAAAGAGAACATAGATTATGTAAAATGTGTAATTTAAATGTAATCGAAGATGAGTACCATTTTCTTTGTGTCTGTCCAGCCTACCTTGATTTAAGATATAAGTATATCAAAAAATATTACTTTACGAATCATAATATTTATAAATTCATATCTTTAATCAGCAGCTCTAGCAAAAGGCATGTTGAAAACCTGTCAATGTTCCTGTACCATGCCTTTATTCTCAGAAAAAATACACTCTCTTCTGCCTAAAAAGGCTTGTATATACATGTATGTACTATAGGCCTGTGGCCTCCTTAAGTGCAAATAAAGATTGATTGAAACAGAATGGATGTATCTTTAATACGTCATAAATCTACTGTGCATATACACGGGACCAGTAATTTCGGTTTCTGCACATGTTAAAGTTGTTGGTTGATTTCCATTGGAAACAAGTAATTATCATATACTTGGCGACAGGGTATGAATAAACAAGTCAAGTGAAATTATTGTGACTTAAATCATCACATGTGGTCTTTCGGCACGGTACGTGTTAAAGCCAAATATTGTGAAATATAACAGTTCTTTATCATATTGCCCTCTATAGATATAATAACACATATATCACATATGTTCATAGACAAGTGACAGTCGAGATATCGATCGACCACCTTCAATATCGCACCAAGTTGGTTCACTATAAGTCAACTATCAATGACACATTGCTATACAAACCACCTTTGAACCTGCGAACGCTTTGACCTACCCAATGAAAATATTTGAGGACGAAATAAGTGTATGTAAAGCTGATAACACAGATAAGGTAGTCTTGATAACACATGCACGCCGACACAATAATACGCTGTTAACATGTTTTAAGATATGTGCATTGGATATATCATTACATGACTGTGTTGAATAAGTCCATACTGGACACTCATTTATTGGATAAAAATGTATTCTAAGATACAGGTGAGTGTTTATACCTTAAGTTTATTTCAATATAGAAACCTCGCTCGTGTATGTTTGAGTTATACGTACCCTGACTCGGTATGCATGACATGAGGTTAAGTAAACTTTTAAATGAGTTGAAATTCTCATTGCCACGGATCCTTGCAGTAATTTGGAGATAATTTCATTTAAGAACAACGATCTGAAAAGGATGAAGATCATGCTAGACCTCTGCAAAACCGATTTTATAAACGTACATTCATATAGTAAGAAGTTTGTTAAACGTATATTGGCTACACAACACAACTACACAATACTACCTGCTGAAGGGGAAAGCATATCTCCAAAACGTTTGATTTGTTTTTCAGAAGAAAAACTTTTAACACGAAAGTTTGTTTTTCCTCACGTGATTAAACTGATTCATTTCATTTCAGTGGTAAATGACGGTCTTCCAACATGTATGTAAAATGTGTGGAGATTCTACATGTTCTGCTGTTGACGCTTATAACATCAGGTGGGTATAGTACACTCTAAGTGCAGTGTGTTTATTTACAGAGATGTCAACATTCATTCACTCTTAAGTATATTTTATAAAGTAACTGTACTCAATATAAAAAATATAAATTAGAACTGATTCTGTTTACAACATAGGCAACTTACTCAAGTCATAAAGATGTCTTCTACATTATTTTGTTTAGATGTAACCAGGACATATACGACTAATTCAATTAAATGTTTTCGAATATTATTAACAAGTCAATCAAATTGATCATATCCGATCCCATTGTCTCATACGGTGCTACTTTAAATAAGATTTAGCCAAGCAGTCTATATGTGACTCTCGTACTCTCCCTTCCACTTGGTCCTATCAGAACTTACTCATGTTACTGATAGCATGATATCAAATAGTCTGTCTCCCAGAAATAGTCAATTGAAGACCAGCTCAGTCTAGAAAAGTACAGCAAGTCTAGATTTCTCAGATCTCATAAATTAAGGCATCTTTGGGGCTCCAATTTGTATATCTATTTGAACTGTTTGTAATGTATTGTCTTTGATAATGAAAAGCTTATTCCCGAAACTAAATGTTAATCTAGATATCAGAGTGTATCTATGTGATACAAAGTCAAACAAAACAAAATTACACAGACGGTGGTGAATGTATTTTAAGTTTCAAGATTCAATAGTTAAAGTTTACATTCGATTTCTCTAATTGATTGATATAATATTTTCACTATTTTCTTACCTACTGTTTAAAAAATGTCAGCCCGATTGTTGAAAGTAAAAATCTGGTTAATATTTTCACATCTATTCCCATAATATAACTGATCCCACATTCCCCCTAGCGTTTTGCCACGACTCTGAGGGGCCTGTCACCCACTGTCTATGGCCGGGTCACCAGGACGCCTGCAGGTTCTGTGAAGAAGGCTGGTGGGGGAGGGACTGCGGGCGGACTTGCAGTTCACACTGCGGCTCTGGAGGCTGTGACAAGATCACTGGCAGGTGCCCCAAAAACTTGGCAATCTTCATAACGTCTAACAGTAATAGTTCCTATTTCCTCGGGTCACCACGCATCGGTTCCTGCTTCGGACACTGTTTCAACAATCGACTTTTCTTTTTAAAAAGAAAAATTAGTTCAATAGAATGGTCATTCGTCCATGAATAGTGATTTTTTAAATAAACGTTGACATTGTGATATTATTTGCAGTTTACGGTACATCGAACTTCGGAAGCTTTCATTTTACCGAATGTTTAACTTAAAACAAAATGATTTTCAAAAATCAAATTTATGATCTGCGATTTGCAGTGCACCTGTTCCATAAGGTTTCCAAACCATTAACCATCTATGTTTTACGGTTCTATTTGAACATTTGGCATAAGAAACAAAACATAATGCAATGTTATACATTGTAATATATCCCATTTTACAAATCTTGAAGAAAAAGAATAATCTTACTAAATCCAGGGTTTCTCTTGTTGAAGGTGTGTGTCCTGCGCTCAAGGATTCTACACGGAGGACTGTTCCCTGCCCTGCCCCCACTACTGCAGTGAGAGTGTGGAGGGAGGGGTGCGGTGTGACCGGGGTACGGGCCACTGCAAGGAGGACTGCCAGCAGGGATGGTGGGGAGACAGGTGCTCGAACAGGTGTAACCAGAACTGCAGAGACTCTGCCTGCTTCTCCTACGACGGGTCGTGTGCCTGGGGGTGCAAGGACGGCTGGGCCGGAGATACATGTACAGAGAACTGTCCCGGGGAGTGCAAACACAACCAATGCACGCTGTACGGCAGGTGCGTCCATGGATGCAACACTGGTTTCTATGGTGAACGTTGTGAGAATACGTGCAGCAGCAACTGCACCAACAGTGACTGTGTGTATGTACATGACGTCATCTGCAGGGAAGGCTGCAAGACTGGGTTGATGTCCTCATCCTGTGACGAGCCCTGTCCTCCTGGGTGTCAATCTTGCCATCAGCACACAGGAGACTGCGTCACGTGCACAACTGGACACTGGGGACCCGGATGTAAAAAGCTCTGTAACGTGACGTGTGTGAGGTCTGTGTGTGACGTCACTGGGCGTTGTGCTGAGGGGTGCAGTCCGGGGTATCATGGCTGGCTCTGTGACATGGAGTGTGATACTAACTGTATGGAGTGTAACAGGACCAATGGGGAATGCCTGGTGTGCAGAACAGCGTGGGATGAGAACAAACATGCATGTGCAGACAACATGCCCATTCTGGAAAATTCAGGAGGCGTTAATGGAAATGGTAAATATCCTCATAAAACGTCCGCTTAATATTTTCTTTATATATAACACCGTGTGTTATCGTGCTATGTTAAGAAACGGTATGTTGTATATTACTGTCTGTTCAGTGTTTAATGTGTGGTTTACTGAAGTAGCGTATACGTGGGGTATGGTATTGTGTAATATGGCGCTTTTTTGGCGTGTCGTGGCATCACGTGGCGTAGTATGGCACGGTATGATGCGTAGCACTGTGGTAAGGGTCAGTGTGGTATGGTATGGTGTAATGTGACATGGCGCCACGTCTTTTAGTACGGTATGGGTGGTATTTATACGATACTGCGTTGCTTGATTATGTTGTGGTGTTGTGGTATGTTTCAGGGTAGTGTTGTTAACGTTTCGTTCTCGTCTGTACTCCTTCTTAAACATATCATTGTAAATAAGATGACTGAAATGTAACCAACCTGTCATCTCGACCCACAGAGGCAGACCCCTCCCTACCTAGAACGCTGATTATTGGGGTAGTAACAGGCTGTGTGGCTCTCTTGGTAACTCTGGTGGTGTTGGTCATCGGATGCAGGTAGGGATCTCATGTGGAATCAAATGTTGATCAAAGGTTCACAATGAATTGAAAGTCCATGTATTATTTTGCCATAAAATATAAATAGTAGGCAACGCCTTTGTCAGCTTTTAATGGAGAAGATAGCCGTAAGTCCGAAATATTGACACTTGTTTATTTTCATCTTTGGCCTAGGATTCCTTGGAAACCTTCAAACAAGAACCGATATTTTCGAAGTTCCCATAGCCATTTAACATAGTCGTAAAAAAATGTCTCACAACTATATAAAAGCTCAAGAGAAAACAGTACTGCTTTCTATTTTAACTCAACTATTTACCACAAACACACAACTATGATCCATTATCTACACAAAACAGACTCCTGCATGGCACTATTCATTTCGGTAAATATATGGGCCAGCAAGAGCAGAATTCGATATATTCACATCTACCATGTTCCCTTCAGGTACAAGAGACGCCGTAGAGAGGAGGAGGAGAGGATCCATGTACAACACCGCCTTCTGTCAGAGGATCCTCAACACGCACACTGTGCAACTAACGAAGACTCTAGTGTAGCTACGTAAAGTGCGATGTGACACTATCCGTTTGACAACAGGGCTCTGAAGTCGCTTCCAGGATGGTTTCCGGCGTTATTGCACTTTGGAGAATTTGTTAAAACAATTTTATATGACCAACTTTAATGAGCGTGTTAAACAATCAGACAAAGCAAACCGACAAAGACCCATAAACAGCTCTATCTGGAGTTTATTTACCAGTTGTTGACATCGTTACACACCAGAATCATATTATACAGACGGTGGACGAAAGTATTCGCTTGGTGACGTTTTTTTCCATAGACTTGCTTGTTACTTATGTCTAAGATAGATAATGATCATAGATACGATTTTTTGTCCGATCCAATTCACACTTATAATAATAATAGTGCCTATTTATAAAGCGCACATATCCACGCTCGAAAGCATGCTCAAGGCACTAAACATCATAATGCTAATAAATAATAATAATAATAGGTAATAACAGTAATCAGGCACATTCGAATGTGCTCAGTTCACACAAACAGCAATAAGAAGTTCATGTATAGAATTGCTGCGAAAATGAAAGTCCTTACAAACCATAGAACTGAACAAAAAGATAGGTTTTTTAGATTTGATGTGATGTGATTTGATGTGAATGATGTGTGAGCTCTGAAGTCATGTACTTATCGAGTTTGTGACTGGGTCAAACTGTGTAGTTCTCTTTCAGGGTGTTTTCAGTTGGTTTTATATATGTGACTTCAAAGGATAAGTCTAACATGTCTATACAAACCTCGATACCAATTTAACAATTCACGTTTTGTCATTGAAGAAAAGGATGAAAATAATGGGGGGTAAAGAAGATTGAAGTTTAAAATGAAAAACACAAAAAATCAGACATAGATGACGAAGATAACATTAAATGATACTTGTGCTCAATGTATACACAGTAAAAAAAAGTTAAGCACCCCCAAATTAAAAGTTGTATACCATTTTGGATTTTATGATCATGTTATTCAATTCGATAGACAGGCCAAATATGGTATTCTGGATGGGAACTGGTGTGGTTTCTGTTATGGAACGGTTCTCACGAACGGAGCTATTGACATGCATATCATGCAACCCATGATTTCAGCAAAATGCAGTTTCACCCTTCGACTTACCAAGGCTAAACTTGATAAACGCCTTTTACGGCTTCAATGTCAGTTCAATACACAAAATTCATGAACAATGCCACGAAGGAGATTGTCCGAGGCTACGAGATGGCAAATTATTGGACAGCATTTAGCAGGTTTCTCGTACAAGGAAGTTGGGAGAAGAACTGGTTACCACTATTCGGTCATCAGTCGTTTAGTGAGGAAACATGCCCAAACTAACCATGTTCTCGATCGACCACGTTCCGGAAGGCCCCGAGCTACCACATTGCAAGAGGACAGGAACCTATTGCGTCTTCAACGACGTCAACCGTTTGCGTCAAGTAGCCTACCGTCTTGAAACAAGCCTGGCTACCCTATAGACGTATCAGCAATCAGACGGTGAGGAACCGCCTCAAAGCAGCAGGTTTAAAGGATAGATGAAATGACATATGGTCCAAATCGGATTCATTAAAATGGGATGTCAATTTGACAATGGCTCGATTTTAAATTTCTGAAATCGGTCCATAAATTACTTATATATGGCTTTTTAAAAAAACCGCCTGATTAAGCCCCGGCGACCAGAATGAAAGTCTGCGGGGTGTGACCCGTGAAGGGATGACTTCTGTGACGAATGTGGAGGAATTTGATTTTCGGCGATAGTCACAATTCAACGTAATTTCGCAACATTTTGATTGTTAATTTCACTCACAAAGAAACCTTCAATAAACCAACTTAAATTTCCCATATATCGAATGTTTAGATATCCAACTAGGTAATTCCGCAGATGACAATTACACATTTATTACATAAACATGTCTTTTTGGCGATGTAATACACCTCATAAATTCATTTAGCGGCAGTGATGATAATCATCATTAATTAATTAACGAGACACCGGCGGAGTAGCTATCTAGCCGCCCCGCCTGTCGCTTATCACAGTCACGCCTCGGTGAGCATTTTCAAAAGGATTCGCCGAACAAATTGCGGTAGTGTTAAAATGGGTGAATTAAAATCGTCTTAATTATCAATTGCAAGTGTATACTGTCTCGATTGTATGCTCAATTGATTCCGATATACAATATACGTAGAGGTAATCATCTGTCATTCTTGAGAAAAATGCATTTCATCTATCCTTTAAGGTCTCGACGTGTCATCAGACGTCCAAACCTTACTAATCGTCATAAACGGGATCGTAGGATGCGGTGTGGTGCCTGGCAGCGTTGGAACCTGAGGTCATGGAGACGTATCCACTGGTCAGACGAAAGTCGCTTCCTCCTCCATACCGTTGACGGGCGAATCAGAGTTTAGAGAGTCAAGAACAGTCGATACACACCAAGGAACATTCTTCCATATGGTGGAGGATCCGTTATGCTGTGGGGTTGCTTTTCTTTTGATTGCAAGTTGGATTTGGTGACACTACAAGGCACACTTACCGGCGCCCGCTACATTGCAGAAGTGTTGGATCCAGTTGTGATTGACCATTTTGATGATCACAGACTTGCAACTCGACCCCTGTTCATGGATGATAATGCTCGGCCTCACCGTTCACGAGCTGTGACTCAACATCTGGAGAACAATGCTGTTTCTCGTATCCCCTGGCCAGCATTGCCTCCAGATTTGAATCCCATCGAGTATGTCTGGGACATGATTGGTCGACGTCTACAGAGAAGGAACCCTACTCCACACAATCTAAGACAATTGGAGGCCGCAAATCCCCATGGAAGAATTAAAGAACCTTGTCAGGGTTATGCCCAGAAGACTGGCAGCAGTACTTCAGGCACGCGGTGGCAGCACACGATATTGACACTAAATCGTTCCCAAGACAATGGCACGGGTTATTCAGTATGATTTCTTCATCATGTTCAGCCGTCAAATTTGAAATGTCAATACATTCACAAGTCTGTGTTTTTCACCATTTTCCAGTCAATTTTTGTTTCCTGTTTTTGGTCATTTGAAATCTCTGAAGATTACACAAAAATGTCAACGATTAATACAATTAATTACACTTGCTCCTGAAATTCGTTTTTCCCCTGTGGGATCTTTAGTTTTGCCATAATGGGTCTCTGAAACATACCCCTATCAAAAAAAAGAAGGGGGTGCTTAACTTTTTTTACTGTGTTTAGTTACGTTTCGGTTATCACAACGTTTACATAAATCTTATCTTGAGTTATATAGAGAATCTCACGCAAATGTCTTCTGATATCAAATATATCAACACGAGTTGATAAAAGTTACAGAGACCCGTGGCTTGTCGATGATATGTTTACTGAGGCAACGAGTGTTGATATATTTGATATCAGAAGACACTAGGGTGAGATTTGTTAAATCATTCAAAATCATTTTTAAATAAATAATGTAATATCATTATGACGATTTGATTGCAGCGATATCTACAATGTAGATATAGCTTGTAGATAGCAATTGATCTCACACAAGTGGTATACTGTGGGGCCCAGTTTTTTTTTATAATATAAGGAAATTGTGATATGTGATATTCTGACACAAATTTCATGGAAGTTACTCGAGTTGTGTTTACTATCTATTTGTTTTGCTATTATTTCATGACATACATTTTGTATGAACTTGGTGGCGTTGGTTATCAGCATGAGTTTCTCTGTTATCACTTGTGGCGTGAACATTCCTATATCTACGTGTGGTCTTCGTAAGGTTTCCTTTTCCTATAGGGTATAGGCCTTGTGATTTAAAACAAAGTTTATTTACTTACTTAACGCTGATTAGTTGTAGATACGTTATAGTTGTGACATCTGAGCACATATTCATAATCGTATTAGTCTCACATTTAGCCTCTGAAATGAGTTTTTTAACATAAACTTCATAATTTGAAACATCTGAAGTCATGTACTGGGTTTGACTTGATCAATCTTCTATAATACGATGAGCTCATTTCGACCAGTGTATCGGTCTTTTCAAGTACATACTAACCCTAACCCTATCCCTAACCGTCTGTGTGTCCATCCGTCTGTCCGTCTTGTCAGTGATCACATCTTTTCCGGAGCAGTACTTGAAAACTTATTAACCAATCTACACCAAATTTGGTATACAGCCCCCCATTTTATATCTTTTGTTTCCAGGATAACAATTTGGACTTTGTCTATTTGAAGGGTAGAGTTTGTTTCCGGAGCAGATCTCTAAAGCTATTTAACCATACCTCACAAAACTGTGTGTGTCATGTAGATGTGCCTTTTAGGGGGTTTCAACTTTTTGAGAAAATAAATTTCCCCATGGCAACAATTTTGACTTTTTTTATTGGAAGGGTAGAGTTTCTTTCCGGAGCGGATTGACCAATCCTGACCAAATGTTGTATGTATACAACTTCCTCATATCATGTAGATGTGCTTTTTGGGGGTTAGAGCTTTTGTAACCGTTTAACTTTTTTCTGTTTCCATGACAACATTTTGGACATTTTCTTTTAGAAAGGTAATAACTTGAATTGAATTGGGGGAAGGACGAGGCATATTTTTTACGAGCAAAAACACCTTAGTTTTAATTATATAGGCCTACTGCTAAACTGATTAATCAATGTGGGGCCGGGGATAATCCGTCTCTCCTGATGGCTCTTGTTATAAAATGCGTCTTGAAAAGCACACATGTAATTTAGATGACTTTTTGATTCGAGTTGATAAAAGTTACAAAGATCCGAGGCTTGTCGATATATATGTGTTTACTTTAAGCAACGAGTGTTGATATAGTTGATATCAGAAGACACTTGGGTGAGATGTGTTAAATCATTCAAACTCATTTTTCAACAAATAATGAACATAATTATCTGCAACACAGATCTGCCATTTAGCTTCTTCCGCAGTGATCTAAGTGAAGTCATAGTATTGTGACCTCATCAGCATGGCATCATAGCATTGTTTCATCGTCAAATTTGTGACGTCATAAGTTCCGTTAATAGTAGTGTTATCAATGATGTGAATCCGTTGTGGTGTCATTAACTGATGATGTAATAGCATTATGACGATTTGATTGCAGCGATATCTACAATGTAAATGTAGACTTCTTGGCCCATTCATTGGGATTCTAAATTGTAGATTTCTTGATCCTGTGACCCCAAATATAGGTCACAGAAGTCATGACCTGAAAAGCTATTTTCATCTTGAGATGTTATGGCTCTTCAAAGGGAGGTAATAAACAACAGTGATGAATTAAATCTATATTTAAACATATTTATAATAAGGTGTGAAAATATAAGTATTTTATAAAATGCTGTGACTTATGAGTTATTAATGAACATTTTTGGAATGTTTTTTTTAAATATGTTATAAGTGTGTGAATATCTACATAATGTTTTGACAACAATTATTTCTGCTTTATGTCACATCATCTTTTTTAACAAACACAGACTGACAAATAATAGGAAACATGTTACTTTATTGAGGACATTATATTGACGAAATGTTGTCAAACGCGGTGTCATAGGGGGTTCCGATTGTTGAAGAAATACTGAGGTGAATTGCTATTGAATGACTTGATAAGATTCGAGATAAATCTTTCTACAAAAGAATACCAAATGAAGTAATATCCTGAATGTTGTTTGTATTGTATCTCTTCAAGCCTAGCATACTTTGATTACCAGAAATGTTGTCTTATGTAACACATGATATGCATTAATAATACAAGCTGGAGGAATGAATGGCATTTCCATCTCTGTACAAATGGTGATTGCTGTGAAAATAACATTGCTAGTCAGTTATTTTCTTATGTAGTGAAATTCCATCAAACAGCAACATCCATGCCACGAGATTTTCCAAAGAAGAAAAGGTTCTACTTCCAGAAACAGGTTCAGGGAAACATATTTATCCAATTCGTAGATCGAATTGGACGAATAAGCCAATTAACTTTCATTTTGTGATTTGAAATAATCTGTGACAATCAACAAATTGTACGTAACATGAATTTTGTAATCACCAATTTTCTGTGAACATTAGAAAATGTCATGGTAACTGATACTTGTATTGATAAAAAGCTGAATGCTATAATGTTATCAATTAAGTATTTCCGTATTGGCCCAGTTACATGTCCGAGGTTCGTTGTATTGTGACGAAGTCGAGGGCCAATACAACGGACCGAGGACCTGTAACTGGGCAAATACGGAAATACTTATTTAATGACAATTTTATTAATTAACATCTTTTCATTCTATTTGCACAACACTAGACATCTCATTTATATTGAAATAATAATTATAAACAAGATTGGTAAACACAAAGCACGGATCAAAGTTGTGAAGCGATAGCTTCGGGCTGCTTCGGGCTTTCACCAAAATGTGCAACTGCGCATGCTCAGACTCATATTGGCCCAGTTTGTCTCATATTGGCACAGTTTTTCCCTTATTGGCCCAGTTTCGCCGTATTGGCCAAGTTGTCGAATCATATGATCTAGGCCGTAAAAGCCATATAAGTACCATAACATTGAAAATCAATTAATAAGTTATGATAAAAGAGGATGAACCCTAATCGGACCAACATGCATTGTTTATACAATTTTACAAACCTCCAGTGACGTCACACCACTATCTCTTTGCTAGAACGCCCGAGGATGAGGGTGTTATCCATTACTTATGCACACGATGCATAACCCATCTTTACATCTGTTTTAACATTATATTTGAATCACAGTTCTGTAGAATTTATAGTTTCACTAGATTACAAAGAACACTTAGTGCAAATTTATAGTTGACCCTCGCTTTCGCTCGGGCAATACAAATATTCACAATCGTTTCGTAAAAGTCATGGGCCTATGACACACTTCCTCGGGAAATACCGTATTTCCTCTAATAAGCGCCTTGGCGTTTATTTTTTCAGCATTTCTTGACCCCCGTCGCTTATTAGATCCCGACGCTTTTTGGAGACCCGGCGCTTATTTCTTTAAAGGTACATCCATTGTGTTGTTGGGGTCACAAATGTTATAAATGTAGTTACTTTATCGAGAAATATCGACTGTTACCGATGACAACCATTTTGATTATAATCGACTTAGTATATTGGCAATATGAAGGTAAAAGTAGTAATTTCTGATCGAAAACCGGACAATGCATCGAGATTGACGCGCGCCAATGATTCAAACATAACTTTGGAATCTTATTTAAAACAGACAAAATGACAAATTTGGGTTGATCATGTTTAATAGGTCATATCACTACTGTGCATGTAAATGGGACGTGCAGTTTCGGTTTCTGCACATACATAATGATGTTACATGTACTCGATTTTAATTGGAAACTAGTAATTATGAAATATTAGGCGATTGGGGATCAATATGCAAGCTGAGTTAATTTATTTGCCCTGTGAACAGCACATATGGAGAGTCGGAAGCCTAATAACATTTTATGAAACACAATGCCGGAATAGAACATTGAAGTAACTAAGGAAGCATTAATCTAATGGTTTAGACTCGGCGCTTATTTTCTCAACTACCCTTGATCTTCCGGCGCTTATTAGAGGCCCGGCGCTTATTGGAGACCCGGTGCTTATTAGAGGAAATACTGTAATCTTGATTTATCATGCAAAAATATATCCCACAGGAGATATCAGTGTGAGATCAAGCGATATCTCCCAGGAAATATCGTTTCGTTTTGATAGTAGAATTTGTAGGCTACAATGACTTGTCACAGTCAACTACAAGACGTCAAAATGACATCACAATTGTATGACGTCACAATGAAATGATATCACCACATTGAAAGTCGAATGGCAGTGATGTAAAATTTCATTGAAACGTAATGAAGAATGATTTTGGGTGATAAATAGAATATCACCCTCGTGTCTTCTGATATCAAATATTATACATCAACACTCGTTTATTATTACATAAATGCGTGTTTGTATATAGATTTTTTCAACGGATCGAAAATTAAATTGCTTGCTTTGATAGCTGAGGAGAATTTTATACTGTGAGTCAACACTCGAGTCGTCAACACTAGAGAAACGTCAAAGCGCATGCGTCGACTGGACCCTCATGCCCCATGTGTTCACACTAAAATGGCCGTTAAAGTCACGGGAGCGTGAGCGTTAGGAAACCTAAGCATTGAGAGCGGGGCTTCAAGTTTGCAGCTGTCAAGATGGACATGGAGGCCATTATGATGGAAGCCTTTCCGAAACCGAAGCGCGGCAGACCCAAGAAGATAGGCGGTTTACCGGCCTTGAAGAAAAGGCGACAAGAATATGATAAATGCAGAAATGCGTCAAAGATTACCATTGGATTGGCAAAAGATGACTGGGACAACCTGCGTGTCGACCTGGGGCTGGACTCCAACGAGACCCTCGCCATTTGTCTGATAGACAGGTACTGTAGATCTACTGTACAGTACTGTAGGATTAGTGTCTGAAGTCGACCATATTATTATCATATTTAAATTTCAGAATTCGACGCACTTCTAGTAATCATATGCTTACATATCTATGAATGAATGAAATATAGGCCTAGTGTACAGCATTATAAAATACGGGCATATCTATGAGGCTCCGGCTTATTCATTGTTCACGCATGACTGACATGTGACCTCCTCCCAGGGCTGACAGATCGATATTTAAACCTGGACGAGAGACGTAAAACAGCACTGTGAGGAGTTAGCATGGTTTGTTTATCGATTAAAGTGGTTGTATCAAAAAGTGGGATCGGTTATGGTGGCGGAAACGGATTATATAACTCATCCAACAGGATCCCCCCCTTTCAAAACATTTTGCATGGGCGTGTATGGGGAAAAAAAATTTGACCCCCCCCCCTTTCCAAATTCCTGGATCCGTCACTGATATCGTAACTAAAACGTAGGTAAAAAAAAACACCCCAATACAACTACTCTATTTGATAGAGGGTGTATGTTTTTTTTTATCTATGTTTTATCCAATGGGCGGTTAAATTCCCTTTGATGTTTTTGAGACGATATATCTTGTATCAAAAAAAGTGTGGTTGTATCTATGACGTCACTTATTTATCAGCCACAGTTATTTTAAACTCTCTGATAGGACGATCATGAAGCAGCAGGGCGGTCCAAGGGCGGAGCAACAGACGCCTGGCTGACGACCTTGAGTAATTACAACATTGTTGCAAAACCAGATGACACCATTGTTTTTAAATCGTCACTAATTAACACGGAAGGCAATCAATCCAGCGGAAAATAATGAACAGTCATTTGTGGGTGATAATTAATGTTCACTTGAAAATTCTTGATGTACATGTAAGTAAGAAGAAATTTCACATGGCCCGAAAACACCAGCCGGAAAAGGGGACCTGCGGGACTGGTTCCAAAGCCCAACTGACTTCCTGAAGTGAAACGGGTAAACTAACAGCAGATTTCCCCAGACTGATTATTAAGCGCGAAAGTCATGTCACGTGACAGGCGCATATTTGTCGAACGTTGCCCATTGGATAAAACAGATACACGATTGACACAAGTGGTGTATACAAAATATCATCTCGCTATCACTCACTCGGGGCTCCGTCCCCTCGTGAGATGATAGCTCGATGATATTTTGTATACACCACTTGTGTCATCATGTATCTATTACTTATTTACGTTTTGATTATGATATCTTGTTCCTGTGGTAAAGTTACGCACTGCCACAAATACAACATAAGTAAACGTAGAGTGTGTATCGACTTCATCTATTGTTTCTTTTGTGCTCTCACATACCAAATGCCTAGTGATCTACTAGAACTTTCATCAGCTTCTGCAAATAGTTTTAAAATTTATAATCATCGTAAAATTGGAAATTTACGCTTGTTGACCTATGTAAATAGGTGGGTAGACACCTGATTACTTTCAACGTCAATGCATTAGCATTTCTACTTCAAATGTCTACATGTTATTGCTTAAAGCCTACACTTTCCTCTTGAGATAATGTTTTTCACATGCGAAATATTTTATTGGTATAAAAGGTTTGTTGTCTCTTAGGTGCTTCGCTTTACCCGATACTGCTATGCAGTCAGACCCTGTTTATCCGCACAATTTGGTTACAGTTGAAAATCATTCGGATAGCAAGACGTGTTGTAAGCAAATCATTATTTGCATAGAAATAGATAGAGAAGATTTTAAATACTACCGTGCGGATTGCTAGGATTCCGGACATATACACGGTCCGGATAAACAAGGTCTCACTCAGTATATGGTGATCTCCCAGCTATAACCAGAGTATATATATATATATATATAGTGTCGCCCCTTAAATAACCATCATACTGAATGAACATGCCCGTAAAAAGTGTTTTCCTATATTTGGGACTATATTCTACAGCAAGAAGGGCTTGGAAATTTTGGGGGGTAAGATGCTGAAATTGGGCGAAAATGATGGCTTATTTTAATTCCGAGTTATACCCAAACAAATAGGCCTAGGCGGGAAAAGTAATTTTATGATCACCATTGTACGGGATAAATGATTACCAGAGGCAACGATAGGTGTCATTATTAGATGTTATCATCAACAATAGTATATCGAGCAAATGCACTGTCAGTATAATATATGTTTTTAAAAAGGGAAGATAAAGGCATTTCATCACAGTATTTTTTTATCCAGTTTCAAAAGGTTGAGGGCAATAACATCATCACCGTCAGTGTATGACGGGCTCGCTGTGAAGAATGACCTTGTCCCCGAAGGGACAAGTGTTTCCCCCATGTCAAATTATTCGTAAGTGCCTTCTCTTCATCTGAAAATAAAGGAATCCAATCCTAATGTTATTTACTCAAGATCTGTTTCTAAATTTAATATCAAACTCATGATTTAATGTTCATTTTATTGAATAATATGATTTTCATGGTTTTTTACTTTACACTTTCTATTAGAAATATGATTTGTGTTATTATGTAATTTCATTTATACATAATACAATAACTAGTTTTATTTCTGAATTAATCGTATAAAGAATGTACAACTCCTATCTAGATGCTAATATGTTAGGTACATGCAATACGTGAACAATATACGTAAATGTAACTGCTCAAAACTTAAATCACAGTGATTTAAATATCCATTTGATGATTATTTCAGTGCCAAAGTCAATGAATCATCTCAGGGCTGTGAGACCGATCGGCCTGGACATGAGGACATGGAATTGCACCAATGTTCAAGGTAAGCAGATCTACATGTATATAAGGGTTTTAGTTACTATAGAGATTTCAAATGAGTTATCTTTTTAAACATATGTCAACATCATCTGCATCATCACACACTTGGAGATGCTTTGTCTGTTTTAATACAAGTTTAATGAAAAACCTAATGAATATTTTACAATACATTGAAATATTTAAAATTACAAGTGTGTTAAAACAAGGGCTTCCACGGGTCCACAAAAATGGACTCGAGTACTCGAGGGGTTGGACTCGACTCAGACTCGAGTACTCGAAATTCATACCTTCCAACCACATAGCAGCATGTCACTCTAACATTTTGTTTGCCTTTGAGGTTTTAAATTATGAATACAGTGCGAACTACTACCCGTTTCGCGATACAATATATATCCCCAAAATTAATCAGTACCCATGCAACGTTCAGCACTACTGTTGATAAATCTAACGCCTTTTTAGGTTCAAATAAAATAATACTTAGGCTATTTATTTTCTATGATAAAGGCATGCAGGTGACAGAGAAGGAAAATTGCAATTAAATAATATTTACTTAAAAATTAAAATTAAAGTCATACAGTACAGATGACAGAAAGGGGTAAGGTTGAATAAATGTATGACAGCGTGTCATTGTTCTAATTTTCATATCAAGTATAAGAAATATCGATTTGGAATAGTGAGGAATGAATGTGATGACTAATGTTTATAATCGAAACCATATATAAACTTATAAAGTAAGCGATAATCTTGAAAACCATTGCAGTATATATAAGACTTCCAGCCATGTTTATAAACAAAGAATGGTCTTGATTATTCCATGAAGGGTGGCATGTATCAAATAAGAAATTGGTTGAGATATAGATATTTAATATTAATAATTAAGACGTAGTAAACAAATAGGATTTATAATAAACATATTATCTTACTTCTATAGGTTTAGAAAGATACGTAGTTATTCAATGTCAACAATTCGTTGATAAATTCACATTCCTACTAAGAAATGGACCGCTTATAGATTTACATTTCTTCTTGATCTGTAAATTTGTTTCATATTCCATATTTTGGTTGAGTTATGTCCAAACTAAATTCTCGCATTTTGATTGGTTGTGCCCTGGTGATTTGACCATGCACTTGACGTGGATTATTTTACCTCATATGTCGGTACCATTATCATTATCATTATTTTGTTTTGATATAAGATTTAAACTAGAAATATGTGCATTTGATGCACTGTGATGTCCCCCGCTCCAACTTTCAATGCAACCTAGTCATATTACCCTTATTTTTCACTTATGCTAAGCACTAAGTTCAATACTGCATTAATAACGAGAAACAAAAAATTCAGAATAGCTAAAGTAGCAAAAGGCACCACTCTATCACTAGGTCTAAGCAAATACAAAGTTCGGTGAAAAAATATTGAACGGTTTTGGAAATAGAGGCCGGAAAAGGTCCCTACCCCCAATATGCACTAAGTTCAAATTGTTTCCATGGAAACCAGAAAGAAAAAAAAATTCAGAATAACCAAAATAGCAAAAGGCACCACTCTATCACTAGGGTCTAAGCAAATACCAAGTTTGGTGAACAAATATTGAACGGTTTTGGAGATAGAGGCCGGAAAAGGTCCCTACCCTCAATATGCACTAAGTTAAAATTGTTTCCATGGAAACCAGAAACAATAAAAAAAATTCAGCACAACCAAAATAGCAAAAGGCACCACTCCACCACTAGGTCTAACCACATACCAAGTTTCGTGAAAACAAATTGAACGGTTTTTGAGATATGGCCCGGAAAAGAAAGCATTTCGGAATAACGGAATAACAGACGGAGGCGAAAACATTATGTCTCCCGAAAAAAAATTCGGGGGACATAATTATTGCCTCTTTATTTCACAAATATACTGAAATAATAACAGAATACATTTATGTTATCCTTATGAATAAGCGTCACGGTAACATTCAGTAATAAATATGAAACATATCTACTGTCACTTGTCAACTCGGCCAACAAAGAATTAATGAACAAAAGTTAGATGAATGATGAACTTTATCTGATATCATCAATTCAATGTTTTATTTGGTTGCACTGTATGATTTTAACTGAAAATTGTGGCTGTGTAATGAAAGTAGCCGATTCGACCAAGGCTGGTGTCACTGTTCACTTTTAACGTAATGTAATGTAATGTGGTATAACCACGACATATCGGGGTTCCACTCGTTTGTTAAATCTTGTTTCAGGCGAGACATGTTCAATGTTTAGCCTATAACTTGCACAGGGTGACTGAAATTAATGTGAAATAGACTGATCTTTTATCGAGTCCTCGAGTCCAAGAAAATGGACTCGAGTCCAGGTAAACCCGACTCGTACTCTAGTACTCGAGTACCCGTGGAAGCCCTAGTTAAAACCATTATTCTTCAGTTAATTGCAAACTGTACTGAATATAAATGTAGTTTGCAAAAAAAAATATTTGAGTTTTATCGTTATTTATAATGAAATCAAAAACATTTTGGATTAACATTATTATACAATCTTTTGAAATATTGTTGAGGTGAGTTGAGTTGGTGTTTAATGCCGCTTTCAAGAGTATTTCACTTATATCAGTGGTGCTAGTATTATAGCAGGGAGAAAGCCTGCAACACCTGTGTGGCTATGTATTGCGGGGAAGCATCGGGTGGAACTAGAGAACCATGGGTGGGGTACTGCACTGAAATTCAGAGTAGCATTGCACCAAAACCTTACTGCATGTAGAACAGTTCTCTACTGAAGACATAGTTACTGAGCCCCTGGCAGGATTTAAACCCTGTACCTCTTGATCCAAAGCTGAACACGCTAACCACTGTGCCATCCCGCCCTTGTTAATCTATGAACTATGTTGCTTAATTATCCCCCGCCGCTCATTTAGCGCGAAGCGGGGGATATAGTATTCGTTGCGTCCGTTCGTACATACGTCCATACTAAATGGAATAACTCAAATACTATTCACTTGATTCTTTTCATATTTTGCATGTGGGTTCATCATAGGAAGAATAATGTTCCTACAGAGGTTTGTGACCTTGACCTTCATTTCAAGGTCACAACAAGACTTTGTCATTTTACCCTTGTCAGCGGGATATCTCAAGAACCATTCCCTGGATTCACTTCATATCTTACATATAGCTTCTCCAAGGAAAGACGACGAACTATTTAGATTTTGGTGACCTTGATATTATTCTCAAGGTCACAGTTGAACTTTGAATTTTTCGACTTGATAATGTACATGTAAAGCTTGACAGCAGGGTTATTTCAAGAATCATTCACCGGAATATCTTATACAAAACACCTTATAGGGAAGACGACGAGCTGATTAGTTTTGGTGACCTTGACATTTTTTTTCAATTTTGAAGTATTAATTTGCGGCGGGGGATCATGTCACCTTAGTGACAACTACTTGTTGTTGATATTTTAATATTTTTAGAATTAAATAATATCATTGGTATTTCTTTATTACTGAACTGTTAATGTTCTTTCACTTTTTAGCTCATCAGGCCTGAAAGGTCTGATGGGCTTATGGCATGGCATGGCATGGTGTCCGGCATCCGGCCATCCGTCTAAACTTTTTGCATTTTTGTCTTCTTCTCCAGAACCACTTGGTCTAGGGAGCTGAAATTGTGTACAGACTCCTTTGCCAATGGGGATTCTAAATTGTAAAATTGGTCCTCCTATGACCCCAAATAGGGTCACAGGGGTCACGACTTTAAAAACCTATTTTCATCTTCTTCTCCAGTACCAGAAAGTCTAGAAAGCTGAAAAGTTGTGTGCAGACTCATTGACCAATGGGGAGTCTAAATTGTAGATTTCATCTTCTTATCAAGTATGAAAAGCTCTAGATAGCTGAAATGTTGTGTGCAGACTCATTAATTGTATATTTGTTGACCCTGTGACCCCTAAAATGGGTCACAGGGGTCATGACCTGAAAACCTTCTTTTTATCTTCTTCTCCAGTACAAAAAGCTCTAGCAAGCTGAAATGTTGTGTACAGACTTCTTGGCCAAAGGAGATTCTAAATTGTAATTTCAGAGAACTTAGATACATGTATTCAACCTTAGATAATTAATCAATGGAGTCCAGATGAGCTACAAAGCCCATGGCTCTAATTTTATTTTTAAAACAAAATTACCATTCATTTTTAGCTAATCAGACCTGAAAGGCCCGATGGGCTTATGGCATGGCATGGTGTCCAGTCGTCTGCCATCCGTCTGTAAACTTTTTGCTTTTTCGACTGTAGAATGCTGAAATTTTATATGCAGACTCCTTGGCCAATGGGGATTCTTAATTGTAGATTTGATGACCCTGGGGCCCCAAATAAAGGTCTCACAGACCATGACCTAAAAACCTCTTTTCATCTTCTTCTCAAGAACAAATATACCTAGAAGGCTGTGATATCGTGTGTAGACTCTTCAGCATATGAAGATTCTAAATTGTAGATTTGGTTAGCTGTGGTGCCCCAAATAAGGGCCTCAAGGGCCATGACCTAAAAATCTATTTCAGTCTTCATCATTAAACAATATAAACCCTGATGAGCTACAGAGCCCATGGCTCTATTTTTTTAATTTTTTTTGCTCAGGTCACCAGATCAACTTCATAAGGATACTCACCATCTTCAGTCAACAACGGTGGACAAATCAATGTAAGATTTGGGAATTGACCCAGACAGTTAAATTGTCATTCATCAATTGATTATGATAGATTATGAAGAAGTTAAACCAATTCTTTCCTTCAGTTTATATTTGCTGTTTATCTCGAAGTGGGTTATACCAACATAAAGATTTAACAATCTCGAGAATCCCTTCTTCAAAACATCAAATTTGGTATGAAAATAACATATATATTGCTGTTGTGTCTTTTAGGGCTTTCAAAGTTCAAATAATTTTAGCTCATCAGGCCTGAAAGGCGAGATGGGCTTACGGCATGGGCCATTGTCGGTCGTCTGGCGGGCGATGTCTGGCGTCTGTAAACTTTTCACATTTTCGACTTCTCCAGAACCGTTACACCTCACAGTTGAAATTTTGTGGGGAGGTACCTTGCATATTAGGGATCTAATTTTGTACATTTTATCCAGACACCCCTCAAATATGGGAGTGGCAGGCAGTTTCCCTAAAACCTTTAAACGACTTCTTCTCGGAAACCAGTTGACATAGGAAGCTGAAATTTTCTATGGGCATGGCAGGGTGTTAACTGAAATCTTAAGTTTCACTCCAGGAACTAGCTATAGTAAGGCTAGGACCCTGACATTTTGAGAATATTATCTTTCTAAGATGGATCATGGATCTTAGATATGCAATCATGCAGTTCCTGATGAGCTACAGGGCAAATAATTCCATTCGATAACATAAGAGAGATTTAAAACTAGCTTGTTTATAATTTTGTCATGATGGATGCAAATCATACATTAAGCTTATGGAGATTATACGGTCAGATGAGCTTCATCTGGAGTCCGTCCATTGGGCTTCGTCTGTTGTCCTGTGTTTCATTTGACATTTTCGACCAAATCCAGAACCGCTTCACCCAAACCTGAAATTTTGTAGGCAGGTACTTTCCAAATAAGGGATCAAAGTTTGTTTATTTGATTCTCACCCCATCCCCTCCTCCCAATCCGCCCTCAAATATGGGCGTGGGCAGGATTTTCACTCACAAACCTTTTTTCTACTTCTTTCCAAGAATGAGTACCGGTAATGCTAGGAAGCACACATTTTGAAAAAAATAATTTTTGTTGGATGGAGACTAAGATTCTCATTTGATCTCTGTTATCTACCCATTCAAGAAGTTAGGTAGTATACAAAGTATTATAAATGTTTCAGACAAAAGGACCAGCTAATAGCCAAGTCCCCTCTTCCAAGGGTTAGTACTACAGAGGCAGTTTTAGGGAGAGGAGATGATGACTATGAAAGTGATGCCGGAGATGATGACAACATGGAGGGACCATGTCATCCTGGGGTCTGGCAGTCGGTTCAGAAGGTAGACGTGACTGCTTCCTCAGCCCTGTGCTTCTTTGACAACCTCATCGCCCTTGCTAAAATCACACCTCCGACACGCTGCAAGCACAAGGACTGTTCTTCACCGGTACAGATGTTACTGCAGGAGGAAGGCACTGCAGTTCATATGCTATGGGTGAGTCATTTCACAGCCATGTCTTAATTACAAAACTAAAAACATTTTTAAAACATTTTTTAAACTGAAATTGACATTAATTTAATTCAAATACACAGTCCAAAAACAATGCACACAGTATTGTACATGTCACCACAACCACGACGTCTTTAAAAAAATTGATGTCCAAGTGACACTAAACAACTTCTATTCTACACTCTAAAACAGTGTAATAATTAATTAGGACTGTGAGATTAAACAAAATGGTTAAATCGTTTATATATTGAGTGTGTAAAAATTACTTATCTACAGCCCAAATTCCTGTAAGAATTTTGTTATCCTATTCTTTCATTCACCAATATAATGTTGATGTGAATACTACTAAATCAAATAAATGAGGACCCCAAGTCTCCTACTCTTACTCTCTCACTGATACCCGTCTATCTATTTATTAAAACAAAACAGAACTTTGTTTTTAACTCTAGCTAAATCCAGTTTTCTGGACTTCCAGCATGTAAAACATTGTATTCAATTTGTAATACAAACATCCTTAAAGCGTGTAATTATCGCCAATATCACATGCAATATCACATTTTACAGTCTATTTTTACCACACTCGCACATTTTTGCTATTGCACATTGTATGAGGCACATTATTAGCCATTTAGGCATTTTGACAACATTAAAGGTGCATCCATTGTGTTTCATAAAATTTTATTTGGCTTTAATACGTTCCAACACACTAAATGTGCTGCTTACAATTCAAACAAATTCACTCAGCTTGCATATTCATCCCCAATCGCCAAATATATCATAATTACTAGTTTCCAATTAAAATTGAGTAACATCAATTATGCATGTGCAGCAACCGTAAGTGCATGTTTTATTTACATGCACAGTAGTTATATGACCTATTTAACATTATCAACCCAAATTTGTTATTTTATCTTGTTTAAAAAAGATTCCAAAATTACGTTTGACTCATTGGCGCGCGCCACACGAGGTGCATTGTCCGGTTTTCGATCAGAAATCGACACTTTTACCTTCATATCGTCAATATGCTAAGTCGAGTATCATCAAAATGGTAGTTTTCGGTAACAGTTGGTACTTCCCGATAAAGTTAGACCATTTATAACGTTTGGCATATTTGACCCCAACAACACAATGGATGTACCTTTAAATCATGTTAAACCTGATGAGCTACATAGTCAATGGCTTTATTTTTTTAACTTCTTTAATCTTATTTATATATTCAATCTTAAATAATAAATTATGCAAAACTTGATGGCTACATAGTCAACCGCTCTACAATAAGAAGGTTCTTATTAAGAAAGAGTCACAGAAAGTTATTATATTAGATTGTTTATTGCTTATGTAATCTCATGTAATGTTTATAGGTTTTTTTTATTTAAAGGTTTTTTATAAGCAATGTTTTCATCAAAATAATTAAATCATATTAAAATTTCAGAAATGTGGACAGGGTCATGAGAGCCTTCGGTGGACTTCTCAACCTGTGTTGAAGGGGGGGTTCCATCTGGGAAACATCATGCTCTGTGCAGCTGCCGTCTTTTCAGGGAACAACTACGCAAAGACTGAAATGCTGTGCCGGCAACTTAACCTTGGTGTTCCGAGCAAGCAAACATTTCAAAGACTACAGGGAAAATACATCGCTCCTCATATTGAGAAAACGTAAACAGAGAAATTGGTGAAAACATTCTGAACAAACAATTGTCACTAACATGATACTTGAAAATGTCAAGTACACCAAAATCAACTGGACCCTGAATCTTCTCTGTAAGAACGGTAGAAATGATGAGAATCCGGTGAACCGTTCTTGAGATATCCTGTTGACCACGCAAGGTCACATGGCGGAAAAATGAAACATCCACTTTGCCATGATGTCATGGTCACCAAAACCTATTCAGGTTTTTTTCCTAGGAGAAGCTGTGTGAGATAAAAAGACAATCTAGGCAACGGCTCTTGAGATATCTCATATAAGTATCGTTGTGAGCTTGAAATGAAGGTCAAGGTCACATAACTGTTGAAACTTATTTCCAAAATATGAAAAGATTCCAATAATTAGTTCTTTAGTTATTCCATGTCCTATGGATGTACAGACGTCGGACATACACTGCGAAAACTATATTCCCCTCTTCACATGAAACACGCGACGGGGCATAATAAAAAGAAAGTGTTTATAGATTTCCTCACTGAAATCTTCTTTGAGAGGCATTCACTGAAATCCCCTTGTACATCAATCACAAAGAGGTGATAATAATAATTGACTCTTATTCTACTGAGGTTGATCCAATGATTTATTGACCTTGGCGAAACCGAGGTGAATATCACATGTCCAAGGTCAATAAATTTTGGATCAACCGAGTCTGAAGTCTATTATTGTTTTATTATATGAACTATGTCCTAACTTGCTATTCTTCTGTGAAATGTAACAGGTATCAGGTGAACAATTACATCATGATACATCAATGAAAACAAATCGAGCTAAAATTCAAATCGTTAATTGTTAGAATCACTTTGAACTTTTTTTAACAGTCAATAATATTTCAACAATGTCAAAATATTTTTAAGTCATTTAATTTCTTTGTCATGGCTACAAATAGGCCCACGTACCGTACATTGTATGATACAGTCAATTCATTGGGTCATGAACAATGTCATTTTTTTTACCTGATATGTGATTAATGTCTGTTAATCCTATGATGAAGGTAAAATAAAGTACTGCGTTGCCATTCCCTGGTGCCACCTTGGGGAAAAAACTTGGCGAGTATCGTGCCCAGTTATCCAACTTCAAAGTTCTTCAAATTCCAGCGACATTTCTTGTTTAGGTAGGCCTTCATGGTCTTCTCAGCACTGGCTGTTGCCCTTCAAATTCCGGCACTGGTTGTGGCCCTCGTGGTGTTCGGCATATCCTTTTCTTTCAGCAGCAAGTTTATTTCCTCATTAGAAACAGTGGCAAATCTTAATTTGGAAGTTTATTTCTTTGACGTTGTATCGTTTCACCGTCGCTTGTAATATTGTTGATACAAACGTTTTTGTCTCTCTAATAACACTAGCCTGGAAAGCTTGTACAGTCTTGACCAAAGCAAACGAGTCATTCCTGTAGGGTTGCTGGAGGGAAAGCGCTGTTGGAACAGGAATGTATAGATCCATTTCTTATGTCCTATTTCCTATGTCAAATTGTTCATTGTAAAAATGAAAATGGTGTTCTTATAAAAGTTGTGATTGCACTCACAGTTACAAATAGAAAATATGATTGGTGAATGAATGATACATGGTCTTTGCAAGATGGATGAATATTCTTTTGATGAGAAAGGTTTTTATTTTAGTTTTACTCAGTTGATATTTTGATAGGAAAACTATGCCAAAATGAGGAGCACATTCACGTTATGAGACATTTTAACACATCTTGTGAATATTAATGACATTTATTGCATTTAGTTTTGTAAAATAAACCACCAGGTTTGAAACTATTTAAATTAGAATGTTAGTCACATATGATCAAATAAATTCATGAAGTTTATGACATGTTGTTTGTTTTATTTAATTTATAAACTTTCTGTCATCATACTGACACAGTTGTCAGAGTCTCTACCCCAGCACAATTGATCTCACTGTCGGCATGTCCATACAGTTGATACTGACACAGTTGTCAGAGTCTCTACCCCAGCACAATTTGATCTCACTGTCAGCATGTCCATACAGTTGATACTGTCACAGTTGTCAGAGTCTCTACCCCAGCACAATTTGATCTCACTGTCGGCATGTCCATACAGTTGACACTGACACAGTTGTCAGAGTCTCTACCCCAGCACAATTTGATCTCACTGTCGGCATGTCCATACAGTTGATACTGACACAGTTGTCAGAGTCTCTACCCCAGCATAATTGATCTCACTGTCGGCATGTCCATACAGTTGACACTGACACAGTTGTCAGAGTCTCTACCCCAGCACAATTTGATCTCACTGTCGGCATGTCCATACAGTTGATACTGACACAGTTGTCAGAGTCTCTACCCCAGCACAATTGATCTCACTGTCGGCATGTCCATACAGTTGATACTGACACAGTTGTCAGAGTCTCTACCCCAGCACAATTTGATCTCACTGTCGGCATGTCCATACAGTTGATACTGACACAGTTGTCAGAGTCTCTACCCCAGCACAATTTGATCTCACTGTCGGCATGTCCATACAGTTGATACTGACACAGTTGTCAGAGTCTCTACCCCAGCACAATTGATCTCACTGTCGGCATGTCCATACAGTTGATACTGACACAGTTGTCAGAGTCTCTACCCCAGCACAATTGATCTCACTGTCGGCATGTCCATACAGTTGATACTGACACAGTTGTCAGAGTCTCTACCCCAGCACAATTTGATCTCACTGTCGGCATGTCCATACAGTTGATACTGACACAGTTGTCAGAGTCTCTACCCCAGCACAATTGATCTCACTGTCGGCATGTCCATACAGTTGATACTGACACAGTTGTCAGAGTCTCTACCCAGGCACAATTCGATCTCACTGTCGGCATGTCCATACAGTTGATACTGACACAGTTGTCAGAGTCTCTACCCCAGCACAATTGATCTCACTGTCGGCATGTCCATACAGTTGACACTGACACAGTTGTCAGAGTCTCTACCTCAGGACAATTTGATCTCACTGTCGGCATGTCCATACAGTTGACACTGACACAGTTGTCAGAGTCTCTACCCCAGTACAATTGATCTCACTGTCGGCATGTCCATACAGTTGATACAGACACACGTACAGTTGTCAGAGTCTCTACCCCAGCACAATTTGATCTCACTGTCGGCATGTCCATACAGTTGATACTGACACAGTTGTCAGAGTTTATACCCCAGCACAATTTGATCTCACTGTCGGCATGTCCATACAGTTGATACTGACACAGTTGTCAGAGTCTCTACCCCAGCACAATTGATCTCACTGTCGGCATGTCCATACAGTTGATACTGACACAGTTGTCAGAGTCTCTACCCCAGCACAATTTGATCTCACTGTCGGCATGTCCATACAGTTGACACTGACACAGTTGTCAGAGGCTCTACCCCAGCACAATTTGATCTCACTGTCGGCATGTCCATACAGTTGATACTGACACAGTTGTCAGAGTCTCTACCCCAGCACAATTTGATCTCACTGTCGGCATGTCCATACAGTTGATACTGACACAGTTGTCAGAGTCTCTACCCCAGCACAATTTGATCTCACTGTCGGCATGTCCATACAGTTGATACTGACACAGTTGTCAGAGTCTCTACCCCAGCACAATTGATCTCACTGTCGGCATGTCCATACAGTTGATACTGACACAGTTGTCAGAGTCTCTACCCCAGCACAATTGATCTCACTGTCGGCATGTCCATACAGTTGATACTGACACAGTTGTCAGAGTCTCTACCCCAGCACAATTTGATCTCACTGTCGGCATGTCCATACAGTTGATACTGACACAGTTGTCAGAGTCTCTACCCCAGCACAATTGATCTCACTGTCGGCATGTCCATACAGTTGATACTGACACAGTTGTCAGAGTCTCTACCCAGGCACAATTCGATCTCACTGTCGGCATGTCCATACAGTTGATACTGACACAGTTGTCAGAGTCTCTACCCCAGCACAATTGATCTCACTGTCGGCATGTCCATACAGTTGACACTGACACAGTTGTCAGAGTCTCTACCTCAGGACAATTTGATCTCACTGTCGGCATGTCCATACAGTTGACACTGACACAGTTGTCAGAGTCTCTACCCCAGAACAATTGATCTCACTGTCGGCATGTCCATACAGTTGATACAGACACACGTACAGTTGTCAGAGTCTCTACCCCAGCACAATTTGATCTCACTGTCGGCATGTCCATACAGTTGATACTGACACAGTTGTCAGAGTTTATACCCCAGCACAATTTGATCTCACTGTCGGCATGTCCATACAGTTGATACTGACACAGTTGTCAGAGTCTCTACCCCAGCACAATTGATCTCACTGTCGGCATGTCCATACAGTTGATACTGACACAGTTGTCAGAGTCTCTACCCCAGCACAATTTGATCTCACTGTCGGCATGTCCATACAGTTGACACTGACACAGTTGTCAGAGGCTCTACCCCAGCACAATTGATCTCACTGTCGGCATGTCCATACAGTTGATACTGAAACAGTTGTCAGAGTCTCTACCCCAGCATAATTGATCTCACTGTCGGCATGTCCATACAGTTGACACTGACACAGTTGTCAGAGTCTCTACCCCAGCACAATTTGATCTCACTGTCGGCATGTCCATACAGTTGATACTGACACAGTTGTCAGAGTCTCTACCCCAGCACAATTGATCTCACTGTCGGCATGTCCATACAGTTGATACTGACACAGTTGTCAGAGTCTCTACCCCAGCACAATTTGATCTCACTGTCGGCATGTCCATACAGTTGATACTGACACAGTTGTCAGAGTCTCTACCCCAGCACAATTTGATCTCACTGTCGGCATGTCCATACAGTTGATACTGACACAGTTGTCAGAGTCTCTACCCCAGCACAATTGATCTCACTGTCGGCATGTCCATACAGTTGATACTGACACAGTTGTCAGAGTCTCTACCCCAGCACAATTGATCTCACTGTCGGCATGTCCATACAGTTGATACTGACACAGTTGTCAGAGTCTCTACCCCAGCACAATTTGATCTCACTGTCGGCATGTCCATACAGTTGATACTGACACAGTTGTCAGAGTCTCTACCCCAGCACAATTGATCTCACTGTCGGCATGTCCATACAGTTGATACTGACACAGTTGTCAGAGTCTCTACCCAGGCACAATTCGATCTCACTGTCGGCATGTCCATACAGTTGATACTGACACAGTTGTCAGAGTCTCTACCCCAGCACAATTGATCTCACTGTCGGCATGTCCATACAGTTGACACTGACACAGTTGTCAGAGTCTCTACCTCAGGACAATTTGATCTCACTGTCGGCATGTCCATACAGTTGACACTGACACAGTTGTCAGAGTCTCTACCCCAGTACAATTGATCTCACTGTCGGCATGTCCATACAGTTGATACAGACACACGTACAGTTGTCAGAGTCTCTACCCCAGCACAATTTGATCTCACTGTCGGCATGTCCATACAGTTGATACTGACACAGTTGTCAGAGTTTCTACCCCAGCACAATTTGATCTCACTGTCGGCATGTCCATACAGTTGATACTGACACAGTTGTCAGAGTCTCTACCCCAGCACAATTGATCTCACTGTCGGCATGTCCATACAGTTGATACTGACACAGTTGTCAGAGTCTCTACCCCAGCACAATTTGATCTCACTGTCGGCATGTCCATACAGTTGACACTGACACAGTTGTCAGAGGCTCTACCCCAGCACAATTGATCTCACTGTCGGCATGTCCATACAGTTGATACTGACACAGTTGTCAGAGTCTCTACTCCAGCACAATTGATCTCACTGTCGGCATGTCCATACAGTTGATACTGACACAGTTGTCCGAGTCTCTACCCCAGCACAATTGATCTCACTGTCGGCATGTCCATTCAGTTGATACTGACACAGTTGTCAGAGTCTCTACCCCAGCACAATTGATCTCACTGTCGGCATGTCCATACAGTTGATACTGACACAGTTGTCAGAGTCTCTACCCCAGCACAATTGATCTCACTGTCGGCATGTCCATACAGTTGATACTGACACAGTTGTCAGAGTCTCTACCCCAGCACAATTTGATCTCACTGTCGGCATGTCCATACAGTTGATACTGACACAGTTGTCAGAGTCTCTACCCCAGCACAATTTGATCTCACTGTCGGCATGTCCATACAGTTGACACTGACACAGTTGTCAGAGTCTCTACCCCAGCACAATTGGAGTGGTCACTATCTGTCTTCATTTCCCAACTTTGGGATGACCGCCCATAAACATCCAGCAGCAGATGCCTGATATCTTCTTCTGGGAGACAGTCTGAGCCTGAGTCTTGCGTTTTATGTGTAGGTTAAAACATTTCCCACAGGAATCAGGTTTATCTATCTTAATAAACGATTACTAATTACAGGTTCATCAAATTATGTGTACGTTCTTCTCTTCTACTTTCTTATCCTCCCTCCTGTACCTTCTCCTTTTCCTCTTCCCCCTCTTGTTCCTCCTCTTCCTTATACTTCTCTCTCCCCCCACCTGTACCTTCTCCTTTTCCTCCTCAATTCATTGAACGACCTTAATGCCTCCTCATAGCAACCGTTAAGCGACCAGAATCGACGGTTCGTGCAATCGAATGCGACCAATTTATACGACAGTTGCAGGTCTTGTATGACCATGGTATGGCGATTTTTTGCACAACAGCAGTAATGTCATTCTGACCAGCATACTGAAAACACCTACAGAACATGGACAATGTCGTTGCCTTGCTTCCTGAAACCTAATAACAATTTAATACAGTAACTATGATTAGACACCGTCAACAAAGTAGAGAGTTGGCATCGACGACCTACATTGTGGGTACGAGAGTGGCTCAACCGTTATAAGAAGCAAAACAGTCAGTACTTCCACATTGTCCAAACGTTGAAGCAGGATAATCCACGTCTTGTAAAGGAGGACCCCATAAGTATTCAGTGTGGTCTACGGTTACAGGGTCAGCAGTACATCAGCGCATGATACCCAAAGTTTGCAAAGCTATCGGGAATGTCTCAGAGATGAGGTTATAAAGAACCATGACAAATACCTCATGCCCTAGTTGCTCTGGAAGGGAAAGACATCAAAATACGTACACATTGAAACAACTGAAACTTCTTTTGATGTGTCTACAAATGTTGCTTCCCCAATGTTCTTCTGGTAACTTTGGACCACGATTATAAGTTCATGTTGGTTAATACTCGGATATCTTGGACACACTTGCAAACCCTTCTGCACGTATTGAACCAGCTGACCCTAATTCAGATGCCTTACGATGATGCCTTTGCCTTGAGAGCATTCTCATGAAGCTGTTGTCCAAAAGGAATATGACCAAGCAAGATTTGATTAACAATAATTAACTATAACAAGGTAGACCAGGGACATTATATCTATATAAGGTCCCTGGGTAGACGTGTGGTCATCAATCAATGGTATCATCATGCATTAGACGTTCAGAAAATAAAACTCATAAGACCTGTGGAAGTTTGGGAAACATCAGACCACAACTGGTGCATAGTCTTCCTCAAAGTTGCACTTCATTTCAATAACTTCATCCGTTTGTCACATTAAAACAGAAATAGGCGATGCATCCGATGGTTCTACATGTATTCATTACACTTATCAGTGATTTTGTACACCAAGAGAAGGATAATGATTGAGTAGGAAGTGTAGATTGAAGAACATATATCTTGTTAATGTCACAAATAAATAATTATTTCGAAGTAGGAACCTTAGTGCATGCATGTGGAACCCTCGGATATATCCCCACCCTGCTTTTCTGTTTTAATGTAGGTAGGCGACAAATTGATTCCACTTTTATACAGCATAAAAAGTCCCTGATTATATATATAGACAAACATTTTGGCAAGTTTATGTTGTGTATATTTATACAGTATACTGATATTGAAGTTGTAATAAATACATTCTAAAGATTATTTCAAAAAGCAATGTTTTAAATCACTCATTTAGAAATGCACCTAAAGCAAATCTTGATTACGCTAATATCATTTTGGACGTTTTCTGATATTATCGTAAATCTTGTTCTATGATAATTAACTTTTTAAAGAAATAATATATCATAAACTTAGTTTCGATCTCAACTCTCAACTGAAGGAATCGCTTTCAAAAAGATAGAAAAACTATAATGATTAGAGTGATCTCCCTTTCCAAACTTCCGGTTCTCACGCAACATGTCGAAAGCAATGTGTTTCGCTGTGGTCTGACATCGAAATGAGACTGACAGCTTATTTTGAAAAATGAACTCATGACAGCTGGTACCGAATGATAATAATCGTTGCTTCTTTGATTGATGTTTCTGTTTAGTCCCGAAATGTTTATGCCCTAGCTAGATAGGGTTATATGTCTGTGCGCGAAAACTGAGGTTCTTCCAATAATTTCATTTTCACGTTTGATAATTGGTGAACTTTATGGAACATTGATTGCATTTATGACAAATAATTGAGCATAGGATTATTCATATAGATCACAGTTTTACATTTCTCCGATTTATTTATTTGTAGTAAAAAAAATTACAAGATTATAAATTAAAAGCCAAAATTTACAAAGAAAACTCAAAATGCCTACAATGATGGACCAAGCAGTTGACGACATAGAAGATATTGTATCCAAAGAAAGCCTTGGTGTATACGACAGAGACAATGGACACACAGAAGTTGTACCTCGTGTGCGTAGATCAAGAATATCAAAAACAACAGTCACAAAGGAGAAAGTTGAAACAGACAGTTATATTCCTGGTATGTTCTATGAAAAACAACATTGTAAGATGACACTTAATTTCTCAAAAGGGAATTCTCTGCAAAAATCAAATTAATGACCCATTAATGATCCAAACTACCAGTTTGGATTTTGACACATTAAATAAACTATTAATCTTGCCATGAGAGGTATATATATACATTTTTATATTTTCAGGAACGCAAAATGTTTATGTGAAAACATGGGGTTGTTCTCACAACAGTTCAGACAGTGAATACATGGCAGGACAACTTGCAGCATTTGGTTACAATATTACAGGTACATAATCTATAATTGAAATATTTGTAATCCTTACATGTAAGAAAATAGACAAACAAATTATATTTTTAAATGTGAAAATGTTTATTCTAGATAGCAACTTTAATCTTTTGCAGTTATGAAACTATTTTATATTTTGGATTTTGGTAATTGATTATTCTAGAAAACAAAGATGAAGCGGACCTATGGCTGTTGAATAGTTGTACTGTGAAGAGTCCCGCCGAGGATCACTTCCGTAATGAGATCACTCAAGCCCGTAAACAAGGAAAACATCTCGTAGTTGCAGGCTGTGTTCCTCAGGGACAACCAAAATCAGATTATCTGCAGGTGAAAATATATTTTAGGATAGGAATGATTTCAAACCATTTGTGAATAATGCTTATTATTCCTTCAATAATAACTGGAGATCCAAAGGAAAAATTAGAATATAGTTTCTTTCCATACTCTCTTGAGACATACATTTGAACGATTGGAATGATTGTAAGTTCAACTTATTTTTCTGAGTGACTTTAGAGTTTAGGAATAGTTCATTATTTCTGATTTTGAATGCAATTAATTGTAATTAATGAGATTGATTACTTTTGATAATAATAAAAGTTTTATGTCCATTGTGAATATTTGTCAGATATATGTTACAGTCATTCTACAGGTAAAATTAATTGTTCAACTGGAATTAAGTTTGCACTCATATGATCGTTTAATAGTTATTGATTAAGTGGTAGCTGTTTATATATTTCAGGGTTTGAGTGTGATTGGAGTGCAGCAGATCGACCGAGTGGTAGAAGTTGTGGAGGAAACCCTTAAAGGTACGCCTTTATATAGTGTATGCTCCTAGACTCCGGAATACCATTACAATGGATATTCTTCAGCGTACTAAGTTCACTCCATCAAGAAATCTCTAAACCTTTCCTTCATCTGCTAATAACTTTTTGGACTCTTTGAGTTAAGTGCCATGAGGCAGACCCAGTCTGGAAATTAGGCGCTATGTAAGTGAGTCTAATCATTGATCATAATAATTACTCTTTATGGTCCTCATATGTACATTTGGGAAATGTATTTTGTGCTCTCAGGACCCAGGGTACAACACCAAGTATAGAACTGTTTCATCCTTATCATGCCAAGTGCCAAACAATGAAGCAAATCCCACCTTTTAACAATTTTTGGAATGATGAGGTCGAGGTAGAAACCCCAAATTCTGGATGATCAGAGGCTCCACCAAATGGACTACATTATCTTGTTTAATTTTGTTTCTTTTATAAACCAGGTCATTCTGTGAGGCTGTTTGGCCAGAAGAAGGAAGAAGGAAAGAAGAGTGGAGGTGCCTCATTAAGTCTTCCGAAAATACGCAGAAACCCGCTGATTGAAATTATTGCAATAAATACAGGGTTTGTGATACATTGTTATGTAAGACCATGTAAAATGTTGTATAAACTCAAAGCTCAGAATATTCCAAGGATATGGATATGGATATATGGATATTGATTACACTCCTTCGGATACTTGGGTATAGTATCTATGGTCCTAGAGTCTTGCCTGTCTTAGCTTAAAAATGGCTGTAGGTCAGAGTTAATATTTGGTACTTATGACTTTAAACAGTTTCAGAAAAACACAAAACTGTCAATACAGCAGCTAAATATGCAGATTACATTAAGTGAAATAATTTTTGTTTAACAAAAAATTCTTTGGATTTAAAGAGTTTTTCAAAACCATCTTGTATTTATTGTCAACTGTCTGTTGCAGTTGTTTGAACCAGTGCACATACTGTAAAACGAAGCATGCTCGGGGAGAACTGGGCAGCTATCGACCAGCTGAAATAGTAGCAAGAGCCAAACAGTCATTCGAAGGTATTTAAACTATCATTTCATTCTTTGTTTCACAAATTCATCTACTTTACATTACCGGTATTTCAATATAAATATCAAATAATGTTTTTCTTTGAAGTAAAACTAGCTTGACACACAAAACATTGCTGTTTAGCTACAGATTATCAACAGACTCATGTTTTAATTGCAGAGGGTGTGGTAGAGATTTGGCTTACATCTGAAGACCTTGGCGCTTATGGTCACGATATTGGAGTAACACTGCCTGAGTTGCTATGGCAACTGGTGGAGGTGATTCCGGAAGGAGCCAGAATGAGGCTGGGCATGACAAACCCTCCGTACATTCTCGAACATCTGGAGGTACAGTTGAGGATTTGGTCATGTGACATACTCTGACTAATGTTCAATCTATCTTACTTTACTTATTAAACAGAATATCATGTAAATATGAGGTTCGATGTACTTGATGAGTGAAAGATTAGTGTAGAAATTATCTGTTGTTTGACCTCAAGCCAAAAAGAGTTCCACCTTATCACATGGCAATGATAGAAGTGATATCAACATTATCTGGGGAACACATTAATGACGGCATAACACATTGGACCTGGCTAGTTTCTGGCCACCTTATTTCATACACTATTTACATCTCTGATTTACAATCCACTGAATACTGACTAAAACTATCTCTGTGACAGGAGATGGCAAAGATCCTGAACCACCCGCGGGTCTACTCCTTCCTTCACGTCCCGGTACAGTCCGCCTCCGACAGCGTGCTTATGGACATGAAGAGAGAGTATTGTCTCGCAGACTTCAAAAATGTTGTTGACTTTCTCAAGAGTCGGTATGAAAATATTTATGTTATCACTATTCAAAATAATTTATGTTCATCTGTTAAATTTGATAATTTGACAATTATAGGCTCATGGACACAAAGAGAGAGTATTGTTTCGTTTATTTCCAACATGTCAATCTTCTTAATAAAAAAGCCAGAGGCTTTTATATCTGTTTGATAACCTGCTGATTATGTTCTTTTCAGAGTTCCTGATGCAACAATAGCAACAGATCTTATTTGTGGTTTTCCTACAGAAACAGAAGAGGTGATTTTATTTTATTTTATGAATTTACATTCATATCTTGGAAACAGAAATGTCAGAAAAATGTAACTTGTAGACTTCACAATTTTTAAAGTAAGGGAAATAACTCTTAGGTATGGCATTGTTGACATTTTGCATGCCACTAAGAAATGTTTGATAAATGTCTCTGATGAGCTATCTTCAGTTACCACTAAACAGATAAGGGGAATTTTATTAACGTCATAATAACTTCAACTTATAAACTATTCTTGACTCAAATTTCCTTCGCCTTTTTTTCAGGATTTCGAGATGACTATGGATCTGGTACGAGAGTACAAATTTCCAAGCCTCTTCATCAACCAGTTCTTTCCTCGTCCAGGCACACCTGCAGCCAAGATGACTCGAATACATCCACAGGAGGTACTATACATCTTTTGAGTGACAATTTAGAAATCAATAACAGAGATCGCGTTCACGCAGCAATCGGCGTTTTTCACGCAAAAAAAATCTTTAAAACACGCAAAAAATATGCTGCATGCGTGTCTTGCACGCATGGTTAAAGTTGCAAAACCTTAAATGTCTACATTATCTTTTTATATCTGAATAATGATACTCAAGACTGTCGCAAATTCGATAGCACCGGCGACATCAATATATCAAACAAAAGTTGGAAATCCCTGTTGCTATAAATAGACCATCACCAGATGTGGCTTTGAATCGTTAAGTTGAAATGGGCGCATCTGATTGGCTAGCTCATTGTTCAAATTGTCTGTCGTCATTTTATATTAATTGACAAAACTTGCAGTTGCTAGAATTATAAGGACTATATATACGGGCGTTCAATACAAATTCAAGTAGCGACATCCGTACACAAATGGCTAATTCACACCCGAAACTTTGAATGAATTTTCTATGATTTTTCGTTTTTATTCTATTACTTTCGAAAGATTCAGGCCTCGTAACATCATAAATACGAAACGAAAAAAATTCCATTTATATAAGGAATTGAAGACAAGATGTCTAGCTTCACAATGATATAAAAATTATTAGAATGCGACCTTTGGTTATAATTCTATAGCTATGTAAAGTTTGTCTTTATTTCCACCGAACAAATCGTAAATACTTACAACATGTATGCGGCATTGCGAACGGTCGTTCATCGCACTTTTCCAAGAAATCATAATCTCGAACCAGTTGACAAATAAGCACATGTCAACCCAAATATGGTTATGTTGTTTGACCTTTCAAATAAAAGCTAACCTCGAACCATAACTGATGAAAATATGTTGATTAGTTTGTGTGCCGTTTGGTTTCACATGCCTCTCAGAAAGGTAAAATTGTATCTTTATTTCTGTGAATAAATATGCGCCTTTTATATAGAATAAAAGATTATTCTTTTCGGTTTATTGTGATATAAAAAATATGAAAATGCATTCAGTATTTTAGCCGTGATAAATGTGTAAGAAGTTGTGAAAATTGCCGATTGTTAAGTCATTGACATTATGTAATATAGAAACAACAAATAAGCTTACAAACAAATATATTGTAATAATAATTTATTAGTTATAAATCAAGTGAACTATGTATTTATAATTTGCCAATAAATCATAATCATTTTAGTGTAACCCTGACCGTTTGTCTCGCGAGATCTTTATTTGAGATTTTACCGACAATGTCTTATGATTTTTTAATTACTTAACACGTTTCATTGTTCCTTTAATCGTGCTGGTACATTCAAACAAAAGTGTGTTGGAACTTGGTCATTAAAATAAGCATTCTTTCTTTATATTCTTTATTAGTTTGGACTTTTCCCGACCAAAACTAATTCATTAAATTATTCTATGCAATGATTCTGCAATCAATAATACAAATATTCAATAGGGAATCCCGTCTAATCGTGTAAGCATTACAAGAGACAATCATTTTCATTGGTTTACCACAGAAGGAAGTCCCCGGAAGCTCATAATATCAACCAATCAGAGCTCAGTTTACAACTACAACTATCATAATTCACTCATTTGCCGTGATCAATAAACAAAACGAGTCGTATGGCGGGATTAGTGTTCTTGATGAAATAACAACATGCGAATAGGGTTTTAGCTATGTAACAGTAAAGTGTAAGTAACAGATGATTAATTACCAATCTATATTATACATCATGTACTAAATTGAGATTCGTGAATCTGATTTGAAAATGTTCACGCAATTAGTTTTGAATTATTATTTTTCTTAAATTTATACACGCACTGTAGAAAAACTCAGCACGATCACTGAATAAGCATCAATGTCAGTGTTGTGACGATTATAATTGAGCAGGAGAAGCAGCTTGTGTGTTTTGAAGTCTGTTTAGATTAGTAATGAATAAAAGTGAAACAGTTCAAAACTACATAAGTTGAAGCCTGGTATTTTGCTTTTGTATTTTCTGTTTGTACTGCATACGAGTACCATATCTTATGTTGTTATACTTTCCTAAGATTTATTCATATTTTAAGTTTTGTTCATATTTATGTTTATTAGACTTCATTTTCAAGAAAAAATGTGTTTTGTTGTGATGAAGCAAAAATGTACCATGGTTTCTTACCTTCAGCTGAGTAAGGATTTAAAATTTGTCATTTGTCATTTGTAACATTTTGCTGCATCTGAACCATTTAACTTACGTAGGAATTCATTGGAGTTCATGAGTTATAATTCCTGTATTCAACAAATTCAATCTTCAGATAAGGTCAGTCAGTGTATTTCATCCTTTCCAGGTGAAGAAGAGAACAAAGAGAGTCTCTGAATTGTTCCAGTCTTACAGTCCGTATGATCATAAGGTGGGTTGGTTATCCTTTTTCTGGGTCTTGAATATTCTGGGATTGAATATCTAAAGCTAGTGGTCAATCCAGGATTATTTCAATTGATAACAAGTTGTGTTTCCTGTAAATTAAACTCTCGGAATGGTTTGCAACGATTTAGTTCAAGGATAAACTGCTAAATTTAAAGAAAACTGAATTATGGGTGATGTAAGATGCACAATATTATGTCATGTAGCTGAACCATGTAGATATATTGACTAGTTGTACCACCCATAAACTATCCTGGTAGCCCCTCCAATGTGGATGTTCATGTTACAGCTAGGACAGATACAGCAGGTGCTTGTCACAGAGACGTCCCACGACAAGCAGTACTATGTGGCACACAACAAGTCTTATGATCAGGTGAGGGTTGATATTATGTAGAAGAGGAAAGGTTTTTCTGATTCGAAGTTTAATTTCAATAATGATGTTGGTGTTGGTATGGGTTTTGTCATTATTTACTGTGTTGGTCTTGAAAGAAGTCAAGGGGATCATTATACAGATAGATGTTTTGTCATCACTCAAGTGAAAGTCTTGAAAGAAGACAGTCTGATTAAATTTGACCCTGTTCTGAGGAATTAAATCTGCACAATAGTTCATATTGGGAATTTGGATACGAAACTGGTGCTATAGATTCCTCGGCACAAGGTCTGAGGACACCCCATATAGACGCATGTTCCGTACCAGTTTAGCTCAGTCAAATAGCTGACCAACCACATCATAGTTTTTAAATCTTGAAAGCATTCGGAACAGACGAAAGGATAGCTGTTTAGAGTTATCTGCCACTAGCTTCTTGCAACGATTTTGCGAAGAAAAATCTTAACGATATGAGTTTGTATCCCGATAAATGTACTATTTTGCAACTTTTATTCCTCGGAAAGAAGACAAATGGATTTAATGCTGATAGGTATTATGTTTCTGCTCCAGGTGTTGGTTCCAAAGGACGACAATTTGTTGGGGAAGATGCTGGAGGTGGAAATAGTGGAGACCGGCAAGCACTTCCTGAAGGGGAGACAACTCCAGGGGAAGGAAGCGACCAGACCAGCCGTCCCACCTCCAATGAAGAAGGGAGAGGTGTCTGGGGTTTACATACCTGTACATAAGGTGACCTTTGTGAAAGCACTAGTCCCAAACCAATTTCAGGTTGCCAAATAAATCTTGACAATAATGCTGTCTTTAATTGTAACTAGCCTTTCTGACTACCAATCATTACACTTACTGGACCAACATCTAACTTCAAAACCTGAGATATGTTGTCACAGACTTTCATACAAAAAGTATTTCTGTCGTTCTCATACCTGTGCAGAAGGTGACCCTTGTATTGTTAGAATATTTGCCATTATGAGTTTAGTCTCCTGTTGTAAGATCAATATTGGCTTGCATTGGATGATTGGTATCTTATGATCTGCAGAAATCATGTCAAAAGATTACCAAACACAAAAAGTATTTTCACCCGTTAAATTGTGATGTTGCAGGATTCTCCATCTGTGATGATGTGGATTGCTGGAGTGGGAATAACAGCTGCTGTGTTGTGGCGACTCTATAGACGGGCGGTGAGGTAGTGTCCGCAGAGTACAGACCCTGATCTACCCGAGTGTGTATAACCATCAACCCAAGCGTGTAGAGCCTATCAGAGACACAACTACAAGGTCTACTTTATGAGAGACAGCAGAGATACTTCTATGTTATATCTTGAATGTGGTGCATGAGACAAACTGACTGTTTCTGAACTCACATTAACATCAAGACAACCACCATCAACCATGGATGGGTACTCAAATAGCATTAGATTATGTGTTTCAGTGTCAGACCCCTTCAGCTGCCTCTAAGTCACAAGGGTTTGAGGAGGATTTGGTTCTGACACACATGACTTTTAAAGACCATCATACTCATATATTTATTAAATATTCACATGAAATTATATGAAACTTGCATTGAGTGCTATACAGAAATCTTAATGGCAGAGTCAGAAGGATACTGCGGAAGTATGACATCAAGAACGAATGAGGTTCACATTGACAATTTGACACTGAAGTGCAACCAAGTTATGTCAAATGTGCATAAGGTTTTGTGAAGTGCAATACTATCATGTAACAATGTACAATGTACAAGCATTGCGAACATTCACCTCACCCAAGTTAGTGAGCACACAGTGAACAGATGTTTTACAGTGACTGGTCAAATGATTGTGTTCGTCTGTTTCTATTTATGGCTTCAGTCCCTGGACCAAGCTGGGCGATGGAATTTCAGAGACCACAGAACAAGATGACACATTGTCGCACTGACCCTTACTGAAGACATAAGGGTGTTAAGTCCATGTACATAACATAAGTAAAGACATCTTAAAAATAAATATTTTATTCTAAAAATTGTCTTGTACAGATTTTGAAAATAAACTCATGGATATACAAACACAACATGTTTAATGTTTGCATGTGCAGATGATAGTATGAGGTGATATTTGTACATAGATACAAGAATGATAAGACATGATGTTAAGATAGAAAATTTCATAAAACCATGTACATGAATTTGAAATGAACACATTTTAAAGAAATGATTGATTAAGAATACTTTGATCAAGTGAATGAATTTAGTTAAAATAAATGTAAAAGAAAACTGATGAACTGGTTCATCCTATTTCTTGATGATGCACATAAGAGGTAAAGGTAAAGAAGACAAAATTGGTCAAATGATGACTTATCTCTTACTTGGTTAAAATTGATGATACATAGGTTATACAACTTATAATTCCGCCTGATGTAAAAGGTTTCTCTTGCTAAAAGTGGTGCCGGTGCATATTGCATCTTCAGACCACACAGTCGATAAAATGTGACATAATAACACTGTTTCTTGCATCAGTGATGGTTTGAAGTTGAGTTCCCTGACAACATTCTATTTTGCCAGCTGAAGATGATGAAACTGATAGAAATCATTCAAGCTATCACATTATGACCCAACTCACAGTTTTTACTAAACACTAGGTTCAAAGCTTATTTACGTTTACAATATAATGACAATGATCTTGTTACCTGCAGTTCATGAAAAAGGCTCAAGATGATACTGCAGGCATGTTACGAACTAATTGATACTTTTTCATGACTTAAGTTTTGGTTCGAAGCTGCGCTCGCTGACGATGTTCCCTTCCTCCATGCAGGCTCTCACCCAGTCCTCCGTAACGATGTGGAATTTACGTTGACGCTGCTGTCGCACAACTCTCAACTGTTCTAGTCGACTCAGATCACTGGAGGAAATAAAATCTATCATTAAAATCAAGTTTGATATGCAGGATAGCAGGGGAACAATGTTATAAAAATAATAAAGATCAAGTGCTACCTTGTCTTAATTTGATCTAAGGAAACTTTCATTATCCTTTTATTCTTTCCAATGAATACATCGCTAGGAATTTTAGATCTCTTCTTTTTTTTTTAAGAGGTTTAATACATACTCAATACTGGCCCTATGGCAGTTTTCCCTAGATTGTGTAAAGAAAAGCAATATACTTCAGTAGACAGTTGTTAAAGGAAAAAAAATAGTCTTCAAGTATGATAAGCAGGGTAATTGGTTTTATATCAATTCACTATTTGTACTAATCTTAACAATTTATGTTAACCTATCAATCTGTGACCAAAAAGTGTCCCATCCCACAAAGTATTACAATAAAGTTGTTGATGTCGGTGTACAATTGGATAAACTGAGCATTCAATCGTATGACATTTAATCTTCATAATAATTACATAGCCTGAACTCCAGCTGGGATTCTTCAAACTCAGGTCTGAACTGACTAGACTTTCAAAATTTAATAAAATAACTAAAAGAAATTTGGAAGTCATTTTGTTCAGAAATGTTAATGACATTGATATGGTGATATGATGAAATACCTAATGATCATTATCATGAAAACCGCACCTGATGTCCACTACAACATGGGAGACATCTCTGTCCAGTTGGTCTACGAGGGTCGCACCGAAGAATCTCAGTTCTAACGCCAGCAGGTCAAGGCTGCAGTTAGGAATCAGTGTTGAGTTGTCGCCTATCACCAGAGTGTTGTCTAGGTACATTCTGTTCAAAAGTTGAGAACAATTATATTAATGTGTATACAGAGCAAGGATTCACACACACAGAAAGCAGACAATAATTGAGTCAAGAGTGTCTGTATAAGGAAATGTTTAAAAAATAGAGCCATGGGCTCTGTAGCTCATCAGAATTTTAATGATTTTTTATCTAAGGTTGAATATCTAAGTTATCTCAAGTAATACATTGTTAACAAGCAAAATAATATTGGTTTTAGATCATGACCCCTGTGTCACAAAATCTACAATTTAGAATCCCCATTGGCCAAGGAGTCTGCACACAACTTTTCAGCTCTCAAGACCTTTTGGAACTGGAGAAGAAGATGAAAATAGGTTTTTAAGGATGTGACCCCTGTGACCCCTGTGACCCCATTTGGGGTCATGGGGTCACGAGATCTACAATTTAGAATCCCCATCGGCCAAGGAGTCTGCACACAACTTTTCAGCTCTCTAGACCTTTTGGAACTGGAGAAGAAGATGAAAATAGGTTTTTAAGGATGTGACCCCAGTGACCCCATTTGGGGTCATGGGGTCACGAAATCTACAATTTAGAATCCCCATTGGCCAAGGAGTCTGCACACAACTTTTCAGCTCTCTAGACCTTTTGGAACTGGAGAAGAAGATGAACATGGGGTCACGAAATCTACAATTTAGAATCCCCATTGGCCAAGGAGTCTGCACACAACTTTTCAGCTCTCTAGACCTTTTGGAACTGGAGAAGAAGATGAAAATAGGTTTTTAAGGATGTGACCCCTGTGACCCCATTTGGGGTCATGGGGTCACGAAATCTACACTTTAGAATCCCCATTGGCCGAGGAGTCTGCACACAACTTTTCAGCTCTCTAGACCTTTTGGAACTGGAGAAGAAGATGAAAATAGGTTTTTAAGGTTGTGACCCCTGTGACCCCATTTGGGGTCATGGGGTCACGAAATCTACAATTTAGAATCAGCTCTGTGGAGTCATCGGTTCTGGAGAAGAAGTAAAAAAAAGCGAAAAGTTTACGGATGGACGGACGGACGGATGGACGGACGCCGGACACCATGCCATGCCATAAGCCCATCAGGCCTGATGAGCTAAAAAGTAACTGTTCTTTTACCTGCATATTCTTATGCAATGTTAACATACCGGTAGTAACTGTTCTATTACCTGCATATTCTGAAGAGTCCATACGGAGACTCGTCAGGAAAGTACTTCTCCTCCAGCTCGGCGATGTCGTTAGCTTCAACCTCTGTGTCACCTCCCTACACAACACACAGACTAGAAATACACGTCACTTAGACAGTGAACAAATATAACATTGTTACATTTGTGACTGCAATAGTACAAATTCTTGTAAGGTTTTGCAGGGATTTAGAAAGGCAGGGGCCATGGACCATTTTGCACATTGGATGAAAAAATGGCCCATTGAAATTTGAAATTTTACTATTGCTTCAAAGGGGAATGGCCCATTTGAAATTCTGAAAATGACTAAAAGCCCTAAAAATGGCCCATTGTCAAAGGTGTCTTTCCCAATCCCTGGTTTTGGGATAAGTCCCTTGTAGGATCAAACCCACACCCTCAGAGTAAGGCACCAACTGCCGGCACTGGCTGTACCAACAGCTTACCTATCAGCCACCGTGACCTCAACATGTCTACATCACCTCGCTACTCAACACACAGATGCTCAAATTTGTTGAACAATATGGCAAACAAGGTTCTGAAACATCTTCTAGGTGACAAGATAACAAACAAGGATAATTGCACCTCAGATTGTTACCATCATCAATGTAATTATATCACATCTTGAGGTTGTAATGTAGTTTATCTTGATGTTGATATTTAAACTGTTTTAATGATCCCTGGTTTTTAGATTCTGTCAAATCTTTTTTATGCAAAGGCGTCATCAGAAAGCTGGAGGCTTTAATCAAACCTTCACAGAAGATCAATGGATCAAAGGTTAAGGTCCCTTTCACCAACCTACCTGATCCATTTTCTCAAACACAGATTTGAGCTGGTCTTCGTTAGTATCGACTGTGAAGCTGTCTCCAAACTCATCATAGTCTAGTTTGAACCTCTTCAGTGTGGCAGGGGATGTGTGAATCATGTCTCCGGGGGTCCTGCACAAACAGTTTCCTCATGTTAAATACTGAGGAAGTTTTGACAAAAGCATAGTGGATATAGAGAACCAGGAACAAGTTCTAGTTTGAAACTCTGTTACAGAAGACGCTGGACATTCAATGTAATAGAGGCGCAGTAGAGATAGGGACATGCAGAACCATTTAAGGATCAGTGGCAGAGTTGGGCAGAGTTGGAGAGAGATATACGAGGGGCGTTCAATAAGTGTTGCAACTTCAATATAAAACAAACTCGCGTAGTCAATTTTTTACTTTTATTTTTCAATATAGTTACCCTTCACCTCAATACACTTATTCCATTTCTCTTTAAGACTTTTGATGCCGCTTTTGTAAACGTCTTCCGTTTGCCCCCCTAACCACGCCTCTGTGGCAGCTTTGACGTCTTCGTCATCCCGGAAGTGCCTCCACGTAGGGCGGATTTCAGGTTTCTGAACAGGAAGTAGTCACTGGGGGCTAGGTCTGGGCTGTAGGGTGGGTGATTAAGCTGTTCGAATCCACAATCACGTATAGCGGCCTGTGCAACTCTTGACTTGTGGACTGGAGCGTTGTCATGCAAAATCAGAACACCACGTGTCAACATTCCACGGCGTTTCTGTCGAATTGTCTTTCGCAATTCTTGCATTAGGTTGGCATAATATTGACCATTCATTGTAGTTTTGGTTGGCAAGTAATCAATTAATAATATGCCTTTTGCATCCCAAAAGATTGTCGCCATAACCTTGCCAGCTGATGGTTGAGTGCGAAACTTCAGGGGAGGCGGTGAACTCGGGTGCTTCCATTGCTTGGATTCCAGTTTAGTTTTCGGGTCCCAGTGGTGGATCCAGGTTTTGTCACCTGTCACCAGACGAGACAAAAACCTGGCTTCATCCGCATTAAACCGATCCAGGAGCTCCATGCAACTTTCGGTTCTTTTCTGGCGATCTTGTGCTGTGAGGTTTCTGGGTACCCATCTTGCAGATACCTTGGACATACCAAGATGGTCATGAATTATTTTTTCAACACTTCCAACTGATATCTGGAATTCCAAAGACAGTTCAGAAACTTTAACACAGCGGTCAGCTAAAATTCGTCTTTCGATAGCGGCAATAACTTCCGGTCGGGTGACTTCAGATGGCCTGCCTGACCGTGGGTCATCGTCTAAGGACTCCCTGCCCCGCTTGAACTGAAGAGACCAGCGACGAACTGTTGAAAAGTTAGGAGCATCCTTACCCATCACATTACACATTCGATTATGTATTTCTGTAGCTTTGCATCCCTCTTTAGTAAGGAACTTGATCACAGCGCGTTGTTCATGTTTGAGAGAATCCATGATGGAGACCCCTAGGTCAGCGCAGCTATTATATCTAAATAATTGTTATGTCTAGAAATTGTTTTGACATGTGTCAATGTTATGTTTTGACTATAGTAACACCTGCTATAAGCTGACACTGTTTATGTAAACACCAATGCCCCGCTTGCAACACTTATTGAACGCCCCTCATATCAGCCATCATTACATGCTAAATCAAATTAGAGCCAGGCTAATTGCATTACTGGACTTGTTCCTATAACTCAATTACATCCTGCTCCATCAGCATATTTGTGTCTCTACCCTACAACAAAGTCCTGATTCCATGAACCCAATAACTCATGTATGGCTATAAATAACTAGCCAATGAAAGAACTGAAATTCAAGCAACATTGGCAGTACCTGGACAAGAGGTCCAATGAGTGATCATCAACGTTAAAATCACAACATTTCATTGGCTGAAAAAAATATCTGCTATTCATAGCAACGAGTAACCAGCCTTCATACAAATGAGAATGATTAAGCTCAGGGTATTGTAGAAGCGGACACAAATACACTGATGGAGCATGATGACCTAATAAGGACTTTCTGGATATCCTGGATCACAAGTAAAGGGTGAACACATCGGAGTAAAATGCTCTCACCAGTTGAACCACCTTTGATCCTCTGAAACTCGTCGGAACCAGTCAACTTTCACAATGTCGTAGATGTTTCGTTTCATGAGGTTTTTCACTCTAACAGCAATCTTCTCTGTCAAAATACAGAATGTTGTTCCTCCTGTAAAAGTAAGAACAGATATACCGGTTAATTTCAAACATAAATATAAGGACATGTGTATGGATGACAACTTCTTTATTCGGAGGGTGTGACGTTTCGGTACAGATTCTTGTACCGTTTTCAATAGCCAGCACTGTGGCACTCCAACAGTCGGCACAGTGGCAAAATAGGTATTTCCTGTAACCACAAACATAATGCACCTATTCTAAACTTTAGTAAGTTTTATCTTACCTGGATTTTGTACAATAGTTCCCCCGAATTCCAAAATGATTTTTTCAATATCATGCTTTGAGAAGTCAGGTGGTCCATTGATAACACAGAACTCCTTTCCCTCCAGCATTTTAGATACCTGTAATATAAAACTGTCATTGACAATTCATTCAATGAGAAAGAAATTATTATTCAGATAATATTTTTTGTAAGCCAAAACTTCATATTTTAAAAGATAATCTGCTTTCATGTTACACTAGCCATGTCCACTTACTGTCCACTTGTTACGTTGATTTGGGTACTTGTTACATCTATTAGGACAGTTACTTAAGAAAGACTAATAATATTCATCTCATAATATATCAAGCTCAAACAATTACAAATAATATATTAAAGATCCAAACAACTACAATATTGAATCACGTGTCATGATGAATGGAATGATCTTCCGCGTTACCTGAGTGACTGACGATGCATCTACACCTCGGAACTGAGCAGCCAGTTTTGGTTTCTCGTATCTCGTGACAACTTTACGTTTCTTTTTTGCTGGTTCTCCTCCTTCGCCGAGCTCAAATCTTCCTCCTGTCAGCTTTCCTCCTGATTTCTGGTCAAATATAAGAACTTTAAGTCTACAGGAATTCATAGTTTCATTTAATGATCACCAATGTTTTCTTTTCCCTGTAAGTTTGCATTTACAGACAGTGTTTTGTACACTTGTATCTGAGATTTGTGAACCTACTGTCAGTCAACATTGTAAATACTTTTTTCACTTTCCAGGGTTCGAAATTATTAGTGTCATCGTGCCGAGGGCACAGTTAAAATCGTAATGGCACGGGTAAATTTTTACCTGCATGCCCTTATGGCACACTTGATTATTATCAATAATGTATCATAGTATTTTGTCACCATTAAAATTTTGAATATTTTGTTAAATTTTCACAAAACTGTCAAGTCAACCGTCAGTTTATATGAACTCAAATCTAAATATCGTCCCCGCTATCATTATTTACATGCTGTTTGATCTTTGGCTGTTCCTTTTCGCCGTATCGGTATCTAAGGAAGTGAGCATGCTGATTGGTTGAAATAAAGGATGGCGAGGGAGGAACACGGACAGCCTTGGTTTGCACCGCATGAAGCAAAAGTCGATGTTTAGCACCAATTTGAAAAAGAAATTATGTTACACACTTCTTAAATATTATTTACCAACAATTTAAAAATAATGATAATAATTATTTAATTTAATTCAATATTAAGTTGATTATCTACGAAAAATAAAATCAATAACCTCCTCAGTCGTCTGTGAGTGTTTGGTTGAGTCCATTTGTTTTGTAGGGATTAACAAGTCACAAAACTTTGAAACAATTTCATTATAAATTCTGATTTTTAAAACTGAAATATATTTGTATGTAAAAGCTAACATCTGTCATAAAATTCCAACAGTAAATAATCTTTTGATAAGTAAATGACTCTTACCAAAATGAAAATGCAAGGAACTATCCTGGTCATCCTTACCAAAAAAAAAAGAACTAGGTCAAGTGACTGTTTCAAGTCTCCCCAGTAAACATCCAGATGTTATAACACTTATCATTAGTCAAGTGACTGTTTCAAGTCTCCCCAGCAAACATCCAGATGTTATAAGCTCTATCATTGGTTAACTTTGGTTCTTCCCTTTTCTTAGCCAATCAGAAAATTGAATACAAGCTCAATTCATAGTGTAGCATTACCATGTTGACAGTCAAAGTGATATCTATTTATAGACTCACACGGAAGTGATTGCTGCCTTTTCATTTACGAAAATTTAAATCATTGATAAAATATAATATAAGATGTAACATCATTATTGATCAATGTATTTCATAAGTACAGTAAGTGAATAATTTGAGAAGTGTGAAAATAACTCATTGCTCATTTATCGATTAGAATGTCTTGTGACAAGCGTGGTCAAGTTAAAACATTTCCCAAACATTTTTGTAATAAAAAATTCTGCTTTTCTCGTTGCTCCAAAATACACATATGATTTAAAATTCTTAATTATCATTTAAAAAGACTACTCTGAGTGAATACACCGGTCACATTTTGATTTAAATTATCATAATCAATTTTATTTAATGATTTTACTCAATGAATAGTACATATTATACAACAATATAGCCATTAAATGATCAACATAAAATCTTGCACTTCAAGTCTTGGTTTGTGCAACAACAACATAAGGCATGGATATATAATAAAATATTTAATACATGAATTTTGGCAGAAATACATATGAAAATACATATTTGGGGGCTGGCTCGGATTGAGAAATTATTGAGAAAGGATTATATGAAACTCTTTGGGTTATACAAAAGTGATAATGGCATGTGCCTTGGGGGACAGAAGATATTTGTATAGAATAGCTGAATGCCCGGCCAGCCCAGTTGGAATAATTACATATTATATAGAATGTATGTACATACAAGGAAAATAATATGATGAAATCAAAGGAATTATATATGGTAAGAGGCAGTTGAATAATTGGAGGTAAATGGAAATCTGGGAAAGCTGTAAGGATGAAGAAAAGGGGGCAAAGTGTATGGCGGCTGCGATTAATGGAGGCAGCTTGATGGTGGGTGTGCAAGGGGGCAGCGCGTATGGCAGCTGCGAGGTATAACGGAGGGCAGCGCGTATGGCAGCTGCGAGGTATAACGGAGGGCAGCGCGTATGGCAGCTGCGAGGTGTAACGGAGGGCAGCGCGTATGGCAGCTGCGAGGTATAACGAAGGGCAGCGCGTATGGCAGCTGCAAGGTATAACGGAGGGCAGCGCGTATGGCAGCTGCGAGGGATAACTGGAGGGCAGCGCGTATGGCAGCTGCGATGGTTAAAAAGGGGGCAGCGCGTATGGCAGCTGCAATTACTAAAAGGGGGCAGCGCGTATGGCAGCTGCGAGGTACTAACCGGAGGGAAACAGCGCGTATGGCAGCTGTAATGTAAATAGTGAGGGAAAGCATGGGAACTGTAGGCATGATGGGTATGGAAATAGTAAGTTTTATGATTATGGTGATGAAGGGGATGGTGGGTGGGAACAAGCGAGTGATTATGAAATGAGCATAAACAGGCAGATGTATATGCGCAGGTGCTTAAATAGCTAATGAAAGTGACGTACTTCCGGTAGACGGAAGTGAATGAAGTTACATAAAAACGAATAAAAAGTAAAGAAAAATAGTAATAAGTTATAGTTGTTGCACAAACTATAATTATAAAATTCTCATTTTGTGCAACAACAACATAAGGCATGGATATATAATAAAATATTTAATACATGAATTTTGGCAGAAATACATATGAAAATACATATTTGGGGGCTGGCTCGGATTGAGAAATTATTGAGAAAGGATTATATGAAACTCTTTGGGTTATACAAAAGTGATAATGGCATGTGCCTTGGGGGACAGAAGATATTTGTATAGAATAGCTGAATGCCCAAAACGAGGTTTTTGAGGTAGAAAATACCGAGAGCCCCCAAGGTATGTGTGAAAAGTAAGTAAGTTGGAAATGTTGGTTGCTTAATATTTTTTCTTTAATTTTTTGGCTTAATATTTTAATAATATGATTTAGTTTACAGGGAGAAGAGGAAACTGGAGAGTGCAGATAACTGCTTACAAGAAATGGCGAGAAATGTACATTAGAAATAAATAAAGCTAGGATAAGGAAAATAAAAAAAAATAAAAAAATAAAACATGAAAATAGAGCTGGGAATTGCAAATACAGATATGTAGTAATAAATATGAAAATGATACTTGTGAATAAACTGAATGATTTAGAAGTAGGAAAACATGAAGCTAATGATAATACAACAGGTCAAGTATATATGCACAGGAGAAGGTGTAGAAAATACAACGCTACACGCACAAGGAGAGTTGAGCTTGTCGCAAGACAGTTTCTGGTGTACGAATGTATCTAGTAAAACAGTCTGACTGCCATCGTCCAAGAGTTTTGATCAAATGATCTTCTAGGCGAGCTTTAGCTGCTGAGGTAGCGGCTCCAATGCGGAAGGAGTGGCCTGAATATAGCGCAGAGTTCAGACCGATTTGCTTTAGCACCACACTCAAATCTTTCAGGAACATGGTTCTGCTGATAGCAGTATTAGCAGCATTAACAAACAGGGGATCGGACTGGGACGCTCCGCACAAGCGTCGTGTACGTAGAAGGTTATGCATACACATCACAGGACACACCACCTTGTCAGTGGCAAACAAGGAAACATTGACTCCTTGACGAAAAGGATCTGTTTTAGAGGCTTTGAGGGTCACAATGCATCTACGCCTCTGTAGATCCACTGACACATCACGTAAACACAGGTTCAGTGCGGGATTGAACGATGAACCACAGGTTATCTCCCCACACCTGAGGAATCCAAAGAATGCCACCACACACATACACTCCAACACTAGATCATTGAAAATATTGAACACCCCAGACCTCAATCTGGTCACTATATCGCAAAGAATGCTGTAGGTAATTGGAAGTCTTGTCTTCTTGCTCACACACTTAATACGTTTATATCCACGGAGTAGGGTTTGTAATCTATTCATGGAACCAAGGTGGATATTGTCGAATAGTGTGGGAACTCCTGCTTCAAGATAGGTAAAGCGAATTCCCGCGAGGTAGGTTTTAACGGTGTCGTGCTGCAACTTGAGGTGTGAAAAGCAGTGAGCTATGAAATACTCCAGCAGGATTTCACTCACTGGTGGGAGGCTTGCTGTATACAAGTTTGTGTACAGGTTGAATAACAGTAGGAACTGCAGGTACTTGTTATAGCCTGTTGCATAGGTAACTCTTGTAGTAGAACTGATGGCTGCTGTCCATAGCCGTTGAAGATTCTGATTTAGTTCCACATGATGTAGCAGCTGTTGGGGCACGGTGTTGGATTCGGGGCGGCGGCTGGAGCCAGGCGGCGAAACCGGGTCATCTGGAATCGTGAAAGAGAGTCAGCAATCTCATTTGTAGCACCTGGCACATGTCTAGCTCTAACTAAGAAGTTACCGATAGCAGACTTCCATGTTAAGGTACGAACAAGTGACATAATGTGAGGACACTTAGAACGACCTCTGTTTATAATACTGACTGTAGCTTCATTGTCACAGAAAAAGGTAACACGCTTCTTGCACCACTGGTCCCCCCACAACACAGTAGCAACTACTATAGGGTAAAGCTCTAGGAAAGCTGTGGATGGTTTAGCTGGCAAGATATCTTGTACGTCTTCCCACTTTTGTGCAAACCAGTGATTTAGGAAAAACCCTCCATGACCAATAGAAGTCGAAGCGTCCGTAAACAGTTGGATCTGTGGGGCAAGGGTTAGGTGTTCATCGTGGAAGAAAGAAATGCCGTTCCACTCATGAAGAAACATTCTCCATAGGTTCAATTCTGTGCGACAGGACGAGGACAGGGTAACATGGTGATGGAGTTCAGTGACTGTTGTTGATAACTGGATGAGATAAGAGACGAAGGAGCGTCCTGGTAGTACCACTCTACTGGCATAATTAAGGTGTCCCAATAAAGATAGTAGGTCCCTCTTGGTACATTTCCTCCTTCCACTGAATGAAGAGAGGATCTCACGTAAACGCTGGAGCTTATCCAAAGGGAGACTAGCCGTCATACTGAGTGAGTTCAATACGATTCCGAGATATTCAATTTCAGTCACTGGACCCACCGATTTGTGGGTAGCTAGAGGAATGTTTAATTGCTTGAAAAGGTGGACTAGGGTATGCATAGTTTGATGAGCGTCATGACCTGGGTGATCAACAGTCAAAAAATCATCAAGTAGGTGTAAAATAAAGTCCACATTACACTTATGCTTCAAGATCCAACAAATAGCTTGTGACAAGGTATCAAAAATCACTGGGCTGGATCTGCAGCCGAAAGCCAATCTGGTGTAGAAATAGTACCTATTGTCCCATTTGAAGCCGAAAAAGGGCCAAGCCTGTGGTGAGAGTGGGATTTGTTTGAAGGCATCGCTGATGTCCACTTTGCACATCCAGGCGGCTTGTCCTACGGCTTTAATTCTTGAAACAGCTTGGTCGATAGTAACGTAATGCATGGAACAAGAGTCTTTATCTATCAAGTCGTTGATGCTAGGTACCTGAGACTGGTGAGGGGCTGATAAGTCCAGTATTAGGCGTTTCTTGAGGCTGTATTTCCCAATTGCCAAACCGAGCGGGCTGATTCTGTACACAGGAAAAGGAGAATGAGGGAACGGTCCAATCACATAGCCTTTAGTTAGCTCCTTCTCAACAAGCTCTGTCACTGCAGCAGATTGTAGCCTCGCACTTAGGTTATTTGAGCATTCATGTGATGCAGTAGGGATGGGATGCACTTTGGGGTCAAAGCCATTGATGATGCCCTGGAGGAGGTAATTAACGAAGACAGAATCAGGGTGTCCAGACAGATGCTGTTGTAAGGATAACACGTCAATAGGTGAAAGCTTGAGAGGTTCAGATGGGGTGTTGGGCAGCAGTCATTCATTTTGCTTCTGACGACATTGACGGAGACCATGACGAGAATCCTTACATCGTGTGCAAACGTGGGCATATGTGCACTGGTAACGCCGGCAGCCTGCGTCATTGAAGTTATTACAAATTTCACGATTGTCAAATCGAACCCTGTCTCTGCCTCTTATGTCTCTACCCTTTACGTCAGTACCAAACATCCTGTTTTTCGGAGGCTGTAGGGAATCAGCATTTGGACACATGTCAGTGGCATGGGTAACACTGTGGCATCTCTCACATGTCCTAGCCCTTTTTCCTGAGGTGACTAAGGTCCACAGATTAGTGTCCCTGATGCCCCAGTTGACAGGAACACCTTTCTCAGCATAAGCAGCCACTCTAGAGGCGAAGAGGTTGTGGTAATCATAATGGGAGCTCCCCCCATAGTATCTGGAAAGCATTATGCATGTTTGCTGGTGGAGATCAAGTTGACGTAGTTTGATAACATCATCGCCACACAAGATACGTTTGTAAGTATCAAAAGCCTCAAGAAATTCCGGAAGAGACAGTGATCTGTTTGTCCTAACATCCTCCCTTAGAAACAAGGTACTGCCGTTAATATCGATGGAGCGTGTCTCTCCCAACTCTTGATTTGGCAGGAGCAGGACAGCCAAATTCACGTATTTTCCTTCTTTAATTTTCCTAACTACGGCTGGGGGAACAGTGTCAATGTGAGGTAATGAATCAGAGGCAATACCTGCGAGGGGGAAATCTGTTGATGAGTGTTGTGTCTCTGGTGACTGGAAAGAGTGGCTGTCCTGTCCTCGACGATCGACGAGCTCTCTTAGCTGTGCCAGTTCACGCCTGAGTGATACAATGGTGTTGCCGGAAGTTGCCTCGTTTTCATTACTGGAGGGGGCACCAGTGGGCCTGTCCAAGAAACTATCTTGTCTTACTCTGGCTGCTGCTAGCTCTGGCAAGATAGGCAGGGACACGGGATTTACATCCATAGGGGCACTTGGTTGAACGTCTTGTGCGTGGTCCTCAAACAGAGTCGAGCGAGAGTGGAGTTGAGTCGGGGTGATACCCTCGAAAACTTCCGATGACGTCACGGTGCTGGATGACTGACTTTGGCGAGGCTCACTGTGTTGAACAGGCCTGTTCTCCTCATAAAGTTGCCAAAGTGTTGCACGAGTCCAGGATTGAGGAACTCTGAAACCCATCTCCCGTAATTTTTGCCGTAGAGCGGTGCCTGTGAGCCGCTCTGGGGGATATGTCACCTGGGTGATGGTGGCATGATGGCCGTCCCGCTGGGTAGTACGACCCGTAGAATTTTTTGATTTAGTGGCAGAACGGGTACGTCCAAGGGATTTATGGCGCGTCGCCATGTCGTATAGATGAACCACTGACGTAATATGAGTTAGAAATTCGTCGATGGCACGGAGAAGGTAAATGCCAGTACGGATGTCTTTTAGATTAAGAACAAGCGAGTGATTATGAAATGAGCATAAACAGGCAGATGTATATGCGCAGGTGCTTAAATAGCTAATGAAAGTGACGTACTTCCGGTAGACGGAAGTGAATGAAGTTACATAAAAACGAATAAAAAGTAAAGAAAAATAGTAATAAGTTATAGTTGTTGCACAAACTATAATTATAAAATTCTCATAGTGTTATATGGTTCAGTTTTAACTTTCATAGACCATGGTATTTTGAATTTCAAAGGCACATCTAACATTGAAATGGCACACTTGAAATACTATGATAGTGCCCACATGGCACACTTTGAAAAATATTAATTTCGATCCCTGCTTTTATTCCTATGTCATATTGTAATATTCTAAAGTTCCATTTTGATTACCGGTAAGTACTTCTCAACTGACATGGTGAAACAAAATTAATATTTTTGTTATTTATAGCATATCTAGTTTATGACAGTTTATCACTTAAATTTGTTTTTATATCCCTCATAGATACTTGTCAGTACAAACACAAATAAGGGGGGGTGAACGCATAGAATATTCTGTAGACAAAGCAAACCTGTTTCAGGTCCTCAATGTCTGCGACAGTCATACACTCATGCCATGCTTTATCCTCTCGGATCATCTCCACCCGAGGAAAGCGCAGAGTACTTCCTGTCTTGAACCGGTCACTTGTGATGATCTCAGCCGCTCTTATCTGTATAAGTATTCAACATGTTTAAAATTTAGCATGTTTAAATATTTGTTATCTACTTCTGTAGGGCATGATAAATTTGAATTAAATTGAACGCCATATACCTAAAACTGTCAATGTGGCTTTTGACTTCCAACAAGGCATACTTATACATTCTCATCAAGGGGAATTTAGATGTTCCTCTAAACAAAGAATTTCTGAATAATGACATTGGTACCAAGACACAATACAAGCAGGAAATCTGACAAGCACCTGTAGTATACACGACTTGGAAGGTTCGATCCAAGCGTCAGGCTTCTCCTTGAAACCGGAGGCCAGTTCAATACAAGATGGCGGCTTCCTCTTGTCAAACACCTGCCAGTGGTCGGCCAACTTCTTGTTGAACTCACTCAGCTGCTTCTTGGAGTATCCGGATCCAACCTGAAGAGACAGTCGCCTAGATCATTTCTCAGGGGTTATTTTCACAAAAATAACTTTTAGTACTGATTATATGATTTTTAGGGCCAAATAATGCAGTCAGCTGGAGTGGCATGATTCTAATCCAATTAAATTCAATGGTTGCATGTAGAATGTCAGATTTGAAAAGGTGTAGCATATTGCAATAATTACAATGATATGGTGCAGAAGATGAAGTTTAGCTGTCAGGCTATTGTTGGAATATAACATTGTTAAAACTTTGATCTCATCCTATGGGAAGGTCAGTTTTGTTAATACAACAAACCTTGCAGAAGGAGTAGAAGAGTTCGGGCTCCCCACCATCCTCCGAGGGCACAGCGACCCCACACAGGAAGTGTGACATCATGCCCCCGCGGTGACCCACCCCGAAGAACCCGCCGATGATCAGCACATCGAGCTCATCCATCAGACCACCGATGTACTCGGGTTTGATCTTAAACCAGCCTCCCTTCCGTGTATTGGGTCGATACACAGAGTCTGGGTTCTTAACCATGATCCCCTCCTCTTGGTTGTCGATAGCTTCGTTCAGCGCGTCCGCACAGTCTTGTCTGAATTAGAACATTTTCAATTTGATATACTATTGTATGTGTTTGATTTGTTCAACTATAAAATCTCAAAGGCTAAATGTTTAATTCATGTGCCCCCTCCCCACTCTCTCGATTTTATCTCTGCAAGATCTTATCAATGTAGGTGCCCCTCTTCAAGTGTAAGTTCAATCAACAATTTCTCACACTCAATATACCTAGATTATGATACACCTCAAATGAACTCACCTGGTACGAGCCTGCTTGGGTCGACTGACGATGAGCCTGCCCTCCACCTCGTTGACGACGTTATCAACGTAGGTGACCCTCTCTCGGAGCGGCAGGTTTGTGAGGACTCTCTTGTTGTACAGTAGGACGTCAAACACGTGGAAGCACGGCTGCAGACCCGAGTTCTCAAACAGGTCCTTAGACTTGATGTCAAACTTCTCTGCCTTTGTGGCTGAATTGGATGAGAGGAAATGCTATTTTTAAAATGGTAAACTGGCAAATACGTTAGGAACACTAATTGTACTTTGGCTTTTGGAGGCCATTGTGAAAATCGAATTCACACAATATTTCAGATGATGTGATCTTAAATTTTACAAAATTAAATTTGTTCATTATCAAATTGGCATGTATTTCTAAAGATCTTAATGAAAATTTCTTAATTTAAAAGTTGACAAGTAGCTTTCCTGAAAATTAAATCTATTAACGAACAGCTCTTATAAACTAAAATATATTCCAAATAGTATTTACCACACGGGATCCAATAAAATTAAGAGTTTTAAAGGGGTCAATAAACAAAGAATGCTCACAGAATGTTTTAGTTTCAGCATGATAGCCCAGCATCTCCCCATCCAGGATACAGGTTGTCACATCAGGTTTGAAGCAGTTGGCCAGGTAGGGAGACAGACTCCCGTCAAACGGAGTCGCACCAAACACACCCGTGTACTCATTTCCACTGGAAAATTCCAAAACTGACAACTGACAAATTGCTGTATTGATAGTTCGATGTATCAATGTCTTGGTGGACTAGTAGTCAATTAGTAGTCAATTAGCTTTTTATATTTCAGATTATCTGTTGCCATGGAATCTAGTAGAATAAACTATGGAATCCTACAAACCTTCGAGAGTAGTACTTGTACTCCGACTCATTTTTGTGAAGCAACATCCGTTCTCCATCAAACTTTGTCTCGATAAAATACATCTTGTTTTCCATCAGGGTCTCCACCTTTAGAATAAAGAGAAATGAGATCTAAACATTTCCTTCAAAACTTCTTTTAAAAAAAAAAAATTCTTAAATTATTGATATTTCAAAACAAGCTGTCCTGCAATTACTTGGATACAAACTAAACTGAAATCAAATTTCCTTTATTTGCAATATATCATTAATAGCTATTACATGTGTCATAAAGACCAGAATGAACACTTCACCACACCTTATCTGGCGACGCCCGCTCTCCCAACATGGGAGTAAAGGGAGAGAAGATGCTGACGCCGATTTCGTGGACTCTGACTGATTTGTCTCGGAGAAGACGACAAACCTTCTCCAAGTTGTTGTTAACATTATAAAATTCCTCAGCATCTGGGTGATACACGCTGAAGACTGATGCCTGACTGAGGCCGACTTTGAGCTCTTTTACAATCATTCGGATCAGCCATTTCTGTTCAAGTGCTGACAGATTCTTGAGGAGATGAAGGATGTTTTTACGAACAGGATCCTTCTTCTTTGCTGCATTGTTTACGGCGATGTTGTCCAGGCACATGTTGACATCGCTTATTGTTAGTGTGCCTCGCTCTGGACAGCGATTCTTCAGGACGTAATAAGCAACACTTGCAAAGTCTCCAGCATCCTGCAAAATCATATATTTATTATCATAAAATACATTGATACATTTAACATGGAGTATTTTGCAATCAATGTTTCTTCATGATAGCACGAATGGCAAAGATAGAGATCATGATGAAACAAAGAATTTCATCATACCCAGTTCAAATCAATATATTCTGAATAACTATTTATAACACATATCTTCACAGTCTTGAATTTTGTTACATTTGTTTGACAACATATTTTGATCAGTTTATCAAATTGGTTGTACTTACAGCACGAGCAGTTTTTGGTGCTTTATAGTTGAGCAGCCTAGTTGCATCTGGACTGTCTTTACCCAAACATAGAACCTCAATCATCAGTTTGGCTAACATGTGCTGAAACAAAAGTGATGCATATTCAATAAAACAATGTACAAAACTTCTTTACATAGCCTGGGCAGTAGAACTACAAGATATTAGTGATATCTACATCACGATATATTCTTGATTATGATCTCACAAGATGCTGATATGTTAGTACTAACAATTACTGTTACAGTTACCTCAAATGTCCAAATCAGCTTATGATTGTATGCTGTTGTAACTGACAATGCAGCTGACAGTTTGCAAAACGTATTTTGGCAAATACCGGTACATGAACACAATATAACTACTCATAGCAATGTTTTATGACATAGTTCCAAGTAAGAATTAGACCATATTTAAGAGATAAGAAGCAATGAGACATTGTTTGACAAATGTGTTAAATCCATGATACTTTGCAAATTTAATACCTAAATAGAAGTATTATTACAAACCTCTTTTATTCCATATGCAAGACGTTCCTTCTCCAGATGTGGTAATAGAAGTCTCATGGCTGGGTAGAATGAATCAGTCTGCAAATGTGTTATATGCTTATTAATTAATTGATCAGTTTATGCTTTGTACCATATTATATATTATAAAACATTTTTATATTATTGATTGATTTGTATCAGACTGTACACTAAAATTATTTCTTGATCAAGAGACTTGAAAATCAAGATATGACCATAACGTTGAGAAACTGGGGGCACTTGATTTGCACTATCCCGGGCATAGCCCGCTATAGCCCGGTCACGTGACCGGGCTATCCGGGTGATCCGAGCAGACGAACCAAATCGAGTTGATTCGGGTTATTGTTATGGCAACCACCAGAGCCAACTTAGTTGCCCTGCAACTAATAATCGAACTTTTCTAAAGTGTTTGCGACAATGACAACGATATCTCGACAAAAATGAACAACATTATTACTTCTGCTAGAATTGTTTGCTACATTAGTCTTTCCCTTCAGTACTCTTATAATTAATTGTATTGTAACTGTTTAGATGTGAAGATATACGATATTTTCAAATTTGCAAAATCGTGTTTGGTCCGTATGCCGCCATTATCGCCCGCGATAGCCCGCTCATTTGAAACCGGGTCAACCGGGCTACCCCGGCGGGCGATATTGAGCTCCCGCCCGCCTGAATCAAGTGCGTCGCCGATTCCCAACCGGGTTGCGGGCGACCCGGGCGATAGCCCGGCTGGCAAATCAAGTGCCCCCACTGAGTCTAAAGTTTTTAATTCTGATAGCTGTACTGTACTGAGTATAAGGTACTTTATTTCTTATCTTGACAATGACATTATGTATTCAATTTTGGTAACTGAGTTGCTAGTTCTGCAAATTTACTTACATTGTCCGCATTTTCGCCATGCGTCTCATTATGAAAGTCCCTCCACTTCTCGACAAAATCTCTAAGGACTTTCTTTTTCTTATCGTTTCCCTGTGTTTTCGATATTTTCTCTAGCAGTCCACACAGTTCAGTGAAGGAAACCTTGGCCGCTACAGTTATTTTTGGTTTGACATCATCTACGTCGTCACCCGTGTCTGCCATATTTACAAATGAGTAAGTTTTGAGACAAGAGGCTAAGCAGTCATTGGCAAAAATGAGAAGAAAAGCTGGGCTTGCGAAAACGGAGTTGCTTGTAAACAATCTCGTATTTCACTTCCGGTGTTTAGAGTTATCTGCCCTTTGGATAATTTTAGCAGACGACGGGAAACGATTGCAGAATGTTTGAAGATATGCAAAGTGACAAAAGCAAACATTTCAACACAAATATACTTTTAGATGCTTTCGATAAATGGCACACTGTACGTTTAATAGAAAAACAAACTTATATTTACCGTGTTTATATCGTTTCTATTTTAATGTTATTTTTGTATCATTTTGACAATTTTTGTTTTGTGTTTTGTGATCAGTTTCTCTTAAAAATTGTTTGACATGCAACTTTGGACCTTATTTTCATTTTAATGTAGCCTGATCTCACAAAATGTTATTGTGTTTATCTACATATTTTTACTGCGCTAAGAAAACAAAAATTGCGCTAAGAGAACCAATGTAAGTAATCACCTCACTTGGCCTATTTGGTATAATTTTCTCCTGTGAAAAAAAGGAGATATTCTTGATTTGATTTATGAATAAGGTAGACTAGTCTTATAAGAAAAAGAATTTTTTTAGTTCTTATGTTTATGCCACAATTATGCATTCTGCTCTTTCAGACACCATTCTAGTGGAGCGTTATACTGGTCCAATGTGAATTCCATGAAATTGTAACAAAAAACAATAATAATTGTCAGCTAATAATATTTTACTGTCATTAAGTTAATTGCTAATCAATAGGCATCAAGTCTACAATGGTCACAGAACAAGGAAGTGACTACTGTATATGTGATACGAGCCAACAAAATAGTTAAAAGTTGGTCAATGTAAGAGGAAAAAAATTATTTAGTTGGTTAATCAAATTTCCTACCATGATTTTGACAAATTTGGAGAAGAACCAAAAAACTTCTCAGATCCCTCCCAAATAAAAATGTCACAGATTGTCCCTCGAAATTAAAGATGTTGCCAGATTTTACTGACGAAAAAAAGTTTTATAAGTGAAAAATCAATTTAAAATCAATTTACAAGGTGCATTACTTACTTGAACACACTTTTCATCTACACTAGAGCAAAGTTAAATTTCTTTTCTTTCCTTTTTTTGCCTCTTTACACAATTTGCCCAAACTATCCGTAAACCAAGTAATTAATTTTGCCTGGCCTATTCTTGTTATTCTTGTACAGAGTTTCCACAGTCTTCTGAAAGAGAAAAACAAGCTGAAAGTAGATGTTGAAGCAGCAAATCTGGAGAAAAATCTACTCGCAGATTCCAATGACAAACTAAAATCTGGTCTGTTAACCATTTTTGTCGAGGTTCGACTATTCTTAAGATTTTATTAATTATCTTTTAAATTCGGCCATTCAGATAGTCCTTGAACTCTTCACTGCAATATTATGGAGTCTATGATAGACAATGTATAGTTTTGAACAGTGAAGCTACCAAATTATAAGTAATTCTAAGTACTAAAAAGTTGGAATTTGTTTTGGATGATTATATGTTTTTGTATAACTTCCTTAATTCTTCTTTAAGGCACTCCTTATTGCTAAGATTGTGATAAACAATTTTGAAACACAAACTCATTTGTCTGTTTCAGAGTATGATGTTTTGCAAAGTGCTCTGCAAGAATCTAACAGTCAACTTGAAAGAATAGCTGTTTTAGAAGGTTGGAATTTGGTAAAATGTTGAAGTTTCCACTAAAGAAATATAGTGAAGCTGTTATTGATCTTATTATGTGTTCTTAATAAATTAATAAGTCTCATATAAAAATAATATTTGTGAGCATGGTAGAAAGATTTGGTGTTTTAGAAAGATAAATTTAGTTAATAATGTTGAATTTTCCAAATGAAGAAATGTCAGACTGATGTTCGATATGTTATTGATTTTAATGAGATGTTATATAAGATATCAACTTTTTTATTAGCATGAAACTTTGAGGTGATAAATTATGTAAGTTTTACAGAATTAGACATTGCAACCAATCATGGTATGAAATATAAAAACTACGGCAAATGTTTGTTCGACATTCTTAATCTTCACAATCTGCCGCTGCCAGTATTGGTTATGTTGACCTGTCACTCAGAGTCCGTCAGTAAAAGGGGAGGGGGTCAACTCATATTAATTAATATTAACAATTAATGCAGCTCTGACTGTTTCGTGAAACGGGGGTATGTGAGCTGTGCTCGCTTCTTCACTTTAATACACTGATGAGTGAAGAGAGTCTTTATTTCTTTCAGATGAGATCAGAAGATTGAAATCACATTCTGAGGAAAAGGATAGTCAAATGGAAGATATGAAAAAAGTTAATATTCTATATCGGTCAAGGATTTCTATTTAAAACAGTAAAAACATTATAGTTATTTTTTGCTTGCTTTGTTTGTTTCTATTACTCTTTTGTTCTTTTTAATGGGTTTCCCCCATGAAATGAAACTTAGGTTTCAAAAAAGCTGTTCCCTAATGATAAATGTTTCATTTTTCTTTAGCAACTGTCTGAAGAGAGAAGAAAACATGCTCATGTTTTGGAGCAAACAAAGAAAGATTTGGAAGAGAGACTAACTAAAACCACAGAAAAGTTGAATACTGAAGGTCATTTGTTTTTAATATTATCATATTCATTGTATAGAGTTGCATAATATTATTAATAATATATCATTATAATATTAATATAATAAATTTGGAGATTTATTGTAAAGTTGCTCCTTAAAAGGAGGGTTCTATCGGGGTATTTTTTGTGGAAACGAAATTCGAGAGGATATTCCTGTTTACATATATGTGTTATTAATACATGATTAAAAGACAGTCAAATTGAAGGATACTAATGAAGGTAATATTTTGATGACTTAATATTTTATAACTTGATAAACGCAAGCATATTTGTTGAAAAAAGAAACAAAGAGAACTGAAGCCAATCATAGGCGCTGCGAGTGTGGAAAACTTGGCTACAGCATAACAGCAGATTGTTTATTACTTTTATGACATGGTATGTGTTACTGTGTGAATACTCTATCAGTTTATGTCTTTAGTTATGAAAAAGTTGTAAAATTAGGTCTAATATAGCGTGTTTTTTAATTCACGTAATGCAAAAAATCCAAGATGGCGACAGAACTCTCCCTTTAAATTATAACAGATCAAAATGTTTGAATGACTGAAATGTGTTTGTGTTGTAATACATATAACTTTTGATCGGACACATGTATGAAAAAACAATCGATGCATCAATAGCATCCTACTCCATTAGGGTATCATATCCCCAAGCTGTTGCCTTGTAATGTTCACCAACTCATGCAACTTGTTACTCATTGCCATCTGTAGCATGTACTTTGTCAGCCAATGAAATGTTGTGATTTCAAGTTTGATGGTCACTTATCAGTTTTCTCATCCAGTACTGCCAATATTGCTTGACTTAAATTCATTTCATTGGCTGTTTATTTATTACGTTACAAGACCTAAGCCGAGTAGACAATCAGGAGATTGTATGAGGCTTGTAGACACAAATACCCTGATGGAGCAGGATGCATCAACAGTATTCGATAGTGTAGTGTTTCTTAAATTGAGATTGCACTTAACATTTATTTCTGCAAATTCATTTCAAATTAATACCCACATTTAATTGAGAAGATTATTTTAAAGTTAAAGGTGCATCCATTGTGTTTCATAAAATTTATTTGGCTTGAATACGTTCCAACTCACCATATGTGCTGTTTACATTTCACTCAGATTGCATACTTATTCCGAATCGCCAAATATATCGTAATTACTAGTTTCCAATTAAAATTTAAAAACATCATAATGCATGTGCAGAAACCGAAACTGTACGTCCAATTTACATGCACAATAGTTATATGACATATTAAACATTATCAACTCAAATTTGTCTTTTTGTCTGTTGTAAATAAGATTCCAAAACTATGTTTGACTCATTGACGGGCGCCACACGCTGTACATTGTCCGGTTTTCGATCAGAAATCACTACTTTTACCTTCATATCATCATTATGCAAGTCTACTATCAACAAAAGGGTAGTTTTCGGTAACAGTCGGTACTTCTTGATAAAGTAACACCATTTATAACGTTTGCAATATAAGTGTAAATGATTTCTTAGAGCATTAAGAGCTTATCATTTATGTAATTTCAATTATAGCGATGATAGAGAAGGAACTCCTGAACACACAACTGAATGCCCGACTGAAAGATCTTGAAGAGACCGAAGCGAAATTCCATAAACTAGAGAAAAACAAAGAAGCTGAAATCTGTCGAATATCCTTAGAGGTATGTTTTGCACCAGTATCAGTGTTGAGAAATAATTTTGGAATTTTGCATGAGACATCTGTATCTCAAGTTTGAATTTTTGATTTGTGTGAACTTATATTCTTTGTACATTGTATTTAAGGTAATGATGGTTCCACAATAGAAAAGTATGACTGTCCATGCTGTCTGGTAATATTAAGGTCTTTAATTCACTTTTTAATTTCAGTATGAGAATAAACTGGCCCGCATGCAACGGCTGAAAACTCAAGTAGCACAACACCAGTCTTCTGCAGCCAACAATGATATTTTTAGAAAGGTTTGTCATGTCTTTACATGCTCGTTATTTTTTCAGATGTCAAATAATATTTGTAGTTCATATGTATAGGAAAAATACTAATTGGTAAATTGTACTAATGCGTTTTTGGGTCGGGATAGTGTATTGCATGTTTAAATGTGATTTTATGAGTGTCCATTCTGTTTGCTACAAGAGGGCCAAAATGTACCGGTATATACAGTTCATGAGAGAGAGTGTCGTAAACATAGTATGCTGACATTAATCGATTTATTAACAAAGTCAATGTTATACACCTTATTTTACATTCGGTTGCAAACTGAATACCCAGCACCGCTGCATTTAGAATGCAACATAGAAGAACAAGACGTAATAGTATTGTTCACGATATTACCTCACCATGATAAAGAGATATTTTGTCAAAGAGCATCATAAGAACAATATCAATTCCAATATTATTGTACTTGTAGGTGATAAAAGGTGATTTAAACTTAATTAATGATTTAAATTTAAACTGTTTGAATAGTAGCATATCAAAGAAAAAGTTCTCACATGTTGAACCCTGTGTGTAGGGCTAGAAATTGATGTATCATTTTGTTTTTACAGAAACTACAGAACATGAAATCTGAATATGAGGCTCAAATCTCCCATCTGAAGTTTACCATTGCCAATCTGGAGGAGAGACTTGCAAATGCTCAGTCCATGCCCCAGCCACTTAAACAGAGACAGCCTCTCGGACTGGCAAAGAGGAAACGTACACTGTGATGTGCCATTCTTCTGTAGTTTATATGAACTGTTAATGCAATGTGCCGTTTATATGTACTGATGCCAATATCTTATATATCTTAAATAAATCCAAATAATCCTCTTGTTATTTTGCATATATAATAACATATATGAGACGATTTGTGCATAATTTCAGCATGATTGTCGTTGAGGGACATATCAGCAATTTTTACAAAACACACTAGATGAGAAAAGAATTATTATAAAGGACAGCATACTGGTAATTAATAATACATACATAATTCAACTGACTGAGCAAGAATGGAACACAAGATGGTTAACACCTTAGAGCACTCAAAGACATTTTATTCCTACAACACCCATGGAAAGAGGGTGTTATCTTCTTGTTATCCCACCAGTACACATCATGGGATAAAGTTGTCGCCCTGTCTGTCTGTAATCATTTTGTTTCCGGAACAAAAGTTGAAAACCGTTCATGATGTCTTTCTGAAACTTTCTATGTGTGTTACCCACAAACAAAAGTGGTGCCTTTTGATAGATTTCTGAAAAAAATAATGATTTTAACAAATTTGTCCTTTTCCATAAAAGTGTTTTGGATATGAACTTTGTTCAGGGATAGATTCGTTTGTGGAGCAGAACTCGAAAACCCTTTATGATATCTACCTGAAGTGCATGTCACATTACCTATCTACTAAAATATGGCACTTTGACAATATACAGTTATCTTTCAAAGATGTGATTTAAGAATTTATGTGTGACCGGAGGGTTATATCATCTTCTAATGACTCTTGTTTGAAAACAGTTCATGTGCCAAGGTCAAGGTTACAAGCTCAAAAATTATGACCCCATCTGAAAGGTCTCATCACAATGGATGCACATGTCAAGTATCAAACGCTTTTCACTGATTCAATTAAAATTTATGACGAAGGTGAAAGTTCTTGAAAACTAGTTCCTGCGCCAAAGTCAAGGTAAATAATTATGATCTCACTGAAAGGTCTCATCACAATTGATGCACATGTGAAGTACCAAAGGCAGGGGTCGAAATTAACCTTTTCAATGCAGTAGCCATTCGGACTACTGCATTTCTTAAAGTACTAGTCCAGACCTATTCCAGCTAGCCAAACACATCACCAGAATCATTTCACCTCAAATTGTAAGAGTCCTTTGGACTACCAGTTTTTACACTCTACTCGCCCAGCTTCTTTTTCACTAACCATGGATTAACGGACTAGTGCTAATTTAGAACCCTGAAAGGTCTATCAGAAACCAATCAAAAGTAATCTTATGGCAAAGGTTAAACATTTTCGGACGGACAGAATCTCTGATTCGGGGACATAAAAACACTGAATGCCATTTTAGTGAAACAGCACCCAGAACCTATGGCCTCAAAACTCGAGGTGGAGTACACCTTCGATAGGAAGTTTCTCATAATGTCACACACAATGATTTTTAAACCATACAAATCAACAAATGACACACAGTGAAATGAGGAACTGGAACAGACATATTCTTTGCTAAAAAACAACAAATTAAACACATTGTTTTATATTTATTCTGCAAAATATCTTTTTATCTACACAATATATTTACAAATATGTACCAAAAAAAAACAGTCTTCAGCTTATACAGGATGCATCTGCTGACAGATCAGGAATCCATGACACCTGAAAGAAAATATGGAAGCTAAAGAATATATTAACAAAAGCATCTGAAAATAAAGAGTAACTTACTATTTATTGATATATTATTTATTTCATGAAGAGTAAACAATTATATGGATTTACAACTTCTTTATTGCAAAGATATGCGACGTTTCGGTGTAGATGGCATGCTAACACCGTTATCAAGCAAATGATACCGAACATTGTGGTATGGCATATATATATATATATATACATGGGATATGTTTTTACAATTGAATGGGTTGATGTACAAAGTGATTTTAATTAATTAGCTTGATGTACATAGTGTTTATACAATGGACAGGCAGTGGAGAAAGCCAGATTGAGATAGAGATGGCTGTTGATTGAGAGCTGGTGATTGACAGGGATAATGATAAGCTAGCATTGATTGGGCTTGATTAAGTGATGGTAAGCCAATGGTATGTAATACCATATAATTGTTTACTCTTCATATCACCAACTTCTAAATGCCTCTTAAAGAAGTATTTATTTCATGAAACACCAGGCAATATTTAAATATTTCACAAACACCACATACATTCTTTATTTGGACTTGATCACTATGTTACAGAATGTGACTGGAAAACACTATGATTACCTTCCAGAAATGTGTAGCAGTCTCGAGTCTCTAAAACCACATCTGAAATATTGGAGTTAACAGAATTGTATAATCTGACAGTGAATGAATTAAAGAGCCATTAAGTATGTTTGTTTTTAATACAATAATATATGATGTAGAACACAATAACACAATAACATAGGGATAAATAGATAAACACCAAAAACTATTATATTTCCATTTCCGTGAGTACTCATAAGCTTTAGTTACAGTGTGTGAGTCAGCCACAAAGCATTATTATGTGGATATCTCTCAATGAGATAGAGTATTCCTGAATGTTTCAATGTTTAAAACAAAGAATACCAACCATGAACAATGTGTTACTGTACGAAACGCTTGGCGGGTTATAATGTATGTGGGTTCATAATTTTCTTACACTTTTTATTTACTTTTTATTTACTTTTTATTTACTTTTTATTTATTTTTCATACTTTCTGGCTTGATACTTTACAATGATTCACCAAAATGAGAAAAAACGAAATGTGTGTATGAAACAAACCCAAATCTTTTCTCTGTAACGTTTTCCTTTTTGATTGAAGTGTTTTCCCAGCAGCATCCTTTGCCAACATCTGGATGAAGAGTTCCTGTAGAGAGAGGTGGTGAAGTTAATTGATGGGAAAATCTATGAGAAAAGGAGAAAGATAGGGTATGTCTCCACATTTGGGTGTTAGTCTGTCATAAACTTACTAAGCCTCAAACGTTTTGATTACTTTTCTTAAAATATATAAATTTAATTCCTCACGTTTAGCATTGAAATACAAAGGGAAAACAAAATTTGGTTAGGAATGTACGTTCTGACACTATGAATAAGCAACCTGCTAAGATATACAGTACAGTAGGTCACTGCACAGTAGGGATTGATCGAAAACCGAACAATGCTACTTACAGCAGCTTTTGCTAAGGAAACCACAGCTTCTTGACTGGCCAATGACACGTCCGGATCTGACTTGATGATGTGCTTGATTCGACTTAATGGAAGTTTAAAAAGACGATCCGAATTGGTCTGATCTGTCGTCTGTGATTGTAAATCTTCTTCGCCAGTTTGAGAAATTTCATCTTCTCCCGCCATTTTGATTTTTATATTAAGATTGGCTTCCGAAATATGATTCATAATAATATTAACCTGTTTATAAAATGAATCAAATTAAACCATTTCAAAATAATACTTCACCAAATAATAACTAATTCAATATTTTAGATTGAATATCATCCACCAAATTAATTTAGTTAGATCATCTATATATCCAAAGTGGATCCATTTTCGTTTGAGGGAAGTCATCTTTTCTAGGGGGTGGGGTCATTCAAGGCCACCGGAGTAGTGTGTTTCGAACTGGTGGCATAAACAAGGATATTTATTGCGTTTGACTGCACTACCAACTGATTCAAACAATGACACACAACGAGGAACGAGCCCACTGGCTCAAAGAAGGGGCAATCGGACTTGGCGGTATTTTTAATTTTACTGTTTTCCTGTCCATTTTCAGGCTGATTTTTAGTAAATAACACAATCTATCTTCTAATAACTGCTACTGTACTGTAGTGTCATTACATTAAGAAATTAATAAGAATATAATCTATGAATGAATTAAACTCACAGTTTGATTTTACTTTAAAGTGACATTGAGGATTTAATTACATATTTCCAAATGCAAATTGAAATATTGTTAATTTCAACACATATTGATAAAATTTAATCACCTCTGTTATAGATTATAGAAATATTTTCCTAGTACATGACATATGAGAAATAATTTTCATATCATGACAATCCGATGCCTATCCTCACAATTAGTGTGTGCCAATGAATATGATGTCTTTTGAAGGAATTCCTTTATTGAATAATCTACATGTTTAATTATGTAGAACACAATTACAGGAGTTTTTTAGGCTGTAAGATTGTCAATTGCACGGTTCCTATGGCAACACATGTGTAACTGCATCTCAACTAACTAACACCGCCTCAGCAGTATCGCATTATGATTATACCAGCAACCTATACTTTGTGTAATAAAATAATAGACTCATTAGATTTAGACTGGAAAGCCCTTTTAATATTTTACTAAACATGCCAAAGAAAGGTGACTTCCCATCTCTTATTTCATTGGTCGATCAAAGTTAATCAAAGCTTAGCTGAACGTGACCTCAATCAGTTATTCCCTATATGTATGTGATGTAATGCCAGATTTATGAGAAGTATATCATTAATGGAACCGTAGTTGCCAGTTAACCTATTTCATTATCATGTTGCACATGTATTGTACATACTTGTGAGGTAATTCAGATAATCTAAACATCGGTTTATGACTGTGCACCCGACGTTCGATGTAGGAAGACGTCTAGCATGCTGGACTAACTTATGAGGTTGACATATACCAGAGATTTTTATTAGCTCATCAGGTCTGAAAGGCCCAATGGGCTTTTGACATGGCATGGTCTTTGGTGTCCGTCCATCCGTCTGTCTGTAAACTTTTCGCTTCTCCAGAACCAATAACTCTAGAGAGCTAAAATGTTATATGCAGACTCCTTGACCTATGGGGATGCTAAATTGTAGATTTTGTGACCCCATGACCCCAAATGGGGTCACAACCTTAAAAACCTATTTTTATCTTCTTCTCCAGTACCAATAAGTCTAGAAAGCTGAAATGTTGTTTGCAGACTCCTCGGCCAATAGGGATTCTAAATTGTAGATTTGGTGACCCCATTACTCCAAAAAGGGTCACAGGGGTCATGATCTAAAAACCTATTTTCATCTTCTTCTTCAGTCTGAAAAGCTCTAGAGCTGAAATGTTGTGTACATACTCCTTAGACAATGGGGATTCTAAATTGTAGAACCTTTTGGGCTAGAACAATTTATTTCGGTTTTGCAAACAATACAAATCCTGATGAGCTACGGAGCCCATGGCTCTATTTTTAAGTTTTTCTGACTATTTTGGCTTGTTCACCACTATAATCGTAATTTTAGTTGTCTAAATCTAGATGGCAAGACATATGACATATATCAAAGTCTTGGCTCCATCAAACAATTTAGATGCTTTTCCTTTAGTCTTTCATCGTTTTGTTTGATAGAACCTTCTTTAGGTTAAGACTGGTAACTTTATAATTGATTCTTTTTCAGAAGGGATCCTCCTTGGGGTACATATAGCATAAAAATCCTTATTTTTAACTTGATGACAGATTGTAACTTAATTTTTAAAAATAACAGTAAAAATAAGTTCAAAAAACACAAAATAAGTGTTTTCCGAACGTGTGACCACCCTGTGTAGAGCCCCATCCCAGTGCAAACCAAGGGACGTAACTCTATTCTCACCACTTATCAATCTGTCATCGAGCTGGCAAGACGTGTTTTGCAGTCGACGGTTAACTTGAGTTTTTCTTCTATTCTGAGAAAATGGACAAAGTGAAAGCTTCTGTATGTGTGGTAACCCCTTCTTATTCGTAGAGGCGAATGTTAGGTTACTTTTATAGTGGTTTTTCGCGTTGTAACTTCGTTTTTCAATTCGCACGTGCTTCGACTTCACCGAGTAATGGCGGATGGAAAACGCTCAAAATGGCGGATGCTCAAACAAAATGCAATGTGTTAGTACTTTGCTATTTTGTATTGAGATCTGGTTGTTTTGGAGGTTCTTTATCGTGCTTCGCATTGTAGGGCAGCACTTTACTGACGAGGATTTCTCCCTTTTTGAATTTATTCATTCTCGGGGTTATCGTTTTCAGTCGGCAAGATATACTAGGTATTTCATGCTTTATTTCTTTCAGTGGCTTACTATTTATTACTTGCCTAGTGCTTAGTTATTATAGTATCGCCTCTGCGTGTTGTTTGTATGATGCACTTTTATCAAACATAAACATTGCACTTACACTCATGCACACCCCTGTACATTCTGTGTTTGACTTTGCAGTCATTCACCGAATGTGTGGGGTGCAAGGCCCGTTTGCCCCCGGCCGACAAGCACGACCGGTGCCTGGTGTGTCTCGTCGAGGACGAACATGACGAACAAGCCTGTCAGTTGTGCCTCAGCTTCACCCCCCGGGCCAAGAAGGAGAGGGGGATGGACATGATTTTCTATCGCAACCTCCAGAAGGCGGGCCAAGAACTTAAGGGTTCGGTCCCCCCCTCTAAGGAAAAGAGGAAGGGTAAGAAGGGTAAAGGCAAGCAAAAGGTTAGCTCCCCTCCTGCCCCCTCTTCCTCATCGGATGAGGTGGACATGGAGGTGGGGTCGCCTGCTGCACGGGATGTATCAAGCCCCCCAGTTCTTTTACCTCAAACACACACTACCAATGTTGCTATTAACCCTAATCCTAACTTGGATGCTGCGGCTATCTCCGCAATCATCCAGGGGCAAATGACGGGGATGGTGGGGACGATGATGGCACAGCTCCGTAAGGAGTTGACCGTCGTCGCCCTGCCGGATCTCGATGCTCCAGGGTCGGCTGGCACTAAAAATGTCGGTAAAGACCTCGGGTCCCCTACTGAACCGGGCGCAGGCCCCGGCAAGGTAGCGGGATCCGACGTAGGCACCCGAGAGACTGCTCCGGCTCTGCCTCGTACTCAAGCTAAAAAAGTCCCTCCGACGGTGCAAGGTGCCGAGGTACAGAGCACGTCGGGGGGCACCGTAACCCCCAAAGGTAAGGGCTCCGGCGCTCCGGCGTCGGGCCCGTCGCTGCTTCGGGGACCGGCTCTGGTTCAGGAACGAGCGCCGGCGGGCAGAGCTGGGTTTCGCATCCCTCTCAAACGGACTGTCCGAGATAGGGCTTCGGATACTGGGTCGCTACTGAGTGGCTCCGGTACCGGGGACCTGTCGGAGGATGGCTCCGAGTATTCAGAGGAGGATGAGGAATCCGGCCGTGCTGTCTCGCTCGCCGAGCTTCTGAAGGAGACGCGTGATCGTATAGCGATCGCTATCCCTCAGACGCTTGTTCCCGTACCGGAGCAGGTCTCCGAAGATTTCCGTCTACCGGGGGAGGCTTTTGCTCCCAGCAAGCCTCCGGCGACCAGGCTCCGCGTTCTTGATAGCTTGTTGGTTGAGGCGATCAACCCTCTCCTGTCTGGTGCCCGTACAAAGGCTGATCTGCCTGAACTTAATAAGAGGTACCAGTTAGGAGAGGACGGTCTCTTCGACCTACCGGTTATCGACGAGTGCGTCCTGACCTCTGTCACCCTGTCTGGCGCTCAGGCGCAGCCTTCTCTAGGCAAACAGGGCCGGCGACTGCCTCCATTTCCGTCGCACGCTGCTATGTTTAAGGCCGAGTTCCGTGCCCATGAGGACACGTACAGGAACGGAGCCCAACAACTAAGGGTGGCGGTGCACGGGGCCTACCTTGCTGCTATGCAGGCTAAGGACCAGGCGGAAATGCAGGAAGTAGGCACTAAGGTGACTACATTCCAGAAGCAGCTGTCAGAGGTATCTAGCTATTTGGCCCGGGACTCAATTCGGAGTGCCGCGAGCCAGATAATGGGCGCAGTCATGGGGATGCGCCGGCTGTGGCTGTCGACGTCCAAGTACTCGCAGTCCACACGCCTCACACTACAGAACTTGCCTTACAGGTTGGGGTCCACCCTCTTCCCTGGATCGCAGGCTGTAGTTAAGGAAGCCGCCGAGCAAAAGGTTGCCTTCGAGGACTCTAAGGTGCTCCTCGAGGACCCAGCTCCGCAAGAGAAGCGAGTGCGGCTCTCCCCCCTTGATGGTCTCTACCCCACGCCGGGGGGTTCGAGCCAACCTTCTTGGAATGGCCCTATGGGCAACAAGAAGAAATTCAAGGGGAAGGGAAAGAAAGGGCAGAACCGCAGGGGCAATCATGGCCAGCGGAATTTTCGGAGCCGAGGAAAGCCAAACAAGCAATCCTAGGGTCTCCACTGCCTGTGTCACCACCCAAAAGTCTGGCAGCTCGAACGCTGCCGGAGACGGGGGTACACTGTCTTTCCGAGAATCTTCCAGTGGGCGGCAGACTATCTCACTTCGTCTCAGAGTGGGAGAAAGTCACCTCAAATACCTGGGTCCTGTCCACGCTCAGGGAGGGCCACTTACCACTTTGGAAGTACGACCCACCGACTTTCTCCGGGATACGGCACACGAAGGTGCCCGAGTTGCCCGAGAAGGCGGAAGTCCTTCGCGCCGAGGTGCAGGCTTTATTAGACAAAGCAGCCATCGAGGTAGTTCCACAGGGTCAGGAGCAGAGTGGTTATTACTCAACCTACTTCCTGGTACCCAAGAAGGACGGAGGGTTCAGACCGATTCTGAATTTAAAGTACCTGAATCGCAGTCTACAGGTTCCAACGTTCAAGATGGAAACCCTGAGGACAGTGATAGCGTCAGTAGAGAGGGGAGATTGGCTGTCGTCAATAGACCTCAAGGATGCTTATCTGCATGTTCCAATGCACCCCGAGTTCAAGGAGTTTCTTCGGTTCTCTTTCGACGGGACGTGTTACCAGTTCCGGGTACTTCCCTTCGGCATTTCAACTGCGCCGAGGGTGTTTACCAAACTGATGTTGGTACCGGCACAGGCCGCCAGGTCACGGGGCACGTGTTGTCATCCGTACCTGGACGATTGGCTGATAAGAGCCTTGTCTCGAGAACTGAATCAGGAGGCCACCCAGCAGGTGTTACACATCTTGCTCAAGCTGGGTTGGATCATCAACCTGAAGAAGTCAGACATCGCCCCCAGGCAGGACCTGGTGTTTCTGGGCGCAAGGTTCGATACGGCCTCCGGTTCTGTATCCCTGGCCCCGGACAGGGTGTCCAGAGTGATCGGGGCAGTCCACTTGTTCCTTCAGTCGCCCACCCACACGGCCAGGACTTGGCTTCAGTTGCTGGGGCACATGGCGTCGACAGTGGACGTGGTTTGGAGAGCTCGCTTGAGTATGAGACCGGTTCAGCAAGCGCTGGCACGAATGTGGTCACACTCGGACAGCTTCGAGAAGGTTCTAACCACACCGGTTTGGGTGCTAGAGCACCTTCGGTGGTGGGTTTCCGAGAGCAACCTTCTCAAGGGTCTACCGCTAGAGCTTCCAACGCCTTCGGTCACCATCCAGACAGACGCCTCCCTATCAGGCTGGGGGGGTGTCCTGGAAGACCTGACAGCCTCGGGCCTTTGGTCTCAGGAGGAGTCGAAATTGCACATCAACGTGCTAGAGCTCAGAGCAGCTCGACGTGTGTTCGAGTGCTTCAAGGAGCGGATCGAGGGGCTTGTGGTTCGTCTAGAAATGGACAACCAGACAGCCCTGTCGTACATTCTGAAACAGGGCGGCACAGTGTCTCCATCTCTCCTTCAGGAGTCGTGGCAGTTCCTACTGTGGTGCGACCAGTTCAGCATTCAGGTGGTTCCTGTTTATCTCCCGGGAGTGGACAACGTCCGTGCGGACGCCTTGTCTCGGCGCATCCTAACACCTCACGAGTGGATGCTCGACCGGGGGATATTCGGAACTATCTCCCTGTTGTTCGGGTCGTTCCAGGTGGATCTGTTTGCGTCAGGGATGACGAATCAGATACCTGTGTTCTGCTCAAGAATACCAGATCCAAGGGCTCTAGCCAGAGACGCCTTCGCGATCGACTGGTCGGGCAGAGTGCTGTGGGCGTTCCCTCCAGTTCCTCTGATCCCCAGGGTTCTTTCTCAGTTGACCAATCAACCAGCTCGCCTCCTAGTGCTAGTGGCACCACTTTGGACGGCTCAGAGTTGGTTCCCGTCCGTTCTCAGGTTTCTCGTACAGCCTCCTGTACTGTTACCCTCGAGACGAGACATACTATTTCAGGAAGGGGCACCACACCCGAATCCCAGGATTCAGTGGGTGGCTTGGCCACTGTCCGGAATCGCCTCCAGGAGAGCGGTATTCCTGCACGAGTTGCAGACACAATACTGGCTTCGAGGAGGGATTCGACAAACCTTCAGTATGAAGATCGATGGGCCTGTTATGCGCGCTGGTGTGGCGATAGAGGGCTACTCGATCCCTTTTCTACAGATCTAGTCGCTGTTTTGGAGTTCCTCCAGTCCAGGTTAGATGCTGGTTTAGCCGCATCGACCGTCAGGGGATACTCTACGGCTATTTCTGCTTTCCACGTACCAGTGGACGGTGCTCTTTTGGGATCACATCCATTGGTGCAGCGCTTCCTAGCAGGTGTGGACAGGATACGTCCGGTTGTCCGGCGTATCAGCCCCACTTGGGACCTTTCATTTGTTTTGGATTGGCTCTCAGGTCCGGGGTTCAAAGATTTGAATGCACTATCGCTTCAACTTTTGACGTGGAAAACCGCCTTTTTGGTGGCTCTGGCGTCGGGCAGGCGGGTAGGCGATATTCATGCAATGTCAGCGGATCCCGAACTGACTGTCTTTCATAGAGACAGAGTCAGTATCAGACTGCCCGACAGCTATCGTCCCAAGGTTGACCACTCATTCCATGTGACGGCTCCTATCGAACTGCCGACTCTTATGCAGCCGGCCTCTTCGGGGTCCACTGGAAACCATGCCCACATTTTGGATGTGCGCAGGGTGTTAAAGACCTATATAAAACGTACCCGTAGTATCCGTAAAGACCAGCAGCTGTTCTGCTGTTACGGGGGTAGTAAGCCAGGTCTGCCGGCATCGAAGCAGTCGATCTCTAGATGGATCGTGTCTGCTATTGTGATGGGCTATGTACATAAGGGGTTAGAGCCCCCAGGTCAGCTGAAAGCTCACTCGGTTAGGGCGGTAGCGACGTCTAAGGCGTTCGCAGCGGCCCTGCCCATCGAAGAGATCTGCTCCGCCGCTATTTGGAGCCGGCCGAGCACGTTCATTCGACACTACCAACTAGACAGGCACTCTAGGGAGCGTGCTCGGTTTGGTCAGTCGGTTCTCTCCGGTGGGCAGAGTTGAAACTCTCTAGCTGATTGAGCTTTCGAGTTACTTGTTGTTTGCAAGTTATTGTTCAGTTTGGTTCAGTTCAGTTCTTTTTCAGGACTAAAAAACTAACTAAAAATTGTTCATTTTTTAACCAGTTATGGCACTGTTTTGGGCATTTTATCCCCGGCAGTAGGTGTCCCTGGGACACTGCCTCGTGGGAAGTACTTCCTCCTATTGTTCCCCATAGTCTCTTTGGAAAAAGGGGGGGGGGGGGGCTATTTGGCCTCAATAACGGTAATCAGGCTGGTTAGCCGTTTGGTTAGTCCCCAAGGGATCACCCGTCCTCAGCCCTCGGCGTGGGAGGTCACGTGATCTGGTAAGTGTGACACCTTTCTTGGATTGAGTAGAGCACTTTTTAGGGGTATTTAGTGTACAGACAGAATTCCACATCCTAAGTCTATCTTTGGGAGTCTGCCTTATGCTATATGTACCCCAAGGAGGATCCCTTCTGAAAAAGAATCGAACCAACCTGCAGAGGTTGCAGATTCTTTGAAGGGATCCTCCTTGGGGTACGGCCACCCACCTCCCCTTATTCTGTCTGACTTGGTCGGATTGATAAGTGGTGAGAATAGAGTTACGTCCCTTGGTTTGCACTGGGATGGGGCTCTACACAGGGTGGTCACACGTTCGGAAAACACTTATTTTGTGTTTTTTGAACTTATTTTTACTGTTATTTTTAAAAATTAAGTTACAATCTGTCATCAAGTTAAAAATAAGGATTTTTATGCTATATGTACCCCAAGGAGGATCCCTTCAAAGAATCTGCAACCTCTGCAGGTTGGTTCGAATTTATGTATACAGTACTCTGATAAAACCCAGACGAATATGAAAGGCCAGGATCAGAACCTAATCCCTGGCTTAGCAAGCATGTAACTGAATAAGTATCATCCGCACTGAATAAAATACTGTTTGAGCAAGATCTAACTTTTATCAATGTACCAGTTTTACATTTAGCCCATCAGGCCTGGATGCCGTTCCTCAAAACACTTACAATTGATGGAAGCACTACATCATTACTTATGCTAAACAGGCCTCAAAATAGCAACCAATTTGGGAGCATTTGCTCCCTATTTTCCACTTTGCTCCCTGTAATTTTGAGTTAGGAACACACATGCTAATTGACAAATTTCAGTGTTAACTAAAAAAATCTCTATCTTTATTAAATATTTTAACAATTTCCCATTACTCAAATTACCCGCCCTTGGCCGGCGGGAGCCAATCAAACCGCTACGCAGCTTGGACCTGCGAGCCAATGACAACATTCATATCACTTCGTAGCATAGCATGCGTTAGCCATCCATCACAGGTTATCTCCCTTTACCATTTCCGTCTTATCGTATTGAGTATTTTCTTTGGTTACTGACTTCGTCACGCCGGCCAAGGGTGGGTAATTTAACTAATTTTAGTACAGATTTCGCTGACAGAGTTTCCCATGGGTGATATAGTGGAGAGTAACGGAGCATATATAAAACCCTGGGTAACCGTGGATGATGGCCCCAATGATATGCCTTTCTCTGTTATAATGTGAATTACATCTGACCTAAGTGAGGGCCAGGAGTATGTGCAGCTGTGCTCATTTGCATATTTTAAACTTTGCAATTGTTATTCATTTGGTGCCTGCATATCATATGTCCTATTGTTTTTGTCATGATATTCATAAATGTATGCTATAGATTCTCAACATTTATCGTCATTATTCTACACCTGTTCGGACAAAAGACATCTTTAGTTTTTTTCAGTTTTATTATTTCTAATCATAAAATTATTAAAATATTATCATCAAATGATCTAATTTTATCTTCTAAAACTGTTTTTAGTCATTTTTTATTTACATACTTTGTTATGTGGATAATTTGCTTTTATTTTGATTTATCACATTTATTGTATCAACAATACAACATTTAATGCCACTAGCTGTAGTCTTACAGAATAATGTTTGAGAGTGGTTTCAACCGTCACAGTTAACGTTAAGGTTGTTTTATGTACGAAGTTCCTGATCAGTTCTTGTGTTTATCTAGTTTTTCTGCCTGTACAGTTGGGGTGCTGTATGGAGTCACTAACGTTTGTGTCGGTCACCCGTTCGACACCCTCAAGACGAAGATGCAGGCCCAGGTGGGTTTTGAGAAGACGAACATGTTCCAGACGCTGGTCCGCACCTTCAAGACGCAGGGTGTCAGAGGACTCTACAGGTGCTCCCTCAAATACAAAATGATTAAGTTTTGAAAGCTTTCAAGTTACCGGTACTGGGTATATCATTTTATCGTAGATTCAAATTCTTTTTGAACTCAAACAAATCATTAATGGTGGTGCATGACTGAGCTCTAATATTACGGTATATAAATATTGCTGAGATTGGTCTCTGGCTAATGAAAGGCTATCCAATGTATTCATGAGCCCTCAGGTAACAGGGTTAAGGAGTAACGAAATTGAATTAGAAATATATATATACATATATATTTATGCCCTAATTTCACTTTTTCTTCTATATTTGGTAACTTTTTAATTAAGACAGTATGTTTCATATTCTTACGAAGCCGTAAAATGTCTTTACTGAAAAAAAGTAATTTGCAAACAAGGAAATACATATATATATATCAAGTTTATGATGATGAATAAAGGAATATATAATGCTGTGTTTCAGAGGGTGTGTCCCACCGTTATGGGGTTCTGGCATCTTCAGGTCGACTCAGTTTGCTGTGTTTGAAGCCATGTAAGAAATCATTCAACTAATGATCATAGTCATAACTGTGGATTTAAAATCAATCTACATTACACCGGAAACCACAGTGACATTTGTTGAAAATCTTCTGGGAAGACGTTATTTCCGAGATCATATTACAAGTCAAGTACTATATCTTTCATCTGGAGAAATTTAAAATACATTTTGTTAAACAGTAAGTTGCCATCAAGTAAATGGTTAATATTTTCTACTGTCAAACGTTAAACTGACAATTATAAAAGTAGCTTTAGCAACAGGCTCAGTGTCTGAATGAAGGGGTCATGAGGTTCTTCTCATCTCACATAACGTACAAAAACAAAAAAGCTGATACCCTGTTAGAATCCTTCCTTTAAGTATTGAAGGCATCATAATTTGTGTAGATGGTGACCTGTAAGAAATGATCAATAATTGATGATATCAGCAGCTTTAGCGAGGGTGTAATGTTCGAGTATCAAGGCCGAAGGACATTTATCCAATACTTCAACATTCACTAATGTTGCTTATTATCACGTTGGTGCTTGTGAAAGAGACCCTTAACTGTAAGTATAATGTTTTGTTGTTAAGTATCAAACTTGGTACAATTTGAGTAGGTAAAGAGTCCTGACTGTGTATTGCAGGTACACGTTTATGGACCACCCAGTAGGCAGACGAGAGATCCCGGGATCCGGGGGCGTGCAGTTGTAAGTTGTCTAACCTTTACACTACTGTAGATCCATTGTGGTTTATGACCTTCTGACACCCATCAATCCAAGCTAATGAAGATGGGATCTAGAACTCACTACCACCACTCTCAACATTACATCTAAGGAAACTGCTGTATCACTGGTATTGCCACCATATGCATCTGTCAATCAATGAACAGGAATGAGAATTTTCAACTGATTTTCAAGTGATTTCTCTCTTTTGATTTTGTTCCGAGTGGAGTTTGTTACATAAAGGGCCTGTGCTATCCAGTGTTTTCTATTTAAACCTCAGTTCCATTTGCTGAATGAAGGGGCGGGATATATATTGATAGCGCAGTGGTTAGCGCGTTCGGCTTTGGAACAAGAGGTCCGGGGTTCGAATCCCACCAGGGGCAACTTTGTCTGAAGTAGAGAACTGTTTGGGTGCAATGCTACACTGAATTTCAGGGTAGTACCACCTATGGTTCGCTAGTTCAAGCCGATGCTCGCAGGTTTCAACGCAATGCATAGCCACAATGGCGTTGTGGGCTTTCTCGATATAGCAGCCACGATATAAGTGAAATACTCTTGAAAGCGGCATTAAACCTCTAGTCAGCTCATCTCACCGCCATTGCTGAGGGAAAATGTCTCTGATTCAGTGGATCTTCAGTGAAGATATAAGTGGTCCGGATGTACATGCATGATACCTGTCCTATATGCCTTAAATCATAATGGTAGGAGTAGTGAGAGTTCCATTTATATTTTAAACTGGTTGAGACCTGATAATTGCATGTATGAACTAATTGTGTGTTCCTGGCAGTTGTGCTTGTGGTTTTATACAGAAGCCAGCCCATCTAAAAAATATGTTCAGGCCTTTCACATTGTTTTTTCCAAAATTCAAGGATATGCCACAATCTATAACTCACACCACTAGATGTGATGTCAATGCATATTTGTAAAAGATAAATTGCATAGAACGCTTATGTTGAAGGCTGCTATTATACGTGCTTAAGTGTGTTTGGTGTGTCTCCAGACGTGTGTTGGGAGCTGGCGCTTTTGCTTCCACAGCCCGAGCTATCATAGAAACACCGCTAGAATATGCAAAGGTAGGTGCTAGCTGACCCCTTGCTTTATATCACCTTGAGTACTGTTGTCAATAAAACAATGAACAAAATCGTACATATATAATTTTGACTTTTACTTTTCATGATACCGTCCTTGGTCATGCCGTGAACAAAAATTCATTTGGTATTGTAACCATTATGGACAAAACCGATGTGTCTTTGTAATGACCTCATTATAGGCTGTGTTCACTGTCAGTTTATAAATAAAGTATGCCCTATTTAGTGGTAACAGCAGACAGTTTGAACTAATACCACAGGTAGTAGAGTTTCTTCCTAGGTTAAAGAACTTAAATCTTTTTTTTCATCCAAAACTGTGTTCCACAGGAGATATCGCTTGTGTGAGATAAAGCAATATCTCCTTGGAGATATCATTTTGACAGTAGATTTTGCACAATGCCCTGTCATCATCAACTGCATGACATCACAATGCTTATACATCATTGCGAAATGACTTCAAAATTCCATGAAGTCATTAACATGATGACGTCACAATGCTATGACATCAAAATGGCAGGGCAGTGCTCAGATATGTACAATTTTCATTGAAACGTAATGAAGAATAATTTTGGATAATAAATATGATATCTCCCTCTTGTCTTATGATATCAAATATATCAACACTTGTTGATAAAAGTTGAATATTTGTAACTTTTATCAACTCATGTTGATATATTTAATATCAGAAGACACTCAGGTTAGATTTTCTTTGAAAAAAATCAGTATGAAATCTATGTTTATGTGATGTTTTGTGTACTTGAAGATGGTAACTAGAGATGTTGTGTTTAATCTGGCCAGGTGAGAGGACAGACCAACCAGAAGTGGAAACTAAGCAAAGTCTACACAGTGAGTTATTATTTATGCATTTTAAATTCAACCTCAGGAATCATTTTGGGATTTGTGTCCATTGATATATCTAAAAGTCCCACGCTAAATTCCATTCTCAATTTCCAATTCAAAAGACTGCCAATGGGAGCTGTTGTGATTCTTTTCGATTAGCCACTCAAGATGGTTTGGCACTAATAATGTATCTAAAATCTGCATAGACACAGAAATAGCTGCAACTTATTTTGTTGAAAAACGTTACAAACAATTTAACAATTTGCAAATATTGCCACTCGATATGACAAAGCATTGACTGTGATTTTACCATGTCATATCCAAATAACTATTGTACTGCTAGTATCCTCCCAAACTTTAACATGCCTCTAAGTAGATAGAGATTATTGCCAATCAAGGTGAAGGTCACTATATCTGCACTATATTGTTGTGAAGTGCCTGGACATAGTCCTTAATCCAGCTATTTAAAAACACAATATGCATGATGTCTATCTGCTGAAGGAGCAAACATATCTTATCACAAAGAGTCAGATCTTTTCACAATATAAGAGTTATTATCCAGAAATATTGCTTTTAGTTGCTATAAATTGTCCGGCATCAACTTCTCCAGAAGCTCTGCTCCCATAGTTTCACTGGAAAAGGTAAAATCAATAAAATCTGCACAAACCTTCTCTAAAGGTTTTATTATATTTGATTGCATAGTTTCATTGAAATCAAAACCAGTTGTCAAATCAATGAGGACCACCAACATATCTCTTCCAGGGTTTTGGTGTAACATGGTGTCGGACTATGGGTTTGATGTGCACGTACTTCATGCTGGTGGATTCTGGGAGGAGACATTTTCCAGAACACTTCAAGAAGCCTCTGATTGGTCCCTTCTTGACCTCTGGTATCGCGGCGACCCTGGCCTGGTGGATCGTGTGGCCCCTCGAGTACATGAAGTGTCAGGTTCAGTGTGACTACGGCAGGTCAGTCAGGGTCAAGGTCATGTATGAAGGTCGACATTCGTTAGAGTTTTATCCAGGATCAAGTTTAAATGGCTGTAAGCAATACTGATGTGAGAAGCTTTGGTTGAATCAATATTGTGCAGCATACTTATTGATTGCTTTGTTGCGTAACACACCTGTGACTTGTAACTTCAGGAATACCAAGTTCAGATAATTACATGCTTGACTGACAAGCTTTCCACATAGCGATCATTTATATTAGATATCATGAGTCTGTTTATGTTTTCATAAAATATTCAGAGAAATAGAAATTTTAATTTGTGTTTAATAGCTTCAGATCACCTCATTAAAGGCTATGTTAACTGTCAATTTCTGAATAAAATATTCAGCATTTAATGGAAAGTCCAGACATAATGTGATTTCCTACCACTGAATATAGGCCAGCTTATAATTATCCCCAGATTTCCTGTAACAGATGCACTCAGGAATGGTTAGACTCTAATTATGTGATCAGGGTTAAGATGCTCACACTGAAGGCTTTTTTTTTTTTTTCTCGCCAGACACGTATCAGTACTGGAGCGGATGAAGATCGTAATGGCGGAGCGGGGCGGGTTCCTGGCTCTGTACCGGGGACTCATGCCGGGAACTATACGCAGTTTCCTGGCTAACGGGACCAGCATGATTGTGATGACGTATGCACAGAAGAAGGTGTCGGAGCTTGGCCTCAGGGATTGAGCTTGGGATACCTCCGCTAGTGCTGTATATCTCCGTCTCATCCACGTTCAGATCTCACAAACACTCAGCATGGACACCAGGCAACCTTTACTACTCACTTCACTTTCTTAGTGGATAAATACAGAGAGGATATTTTAAATTTCTTTTTAAAAATATGTGTTTTTCATTGAGTGAGAGAGTTTTAAAGGATGTTTTATATTAGCACAGTCACTTTTATAAACACAGTCCTTTTTATTTTATTGCTTACAAGTTTCAAGGGCTCGTAAATGATCATTTTATAAATTGAGTATTCTGATCACAGACATTGTTAAACTTAGCAAGTTTTTAACTCGTTTATAATACAGATTTTATTTTTAGTCAATAAGTACTCACTGGGTAATTTCAACCAATATCTCTTTCGGGCAACATGCGAAAGTTGGTTTATTCCATTGTTAAATACAAAAGGTCTATGAAAAAAGCACCTCTTTTGCTTTTAAAAAACCAGTTGAGTCTATTATGTGATTGATCCTTCTCTAGTATGGTGATGAAAAAAGAGGACATTATTCAAGGACGTTAAAAAGTAGCTTGTTTCCAGGATGACGTAAACGTGATCAAGCTCTACTGTTACACATGATTTCTCTTGCTTGATTGATCTTCACGCTTTCCTGTGTTTTCAAATATAAATATAAAAGTGGGAAATGTTGTGACACCTGAATGTGTTTGATGATCAAGTTTTGTAGCTATTATTACGCAAAACCTTGTACAATATAAGTGTTTATGAGATCTGAATGAAGGTCGGTTGTTTCAATCTCAAGTGCAGCTATTATGTATCAAGAACAATAACATGCGGTGTTTGCTAACTCAGTTCACAGTAATTTCCCCTTACACCAAGTACTTCCTATATATCACTTCGAGTGCCCTCAATTGAGCTGAGGATTCTACTCGGGGGCTCCAAACGAAGGGAGTGCGATCAGAATCAGCTGCTTCCATAATCAGGTGGAGCAGACAGAGCAGCTAAAATTTCGACCTACGAAAAATAGTGAGCATGACATCGCTCAGGAAATGATCCTTGACTTTGCTTTATGATACTTCGTTGTGTTATTCCTTTCAAAGCAGTGATCTGAGAGTGCTCCAAGTTCGTGCAAGGAGCGCACCCTTCTAGTCCAGAGGTTCAAACATTGTTATATTGCTTATTTGCCACAGGAAAAATGTCCATATTGTTAACGCTTGCCTTTCACTGAAAGTAATACATATGAATTTTCATATATTTTTTTACCCAAAATATTGAAAGTGGCGATATCCCATTTATTCTGAGGGGTGTCTTAACAAGTCAATTATTTTCCTACACTAAGCATCGTGATTTCCAAAACAAATTGTAATTTCCAAAACAAATTGTGATTTCCAAAACAAATTATGATAACGGTGCACACTTAGTGGTGCACATCCATCGAGAGGATAGGTTTTATAGACTAGTCGTAGTATGAAAATAAGGATTCAATAATCTATGAAAATTATTTTTGATATGAAATGTTGTAGATGAATTATTTTTTCAAGCAAATGATATATTTATTATGTTGAAAACATAATTGTTTACTAGAAACATTTTAAAACGCAATGGAATTTTAAGTTGACATAGGTCAGTTGATATTTTTGTTTTAGTTACCTTAGAATATCTATAATTTGTTTGTAATCAAATTTGGATTTTGAAGGAACTTTGTTGAACAAAGTTGACGTGCATTTATTTCTGTTTGGTATGTTATATTGGAATATGAACACTAATGAATAAATCATATTTAACTTTTTTTAAATCTTGATTTAAAAGCAAGATTTTCTAGGTAACAACTTCTCAATGTGAACATACAGGCGCACATGATGATGGAGTAAGCAAATACTCCAAAACGTCATGTGTGTTCACAATAAAGAAGTTGTAATGCAATAATCTTGTTTTCTTATATGTTTCACTTCTTTTACTTTATCTTGATCTCTTTAGGCATTTGAAAATAATAGTCACTACATATATTTTCTGTTGCACTAATAACCACTCCAAGGGTTGTTATGTTGTTCTGCTTTATTTTACATTTATTGCTATGGTTAATGGTGGTATCTATTATGTTTTTACAATCGTGTCACGCACAAACAGAATCTCAGGAGTAACTGACAGTGTTAATTATATTACTCAACGTAATTATCAAAATAGTTTGAAATTTTCATAACATTGCATTATTATTTTAACAGTTTATTTTGATAAAAACATTTACACACCACAAGAACCACAATATTGGTGGTAAAGACCATACATTCTTACTTATTTGCCATTATACAATTTTAGATGGTGTGCATTTCACCACTGGGACATGCATTGTCAAAACAACAATCAAGAAGCTATTACTCAATGTACCTGAAATAAGCTTGAAAGTTCGCCAGCCCAAAAGTGTAAGTTTCAATGGCAAAACCAGGAATTTAAAGGGAGTGTTCATATACTGAAAGGAGATTTACACAGACGGTTTTTATAAGGCAATATTAAAGACAACCACCAGTCTACACCAACAGTTATCAGGCTGTTGGACACTGCATTTACTACAGTTACCTGCTTGTCAACCACATATATCTTGTAACAAAATAAAATTGTCTGGACATCTACTTCTTTATTGTGAAGATATATAACATTTCGGTGTGTATATATTTACTCCTGCATCAAGCAGAATGATTGTTGTTTTCATCAATAGATGTCCCTTGGAATTTTACTTGATATGAATTTCTTATATCTTATCATAGTTTTGATCAGAATTAGTAGCATTTATACATGTGGACAATGTTTTATATATAGCATAATGTGTGAATGAATACATAATATATGTGGATGATGTATCTTGATTGCTATTTACATATTTACTTCACTTGTACATACCGGTACATTGTACTTGTGTACCGTGGCCAACCGTTCTGACACTGTTGAAGTCTGTTTCTTATAGCTCACCACTCTTATAGTGTGAATATAAGTCGTCCATAAACATTTTGCATTTTCCACTTCTCAAGAAAAGCTAAATTTAATGAACTGACATTTTGTGTACAGGTGCCAGTAATACAAATGAAAAATTGTAGATTTGGTGGCCATTTGCCCCCTTGAGGTACTCTACGTAACAATCATGAGATCATAAATTCGGTCATAAATTCGATAGATTTATTAACGAAGACTCGCAATGCTCCTGTTGGCATGCGTATGAAGATGCGCATCACTACCTATTCACTTGTCCAAATTATGCTAATATTCGTCATGCAAGTTTCTTTTACATTAATGGGCATAACCTGGACACTGTCTTATTTGGTAACAAGAACCTGTCAAATACTATAAATATAAAAATAATCCAGTCTGTACATGAGTTTATATCTCTTACAAAACGCTTCGACTGAACATATTTTATTTTGATAATCTGTATGTATGTATTATGATGTAATCAGCCTGTTGAAATGTATTTATTTGGGGAGAGACATTAACATAGGGGAAACCCTGTTTGTCAATCCCCCTGTACATGAAAGTACCTGAATAAATATTGTTTAAACCATCATGAGATCAATTATTGTAGCCCATTGTTTTGGTTACACATGACTGGCCTCAACAAGCTTGTTCCTCATAACTCAAAGCTGCAAAATGATGAAATCTAAAACTAGTGAGCTACAGAGCAACTTGGCCCCGTTGTTTATTTCTAAAAACAAACAGTTCATTTGTAATCACCATATTTATTATGAAGGCGTTATGTGTAATGTACTTCACGGCCTCTTTAGATTTTTTTCAATTTTGCCCTTTTTTTCTGATCCAAACACTAAAATCTACCCCTTTTCTTGGTAGATAACACAAAATGTATGCATGTGAAGGATGTGGGTGTTTCCAGGAAGACTTTACATACTTGATTTGTAATCAAGATGTGGTCAATTGTTTCTATATTGATGGGTGTGGTCCTATTATTCTAGCTTATTCAAGAATGATGTGTTTTTTGTTTTAAAAATTATATTTTATAAAAAGTTTATCACATTTCAAATTTGTTTTGTTATCCCTTATAAAAATAATTCATATGGATGCAGTGCTCATTCTTTTCTCAAATCCAGCTTGTTGTCCCCTGCCGTTGAGGAGCGGGGGACATGGCATTCAGCTCCGTACGTCCATCCCGTTTCTTGTTAGTGCGATAACTCATGAACCGTTTGGTACAAGTCTTCATTAGGGGAATATGAGGACACCTGTCGATTTGGGTAACCTTGACCTAATTTTCAAGGTCACTACAAGACTTTGAATTTTTTTAAAACTATTCTTAGCCCAATATAATAATTGAATCAAACATAAAAAGATCACTACTCTGTAAAAATTGTGTGTCCATCCTTTTAGCTCATTTCTAGATTGTGGCAGGTGACATGGTCATGTTTGTGACAATTACTTGTTTTCTGGAAAGGTTTTCATTTTGAACAATGTTATGGTACATTAAAAGTTGGCTGTAAAATGAAGTTGGATCAACAAACAAAGAATTGTTTTTAGAACAGTTTATTTCATCTTCATATGTATCCTGATGGATTATACATATAATTCAATAGTACCTATTTAACACGGTTTTTTTATTATCTCACTTAAAAACAGAATCAATTTAATATATAACAGTATTAAAAATCTGCTTTCATTTCAACCATAAATACATTTTGGCATTCCTTTCTCTGCTATTACATGTTCATGTGAAACATTTAGGTTTTAATAAATTAAATCATATAAACATAGTTATCTGTGTAACCTAAAGACAGTATTTACATCAAAAGTGTTTCTATGTATTCATTTTCTTAGCATAAAATTATGACACATCAGCATATTCAAATGCTATGTTTATCCTAATATAACACACAAGTAGGATAAACCCTTCATAATAGAATCCCATTCTGTATTTCTTTTGCAATTAGAAAATGCCTGAAGTGGAGGGGGTATAACCATACTCACTTGTTGGTTATTACAGGTACTAAAAAATATGCTACTGTGTGATTGTCATAAATTTTAAAAGAATTTCAGGCGCATGACTGTTACGATTTGTATTGATATCTGCATATAAACCCAATGGATATCGAAATCTATCCTACCATGAAAACTGTCCGTTGTATGATAAACTTTGTTCAATCGCATAACCTTGGCGTTTTTAATTTTTAACATAGCAATTTATGGCGAGGGAAAAGTATAAAAGTTGTTGAACTGAATTTATAGAAAAAATAAACAATGTCTAATTAAGTTAGCGAAAGTACAAGATCCTTAAAAGAAATTTTAAATGTGTCCTAAAGTGATTTTTAAAAAAACAACTGGCTTTAAACTTTCTGCTTGTCAGCATATTGATATTCATGGAAACAAGGTCAAAACCGGACTAGAAATGAAATGGGCACCTCAGTCTAACTGGTTACTGGCTGTTGGACGGGTCTTAATTCACACACATACATTTTTCTTTCACATTTTTCAGATAACAATGACAATGACTGGTAAGAGTAAGAGTTACAGGATTTTTTCTTGCAAGGTTACATAGATGAGTGCTATATCTGATAAGCACTATAAAGCAAGTAAACTAGACGTACCTGTAGTGTAGATATAATACTGTTGACACAAAACCTCCCAGCCAAATACACTCAAAACAGAATGGGTGTAAAAAGACTCAGAAGTCATTTTGGATAAAACATGTCTTAATTTCAAAGACCTGTGAAGGTGCTATCTCCCACTTCAGGGAATAGACAGAAACGATGAAAGTATAATGTTTCAATTGTATACATTGCTGCACTTCAACCTATGCTACACCTTTCAAAACCTAGACCTTTTAAAATAGGAGCATTTGATAAAAGAAGTAAAATATCGATTCATGAATTGATTTTCGTACATGTTTATGAAACAGCCTTTGACCATTTCATGTTCTGTATGAAGCGATATTGCAAGTATACATACCATACAGAGTATACATACTATTTGTTTTCATAGACATTTTTGTTCTTCCGTAATAAAACAAAATATAAATGACTATTGATAATAGTGACAAATGGTCAGTACAAACATCAATGAGATTGTAAACATTTAATTCAAATTTCAAATTTAATTCAATTCATAAAACGTTAAAATAAAGAATTCCAATAATGTTGACACAGATGTTGAGGGTGTAAAAAATAACACAACAAATGGATTAAAAGTCTTTTGTGAAGTAAAATAATGTGTAAGCCATCCAACTTTCATTTCTTCTTGCTCTCTGTCATGTCACTCATTTCATCAGCACTTACATCCCAAATAAAATGTCTAAGACATTAAAAGTGATCACAGTTGAAAATGTTGGTGGTTTCATCTACGAGCTTTTGATCGGGCCCCTCCCTTGCTGCTGCTGTCTTCGCTGAACAGTTGGAAAGTGAAACGGTTAAGGAAGTTACTGTCCTTTGTGTTTATATACTAATAAATTCAGCACCACCCCATTATTCAATATTCATGTTTCATAATGATACTTAATTACCAAATACTCCAATATTGAGAATTTGGGCATGAATTTTTGTGTGGAAATATATATATTCATTCAATTGAAAATGGAATTTCTTTTACATTTTACTTGATAAAGTATCTTTTTGTAAGGTTGATCAGTCAATGAGTGTACTTGAATGAAAATAATTGATTTTCTCGCAGGGGGTGGAAATAAATAATGGATATTGTAAAGAATGTTTGAGTTAAAATTATTCAATATGTATGAAACAATTTAGTTCACAAAGGATATCTGCTAACGTCGACCTCCTGTCTTAGAATGCCGGTGAGAACGAACTCTGAGGACACAACAGGTATCCCGGCCTTGATGGCGGCAGAGCACACAGACTTGTCGTCTTCACACGACATCACCAACACATTGTCGTCCTTCTTCTTCGGCATGGTTGCAAGAAACTGAGATAGAGATCAGATTGGTTAACATTGTTGGCAACGAATACAGTGATGTGTCAGTTTACATTGATGTGCCAGTTTAAAACGTTCCCTGTAAATATTATAATATTGTGACAAGAAACAAATATTTACATTTCATATTAAAAACGATAATTTACGTTTCATATTAAATATTTGAAAACTCTACAGGAACACAAACACCTATTTGAACACATCAACATATTGTTTTTTTATCAATCAATTTTATCAATTTTTATTTTAAAGTCAATTTCTCTATTGAATAAGCGTTTATGTTCTCATCATCACACTCACATGTTATATCATCTTGTTTCCATGAGTGAGTTAGTTAGTTATTGTTAAGTGCCACTTCGGCAGTATTGTAGCCATCCACATTTAGACCAATATAAAAGAATAATCACAACCCTATACTCACTTCAGCACCAGCACAAACAAGCACATCTAGAAGAGAGAAAACAGGGAGGTCATTTGGGAAGTTCAAGTTCATGTGCGTTGAATAAACCTTCCCAGACAACAACATTGTTTGTGGGACCAGGAGGCTCAACACAAAACATATCAAAGGATTGTTACTTTTGTACATAACATTTCTTGGTATTGTACACCATAATAACTGAAGAAAACACTTTTATACATAACATATCTTGATTTAGTACATTATCATAACAGGAAAAAGAAATATATATATATATTACAAAACTGTACCCTTATCAAAATACTGTAACATAATGTATCAGAGAAAAGGTATAACTAGATCACCTTTCATCTGTGTTGGCTCCGGTCTGACCGACTTCGTGACATGGACCTTGTAGCCTTGCAGCAAGTTAGTGTCAGCAGCTCTCGCCAGGGACTTCTTCAGGGAGAACTTGTACTGCTTCTCTGTAGCTGTGTCCGTCACCATGAACTTGGAGCTGTCTGTGGAGTCAAAACTAGACCATTAGCAATTTGTCATTGTGGGTGGTGGGTTAAAAAGCATGAGTTATAAATATTTTGGTTTATCAACTTCAATATAACATTGTCAAACAAGTGTTTACTAGCTTTATCATTTGGGCAAAACGTCATTCTTCATTTATTACAACACTGGTAAAAAGTGTCATGATGATCAGCAGCTTTTAAGACATTGGCTGCTATGGTTCATGAGATATAGTATTATCATTTGTCTGAAAAGTGGTCAAGTTGCTATGACGACCTTGAAAATATAGTCACATTCACTGAAGTTGACTGGTGTCTGTGTAATTCCCTAATGAAGGATTTCACTAAAATTGAAGATATTGAGTGCTAAGGGTAAACAATATTGTGACCTTGAAAATAAAGTCAAAATCACCAAAGTTGACTGTTGTCTGCGTAATGGCTCAATGAAGGCTGTCACAAAATTTGAAGACATTTGGTGCAACGGGACATGAGATAATGCATCAACAAGAGTTTGAAAATGGTCAAAGCATTGTTGTAAATACGAAAATAAGGTGATGGTCACCAACTCACGAGGTGTCTGCGTAATCCCCAAATGAAGGCTGTCACAATATTTGAAGACATTGGGTGCTATGGTTCATTAGATATCACAGGATGAAAAGGATGGACATAATTCACTGAATACATAGTCCCCCGTTCGATGTTGCGACGGAAGACAATTACCATATTACCTAATTGCATGACACATGAGATGTTCCAAAGCGTACATGTCTTGCCTCTTGTGAAGCATCCACTAGCTTATCCACAAACTCAACATGGACACTCACCAAGGAAGGTGCTGGCTGACTTGCAGTGTGATAGCCAGTGGGGGGTGACGATGGGGACTCCTCGAGCCAGTCCTCCCAGGAACTTGACCGTCCTCCTCACCTAGAACATACAAATGTTCAGTTGGTTCAACATCTAAATAGCATGTATTTCTAATCTGCTGGATATTTCATGAAGATGCAAATTAAAGGTAAGGTAAACTGATCCAGGATATCTGAGCCATTGCTTGTGAAAGATGAAAATGCTAAGAAAAATGTCACCACAATACAATATTGATTGGATTGTCAACTTGAAAGAGCTTGAATCTATTTCTGGCACTTACTGGAGATCACGGCTATAATAAATAGGGAAGTTTCTCTTACCTTATCAGTGACTTATTGGAGATCACGGCTGTAATAAATAGGACAGTTTCTCTTACCTTATCAGTGACTTATTGGAGATCACGGCTGTAATAAATAGGACAGTTTCTCTTACCTTATCAGTGACTTATTGGAGATCACGCCTATAATAAATAGGACAGTTTCTCTTACCTTATCAGTGACTTATTGGAGATCACGGCTATAATAAATAGGGAAGTTTCTCTTACCTTATCAGTGACTTATTGGAGATCACGGCTATAATAAATAGGACAGTTTCTCTTACCTTATCAGTGACTTATTGGAGATCACGCCTATAATAAATAGGACAGTTTCTCTTACCTTATCAGTGACTTATTGGAGATCACGCCTATAATAAATAGGACAGTTTCTCTTACCTTATCAGTGACTTATTGGAGATCACGCCTATAATAAATAGGACAGTTTTTCTTACCTTATCAGTGACGAGATGAGTACAGTCATGGATGGACGAGGCCAAATCTCCACCAAGGTCTCTCACAATCTGAAGAATGAGTCGAAATTTGAAAATGACGAAGACAAAGTTCTATAACGAGATGCATTTAGTCATGGTTACAAAAATCAAGCAACGATTGAGGAATCTACGTTGAAATATTAATTTTAAACAAAGAAAGCCTTCCACATTTTCGGGTTCCAGATTTTTGACAATTCAGTAAAAACACATATTATGTGAAAAGCAACTGTTTCATGCAAATACAGCAAAAACGATCCTTTGCAAACTGAAAGATACATAGCAAGTAAATTACATCAAGTATAAAGTCTATTCCTACCTTTTGCCCCTGCTCATCAACAACCCCTGTGAAGAGAACTCGTGGTTTCGGTTCCATTGACTTGCGACGAAGGGATGGAGATGCAATTTCTTCTTTTATTATCTTCTGTCTACCTTTCGGAGACGCAGCTTCTAAACGAGACTTTTTAGATGGTGTGCTATCTTCAGCCTGAAACCAATATACCGGTACAGTACATACAGAGATATAGTTAATTGAAGTTTCAATGGAATTGCAAAAAAATAAAATTCATTTAAGAGGTCTCATCCACTAAAGATTGTCATGGGAGTATATATATGTTGTGACACAAATACAAGAAATTTTGGCACCCTCAAGTTGTAACCACACAGCAACTTATTGGTAAATTCCATAATTCATTTCAAATTGCTCAGTGAGGCAATAATGAAACTGAACAGTGATGCTGAAAAGTGCCACCCTCTTCATGTTTTGCTGACAAAGGGAATAATAGGGTCCAAGGAATATCACCTCCTTCACTTGTTTTGTTAAGGTATCCAATTAATCCCTAAAATTAATCAATACAGACAAATTTAATATCCCCCTTCCTCATCTTGTGCCAAGGAAATATTGAATACATTAGGATTAAGAAATATAACCAACAATGTCTTGCACGCTTATAAACGACAGACACTTTCACTAAACATATCTGCATAATTAGGACAAAACGAGGACAATCAGCCACCAACTAACCTGAGCAGGACTCTCCCCTCCTTTCCTCCTCTTCACGCCACCCCCTGCATCAGTCTCCACCCTCCCCTCAGATTTAGATCTGCTCCCTCGCGCTGGCTGGTTCGCTGCCTCAGGTTCAGACTTGGCCTCAGCTTTGCTCTTACCCCTCCCTTTTCTGGTTACCGCTTCAGGTTCTGGAGTTTCAGCCTCAGGTTCTGTTCTTGCCTCAGCTTTACCCTTACCCCTTCCTTTTCTAGTTACTACTTCAGGTTCTGGTTCTGGAGTTTCAGCCTCAGGTTCTGTTTTTGCCTCAGGTTTACCCTTACCCCTCCCTTTTCTGGTTACTACTTCAGGTTCTGGTTCTGGAGTTTCAGCCTCAGGTTCTGTTTTTGCCTCAGCTTTACCCTTACCCCTTCCTTTTCTAGTTACTACTTCAAGTTCAGGTTCTGATTCAGCCTCAGGTTTATCCTTACCTCTACCCTTCTTTGCTGGAACTGCAGGTTCTGGGTGAGATTTGTCAGATTTATCTTTACCCCTTCCCCTCTTAGCTGCGACTTTGGGTTCAGGTTCAGGTTCCTGTTCTGGAGTTTCGGGTTCTGATTTAGCATCAGCTTTACCCTTGCCTCGTCCCTTCTTTACTGGAGGTGCAAGTTCAGGAGGTTCAGACTCTGGTTGTCCTCGTTTTGTTCTTTTGGCATTCGGAAGTTCAACACTAGCATTTTCATGCTCCTTCATACAAGTCGACTCTCTCTTTGAGGCACGTTTTGAAGGTCTTGATTCTGGTTCCTCAGATAGTGAGGATTCTTTGCTGCTACCTCTTCTGCCTCTTCTAGGTGAACTTGGCACATCCTCTTCTTGAGCATCTGGTTCTGTGCCAGTTTTTTTACCCTTCTTAGCTGCAGGTGGTTCAATGCTCTCTTCAGATGTCCTCTTTCTAGATCTAGACGGTCTCTCACTGCCACTGCTGTGAACACTGTCAAGTGAAGACTCACCAGAGGAGCTAGCTTTAGTCCTTCCACCCTTACCCTTAGTCACTTTAGATTCAGCACTACCTTCTGTCTTTACCTCTTCCTCCACAGATGACCCACTCTCTCTGCCTTTACGAGTTGGAAGAGATGTATCCTCTTCGGTCTTCCTAGTCCTACTTCTTGCTCTAGACTCAGACTTTGCATCATCCAAGGAACCATCAGATTTGGAGCTGTCAACTGAAGCACTCCGTCCTCTCCTACTCCTTACATTTGTCGGTTCGGCAGCTGGTTCAGTCATTCTATTGGATCTCCCAGCTCTTGGAGGTTTCATACTTTCTACATCACCTGCTGACTCCACACTGCTTTCTCGAGTTGGTTTTGTTGCCTCAGTCTTCTTTCCCTTACCTCTGCCTGTCCTAGGAGGCACTTCTGGAGGGGTTTCTACTTCTGGAGTACTTTCAACAGATTCCTCTCTACTGCCTCTACCTTTGGTAAAAGGGGCTTCCACTATTTCAGCTTCAGCAGGTGATTTTCTTCTCCCACGACCTTTCTGCACTTCAACTGGAGCTTCTGCATCAATGGATTCATCTGATTTCCTTCCCTTTCTACCAGTAATTTTTGTAGGTTCAGGTTTCTCAACCTTTTCAACTGATCTCTGTCTCCCACGCCCTCTTGGTGCTTCTTCAGATTTGTTGCTTTCAGATTTGGCAGATGGAGCTGCAGTGCTTCTCCTTCCCCGACGAGCAGACGTCACTTTATCTTCCTCAACCTTTGTAACCTGGCTCTTCCTCCCTCTGCCTTTAATCACTTCTTTCACAGTCTTTTCTTCTTCCTTGACATCAGATTCTTTCTTTGAATCAATTATAGCAGCAGCAACACTCTTTCTACCTCTACGCGTTGGAGCTTTCACTTTTACATCTTCAGCTTTCTCTATCTCCTCTTCTGAAACAGCTTCTTTCATCGCATCAGTTTTTGAGACAACTTCACCTCCAGCATCATCATGGATGTTAGTGTTTTCTTCAGGTTCTCCCTTATCAACCACTTTTCCTCTGCTCCTCCCAGGAGGGTCATCAACTACTCTGGGCTCACTCCTCCTTCGACCGACAGATGTTTCTTGTTCTTCAGGATTAGCAGCAAGTGCTGCATCTAAACTCCTCCTTCCCCTCCCTCTACCGCGCCCTGTTCCTCGACCTTGACCTCTTCCTCGGCCACGCCCCATTCCAGACTTCATTGTTTTACTTTCATTGTCTGCAACCTGCAATCATAAAATTGTTTGTGTAGTGATCACAAATTTATCAATATTTCTTATAATGCCTAAAAATAAAACACGAAATACCATGCTAAATTGTTACCCTCATCATGACTCATAAAAGCATAAAATATCAAGCATAAACCCTAAAAAACAGCTTTACTGTCTAAGATTAAGCAATTACAAACTTCTTTCTCCCATACATGTAAAGATTATTCCATCATTAATGAACAACATTTTATTTAGGTCATGTGTGAAATAAAAACATTAAGTTCACACAAAAGACTTTGTTACATTATTTAAATCAATTGACATTGAAAAAAATATGCCTTATCTCCACTTATAAAAAGATTGTTAGATAGCTGTTTTTCCTTACCCCTGGAGCAAAGGCAACACGTTTAGGCGAGGGGGAGGGGCTCCGTTTAGGACTGGCTAGAGCAGACTTATGGGGGGAACGGGAAGGTATTGACACCAGCGGGGAACGACCTCTCTCGGTATCTTCACTCCCGGGTACCATCTGAAAGGATGTCAAACAAGACTTTTATGTCAGTTTCAACATGGTCACAAAGAGATGCAAATATAACTCTTAACCTTCTGAATTGATCATTGACAAACCATGGCAGGAACCATAAAGCATTATCGAAGAGAATAACCCGCTATTGTCCAAGGTTACGTCTGGAATATATAACTGCATTTGAAAGAAAAGGGTTTAACAAGAAGAGAATAATCAAGCATTGTCCAAGGGGCTATTGAACTGGACTATTACTACATTAGAAGGCAATGAATGATAGGGACAGGTTTTCAATCCTCTCTAGCAATATTAAAAGATGTTTGAATAGAATGTCTTTTTTCTCATAATGTGATTTATAGTAATATAAACATTTTTGTCATCCTTATCCCATGCCGCTCCCCGATATCTTGAAAGTGTGATTACATTTCCTAAAACAGCGCGCACAATTAATTTCTATCTAAGAATGAATGCTTTGAGGATTACTTCAACAGTAAACTAATATCCACTTAAAACATACCTCCTCTGCGTCCAGTCCATACATCTGAGTAGCCTCAGGTTCATCTCTACCGTAAGCTTGAGTCGGCTCTAAATCAGAGGCTTCCGTTCCTGCAAGTCACACACAATCATTCTCGCAAAACTTCAGCGTATTTGTGTCCACAAATTCACTAAGCATCAACAGGACACGAAAATACAATTGTGCAAATTTCAGATCAAAGTCATAGATATTTGGAAGTTGCAGAGAAAAATTTAATCATCATGAAATCTTTGATAAATTATTGTCTGTGCATTATTTCCCGATGTAAATAGCTAGTACTAGTTTCATACCTTCTCCGGAGCTGTTTTTTACCAAACTTTTAGTTTGTGTCTTCTGCTTATTTTTCTGCAATCAAATAAATAAACCATAACTATAAACTATAGAAAATAGAAACAAAAGTTCAAATTGTTGCATTAGCATCTTAAAAGCCTTATTAAAATTTTCATTTAAAAAAATGACTAGGTAATTTTACATTAGAGTTCATGTTGATAAATATTAATAATATTCAAATAAATTGTTAATAAAAAGAGTTACATTAAATTACAAGTTCTTCAAACTGCCAAGACACAGATTCTCACCTTCAAAGGTGACGCACTCTTAGGCCTACTCGTCTTCGGCTTGCTATCAACACTTTCCATCTCGACTAGTTCGTCCACAGGGAGAGTGGAGTCCTCGGAGTCCGAGTCGGACTCCTTCCCATACACCTGTGTTGCTTCCTGACCTCCTTCACCTGAACCACCTCCACTGCCCACGGCATCCTCATCAGCATCAGTGGGTTCCTCAACATCTGCAACAGGGTCTTTTCTTCTACCTCTGCCTTTCCTCGCAGGTTTTTTGTCCTCTACAATATTTTCAACAGGAACTGTTGCATCTGGTTCTTGCTTTCTTCCTCTTCCTCTTGCAGGTTTTGTGTCACCAACATCTTCCATGGGCATTGTCGCATCTTCTGGTTCAGGTTTACATTTTCCTCTTGGTCTTGCAGACCTCTTATTTTGTTTTTCTTCCTCTAATGTCTCATCTAAATCTGCTGCTGGCATGGTAGCATCAATGTCCTCTTTTGTTTTACGCTGCCTCCCTCTGCCTCTTCTCGATGTCTGTTCTTCCTCTTCCACCTCCTCCTCTACAGGGAGAGTCTCAACTTCTTTGTTAGTTCTTCTTCCTCTGCTGACTGACCTTCCCCTTCCTCTTCCCCTTCCTCTCCCAGGCCTTCTCACAGGTTCATCCTCTTCCTCTACTGCAACAGTTGCATCAACCTCTCCAATTACTTGTGTGCTGTCATCAGGTTTGTCCTCAACTTCCAGGGTAGGGTCATCAACTCCAAACACTTGGGTTGGCTCTTCAGTAGATGCTGTATCATCTGTCACTGCTAGCGTTGGATCATCATTGCCAAACACCTGAGTTGCATCAGTGTCGATAACCTGTGTTGCATCATTGTTTCCCTCAGTTTCAGGTTCCTCTATAGCTACAGTTGCATCTTCAAACACCTGAGTTGCATCATCTTCTTCTCCATCGCCAGAGGTTGGCAGTGTTGGATTTTCATCAATCTCCAGAGTAGCATCATCCTCTTTTGCAGCCTTCCTGGACTTGGCACCTTTTGTCTTTTTGGCAGACGGTTCATTAACTGCCAGGGTTGCATCATCAAACACTTGTGTTGCATCATCATTCTCAGCCCTTCTACCTTTAGAAGCTTTACGAGAGACTTCACGAACAACTAGAGTTGAATCCACATCAAATACTTGTGTAGCGTCATCATCATTTGCCTTCTTGGGAGAAATTGCTGAAACAGGCACTGTCCCATCATCCGCAAAGACCTGAGTAGCATCTTCTTCGTTGCCCTTCTTTCCTGTTTTCTTTGTGACTACTTCCTCCTCTTCATCAAAAGCTTGGGTTGCATCATCATTACCAACTGCCTGGGTTTCCAACTCCATCACATGTTTGTCTTCTTCAAGAACAGCAGGCAGATCGGAGTCCGATTCCTCCTCCTCCTCTTCCATATCACAAGCAAGAGTTGAGGTTGCTAGGAGATGGCTCACATCGGCATTGTCCTCGTCTTCTTCTCCCTCATCCTCGTCCTCAAACACCTGGGTAGGAACTAGTCCTCTGTCCTCTGAGTCTGATGACTTGTCTCCCGCTTTAAGGTCCTGTACATTGAAGCTCTGAGTGGTTCCTGGCTTGAGTTGCTTTTCAGGATCTTTCTCAGGTTCTTTACTGGATATCTCAGACTCTAGGTCATAAGCTAGAGTTCGATCTGTGGGATTGGCTGAGGTTTTAGACTTCTTCCTTGGAGCGTCCTCTGTGTCCAAGGTATAAGCTACAGTTTGATCTGTGGGTTTCGGAGATGTTTTGGCCTTCTTGCGCGGAGCATCCTCGGTGTTCAAAGTGTAGGCTTGAGTTGGAGCACATGTGGGTTCAGGGGTCGGTGTCCTTGAATTGCCTTTCCTTTTCTTCCTTCCACCCACATCCATGTCATATGCGACAGTCTGAAATAAACACAAATCATTTTATGAGTCATTTTCACGAAGAGCGTAAATTTAGAAAGATGAAAAACAGAAAATCCAAATGATTGGTAATGATGAATTTGTTATTGATTGTGAATATACATTGACTCAGGGTATTGAATTTAAAAAATGCAAGCTTAACCTTTTATAGAATTTTTTTAATAGAAGGTTTTAAAACATTATTACATCATAATTGTCCTTACTGTTACCACTAACAAAAACGGTGAAAAAAAGAAGTTCCATTTAATTTTCAGAAATATACTGTTGCAAAAAGATTAATAAGTCTTTATATATTCTTTTAAATGAAAAAAAAATTGGACTGATAAGAAACTTTTGAAATTCTAAATTTTCTAAAAATTATCTCACGGAAAATAATGGCGAGCAACCAGCAAAGTTACTATTTTTTTAAAGTAAAACTTATTTTCCAAGCTCCTTCAAATTTGAAAATCTTTAAGTTGTATATTGATATAGAAATAAACCTATTTTAGAAAATATTTCACACAAGTTTTCAAAATATTAAATATTTCTCCGGTTTATAGTGAAGGATATTGATGGTAACAGTAAGGACAACAATGGTAACAGTATGGGCAGGGAGTAAAACTTATTTCATTTATTTAAATGTAAACTTAAAGAAGAGCAAAATACTAGTTTGTTGTGCCCAGTTAATATGAATAAACACATACAAAAACATTTTGTCAAAGAAAAATTGATAAAAAAAAACTTAATAAAGTTCTTAAATTTCAAGGTAACAGTATGGACAAAAATTATATTCTGATTGATATCCATCACATTTATTAGGGTATGTGGTTCTGAATATATTATTCCATTTGTGTCAATTTTTAAAACACTTAATATTGCAACTTAAACATTAATTAAGGTCTAAACCTAGAGAAAATTAAAAAAAAGAACATGACCTTAAATAAATTGACACCTTGTTTGAAACCCCTTATTTCAACAAGAACAGATATTATGTTTTTTACAAACAGTATCAGCAATTAACAAAATAACTTTTAAAATATAGAGCAATTGGGTCAGTAGCTCAATAGGCTTTATGTGTCAGAGGGTCAAATTATCTATACTGATCAAGGTGTATCAAGATTTCAGATTATAAGCTTTTATCAACTTTGGTCAAGGTGTATACAAGACTTCAGTTTATAAGCTTTTATCAACTTTTGTCAAGGTGTATACAAGATTTCAGTTTATAAGTCTTTATCAACTTTGGTCAAAGTGTATCCAAGATTTCAGTTTATAGGATTTTAGTTCAATTACAATTCAATTCATTCTCTCCATTGGACAAGGAGGCTTAACAACATTTCAGCTTTTGAGAGATTTTTTGTTTACGAGAAGAAGACCAAAGGAGGTTTATAGGTCATGGTCCCTGATGCCCTTATATAGAGAAGACAAAGGAAGTTTAAGGTTGTGGCACTTATTTGGGATCACAGGGTCACCAAATCTACAATTGATTATCTCTGTTGACCAAGGAATCTGTGCAAGTGAGAAGTTGAAAATAGGTTTTCAGGGTGTGAGCCTTATGACCCTTATTTTGGGCCAGTTCACTAAATCTACTACTTATAATCCCTGTTGGCTGAAAGGTCTGTACACAACATTTCAGCTCATCTAGGCCTTTTCATACTGGAGAAGAAGTTGTAAATGGCTTTTTAGATTGTAGCCTGTGAGGTCTGTTATTTAGGGCCACAGTGCAGCATATCTACAATTTATAACCCCATGGGCTAAAGAGTCTGTACATAACATTTCAATATTTGAAGGGCTTTTTCTTCTGGAGAAGAAGACAAAACCATACTTTTTTTTAGGTCATGTCCCTTGAGGCTCAAATAAGCCAAATGGTCACCAAATCTATAGTTAATAATACCCATTGCCCTAGGACATTTAAATTTTCTAAGTCTTTTCATTCAAGAGAAAAGGTTGAAAATATGTTTTTAGGTCACACCTGGTGAGGCCCTTTTTTTCGGGCAAAGAGTCACAAGATCCATTGGCCATTGGCCTTTGCACAGCATTTGACTTTTTTAGGGCTTTTTGTTTTGTTGAAAATAGGTTTTAAGGTTGTGGCCCTTGTGACCCTTATTTGGGACCAGGTCACCAAATCTATAATTTATCATCACCATTGGCTGAAAGGATTGTACACAACATTTCAGATTATCTAGGTCTTTTGAGAAGATGAAAATAGATTTAAGGTCATGACCTGTGAGGCCCTTATTTAAAGCCACAGAATCAGCAAATCTACAATTTATAATCTCAATTGATAAAGGTGGCCGTACACAAGATTTAATTCACTGGAGGCAGTGGTTCTTGAATTAAGTTGAAATATTGAAAAAAGTTTACAGACAATGGACGGCCGGTCACCATGCCATAGGGTCTTTCCTACCTTATGAGCTAAAAAGTAAGCTACCTGAATGCTTGCATGTATTGATCCAGTGCAAGAACAGAACTTGACAAAGGTTTATTTGTCACCAACTCACCATACTGTTGCCTTCTATTGTCTATACTGTTACCACAAATTAAGCTTCATTGATAATGTGGATCAAACGTTATTTTTTCCATCAATAATTACAGTTTCTAAACTTTAGTATGATAGGACCAATAAATTAGGAGTATAGAAATATTTAGTAATTTGAGCATAGAAATTAACTTGTTTTAAATATAATTGTCCATACTGTCACTTCGTAATGTCCATACTGTTACCAAAATTAAAGTTTCATTGAAAATTAGGATGAAACTTGATTTTTACCAATGGTGACTTAAATCTTAATTTACTTAGCAACACTAAACATCCATTAGGGAAACAAAAGCATTAATAGATAATCGAATTATGAAAAAAACTTGTTTTGAAAAAAATTGTCCATACTGTTACCTATTGATGTCCATACTGTTACCTGAAATCAGTTAAATGTTTAAAAAATAATTTAGAGCAGATATTTTCGACCATTGACAATAGATTTAAATTTCCTTAAATAAAAGCAATTTGAATAAACATTCATTATATTAATAGATAACTTCATTATCAATACTTATTGGTTTTGAATAGAGTTTGTCCATTCTGTTACCTCGTAATGTCCATACTGTTACCAAGATTAAAGTTTCATTGAAAATTAGGATTAAACTTGATTTTTACCAATGGTGACTTAAATTTAAAATTGTTTAGCAATACACAACATGCATTAAGGAAACAAAAGCAGTAGGTAGGTCAATAGGTAATCGCAATTATGAAAAAAAAACTGTTTTGAAAAGAATTGTCCATACTGTTACCGTTAAATGTCCATACTGTTACCATAAACACATGTTTCATTGACAATTAAGATTCATGTTGATATTTTTCAGCAAAGAATAAACTTTTCAATATGTTAATCATTAAAAGTAAATAAAAAGTAAATATTTTTAAAAGATTATAACAATAAAAATGTTCATTGATTGTAAATATGTTTGTCCATACTGTTACTTATTATGTACATACTGTTACCAAAACTGAAAACATTGATGACCTATTTATGTTTGTTTATGTTTAATAGACTTATCCTATGACAAACAAAACTTATATTTTAAAGGTTATGTTTAGCATGAAATGTAAATAATAGCAAATAGCATTCATTTTAACATTTATTATAGAATATTGTCTCTACTGTTACCAAATTTGTCCATACTGTTACCAAGCAGTGAAGAAAATCAACAACAATCTTTTGTGAAACACTTTTTTTTTCTTAGTCATCTCTGAAATGTTTTCATATGTTTTTCTCCAGAAAATAAATGAAGGATTTTAAGACACATTGATAACTAAGCCTTCAAGATCCGTTTTGAAGAATAAAAATTCCATACTGTTACTGGAATTGTCTTTACTGTTACTTTTTATAAGGTAACAGTAAGGACAGTAACAGTAAGGACGAATCTAATGAAAATATTCAATATTTACTTAATGCTCCCTTCAACTCTTAATAAGCACATGTTTTCAGTCACAGATAAACAAGTCAATTTACATGCAAATCTACTTTTTAAAGAAACAATATTTTAAATACCCTTAAACTTGGTAACAGTAGGGACATCAAAATTTCCTACAATCAACTTTCCACTTACTTGAAATCAAGTTATGACTTAAAGTTCAGTTATAAAAAAATATGCTGCACACCATAGTCAGGACAGAAAGTAGGAGGTTCAAGACAGGAAGTGACTCATCTCTCTGACCAAGGGAGGTATCATTTACAAATATTTTCACTTCTGGTAACAGTAGGGACATTTTTTCGTGGGACACACATAAATGGGGTAAAATATTTAAAAGTAAAAAAAATAATTTTTGTTTCAAGATAGGTTTCACTTGACGGGTTCTTAATCACTAATGGGAACACCTTTTTTCAAACATTTACTGTCAATTTATCATTTTAAAATGATGTCAAAACTAGAAAATTTACCTTGGGACAAGCAATTTTCATGAAAATGGCACCTTAAAACATCTCCAAAAAATAAAATATCAATGAAAATTTTAATTTCTTTACTCTCATATGTCCATTCAATAGTGTTTTTTATCATCAATACATAAAATAGTAAAAATAATAACAACAAATATACATTTTCTCTTCCGGACAGAAATTTACACTCTTCGTGAAAATGACTCTTATAATATAACATAATTTAAATAATTGAATTTGTTTCATCTCTCATATGATATAGAGATATTCACCACTTCATTTTTCGTAAGTTGACTTGATTCTCAGTTTTAACATGAACATAAAGCAGAAGAAAAGTTGATAAATATACACAGACAATATGAACTGAGTATAAATCAGAACATAGACAGACATCACCACTGAGCATGAACATGTTAAGGAACAAAGTATTCATGCATATAATTCAAGGGTATAAATAACAATATTTGAATGTAATTATCCTTATAACAAAACCCATGCTTTACAGATGAAATATTAGGAAAGAGAAACAAAAGTTTTACAACAAGATTTAACAAGATAACAGTTTCTCTTTGCATATTCAACTGTTAAAATGGAACCTTCGATACATTCTGGTCTTCTCTCCGTGACATTCCATACACAACATACAAACAAACACCATAGGATTTTTTGTAAAATTGTGGAAATGTAATTTGTTTTATTTATCATGTCCTCACAACCAGGTATAAGACTTGTCTTGTAACACAAGACCATCACCTTTGGTTCCTCGCTGTCCTCGTCAACTGCAACCATTTGGGTGGGCGCGGCGATATCAACACAATCCTCCTGGTCCGACTGACTCTCCTCCACCACGGCGAGAGTTGACTCGGTCAGATCCATCTTCCCCTCCTCCGTGTCGTCCTCACACTCCGCTAGGTCGTAAGCTTGTGTCGCCGCACACAGGAGTTCCTTCTTACTCTCTTCTTCTGTGGATAATATACAATTATGGACGGGTGATGAGGTCAATACCTGTACTTATGAACCTGAGAAAACAATATTAACCAAGGACAAATATGCTTACATAACAATGACAATTTTGTCCATACTGAAACGGTGAAGCTCTTCAACAAAAGAAAATTCAAACATTCACCTAGTCTTTTTATTGTCAACTAAAACATTTACAATGCAAATCAAAGGTTTAATAGTTAGTAAGAAGAACATTATTTTCCATGTCTTGATCAAACAGCCTTTTCATTGCATTATAAAGATAAACATTATCCTTCCTGATTATATAACCATTTACACTCAAACATAATGGTTATATTCAATGTAATTAATGATTATAATTGGATGGAAAAACTCATTGGGAGAGAAGTTATCTCAGACAACCTACCCTCCTCCTCTTCTGTGTCGCTGTTTGTTGAGAAACAAGCCTGGGTTGGAGCTGCCAGCAGATCCTGATCTCCTGAGGTGTCTTTCTCTGTGGGCAGATCACAGCACTTAGGTAATCCTTAACCATAGGTAAGATTATACGTAACACTTCACATAGTGAGTTATGGTTCGTTTCACTGTTTACATGCAGTAATCTTTACTACCAATTACTTCAATTGTCTGACATTTGGGGTCTGTGACCCGTTAGCAGACACGTCAATCACCATAGGTAGATAAAAATGACATCACTTTTATCTTTCTTTGGTGTTTAGCGTGTCTGCTTATGAGTTATGGTTCGTTTCACTGTTTACATGCAGTAATCTTTACTACCAATTACTTCAATTGTCTGACATTTGGGGTCTGTGACCCGTTAGCAGACACGTCAATCACCATAGGTAGATAAAAGTGATCTCATTTTTATCCTCGACACAGTGCCCCTTTAAGCTGTTGAACTGATATCTTGCTAATCTGAGTGGCCAATTCAGGAGAAATACAACTTGCTTACATAGGAAACAAGATTGTTCTGAGAGTACAAGAACCTCCAGGGTTTGTCTTGGTGATGCATAAACTATCCTCAAAATAAGTAGTTTAAAAGCTAGGGTAATCTTATTATCCAGATCTGCATTTAACATGAGATGGTCTTTGATCAGCTTGAAAATTATAACATCATCTGACTGATCTGTCGAAATATCAAAATAAATATTGTAGGCCTATCACTGATCAATCAGACGTGATGGCCACGGTTACATTTTTTCACAGGCACTATTTTAAACACAATTTAAAAGTTCTGTTGATCAAAAGTATCATGGAATGACAAGACAGGACGATTACCTTCCTCAAACACGAGGGTAGCTTGTGGGTTTCCCTTTTCTAGCATACTATCACTTTCAGATCCAGACTCCGGCAATACCAAGGTTGACAATTCCGCTGAGAAGAAGAAATAATATTGCAAAATAAGGCATTTTATAAAGTTGGTGCATGTGCAAATCTATTTCTGACATGACAGTAACAACTTATCACTGTAAGACAAGAGTCAAACACGATCAAGAAGTAAAACCTTTTTTAGAATCCCATGCAAATAATCTTCATAATGCTACACTAAATCAAAATCTGACCAAGTCCATTAACTTGAGCCATTACTCATGTTTACCATGTTTTCAGATACTGACAGTCAATTTACCTCTACTTTACTCAGACCTCTATTCATCACAGATCTGAAGATGAACATTTTCACTTTTCAATGACTATTTCTAACTGTAAACCGAATTCCAAAAACAGCTGCATAGAGATCGGTCTGGGTAAAAAACTTCAAGCTAATCATATCAAAAGGTTGAATGTGTGGCAAAGCTTAATATGGCCAGATTTTTATATAGTGAGGCGTAATCTAGACATGATTTTAATTAAATTGTCCTTGTGTAATGATTTTGCCATCAATCAAATAAGCAGGTTAAAGAGCTATTGAGTATTTTTCATTATCTGTCTTTTTGGCTGTTTCCAAATTAGGTTTGACCAATTGACGCACGCCATCGTCTGGTTTTCGATCATAAATCCCGACTTTTACCTTTATGTTGTAAATATACTGAATGAACTAGTATCAAACTGTCAGTACTTCTAGATAAAAGTACACCATTTATAACGTTTGACATTATGTGACTCAAACATACTCAATGGCTCTTTAACTGTTGTATAAAATACCTGATTGGTCTCGCCTTGCTGCTGGCGTCTCAGCTATAGACATTTTGCCGTTAAATTGGTCTGAAATGGTAAATGCAAAATTTGGACAATTTTGTATTTTACTGAAAATTTATTTGTTAACTGTTTACCATTACTGTTTAAGTGCTATCTTGAAGTAAGTTGTGTAATTTGTCTTGAAATGTGTGTTACAAATAGTCTTTTGACAAATTGAACATTCCCTTTGCAGCCCTTGCAGTTTTAGAGGCATGTCATAAAGGTCCTAACATTGTTGCTTATGCACTTTTCAACTTCAAAGTTGAATTTTGTGTTTTACTTCGAAAACAAGCATGAAAACTGACTAGGCATGAAATGATATTTAAGAAAGTTACCGTAAGTAACCTTAGATTCATGCTCATATCACAAGACCTCATAATGCAAATTTTCAGTTGGTTAAAGACACTGTTACTTTTCCTTAAATTTGCCATTAATTATTGAAGTTTATACAACATATTGTTAGGTTAGAGGGTATAACATCTCATTACACGAGTTGATAAGCTATGTAGCCTACATAGAAAACAGTTATCCGTATTGGAAGAAAGTGGTGCAACATATAAAGCGACAATTTTGTGCAACTCCTAAGTGTGAGAGGAAGAGTTTTAGGTCTCATACAATTTTGACATTAATTACATTCGAGCGGCCATTTGAGTGGGAACACCTTAAAATAGCAGCTTGAAGGGAAAAGGACTTGCATGGCTTAACCAAACAATGTACATTCGTTTTAGAACTCTTTTTATTGAAGTATTATTTAGTCAGTGGTTACACTTATCTTCCTTTTCATGAGAGCACTTTATTTCAATAAGAACGGCGTGCTACAGTGCCTTTAAGATCTAGGATCAGATGAGAAATACTCCAGCTACAGCGATAGAGAAGTCCCTCACCATCACTGCCATCACTGCCAAACTTTTGGGTTGCTTCCATCATTCTGTTGGACTTCCATGTCGCGGCGGAGGAACTTGGCTTCAAAATATTAACGAAAAAGAAATTAATTTGGCGATTGCACATCAAACTTTTATTATTAAAGGGATATTGTGTTAAGAGCTGAATCTAGCCACAATGACATTAAATCTGAGTAAATTGGGAAAATATTGCTTTCGTCACATCCTTCACAATGAAGGTAAAGAACAGAGGAGAAGCAACAGATTTGAAGGAAGTCAAATTGTGAAGCAAATTGAGATAACTATTAGAGTCTGTTGCACGATGCGCATCTTCCACGATCACACATGTTGAAAAGAGAAAGAAAGGTAGCAAAAGGGACAGAGTTGTAGGTAATAATTCTCCATGAAAGGATGGGAATACCTTGAATAACGTTTTGTTACTCATCTTCAACTATCTCCATGAGGAAAAGGAGAAGAGGAGAATGAATGGATTTGGAAGTAATATTTCTCACAGGATGGAAGGTGTACCTGAGTAGGCTGGAGAATGTCGCTGCTAGCATCACTCTCATCACCCTCCACAGTCTCGTCCAACACAGTCGCTTCCTCGCCCTCAATCTGAACCGTCTGTAACATTGACTCCGAGCCTGTTTCAGAACCGGAATCCTCAACCCGAGAAAGCTGGGATAATTAAATTTCATAGCTGTAGAATGTTTTTAACACACAAAAGTTCAACACTTCATTTCTAAAGGTATATTGCTGGTACTAAAAAAAATTTCTTTAGATAGAAACATATATTTACCTCTTTAACAATGCTATAGGAAGTGTGGACATCTGCAAAAATGATGCTGTCATGATGTTTGAGTTCGTAGCGAACATTAGGGCTCAAAAAAAGCTGCAAAACATAAAATCAGATTAATTTGAAAACAATTCAGGAAAGGATACAAGTATAAAGACAGACATATTTTTAACTGGATACATTTGGATTAATTTTAGTAAACTTAATGCTGCCTGTTAATTCTGATTAAATATTTACATGATCATATACTTTCACTTTCTTTATCTGATTTAAGACATGTAGTACACGAATCACAAGAAACACGACAAAAACAATAATACCTCCACATTGTAAGTTTGTTGATCTGGTGAGTAATCAAAGTCGGACCCAAGATTAAAAACATGTCAATTAAGTATGCAAAGTTCACCGTGACCTGAAATCTGAAATATTTAGACATGCTGACAAAATCTGCTGGAGATTGGGACAAACAGAGAATATCATATTTACTACTTGTAAGTTGGAATATAAAATATTACCTTTCCCCTCCGTGTCTTGTTTCGACTCCCGCTATCATAGATAAGATGACTGTCGCCACGGATCTCGATACATGCGTGTTGTTTTGATAAGGCCTGTGGAAGAAGACAGCAAATATCTTTACATATGCAGCAAGCAGTCATCATGAAGGTCACATGATCACCCACCGCAAATTTATACTTCAAATTTGAAAAATAATGTCAAGGTCACCAAAATCTAATCAGCCCTTTGTTTTCCCTTGGAGAAGCTATGTGTATATGGAAAGAATCAAGTGAACGGTTCTTGAGATATTCCCCTGACACGGGTGAAATGACTGTGTAGGAACTCTGTAGGAACACAACTCTCCCTATGGTGAACCTATATGCAAAATACGAAAAGAATCCAGTGAACGAGTTATTCCATTTCATACATAAGTACTTAGTCTTACCAACGGAAGCAGCCGAATACTACAATCCAGCTTTGCACTAAACACGCACAGGGGTTAATTAATACAAATAATTAAGAGGAGACGATGTACCTAGAACTCAACTGTATTTACAAGAAATTTTACGACAAGAAAATTCATAAATGAGATAAATTTGTATATATTAATTCTGATCATGTTTTGCTTTTATTAAGCATAGGTAGAAACGTTAAATCAAATCAATGTTAACATTATTCAGGCCAAAGCTGTTATATGTTTATCAGTTAACTTACTACAGTAATCTGTATTAAAGTGAATGTGAATGAAAAGTCTGAACAATATGTACCTTGCTAGGAATATAGATATTGCAGTCCTCCTGCCTGCCGATCACATTATTACCTAGGAGAAATCGAATTGGTTAAAGGTGCATCCGTTGTGTTTCATAAAATTTGATTTGGCTTTAATACGTTCGAACACACCATATGTGCTGTTAACAATACAAACAAATTCACTAACCTTGCATATTCATCCCCAATCGCTAAATATATTATAATTACTAGTTTCAAATTAAAATCGAGTAACATCATTATGCATGTGCAGAAACCGAAAGTGCATATCCTATTTACACGCACAGTAGTTATATGACCTATTAAACATTATCAACCCAATTGTTTTATTGTATCTGGTTTAACTAAAATTTCAAAATTACGTTTGACTCATTGGCGCGAGCCACAGGCGGTGCATTGTCCGGTTTTCGATCAGAAATCGACACTTTTACCTTCATATCGTCAATATACTAAGTCGAGTATCATCAAAATGGTAGTTTTCGGTAACAGTTGGTACTTCTCGATAAAGTAAGACCATTTATAAAGTTTGGCATATTTGACCCCCAACAACACAATGGATGTACCTTTAAAACATTAGTAAATAGAATCAAATGTGGAAAATAATTCCAGAAGCAAGTTATTGTAGTTATAAATATGCAACTAATAATCAATGTTGATTCCCAAATTATGTAAAAGCGGTAAAATATAAAAGCAAATATAAACTTAGAAACATATGAAACGAGTCTAAATATTATAGCGGCCCAAAAGTGTAACCCGCCAATTGAAAGGCGGAAATTGTCAATAAATATTGAAAAAGCAGTCAGACCTGAACAATTTAGCATGTAACAGGCTTATGGAAGGCCCTTTCTTCTTACTGTTATCAGTTATCAGCTCCAATTTTATCGTTCACCTTCCAGGCGACCATCACTTTCAAATCAATAACAAGTTGACATGAGACAGTAAGAACTCTCAATATGTATTGTACTTTCATTAGGTTTCATCTAATTCTATCTATTACAAAAATAAATGCTAATTTCACCTTCATAGAGTGGGTATAACTCCTCTGGCACACCTTTCTGACATGGCACTTTCAAGTGAGCGACCTACAGAACAAATTCATATCAATAACAAACATCTTAAGAATTAGGTTGTCAATAATTTAAAAATATATTTTTAAAACTTTTGAAAACACTTTACATAATGAATTATTTTCTTTAAGAAAGTTCAGCTAAAAATCTGTGATTAGAATTTTTTGATAATATCTCATAAATGTATATTTCAATTTGTGTTCCAAATTTTAATATTTTCTAGTCAAAGCACATTGTCCTTTTTCTAATTGCTTTCTCATAGGTTAGGGGAAAGAAGTTAACAGTCCTTATTTTTTTTTAATAATATTTGGTTTAAAGTTACACAATTCAAAAATTAAACCTCCAGAATTTAATAATACATAATGCCTTGATAAGACACTAACAGGTGCTTTCTGAGATTGGCTGATTTCTTCATCTGTCTCGTCTTCAAACTCATCCAGAGCAATTATCTGGGTCTGATCAAAATCCATTGTACCTGTAAAATAAACAAAATAACCTTGTAAACAAGTTTTGGGAATAGGGGATTCTCAATATTTATGCAAGCATACGACCAAATGACATTCTCCAATCTAAAACGATACTCAGGACGCTTCTTACTTCCTTTTTTGTGTTGTTCAAGTATCACAATTCCTGCAAAGAAATTGAAGAAAAGGTGATCCTCCAAATTTAAATCGAACAAGAAGACATAGTCTTCAACATCCCCCGCCAGACCCAATTAATCGGAACAAGGACAATCATTCAAGAAGAAACAATTGTGCGCTTCTCATTTTCATTTCATCAAGGTATTGATTCCCTAAAGCCAACTGATTTGATCTTAAACAGTTTCTGAGAACATTTTAAGATACCTGGAACAGAGTCGAAAAAACTGATCAAGGGCAATAACTCTGGAAAAAATAATCACACGGTTCTAATTATCAAACTCCATCAAGGTATTTATGTCCTCAAGCCACACACCAAATTTGGAAATCCTTTCTTAAACAGTTTCTGAGAAAAGCTGTCCCCTTTGGAGATACCATGAACAGAGTCCAAAAATATGGAACAGGGGCAGGAACTCCGGAAAAAATAATCAATAAATAATTTATACAATGAGCAGAGTAAAAAAATACAGAACAGGGACGATAAGCCACACACCAAATTTGGAAATCCTTTCTTAAACAGTTTCTGAGAAAAACTGTCCCCTTTGGAGATACCGTGAACAGAATCCAACAAGAGTCATCAGAATATGACATATCCCACAGAATTTGTAAAACACATCTTTGACACATAATTGTATATCAATTAATTCAGACCCAAAATAAAGGTCACAGAGGTCATGACCTTAAAAACCTATTTTCATCTTCTTCTCAAAAACCACTGACCCTAGAGACTTGAAATTTCATGTACTGACTCCTTGGCCCATTGGGATTCTAAATTGTAGATTTCATGATCCTGTGACTCGAAATATAGGTCACAGAAGTCATGACCTGAAAAGCTATTTTCGTCTTGAGATTTTATGGCTCTTCAAAGGGAGGTAATAAACAACAGTGATGAATTAAATCTTAAAGTGTGTCTTTATTTGTAAGGGATTCTATCTTTGGCCTCAAAGATAGGTCAGAGGGGTAAGGACCTTAAGACCTATTTCATCTTCTCCATTTAAAGTGCTTCCTCTCACCTAGAAGTTAACATTTGAATTAGTTAATGTAGCCTATATAAGGCCTGATGAGCTACAGAGCCAGTGGCTCTATTTTTTGGAAACAGATTTCAAGGGTACATTCCAGTATCCTGTTTAGACATATATGCTATTAACTCACATCCTAACATGTTATGCTATTTGCATTTTTATCTCATCAGGCCTGAAAACTGCATGGTGTCCATTGGGCATCGTCTGTAAACTTTCGCATTTTCGACTTCTAATCCAAAGTTGAAATTTTGTGACCAACCCTACCTCAAATATGGCATAGCAGGCAGTAACCCGAAAACTTTTGAACAGCTTCTTCTTTGAAAGCAGTTGGCATAGAAAGCTGAAGTTTTCAGAATAGCATCTCAATTACATGTACATTCAAGTTTGTACATTTGGACTTGACCTTCAATCAACTATGCATGTGGCAGGGGGTCCACCCTAAATTTTTAAACAACTTCTCCAGAACCAGCAATGTTATGAAGTTCAAATTTGGGAATTTGATCTTCAGATTAAATTTCATGAGTCAACTCCGAACAAAAATTGCGTGGCAGGGGTGCAATTTAAAGTTGTGTTTTTCACCTCAAGAACCAGTAATGCTAGAATGCTAAATTTTTTACATTATAATCTTTGATGAATTGAGACTAAGATCTGTAAATTTAATTAAATTACTCGTAAAAGTAAGGGCGTGGCAATTTACAATCCCCAATATCAAGGAGTCTGTACACAAAATTTCAGATCCCTAGGCCATGTGGTTCTGGAGAAGAAGACGAAAATGCGAAAAGTTTACAGACAAACGAACGGACACCATGCCATAAGCCCATCGGGCCTTTCAGGCCAGGTGAGCTAAAAAGCTCCACCCCAATAAAATTCTTTCTTTAAGTTTGTTTCACAGGTGAATTTAAAAATAGAGCCATTGGCTCTGTAGCTCATCAGGCATTCAATATTATATGATAAAATATTAATATTTACATATGAATATGATAAAAGTTATGGGCTTACAAAATAAATATTACAAACAATATTTGTTAGATCCTCTATTCTTAATTCTTCTTTCTCAAGAACCATTTCTCAAAGTTAGAACTCACATATTTGGGATTACCTCCCTTAGTCTGAAATGAAGAGCACATAAAATCTCAAGAGAGCTTGCTAAAATGGTATTTTTTTTATAGGTTGTGACCCAGTGATCCATATTTGGGCTCAGGGGGTCACGAAATCTACAATTTAGCATTACCCAAGGAGTCTGCGCACAACTTTTCAGCTCTCAATACCTTTTGGAACTGGAGAAGAAGATGAAAAAAGGTTTTTAAGGTTGTGACCCCTGTGAACCCATTTGGGGTCATAGGGTCACAAAATCTACAATTTAGAATCCCCATTAGCCAAGGAGTCTGCACACAACTTTTCAGCTCTGTGGAGTCATTGGTTCTGGAGAAGAAGTCGATAAAGCGAAAAATTTACGGACGGACGGATGGACATACGCCGGACACCATGCCATGCCATGCCATGCCATGTGCCCATCAGGCCTTTCAGGCCTGATGAGCTAAAAAGATGAATTTCTGGACCTTTGATAGACGTTTTCGTTGTCTCAATCTCAACGTTTGCGAAACGTTTTGATGTGGTTACCAAATACATCATGTGGTCATATGACGTCATTTCCCGCTGCCATTTGTAATTTGAAAAGTTTTGTGTCAGGAATATTTGATGACAGTTTTCCAACACCACAGCTTTGAAAGAGTGTTCCAAAAGGTAAAAACCTAATAATCTGTTCAATAAGGATTTGTATTTTAGGAATATGTTTTTAAATCTAACAATGTTTCGAAATTAATGTTCAATCATCAATGAAATAAACAGGTACATGTATCCATTGGGGTAAAACGTATGAGTCTCGTTTTCGATTGTTTTGCTTTTAGCAGTTTTATTGGTAACTCTCTAAAGAAATTTGAAAGTACCGTAATCCAGGGAAGCAGTTAATTTGGTCCAATATTTAACATGTTTCGCCTCTTATTAGCAGAACGCTTAAAACACAAGGAACTAATTTTTAATTTTTGTTTTTGAAGCGTTAATCCACCGTTTGCCGACTCATCCGATCTTGTTTTGAGAACGGTTTTATGATAATACTTTTTTATTTGAGTTTGCAAATATATTAAAATAAAACTTTTGGATGTAGTTTCGTAAACATTTCAAAGTAAAAACGTTTGGATGTAAATTTGTAAACGTTTCAAAATGAGAATGTTTGGATTTAGTTTTATAAAGGCTTAAAAATAAAAACGTTTGGATGTAGTTTTGTAAACGTTTCAAAATAAGAACGTTTGGATTTATTTTTGTATTTTCAGAAATATTGCAGAAGATCTACCTTGAAGAAACTATGTTATTATAGTTATAGAAAAGCTGTTATTACGGAGGAAAATGTCCGACATCCGGAAGAGGTCAAGCACAATGGCATAAGCAAGTGTAGTCAGAGCCAATCACCAGAAAAGCAGAGTCAGATAGCCTGATTCAGACTGTAACAACTGAACTTTGTAAGACTGATATAGTTCCTGAACTTCTAGAATGGATTTATTTTGTGAACATTCATGACTAATAACATGGGGACTTCCAGAACGGATACACTCTGTGAATTTTTAACATTTAGTTTGTGAACTTTTGTCTCTGATAAGGTTTTTTAAGTTTTAAGACTGACATTGTTTGTATTTGTAGTTTGTAGTTCTTTTGGCAACTGTGAAGAGTGCATAGTCTACTTTCGTACATGTACATGTTTATAAAATGTGTGTATTTACTAGAATGTCAAATTTATAAAATTTAGTTCAGTACTGCAGTAGAGACATTTCTGTGTCAACAAGAAGTGAGAAGAGATCACAATGAATTACAACCAGAAAATTTCGCAAAGAGGTAACGAGGTCATGTTTGTGCTTCATTAAAGATTGTCTGTGTATCAGCTTTCTTAGTTGTTTATTATTGATGCAGGTTAATGCCTGTTCTCGCGGTACAGTTTGTAGTTACATGACAGTTGATGACTTTATACGAACTTAGGTATCCTTACAGTGCAACTGAAGTTGGATGCGACAAGTCGTAACTACAAATCGAATTGTAAGAACAAACAGTGAACAGACTGCTTGAGAACACGGAGGTGTCTTGAAGTTTTAATCAAGATGTTTTGCGAGGGGTTCGTCATCGCACAGGGGCTTATATTGTCGAAAACTAGCGATTAGAAAGCATATGAAATCGACGATCCAGCACTATATATATAAGTCGACTCCATATGCTATCAAATTGCTAGTTTTTCGACAATACAAGTCTCTGCATCATCAAAGAGTTTTGGTCATGTTTTGATCACGTTTGCCAAATGATTTCAACGTCTTCAAAGACGTTTGGATTACGTCTGAAAACGTTTGCAATAGGTTTGAAAACATTTTTGGCGTTCGCAATAACGGACAAAAATAGGCTTTTGAAACGTTTTTAAAACGTGTTCAGGGAAACGCTATCACTACGTTTTGGACACGATTTATGGTTTACTGGGAGGGTTCTATTAGGATATTTTTTGTGGAAACGAAATTTGAGAGGATATTCCCATTTACACATATATGCTATTAATACATGATAATAAAAAAAACATGGTCTTGTACTGCCAAGAAACAAAGCTGGCGGATACAGCCTATAAATCGGTGATCGAACTTTCCCTTTAAAATGTCAACTCTATAGTTGGATACTTCCTTATGTCTGTTATCACATAAAATAATTAGTAGTCATATGAAACTAAACTTTTATAAACAAATACACAAACTGAAATTATAAGAACATTATTATTTACATAATATTATGACTGAGTGGTTTCCTCACACAATGCCTATCTTGCTCCGATCTAATCATGTTTGCACCGGTCGGATTCTCAAAATGTAAACAACCAAAGTTTTCTGCAATTCATCAATTCTAAGCTAATATATTTCCAAATGACAACACTTAGATTGTAAATGTAACAACTGAGAGATTGTTATACCAGATTCAAATCCTTGTCAATAACGAAATGATTGTTAATTCCACACAGAATTCATTTGTGCTTCAGTTTTTCTTCCCTTCCACTTCGTACATTGCTGTTTCCCGCACTACCCTTGCGCATGCGTTGATTTCTCTCGCACCTTGCGAGACCAGGCGAGACTGTAAACTCAGGTGTGCAAAATTGCTTTCTTCTGTCGACTTGGCCGCTCATTATGGGCGTGACAGTGGAGACACTAACAGAAGGGGACGGTAAGAATGTTTGTTTATTGTTGTTTTAACATTCTATTATGACAAAAATGAGTTATAATGTGCCATATTAGCTTGATGAGACCGCAGACATCGACTGTCTGACTGACAGACTGTCAACATGGATGATGTCATGTCTGCCTGTTGTCATCATTACATCACGATTAATATCCTGTTGATATCATTTAACAGTATTAGGCATAATAATATTATCATTTCTAATGTAGTTATTAGACATTCATCCAATTTAGCAACTTGTTTTAAGGATTCTCAATGAAATCAAAGATTTAGAATCAAGGATATGAAACTTGGACTATTTTAAAAAAGAAAAACATTGATTATATTTACAGAACTGTAAAAATGATAAAGGCATTTTATTAAATAGTTCTGGAGCATTGGGTTGATGAATTGAGGACCTCATTAATTTAGTCAACATGCCTCATACCTGTTAAAATGAATAACATTTGATAATCTAAGGTTTATTGTAGACGGTAGATTGAACATTGTTGAATAAAGTCATATGTCAAGTATCTAGATGATCGTGCTTGCTTCGGTCTTGCTTCCCTATGATGGGCTATGACCTGCTGTTACCAAGGAACTGATGGTTTACTGGAGATACTCACAGCGAGCATTACATCGTCTTGTTATGTATCCAACTATAAGATATAACTCAAAACATTTTGGTGAATTATTCACAGACAGATAGTATCAAACAATAGTCAAGTCAACAATACTCTTTTTGGAAGAACCAAGAAACAAAATCTAGTGCTTAGTAACTTAACTTTTGTGAAAATAAGTTGCATTGAAGATTGATATTAACTTGTAATAATGTTAAATGTAAATGTGTTTTACAGGTCAGACCTATCCAAAGCCTGGACAGTATGTGACTCTGCATTATGTTGGTGGGTATATTCATCTGATATATCATTTAGACGTTCTTGTATAACCTTTCAATAAAGAATCTATAACAGCTTGTATTAGTCTAGAAGCCTAGCTTTGCTTGAAACAGCCATCTGAAAGTTAACCCTGGCATTATGAATATAATTTTGTCCCATTGATCTCAATATGAACTGTAAATGTACTACAAAGGCTGTGGCCTTTTTCAGTACTGGCAATAAATATTGATTGAATATATTTGAAATTGAAATGTTGCCACAAGATACACTATTAAACTACTACTTGAAAATACAAATACTTTTTATTACAAGTAATATTACAAGTCAGATGATTTCCATTAGATGACTCAGGTACCAGATTGAGCATCTTGCTTTTATTTCCATAGGTACACTTTTCACAGAAAATGGAACAAAGATTGATTCTTCTCGAGATCGAGGGGTTCCATTCACATTCCAGCTGGGGAAAGGAGAGGTGATAAAAGGTAACAATCTCTTTATGAAATGTGACATCAGACAAAGAAAAATAAGTTTTTCATTTACAGAACCTTGTTACATGATTTCGACAAAAATGAAAAAAAAAGCTATTCAGAATATTTCCCCATAAAAATTTTGCCTAATGAATGTTATTATACCCTGGCTATGAAGTAAGTTAACCATGTTCTTCCCATCGTGCACAGACAATTTCCAGTTTTCTGAGATTTTAATTTTTTTTTGTTTTCAGAGAAACGTCACTTTTTGGACTTAGTTTTATTGTGTTCATTCGGGACTATTTTCTCGGAAACTATTAAACCTAGGTGAATGAAATTTTGTTTGTGAGTACTGATGACCATACTCTTTATCGAGTTCGAAAAAAGGTTCCGAAAAATTATTTTTTACAGAGTTATGGCCCTTGAATCCGAAATTGAACTTAGTACCAAAATTGTTGTGATGCTCAAATGGGAACAAGTTTTCTCTGCAACTATTACATCTAGCTGAATGAAATTTAACGTGGAGGTAGTCCAGATGATACTCTTCATCGAGTTCAAAGTCCAGTATCGAACTATTATTTTTTACAGAGTAATTGCCCTTGAATCTGTAATTGAAATTGGTACAAATTACCGCTGTGATGCTCTGATGGGAACAATTAAGTTACCTGAAAAATATAAAATCTGGTTGAATGAAATTTTGTAATAACAAAGCCAGTTCCCAAAAATATTTTAGACAATATTATGATGCTTGAATCTGTTTTTAGCTCATCAGGCCTGAAAGGCCCGATGGGCTTATGGCATGGCATGGTGTCCGGCGTCCGTCCATCCGTCCGTAAACTTTTCGCTTTTTCGACTTCTTCTCCAGAGCCAATAACTCCACAGAGCTGAAATTTTATGTGCAGACTCCTTGGCTAATGGGGATTCTAAATTGTAGATTTCGTGACCCCATGACCACAAATGGGGTCACAGGGGTCACAACCTTAAAAACCTATTTTCATCTTCTTCTCCAGTTCCAAAAGGTCTAGAGAGCTGAAAAGTTGTGTGCAGACTCCTTGGCCAATGTGGATTCTAAATTGTAGAGTTCGTGACCCCATGACCCCAAATGGGGTCACAGGGGTCACATCCTTAAAAACCTATTTTCATCTTCTTCTCCAGTTCCAAAAGGTCTAGAGAGCTGAAAAGTTGTGTGCAGACTCCTTGGCTAATGGGGATTCTAAATTGAAGATTTTGTGACCCCATGACCCCGAATGGGGTCACAGGGGTCACATCCTTAAAAACCTATTTTCATCTTCTTCTCCAGTTCCAAAAGGTCTAGAGAGCTGAAAAGTTGTGTGCAGACTCCTTGGCTAATGGGGATTCTAAATTGTAGATTTTGTGACCCCATGACCCCAAATGGGGTCATAGGGGTCACATCCTTAAAAACCTATTTTCGTCTTCTTCTCCAGTTCCAAAAGGTCTAGAGAGCTGAAAAGTTGTGTGCAGACTCCTTGGCTAATGGGGATTCTAAATTGTAGATTTCTTGACCCCATGACCCCAAATGGGGTCACAGGGGACACATCCTTAAAAACCTATTTTCACCTCCTTTCCAGTTCCAAAAGTTCTAGAGAGCTGAAAAGTTGTGTGCAGACTCCTTGGCCAATGGGGATTCTAAATTGTAGATTTCGTGACCCCGTGACCCCAAATGGGGTCACAGGGGTCACATCCTTAAAAACCTATTTTCACCTCCTTTCTTCTCCAGTTTATATGTAAAGCTCTAGAAAGGTGAAATGTTGTGTAGAGATTCTTTGGTCAAAGGTGATTCTTAATTGTTGGATTAGTGACTGTGTGACTCCAAATGTGGGTCTCAGGGGTCATGATCTAAAACCAATATTATTTTGCTTGTTAACAATGTATTACTTGAGATAACTTAGATATTCAACCTTTGATAATAAATCAATAAAACCGTGATGAGCTTCAGAGCCCATGGCTCTATTTTTTAAACATTGTACCCTTGACATCTATGATGCTCAATGGACGAATAGCGGATGGTGGGGGTATGTGAGCCATGCTCACTTTTTTCTTGTTAAACTTTGTACCTGATTTGCTTTGAAATCTTTCAGGCAACTATTCATTTACATTGGACAAACGATTTTGTTTTGATTCCTCATATCTGCTTTCAGACATATTGAGCCAAAACATCTGTAAAACAATTGGTTATTTCTTTCTGAAGGAATAATTACTGTTGTTTAAAAACAATTCTTCTAAACAAGAAAATTCAATTATATACTGCCATACTGCCTCTCAATAAATAGTTGTGTTTGAATTGATCAACCTATTAAAAGCTTTTGAATACAAAGTTTAATCAGTCAATAATCAACTGCACATACTTACAAAACGATTCACAAGTATGGTAAATGTAATTAAATGCTATTTATTTTAAAATTTCAATCCATGGGAAGCTTTTCTATATTTTACGAGTGCTTCTTTATTTTACTCTACCATTATACATAGCAAACATAAATGTGCAAAACAACCAGTAAAAAATATGCATTCTGCTGGTGTTTTTGTGAACTATTTCTAAAATTACTTTTGCTAAAATTCAAAAGAGTTAGCCCCCCTATTTGTTAACACTATGGAAAAAATCAGAATGCAGAAGCCATTGTGTTGAGAGTTGTCACCACAGTCCAGATCTACATGTAAGAAGTTCAAAATAAGATCTCTATCAACAACAGGGGCTTGTATTGTCGAAACTGGTGATTAGAAAGCATATGAAGTCAACAATCCAGTCCCATACACAATAAAAAAAAAAGTAAAGGGATGTAACGAGGTCAACCCTCCATGTCCGTTTGAAATTACATTTCAGAATGTTGTCATGACATTATCATTCAATATTATATACCACACCAAAGCCAATATATTTCTCTTTAAAATAAGCGATCAAACATAAAAATCGAGCAGGTAATAACAAAGGTATAATTTTTCAAAGCTTTAAATATTGCTTATTGCTGACTCAAGCCATTTTCATAGCCCAGCAAATTTATTAAACAATCGCTAGTTTTGACAATACAAGCCCCTATGCTGTCAACGTCCACCGTGTGGTATCAGTGTTAAGTGCTTTCTGATGCAGTTGTTTTAGGACAGTGTTGTCTGCAAGCTGTAGGAAAATTTATGAAATATAGTACTTTATAGAGTAGGAACGAAATTGAACGTAAAGCGGGACTATATGTTTATTTATGCAAAATCCACCAAGTTGAGTATGTAGGTAGTGGGCCAATTATGTTGAAATGTCACACATGATTTGATGGTTGTTTTGAAGATAACAATGGAATAATGGAATAACAACGATGTTATAAATAGATTACAAAACTTGTGAGTGTTGAATATATGAAATATTGAAAAACAATATTTTTTAAAGTTTTGATTTATTCACTCGCATTCACTCATGAATAAATCAAAACATTAAAAATATCTAGTTGGAATATTTTTGATATTCGACACTCATTTGTTTTGTAATCTCTATTTATCCATCAGAAATGATGCCTTGATTTATGTAAGAAATATCAATTTCTAACTAAAATTCAAAGGAAAGTCTTACCTTTCTTTGTATAAGTAATGAGATGTGTGCTGTCCGGAGAATTCTTAGAAATCACTGGTGTTTTTCAAAAGAACTTGTTTGAACATGCAGATACATTTATACTGTTACCAGGTTTTTTTTTGTTTCTCGATAATGCTGCGTTTTCTTATGTTTAAGGGTGAGCATTATTATTACTGGTATCCTTTTTTGTACCGGTTTTGAACCTGCAATACGAATATCACGATACGTTTTCTATAAAGCATTCTATTGGGTATAAAAGGGTTACCTCAATTACGGTACTTTCAATAAATCTTTTCACAATGGTTCAATGTTTTACTTATTAGACTACAAAAAAAACAATTCTGGTTTCCACCCCGTCAGTTTCAAACTCATGCCTCAGGTCTTTTTTTTCTAGGTTTTAACAAAAGAAAGGGGCAGATAACTCTAATTTACAAAATGTAAACCATTATGCCACAGACGATACGTTCATTAAATTACTTTCTTTTATAAAATGGTCAATAATAATACACCAAGTTATCTTAGCAACCTAGTACCTCCCAAAATATCCAGACCATTTACTGCAAAACCGTAAATTATGCGAGATCATTCCTTCCCGACACTGTTAAACTATGGAACTTGTTACCGATAGAACATAGAAACTCGCCATCTTTGATGATTTTCAAAAAAGCTATCCTTCAGGATACTGACACATACAGTCATTTTGACTTGAATTACGGTAGTAGATTTTGTCAAATTATCCATGCTCGTAGCAGACTTGAATGCAGCGACTTAAATCACACAAGTATGAAAGATTCATATCACAAACATCCGCCTGTTCCTGTGGCCATAATTATGAAGAATCAACACATTTTTCCTTTTTATGCCCTCTTTTTAGTGTTGTAAGACAAAACCTGTTGTTCTTTCACAGAGGATTTGGCTTGAAGTCAGTTTTTTTTGGAAATTCAAATTTCTCGTCTACTGAAAATAATGAACTTCTAATATCAGTTCACGATTTTATAAATTTAACAGGCAGATTTGTTAAATAATTTATCAGTTGATGTATAATAATTTTACAATGATTAGCATTATTGGCATTTGTTGATTGTTTTCTTTTTACAGTTGTACTTGATATTACTTGTTGGCGTTTGTATTTATATAGATATATCATATATATATTGTAATTTCACCATGACATGTATTATATTGTTGTATCTTGGAGCGGTATTCATATAAGCTCATTTGTGATAATACGCTGATGTTTTTACGGCCTTTGTGCCGTGTTCTGTTTTTCAATAGCAATTTTCTTTTTTAAAATTAGGCTAATAGATTAAATATCTCGCCGCTAATGGCTGCAATACTGCCGAAGCGGCGTTAAACAATAACTCACTCACTCACTCATATAAGCTCATAGCTTGTTTACCAATCCAATTCTTCATGAAATAAAATATGTTTAAACCAACTCTAATTCTTTAGTCTCAGAAACAAATTTTGGGCCTTACTTCAACTAGAGATCTTAACTCAGTACAACTCATTGAGAAGCAATGAAAATAGAAAAATTGAAGTAAACCATAAATTTCTCTAGGTTCATCAGTTCCCCCAATATATTTCAATACATATTACAATACAGGTTGTAAGTATTGCAATATATCGCAATACGAAATTTGGTGCAATACTCGGCCCTTAGTATTTTATGGGTGCTTTCTTTCAATTTGGGATGGAATTCTTTCAAATTATAATGGCATTCTTTCGAATTTTAGTTCTCTAAATTTGGATTGTGCTCTCATCTCTTTATTTAGTGGATCATGCATAAGCCAAGCGTTATGTTTCACCCTCTGTATAGAACCCACTGAGTAGGGAATCCGTGGGATGATTCATACATTTTATGTGACACCCAACACATAAATCCTCCTGTACGAATAACGTTGTTTTGTTTCAGGTTGGGAAGAAGGCGTCAAGAAGGTAGGTGTCAAACTTCAAGATTAATAATCATTTTGAAACAAGAAATGAACATCTGTATCTTTGAAGCATTGTTTTAGAACAAGTGACAGTTCCAGGTAGCAATATGAAATCTGAGCTGTATGTTTTGATTGGTTGAACATTCAAATCATCATAATTCAAAGTTCAAACTTCACAGCAAATTGTTTGCTGTTTCAAGTCTGGATAGACAATGAGTCGAAATGGATTTAAATACAGTGAGTGGCCATAATATAGTACTACACCCCCAGTATTAAGAGAATTGATTTTTGAAAAACTAACTTTTTACGACACCTGGCGCATCACTTGCCGCATGTTTATTTTTCGCTACGCATATACAAATGATACATGGAATTACAGACAATTTATTTCTCTTTACGATGATGTAAAAAGAAAAAAAATGCGCAACTTACCCTCGGTACTTTGAGGCAACTTTTTGAGTATCGCGTATCTTACGGCACGTGCCGCAACTTTAGTTTTTCGTGCGCATGTGTAAATTTTATATGGAATCAAAGCCAAATCTTTCCTCTTTACGAGGATGTAAGTTTTATGAAATTAGGCCTCCCGGTTCAGCATTTATGGGTGGTATTTATGATGCGGTTCTGGCTGAATTTCCAATGAAAGCTCGCATTCACTTTCTCTGTCTCTTTGACAAAATAAAAAATATTTTACTTGCAATGACATATATCACAATAAAATTACATTGCATTAATGTACAAATATACACACATATTTACCTGCGGTAGTGCACAGAACAACTGTAGGGACCTAACAAGGTCTGTATATAATGTTTATATACTCGTCCACACTTCGGCTCTCTTCACTTCTTCATTATCTTCTTCATTTCTTTCTTTGTCTGCGGCAGTGATGTAAGCCCTGGTGTAGTCAGTGGCGGTGTGATACAGTTTGAAGCATGGTGCGGGGCACAGAGCAACATTACAATCTGTACATTCATAAGAAGACTCTCTGCCTACTCGTTTTCTCTTCCTTGCTGGCGCATTGCCTGCTTCTATCTGTTTTGCGAGGACCGCACGTTTTGCCTTAGAGCATACCACACACATCTTTGTGATGTTTTTCTTCTTTCCGACAGCGCGAATCTTCGTCGGAAAGTGACGTCCATGAAGACGAATGACACTTTCGCCGCTCGTGCTCGGCCAACCACGAGGACGTCTGCACAGCGATGGAACTTGTTCAGGAAGGCCCTTTCAATTGGCTCTCAACGTCCTTGTGGCACCGATTCCCCGCTCCCACAAGTTTATGTACAGATTTGATGCCCCTGTCCATCGTAGTCGTTCACCAAGTCCATGACTACATGAAATGTTTTGATGCGGTTTATACACTCTTGAAAAACGGTGAACTATCCAGTTATACAAGTGTCCCAGTTTATTTATTGGTGAAAAGTTCGGGGTGTGGCATCTTCTTGTTGTCAGACAAATGTAGGTAGGTTATAAGAAGCCAAAACATTTGGAGAAGAAAGGCGTTGAGGTAACATCACTTGTTGACCAGTACTCAGCAAAGTTTTTTTCTGCACAACTAATAACATGGCTATTGTCATGGCCACAAATACCTTCATCTCTTCTGCATTTGTGTCTTGCCACTGTTGCATTCTTGAATGGGGTCTTGGAGTTTTGTCTTCAGTTGCTTGTTTGAAATATCTATTGGTTTCCGTTGCCATATCCTGAAAGTCATCTTCATGTAAAAACAAATCGAAAAAGTCAATAGGTTGAGGGTTCTCAGGAAGGTCTATGAACTGGCGCAACCCAGTTTGACCAGTGAAAGGCAAATTTACACGTGGCCGCGGACCATCCACCCACTCATCAAACGTCTGTAAATTATCTTGATTATATTGTGGTATGTCGGCAAACTCCTCCTTAAAACCACTAAAGTCTTCTTCGACTGAATTACCGGCGGCTAGAATGTTTCTGGCAATCTCTGTCTCTATATCACTCACCATCTTTCACTGTCCCATTGTCACTCCCATATCACCATGTTCACTATCTATGACAGTGTCCCGATCATATGCATCATCACTGTCTAAATCACTGCTGCCATCACTGTCATCAGTTGACTCCATATCAGAGGCTTCATCAGCATTGAAGTCGTCGTTGCTTGAAACTGCTTCAAGGCTGCGTGTCCTAGTACGCATAGCCCTAGGCCATCGCAGCATGGCCCTGCGTCCACGCAACATCCTTCAAGCTGCAAATGATTGAAAATGAGTTAGATGTATGCAAGATATAACATGTGATTAGAGACAATAAACATACAGAGATAATGAATGTGAGCTTCATGGACGTTCATTTGGACCATTTTCTGATTTCCTTGGCGACGTGTAGCACCGACCACGAAGCACAGTAAATATACTACTTCGTCAGGGAAGCTCGGGTTGTCAGTTGCCGAATGACTTCTCTTTTTTCGAGAAGCAGAGCATCCACGGAGCAGTCTCTCGATGCGGATCCCGGACCCATGGGAACATACTCCCATGCTCTCCGGGAATTCCCGTACCCGTCTTCCGAGGCGTACCCAGGATTCAATCGCGGGACAGGTTTCCCATGTACTCTTTTGAGTACGAGAGGCTCCAAGGAACAATCCTCCGCGCCCGAAGATAACGGACAACGCCTATTTTCATGAGAATTTTTCCCATTATGTCGTGGCGAATCCCGTCAGAAATTCACCTGCTCACGAAAAAACTAATACCTAAAAAAGCAATTGCGATACAAAAAAATCAGGAATCAAATTCTCCATCTGCTCAGTTCAGGCCGCTCCACTTATAAATAATTGTTCAGATCTTATTGAATGAAAAATCTTTTATTCAATAATGTAAAAAATAAAATAATAAATTCAATTCCAATGGTTTGGAAGGGTGCGCCGGCGCATTTGAATTTTAGAAGTGCAAACCTTTCGCAAATGGCATCACTAACAAAAAAACTCTGAATGAAATATTTTCCTGAGAAAATATTCCCATGAAAAGACTTTTCCCCGAGCGGCGAGTCCTGTACTCAAATATATTTTCGTTTATGTTATATTATTTTTTTCAAAACTGGAAACAAAATTCTGTCATGACAGTAAACCTCTCACTTCATAAACCTCTATATGTGCATATCAAAAGAACAGTATTTTTTTTGTTATATTTGATCATACTTCTTCACTTTTGCGTACATAAATGTTGCGGCGCTTGGCGCATCGAAAGTTCTTTGTGAAAATATGCGCATTATATATGGAATTAAAGACAATGTTTTCCTCTTTACAATGATGTAAAAAAAATTAGAATCGGAATAGCCGTTCAAAATATATGAATTGTGAAACTTATACCTTTTGTCGCGGCGCTTCGTGCATGCAGAGTTATTCGCATTATACATGGAATTGAAGACAATGTTTTCCTCTTTATAGTGATATAAAAATTATAAAAATCGGACTTGCGGTTAAAAAAATATAAAGCCCGTAATGAAGATATATGCTAAGAGCGCCACTTATTCAAAGCCAAATATCACCTTCTGTGCGGCACTTGACGCATCAAAAGTTATTGCCAAAAAATACACGTATTTCATATTGAATACAAGGCAATTCTTTTATCTTTATAGTGATAAAAGAATTATGAAAATATCCCATGTAGTTTATTAGAAATAGAGCGCCGCGGGATGTTGTGGTAAATGCGCCACATGTTTCAAGGTTAAAAAGTGCAAAAATTAACTATTTCTCGGCGATTGCCGTATTTTCAGTTTTGTTAGCGCAATTGCGATTTTTATATGGGAATAAAGGTCATTCTTTCCTCTTTATTTTGGTATAAAAAAATTGAAAACAACCAATTGGTTCATATGATACGAAGTGCGAGAGAAAGGTAGCTTATCGCAATATGTTCCCGTAATTAGAGACTATCTGCCCATGTGGCGGGACGCGAGACAGATAAGCATGTACAGGCCTATCTCATCCCGGGGCAATGCAGACACTTAGGTGATAATTAGCCCCCAGGGAGATTAGGCGTCGAAGCGAAGCCTGACAAAATTTGCCTTTTGTAAATTTAATTATCGATGCATTACAGGTCAACAATGCACACGCAAATTGGTGTGATTTTTGCTGGACATTTCGACCAGACATATATCAAAGTTTCGTTCTCGTGGCGAACTGCGGAGCATTAGTACAGCAATTCTCATGGATCGACTCCCGGAGACAATCGACTCGCAGACCGCGGCCACGGCTAGCAAACTGAGAGACAGCCGTGAATTATTCTAAGTGTTGTGTCCGGGAACCGGAATGAGACACCTAGGAATTGCTTATAGCCACTCGGACCATTCCGTGACCCGCAAGTTAAGGGTTAATAAATTTAAGCACTTTTGGATTAAAATTTTATTTGACTGTAGTTCAGAATGTTTGTTGCAAAACCTATACCAAATTTTCTAACAGTTTATAAGATAAACAGAAAACATGTCAGAAATATTGTGCAAAGAAAGAAAAAGGTTTATAATTATCAAAATTAATTAATTGTATCTATCAAATAAAATTTGTTTTAGATCGTGACAAATTATTTTGCAATGCTACTGACCAACGAGAGATTCCGACTCAAGTGAGACATGTGTTTTCATCCTGCGTGAATATTTATGGAAAATTGCAATGCTTTTTGAAAAAACAACTTTATTTTCCCGGGAATACAATACCATGTGCTGACTTCTTCGGTAGCTTCATAGCATGAATATATTTTTTTTTAAATCAGTTACATTGCAAAGTTCATCCAGCACATACCATTGTAGTAAAAAATGCATTTATATAAAAGTTGAAAGAACATTAGATGACAATAAATGTAATGTTGATTTCATTTGTGTTGTCAAGGACATACAGTACACAATCAGACCCAAAGTTGTCAATTCACTGAGTAATAAACCCCTCTACGGCTACGATAAATGATCAAAGTCCAAGATTGTGTAACAAGAGAATAACAAAGTATCCAAATTTCTTGTCTTTACGGTAATTATTTATTCAACTATCGCTGTATAACGGGGGAAGTGATCCGTTGGCCCAACGACAATTCATGACGTCATGACGCGCTTTGCGTACTATATTATGGCCACGCACTGTAGCATTTTCAAGACAATGTGAGATGGATATGGGAATTTGGACTTAGATTTTCAAAGCTCTCTTAGCTCTTTGCTAGACGTAAGTTAATGGTTTATATGGTACTTGTGTCTGTCATAGAGGTAAAGGAATATTTAAAAATCTTGGTCATAACTGCTACCTTTTTATCCTTTGTATAAGAAAGAAGATGATTGTTCATAAATCCTTGTGTTAACACAGCATTTTAACAGATTTTAACCTAATTCCTAGATTCTTCTTTATACATCAATGTTTTGTTTAGCACAGCTATGACAAAGTAAAATATGTTGGTTTCAATCATTAGAGTTCATGTCTGTTTCTAACTGTTGCAGATGAGTATCGGGGAGAGAGCCAGACTCACATGTCCACCTAAGCTGGCTTATGGTCCCAGAGGTCATCCTGGCAGATATCCTTTTTATTATCCATATTGTTGAAAATAACCAAGTTAATATTTTCAATACAAGCACATGTGCACATATCATGTTTGCCTAGCAACCATTGTTTTACCGCGACGTCCCATATTTTGTCATCTGTGACGTCATAAAACAATTGTTTGTGACGTTAGTGTAGCTTGCCTTCGCAAGAGAAGTGGGCCTTTTCTGTCATGGCTATTTTACGAGAATGAAAGGGAATATACTGGGTAATAAAGAAATTATTACCCGAGAAAGTGTGTCATATGACTTTTACGAAATTCATGCAAATTTGTGTATACCTCTTGCTCTCGCTCAGGCAATAAGAAAATTCACTCCTCTCCTTTCGTAAAAGTCATATGACACACTTTCTCGGGTAATAATCTCTATATCTTCAACACATACTTGTGGAAATGAAAAATAGATAATCATTACAGGGAGTTTTCTATCAGGATTTTTTGGGGGAAATGCAAAATCAAAATGGCAGATACCCTGTTAGAATCCTCTCTTCAATGTGTGTTCTAGCCTCAGAGGTCAGAGCACAAATAATACTCCGATATTTTCTTGAACAACACTGCTCCGCATTACGTGTGCCATAAACCCTTGTATAATCACCTGCCTTGAACTATCACTGGGTTTTAGCACAATGTAGGGGCAGTGAACAGAAGGGACAATTTAATTTTTCATTTGCATGTTTGACAATTTTCCTACACTGAAAAAGAATCAATCTTTATTTTTGTATAGGCCAAATTTCATGTTGTAAATTGAAAGGCCAATGTGAATATCTTTTCATTCTGTCATTTCATTAGGCCTTGAGCCAGCTAACAATGTTTAGCCTGTTTAAGGTGCCATTGCTTTAGAAACAACAAACAAAATACCCCATCATTTAGAGTAATTATCAAACAATTTTTTAAAATGAAGGTTAATCTTAAATCTTTGTCTGAAGGGGAATGATATTTTTTAAAATCTCATCCTTAGACAACTTTGGAACTGAATCAATTTTGATTTCTCTCCTGCTGTAACATGTTTGTTCATCCTATATAAGACTTTGAACGTCAACTCTCTCATTGTAATAATCATACTTTCATCGAAGTTCTTTTTCCTTAACTCTTGTCACGATTCCCTCTAATGCCACGTTGGTGTTCGACATAGAGCTACTAAGGCTGTGGTGAGCTGTCCGGGCTCTCAGCATGAAACCTTGCAACCTTGTCTAGATATAGGAGGGGTGAAGCTCCTCACAGCTCACTTGAAGATGGACATATGTGACTGAACGCAACTGAACTGAACACTGTATAAATAAGACTATAACTGAATGTGCCAGTGTAGATTTTGTACATATGCGACCCGTGTATTTGTCTGCTGTTGCTGCTTGAGCTGTACATGCTTCGCAGGGTGCCCCAGATTTGTAGGTTGGTAATTGCAGAGTTAACAGTTGCTTTCCCATTGAATAAGCTGGATCACCACGTGTTCCTCAAGCAGAACTATCCCAACTGAGCTATTGGCTCCTCGCTATCCGCCATTGGCTACTTCGTAGACTCTATTCAGACTAGTCAGACTATTGAGCTAGCTTTCAGGTTCGTTCCGTCAGAAGGAATATTCCAACACAATGGTTAGAAGCTGATGGATCAATCCTGTTTAGCAGTTAAGTGCTTATATGCAAATATGAAAATTAGTAGAGTGTTCATTAGCTTTTGTCACAGCGAGTATTCTGGTGTGTTGATCTGTTCTTGATTGACTGTTACCAGGTCCAAGCTGCTTGTATGTGACCAGCTATAAGTCAGTATCATGGTAATAGATACATGATGACGTAAGTGATGTAAAATATCGGCAAGTTATCACCCGCAGGGGAAGTGGTGTGATAGCAAACTTATATTTTGTGTCAGTGATGTATCTAATACTATATATTATATCCGATGGGCATCGAAAATGTTGTACCTATCCTATCATCTGCATCCGTTTTGACTTCTCTCCTCTAGAGAAAACAACTGATACTATTTTTGTAACGTCAGTGATACAGGTACTGTTTCAAAATACAGAATTTATAATTGAGAAAAGACTGAAGGCCCATTGGATAAGCTGTCTAAGAAGCTAGGGGTGATTAACCAAGTCGTGTGGCTTGGTGTTGGTTAATATTCCATTCATTGTGCTGACTGTTGACAGTATCCCAGTTATTTGATAGACACTGGGCTTTAATTTTGGTTACCCTATAGTTAGATGGATTTTTAGCCCAACGTGCTTTTCTAAATTTGGTAAGCACAACCAATGCTATCACATGCCTATCACCTGTTGAGTGCATCATACTTTTATACACCATTGATCTATCTATGACATAGGTGTGAGCGCCATATTAACTTTCAAGATTTATACATGTGTAAGTGATAGGTACGATCAGATCAGTTTTGGAGAAAAACCTGCTTGCTGGAAGGCTAAAAAGCGTAACGTGGCAACGAGTGTGAAGGATGGAAGGAAGACGGTCCTACTCACCCGGTCTTCATATTGCGCTGTTTTGTTTATTTCTCTGGGTGTTTTTTTCTGCAAAGAGGCCAATGATTATTAGCGTTGCATGAATAAGCATTGTTTTGTTATATATCTCTGATCTTTTTAATGCTATGATTGTACATATGTCGAGCATCATGTGTATGCAATGCTGATGGTAGATTTTCTTTAGCTGTATACTATTTACTATGCTTATGCTTGGTGATACGAACTGTAATTATGTTAATGACGAAACTAAAGATTTGGCAACTGTACGTAGCAATTTGCTTTTTTTTTAATGAAGGGATTTATTAATATTTTCACCTAATTTGATTTTAAGTTGTTTTGTCTGAGCTTTCTATTTATTTTTAATGAATATATTAATCAAGATAAAAGGAAAATCCCCCTCCCCAATGAATTCTCCTAATTTGTCTCAAATGCTTTATTATAAAATCAAAAGTTACTTTATTCATGGTCTTACTTTCATTAAGAAGTATAATAGTTTCTCAAGTATGTTGAAGAATTTAATATTTGCAGTCCTTTTATATGTGCCTATATATTTATATATAATCAGAACGAAGTTTGAGCTGTACATATTCTATGACACAAACCAAGTTAAATAGAAGAAATTTCTATAAATGTTTTTTTTTAAATTGATAAGGGTCATCAAATTGAGACCATAAAACAAAACTTCACTGTGTATTCCTGGAGAAAAACATTGATTGTCTACACAAGCTTCATATATATATTGTCACTGTGTTATATGAAAGGACCCATTTGTTTTATAGAGATAATTTTTATAAGAAAATAGAAGCTTAAAAAGCCTCTGAACTTTTCTTGAAAAAAACTTTCTAGGATTGTATGGTTTCAGGTACTGATTGTTTCTTGAGAGTTACCGATATTTTTTATTTCATTCTTTGACTAAGTCGTTTTGGGATTTTTGTTATTTTCTAAACCAACCACATGTGCAGATGATGTGATAATTTCTCAAACCCTTTATGATTTACAATGGTATTGCTAAATTTTGAAATCGGTTACTGATTAACATTGTCAAAATGGTTTCAACCACAATCTCAGTTTATCAATACCATAATTTATCTTGATCATGTTTGGAGCTGAATGTGTAATCATTAAATGTTAATAAATGATACACCAATTATTACGGAAAATTGTTGTACAAATTATTCAGGAGTATTGTTTGTCATATGTTTGCCTTCTGTTCATTCAGTGACGTTAGGTTACCAGTTCAAGTGAATTACACAATATCCCAAAGTTACCAGTTCAAGTGAATTACACAATATCCCAAAGAGCCAAGGGAAAAATTATGAAACTCTCAAAACCTAATTTTCAAGATTTGTATGGGTCACAAGAGGCAACTCGGTCGTTTTCCTTTTGTCCAGAACCTTTCGTATCACACACACAGCTATTCCATGTGCTTATATTGTTATTTTTAATGAATGTGATATTGATTATATCTTTCATTATTTGATAAACTCTTAGGTGGAGAAAGTCATTGAAAATCAGTCTTGTATTGTTGATTTTGTTTTGTTACTTAGCTTTTAAGATGACCGACATGATACTACAAGCAGTTGTTCAGGTCTGACAGAGACAGAGACATTTTGGTATTAATTGTCGAAATGATTGTGATTGTTTTTGATAACCTTAAACATTTGAAGGCAAAATGCCCGTCATGAATAACCAATGGGAATATTACATTGTGATAATATCTTGCCCTGAATCCAGTGAAGGTCTATGAGAGCGTATTCATAGCAATGTTATGGCTTGTAATACGCACACTAGGCTAATGATGCTAAACTAATGAAACGGTCAAGAGATTGCATTAAAATTGCCTAAACTGCTTTTTTGTGTTAATTTTTACATCATCAGGCCTGGAAACCCTGGAAACCCTGAAAACCCAGATGGGTTTACGACATGGGCCGTCAGCAGTCGTTTTTAAACTTTTCACATTTTCATCTTATCCTACAAAAACTGCTCCAACAAAACCTCTGCACCCTCAAAGCTGAAATTTTGGGGGAATGAACCTTGCATGGTGATGCAATTATGAACTTTGAATAACTATAGACTTATATATGTAAATAAAAAAATTATTATACCCCCGCTACGAAGTAGTCGGGGGTATATAGCGCTCAGCGCGTCCGTCCGTCCGTCCGTCCGGAACACTTTTGGTTCCGCTCATAACTCAAATACTACTTGTTCAATTGTTATGAAACTTTATACATGTACACTTTATGGTCCCTAGATGTGCCTTTTCTATGTTTCCCTCAGATTCCATGATTATTTTTTCAGATTTTCCACTTTTAAGCGTCTTTGTGTCCGCGTCTATGGTCACACTTTTGGTTCCGCTCATAACTCAAATACTACTTGTTCAATTGTTATGAAACTTTATACATGGACACTTTATGGTCCCTAGATGTGCCTTTTCTATGTTTCACTCAGATTCCATGATTATTTTTTTCAGATTTTCCACTTTTAAGCGTCTTTGTGTGCGCGTCTATGGTCACACTTTTGGTTCCGCTCATAACTCAAATACTACTTGTTCAATTGTTATGAAACTTTATACATGGACACTTTATGGTCCCTAGATGTGCCTTTTCTATGTTTCACTCAGATTCCATGATTATTTTTTCAGATTTTCCACTTTTAAGCGTCTTTGTGTGCGCGTCTATGCTTACACTTTTGGTTCCGCTCATTAATCAAATACTACTTGTTCAATTGTTATGAAACTTTATACATGTACACTTTATGGTCCCTAGATGTGCCTTTTCTATGTTTCCCTCAGATTCCATGATTATTTTTTCAGATTTTCCACTTTTAAGCGTCCTTGTGTGCGCGTCTATGGTCACACTTTTGGTTCCGCTCATAACTCAAATACTACTTGTTTCCAAGAAGGTATTAACACCTCATATACATAGCTTCTTTCTTATAAATCTGGTAAATGATTTTGACATGTTCACATTCAAGGTCAAAGGTCAAGGTCATGAGTGCTTTAATTACTACAATAATCCTTGTAAACATGATAACTTCAAACGTTTTTGTGCTGTCAGGCTCTTATTTGGTATATATCAACTATGGAGATAGACCAAGATTTGAAAAAGTTTTCGCTAAAATCTGTCAACGGTCAAGGTCACAGCAAGGTCACAACTTAAGCATGCTATTGTGAATATGCCTTATGTTAACAATGAACACTTTGAGTCATTGCATGATTGTTATACACAATGAAAAGTAATCAGTGATGGTGTGACCTTGAAGGTCTAAGGTCAAGGTCAAGGTCATGAGATATTGGTTCAGGCCATGTTAATCCTTTGATCCAATTTTGAGATCAGAAATAGGTTTTAAGAACAAACTTGTGAAAAGTGACCCCAGTGATGATTCAACTTGTTAGAATAACTTGAATAATGAACAAATTTTGGTCCAAAAAAAATCCCATTTTATTTATGCTGAGGAGAAGGCGGAACAGGGAAAGGCGAGACCCAAAGTTTCGGAGCTGTTCTGCTTTTGCGGTGTCCCGCAAACGCTCTTCTAGTTGTTTAAATGTTACGAAACCACTTTGACTTTTACTTCTAAAACATGCTTAGAGGTGTAATACTTACTCTGCTTTAATAATATATGTTATGGTCTTTTCATACAAAAGTTTAAACATTGATACCCTTTTGCTATTTTCAAACATTTCTCTTTGACCAATGTTAATGTAAAAGCGGGGGTATCATAAGTGAGCTTTGCTCACTAATTCTCTTGTTCACAAAGAAATGTGCGTAAGAGGCAGATGTACCCAGCCTACACACAAGCTGAACAATGAGCTCCATTTCAGAACCGAGCCAGGAGGGTTTAATACTTTATCCCTTAACCAGTCCAACGATGAAAGATGAGGAGGTGTACGCCACCAAACCAAGTGATGTACCAGATCGGGATGTATACATGAAATTAAAACAAACTGAAACATAAAGACAGACAAACCTTTGTTGTTAGCCTCCTGTATATCTAGGACCACAAGTTAACGCTGATGAAACATTAGGGAAAGCTTGTACAACTGTGGAAAGGACATCTTACCAAAAGACAACAGACAGACAGATGGAGTTAATGTCTGACAACTGGACAAATATGCCTACTGCGTATTCCATCTTTTCAATTATTTAAGGAGTACCGTATTTCCTCTATTTGACGTATTTCCTCTATTTGACGGCCCCAGCGGCTTCTATTTGAGAGTGGCGTCTATTAATTTTTTGCTCATCAGGCCTGGGATTGGGAAAGACACCTTTGACAAAGAGCCATTTTTAGCTCATCAGGCCTGAAAGGCCCGATGGGCTTATGACATGGCATGGTGTCCGGCGTTCGTCCATCCGTCCGTAAACTTTTTGCTTTTTCAACTTTTTCTCCAGAACCAATGACTCCACAGAGCTGAAATTTTATGTGCAAAACCAATGACTCTAAAACGCTGAAATTTTATGTGCAGACTCCTTGACCAATGGGAATTCTAAATTGTAGATTCCGTGACCCAGTGACCCCAAATGGGGTCACAGGGGTCACATCCTTAAAAAACCTATTTTCATCTTCTTCTCCAGTTCCAAAAGGTCTAGAGAGCTGAAAAGTTGTGGACAGACTCCTTGGCCAATGGGGATTCTAAATTGTAGATCCTTAAAATATCCTATTTTCATCTTCTTCTCCAGTTCCATATGGTCTAGAGAGCTGAAAAGTTGTGTGCAGACTCCTTGGCCAATGGGGATTCTAAATTGTAAATTGTGTGACCCCACGATGCCAAATGGGGTCACGGGGGTCACATCCTTAAAAACCTATTTTCATCTTCTTCTCCAGTTCCAAAAGGTCTAGAGAGCTGAAAAGTTGTGTGCAGACTCCTTGGCCAATGGGGATTCTAAATTGTAGATTTTGTGAGCCTGTGACCCCAATCTAGGTCACGGGTCATGAGCCAAAAACCTATTTTCATTTTGATCTGAAGTATGTAAAGCAGACAGTTGACATACAGAACAGACAGAGCATCACCAGTACCAACAACGGCATACATTGCAAATGAGAGCGATAAACGCAGTCTGGTGCTAAGTCATAGGCTACAGCTGAATGTTCACCTCACGTCATGCTCGATTTCCACAGAAAAATAACATTAAAAATCTAAATGCCGTGACATTCTTTCTCAATTTAAATCAAACTTTTATATAAGACGGCAGATGAATTGGCACTTTCACCCTGGTCACAAACACTTTCGAGGAACTGTGCGGTCGAACCTGGAACCCGATGGTTTCTGGTCGAGTGAACTGACCACTAAAACATGGCAACCAGATGACATGAGAAGGCCATTTCCATGCAAATGATTGAGCAATTGATTACAGTTTTTTGTTTATATTGGGCTAAAATCGTTAGTATACGTTGTAATTATATTATTTAACTTTTGCACACCGTTCTTACCGAATTAAAGGGCTCTCGCGAAAAGGAAGATGTTACCAATGGCCAAATAATACCCCATCCTCGATAATCCAGCGCTATTGTTCCGATAAATCTACTTGTGTGTAGATTTATCGGAACAATAGCGCTGGATTATCGAGGATGATAATACCCCTGAATCAATAATAAAGTTCTAAAACGATTGTACATTGTTTGGGTAAGCCATGTCGGTCCATTCCCCATCGATCGGCCATGTTACGGTGTTCAAAGGTATAGTTCAGGTTATCTGACTGTTATAGCGATACTTAAACACTTAAGAGTGGAGTTTTAAATATGGAACCATATGGCCATCTTGCCGTCTGAACACTCAAAATTGCATGAGATCTACAAATCTACTTCTCAAACTAAAAAGTTCCACTGTCGCTTCATAGTTCGCACCATTTTCTACAAACAGGTGAGCTGTTGTATATGGACATGGCTTGTTTGATCGTGTAATGAGACGTTTTAACAATCTAACTTAACAATGTATTGTATAGTATGAAATATGAACAACCAAATAAAACAAGAGTCATCAGAAGATGACATATCCCACCGGTTCCACAAAATTTGTAAAACACATCTTTTACAGATACTTGTGTATCTACTACCGTGAGTGAGTGAGTGAGTTATTGTTTAACGCCGCTTCGGCAGTATTGCAGCCATTAGCGGCGACCTCTACTACCGTACTTCAGTTAGTGAGTATTACAGAGTTTCAGGTATGTTAAGGGTTTTAGACTTCTGCTCCAGAAGCAGTCAACATCAACAACAACCAACATCCCATGTTTCTATGGAAACAGAAAAAAATTAATTTTTCAGAAAAAATCTGATAATATCAAAAGGCACCACTTCAGTCAATGGGTAATACACATGCAAAGTTTCAGGAAGATATGATGAATGGTTTTGGAGCTGTGCTCCGGAAACGAACCTGTCTCTGAACAAAGTCCAAATTCAACAAGTTTCTATGGAAACGAAACAAAATAAAAATTTCAGAAATCTGAAAATATCAAAAGGCACCACTTCAGTTAGTGGGTAATACACATGCAAAGTTTCAGGAAGATATGATGAATGGTTTTGGAGCTGTGCTCGGGAAACGAACCTGTCTCTGAACAAAGTCCAAATTCAACAAGTTTCTATGGAAACGAAACAAAATAAAAAATTTCAGAAATCTGAAAATATCAAAAGGCACCACTTCAGTTAGTGGGTAATACACATGCAAAGTTTCAGGATGATATGATGAAAGGTTTTGGAGCTGTGCTCCGGAAACGAACCTGTCTCTGAACAAAGTCCAACTTCAACATGTTTCTATGGAAACGAAAAAAAATAAAAATTTCAGAAATCTGAAAATATCAAAAGGCACCACTTCAGTTAGTGGGTAATACACATGCAAAGTTTCAGGATGATATGATGAATGGTTTTGGAGCTGTGCTCCGGAAACGAACCTGTCTCTGAACAAAGTCCAACTTCAACATGTTTCTATGGAAACGAAAAAAAATAAAAATTTCAGAAATCTGAAAATATCAAAAGGCACCACTTCAGTTGGTGGGTAATACACATGCAAAGTTTCAGAAAGATATCATGAATGGTTTTCGAGTTCTGCTCCGGAAACGAAATGATTACGGACGGACAGACGGACGGGGCGATGACTATATCCCACGGTATTACATACCGGTGGGACAACAAAGGAGTCGGTGTGTAAGTCTCTTTTACCCTATTATCATAAACAAACAAACACTGCAATCAACACTTAACATTTTATAATTATAACAATTGCATATTCATATTGCACTGAATCCATGCTTTATAGCATGCTCCAAGCGCAACACATATTATTACCCTGAAGGTATTGTACTTTCAAACTGGTACTAAGCGCTCCGCGCGACCGGATGGATACCCATTTAAACAGCTGGGTGGACTGAGTGCATTGTGGATGGAGTGCCTTGTCCAATGACACAACACAGTGTCCCAAATTGTTTGTGTCTCCACCGGGATTCGAACCCGGGTCTCTGGCGTGAGATGCCAGCACGGTAACCACTACACCACTGCGCTCCACAGAGTTGCTGGTTTGATGTAGTGTTGACCTTGGGTTCAAGTTAGATTGTTGTGAGAATGTTTTTAAGCTTCTGGCATGACATGGCGTCCGTCCGTCCGTCCGTCCGTCCATCCGTAAACTGTTCGCTTTTTCGAACCAATGACTCTAAAGAGCTGAACTTTTATGTACAGACTCCTTGGCCAATGGGGATTCTTAATTGTAGATTTCGTGACCCCACATCTCCAAATAAGGTCAGAGGGGTCACATCCTTTAACACCTATTTTCAACTTCTTCTCAAGTTCCAAAAGGTCTAGAAGGTTGAAAAGTTATGTGCAGACTCCATGGTCAATGGGTATTCTAAATTGTAGATTTGGTTACCCCACAACTCCAAATAGGGTCACAGGGGACAAGACCTTAAAAACTACTTTCAATCTCCAGTACATATAGCTCTAAAAAGCTGAACTGTTGGGTGAAGACTCCATTGCCAATAGCCATTCTAAATTGAAGATTTGGTGACTCTGTGAGTAATAAGAATCACAATCTAAAAAAACTTATATTTGCTTGTCAACAATCTATTACTTTAGATAACTTTATAGATATTCAACCTTATAGATAATATAAATCAATGAATTCCTGATGAGCTACAGAGCCCATGGCTCAAATTTTTATCGTATGTTAGGTTTAGTAACTTAGTTTAATATTTTTGGGGGTAAAAAAGTGTAGTTGTAAGGGTCTAAAACGGTTCAGATCAATTGAAGAAGGTTCTAGAACTTGTTGGAAATGTGATGTACACAACTGTGCAGATATGTAGAGAGGCTTCTCGTGTATTCTAGTGACAGAAATGACTATTTAAGGCTTGTTTGTAGGAAGGACTGACTTTTCTTTCTACACTCGGCTCGGATTACATGATATTGGACTCTGCCATCTTCACTGATGATTCTATACATTCAAGATACAAGACTTCTGTGCTGTGTTTTGACTAAATTGATTGACATTGATAGCTCTGTTATCATATCTGTGACCCTATAATTACCCTGTTATATCTATATTGTAGTTCATGTGAAAATCTGAATTGATAACCCGATATATTGTCTGATTAATACAATTTTAACAATATCTGACTGGTTTGAGTTTTCTTTTGTTGGTTTCCTCTGGGGACTTCTTTGGTAATTTCACTAATTCACCCCCTGGAACCCTGTACTGCAGGGATCCAGTGTTATTGATTTTGTACAGCGAGAGATGCAGTGATAGTGATCGGATTAGCGAGGATAATTGCTGTTTGTGTGTACAAAATACAGCTGTAAAGCAACATATAGGTAATACACAGTACGTGATTGTGACTGATGGCAAGCTGAATCTATTGCTCATTCATAAGTGTATTTACTTTAACCTTTTAATGATGCATATGTTTGTGGTTATGTTGTTTATTAGTCGGGGCCGTCACAATAAAACCTTATTTGAATACGTATGCAAATACTACGCACCATGTCGACCAAATTATAGAATTAACACGAACATTAGCCTTCAGAAACCACGTTGTATAGTTTTGGGAGATATGTGCTTATTCTGTGAAAAGTTATGGTTAAAATATTATACTGTACATACCTCGCAGTGATAGTGATCAGTACAGATCAGTGATCGTGGTTTTGATAAATGCGCAGTGATCGTGATTTTCTGTACGAAGTCAGTAAATACTTCAATTTGAGCATCAGAATCGATGATTATTGAATTTCAAAAAAGGAATTTGTAATCAATTTCAAGTCAGGCATCGTGGAAGATACTGTTGGGTGTGGATATCGTTCTGTAATGGGTACTTTCAAAGAAACTAATGTACAATTCCGTAGAATGACCCAACTTAAGATACTGACTGTAAACTATTATGAAAGCAGAGGCAGATACCTAAATCTTCCTTCACAGACAATGTGCCATGAAACCCTGAACAATCTAAGATGACATTAAGTTTTTTAATCGGCCAAATTGACGATTTCTTTCTTTACGCGTAAGAAAGGTTGATTTGAAAGAACCCGAAAAGGTATAAACCGAACCCAATTGAACTTATTCCATGCTTTAATCAAAATCCACAATTTATTTTAGTTTTATTTTAGTACAAATGGCAGCTTCTTATGGTGTGACTTCTCAAATGCACTTTCATGCATGTTACATGTTTGTGATATATGGTTACAGAATGTACTTCATATGTGTTCTTTTCAAAGGAATCAACTATTTTTTCGCTTCCTTTGCTAACGAAGCTCATTTTCAGGAGTTCAATGTCAGTCATTTTCATTATTTTGAAGCCCTTAAAGCATATAACTGTGACCCTAATTCCGATTACAGCAACCGAAAACCACGATTACTGGAGGCCTGTACAGAACATGTACAGTCAGACGATCACGACCACTTCATCAACTATTTTTCACAAATTCTCTAAAAGTATTGAATATTACACTTAAATGAATAAAATATGTTTTCAATCAATCAACTAAAGACTTTGCCCAAATGATCATCTAACTTTAACAATTACGACTTAAGTTCCCATTGCTTTTTTAATCAATTAGTATTTACATACTGGCTATATTTCTCTGTTTAACATAATGCTACCAAAGTAACTTGCCGATAACTTTCTCAATTTTTAACTCACAGTACCTACATAAGAAAAAATATAGGGATACACTGAAGCCTCCACATGCATAAACTACACTTACATGGAAGTAATGATTTGTTTGTGTTGATAGATTTAGATATTTCCATCAACCGATACACTAACGTCCATAATCTCCGATTACTATCACTGCATCTCTCGCTGTACAAAATCACTATCACTGGAGTCCTGCAGTACAGGGTTCCAGGGGGGTGAATTGTAACAAGATGAACCATCGCACGTGCAGCATAAACACCTCGGCCTTATTATTCACGTGCGTGGGGGTTGAACTAGAGCAGCTCTGTTTCAGTCGGTAACCACCAACTTCCACCAAGCAAGTTCAATCCTGTCATACAGTATATTTTAAAGGCACTGTATATAGCACGCCGTTCTTCCTGCTATAAAATGCATGCCCTCACGAAAATGTAAGTAAATGTTACCAATGGCTAAGTAATACTTCTGAATAAAAAAGAGAGCTCTAAACCGTATATGCACATGGCTCGGCTTAACCATGCGAGTCCATTTTCCGATCAGACTGATGTAGCGATACACTAACAGTATAGTTTTGTATTGATTGATTGAAAACATATTTTATTCATTTAAGAAATGGATTGGGCTCTAGTTATAAAACTTATAGAAGCCCTCTCCACGTAATCGACAAATATTAACAATGTTAAAATACATAACACAATGTCATGCAGATGAGAATTTAAAATTCTACAAGTGAAGTAGACATAGTTTGAGTGGGTAAACATGTACACATTATTAAGGCAACATACAATTATAAATATTATTCCTAAAACAATACAATGTGAATATGGTTAAAACATATAGGCCTACCTTTGTATTTATGTAGTACTTGAACCGCTGGCTCTTTCCAATGAATTTATGAATACGGTGAAACATGTTTTCATTGACTGGTTGTGGAAGATTTGGATTGCTATACATGATTGTATTTAGATCAAATTCTGCCTTTAGATTTTGAAATCTTTGCTTTAATTCTAAACGGAAATTAACATATCCTGGACATGCCAAGAAGAAATTATAAACATCTTCAACCAAAGAACCACAAATGCCAGATTTACTTTCAGATAATTTACACGATACTGATCGGCGTTTAGGGAACGACAGGCATTTCTTAAAGGATAAATGTAATGATATAAATGATCAAATTCGGATTCATTAAAGTGGGATGTCAATTCATAGGCGTAGGAACGGTTTTTGGGGTGGGGGGGCCCAATTTCTTTTTTTGAGAGCGGGGGGTGGATCTTACTTTGGGGCCAAAAAAAAGTCACGTGACCTTGCTTTTGAAGCCGAAAATGTCACGTGACTTTGCTTTTGAGGCCAAAAAATTATAATAGAAATCATTCATTTTGAGAGAAAGGACAGTATATCCTAGCTGTGAAAGGGACAGAGACCTATACTCGCGAGAAAGTTGAAAGTTAGCATGTTTCATATTCCTAGTGCTTTTGTTCTTAATATTTTGGATAATAATCATTACAAATGTTTAATCTGCAGATGCATAATGGCAACAATTTGGAATCTTTGAGTGCGTGTGTTAGGGTACTCAGGACCATATAGTTGTAATTGCAAGGGATATGCATGAGCTTCAATATTTGCAGACAGGACAACGGAAGTCACGATAAAATGGAAATAAAATAGGATTGAAACAAAGTCGACAAGTTTGACTTGTTCAAGAGCCTGAGAAAGAAGATTCATATCTCAGTTCGATCAGAATTAATCCTGAAATAGCATCCAAAATGATGTCGAAAATCAGGTTTTAAATAAACACTAGACATATTGTTTGAAAAATTACAATTCATAATCCAAGAGACCAATACAAAGACTTTTCATTCTGTAGAAGATCATAAAACCATGACACCCAAAAGTTACCAAATCTATGAATTATAATCCCAACTTGCAAAGGTGCCTGTACACAGAACTTCAACTCTCTAGAGTTACTGGTTCTGGAGAAAAAGACAAATATAGTCCTTGAGTTTGTGGCCCCTGAGGACCTTATTAGGGATCAAAAGGTCACCAAATATATGAATCAGAATCTCCGCTTGCCAAGCTAACTGTACTAATGATTCCAGTTCTCTGGAATCAGTGGTTCTGGAGAATAAGACGAAAATAGGTTTTAATGCTGTGCTTCCTTGGGCCCTTATTAATCAAGATATCCATGATCTAAGGAGTGACAGTAGGAGTATGTACACGAGATGCCAACTGTCTGTAGTCACTACAGAGCTGGTTCTATAGAAGAAAGACGAAATAGGTTTTTGAGGTCAGGTCTGATGAGCTAAATAGGTTTTCAGGAGTGGCCAATGTTGCCCTTACTGGGGATCACATGGTCACCAAATGTACAATTTCAATCCCAAATGTCTTAGGAGTCGATTACTTCTGGAGAAAAAGCCTAAAATAGGTTTTTTGGGCCATGGCATCTGAGGACCACCAGGGCCACAAACTCTGCAATTTAAGATCCCCATTTGCTAAGGAGTATGTACACAAGATTTCAGCTTTCTTGGCCTTTTCGTTCTTTAGAAGATGAAAAGAGATTTTACGGGGCCACGGGGTCACCAAATCTATGATTTCAGACCCCTATTGACGATGGTGCCTGTTCCTACAATTTCAGCCCGCTGGAGCCAGTGGCTCTTGAGAAGAAGTCGAAGAAGGAAAAAGTTTATAGACGGACGGACGGATGGACGGACGCCTGACACAATGCCAAGTCTGTTGAGCTAAAAATTATTTCCAAATTTGGTGTGAAAAGTACCATTTGCTCCCCGGAAACGCTTCAAATTTAAAAAAAAGCTAGGGGGGGGGGGGGGGGGGGGGGGGGGACACTTTCCGAATTTTGAAACGTATTAAAAACGTATCAAAGCACCCTCCTCCCACCAAACACATCTATAGGAAAAACATTCTTTTCAATTTCGTCTGAAAATTGGGGTTGCCATGTCGTATTTTCACTAGGAGATGCTGTAGGATCAAAATGTTCATCCATATTAGTGTTAAAAATAGGGTGAGCACTCGTCATATTATCTGTTTCTGAAAAAATAGTATTAGAAAAGAAATTTTCTTCAAATTGACACGTACTATTTGCTCCTAGAAAGCGCTATTGAATTTTTTTTTCGTGGGTGAAAAGTGGGGGGGGGGGGGGGGGGGGGGGGGGGGGGGGCGTGCCCCCCCAGTTTCAGAAGAACGCCTATGCAATTTGACAAATGCTCGATTTAAAATTTATGATGACTATTACATAATTATTTTTAAAGGCAACTAACCAGTTTCTTTGTATAAGCTGTCTCTTGAAGCAGACTTTGGCAAACCAGTTACACTTATTGCAGCTTCAAGTTGGACCTTTTCAAGTTTGTCACACAAAACATCCGAACAGTTATCCCAGACCTCAGAAGCATATTCTAAAATGGGTCGAAATTACAGTTCATACAAAATGCTTCTATTCAAAACATACTTTAACACACGTAGAGAATAGATTAGTTGTGAAGCCTTTTCTATAACAAGATCAACATGTGATTGGACCATTTAGTATTGTCCGACGAGATAAGGCCAAGATGTTTATGTTAATTTTTTTTATATGTGTATACACGTTCCAGGTTCCTGTGGGCTTCTACTGTGGCTAAATAGCATGAATTTAGTCTTATTACCAACCATTTGTTAGCCCATTCATGTAATTGGGCCAAGTTAAGCGAAGCTTCGACAGAATATAAATATTTTCCCGCAGCTCCAAGTGATGCATCATCAGCAAATATTCTAGTGACGTTTTGCAAGTTATCAAATAAATCATTGATATACACAAGGAATAAAAAGGGTCAATGACAGATCCCTGAGGAACCCCTGCAGTAACGTTTAGTTATTCTGATAATGTAGGCCTATTGTTTATGCATACGCGTTGTCTATCGGATAGATATTCTGTTAACTAATTCAGAATATATCACCGCGAATACTATAATGTTCCAATTTGTGCAATAAACCCTTGTGCCAAACTCTGTCAAAAGCCTTGGAAATATCACAAATACCATACAGTAAAGCTGGTGGTTATATTATCTAGGGATGAACACATATTGTGATAGATTTCAATGAGTTGGGATGTAGTAAAATGATTTGCAGTAAAACGTGATTGGAATTTGCTTAATATACTATGCTTATGAAAATGGTTATGCAAATGCTTTAACGTTATTCTTTCTAGAATTTTACCAAAACAGTAGAAAGGAACACAAAAAATACCCCAAAGTCTTCTCACTCACATGTGTATAATAATTATTTGTCAGTAACAGAGATATGGGATGTACCGTTGAACAGCGATGGTTTATTGGTGGTACATTCTTGCCGCTACCGTTAATATTTGAAACAGATACACAGTTTTGAGCTTTTTCAATATCTGTGAAAACAGACGGTTTCCCAGAATGTTCATTTACAAAAGGGGACATAGATCTCGATGAAGTAGAACCTTTCAACAAGTCTCCCAATAACCAGTTCTTTGAGTAGACTGGGCTAGATGATAATAATGATTAAAAAATCATTTACGTTGGGGTAGAACTTTTCTTTGGCTACTTTTATAACATTATTTACTTTGTTCCTTTGATTGTTGTATGCAGATATAGGTAGGAAGTAGTCATAGAACGAAATGCCCTTTTCCTTAAACGTTAACTTTTTTAATTTATCTTCGAATTTCGCTATCAAACCAAGGTTTATCATGAGATCTTAGTGTAACATTCTGTACTGTACATGTGTATTTATGCTTCAATTGTTACTCTTTTCATATGTTATAAAATACGATAATGCTTAGTTAAACTTCAGTGTAACACATTGAAGTTAGTTACTAATCCTAATAGATAGTAGGAGTTATATGATACACATTGTTAATTTGTAACACATTTAGATAACTTCGTATTCTTTGTTTTAAGAGAAATATTTCATCAGTCAATTTCATGTGAGTTTTTTCTTGTCTCTTCTTCAAACTTTCGACCAAAAATCCAGGGCAATTTGACCAAATTAGCTGGGCCAATTTGTAGATGGTACTGTATTCGACTATTATCCATATAAATATATCAGTAACGGGGGTATTCCTACTGATAGTTAGGTATACTTATATATTTATAGGGTCTGGCGCCTGTGTCGAAAATGTGAAAAGTTTACGGACGATGCCCGACAAACCCAATTCGTTTCAATGACCCATGACCTACGAACCGGTTTTGTCAACGAAATAGCGAACATCCGACTCGAATAACACACAATTTTTCAGTTTTATAAACGGTCAAAGGGGGGTAACTCTTGTCTAACCTTTTCATCCCTTCAGAGTTTGAGTGGAAGACGTGAAGTCACATTTGCTACAGATATGGGCGTCGAAGTTGAATTAATATCAGCAGGAGATGGTACATATTTATCATTACATCTTTATACTTACACGTTCATGTTAATGTTGTTAATATTGTCAATGGTGCCACTTATATGTATGAACAAGGCAGACAAATGCTTCAACATGCTTTGACTTAGAAAATGGCGCACGTCGGTTATAATGTTCACAAAGAGTATCTATATAATATAGGTTCATGGTATCGGCAACACTTACATACTACCTTCATTCGTGTATGTATTGATATTTTAATTGTAATTCATAGACATATATCAATATTAATATGTTGAAGTAACACTATAATAAAAATTTATCTAGTCTACCCTTGATATTTTCAAATGTACCCAGAGTTACCTCCCTTGTAGTTGATGTGATGTTGGCTGTTGGCTTCAACTATGGGATGATAAACGGGACTTCAATCATTATTTAGTAAACTTACTGTAAGGCCTAAACAAATTTAAAAAAAATTGTTTCTGGTCTTTACAGGCTGACAAAAATGATGCGATTTTTTTTTATTTACAACATGTTTTTGGGGAGAATGAAGAGATAGGCAAACAAAATTTATACACATATTTATACTAATAAAGCACAAACCATCTTAAATATATGTTACTATTTCAAATAGTCAATAATCTCACCCCTACACTCCATCTCAACAGAAACAAGTGACATTTTCTATGTCCAATGTTTTCTGAGGCTAAAAAATTATAGTTTTCTGCCCCTTACTTTTGTTAAAACCTGAAAAAAAAGAAGACTTGAGGCGTGGGTTTGAAACTAATGCAGGCGGAAACAAATTCTTTTTGGGCGGGGGGCTCTGAATTAGGAATCCCTCACCATATACCACACGCTTAAAATTTTAAATTAAATATCTTTTACGTGAGTAATTGTGCCATAATAGGTTGGGATAAGGAGATCATACCCCTATGTACAAATGGATGTCTAGTTTGAATTTTTAGCTCATCAGGCCTAAACAGCCCGATGGGCTTATGGCATGGTATGTCTGTCTGTCCGTCCGTCCGTAAACTTTTCGCTTTTTCCAGAACCACAGAGAAATTTTATGTGCAGACTCCATGTCCAATGGGGATTCTAAATTGTAGATTTTGTGACTCCGTGACCCCAAATGGGGTCACAGGGGTCACATCCTTATAAAACCTATTTTCATCTTCTTCTCCAGTTCCAAAAAGGTCTAGAGAGCTGAAAAGTTGTGTGCAGACTCCTTAGCCAATGGGGATTCTAAATTGTAGATTTCGTGACCTCCTTAAAAACCTATTTTCATCTTCTTCTCCAGTTCCAAAAGGTCTAGAGAGCTGAAACGTTCTGTACAGACTCTTTAGCTAATGGGGATTCTACATTGTAGATTTGGAGACCCTGGTTCCCCAAATAAAGGCCTCACAGGCCTAAAAATATATTTTCATCTTCTCCTCCAAAACAAAGAGACATAGAAGGCTGTAATATTGTGTGCAAACTTATTAGCCAAACGGGTTTCTAACTTGTAAATTTGGTGACCCTGTCACCCCACATATGGGCCACAGCCTATCATCTTTGAAAATGAATTTTAAACTGATATTTTATGGCACTTCAACAGGGTATGAAACTCCCCAAACTTTAAGCCAGTCCACAGGACTGGCTAACTGAAATACTTGCCAGTCCGGACAAATATCTGCCTCCCCATAATTTGAATTCAGTGAGCATGAATATATTGATTAAACATGAAGTAATGTCAGAAAAGAAAAAGCAAACACTATTTAGAAAAAACTAGCTTGAGATGTAATATGATGATAAAGGACTTGATTATTACTTTCAAATGCAACTGAACATATACCATTAACAATAAAAACAAGTTTCTAATAAGAAATCAAGAAAATTATAATACTTGGTTTTTTTTCTTTGATATATGTTTGCATATAATTTTCCCAGAGATAGGTATCCAAATAAATAAAAGGTTACCAAAACTGTCAATTCAACACTTGCATGACAATGTTATTTTCATTAATCAATTTCCACATGTAGACGATCTATAATAAACCATGTAAAAGTGGCCATTTCTTTCATTCTGAAAAGATTTTAATTTAGTAAAAGTTAGAAAATGTCAATACTATTATACATTTTTTATCAGTTATTTGTTAATATGGAAATAAGATTATTAAAAATTTGCTTAAACAAACCCATTTATTTTCTTACATCATTCCTCGGGTAAGGATAAGGAATGAAACAAAGCCATAAACTACATTTCTATTATATCAAAACATACCCTACCGATTAACTGCATCAGTGACTTATGTTATAAGTGGGGACTTTCGTTAAACATGAACAAATCTAAAATAATAATCTTTAGGAATGGTGGACGTTTACGGCATTATGAAAATTGGACTTACAGAGGTCCTGGATAACTCAAGATGCTGGAAATCCTCAAATATTCATTTCTCAATTCAAACAACGAATAATGGACTGTGAGCAACAACACTGGATCGAAAATATAACGAATAACTCTAAACTACAAATGTATTAAACATTAAAGTCAGCTTAAATATTGAATTTTACCTTCAATACATTGATAACAAGGCCTTCAGAGAAACTCTAACAAGATTCCGATGCAGTTGCCATAGATTAATGATTGAAACTGGACGTCATAATAATATCGAAAAAGCCAAAAGATTATGCCCACAGTGTCAACGAATAGGTCTTGATTGTATTGAAAACGAATATCATTTTCTTTTAATTTATAATACTTATTCAAATTTGAGACTTAAGTTTATAGATAAATATTTTTATGTCAATCCATCATATGACAAATTTGTAAATCTAATGTCTTCTAAATGTAAACATACTGTTACTCAACTATCAGAATATCTTTTTCATGCTTTTAAACTGCGAGAGTCATTCAACAATAAGTAATGTAATATTTAGTGTTTTAAATAATTGTATGAAATTTGTATCATATGTATGTTCTATGGGCCTGTGGCCTGAAACTTGAAATAAATTCTTCTTCAAACATACCCTAGAAATTTGTATAGAAAATTTGAATACTGTGCAAAACTTATGCAGTAATAACCAAATCTTTTACATATATTAACAAGTTCCTTCAACAATCAGTTTTGACATCCAGATGTTTTGACTTCCAATTCATAAACATGTACATCACTATGGAATGTCGTTCTCCCGCCAAGTGGTCTGGCCTATTGAGGAATAGGGGTGACCGGTTATTTATGCATTTCTCATTGTCAAAATTTCATATTGCTTAATCTATTAAGTTTATTCCAAGATGAATCACCAAATTAACATTATTACACAATAATTGCCCCTAAATCGTTAATAAAGTAAGCAAATGGGAATGGATATCTGGGTAAAACTGAAAAATGATAACCTATCATTCTCATGGAAATAGATCGTTCCACTCAAGATGCCATCATCATTTATTTATGTATGTGAGCCATATTATTTTATGACAGATTTTTGAGTAAATCTTGTTTAATATCTTGACTTTCTTGAAACTTATAATCTAAAAATATTTTGTAATAATTTCACTGGTGATGCTAATAGACAGTTCTTAAAATAGGTATCTGGGAAAAGCCACTAATCGGTGCTAAATTGCATCCAGTTTCTTCATCTTGCACATTACATACGTTTCAATTCTGTATAAAGAAATGATAGGGTGAAATTGATCTTTATTTACATCTTGGAGGTTGTATGCAATCAAAAACAGTATCTAAATTCTTAAACATGTCAAAAGCTGGGAAATGTTTAGAGTATTTGATCTTCAAATTATAACCCGACCATCGGGCAGGGATATACAAGAATCTGGCAGCCCGAGTTGAAAACAACCCGTCCCGGACGGTCGGGCAGGCAGGTACTTCGAACGCTGACTTCAATCACTATTTAGTTTATCCCTAATACAATACCTAAGGGAGAGTCATCTCATCATTTAGATATGTGAGTCCAAACTTGGGTTTGAGAAATGCAGAATTGCAGTTAATCTTAATCAGTAGGAATGTGAAATATATGTCGAAGATCAAGTCTTCATTATGGACATGTTTGTCAAATTGATGTAATCAATGTGAAATGAGAACTATTGAATAGCTTTTGAACTGAATATCGTGGATATTATAAAAAAAGGCCCTCACAGGTCAAAACATAAAATCTTTTTTCATCTTCTTCTCCAGAACAAACTAGAAGGAATATTGCGTTCAGAATGTTTAGATGTTTGGATGAAAAGGCTTAGAACCGTTAAAATTGTGCAGAGATTATTTAGCCACGGTGTTTCTAAATTGTACTATGTACCATGAGATTCATCATATTGCCTGTTCTCTTTAAGCCTTATACAGTTAGATCAGTGCTGCTAGTGTTTAGTGCAAGGCAGAGGCTATTACATAATTTGGCTGTAAAAGCACAGCTGGCTTGTAACCAGAGCCAAGGGGTCAGAATATTGCATAATCTCCTGTGTGTTGACCTTGCTGAGTGCTCTCTCCCAATTTCAAGACTAAGATTTGTCAGGGCTAGAAATTGTGCATTATATTGAGACAATATATTTCTGTCTTCATCATCAAACAATATAAACCCTGATGAACTACAGATCCCATGGCTCTATTTTTGTTGATAAGATCTCAAACCTGCGTCCCGGCGTCGCCAATCCTCCATGCACCATGTATCTTAGCTGCTACCAAGTGTCATTTGTCATATTTTTAACTTAAAGGAGAATATTAGAGAAAAACTTTGTTTTAACATGTTTAACAGTATTGTTTAAGACAAAGTATGTCAAAAAAATTATTAAAATGCGACATTTTATGTTGAAACGTTGATTAAACGTTTTCGGTGCGAGTCGTTTTCCGGAAATCCCCGAGAGTTAATCAGGCTGGCAGCAGTCACGTGATATGATGTCAAAGATGCTCTCCCGCGCGCTGAGGCAGTGTATTTTCTACGTTCGTAGTGTTGTTATGGCTTTCTCGGATAGCGTTGATTTTCAACCATCTGACAAAAATAACATCCGTCCTTATCAGTATGAACCTATTGTGAATCAACATTGAGTTGAACACCAGGAATCAAGTGAGGATGAGCTGTCAGAAGTAAACAGTAAGAGAGTTGGAATACAGATTCGTACGTAGGGACTGGCAAACTCTAACGTTACTATTTCACAATAAGTAGTGGATTATGCCGTACATTAAATAGTTATTGTCTTCATGTAGATAAAATGAGTGTCAACAACTTATATGTAGTTAATTAACATACGTTATACTGCTTTATTCGTATATATACTGTACCGCTGAAGTAACCAGTTGCACAGGACAAAATGAACCATCTTAATTCTCGATTATTCAAATCATGTTTGCTTTAAAAAAGGTTTTGATTTTAATTATTATTATTTTTTAGATCAAACGTACAAACCACTGTTCAATCCTAATCAAGTAAGATAGACAGTAAGATCTACACATACATGTAGCTATGTGAGAGATCTGGTAGTCACGAAAACCGGACTAACACGATAATAAGGAACTCCGATATTAGAAGCCTGAAATAACGTAGTGTAAAGCCCTGGTTATACGACGAACTTTGCAGCTCACATATGCAATATTGCTTATGGTAGTAATATTCGCCTGTAAGTAATAGTAAATTTACTATGCGTTCATCCGTGTTTAATTTCTGTGTAAGAATATGGGATTCCGACTCTTTTAATATATGAATTGGGGATTTCTAAAATATGTCAATTAATATGTATTAGATGTAAACTAAATAAATGACATTAATTTAAATCTGTCAACATTGGTTTGACTTTGTCGCCCTAATTAAAATGAAAATCGAAAAGTCGGATAGATTTCGAAGTTCATCGCGTGCAAGAAGGAGATTATCCTATAAAGACTAGGTGAAAATTTGCTTACGATAGTAAAATATACATTTTTGCAAATGCGTCCATACGGCGAATTTTGCTCATATGAGCAATTTTTCATATGTGTAACGATTTACTCAAATGCAAACGCTTGCCGTATAAACAGGGCTTACTATTAACCGAGTTGGAGGGGGGGGGGGGGGGGGGGGGGGTCTTTCACTTTGAGTCACTTTCTACGTGTGCTTTCTACTAGTTCTGCCTTGCAGACAGTAATTATTTGATCTTGAGTTGCTAGACAGTTACGTGTTCTCCTCTCACAAGTACACAAACCAAGCACCCACAAGGATTGAACACTGAAACTTACTATTTTTTCAATAGTCATTTGTTGTGATATTGTGATCCAACATAGTCGTAGGAAGGGTTCAAAAGTTGGGGCAAGATTTAGAATTTAGTAAGTGGGGGTGGTGGGGTGTAATATAAACGACAGACGTCATTTTAGCTTTGAATATCACTATAGTTTTCAAATGATTTATAACCAGGACATATTTTGTGTGTGTCTGACAATGCCATTTGAGCTGCCACGTTGGCCATATTAAATTGAAATTAATCTAATACAGTTATTAGCCAATGACAAATAATTATACAACTGTGTACCAAGTTTCACAGTCAGAGCACGGCCTACACATCCCCATCCTCGGTGGTACCCAGGGTTTTATATATGCTCCGTTATTCTCCGCTGGAGCATACATGTATATAAAACTCTGGGTAACGGAGAATGACACATCCCATAAGAAGGCATTATAAGTTATATCATTATGAAGGACTGTTAATTACGAGTACTCTAAGACTTACTATCACTTATTTATAAAACTGTTTTAATATAACGGATCAAAATGCTCTGAACATAGTGAGACCGATTCCGGCGGTTTTCTGTCCTTCTTTCCTCTTTGACACTATCCAAACCTTTCGCCACGCTGTATCTGTATTTTCACTGTGAAATTAAAAAATATGTAGACTTCTGTCCAGACTTTGATGAATTACTGCACACCAACGCTGCACAATATACCATATCAAGTACGAAACTACCCGAAATCTACGTATTCAACCGATTCTTCATCTACTCTAATGCTTTTCCTTTCACTGCGCTAAGGACCAACGCGGGCTGTAGAGCATCTCTGACGTCACAGCCTAAACCTGCCGAAGGCTACCGGCAAATATGCATACGCGCACAGGCAACAGTAAGCGCGTCTGTTTTATCGCGTAATTAGTAATTAAACACGGGTTTCCTTATTATTTTCGGGGGAATATGTTTTTTAAAGTGTATTTTACTATAACAGAATATAAGTCTTTACAAATATTCTCCTTTAATTAAGCTGGATCGTCGATGACATTTATTTTCCACTCGATGTTTTATTACTTTTTTAACAAAAATAAAAACATAAATCATGTGTCATAAAATTTTATTTAGAAAAACTTAAAATGTAGAAGAATTAAGAACGTGTGGCTGTCATCCTTTTACCGATTGATTCAGATGTATGAATTATTATTATAAAGACGACATGCGTTGAAATTTCATAATATAACTAAAAATATTACCTGTACTTTAATTAAACCGTTTTCAAATAATTATAATAACAACACTACATAGTCTTTAACGTTCACATACGTTTCAATGAAAATGATGAGAGGTGTACGATATTAGGAGATCATCTGTTCTAAAGGTGAAAATTGGTCATGTAATATCGTATATTTATGAATTGTTAATTTAGATAAATTTCGAAAAAGTTATTAACAATAGGGCATTTGATCTATTAACTTGAATACCAGCAAAACAATTACTTTCAATTTTCATAATTTTGAATTCTGTCGACATATTGTAGACTGCCTGCAAACAGCAGCCAATACACAGAGATTTCAGGTTACTTCAAACATCTCTGCTGTGTTACTGATTTAGTCTTATACTCAGATGCTCAAGGCGACAAGAGAATTAATAATTAAATATTGAAAAGGAGCCTATGAGAAACAGGATAATTAGAAACCAATCTGGGGTCGTTTTCATTATGTAATAAATGTTGATAATTCCAGAATGAAAATACGAAGTAAAACAATAAAATGCAAAGGGTCTACATTATTTATAATGACCGTGGATTAATGTGTAACCAATTTTGATAATAACTTTCAAATTTGATGACTGGGCAATGACTTATTATGTGATATCTTAATATTTTCCTTAAAGATAATTAATAACATAATCATACCCCCGCCTTACAGCGTAAGCGGGGGTATATAGCGTTCATTCTTTCCGTCCGTCAGTCCGTCTGTCCGTCCGTCCCAAAACTTTGTGCTGAGCAGATCTCCCAAACTATACATGCTAGCATCACCAAACTTCATACACATGTCAACCATGATCCCTTGTTGTGCCTTTTGAGGGTTATAACTATTTCTGAATTTCATTTTTTTCGGTTTCCATGGAAACGTGACTACCGTAAAAAGCGACTCTTTGAGGAAGTCATTTTGTGCGGAGCAGATCTCCAAAATTATGCATGCTAGCTTCACCAAACTTCATACAAATGTCAACCATAATCCCTAGTTGTGCCTTTTGAGGGTTAGAACTATTTCTGAATTTTGATTTTTGCGGTTTCCATGGAAATGTGACTAAAAAGTGACTGAGGAAATCATTTTGTGCGGACCCTTTGTCCAACACTATTCATGCTAGCTTCATCAAATTTCATGCGCATGTCAACTATGATCCCTAGTTGTGCCTTTTGAGAGTTAGAACTTACCGGTAATTAATTTTCAAATTTATTATTGAACATAGACCTATAGATGTGTCTTTTGCTAATAATGAAATTTGTTGAAGTAAGGGAGAAGTGGGGGTATGTGAGTTATACTCGCTTCTTCACTTGTTCCTGATGAGCTTCATAACCAATGGCTCTATTTTTAAAATGTTGCGTGATTCCTCATGAACCGCTGCAAATTTGGTACCAGTCTTTGGTGACCTTGATCACTTGAGACTTTGATCACTTTTTAGCTCATCAGGCCTGAAAGGCTCGATGGGCTTATGGCATGGCATGGCGTCCGGCGTCCGTCCGTCCGTCCATCCGTCCGTCCATCCGTCCGTCCATCCGTCCGTAAACTTTGCACATTTTCGACTTCTTCTCCAGAACCAATGACTCCACAGAGCTAAAATTTTATGTGCAGACTCCTTGGCCAATGGGGATTCTAAATTGTAGATTTCGTGACCCCGTGACCCCAAATGGGGTCACAGGGGTCACATCCTTAAAAACCTATTTTCATCTTCTTCTCCAGTTCCAAAAGGTCAAGAGAGCTGAAAAGTTGTGTACAGACTCCTTGGCCAATGGGGATTCTAAATTGTAGATTTCGTGACCCCATGACCCCAAATGGGGTCACCGGGGTCACATCCTTAAAAACCTATTTTCATCTTCTTCTCAGGTTCCAAAAGGTCTAGAGAGCTGAAAAGTTGTGTACAGACTCCTTGGCCAATGGGGATTCTAAATTGTACATTTCGTGACCCCATGACCCCAAATGGGGTCACAGGGGTCACATCCTTAAAAACCTAATTTTTAATACTTACCCTACTTTTACTAGTGCATATTACCTATATGATCCGATGAAGGATTGAAAACGTGACTGAGACAGGATCCTAACGTAACTGTAGTGAAGTGTAGACAGACTGGCTCTAGGGCACGTCACTACCCGGAAGTGTAGTGCAATCCACACATAGCTGCGCGCGCAGTGATATGAAACCCTCACATTTCCTATATCGCTCGATACGACGGACGTGTTTTCTGAGACAGAAATTTATTTTGACTGCTTATTTTGCTTCCTAAACCGTGTGGTTTAGCTATTGGTATGTCTTTTCCCTATTCTTGTATTGTGAAGTGTAACATGCGTAGTTTCACCTACCTCGTCGTAGAAATTTTTTCTTCATCCTTCGAGAACGATGTTTTTCTTCGCTCATGTCGCCATTTGCATTGGTTTTCGTGAGCAATTTGACTTCTATTTTCATGCTACGCAGCTTACTGTACCGTTTTATCGTGTTTTCTAACACTTTTACGCGTTTTGGTAGCTATTTTCGTTGTTTTTTCTTCGGAGCACGTTTTCGTTCGCCATTCAAAATGGCGGCCTCCTTCGTCTTGCTCGATTTGTTGTGATGACGTCACGACTTGTTGTTTACCGTTTTGGTTTGTTTTTTTTTTTATCCATATTCTTGGATAATATTGCTTGTTGTTTACATTGTGTACCTTTAGTGTAAAATTTGGCTATTTATATTCGCTAATTTTACATTGTAAACTTTTTCTTGTTGAAAGTTTCATTTGTGTTTACATTCCATGTGTATGAACTTTGACCACAGCGGTTATCTCCCTTTTAACCTTGGGTCTGTGTAGTTCGTATTCTATCTTGTTTTGTGTTTACTTCAATTGTTTCTTTCTTCATGGGAATTTAAAATTTTTGGTATTAAAATTTCTTTGTAAATTTTTCTTTACCAATCTTTGTAATTTTCATGCTTGATTTAAGCATTCTTTACTCAACCATTCTGATGTTAAAGTATGTATTTTAACATGTGTTGGTGGTTTTGTTTGCTTGATTGTTATGTTCACTGTTTCTTCTTTTTGTTGACAGTGAACTTTCTCTTGCATGCCGCGTGTCTTCTGTGTGGCCTGCAAATCGTCCAAATCGGCTAAGGACCCACACCCCCTTTGCCCGGACTGCCTGGTGGACTCACCTTGCGAGTGGACATCTCGTTGTCAGCATTGCTGTCATCTTTCGGCATCTGACTTCAAGGCGTACGCAGTCGCTAGGAGGAAAAGGTTCACTCAGAGACGGTGTAGAATGGCCTCTTCGGACTTGGACCAGGACACGTTGGTCATCTCTGAACCAGTCGACGGCCTATCACCAGCGAGGGATCACCCACGGGATGCGTTTCCCTCTACTGGAGAGTCGGGTTCGTCGAAACCTAAGGCCAAGCGTGTACCCAAGGAACACCTGGACAACGCTATCAACCCGGGTGCTCCGCCCATCGCGCCTCAGTCCTCTGACCTCGATCTTGACTCGGCCGAGTCCCGGCGCCTGGAAGACCAACAGCGCCTTGGCGAGCGTCAGCGCCTGGAGCTCGAGGTTCAAAGAGAAGAAGAAAGATATCAACGATCTTTAAGGGACCTCGAGCGTCTGGAGGATGACAGGCGCCTGTCAGAACTCAGGGAGACTAGGAGGCGCCAGGAGGAGCGCCGGCTCGACCTGAAGCGACAGGAAGAGCACCGAAAGGAGATTGAGCGCCAGGATAACATTCGGCGCTCAGTAGATTCCCAGCGCCGGGAAGTTGAACGCCAGCGCCAGGAGGAGGAGCGCCAGCGTGTTCAGTTGGATGAGGAGCGCCGTTTTCGGGAGGAGGAGCGCCTGCGCCTCAAGAATCTAGAAGAGAAGCGCTTCAGGAACTGGGAGCGCCAGCGCCAGGAGGATGAGCGCCGGCACCAGGAAGAGCAGCGCCGATCTCTTAGAGATTCTGAGGAACCCTCTCATGACGAGCGCCCAGCCAAGGTGCGTCAGCTCTCGAGGGATAGAGCACACAGAGAGCGGGACCAGGATGTTAGTGACTCTCCACGCCGGGACAGATCCTCTGTGAGGTCCCACTCCAACGACAGGTACCTTTCACGAGAGAGGGAGGGTCCCTCTGTGGAAGGTTCACCACGACACTCGCTCTCTATTGTCGACGACAGGTCTCTCGCCCCTCTCTCACCTTCGAAGTCAGTGGACTCTAAGGATCCCCAGAAGACACATCTACCGATGGGAGAGGTGTATACGTGGATCGCTGACAGACTGGTGGACTGCCCCTCTCCGGGTTCGGAGCAGGATACTGCACTGGCTGTTTGGAGTGAGCCTGAGCTGCTCATTCCCCCACATCCGTTGGTTCTCGACACCATCGAGTCTCTGGACGAGGAGTTCCAAAAGTTGTCAATTAATCCCACTTTTCGTCCAGCCAAGAACTCCACTTCGTCTTTCAAGGTCCACTCTTTGCAGACGTATGATCAGGGGTCCCCACAAGATGACTCATGTTCAAGACTCTCGGATGCGCCGCAAGGAGTGTATAAAGTCCAGGACACCAGGATGTTGGCGATTGAGAGGGAGCTCAAACGCACTTTGAGGCCGTTGTCAGTGTTGGCCTCTGCCACGGATGCTTTGGCACAGGATCTGTTGGAAGACAATCCCTCCAGACTAGAGCACTTATCCACGATGTACAGGTGGCAGTACAACACGCTCTCTGTCATCATGGACCATATCCGCTCAGCTTGGGCCACTACTGTCCTCATCCGCAGGAATGGTCTCCTTGCCCCGTGCGCCTGGGAGGAGGAGTTCAAGAAGACCCTCATCAGAGCTCCTCTCTCTACTCCGATGTTGTTTGCGGACAAGATCCCGACAGTGTACAAGGAGCATGCCGCTATGGCTCAATCGGACTTTACATTTCGAGCCATCAAGTCACTGTCGTCATCTCTCGGTCCCAGGAACTCGAGAGTTACCCAGGTGTACGAGGCACGACGCAACGTGGTCAAGAACGCTACTCGTGGAGGACGTGGTGGAGGTCGTGGCAAGTTCAGCAGAGGAGGCTACACCTCCCAGAAACCTCGCCCAGAGTTTGACCAGTCCAAGGCACCAAAGACTCCAGCCTACAAGAAACGCCGCTGAAGCGTTGGATTTGCACGACTGGCGCCTCCCGCCTCCAGTCGTCCCTTACCAGCTTACACCCGTAGGCGGGAGACTTGGGATCTTCTGGCCGAATTGGACAATCCTAGAAGATCCCTTCGTCACCGAAATTCTCAGGGTTGGATACAAACTGCCAATCTCCAACCCTCCGCCTCTGACCAGCCTGCCCCGGCCATGCGTGTACTCGCTAACCCAGATCGATCAGTTGTCTACCAACATCATGACACTGCTGGAGAAGAAAGCAATAGAAGTGGTTACAGACCCCCACTTCTACCCAGGATATTACGCCCCAATTTTCCTGGTTCCGAAGAAAAATTCAGACAAGATGCGGATGATACACAACCTGGCAGCATTCAACGATCTATACATGCCAGAGCCCCCGCATTTCACAATGGTTACCCTGGATCTGCTGCGTTCCAAGCTTCAACCCAACGATTGGCTGGTCAGCTTAGATCTACAGGATGCTTACCTCCATGTACCAGTTTTCAAACATCATCGGAAGTACCTCAGATTCCTCTTCCAAGGGGTACATTACCAATGGAAGGTTCTCCCGTTTGGAATATCTACGGCCCCGTGGCTTTTCACTCGCATTACGTCTCCAATAGCCAGGTTTCTCCATCTTCGGGGGATAGAGTTCGACCCCTACATAGACGATTGCCTGATGAGCCACGGGGACTCAACAGTGCTACACAAACAGACCCTATTTGCCTTGGACCTGCTGCGACAGTTGGGATGGCTCGTCAATACAGAGAAATCGCAACTAGTCCCATCCCAGCAGCTGACGTTTATAGGAGGTCTGTTTTTAACCAACTTAGATCTTCTCCGAGTACCTCCAGACAGGTGGGAGAAGATAGAACGGCTAGCCTTACGGGGTCTTCATCAGGCCTTGTCAGTTCGCCAGTGGCAGTCACTTCTTGGCCTGTTGACTTCAGCTCAGGCTCTCACTCTCAGAGGCCGTCTCATGGCACGCCCTCTTCAAGTCTTCCTCATTCCGTTTTGTCAGGAGGACGATCCCAGGGAAAGCGTGCGGCTTCCACTGCATTTGCACCGGTACCTCAGGTGGTGGACGATCCCATTGAACGTTTGCGAAGGAGTCTCTTTGACAGAGTTCAGTCATCACCACGAGTTGTTCGTGGACGCTTCACATCAAGGATGGGGAGCCCACCTGGGACAACGCACGGCAGCAGGGTTGTGGGCAGAACATCAGACCGGTTGGCACAGCAACAACCTCGAGTTACAGGCAGTCATCTTGGCCATCGAGCACTGGGTCGAAATCCTCAGAGGCTCTCGGGTTCGAATAGCGTCAGACAACTCGACAGTGGTTTACTTGATCAATTTCCAGGGGACGACTCGGTCGCGCCAGTTATTGAAACAGACATTCCAACTGTTCGAGTTGTCAGACACCAACAACATTCTGATCAGGGCTCGTCACATTCCGGGTTGCAGGAATATATTGGCAGACGCTCTGTCCAGACCAGACAAGCCATCGCCAACAGAGTGGATGCTCAACCCGGAAGCTTTCTCCCTGATTTGTCAGTTACACCATCGGCCTCTGCTGGACCTGTTCGCCACAAGGTTCAACAACCAGTTGCCAACTTACGTCTCTCCCCTTCCAGACCCGATGGCGTGGGCAGTGGACGCCTTGTCCCTGTCTTGGGACGGTCTAGATGCGTTCGCGTTCCCTCCTCCAGTTCTGCTACCAAAGGTTCTGGCCAAGATCAGGGAGACCAAGTTGATGAATCTGCTTTTGGTCGCGCCCTTTTGGCCGGCCAGAACTTGGTTTCCAGAACTGCGTCTTCTAGCGGAAGGAGAACCAAACCCATTGCCCCCGTGGTCAAACCTCCTTCTACATCCTCACAGTCGGCAGGTGCATCCAGATCCACAGCGGTTTCATCTGTGCGTTTGGACCATTTGCAGAAGACTTTAAGAGATAAGGGATATTCGGCATCGGTGGCCAGCGCCATTACTGGAGCACACCGGCCTTCGACTAGAGCCCTTTATGATGATAAATGGTTGTCTTTTGAGAACTTTTGTAGATCCCACAAGCAAGACCCGTTGTCAGCCTCACCACAGTTCCTGGCAGATTTCTTGTTCCATCTCCGCTCGAAGAGGCACCTTAAGGGTGGAACAATTTCTACCTATCTCTCGGCCCTCAATTCAGTTCTCGCTGTTAAAACAGACAGGAAGATCTCGAAAATCCCGGAACTAATAGCCATGCTGAAGTCTTTTAAGCTGGAAGACCAAAAAGTCAAGTTTCGTCCTCCAGCTTGGGATCTGAACCTGGTTTTGAAGCACATTCGTGGAGCTCCATATGAACCTCTGTCGGAGGCTTCTTTTGAGAACCTCTCCAGGAAGACGGCGTTTTTACTTTCTTTGGCAACGGCTGCCAGAGTAAGTGAATTACATGCTATCGACGTAACGAGGGTTCGGTTCGAGCAACGGCGCAATGGTTCAGTGCATCTGGGTCTGTTGTGGGATTTTGTAGCGAAAAATCAACTGCCTGGTCAACCTGACAGATCTTTTGTTATTCCGCCGTTGTCTTTAATTGTGGATGAATCGGAGTCTGAAGAACTCTCTTTGTGCCCAGTCCGTGCCTTGAAGGAATACATCTCCCGGTCCACGGACAAGAGGGCTGGGCGAAAGAGATTGTTCATTCCCTTTTCTTCTGCAGCTAAGGGTGAGGTAAACCGGAACACGCTGGCTCTATGGTTGCGAACATCCATCTTGGCAGCTTATGATGCAGCAGGAATACCTCACCCCTCCGCAAATAACCCTCATGAGATTCGGGCCTTGGCTTCTACTATGGCTCTTCACAGGAACTGCTCGGTGCCAGACATCATGAAGGGTTGTTTCTGGAAATCCAACACTGTGTTTGCCAGTCACTATTTGAGAGATGTCTCCGTGGAAGACGTACAAGGACTCCAATCTTTTGGACCTCTCGTAGTGGCTCAGCAACTCACCTTGCCCGCTTCGTCTTAGGTGAGACCTGGTTTTTGTGGATTTTAGGACTATTTCTCGGTTCGTCGAGATCTCTCCTTTCAATCCTTTTAGTGGTTTCATATACTGATTTGGGTTTCCTGTTTGTAGGTTTCCGCTCAGTTGTCACGTCCTACTCTTGCTAGTGCTGTGGAGGTCCTCGCTGTGGGTCCTTTCCCTCCGTCCGACTGTCGAATCAACATGCACTAGTAAAAGTAGGGTAAGTATTAAAAATTTGTTAAAATCTAAATATTTTAGATATTTAAAAATACTTACCCTACTTTTAGGGTTTATACCCACCCATCGTTGGATCAACTACCTCCCCGCATTTAGGACCTCGCTCGGACTGACTCTAGGAAATGTGAGGGTTTCATATCACTGCGCGCGCAGCTATGTGTGGATTGCACTACACTTCCGGGTAGTGACGTGCCCTAGAGCCAGTCTGTCTACACTTCACTACAGTTACGTTAGGATCCTGTCTCAGTCACGTTTTCAATCCTTCATCGGATCATATAGGTAATATGCACTAGTAAAAGTAGGGTAAGTATTTTTAAATATCTAAAATATTTAGATTTTAACAATTTTCATCTTCTTCTGCAGTTCCAAAAGGTCTAGAGAGCTGAAAAGTTGTGTACAGACTCCTTGGCCAATGGGGATTCTAAATTGTAGATTTCGTGACCCCATGACCCCAAATGGGGTCACAGGGGTCACATCCTTAAAAACCTATTTTCATCTTCTTCTCCAGTTCCAAAAGGTCAAGAGAGCTGAAAAGTTGTGTACAGACTCCTTGGCCAATGGGGATTCTAAATTGTAGATTTCGTGACCCCTTGACCCAAAATGGGGTCACAGGGGTCACATCCTTAAAAACCTTTTTTCATCTTCTTCTCCAGTTCCAATAAGTCAAGAGACTTAAAAAGTTGTGTCAGACTCCTTGGCCAATGGGGATTCTAAATTGTAGATTTCGTGACCCCTTGACCCCAAATGGGGTCACAGGGGTCACATCCTTAAAAACCTTTTTTCATCTTCTTCTCCAGTTCCAAAAAGTCAAGAGAGTTGAATAGTTGTGTGCAGACTCCTTGGCCAATGGGGATTCTAAATTGTAGATTTCGTGACCCCAAATGGGGTCACAGGGGTCACATCCTTAAAAACCTATTTTCATCTTCTTCTCCAGTTCCAAAAGGTCAAGAGAGCTGAAAAGTTGTGTACAGACTCCTTGGCCAATGGGGATTCAAAATTGTAGATTTCGTGACCCCATGACCCCAAATGGGGTCACCAAGGTCACATCCTTAAAAACCTATTTTCATCTTCTTCTCCAGTTCCAAAAGGTCTAGAGAGCTGAAAAGTTGTGTACAGACTCCTTGGCCAATGGGGATTCTAAATTGTAGATTTCGTGACCCCATGACCCCAAATGGGGTCACAGGGGTCACATCCTTAAAAACCTATTTTCATCTTCTTCTGCAGTTCCAAAAGGTCTAGAGAGCTGAAAAGTTGTGTACAGACTCCTTGGCCAATGGGGATTATAAATTGTAGATTTCGTGACCCCATGACCCCAAATGGGGTCACAGGGGTCACATCCTTTAAAACCTATTTTCATCTTCTTCTCCAGTTCCAAAAGGTCAAGAGAGCTGAAAAGTTGTGTACAGACTCCTTGGCCAATGGGGATTCTAAATTGTAGATTTCGTGACCCCTTGACCCCAAATGGGGTCACAGGGGTCACATCCTTAAAAACCTTTTTTCATCTTCTTCTCCAGTTCCAATAAGTCAAGAGACTTAAAAAGTTGTGTGCAGACTCCTTGGCCAATGGGGATTCTAAATTGTAGATTTCGTGACCCCTTGACCCCAAATGGGGTCACAGGGGTCACATCCTTAAAAACCTTTTTTCATCTTCTTCTCCAGTTCCAATAAGTCAAGAGACTTAAAAAGTTGTGTGCAGACTCCTTGGCCAATGGGGATACTAACTTGTAGATTCCGTGACCCCATGACCCCAAATGGGGTCACAGGGGTCACATCCTTAAAAACCTATTTTTATCTTCTTCTCCAGTTCCAAAAAGTCTAGAGAGCTGAAAAGTTGTGCACACTCCTTGTCCAATGGGGATTCAAAATTGTAGATTTTGTGACCCTGTGACCCCAATCTAGGTCACGGGTCATGACCCAAATATTTTCAACTTTATCTTAAGTACGTAAAGCTGTAGAAAGGTGAAATTGTAATTGTAGGATTGGTGACCCTGTGACTCCAAAGTTGGGTCACAGGAGTCATGGTCTAAAAAACCTATTTTTTTCTTGATAACAATGTATTACTTGATATAACTTAGATAGTCAACCTTAGATAATAATCAATGAAATCTTGATGAGCTACAGAGCCCATGGCTCTATTTTTAAAATGTTCGGCCTAACCGCAAATGGAGGGTTTTTGACTTATGTCCATTACAAAACACCCTATCTCTGTTAATAATTGACCGATTTTGATGAAATAAAGTGTTTTAGAAACTAGAAGTATTGTTCTTTCCCATCAAATGTGATTATGGCCTGAAATCACATGTCTGAAAAAATGCAGGATGCAACCAAAATTGTGGTTGCAGTCCCTATATAGTAACTGCAACCACATATTTTTCACCATGAAATGTAGTATATTTTAAAATATGGATGCAGGATGCAACCACAATTGTGGTTGCAGTCCCTATATAGTAACTGCAACCACATATTTTTCACCATGAAATGTAGTATATTTTAAAATGTGGATGCAGGATGCAACCACAATTGTGGTTGCAGTCCCTATATAGTAACTGCAACCACATATTTTTCACCATGAAATGTAGTATATTTAAAATGTGGATGCAGGATGCAACCACAATTGTGGTTGCAGTCCCTATATAGTAACTGCAACCACATTTTTCACCATGAAATGTAGTATATTTTAAAATGTGGATGCAGGATGCAACCACAATTGTGGTTGCAGTCCCTATATAGTAACTGCAACCACATATTTTCACCATGAAATGTAGTATATTTTAAAATATGGATGCAGGATGCAACCACAATTGTGGTTGCAGTCCCTATATAGTAACTGCAACCACATATTTTTCACCATGAAATGTAGTATATTTTAAAATGTGGATGCAGGATGCAACCACAATTGTGGTTGCAGTCCCTATATAGTAACTGCAACCACATATTTTTCACCATGAAATGTAGTATATTTAAAATGTGGATGCAGGATGCAACCACAATTGTGGTTGCAGTCCCTATATAGTAACTGCAACCACATTTTTCACCATGGAAAGTACATTGTAGTATTATTTTAAAATGTGGATGCAGTCATCCCGTGTAAGATCAGTGGTAAGATGAATAAGAAGGAAAACGAAATGTCACTTCAGATAATATTGATGGGAAAGATTCCTGGATGTCAGTCAAAGATTATATATTGTCAAACAACACCTACCTTTCATTGAGTACAGTTAATCTTGGTAGGATTACATGAAAACAAGTACAGTCAACGAAGCACAATCACAAGCATGCCGTGGTTGAGCAGACGAAGGAAGCTATTTGTATCGCTTTTTCTGATTGGATTAAACTTGATAGTCTTTAGAAAAGGGCCAATCACAGAATTTGTCTCTCTTTGCTATGTAAAGACATGAGTGAATGAAGCGCATCGGGTAGGCCAAACTTCTTGTTCTGAGACAAGATTAGTTGTGGTTTTTAAAAAAAAATTTCAACCAGAATACACTTTTATCATGTGTTAGGACTATATTGATGTTTCTAGTTTAAACCACAATTCATTGAAATGAAAATATGACCTGTATTGATGAAAATATCTGCTTGGCCTAGAGTCTACTGTACTGCAATAACATCGGGACATGATTTTACGTGGTCGTTACTTCAAATATGTTAGGGGTGTTTTAATATGTGGTTGCACTCTGCATCCACATTTTATTTTAGACCAGACTTATGGACAGTAAGGATATTCGTTATAGTTGAATCTATTAAGCAATGTTTCATTAGTAAAACTAAAACAAATGTGGTTGCAGTTCCTATATATAGGGACCGCAACCACATTTTCAAAACACCGATTTTGACATGTTTTCGAGATGTGGCTGCACCTTGCAACTACATTTTAAAATGTATTGATTATATTGACATGAAAGAACAATGACTTCAGTTTCTAAAACGCTTTATTCCGTGGAAATTAGACAAAGGTTAATGATAATGTGGCCTGTTTACCGAGGGGGGTCTTCCTGGCAAGATGGCGGACTCACCGATTTCTACCAAGTTTTCCAAGATCTGGTTGCAGGTCGCAACCACATAATGATTCTTGTTTCTGAAGCACTTTATTTCATTAAAATCGGTCAATATTTAACTGAGTTATAATGTTTTGAAATAGACATAAGTCTAAACCCTCCATTTGCGGTTAGGCCAAATGTTCTTAGCCTGATAAAATTTAATCAAACATGTAATGGTCATTACTCGGTACAAGCTGTGTGTCCATCCTTTTAGCTCATTTCTTAATTGCGGCGGGGGACATGGTAATTTTTGTAACAATTACCTGTTATTTATAGAGATATTATGATTAATGTAATTCCTGATGAGCTAGAGATTCAAAGGCTCTATTTTTTCTCTTTGAGCTGTGTCACCAATTTTCTTGTTTCTTTCAATTTACAGAAAAGACCTTTCCTAAAAAAGGGGATACAGTTGTGATGCATTATACAGGTAAGTATATTAACCCTTAACTTGCAGGTCCCGTATTGATCCGGGATGCTCATAGAGAAAAATGTTTTTCCCCTTGGCGAGATGCGTACATTGGACACTGGACAGTGCATATACCGTGTCAGTAATAATCAGCAGCTCCGACTAAGTCGGAGCTGCTATCAGTTTTTGCGCAGTTTCCGCCGCCACCGCGCACGCGTTTTGTATTCGCTATAACTTTTTTACTAGAAGGTTTTGAGAACTCATATACATAACTTCTTACTTATGCCCCTGGGGAATTTTTTTGACATGTTCATATTCAAGGTCAAAGGTCAAGGTCACGAGTTCTGAAATCGCTAAAAAAATCCTTGTAAACACGATAACTTGAAAAATATTTGTACTATCAGGCTCTTATTTGGTGTACATCAACTATGGAGAAAGGCCAAGATTTGAAAAGGTTTTCGCTAACATCCGTCAAAGGTCAAGGTCACAGCGAGGGCACGACTTAAGCATGCTTTTGCGAAAATGTCTTATTTCAACTATTAACACTTTGAATCATTAAAGGATTGTTATACACAATGAAAAGTGATCAATGATTGTGTGACCTTGAATTTTAAAGGTCAAGGTCACGAGATAGGGTCAAGGTCACCAGTTCTGAAATCACTTTATAACTTTTTTTCATGAAGGTATCAACACTTCATATATATAGCTTCTTTCTTGTACACCTGGGGAAATATTTTGACATGCTCACATTCAAGGTCAAAGGTCAAGGTCATGAGTTCTGAAATCACTACAAAAATCCTTGTAAACACGATAACTTCAACAACTTCTGTGCTATCAGGCCCTAACTTGGTATATATCAACTATGGAGAAAGACCAAAATTTGAAAACGTTTTGCTAAAATCTGTCAAAGGTCAAGGTCACAGCAAGGTCACAACTTAAGCGTGCTATTGTGAATATGCCTTATGTTAACAATGAACACTTTTGAGTCATTGCATGATTGTTATACACAATGAAAAGTAATCATTGATGGTGTGACCTTGAAGGTCAAAGTTCAAGGTCATGAGATATTGGTTAAGGCCATGTTAATCTTTTGATCCAATTTTGAAATCAGAAATAGGTTTTAAGAACAAAGTTGTGAAAAGTGACCCCAGTGATGATTTAACTTGTAAGAATAACTTGAATAATGAAAAACATTTTGTCCAAAAAAATTCCCATTTTTTTTATGCTGAGGAGAAGGCGGAACAGGGAAAGGCGAGACCCAAAGTTTCGGAGCTGCTCTGCTTTTGCGGTGTCCCGCAAACGCTCTTCTAGTTATATTTGGTCTCCCAGGCAAAATGAGAGACGAATGTCCGTTGATCGCCACATGAAAACTTGTTTATCTCACAGTTCGCCACGATAACTAGACTTTGTCAATGTCTGGTCGAAATGTCCAGCAAAAATCACACCAAATTGTGTGTGCATTGTTGACCCGTAACGCATTAATAATTAGCTTTACAAATAGCCAATTTTGTCGGGCTTCGCCCCGAAGCCTTATCTCCCTGGGGGCTAATTATCATCCACGTGTTTGCATTGCCCGTACATGCTATCTGCCTCATGTGAACAAACTGGTTGTTTTCAAAAACTTTTACGGCAAAATAAAGGGGAAAGAATAGACTACAATGCCATATTAAATTCGCAAATATAAAAATAAAAATAAAGACACAGCATGCGCCGTGAAAAAGGTCATGTTTACACTTCATAAATTTTGAAACAATAGCGATTTTCACAACTTCTTACACAATTTATCACTGCTAAACTACTGAATGCATTTTCATAATTTTTATATCACAATAAACCGAAAAGAATAATCTATTATTCTATATAAAATGCGCATATTTATTTACAGAAATAAAGATACAATTTTGAGAGGCATGTGAAACCAAACGACACACAAACTAATCAACATATTTTCATCAGTTATGGTTCGAGGTTAGCATTAATTGAAAGGTCAAACAACATAACCATATTTTGGTTGACATGTGCTTATTTGTCAACTGGTTCGAGATTATGATTTCTTGGAAAAGTGTGATGAACGACCGTTTGCAATGCCGCATACATGTTGTAAGTATTGAGTAAGTTGTCTCACAAATAAAATCTTGAAAATGATGAAATACTCTTTTTTTTCATTTGTTATTTTACTCCTCAATTTTGAATTTGATGAGTGAAATACCCCTGAATCAAAATAACAGACTATAAATTAGGTATAAGGTTTAATATTGGTCAACCTTGATTCACATCCAGCTCCCAAAATGTAATAACATTAAATTTTCTCTGAATCTCACACAGTTTGCATTGTTTATGTTGAAGACAAATAAATTGTTCAAGATAAAGCAACATCTCTTTCCAAGACAATGAGAAATCCCAAGGTCACCAAAATTGTCAAGCATCGGTGCATGAACACATAACTTGACACTAAATTTGAGAAAACTGGCTGTCAAAGTATCACAACTCCTGCAATGATCTTGAAAGACGGGTGACTCTTGCAATTCAAATGGTGTAGATAAAATCCCCAAATCATGATCTGAAGGCGCTTAAGGGATCAGGAGATTGAAGTAGCCATGAGGATACAAATACAGGAAAGAGCAGGATGATTTTGTGTAATTTAGTAGTTTATATAGTACCCTTACATCCGACATTGACATATGTAAGCTTTATCTGTATCTTGTACTTGGGAGACCACAAGAACTCTACAATAATTTGTTTCTGTAGCTGCCTCATTTGTGAACTGTTCATAAAAATTTATCCCTGTCACTTCTTTAACCCTTACTTTGCACTATCGTTGCGTATTTCTATTTTACCCATTTTAGCCCCTATGGCGGAATTTTCAGACCCTCCAGCTCTCAGCAGTATTTTGGCTTGGACACTAATTAGCTCTGCTGGCGGAATTTCCAGGTGGCGATTCCGGTACCGTTTTTACGAAATATATCGCATCTACATCGCGAAAACGGACTATATACGGGCGTTCAATACAAATTCAAGTCGCGGCACCCGTACACAAATGGCTAATTCACACCAACAACTTTGAAGGAATTTTCTATTATTTTTCGTTTTTATCCTATTACTTTCGAAAGATTGTCTTTAATTCGGGCCTCATAATATCATAAATACGAAACAATTCAATTTATATACAGAATTGAAGACAAGATGTCTGGCTTCACAATGATATCAAAATTATTAGACATCGACCGTTGGTTATAATTCTATAGCTATGTAAAGATTGTCTTTATTTCCACCTATAAAATCGTAAATACTTACAACATGTATGCAGCATTGCAAACGGTCGTTAATCACACTTTTCCAAGAAATCATAATCTCGAACCAGTTGACAAATAAGCACATGTCAACCCAAATATGGTTATGTTGTTTGACCTTTCAAATAAACGCTTACCTCGAACCATAACTGATGAAAATATGTTGATTAGTTTGTGTGCCGTTTGGTTTCATATGCCTCTCAGAAAGGTAAAATTGTATCATTATTTCTGTGAATAAATATGCGCATTTTATATAGAATAAAAGATTATTCTTTTCGGTTTATTGTGATATAAACATTATGAAAATGCATTCAGTATTTTAGCCGTGATAAATGTGTAAGAAGTTGTGAAAATCGCCGATTGTTTCAATATTTATGAAGTGTAAACATGACCTTTTTCACAGCGCTTGCTGTGTTTTTATTATTTTTTTGACATTTGCGTATTTTATATGTAGTCCATTCTTTCCCCTTTATTTTGCCGTATTTTGTTTTGGAAAACAAACAATTAGCTCACATGAAATGAAGTGCGGGAGTAAGGCGAGTTACCATTTTTTAGCTCATCAGGCCTGAAAGGCCCAATGGGCTTATGGCATGGCATGGTGTCCGGCGTCCGTCCATCCGTCCGTAAACTTTTTGCTTTTTCGACTTCTTCTCCAGAACCAATGACTCTAGAGAGCTGAAATTTTATGTGCAGACTCCTTGGCCAATGGGGATTATAAATTGTAGATTTCGTGACCCCGGGACCCCAAATGGGGTCACAGGGGTCACAGGGGTCACATCCTTAAAAACCTATTTTCATCTTCTTCTCCAGTTCCAAAAGGTCTAGAGAGTTGAAAAGTTGTGTACAGACTCCTTGGCCAATGGGGATTCTTAATTGTAGATTTCGTGACCCCATGACCCCAAATGGTGTCACAGGGGTCACATCCTTTAAAACCTATTTTCATCTTCTTCTCCAGTTCCAAAAGGTCTAGAGAGCTGGAAAGTTGTGTGCCGACTCCTTGGCCAATGGAGATTCTACATTGTAGATTTCGTGACCCCACGACCCCAAATGGGGTCACAGGGGTCACATCCTTAAAAACCTATTTTCATCTTCTTCTCCAGTTCCAAAAGGTCTAGAGAGCTGAAAAGTTGTGTGCAGACTCCTTGGCTAATGGGGATTCTAAATTGTAGATTTCGTGACCCTGTGACCCCAGGGGTCACATCCTTAAAAACCTATTTTCATCTTCTTCTCCAGTTCCAAAAGGTCTAGAGAGCTGAAAAATTGTGTGCAGACTCCTTGGCTAATGGGGATTTTAAATTGTAGATTTCGTGACCCCACGACCCCAAATGGGGTCACAGGGGTCACATCCTTAAAAACCTATTTTCATCTTCTTCTCCAGTTCCAAAAGGTCTAGAGAGCTGAAAAGTTGTGTGCAGACTCCTTGGCTAATGGGGATTCTAAATTGTAGATTTCGTGACCCTGTGACCCCAGGGGTCACATCCTTAAAAACCTATTTTCATCTTCTTCTCCAGTTCCAAAAGGTCTAGAGAGCTGAAAAATTGTGTGCAGACTCCTTGGCTAATGGGGATTCTAAATTGTAGATTTCGTGACCCCACGACCCCAAATGGGGTCACAGGGGTCACATCCTTAAAAACCTATTTTCATCTTCTTCTCCAGTTCCAAAAGGTCTAGAGAGCTGAAAAGTTGTGTGCAGACTCCTTGGGCCAATGGGGATTCTAAGTTGTAGATTTTGTGACCCTGTGATCCCAATCTAGGTCACGGGTCATTACCAAAAAACCTATTTTTATCTTCTTCTCCAGTTTATATGTAAAGCTCTAGAAAGGTGAAATGTTGTTTAGAGATACTTTGGTCAAAGGTGATTCTTGATTGTAGGATTGGTGACCCTGTGACTCCAAATGTGGGTCACAGGGGTCATGATCTAAAACCCATATTATTTTGCTTGTTAACAATGTATTACTTGAGATAACTTAGATATTCAACCTAAGATAATAAATCAATGAAATTCTGATGAGCTACAGAGCCCATGGCTCTTTTTTTCAAAGTTTATAACTACATAAATGTAAAAACCTTACGTCACGGCAGTTTTGATTATTTCAACGGTAACTTTGATGGCCTATCGTGTTATTATTATTGAATATCATATCTATCTCAGAGTGCTTGATGGCAGAACAGCTGTCAGTTGATTATACAAAACAATCATCACAGACTCGAGATATCTGTGTAATAGTAATAACACACATGGTCACATATTTACCGCAAATATAGGTGACGGTAAAGACATGAGGCATGTCGTAAAATGGCCGTTCAAAGGCATTGCTTTCGGTTAGTTTATTGATAAATCTATGCTTAAATAAATGTAATGCATATATTTTTAGACTTATTCACAAATGTTACCGTAAGTGAAATCAATTTCTTCATCCCATCTCTCCTTAATTGGATTGTAAAACATAGGTACATGTATATGAGAAGATAATAAAAGACAACATCCAGGTTTTATCTTACAATTGTTAGAAAATAAATAAAATATCTATGGATGCTGTTATATTTATGAACTTGTCTTTATGCTGAATTGTTCTTTTTGTTGTGAAGGAACATTAGCCAATGGAAACAAGTTTGATTCTTCTCGTGATCGTGGACAGCCATTTAAGACGAAAATTGGAGTTGGTCAAGTAATCAAAGGTGGGTACCGTGGTCTGTGAAATATGTTTTGTTTTAAAGAGCCATTGAGTCAAGGATTTAGCGTAATTTAGTGTTTCAATTAACAGTTGCTTCAAAGGTGAAGATGTTTTCATGGAACTCTCAAAGGTGGATAGATTAATCACAATTAATTCCTCTCTTGACCAATACAAGCTGGGCCTCCTGCACAGGAAGCAAATATAGTACATTTTCATTTCAGTCATGGGTGTTGTGTTAATTGATCCCCCTTATCTCCTGTCCGAGAACTGCAAATCTCTGTCTTAAAGTGTTCGGACATAATTATATAAAACATTGTACAAATGTATTAATCTGATGGTACTGTATGAAATCATGTCAAACCAACATATATTTTATAATGTTTGATAGATTACACATGAAGGATAATTTTGTTTAGGTTTTTTAAATTTTAATTTTTAGCTCATCAGGCCTGAAAGGCCCGATGGGCTTATGGCATGGGATGGCGTCTGTCCGTCCGTAAACTTTTCGCTTTTTCGACTTCTTCTCCAGAACCAATTATTCCAGAGAACTGAAATTTTATAGACAGACTCCTTGGCTGAAGGGGAATCTAAATTGTAGATTTGGTGACCCTGTGACCCAAAATGTGGGTCACAGGGGTCATGACCTAAAAAGCTATTTTCATCTTCTTCTCCAGAACCAATGACTCCAGAGAGCTGAAATTTTATGTACAGACTCCTTGGTCAATGGGGATTCTAAATTGTAGATTTGGTGACCCTGTGACCCCAAATGTGGCTCACAGTGGTCATGACCTAAAAAGCTATTTTCATCTTCTTCTCCAGTCCCAATGAACGTAGAGAGCTGAAATGTTATTTACAGACTCCTTGACTGAAGGGGATTCTAAATTGTACATTTGGTGACCCTGTGACCCCAAATAAGGGCCACAGGGGTCATAACCTAAAAAGTTATTTTCATCTTTTTCTCCAGTCCCAAAAGCTCTAGAAAAGCTTCTTTGGCCAATGGGGATTCTAAATTGTATATTTGGTAAACTTGTGACCCCAAATATGGATCACAGGGCCCACCACCTTAACACTTAACTTGCGAATCCCGGAATTATCCGGGAGGGACATAAACAATTCCTTTGTGTCTCATTACGGATCCCGGATACGACACTTAGAATTATTCACAGCGTCTCTCAGTTTGCAAGCAGTGGCCGCGGTCTGCGAGTCTATTGTCTCCGGGAGTCGCTCCATGAGAATGGCTGTATATATGCTCCGCGGTTAGCCATGACAATGAAACTTTGATCCATGTCTGGTCGAAATGTCCAGCAAAATTCATAACAATTTGCGTGTGCATTGTTGACCCGTAACGCATCGATAATTAGATTTACAAAAGGCCAATTTTGTCGGGCTTCGCCCTGAAGCCTAATTTTGCTTGGGGCTATTTATCACCCACGTGTTTGCATTGCCTCGGGTTTGCCCCGCCCGTACCTGCTATCTGCCTCTCATTTAGCGAGACGGGGAAAAAAATCGGTAACTCGCCTTACTCCCGCACTTCATATCATGTGAGCGAATTGTTTGTTTTCCCAAAAAAAATACGGCAAAATAAAGGGGAAAGAATGGACTACATTCCCATATAAAATATGCAAATGTCAAAAAAATAATAAAGACACAGCTAGCGCCGTGAAAAAAGGTCATGTTTACACTTCATAAATTTTGAAACAATCGGCGATTTTCACAACTTTTTACACATTTGTCACGGCTAAACTACTGAATGCATTTTCATAATTTTTATATCACAGTAAACCGAAAAGAATAATCTTTTATTCTATATAAAATGCACATATTTATTCACAGAAATAAAGATACAATTTTACCTTTCTGAGAGGCATGTGAAACCAAACGACACACAAACTAATCAACATATTTTCATCAGTTATGGTTCGAGGTTAGCGTTTATTTGAAAGGTCAAACAACATAACCATATTTGGGTTGACATGTGCTTATTTGTCAACTGGTTCGAGATTATGATTTCTCGCCGCTAATGGCTGCAATACTGCCGAAGCGGCGTTAAACAACAACTCACTCACTCACTCATTATGATTTCCTGGAAAAGTGCGATGAACGACCGTTTGCAATGCCGCATACATGTTGTAAGTATTTACGATTTTATAGGTGGAAATAAAGACAAACTTTACATAGCTATAGAATTATAACCAAAGGTCACATTTTAATAATTTTTATATCATTGTGAAGCTAGACATGTTGTCTTCAATTCCGTATATAAGTTGAATTTTATCGTTTCGTATTTATGATGTTACGAGGCCCAAAATTAAAGACAAGTAATAGAATAAAAACGAAAAATCATAGAAAATTCATTCAAAGTTTCAGGTGTGTATTAGCCATTTGTTTACGGGTGTCGCCACTTGAATTTGTATTGAACGCCCGTATATAGTCCGTATTCGCCATGTAGTTGCGGTATATTTCATAAAAACGGTACCGGAATTGCCGCCTTGAAATTCCGCCAGCAGAGCTAATTGGTGCCTAAGACAAAACTACTGCTGTGAGCTGTGTGCCTGTAAATTCCGCCACAGGGGCTAAAATTGGTAAAATAGAAATACGCAACGTAAGGGTTAATACTATGTTGTGGACATGTTTGATGTAATCAGTGAAATTAGAACTATTGAATAACCTGTGAATTGAATATTGTGACATACTGCATAGGAAAAAATTGAAAAGGAGTCAAAGAAATGTTGTTTATCTACTTACTCCCATTCATGTTTATATTGCAAATCCTTCATCTACTTACTCCCATTCATGTTTGTATTGCAAATCCTCATCATTCTCATGCTTCATCTCCATCATGTTTGTATTACAAATCCCCATTGTATACCATTCTCATGCATGTTAACCCTTACGTTGCGTATATATATTTTACCATTTTTAGCCCCTGTGGCGGAATGTACAGGCTCGCAGCTCGCAGCAGTAGTTTGGGCTTTGGCACTAACTAGCTCTGCTGGCGGAATTTCCAGGCGGCGATTCCGGTATCGTTTTTACAAAATATACCACATCTACATGGCGAATAAGGACTATATACGGGCGTTCAATACAAATTCAAGTAGCGAAACCCGTACACAAATGGCTAATTCACACATGAAACTTTGAATGAATTTTCTATGTTTTTTCGTTTTTATTCTATTACTTTCGAAAGATTGTCTTTTATTCGGGCCTCGTAACATCATAAATACGAAACGAAAAAAAATCCATTTATATACGGAATTGAAGACAAGATGTCTAGCTTCACAATGATATAAAAATTATTAGAATGCGACCTTTGGTTATAATTCTATAGCTATGTAAAGTTTGTCTTTATTCCCACCTATAAAATCGTCAATACTTACAACATGTATGCGGCATTGCAAACGGTCGTTCATCGCACTTTTCCAAGAAATCATAATCTCGAACCAGTTGACAAATAAGCACATGTCAACCCAAATATGGTTATGTTGTTTGACTTTTCAAATAAACGCTAACCTCGAACCATAACTGATGAAAATATGTTGATTAGTTTGTGTGCCGTTTGGTTTCACATGCCTCTCAGAAAGGTAAAATTGTATCTTTATTTCTGTGAATAAATATGCGCATTTTATATAGAATAAAAGATTATTCTTTTCGGTTTATTGTGATATAAAAATTATGAAAATGCATTCAGTATTTTAGCCTTGATAAATGTTTTAGAAGTTGTGAAAATCGCCGATTGTTTCAAAATTTATGAAGTGTAAACATGACCTTTTTCACGGCGCTTGCTGTGTCTTTATTATTTTTTTGAGATTTTCTAATTTTATATGGGAATGTAGTCCATTGTTTCCCCTTTATTTTGCCGTATTTTTTTTTGAAAACAAACAATTCGCTCACATGATATGAAGTGCGGGAGTAAGGCGAGTTAGCGATTTTTTTCCCCGTCTCGCGAGATGCGAGGCAGATAGCAGTCTCGGGCGAGGCAAACCCGAGGCAATACAAACACGTGGGTGAAAATAGCCTCAAGCGAATTAATGCTTCGGGGGCTAAGCCCGACATAATTGGCCTTTTGTAAAGCTAATTATCGATGCGTTACGGGTCAACAATGCACACGCAAATTGGTGTGAATTTTGCTTGATATTCCGACCACACACTGAACAAAGCTTTATTCTCATGTCGGGTCGCGATGCGTAAATACAGCCATTCTCATGGGTCGGGTCGCGGACGCAATCGACTCGTGACCCGGTATGGGTGATAGAGTATACTTAGACAGCCGTGAATTATTCTAAGTCTTGTATCCGGGATCCGTATACAGACACCTAGGAATCGCTTATAGCCCGCCCGGATAATTCCGTCGCCCGCATGTTAAGGGTTAATCTCCCTGATTGACTTTCCTCACCATTGTTTTGTTTGCTATATAAATGTACCATATTTTGTCATTTCCTTACATTCCACCTGATGAAGGAGTGAGTATGTACTCCGAAACGTCGTGTATTTTCACATTAAAGAAGTTGTTATCCAGAAAATCTTCCTGTGATTAGATATGTGAACTAAATATGACTGGTGATGAAATTGAAATAAGATAAGACTATTAGAGCTAGCTACATGAGTTTGTGATACCACATCTTCTTTTCTAGTAAAGAAAAATAAATAAAGATGGAGAAAACAAAATTTAAAATATATAATTGACTGGCTGTGAGACCGGGGTCTGCCTGTTGTGTAATTGCAGGTGTTGACCTGGGGAGTGACCACTCCCTGGCAGAGAGAGGCAAACAGCAGCTAATACACAGAGGTTTCAGGTTACTTCAAACATCTCTGCTGTGTTACTGATTTAGTCTTTCACTCAGATGCTCAAGTGAATTTATTAATTAAATATTGAAAAGGAGCCTATGAGAAACCAGATTTTTAGAAAGAGATCGGGGCTCGTTTTCATTATGTAATAAATGTCGATAATTCCAGAATGAAAATACGAAGTAAAACAATGAAATGCAAGGGGTCTACATTATTTATAATGAATGTGGATTAATGTGTAACCAATTTTGATAATCACTTTTAAATTTGATGACTGGGCAATGACTTATGTGATATCTTAATCTTTTCCTTAGAGATAATTAATAACATAATTCCTGATGAGCTTCAGAGCCAACAGTTTTACAGTATTAAGTAAAAGTGGTTTATATGTGTTTGATTTTTTTCAGGTTGGGATGAAGGTGTTCCTAAGGTAAGTGTGAAAGTCTTCGTCTGACAGTAAGCGTGAGTCTTAGTCTGACGGTAAGCGTGAGTCTTTGTCTGACAGTAAGCGTGAGTCTTCGTCTGACCGTAAGCGTGAGTCTTAGCCTGACAATAAGCGATAGTCTTAGTCTGACAGTAAGCTTGAGTCTTCGTCTGACAGTAAGCGATAGTCTTAGCCTGACAATAAGCGATAGTCTTAGTCTGACAGTTAGCGTGAGTCTTAGCCTGACAATAAGCGATAGTCTTAGTCTGACAGTTAGCGTGAGTCTTAGTCTGACAGTAAGCGCGAGTCTTAGTCTGACAATAAGCGATAGTCTTAGTCTGACAGTAAGCGCGAGTCTTAGTCTGACAGTAAGCGATAGTCTTAGCCTGACAATAAGCGATAGTCTTAGTCTGACAGTAAACGCGAGTCCTAGTCTGACAGTAAGCGTGAGTCTTAGCCTGACAATAAGCAATAGTCTTAGTCTGACAGTAAGCGCGAGTCTTAGTCTGACAGTAAGCGATAGTCTTAGTCTGACAGTTAGCGCGAGTCTTAGTCTGACAGTAAGCGTGAGTCTTAGCCTGACAATAAGCGTTAGTCTTAGTCTGACAGTAAGCGCGAGTCTTAGTCTGACAGTAAGCGATAGTCTTAGTCTGACAGTTAGCGTGAGTCTTACTGACAATAAGCGTTAGTCTTAGTCTGACAGTAAGCGATAGTCTTAGTCTGACAGTTAGCGTGAGTCTTAGTCTGACAGTAAGCGTGAGTCTTAGTCTGACAATAAGCGATAGTCTTAGTCTGACAGTAAGCGCGAGTCTTAAGCGATAGTCTTAGCCTGACAATAAGCGATAGTCTTAGTCTGACAGTAAACGCGAGTCCTAGTCTGACAGTAAGCGTGAGTCTTAGCCTGACAGTAAGCGTGAGTCTTAGTCTGACAGTAAGCGCGAGTCTTAGTCTGACAGTAAGGGTGAGTCTTAGTCTGACAGTAAGCGTGAGTCTTAGTCTGACAGTTAGCGTGAGTCTTAGTCTGACGGTAAGCGATAGTCTTAGTCTGACAGTAAGCGCGAGTCTTAGTCTGACAGTAAGCGATAGTCTTAGTCTGACAGTTAGCGTGAGTCTTACTCTGACAGTAAGCGTGAGTCTTAGTCTGACAGTAAGCGTGAGTCTTAGTCTGACAGTAAGCGTGAGTCTTAGTCTGACGGTAAACGTGAGTCTTAGCCTGACAATAAGCGATAGTCTTAGTCTGACAGTAAGCGCGAGTCTTAGTCTGACAGTAAGCGTGAGTCTTAGTCTGACAGTAAGCGTGAGTCTTAGTCTGACAGTAAGCGTGAGTCTTAGTCTGACAGTAAGCGATAGTCTTAGTCTGACAGTTAGCGTGAGTCTTAGTCTGACAGTAAGCGTGAGTCTTAGTCTGACGGTAAACGTGAGTCTTAGCCTGACAATAAGCGATAGTCTTAGGCTGACAGTAAGCGTGAGTCTTAGTCTGACAGTAAGCGATAGTCTTAGTCTGACAGTTAGCGTGAGTCTTAGTCTGACAGTAAGCGTGAGTCTTAGTCTGACAATAAACGTGAGTCTTAGCCTGACAATAAGCGATAGTCTTAGTCTGACAGTAAACGCAAGTCTTAGTCTGACAGTAAGCGTGAGTCTTAGCCTGACAATAAGCGTTAGTCTTAGTCTGACAGTAAGCGCGAGTCTTAGTCTGACAGTAAGCGATAGTCTTAGTCTGACAGTTAGCGTGAGTCTTAGTCTGACAGTAAGGGTGAGTCTTAGTCTGACAGTAAGCGTGAGTCTTAGTCTGACAGTTAGCGTGAGTCTTAGTCTGACGGTAAGCGATAGTCTTAGTCTGACAGTAAGCGCGAGTCTTAGTCTGACAGTAAGCGATAGTCTTAGTCTGACACTTAGCGTGAGTCTTAGTCTGACAATAAGCGTGAGTCTTAGTCTGACAGTAAGCGTGAGTCTTAGTCTGACGGTAAACGTGAGTCTTAGCCTGACAATAAGCGATAGTCTTAGTCTGACAGTAAGCGCGAGTCTTAGTCTGACAGTAAGCGTGAGTCTTAGTCTGACAGTAAGCGTGAGTCTTAGTCTGACAGTAAGCGTGAGTCTTAGTCTGACAGTAAGCGATAGTCTTAGTCTGACAGTTAGCGTGAGTCTTAGTCTGACAGTAAGCGTGAGTCTTAGTCTGACGGTAAACGTGAGTCTTAGCCTGACAATAAGCGATAGTCTTAGGCTGACAGTAAGCGTGAGTCTTAGTCTGACAGTAAGCGATAGTCTTAGTCTGACAGTTAGCGTGAGTCTTAGTCTGACAGTAAGCGTGAGTCTTAGTCTGACAATAAACGTGAGTCTTAGCCTGACAATAAGCGATAGTCTTAGTCTGACAGTAAACGCAAGTCTTAGTCTGACAGTAAGCGTGAGTCTTAGCCTGACAATAAGCGTTAGTCTTAGTCTGACAGTAAGCGATAGTCTTAGTCTGACAGTTAGCGTGAGTCTTAGTCTGACAGTAAGGGTGAGTCTTAGTCTGACAGTAAGCGTGAGTCTTAGTCTGACAGTTAGCGTGAGTCTTAGTCTGACGGTAAGCGATAGTCTTAGTCTGACAGTAAGCGCGAGTCTTAGTCTGACAGTAAGCGATAGTCTTAGTCTGACACTTAGCGTGAGTCTTAGTCTGACAGTAAGCGTGAGTCTTAGCCTGACAATAAGCGTGAGTCTTAGCCTGACAGTAAGCGTGAGTCTTAGCCTGACAGTAAGCGTGAGTCTTAGTCTGACAGTAAGCGTGAGTCTTAGTCTGACAGTAAGCGTGAGTCTTAGTCTGACAGTTAGCGTGAGTCTTAGTCTGACAGTAAGCGATAGTCTTAGTCTGACAGTAAGCGATAGTCTTAGTCTGACAATAAGCGCGAGTCTTAGTCTGACAGTAAGCGTGAGTCTTAGTCTGACAGTAAGCGTGAAAGTCTTAGCCTGACAGTAAGCGTGAAAGTCTTAGCCTGACAGTAAGTGTGAAAGTGTTAATCTGACAGTAAGTGTGAGAGTAACTGAAAGTGCTTGATTTTTAACCTCTGGGTGAAAGTCAAGGTTATTGTCGTGACGCAGCCCATCTGGCCGTCCTTCAGAAAACGCTACTTCTGAAATCAACTCCTCCCATAGTTTTCGATCAATCTTTCTGATACTTTACACATGCTTTGGATATACATCGGTGATTCACATTTTTGGGGACCGATCAAATTCAAATTTAGAGAGGTATGGCCTTTGACTATGAGTGTTCAACTTTCTGACTGGGTTAAACTCTTACCGGGCTCAAACTTTTCAAAATTTACAAATGTGTTTTCTTTTACATAGACCATTGAATAAGATCTAATCTTTCGTAAATTACCCTTACATTTAAGCTGCTTATTTGGAGGATAAGGAACCCGTGGGTTCTCAGAGCACTCTTGTAATACCCTGTCCAGTCAAATTTCTCAGAAACTATGCATTAAATTTTGAGAATTTTTTTTGAAAAATAGAAAAATCATAGTTTGAAGTGACTGTTATTGTTTTATGTGGCAAGGTGGTATGCACTGTGGCTGGTAGAGACACAAATGCAAACACACTGTATGAAACAAGGCCCGTCTTCCAGCCCACAACCTGGTAACTTTGAAACTTTTCTTTAATTTTGACATTTAAATATAACAAAAATTCAGGCTTATTTGATACACTAACCAACATTAACATAGCAAACCAAAGTCTTCTTTATCTTTATAATTTGATCATCTTTACACTCTTTAAAGAGAGAAAATATATGCATAAACTTTTGAATTCCTGATACATATTTTACAATTCAACAAACTTTCTTTGAGGGCATATATCCAACCATTTTGGCTTTGACACAAGTGAATTGATGTCATTAGCTCCATCAATGTACCAACTTTGTGGTAAATACGGTGCAATGATATTCTCATATGTCGGGTTGTCTTAAGACCAAAACCACTTGGAAATAAAATGGAATTCAAACGAGTGTGTATGAAATTGCATCATAAAAATTATTTCCAACAATTTGGCACAGTGCTTGACATTTCACAATTTAGAATTTTCAATAGAAGGTACAAACTCATAGACAATAAAATAATATGATCTCTGGCTACATTAAAACAAATAATTCAAGTCTACCCCATGTACAATTGATACATGTATTCTAAACTCATATCAGATGTCATAAGCAGAGGTAAAACATTAAGATCGGAGAGGCAATATTGTGACTATAGAGGAATGATGATAACCTCGATAATATCCCACCGGTGTCCGTCCGTCCGTAATCATTTCGTTTCCGGAGCAGAACTCGAAAACCATTTATCATATCTTTCTGAAACTTCACATGTGTATTACCCACTAATTGAAGTGGTGCCTTTTGATATTTTCAGATTTCTGAAAATTTTATTTTTTTTCGTTTCCATTGAAACTTGTTGAATTTGGACTTTGTTCAGAGACAGGTTCGTTTCCGGAGCACAGCTCCAAAACCGTTCATCATATCTTCCTGAAACTTTGCATGTGTATTACCCACTAACTGAAGTGGTGCCTTTTGATATTTTCAGATTTTTTCTGAAAAATTAATTTTTTTCTGTTTCCATAAAAACATGAGAGGGATGTTGGTTGTTGTTGATTGTGACTGCTTCTGGAGCAGAAGTCTAAAACCCTTAACATACCTGAAACTCAGGATCTGTAATACCCAGTAACTGAAGTATGGTAGTAGATACACAAGTATCTGTCAAAGATGTGTTTAACAAATTTTGTGGAACCGGTGGGATATGTCATCTTCTGATGACTCTTGTTATCAGTAGGTGAAAATTCTGATAAAATATGTTTAACCAACCCAAAATGTTGCTGGTGTTTCAGGCTCTGTGCATCATGCAAACAGTGTCATGCAATTTGTGCTTTATTGTATACATTTGATTCACTTTTCAGTTAAATTTGAAATTTATTGGTATGTTTCACTGCTAACATACTAATACTAGTTGATGTTGAAATATTTAAATTTTATTCATTGACAGTTCAACAGTCCATATCACTGCATGAGTTTCTGTGTTTCAGATGTCTAAAGGCCAAAAGGCTATTCTTCATATCAGCGCGGACTATGGCTATGGTGCTGCTGGCGCCGGGGGCGTATATCCTTTACTGTTAGGCCAAAAAAATAAAAAATAAAATGTTTCTGGTCTTTACAGGCTGACAAAAATGATGCAATGACGTAATTATTAAATTAATATAAATTTTTATCCCCCGCTCAATGTAGTTGGCGGGGGATATTGAAATGAGCTCCGTTCGTTCGTTCGTCCGTCCCGATTTCTTTTCCGGAGCACAACTCAAAAACTGTTAGACCTAGCTCAACGAAACTTGGTGTGATGAACAATCACCATGTGTAGATTTTGGGTTTTCAACTTCAAAATATTTTTTTATTATTTTTGACCGTTTCCATGGAAACTCAACATAGAATTTTGGTTTCCGGAGCAGAACTTGAAAACCGTGAGACGTACCTCAGTGAAACTTGGTATGTGCAACGGTCACCAAGTGGAGATGTGCCTTTTGAGGTTTTCAACTTCAGATTTTTAGCTCATCAGGCCTGAAAGGCCCGATGGGCTTATGGCATGGCATGGTGTCCGGCGTCCGTCCATCCGTCCATCCGTAAACTTTTCGCTTTTTCGACTTCTACTCCAGAACCAACGACTCCACAGAGCTGAAATTTTATGTGCAGACTCCTTGGCCCATGGGGATTCTAAATTGTAGATTTCATGACCCAGTGACCCCAAATGTGGTCACAGGGGTCACATCCTTAAAAACCTATTTTCATCTTCTTCTCCAGTTCCAAAAGGTCTAGAGAGCTGAAAAATTGTGTGCAGACTCCTTGGCCCATGGGGATTCTAAATTGTAGATTTCGTGACCCCGTGACCCCAAATGGGGTCACAGGGGTCACATCCTTAAAGACCTATTTTCATCTTCTTCTCCAGTTCCAAATGCTCTAGAGAGCTGAAAAATTGTGTGCAGACTCCTTGGCCCATGGGGATTCTAAATTGTAGATTGTGTGACCCCGTGACCCCAAATGGGGTCACAGGGGTCACATCTTTAAAAACCTATTTTCATCTTCTTCTCCAGTTCCAAAAGGTCTAGAGAGCTGAAAAGTTGTGTGCATACTCCTTGGCCCATGGGGATTCTAAATTGTAGATTTCGTGACCCCGTGACCCCAAATGGGGTCACAGGGGTCACATCCTTAAAAACCTATTTTCATCTTCTTCTCCAGTTCCAAAAGGTCTAGAGAGCTGAAAAGTTGTGTGCAGACTCCTTGGCCCATGGGGATTCTAAATTGTAGATTTCGTGACCCTGTGACCCCAAATGGGGTCACGGGGGTCACATCCTTAAAAACCTATTTTCATCTTCTTCTCCAGTTCCAAAAGGTCTAGAGAGCTGAACAGTTGTGTGAAGACTCCTTGGCCAATGGGGATTGTAAATTGTAGATCTCGTGACCCCGTGACCCCAAATGGGTCACGGGTCACATCGTTATAAACCTATTTTCATCTTCTTCTCCACCTCAAAAAGGTCTAGAGAACTAAAGATGTTCTGTGCAGACTCCTTGGCCAATAGGGATTCTAAATTGTAGATTTCGTGACCCCGTGACCCCAAATGGGGTCACAGGGGTCACATCCTTAAAAACCTATTTTCATCTTCTTCTCCAGTTCCAAAAGGTCTAGAGAGCTGAAAAGTTGTGTGCAGACTCCTTGGCCCATGGGGATTCTAAATTGTAGATTTCGTGACCCTGTGACCCCAAATGGGGTCACGGGGGTCACATCCTTAAAAACCTATTTTCATCTTCTTCTCCAGTTCCAAAAGGTCTAGAGAGCTGAACAGTTGTGTGAAGACTCCTTGGCCAATGGGGATTGTAAATTGTAGATCTCGTGACCCCGTGACCCCAAATGGGTCACGGGTCACATCGTTATAAACCTATTTTCATCTTCTTCTCCACCTCAAAAAGGTCTAGAGAGCTAAAGATGTTCTGTGCAGACTCCTTGGCCAATAGGGATTCTAAATTGTAGATTTCGTGACCCCGTGACCCCAAATGGGGTCACAGGGGTCACATCCTTAAAAACCTATTTTCATCTTCTTCTCCAGTTCCAATAGGTCTAGAGAGCTGAAAAGTTGTGTGCAGACTCCTTGGCCCATGGGGATTCTAAATTGTAGATTTCGTGACCCCGTGACCCCAATCTAGGTCACGGGTCATGACCCAAAAACCTATTTTCATCTTTATCTCAAGTATGTAAAGCTCTAGAAAGGTGAAATGTTGTGTAGAGACTCTTTGGTCAAAGGTGATTCTTAATTGTAGGATTGGTGACCCTTTGACTCCAAATATGGGTCACAGGGGTCATGATCTAAAAACCTATTTTTTGCTTGTTAACAATGTATTACTTGAGATAACGTAGATATTCAACCTAAGATAATAAATCAATGAAATCCTGATGAGCTACAGAGCCCATGGCTCTATTTTTATTTTTACCCGTTTCCATGGAAACTTAACTAAGGATTTCTTCCGCAGCAGAACTTGAAAACCGTGAGACGTACCTCAGCTAAACTTGGTATGTGCAAAGGTCACCAAGTGGAGATGTGCCTTTTGAGGTTTTCAACTTCTTCAGATTTTTAGCTCATCAGGCCTGAAAGGCCCGATGGGCTTATGGCATGGCGTCCGTCCGTCTGTAAACTTTTCGCTTTTTCGACTTCTTCTTCAAAACCAATGACTCTAAAACGCTGAAATTTTATGTGCAGACTCCTTGACCAATGGGGATTCTAAATTGTAGATTTCGTGACCCCGTGACCCCAAATAGGGTCACAGGGGTCACATCCTTAAAAACCTATTTTCATCTTCTTCTCCAGTTCCAAAAGGTCTAGAGAGTTGAAAAATTGTGTGCAGACTCCCTGGCCAATGGGGATTCTAAATTGTAGCTTTCGTGACCCCATGACCCCAAATGGGGTCACAGGGGTCACATCCTTAAAAACCTATTTTCATCTTCTTCTCCAGTTCCAAAAGGTCTAGAGAGTTGAAAAATTGTGTGCAGACTCCTTGACCAATGGGGATTCTAAATTGTAGCTTTCGTGACCCCATGACCCCAAATGGGGTCACACGGGTCACATGTTTAAAAACCTATTTTCATCTTCTTCTCCAGTACCAAAAGGTCTAGACAGCTGAAAAAGTTGTGTGCAGACTCCTTGGCCAATGGGGATTCTAAGTTGTAGATTTTGTGACTTGTTAACAATGTATTACTTGAGATAACTTAGATATTCAACCTTAGATAATAAATCAATGAAGTACTGATGAGCTACAGAGTCCATGGCTCTAAATTTTTTTTACAAGTTATGTTGGACCGGTGGGATATGTCATCTTCTGATGACTCTTGTTTCAGTAAGAACGGCGTGCTACAACACCTTTAAGACTTATCTTTGATATTTTAATTCCAAACTATGATTTTATTTGGGGGCATCAGTGTTAACATCTTGTTAATTTGTGAGAACTACTGTGACAGGACCATATCTTTTTGTTTGAATGTGTCCTGAGGGCCTGAACCTCGTCCCCATTTCCTTGTATCAAATCTTTCCTGTCAAGTTAATATAGACAAATACTACGGCTTTTGAGAAGATTCCTTAACTTTCATACTATTCCTCCAAATGCAGATTTGAATTTTGAAGTGGAGCTCATTGATATTATAAGAGCATAAGGGCAACAGAAATCTTGATGTCATCTGTGTTTCAAGACATTACAGTTGTCCTCTTCCGATTATGGCTTGTCAAGTTACAGCGGAACCATGGCCAACTATTTTTGTCGTATACCACATAATGTGTACTCACCAGTCACCACAGGAAGAAATGAGGCACTTCTACATACACTGTCATCGGAAAATCTCTCATTCAATCTTTCAAAATTAATGTGTATGAAATGAAGTCATGTAGAAGAATCATTCTTTAAAATTTTATAACAAGTATTTTGCACCTTTTCTGCTTATTTCACATCACCATTTCAAGCTAACCACTTTGTAATAAATGTCCTGTCTCTCTGATGTTGAAGTTGTTGTTTTTTATGCCTCCCGAATAAGAGATTCAGGGGATATATTGTTTTTCATCTGTAACTCTGTCTATCTTATTCTAATTGTCCCCCGCCGCAACGCGGAACGGGGGACTATGTATTCAGCGGCGTCCGTACGTACGTCCGTACGTCACATTTCTTGTTTACGCGATATCTTATGAAGCGTTGCATCCAAAGTCTTCAAATTTCATGTCTGCCTACATTGTTGGAAGACGCAGACACCAGTCAATTTTGGTGACCTTGGTCTTATTTTCAAGGTCACCACGACACTTTGACCACTTTTTGAACTCTTGTTTACGCGATATCTCATGAAGCGTTGCATCCAAAGTCTTCAAATTTGGTTTCTGCCTACATTGTGGGAAGACGCAGACACCAGTCACTTTTGGTGACCTTGGCCTTATTTTCAAGGTCACCACGACACTTTGACCACTTTTTGAATTCTTGTTTACGCGATATCTCATGAAGCGTTGCATCCAAAGTCTTCAAATTTGGTTTCTGCCTACATTGGGGAAAGACGCAGACACCAGTTTATTTTGGTGACCTTGACCTTATTTTCAAGGTCACTGCAACACTTTGAGCACTTTTCTAACTCTTGTTAACGTGATATATATTTTTATCAGTTGGACTCAAAGTCTTCAAATTTGGTGTCAGTTTACACTGGGGGATGACGCAGATACCAGGGGATTTTGGTGACCTTGACCTTATTTTCAAAGTCACTACAACACTTTGCCCACTTTTCGAACTCTTGTTATCACCATTTATTATGACCGGTTGGACCAAATGTTTTCAAATTTGGTGTCAGTCTACATTGGAGGATGATGCAGACGCCAGTCGATTTGGTGACCTTGACCTTATTTTCAAGGTCACCACAACACTTTGACCACTTTTAGAACTCTTATTAACACGATATATCATGAACCCAAGTAGCTCCAATGATGTGTCTTACTAGGTCAATGTCACCGGCGGGGGACATTGCCATGTTAGTGGCAAACACTTGTTTTGATTGATCTTCACATATGAATCTATTGTGATGAAACCTTTCAGCTTGTATATTTTACCCAAAAGGTGCAAAAGAACAGTTCGATAGGTATTTCAGAAGCTGGTAGTCACGGCTATGACAACTATTTTAGTCTGTTTATAAAAAATATTATTGTGAAGTAAAACTATTGAGTATCCAGACTTGTCATAACTCAAAGAATCAATGGATGGTAGGATCCCAACACAAGTCGAATTTGCTCACTCAATGTTGCTCCAGAGAACGTGAAACCGAAAGTGGTTTATGTCGTGGTGCAACCTGTCTGTCCAAAATGGTTACCTTTCTTCTGAAATCAACTCACAGTTTTTTATCACTCTTTCTGAAATTTTACACATGCTTTGGATACACATCGTTGATGTGCATGTGATTTTTTGGAACCACTCTGAAAAATATTTTCAAAGTTATGGCCCTTTACTAAGACACTCAGCTTTCCTAAATCCGACTGACATTGCCTGTGTTTTGAAATTAACTAATAATTTTTAGCTCATCAGGCCTGAAAGGCCCGATGGGCTTATGGCATGGCATGGTGTCCGGCGTCCGTCCATCCGTCCGTCCGTCCGTCCATCCGTAAACTTTTCGCTTTTTCGACTTCTTCTCAAGAACCAATGACTTCACAGAGCTGAAATTGTATGTGCAGACTCCTTGGCCGATGGGGATTCTAAATTGTAGATTTCATGACCCCATGACCCCAAATGGGGTCACAGGGGTCACATCCTTAAAAACCTATTTTCGTCTTCTTCTCCAGTTCCAAAAGGTCTAGAGAGCTGAAAAGTTGTGTGCAGACTCCTTGGCAAATGGGGATTCTAAATTGTAGATTTCGTGACCCAATGACCCCAAATGGGGTCACAGGGGTCACATCCTTAAAAACCTATTTTCGTCTTCTTCTCCAGTTCCAAAAGGTCTAGAGAGCTGAAAAGTTGTGTGCAGACTCCTTGGCAAATGGGGATTCTAAATTGTAGATTTCGTGACCCAATGACCCCAAATGGGGTCACAGGGGTCACATCCTTAAAAACCTATTTTTGTCTTCTTCTCCAGTTCCAAAAGGTCTAGAGAGCTGAAAAGTTGTGTGCAGACTCCTTGGCAAATGGGGATTCTAAATTGTAGATTTCGTGACCCCATGACCCCAAATGGGGTCACAGGGGTCACATCCTTAAAAACCTATTTTCATCTTCTTCTCCAGTTCCAAAAGGTCTAGAGAGCTGAAAAGTTGTGTGCAGACTCCTTGGCAAATGGGGATTCTAAATTGTAGATTTCGTGACCCCATGACCCCAAATGGGGTCACAGGGGTCACATCCTTAAAAACCTATTTTCGTCTTCTTCTCCAGTTCCAAAAGGGATAGAGAGCTGAAAAGTTGTGTGCAGACTCCTTGGCAAATGGGGATTCTAAATTGTAGATTTCGTGACCCCATGACCCCAAATGGGGTCACAGGGGTCACATCCTTAAAAACCTATTTTCGTCTTCTCCAGTTCCAAAAGGTCCAGGGAGCTGAAAAGTTGTGTGCAGACTCCTTGGCCAATGGGGATTCTAAATTGTAGATTTCGTGACCCCTTGGGGTCACAGGGGTCACATCCTTAAAAACCTATTTTCATCTTCTCCAGTTCCAAAAGGTCTAGAATGCTGAAAAGTTGTGTGCAGACTCCTTGGCCAATGGGGATTCTAAATTGTAGATTGTGTGACCCCGTGACCCCAAATGGGGTCACAGTGGTCATGATCTAAGAACCTATCTTTTGCTTGTAAACAATAACTTAAATAACTATTAAATATTCAACTTTAGATAGTAAATCAATGAAACCCTGATGAGCTACAGAGCCCATGGCTCTATTTTTTATCAATCTTTCTGTAATAGTTACTAACTGAGACTGAGGTGTTAGTTAGATGAACCCTCGCGCACGTGAATCATGAATGGCGACGCTCTTTTTTATAAAGCTGTTAGGCTGAGGCGTTCTTGTTTCATATGCGCAACTCATCTAACTTAAACCTGAGGTCGAGGTTGGTAACTATTTTACATACTGGCTCAACGCTTCATCAAAGCACATACAGAATGAAAACTCTTTTAGTGTAAATTTAAGGGTTTGTATGTTAAACATATGGGGGTAACAAAGACGCTTGTCCTTGTCAGAAAAACAGTGTCTAATTCAGCCAGCTTGCACGGACCTGAGCTTGTGATGCACGTGCAACACACTGAAATGGGCTGCTAGTCCGTGTCAATATCGCCAGTTGATACAACTTACAACTCACTTTCAATAATATCGTTCATTAACATTTTGTTCCCAAAAATATAGATGGACACGTTTTGAACAAGTGTTTGCCACTAACATGGCAATGTCCCCCGCCGGTAACATTGAGTTTAGTAAGACATCATTTGGTCAAAATGAGCTACTTCATATATTGCATTACTGGTAAAAAGTGTCATGATGATCAGCAAATTTGAGATACTGCGTTAACAAGAGTTCGAAAAGTGGTCAAAGTGTTGTGGTGACCTTGAAAATAAGGTCATGGTCACCAAAATCGACTGGTGTCTGCCAATATAGGCTGTCCGGAAATATATTCAGACATGTCCAACTGGTCATGAGGTATTGCGTTAACAAGAGATACATGTTATAAAGTGGTCAAAGTGAAAATAAGGTCAAGGTCACCAAAATCGACTGGTGTCTGCGTCTTCACCCCCAATGTAGGCCGACACCTTATTTGAAGACCTTGGATACAACGCTTCATGAGATATTGTGTTAACAAGAAATGTGACGTACAGAAGTACGGACACCGCTGAATACATAGCCCCCGTTCTGCTTTGCGGCAGGGACAATAACAAACTGACGATTTTAATGGACGACATTTAGAACCTTAATTAGCTTGACATGAAAATTTTTCCAGTTATTGTCGTGGCACAGCCCGTCTGTCTATCCCGAAGACAATACTTGTGTTCTGAAAATAACTTCTCCCACTGTTTTTGATCAATCTTTTTGAAACTTTACACATGCTTTGGATATACATCGGTGATACGCATGTGCTTTTTTGGGACCGATTGGATTCATTGTTTTGACAGTTATGGCCCTTGAGTGCTCATCTTTCCAATTTCAGACTGACAGTACCTGTGACGTGTTCTGAAATCAACTCCTCCCACAGTTGTTGATCAATCTTTCTTAAACTTTACACATGCTTTAGATATTCATGGTTTATTATGAGAGTTATGGCCCTTTATTTGAGTGCTCGGCTTTCTGACCGAGTTAAAGTTTAGCATGGCTCAAAGTTTTGATATGTCTTTGAAACTTGATATATGTATTTGCTTTTACATGAGACCATTGAATAAGATCTAATCATTCATAAATTACCCTTACATTTAAACTGCTTATTTGGAGGATAAGGAACGCTTGGGTGCTCTCCGGGCACTCCTGTTTAGATTCCCAGATGGATATCTCAATAGCTATATTCGCTCCAAGTTCATATCTTACTTAAATCTTCTTAGGAAGAAACAGAGCCAAATCGAATTTGGTGACCTTGACATTAATTTCCAGTTTTGATAATGATAATTTGCAGCAAGGGAATATGACGCATTGATGGATATTTTACGTCATCTGACAGACCAATCATTTGGCATCTCCGCAATAATGCCCAAGAGGGATTTAAGAATCTCTCTGAATTTCAAACTACCGTAATTCATCTAATACGGGTCTGGCCTCAAATAGGAGCCGGGCCTCTAATAGCAGCCGAGGGTAAAGGTACCTTAGATGAATAAGAGCTGGGCCTCCAATAAGGGCCAGGCCTCTAATAGGGGCCCTGATTTATATCGCATCAATTATTGCTCCCTATCAGATACATTTCTACTTAAATGTTCCCAGGCACTAAGAGGTTGATAGTACAACATTAAATCCTATATACATCAATCATTCATTTTCTTCAGATCTTCTGTACAACCATACCTGGTACAGACTCTGCCAAAATGTATTCAGAATTGTATCTTTTGTCTATGTTGATCTTCACCTCTGAAACACACGTTATGACATGTCATTATCAAGAATTTTAAAGTTGTCAAAGGGTCGCGGTGACCTTAAATATGCTGTCAAGGTCACCAAAGTAAAATGGTGTAAACCTAATACCCTAATGAAGGTTCTCACCTAATCTGAAGACATTGGGTGCAACAAGTTGTTGTTTTACGCAAGTTTGAAAAGTGTTCATGGTCATGAAAGTCAACTGGTGTCTGTGTAATCTGCCAAGATAGGATGTCGGCAAGTTTGAAGATACAGAGTGCTTTGGTTGATGAGATACATCAGCAAGATCAGGATGAATGGTGGTCAGTGCGTACACCACTGAATACGCATTCCACTGTTCTGGCGGTGGACATAAACTAGACTGTATTGTAGATTGTACTTCCAACTTCATTCTGCTTGAAGTCTCAATTTCTTTTGAATTCATAAATGCTTTGACTAAAAACAGCTTATAAAGGACAACAGGCAAAATAAATTCCACATTTATTGACATTTTGGGTGACAGATATTGGCAACATTACGGTTTCTGTACAAGATATTGGAGGTACAATTTGAGAATCATTTACTTTAAACCTCAATTATAAAAAAATATTTAAATGCAATTTATTTCACAAAACCATACACCATATATATGATTCATGGACAATTGCAAATGAAAGTCATTCGTATTAAAAAGAAAAGAACTCTGCTCAAGATTTGAGATGAACATTTTTGATTAAACAGTTGGCAATGATTACAAAAAGTTTCTTGGACTAGATTATTTTATAGGGTCTGGTTGACAATGCTAGTCAGTTTTGTCTGGAAGTTTATTTCTACCTGACAATTTATATACAGTTACTGAAAAGTGAAATGACATTGATTAATTATGATATTGAATATACTTCTGGTATTGATAACAAATAAGCAAAATGGGAACATGTCAGCTGCTAACAAACTTTATGAATAACCTAAAGTTCTGTCAGAATTGCAAGAAAAATGTCTTTTCAACCTAAAATAAATCATCATTAATTGAGAAGAAATGAACTTCCACATATTATTGAGCAAGAAACGTTTCTTGCATGTGCAGAAACATAAATTACACATCCAATGCACAGTAGTTATGTTATTTTGGAAACTGAACTGAAGCAGATCAAAAGACATGTTTGGGTTGGTAGTTTTTAATAGGTCATATATGTAAATGAGTTGTTTGAATTTGGTTTCTGCATATAAATTTCATCATTTCATAAGTGTCATATATTTGGCATTTGATCATGAGATTGAACATGCAAGCCAAGTGAGACATTTTGAATTTAATTGGCACATTGGTTATTTTGACACCTGTAAAAACCAAATAAAATGTCATTGAAAAACTTATAATGCATCTTTAGACTTTAAAGAGTAACACATATTTTGTTGCAAAGATAAACAAAGATATAAGATTTTTATAGACAAAATATACTTCTTGCCCCTAAGACCCTTTTACCAAACTTCTTTCATTGAGAAATGGTGTAGCAGTGTTCCAGATTAAACACCTATTGATTATCTCCCCTGACATGTTCTCACTAGTTCAGCACCATGCAGTAATGGGTAAAGCAACATCAGCCATGCATGCAACATGATACCATCACATTTATATACAAGAGAATTCGTGACCACAGCTCACTCATATACCCCCGCTTTTAACATTGGTCAAAGAAGAAAAGTTTCAAAATAGCAGATAGAAGACAATGTTTAGTCTTCTATATGAACAAATCACAGAAGTACTATGAAAGTAGAGATGTGTGTTTTCATAGTAACTATGTCGTCATAGCTACACTTGCATTAAAGAGTGCTTTAGAAGTAAAAGTTGAAAAATGGAGAAAATTTGCATAAATTATGCAAATGAGGGTATGAAACATACAAAAGACAGATGTACCTCATAGTGATTATATGTATCAAGTTTCGAAACAATTGAACAAATCGTGTTTGAGTTATGAGTGGAACAAAGCGTGTGAAAGGCAAAGTAGAAATACTGAGAAAATTTGCATAAATTATGCAAATGAGGGTATGAAACCTACAAAAGGCAGATGTACACACATCATGGTGATTGTACATATCAAGTTTCGTAAAATTTGAACCACTAGTTTTAGAGTTATGAACGAAACAAAAACACGAGACGCACGGACACGCTGACCGCTATATGCCCCCAACTACGTCGTAGCGGGTGTATAAATATGTCAAACAATAATCAGTAATCATACATTGGGGCTGCTCCAGCACTATAAAATGTTTCAGTCCGACAGATGAAAGCTTACATATACACCACTGCTGGGCCTAGATTTATAAGCTCTTTCAGTGTATGTACTGTGGACATTTTAGCGCCAAGAGAAAATCTGAGAATGGCCAAGTTTCAACACAGCCATTGGCTAATCTCGGCAAATACCACTTTATTTTCCACAAGAAAACTAAAACTGAACTTGATATTTCTAGATTGGACCAATAATTAACTTTAATACTCTTTATGAATGTGATGCTCTAAAAAGGCATATGAAATGGGTTATAATTTTAAAATACAGTCTCCTGATGCTCTTAAAAGGCATATGAAATGGGTTATAATTTAAAAATACAGTCTTCATCTAGAAAACTTTGTCACACAATACAAATTCACTTGAAAATTTAAAACAAATTTATGTTATTTATTTAAATTATGTGAACTTTCAGGTTTAAAGGGACACTCTGTATGTTATTGTATAGTAACATAGGTCAAAAATTACCAAGGGTGCCATTTTATCTAAAAGTAATGACTGTTGTCGAAAGTTAACCTTTTAGTGCCAATCTGTTCAGTATAGTTACATTATTAAAATGTTTCTTGCAGACATTAGCGGCTTCTCAATTGTGAAAATGCCTCTCAAAAGCAATAAATGAACTTAAAAAACATCTAGAAACATGCTTGAAATCGAAAAAATATTATCAAATTATTGTAAAATATTTCCTACGGACTTCTTTGAAGACCTACGTGTAAATCACACAGGTTAAAGCTCTATTCTTCTTGACTGACGGTAACAGAACGAATGCTCAATTTGAAAAAAATGTCTATCGATTACATGACTAACTTTTATTGCATATCATAAACCTTATTATTACATTAGTTCATATATATATAACTAAACATGCGAAGAGTCAATGTTCTATATATTTTACTTAAAAGTTTATAACCGTATATGCAATATTTTTTTCCACAATATTTGAGATTATTTTTTATGCAAAAACAGAATCCTTTTTACCTGGTGAAATTTTGGATAGTGGATTCATTATTGCATAAATTGTTACTTAAATAAATTCAATTAACAGTAGCATTCCACTGTGCATTCTTGGTGCTAGTTGAAGATGCCGGACTTACAACTATAGACCATGGCTCTCTTTTCTTCACTTCTCCGTATTTCGTTTGCAACTCCGATGTCATCTAGTTTCAAGGCATTTGACACAAGCGCTGAGGACTGAAGCTTCACAATGTACACTGACTGACAAACTTTACATCACAGACAAGTTCTGACTTCACTAGCTGGGTTGAAGGGACTATGAAGCCATGGCAGACAAATTGCAATAAACAAGTCATTCCCTCTTTGTTCCTCTCTTCATCTCCGTTGGGAACTTCTTCGTGCATGGGTAGATGTAAGTTACAAGGGTAAAAATAAATACTTGCAGAGATTGGTGACAACCTATAACTGTACAATTTCTATGTTTATACAGATCTTCATGTCATACTTCAGTAGAGAAGGATGCGTTTTTCCACAGACTTGCGGCAAATTGGACACTCGTTCATACGATCCCCGCAGAGTTGACAAGTCCCATGTCCGCAGAGGAAAATCATGTTTTTCAGTCGATCCATACACACCGGACAGCACGTCTGTAATACAAGATGATAAATATTCATCAACATGCTCACCATTATCTCCCGCAATCTAGTTTAGAACTGATGTTCGATGTTGAAGGAATTCAAGGGAAAATGTATTGAAGTGATCGTCCCTACAGTATTATGACAAAACTTTATCCAAATATTTATCAAATATTTTCCCATATAAAATTCCACACTCTATGAAGAGAACACTCATTCCCCTTTAAGTGACACTGTGAACCAAGATAGAAATCAAATGTGTTGGATCAAGTGAATATTAGAACACAACCTACAAAGTTAATAAATAAAGATTAATTTTTAGTTCTACAGTTTACAGGACAGTTTATCTCATTAGTGACACAGTAGACTAGGCAACAGAAACCTCACGGTCAACATATGTTGATGACTGCATGCAAAATTTCAATGTTTCAGCATTTGAAAGAAGCTCTTGATGAACAAGAATATCTCCTTCCATGGACAGGAATGTTTCCATAATTGATGGGAGGGAAAAAAATTTAAATAACTGTCCGAACAGAGAAATACACTAGGGGAAAATAGTGACTTTACATTATAAACAATGTTCTTTTTTTCCACATCGCACTTTAAGTTCACCAACGATGAGGCAATGAAAGTGGATTTTGGTTTACATTGCATAATGTCACAACTTTGGTCATACATTTAAAATTATTTTGCATCCATATTACAATGTAAAAAGAATTTGTGCTAAAAAATCCGTAAATCTCTCGCTTTTGCTCAAGAAAAAACAATATACTTATGCGAAGTTTACCTGGTCCTTGATGTCTTGCAGTTGCTGCTGAAGCTTCTGGATGTCCCGGGACACGTCGCGGGATCCGTTGTTCATCACGCCCGGGGCCTGGGGGGCAGGGGGTGCTAAAACAATCACATCAAATAGTCCTAACATATTCTTAGTGAAATTGAATCAAATCGACATTGAAATTTAAGCTTTTCGAAACATTTGTCTGATGTGTTTACACTGAACAAAGCTGATGATCCAACTGGCTACCATTTCTAACCCATCTCCTCTGGTGTAGTGGTCTACAGCATCTACTTGTACTCTCTAAAAGTGAGATTGCAAAACATTTCTTTCTAGAAATTATTGGAATGTAAAACTTATATACAAAGAAGGCGGCTACAGTAAATATAGTAACATGACATGGTGCATCCAGTAGCCTCATTGGTTGTGTAATCCAGAGTAAAAAAGAATAGCCTTAAAAATGACAAATTGTGAAGAGAAACATACGTGTTCCTCCACAGCAGACAATGAACGGGATGGTTTTCTCTATGGAAGCTCGACACTGAACACATTTCTTCATGAGCGCCGCACAACCTGGGGACAATAAATACGGGAGATACTTACTACCTACACTTGAAAATAGTCATACCTCGTTTATCCTCACGATTTGTTTACAGTTGAAAATTGTCCGGAAAGTGAGCTGTGCGGTTAAATGAATCGTCAGAGAATGCATAGAGAAGATTTGAAATACTACCGTGCGGATGGTTGAGTTTCCGCTTTTAAAAGGGCGGGTAAACGAGGTCTGAATGTATATGTAACAATTTGAGATGCTTTTTCAAAGATGGTAAGATAAATGTTTACAAGTTCTATGGATTTAGATTTCCATTATTGCATCACCAACATACTAACAATCTACACAGAAATGTCACACTACTTGCAATAAAGAATCTAAAAGGACATAGAATTCATCATTATTAATAATGTGCTATTTATTATAAAATGCAGTGTTGCATCAAGAACTTGAGATTAAGGAGGATTAAGGATTAATTAAAATGAAGACAATGAAATCTCACCATCACAAGCACACATGTGTCCACATGGCTTGAACATCATGGATGCCTTCTTGTCTGAACACACCACACATTCCTCGATCTGAAACAGACACACCAGATTATAAGCTGAGCAACTGTTTCATGTGGCTTTTTCAAAACGAGTGAATCTTTTTATTGCCCTGGTGAGAGCGAGGGTTATACGTAGATTTGAACTTGCTTTGTATACAAACGTAAACATTTCTTTATCACCATTCTATTTTCTTTTGAATTATGTAAAAATAACCTTAAAATGGCCCTCTTGCCACAACAAGCTACAATGGTGTTTAATGTAGTCAGAGACACCAAAATACAGGAACCTGCACTGAAACAATGGCTGCAAGGTGAACGTGATACACGCATCCAACACAAACAGATGAGCAGTGTTGTCCAGTATTTCTTTAAGATTTAAATCAAAGGTCTCAACAAAATAAAGAGAGCAATCATGACATATGTTGAATTTGTAAGCAGATACACTACAGCCTGATTTAACTTAACAATTCAGAGACTATGGACAAATGTTCCTAACACTTTCTCCTCCCCACCATACTTCTCCAGACACTTGTTTCAAAATATTACTACCGTACCTTGGTCCTTGACTGGACGTGATCCTTGCACATGAGACACTTCTTCACCCGGGGGGAGCAGAGAGAGCACGTCGCGATGTGACCGCAGGGTCCGAAGAGTGTGTCCCGCTTCATGTCTGAGCAAACCATACACTCCTCCAGCGACTCCTGGTCGTTGCGGATCACGGCTGCATTAGACGCTGGAGCCGTTGGGCTCGTCAGCAGGTATGTCAGGCTGGAGATAAAAGAAGTTTTTCAATTTAGATAATAACATAACCTTTCACTTCCAGAAGTGGTCATATATAAATATGTAATTAGTAATTAGTAAGAAAAGCAAAATTACATTTGTTTAGCTTTTGAAAGTCTTCTTTTTTTTAACTTTAGTTCCATAATATTTGCTAAAAGCCAAGGCATCAAATGGCAGTAGTTGGAATTTTCACAAATCTCATCAGTGAATGACGGAGTAGAAAACATATCTTTGAAGATCCAACAGAAAGATAAATTTCAGAAAACAACTTCTTTATTGTGAACAGATATGACTTCATTAAGCACATGATAAAGCAGTGGTTGCTCAGAAATAAATATCTTCAAACATTAAACAAACATAAACAGAGTCCTCCTTCTTTAAATCCAGCTCTGAAGATGTGCGTACCTGTTTCTCTCCTTGTGACACTTCGCAAGAGCCTTACACAAGTTGGGGTCTGGACAGAGGTCGAGTGGGGTCTGCCCCTTCTTGTTCTTGATATTCAGGTCGGCCCCGTTGGCGGCAAGGAAGCATGCAATGGAAGCGCTGGATTTCTTGTCAGCTCCAGGCGTTCCCAGACCCATCAACAGCTGGAGGGGAGGAAGATGTGAATAAGGTATTGTAAACTGATTGGTAGACTAAAAATTGGTCTATGGCATTTTTATAATTACTGTACCTTCATCCTTTTACTTACATAGTTTTAATACTTTCAGTTCCATATGTGTTTTCAATTTATCTAGACTTGCTGAATAAAGATCTAGGCTGTATTAAAGCTGCTTATTTTTTACACAGTCATGGGGCAGGACTAATTGATTGTTGATAGAAAGGAGTAAAGAGATTGTCTACATTGGTACATAAGTATTATACCTTGGTATGAAAGTCACAAGGTCAAGTTAGGGTTCTTCATGCTCATGTCCTCTGCAGAGTTTGAAATAAGCCTAATACCCTGACCACTGCAGAGATCTCATCACGAGCGAGCATGATAATGATAAATAGAAATTGCTATGTGACTCAAAGGAATTTACACTGTAAGTGATACCATGAAAGCTGTGAAACATCATGGTCCTATTCTGTCAGTGCCAGCACATATTTTTTTAATGATAATTCTAATAATTGTATTTCAAATCATTTCCGTTGCTAGTATTACTGTTTCTCGATGTCACATTAGAACTGGTTACCTTGCCGACATCCTGCATGTCCTGTAGCTGACGGAGCTGAGAGAGGGTGTGGTGTCTGAGAGCCTCGTGAAGGGGCGTGTCTCCGTCCTTGTCCGGCACGTTCAGGTTACATCCCTCCCGTACCAGCAGCTAGAGGGAGAGGGAGAGAGAAACAAACCATTTGTGAAAATATCTCTTCAAAGTGTCTGACCTTCCTTTCAATCGAGTCAACAAAGATGTCATTATAAAAAAAATTGCTTTCCACCATTTGTTTTTAAGGCAGTTGTATTTATATGTTGGGGACATTTCTGTCACACTGATCATGTCCCCCACAAAGCTTTGCGGGAGACATAATGTTTTCGCCTCCGTCCGTGATTGTGTGATTCCGTCCTTCCGTGATTCTGTGATTCCGAAAAGGTATATGAACAGCAGGGATGAGTCAAGTCATAAGCACATTAGGTCCCCATGGTCTAAAGGGCTCTAATGGTCTATCAGTTGACAATCAGAGTTATCTGAAGGTAGATGAAGGAAGAGTGTAGACGTACCCTGACAATCTGTGTGTGTTGTCTCTCCACTGCCAGATGTAGCGGAGTCTGTAGGTTCACGTTCTGGATATCCATGTTAGCCTTGCCCTGCAATAAGATGTAATACTGAACAGGTCTGAAGTAATATTTCTACACCAACATGATGTCCAATGATAATGAAACAACATCAGAAACAGAATTTTGCATTGGGTATATATATATATATATGTCAAATTCCATACATCACCGGCCTCATTAAACTGCTGTAAGCAAGTGTGACAGTTTTGTTAAGAGATATTGCACTTAAATGCTTTCTGATGTCAAGACATTGAAATACAGGAACTTGTGAGAGACATTGTTTGCTGAATAAATGATATTACCACTAGTGCACCTATTGTGAATATTTCACTGGTTATGCCGTACCATATTGCTATTAAAATGGTGTAAACTATCTGACCTGGTGTACGAGGAGTTCCGCGACCTCCACGTGGTTGTTGAGTGCGGCAAGGTGCAGCGCGGTGTAGCCGTCATCCTTCTTCTCGTCAACAATCCACGGCCGCGGCAACTTGGACAGTAGGATACGCATTGCACTGAAAAAAAGACAGGAGAAGTTAGGATTATAGTGTAAAAAACCCAAGAACAAAAGTTAAAAGTGTAGCAATGATCTACGGCCGTGGCAACTTGGACAGTAGGATCCGCATTGCACTAAAGAATAGACAGATAGCATTGTGGTGTGGAAGTTCAAAGATTAAATATGTAGCAACTGCAATATTGGGTCCACAAAGCACTGCAAGATTGAATGATATTTGCATCTGGAAATGGAGGATCAATTACAATGTTTGCTTTATGTAACATAATGATTACTAACAAAATATATTTTCAAAATATATTGCACCAGAAAAAATGGGCCCTTTGGAGTGCTGATAAAGAACGATATTTGTTCAACTATGTTGTTATAAATAACTTATAAAGCACAGATTTCAGGGGTCATGTTTGCTATTTATTATGTACATGGTCAAAGAAATGTAACCTTTATATTGCATATGGTTTACGATTTACTGTAATTGAAAGTTATAGGAGAGGAAGAGTGATTATAAAATAGGGGTGCTATAAGAATAATTAAGATATATATGTTGGACAAGGCTATTTCTCATACACTGATACAGTATTTGCTCCCCACAGTACTGCAATGTGCTCGACAATAGTGCACGGAAACAGACATTGCGGCACAAAAACAAAAGGATTAATCAGCACAGCAGGGAAAGAACAAAATGGAGATTTTTGTTAAAACTACCACAGGATTCAACTTCTCAACCAAATCAAAACATTAATATAAGTAATGCATTGGGCCAGAAAATCTTAAAACCAACTCCAGTTATCTCCCCTACACCGTACACACAACATTATATGTATATATAGACCTTTGGGAGGAAATCTTCATATTTTACTTTTCCACCTTTGTTTCCATTGTGTATGGCTATTTTCCTCAACGATAATGCCTCTTAAAACTAGAGTTGTAACAAAAATTGTTTTTAAATATTACTACATCTACAATAGATCTCTGTTCAATTGACACTTTATGTAGTGTGAGTCTCTTAAAACTATGCATAAGAGGGACAAGTGGGTGAGAAGGTAAGTTAAAGAGAAGGGGTTATGGGGAAATACTAATAATTATGATAATAAATGGAAAGAAAGTCTTTGATCCTTTTTATTTCATTTCATTTTTAATTTGGATTTTTTTAAAAATATTTACTTTTGAGATTAAACATTTGTCTTAAGATGCACAGCGAAAATGTTTGACTTGAGAATGCATCCAGTCCAAGTGACATCTACAGGGACAGATTTCCTCAAAGGGTTGGGGGGGGGGGGGGGGGGGGGGGGGGTGAAGGATAATGATGATAATGAACGAGAGCCATTCAGTCAGCTAGACCAGACAGAGACTGTGAGAATGTATGTGTTGTGTTTCAGTCTGGGTGTCAGCAACAAGCATCTCATGGTAAATTGAGCACAGCTGGACAAGGGCCATCTGTTTGAGGAGGAACTGGGGGCAGGGTGGATGGGGAAGGGGGAGCCACACGGTAGTCACAGACCAGTTGATGTGGTCAGTGTGATTAGCCTTGCTTCCTGTGGGTCTAGTACCAGACACTTCATCATCATCAACCAAACAGACCGCAACAGCCTTCACTTTGATTGCCACACTCATTTCCCATGTATCACTTGCTCATCAGAAAGTGAGTCTCGTATCGATCTAGAGTATGATAACCTGCCCCTCCCTCTACCTGCTCTAAAGTAATATTCCGTGAACATACTTCCCATGGGGTACCTATCATTAGCACCTGGCCAATAGTGCATTATTCCCTCTGTTACTGATGAAGGTTTGGCACTTATCAATTCAAATAGTAACTTACGTTATTTGAAGTAAATATAATATAACACTTTCTTTGATATTAGACACATAATCCGGATAGTGTCCCAAGGGTACAAGTGCTTTCCTTCAAAATGGTATTTTCACCAATGAGACCCTGCTTGCAAACCTCAACTCCAAGACTGTTCTCAAAATGTCGAATTAAAACAGGCAAAAAGACACTTAGTCCCTGAAAAATCTACTAGTTATAATACAAACATCTATTCATTACAAAAATGACTATTTTATGAAATATTTGAAAGGAGCCACAGAGAAAGGGAAGATGTTTTTTCTGCCACAACTCTAGACTGGATTTTGTTCTTAACTTAAGGTGAAGTTGTAAGTTGTAATAGCAAGTATATATCAAACTGAGATAAGACCAAAATGAACCTGTACTTTTTATAGGAGTCTGTCAGACAAACCCTTATATCAAGTGAAAGCCAAACAAGTCTATATGATCTAAGCAAGTCTATATGCTGAGAATGAGAAATTATCAGGACCTTTTTTATTTTCATTTTTGTTCTTTTCATTAAAGATTTCTTTATCTTGAAAACATTTCAAATATTTCCTTTTCAGTGAAATTTCTGCCAGTATTTAAATGTAGATGATACTGACGCAGGATATCATGTTGTTAAATATTAAAATACATTATATGAAAGAATATGTCACATTTTTACAACAACTGTTGCAAATGATGGAAGATTTTTTATTTATATCTTATATAAAATAGTTTGAAAACTGACCAGCCTGAAAGGGTATTTTAATCAAAATGGCAAAATAAAATAAAATGCTCATAAAATTACCAGCTCAGAGCAAAGTTAGGTAACAGACAGTCAGATGGGCCTTATTTGATACACACATAAAGAAATTTGAATGGTCAAATATAACCCCCCATCCCCTATCCCCCAACCTGAGCAAAACATATCAAGCAAGCCCTTCCATCCCCATTTCCTCTCTGTACCCTTTGGTAATGAGAGCCAACAACAGATGCTCCCTCCTCGAGGCCCGACTTCCATATAAGGAAGTGCTGGGGTCAGCTGGACCCTTGCTCACCCCTCTTATCATACACCTAGCCAGGGTCATCAGTCCACATAACCCATGGGAGCATAGACTCATACCAAGTCCCTGAAGAAAATATTTCTTCTTTTTTTTAAAATTATTATTGAACAAGATTAAAAACAAATTCCAATCCTGCTGACATAATTTGTGCCAAATCATTCTGATTGGTCTATTTACAGGACAAAACTTTCTAGCAAAGAGACTAATTTGGGACCAATTAAATGTCCTACTATCTACACCTAACTATTTAAAGAATGCTACTGTATACATATTTACCAGGTAGCTGTAAGGGAAGCCAACTTGATTCTATATATCCAATATCTGTCATTTTATTATGTTAATTCTAAGGTTGTTTTGTTATAAAATATCCCAGTTCATGAAAGAAAATGTACACTTTGTAATTTAAATGATCTTGGGGATGAATTTCATTATTTATTTGTATGTCCTATATTACAATCAGAAAGGGAAAACTATATTCACAAATATTATTATAATAGGCTAAATATGTACAAAATGAATATTTTATTTAATTCTAATAAGCTAGGAACTTTAAGAAAACTCTCAAACTTTTTTAAAATCATTATGTCTTTGTTCAAGATATTAGTTTTATAATCCTCATATGTACCTTTACTGAAAGCACCAGCTGTACATACCTATTATATTGTATCAAGTACCTCTTATGTTGCTGTTTGCAGCCTGAGTTTTGAATAAAGTTCAGTTCAGGTTAGTTTTAGCTTTGTACTCTGCCGTAATAAGGGGTTTGTGCAATTATAATCTTTAATCTATAGCAGTGTTGTGTTACAAATAATAAAGTGCACAACAGTTAACTTGACATACTTTTTAAAATTTAAAATGTGATTGCCAAAACATAACTTTAATTGATAGAAACTTAACAGAAACACATTAACATAACGTGATTATAACATTTGGATTAGAATTCTTAGATTCACTATTTGTTAAATTGACATAAACCAATCTTGATTTTATATCTTAAAGATAACAAAAAATATTTATTCCAAAATAAAATAAAATTTCACAGACTTGAGATTGTAAAGAAATCTTGCCCTAATCCAAAGGTTTAATGATTTAAAACGAATGGTTCGACACAAATTATTGAGAATATATACCTTGAAACTTTATTCATCAAGTTTTCCCCTTGGATAAAGAGTGAGTCACTATAACATGGTACTAGGGAGCAGAAGAAAGGCACAAACATATTTCAAAAGACATCATGTTTTACAACTGTCTTATCTCATCTCCTTAAATTCAAAAGAACTTATTAGAGTTATTACATGAAAAAGGAAAGGAAAGAATTTTTTTTTACAATGTTCTTGGAAAGATTTCTCTCAGTGCAAGACAAGACCAGGTGAAGAAGATTACCTCCCTTTATAAGGAACACATAAAATCGTTATCAAGATGGACAAACTAACTGCCTGAATAACTCCAGCTACAAAACAAGGTATCCTACCTCTAACTAGTCTTGTTTCTGTGCACTTAACTTACAAATAACCAGGCCCAAAGCTTCATAAATCTCCTCGAAATGGAACCAAAAATTATATTTTTGAAGAAGTGCCAAAACTAGGCCACACATGTTGGCTTTTGATAATTTCCTGTCTTCTGGATAGGTAGACTTTGGAACAGTCTCTTTAATCATTTTTCACTTGCATCATCCATAACCATAAATTTATAATGTATCTATAAATTTTCACTACATATTCAAAATAATAGTACAACAAAGCTCATTCTCAATAATAAGAAAAATAGCAAAATTTTGGTTGATTTTGAGCTTTCAGTGCCAGAGGTAGAACCTAAATGCACTGACTTGGGTTGCGGTAAACAGAGGCAGTTAGGATCTGGCATTGAGACCTGGTATACATTGTCCTCAAATAAACAAACACTTCTTCTTTCCTGGAGAAACTACCCAGTATAAACAATGAGTCTACCTACTCGTTGCACACACAGGCTGTACCGGGCAAACCTTTACACTAACAGCTACTCTCAGGAATTAAACATTTCAGAAATTGTAACTAAAACTTCTACAGATAATAATTTTAACACCCTTTACCCAGCAGTGTATGCCAGTACTATGCTTTTGTCAAGTTCCATGGTCAAACTAAACAAACAGCTCAACAAGTTTTCAGATTATGGGAAGTCGGACTGGCCCTATTTCATACACTGAACAACATGTCCATTAATATTTCTCCAATTGGGCCCAGTTCATTGTCACCATAAGTCCCAGAAATGAGATTTTCCGAGACTCTAAAAATCTTGTTTTGCAAAGGCTCCTTTTAGATATTTGATCAGAGTGAGTGAGTGAGTTATTGTTTAACGCGACTTGGGCAATATTGCAGCCATTAGCAGCGATATTTGATCAGAGACCATTATTAATTTATGGTCTCTGATGGTCAAAGTGATATTTTATGAATAAGTATTTGTTTCAGAGTCAGAGTGTAAGACTACAAAGAGAATCAACAGGAATTATATGAAAGGAGCCTCTGTGATATTTTCTTGTAGACTATAACTTACTTTTTTAAATTATATTATTGACTATAACTTACTTACATATTTCTTTCAGATATAATTTTGCTTCAAAGATTGAAATAAAAGTTGTGTAAATCCATGCAGTGTTCACAGCCACTTGATCTGATTATCTGTGTCATTGTTGAACAGAAGGAATTTAAAATCTAACATTTGCATTGGTCCCTTTCCATGTCTCAAACCAAATACTCATGGGTACAAGAGTATGAGGCGAAAATATTGAATACCAAAATAAAATTGAAGAAGCTGTGTATGTCTGTCGAAATGAAACCTTTGAATGTCGAGGGGGAAGATAATTCTTTATGTAAATACCCCGATATTTTCTCACACAAATCATAGGTTTACTAGTGATTTAAGTATGAAAGCTTAGCAGATGCTTATTCATTGTATTCTTGGATAAAACTGGTCATACTTTTACATGAAATATATTTTTTTGTCTGAGAGGAAGAACAGGTTTTCAGACTGCACTGTTCTGGCTGCATGTTTGGAGAAGAAGTCCGGGAGATCTGTTTACTCTGCCTTGCCTGTTAGCTCCACTGATGACAGACTTCACATAAACTGGAGCCTGGCAGTCAGGTTATTCTTGTCCAGATAAATGCAATAGAAGATACTAAATGACCTTCCATATAATACCCTTTTATTAAACAAGTTAATGATTTAGTATCAAACAAGTGAAAGCTTTTTGACGAAATTAATCTAGTGAATTGCCGACAGTGAGCTGAATTTAAGATTGCCACAAGTCATGTACCACTGTGATGGCGGTGCGACCATTGTGACTCCACAACTGCACTGTATTGCGACATCATACTTGAAACGGTGTTAGACTAGTTTAATATTACCATATATATTTTATGCTGCAGTATCTTGAATTGGCAAGTAATAATCCTGAATTCTATCCCTAATCATTGAACAATTGATATCCAATACATAATTGAGCTACTCTTGACCATTCTCAGTAAGAAACAAGTATGATTTAAAGCTACACCCTCCCCAGTACAAACCATGGGTGTAGAAAGACAAACAATTACCACACTCCCTTATTTCATTGCCATCTGATTTTCACTACCATTTTTAACCCTACCATTCTCAACCATTTAACATGACTGACTCGATCTTAGTATGTTGATACTCTCCATTTACAATATCATTTCTCAAAGGCTCCTTTTCAATATTTCATGTGATTGGATACAGTGGTGATATTTTACAAATAAATCATTTTTACAGAGTCTGAGTGTAAGACTAAAACTCCCCTTGAAATCACCCTTCTGATTTCTGTGAATCACTCAAACCCACACCCCCCACCTCCCAAATGTTTTCCAGTCTAACGAACCCCCTGCCCCCTCCCCCTGATTTCGAGTCTGTTGATAGCAGTCCTGATTAGCCAGTGAATGAAGTGACCCCTACTTCCCGTCCCAGCAACAAGCAGCCTCGTGGTAGTCCCAAACTCCACAGGGTAAGGGTGTTAGGGACAGCCATGAAATAACCATTATGCAAATACAGAAGCAGATAGATAGCACTGTCCTGATAGTGTGGCTCCACAGGAAACATCTCTCTCCCTCCCTCCCTCTCTCCTGTCCTTATTTTAGCCCATTCCCTCACTGGCATCATTAGCATACCAACCAGTCTGTTGGAGAGGTTACGTTTCCATGGCAACCAAGGAAAGCATATCAGACAGTATCAGTAGCAGTCGGTAGTTTGTGCTATGGCATTGATTTGTGAGGAAATATTACACAGTGCTAAATCCTAACACCCAACCCTCAACCCTCAAAAGCAACTGGTACAAATCCAGCATACCATTTAGTGCATAAATAATGTCAAAAGGCTTCCGATGTGGTGCTAGTATTGTCCTCAATTGCATCTCTTATTCAGCTCGCTGAACGCCAGTCAGCCTAACATAGTCGTTTGTATGAGCCTGTGGAGCTCTAGCAAGTGGAGTGAAACGAGTCTTCCCATCCCTCCATCTGTCCATCCGTCTGTCCTTACATGCTGGTTGATTCCATCCTCCGATGCCTCCTTATGTAGTGTACAGTACAGGGTGAGTACCCTCACCTCTATGTGTGTACAGGACGTGTGCAGTGATGCGGCGGTGGCATCCAGCCAGGCCACATGCTATTTAAGGAATTGAGCTTTTTCTTATTAGGACACACCAGGGATGCTGGACCCTCACACATACTTTTTAAGGAATTGAGCTTCAAGTATGACAGAAAACTAATATCTTAGTTTGTCCTTGTGTCAACTAGGGCTTGAGCATGTTTGGTAGAGCTGTTCATACATCAGGGAGGGACGAGTTGTACAAATGTGAAGAGAGTTGATGAAATTGGTCCATGGCACCACATGGCTGGTCCTGTCAGCTTAAAATAGCTCCGTCATTTATTTCAGGGCTATAAATACTCAGACAACCCCATGTTACAGAATCCAAATCTTGTGTGGCAGAGGTTTTGGCTTTTGGAAATTAATATTCTTGCTATGTAAGAGAAAGGTCACTTACACTGAAGAGAGAAATGAGAGCCAGGTGTGGACATGATTAATTGAAACTCTGTATTCTAGCAGTCCGGGTTGACATTGTGACATTAACACTCCGCTTTGGAAGTACACTGCTTCATCTGACCTTCACTTGTAGACAAGACCAGTCCAGCCTTCAGAATAGGGTTACATATTGATTGAATTTTAAGCAAAAACATGTCACTAAAATGTTAGAGGACAGTCTAGGTTTGTTCTTGTTATGGCCATTGTTCTGCAATTTCCTTCAATATTGTAAGACTGATTCTGCTGCTAATGCTCTGCTCAACATACCCAGAAACATCAACTAAAATTCTTCAATAAAATGACAGTTTTCAGAAAAAGATGTAAGGTTTAGTATTATAAACCTGAATCTATAACAAACTGTTTACTTTCTATGCCACTTATGCTTTAACTTAGTGTTAAGAGCTAATAAACATACTATTTTCCCATCCATTTAAAGATATTTTGCAACCACAATGTAAAGATACTGTGTGAGGATACTATAGGCATTTCCTATTTGTGCTGGGCTCCCTTACCATTTAACTGTCTAAAAGTAGGGAATAAATATATAGAGGATATCTGTCTTTTCTTGCGCCACTCGCGGAAATAGATACTTTCAACCTTACTTGATATAATAGTCAGATATTTTTATTTTTTTTATTATATGATGTTATCTTTGTAATTGGGCCACAACAGGATTGTTTTCATGTTGAGCGGCCACTAGAATCAAACCGTCACCACATTAACAATGTGACATCATAATATAATTTGGAACGTGAGACCATTGTTTCATGACTTCAAATTATATCAGTCAAATTATATCAGAATATATAAGGTATTTTCAATGTAGCTTGACAGTTTATTTCACTGATAAATCACAGCATTGTTCGTCATATAATAAATACTTATATTGCATTGTTGTCCATCCAAAAGCATGCTCATAGGGCTTACAAATATCTATTTTTAAACATAACGCAACACTCTTCTTAATTCTTTTTCAAGAGTTTTGCAAGTTCACAGTATTCATTCAGATAGCTATATATAGAGAAGGTGAAGGAGAACTACAGACTGTATATAAGGCTAATTCATTATACAATGATAATGCAGGCACTTCACCACAGGTTACAAATAAACTGATTGAAGACTAAGTCTAAGACAAGTATGAGTCCCTGCAGCTTCCCAAGGTTTGGCATCAGCGAGGCACTAATCTACTTGTTAAATATGTAGGATATATATACTAACAGACCATAAGCAAGTCCAAGGAAAGAGAGGTACACAGCCCCATCTTTTCTAGGTTAGATATCAGCTCGGTAGTTAATTACCTCACCAGGAGTTTGCCTTATTAGTATATGCTCTGCCTTGATATCACACCGACTAACACCATTGGATACCACCTTTCATCTAGGGACTATTTCCATGTACAAAGTAGAGTCTTTTAAATGAAGATATCTTCCATGCGATGCCTTGTCTTTAAATATATTTGGGAGTTAATTTGTATTCCTATGGCTAAAATGATGAAAGACAAAGAATATCCAAGAATTCCTTCTGTACTCTGACCAGCCATCTTCTACAACAAAATCTATTTACTTGACTTTGATAAGAAGCAAGGTTTGACAAGAGAGAGATTAAAGATGGAAAATGATAAACCATCTGATGAGCCCTCAATAATCTGATCCTGACATTTTCATGAGTTGCATTCTCCGCAAATCAATACTCCAATAATAGTGTATGTATAAGCTTAATTCAACTGTAGCACCAGTGGTGCCAACAAGACCGACGACTTATCACCATCTTGTCTTTGTTTCTTGCAGTCTCTGTGTTTTGAGTAGATATTCGTAACCTACATCTAAGCAGACTATAGAACTCATACTTGAAGTAAAACTTTATGCAAAGACTTGAGTATTAATTTTCATGCGTCATGGATCTTACTAAATTGATATTCAAACTTCTGATTAACCTTTGTAAACAAAAATATTAAATTAAAATCTCAACATCATCCATTATGACAAATAAACAACTAAAACAATTAAAAAATGAATGACATAAAACTGCATTTAAAAGCAAAAAACAATTCACATAAGCATTTAAATTGAGATAGTATATCCAGATATATCATGTTGAATAGCTTTCTTTTTGGGGAATAAAGCTTTTCAGCTAAGTTTAACATTTAACTAGTACTAACTTAAGTGCCATTTTTGCTTTGCAGACATGTTATTTTCAAATCTTGGAATAAAAAGAGAAAAGATTGAAACCATAGAAATGCAAGGTTAGGATGTACATTTACACTTACAAAGTTTCCCACCTTATGGAGATGAACTGCAATGTGCTTTCTTAACCTAAATAATTGGTCTGTCTTCCAATATAGAAAATATTGGCAAATACTGCTTCTCTTAGTTTAATATAAACCATTTATGAGAGCTCTTTTACCTTTTATTTTATTCAAATATAAAATTTAAGCATGTTTTTCCAGCGCCTTCATATTAGTTTAACCTCTGGCCAATACACAAAGGCCTGATGCAGGTTGAGCCAGACTAGTCAAATGTCACACAATCAATTACAGCATGACAAAATTAGGCTGTGATTAGGTGTATCCTTGAGTTCATTCATTCCACAGTGTAAATGAAACCATTGGATAGGCATACTCTTGGGTTATTCAATGTATTCATCTATAGATACAGAAGCACATTTGTAAACTAAACCATTGGATAGGCTTACTTCCATAGAAATCTCTATTTGAGCCCCAGTTCAGACCATCTCTCTGTATTTTCAAGTCAAACCGCAAAACTAACCTCACAGCAGTACGCTAAGACTAGAACTCAAACCCATTCTCAAGAACTCAACAGCCTCTTCTTAGGCTATGAGCTTAGAGCATACCATACAGCAATGCCATTATTAGTATTACTTATTATTATAAAAACATTTTGGGCCAATTTTGAGACGTTTAAGAGTGAGATGAATAGACAGCAAGTTTCAGGGTAACGTTCATCAGTCAAACTTACAATTATATCATATAAATATCATATGTCAAATTACTCCTGTGAAGATTTCAGGATCAAACCATTAACATCAAGAGGATTTGACTCAAAAGTCAAGACAATTTTGAGAAGTTTAAAATCAATAGGATAAATTTTAATTCATCAATAGCATTGCTAAATTAGAGTTGATATAGATGTTGAATTAGCAGTAGATCTACATTTGACGGACTGCCATTTAGTCTAGTTGTAATGATCTATATTTATATACATAACAGTCCTACTGCATACTTATTCACCAACATGTGGACATTTTTCTACCAATGGCATTTACTCTCAGCCTCCGATTAACCTGCTTATCAACATTGTTTGCAGCTAAGCTATTTATAAACGTGTAACGGTCACGGATATATGAAATATTTCAACAAATAAAAACATGAGTTCATTGAACTTGGAATGTAAATAAATATGACAATTTTTTTTAATTTAACTCCCTGCAGACTCCTGGGTCAGACAGCCAGCCTACTGGACTCTGGGACCCAACTGCAGACCCAATGCATGGTTAATGCAGCATACCAAGTTGCCGGCACCACATATCTAATGTTTTAAAGATTCATAGAATTGGAGATTTAATGGAATTCTTCTGCCTATTTCATCTAGTGTCACACAGGCTATAGAAGCCACAGGACCCTACGTTAGTAATAAAACTGTGTCCACAAGTCCACCAGGTTTCAAGCATAATATATATATCTCACCTTCATATTCATGTATGAGACACTTCTTGGAAACATGAATGCTGATTTTAGACCACTCATTCATACATGCAACAAATTTAAAAAATCGGTATAAAGAGACCGTAGTTAGATTTGCAGCCACAGACCATAGGAAAATTCATGATCTACTTGTAACGAAGAAATCACATGGATGGAATGCGGAGAGTTGTACCACATTCGGAATCTAGTGTCACAGACTATAGAAAAGTGCAGGACCCTACAACAGTTAAGTCGTGTTTGCGGCAGCCTGTCCATTCAACCCTCCCTCGGCGTAAACAGTGTGTATGGTGGAGAAGAAGCGGTGCTCTCTGGAGACACTGACTGACTGCCACATGCTGCATGCATCCAACCAACCAACCAATAACCTGTTGCCGATCAATGGAAATTAGTACCGCCACCAACTCATTCATCCAAGCATGGCTACAATCAGTATTTATGAGAGCAAATTAAAGCACCGGATTACAGGAGAAACTAATTCAAGCCATCTCTGCCAACTTGACATGAATATGTTGTAATATATTTGTAGAGAGACAGAGTGTGAGAGAGTGAGAGGCCAGTCTCCTGTGATAAGCGTGTACTGTCACTCACGCCAGTCAGTCCTGTCTGCCTGGTCTCCACACCATTGGTGCCAGTACACTGCCAGCCTACATAATGACTTATCTACAGGAATATCGAGGTAAGATGAGTGTGGTTCGTGTCCTCCTCCCCCTCCCTCCCTCTATATATTGGATATGATGCAACGAGGGAGGTGGGGAGATGAAATGAATGAAGGCGACTGCTGTCAAGGTCAGTGTGAGATCGTGTCCAGCACAGGGCTGTCAAATGACCATTTCTCCATCCTTGGTCAAACATATATCATCAGGTTAATTGCATGCTGTGACTGACTTGTTTTACGATCACAGCTTGTGTGAAGATTTGTCTTGGTGGTAGACGGATCAATGATTTAGTTTTAAATGGGTCAAGTATTGATCTCTGTACGTTTTCTGTAAAACATTTTTTGTAAGACTATACACATACTAAACCTATTTCAGTTAAGGTCAATGTCCAATTGATGGTCTGAATATTCAAAACAGTTACTATTGAAACAAATACACATTGTGGATAATGAATTGAAAGTTTACAGATAATACAAAATTAAGAAAATAAATGAAAAGTTTACGGATAATGCAAAATTAAGAAAATAAATTAAAAAGTTTAAAAATTAAAGAATTCTTTACACTAATTAAAACACTTTCTTCACTGAACACGTAATCATTATCCAAACAATAAAGAACTGCCTGCAGTCATCAAAACAACGACAGACTCGTCTCCGAGGCAATTTATATCGTAGAAGAACACTGAACAAAAAGAGAAAGAATTTAATGAGCTTTCATCATAAAGGCTTCACAGCAGATTCCTGGAGATGAAAGGAATCTCAATTTCACAATTGAAGCTGTCAGAGACTTCTTCTCCTGATCTGTTGTCAATGCTCTTGTCTGTGGAGCTGTTTAATTACCACATTAATTACATCAAGTGCCTCCTTGTCTTACTAATTACTACTGATGTCTTCTCTTGCATAATTACTTCTATCCAGGCCAAGGGTCAAATGCCATATGATTTGATTATCAATGCTGACTTAACAATATATTTGTGTTGTATTTCTTGTGACGTAATGATAGTGATGACCAAATCTTTGGCCACATAGAACAAAGTTTTCTGACTTTCTCTTGAATGTTATACATACTATTAACAACTAGATATATATCACAAATGTACTGAATTTTTTTACTAAAATAACAGAAATATTTCTAAAAAGATTATTTTCTGTAATATCTATTTGAAAAATTATCATTCTTTCATGGCTATGATCATTTTACAAAGCACACAAAAACAGTTTGCATATCATGCTGATGACAAAGTAAACTCATCATAATAGAGGCCAAATGTTAAGCTAATATCCTGGCTGACCATACCCTTTGAACCGTCATTATATAATTACCAATGTATTGATCCACAGAACAGAGACGGGGATGACCTTATATGGGGCCCAGTTTTCCTTATTATTGAATCACAAGGTTTTTCCTGAAACTGGGCAGTGTGACTGGCAATACAAAACCAAATAAATTGATATTCTGCTGAATAAAGTCAATTCACCCCTCTAATAACAGCACTTAAGCAAACAAATAGCCAAGATTCTGCACTCGATCACAACTGGATCTTGATTACAGGAAATATTTTCAAATACTTGCAAGACTAGATAAATTGATTTTGTTTAAGAGGTCTAATTCTTCTAACTATCCAAAATGAGCTGAATGGATGATAGTATGTGAGTCAAGTGGGGTTCTAACCAGTTGCTGGGGAAGCAGCACCACTCATAATGATGTAGTAGGGAATATGTCTCAATATTCCACAACTGTTAGTTATATGACAGGCTGCCCTGGCTTCAAGGAAGTGAAGATAAATGAAGGAGGCTTGCACACCACAAACTCTTTGTCTAACCAGATGTATTGATACTACTTGTAGCACTACACATCACAGGAATATCAATTGTGAACATGAAGCTGGATAATTACAGACAGATTTCGCTAAGACATACTAGTTGTCTTTCAAGCAATGAGTACCGAGATACTAATATAACAGTAATATATCTAACAGCAGCAACTTTTATCCCAGAGTTAAAGGAGAAGATTTTGCACTTCTGAAATAATTTTCAGTCAAATTTTCCATAGATATGAAGTAACACTGTTCATCCAAAATAGTAGAATATAATATATTATTCAAAACTTTGACAAGATTAAATGGCATTGAAAAAGGCAATGAGTTAACCCTATGTCTACAACTCAAAACTAGATTTTTGGATGAGTTCTTTAATTTTTAATTCCCTGATTGTGACTATTTCAGTAAATGATCCACTTCCCATGCGCTCCTTTCATTTCTGGATCCAGCTGTGAAGAATATTTTCAAAAAGTAAAAGGAAAAATAGCTATCAGCAGCTGGAAATTCCTTCAGAAGTCCATGGCCAAGTCTAGCCTGTACTCTGATCGTGACTCGAGTTCCTATTCCAGTAAACGGTGGAGCCATCCCGCTGCCATCAGCTCCACCTGTGTACACAGCAGGTAGAGTAACGAGGATATACTCCGTGGGTACAGTTACACACCAAAATACCAACACACGCTCATCCTCACATGAAACACTTGCTGGCATACTGGCCCCTACATCTCATTTGTCCCTAAGGGTTTAATTAGAAGACAGGATTAAAGAGTATTGATAATAGCAATCATTATTGGTCATGACCAATTTTCTTAAAACATGAAATATTCACCAATTAAAAAAGTTTCCATTTCTTATAAAGTGATAAAATTCAAGGTCCTGATTCATAAATTGAATCTTCAGCAAGTCTATGAAAATGTAGTAAGTCTGGATTGCTAAGCTCTAGAGTCGCCATTCAATTTTTCTTTTTATTAGAAATATATTTTCCCTCCTTGAATTTTCATTTTAGAGATCGGCTGGCCTGATTTACAGAAACTGTATGATAAGGATGTATGATTTGATATACAAATGGCACAGAGTCGAAGGTTATAAAACAACTTCAGTGTCCAACAGAGAATTGCACATGCTTGAAGTTCATCTTGTGTCTCAGCTTGTAGGTGAACATGAAAGGCAAACTTGACATAAAATCATCCTCAATAAAGTTTTATGATGTCAGGCCATGTGTTCTATTATTGAGGAAGCAGCTGTTTGCTATTAATAGATGGTTACATTATAAAGAGGAATCCTGTCTCAAGATGCGACTGACAGAGGGATGAATGCTCCCTGGCATGTATACAAGTTTCTCTAGACAAAGGCGATGCCAACTCAGTGTTATTTTATTACGACTGATCTACAGATGAGGGTAGCTCCGTTTCAGATCGGTCAAGTTGTAATGCTTGCACAAGAGAAAGGTTGTAAGATACTTGTGACAGGATCTTTATATCAACCCTTGCATTCAACAGGTGTAATTTGGCATAGTAAAATAGTTGTAAGAGGTGGGCTCCATGAGGTATTTCTGTCTGATGCACTTGTATTCAAGAATTATGTGTCAGTGGTGGATCCAGACATTTTTAAAGAGTAGTTGGAGGGAAATACGACCCCTCTGGATCCGCCACTGTATGTTTGCTGCAGTGTATAGTTGATTTGTCTAATTTTGAAACTCGGACTTACAAAGAAGTTGTTGTAAGCTGTATTGCCTATTGTGGTATAGTACAAACCAAAGCTACATATTATCAACACTATTATCTGCAAATACAAGTATTTTCCAGGAAAGTCTATCCCAGAACTCTTACTTTGTTACAAGTCGTGATTCCTATAAAGTTGGCCCCTCAGAATGATCACACTACCAGATTCAGCTGTTTAAGTGTTCAGTGTATATAGCATATATACCTGTGTACAAACTAAAGCTTTATGAATCCAACGCATACAAGTATACTATATTCTGATATACCGTATATACCTATAGACTCAGACAGGTGCAATTCCCTTCTCGCCCCAAAGCAGCACAGCGTGTGGGGCAGAATAACTACACAGTTCTAGCATATATAAACCACACGCAGCCATTGTATTGTATTAGACTCTCTCCAGCCACTGATAACTACAACAGACTTCTTCAATTCATTACCTTGGCAAAGCGTCTTGTTTGTTGGAAATAATTGGGAGCATGGGTAGTCTCTATGTTGTCATGTACATAACCATACACAGGGGACGCCTGCTGATGCATCCATAAAGAGAAGTTTTTATGGGATGTTTCTAATTTCATAACAATATGATGATGCTCAAGCAAACTAAGTTAATTAAAATAATTAAGTTTATGAAAAATATTATTTTAAAAAAAATAATGGCATTAAGTTTATGAAAAAAATATTATTAAAAAAAATAATGACATTAAGTATTGGACAGGAACCAAATCTAAAGAGAATGGATAGCAAATGACAACATATTTGGACCAGGATAATGTGAATCAAAGATGAATTCCGTTACTATTTAGTAAACTTTAGATCAATTATTATTATTTCAGGATACCTTTTACTGGCTGGCTTCTAGACAAAGAAGAAGAAGAAGAAGAAATGCTGAAAACCAGAATAGAGGGAAAATGGATACCAGAGAGCACCTGCAAACTTTGGTAATTATCTCCCTCGTCTAGCTCTCCTTGCATCAGTTCAATCAGTGGAACCCAAATCAGCAAAATAAAAACCTTTCTATATCCTTTCACTAGACTAGAATTTAGTCAATGAAACATTAAAATGGTTTTCCATTTTCCTCTTGATATCATCTGAACTTCCAATGTGTTTTCATATATCGCCTTTCAAAATGAAATCTGACTGTATGCAAAGACCAAGAACAATACTAAATGTTCCCCTTACCACGTCCATTACAACGTATACATTTTAAATGACATTACCTGTACAAAATTTGCTAAATCACCCTTTCAAAGTTCTTCAACAAGAGAGCATCCATTTCATGTCTTGTCTATCCTCACATCAACCACATACTCTGTTTCAATCACAACATTGTAATGAAAGATCTTCATAAATTTAAAGTTTCAAATTATTCAAATTACAACGACTAAACCTCCTACACATTATTCAGATTCCACCATATAACTGTATCTGCTGCATTTAACATCACTGAAATATTACTTAGCCGGTCTCAAAAACTGTAACCTCTTCAAAATACTTTTTATCCCTCAATGGACAGACATGAAATCAAAAAATAATACAGGTATTTTCAAGACAGAACGGAACATTTTCATCAAATCAAAGAATCTCCACTTTACAAAAATATCATATAGAATATTCCTTACTCATTGGGAAGTCAACCTACCAACACACACACACACTACATACACCAAAGCAAAGCTTATTTCAAGAGGCATATTTACTTTGCAACACGAAGATGATCAAATCTGTTAGAAGAAGCTTATGTAGTAAGTTGATGTACAGAGCAAACGTAAAACATCTCGATTCAGTTTCACAAGCAACAGGTGGACATCTGCTCAAGGACAGCAAAGCGCACTCTGCATCATCTGTATGGCTGACATTTCTCAGATTATTTGCGAACCGAGAGAAACCTAAAGCAGTGGCGGATCCAAGGGGGGGGTTCAGGGGGTCCGGACCCCCCCCTTTTCAAATCCATGTATAAGTTGGGATATACATCTAAACCCCCCCCCCCCCCCCCCCCCCCCCCCCACTGAGTGGAGAAAAATTGTTTTGGGACCCCCCCCTTTCAAAAATCCTGGATCCGCCCCTGTAAAGACTAGAGATAATTCTATGGATATACACAGAGTAATGTGTAAGCTTTATGATGTGCAGATGATATGTGTGGCTATTTATGGATTTACATTTATGCTTGCATTTTGAGAAATAATTACTTGTGAGTATTATCAAAGAAACAGAAATATTTAATGCTCTATATGACTAATAGGAAATTACATTCAGATGTCACTGACAAAGTGTAGGGCTTTCAATAAACTAGATAAAATCTTTTTGAAACCAATTAAGATTTGAAGTTGGAATGGGAGGTCACAATGGAGACATGTATACCAACACATGGGTTTTATTTCTTCAATTTTACACACAAACAAACCAAGTTTCTCATCAAAACAACACACTCATTTTCTGCTCTAAAAAATCGTTTTTCGAATCACAACTCGTTTCAACAAAAACAGTACATTTAAAATCTGCTTTACTCAACCATCTTGTCTAAACTACTTGAAGATGGATAACCCAGGCAGCATGCCCAAAATCTAAGCTAAACGTCCAATATTCTTCAAAGGTACCGGTGGTTTCTGCACCCATGGTGCTGCTGGTCTGAAGACAGTGCAATACCTGTCAGGTGAGATAAGATCCTAAAATACTCACGCACAGTGGCAGCAGAGGCACAGGTTGTTGCAGGGGAGACAAGGATATTCTACACAGGTGAATTAGGATGGGGCGTATGAAGTCGTATTGAGGAACGTAATCTTGTCTACACGACATACCCACACTACATTCATACAAGACCAAAGAACCTATCTCTCATAAAAACAGAGACCCTTGTTGTCGCAGGGAAACAATGAATTATAATTTTTATTATTTGGAGGAGGGGTTGCATTTGAGAATCTTGTCTACTTTGACCTACAAAGCACTTCCATGTTACAAGAGCAAAGCTTTTTGTCACTGATATAAGCACAGACTCAGATTGTTGCAGGGGGACAGGGATATTCTTAGACTAACATTTAGTCTCAGAAATATTTTGTTCTTACCAACAACATTTTACAAACATTTCAAATAATTATACAAAATGATGCCCTAAGGATGTCTTAATTTCTAAGGTGAGTAATCTTGACTTGTTATAATTTTCTAGACTGGGCTGGTCGTCAATTGAATATTTTGCTCTAGGGTCTGCATGACAGACTATTATATTCTGAACAGATGAACACTTAATTATGAAGGGGGTATGGAGTTGTATATATGAGGAATTTAACAACAAAGCACTACCATGAATCAGCACATAAGAAGTTGATTCTTTTATAAAACTATCAATGAATCATGAAACAAACAATGATATTGGCGTAGTTATTTCCAGAATTTTAGGGCAGATTGATGGAAACATAGTTGAAACACATACTTGGAAGCATTCTAAAATCATGGCATATCCATTTAGGTCAATAATATCATTATTTAGTATCATGATAATCAGATCTAGAAAGGTTAATTCTGCATTTCCTTTGATAATATTTGTATGAAAATCAACTGAAGGAAATGCTGGATTTCACATTTAATTTAATATGACACAACAAACACATGAAAGAACCAAACAATTACAACCCAAGATCCCCTGAGTGTACACCAACCCCAACCCCCCTACACCCCCGCCCACAACCCAGGATAAAGTGACTGACCGACCCCCTCATGGAGTCAAGATGAACTTCTCATTAGCACCATCTGCACCCCTCTCATCTTAATCACTGTCCCCTTTGTCTTAAGCAGGGATAATAAAACTTGGTAATTAACTTTATAGGTGCTGACATGCCAAACCCTTGAAGCAGCCTAAGCTTCACAGCCTTTCTCTGCAATATACCCTGCATTGTGCAACAAGGCAGGAAGTTATTTGCTTTAACGGTACCATTCTGCAATATGGGGATGAAATAACACCCCGTAATTACCGGCACTAAGTAGTGGCAGAGTCCAATTGGCTGACCAGACCTGGAGGACTAATAAACATCATGTGAGGGTAGGGACTAAGATGCATATCAGCCTGCTTTCATGTGGCGGTCTCTCTCTGTGTGCCTGATACTACAGCATGTGTAGAGACTCCTGTACAAACAAGCAACATCTCTTACTTACTGGATCTCGTTACATTTAATCAACAGCTTCCTAACTCTCCTGACTTCAATTTCACCTCAGATATACAGATTAACAACTGATTTTGGTGCATCTGAGAGGAATCTCAGTGTTGTCTTGTCCCAGCTGCAAATTATCAGGTCTTTTTTTGAGGAACACAGAAAGTTTCTTTTATCTGAAAAAACGTTTTTGAGGACCAATTCATAATCAAACCACAAAGTTATCATTAACCTAACACAAATATTTAACTACAATTGTTCAATGATCAATACTCATACTAATTGACAGTAAATTTACACTTGGAAAAAGGAACTGATTGAGCATGAATATACTTACTAAATTTCATACATCTGTAAAGTAATAATTATAACTGAAACTTGGCTATCATCATCACTTGACAAATTACATACAGAATCTAACAAGTATCAGGACTGTTTATTGTTCACTGTCAGATACATTACACATACATGTAATCACTCTTTGCATTGAAACTACCACTTACTTTGAATGACATTATTTAAAGAATACAAATATGTTTGTAAAAATCCAATTCTTATTTGATAAGATGATAAGAGGTAGAAGACATATAATGCATATGTGAAGGTAATTGTAGAAAAACATTTTAAAACTCCAATCCCAAAATAGACTTAACACGTAAAATTAAGAGACTCATTTCCTGCTAACTAACAGAAAATGTCAACAGTATGTGTCTGAGACTGACCCCCCTCAATACCAGATGTATAAGAAGCCCCTGTCACCCCCTGCCATACCTTCCCCTCTCCCCCCACCCCATCTCTCCCACTAAGCTACTCCCCAGGGTGCTTCTGACATGTTATACCCATCAACAGCTGTCCTTCATACAGGTTCCCTTTGAAATGGAATTGGGTTTCAAAATGGGTAATAGAATAAAGTGTAACTTCTTTACATTAAAAGAACTGAGCTAAAAATTATTAGATGTAAACTTTAATTGAAGAAAAGAATTTTGGTTATTCTCCCGCAAGTAAAACCAGATTCACTTTATTTATTACATGCCATATGTAAATTATAATCTTGGGTTAGCATCTTCTTATTATATTTTGATCTTCTATTATTTTTATCTTAAAAATTTGTACATTAATACACCTCTCTCCTTCCTATACAAGTTTACAGTAACATATTTGGTTTATTCTTTCTTGTATTCGATTTGGCAGGTTAAAAATTACTACTTTGCTACTTGAAAAATAGATCCCCTTTCACTCTTACAACTGTCCATTCACAAAATTGTTTTCGTTAACATCAATCCCAATTTACATAAACCCACGTCTTATTTTCATATAAAATATTACATCATCAGCAAGCATTGCAGTTATTTTTCACTAAACAGATGTATCTGTGTGTACACAACAACATAAGACTTTGTAAGTGAGTATTTCAACATCTTAACTGAACAGATGTCCCTTTTACACTTCTCAAACACTCATTTCATGAATCAACTTTGCCCACTCTTCCTATAGGCTCATGTACACGAAGCTAAAAAAGAGAATTTATTGAATGTGGAGTGCCAGTGTTTTACAGAGAGGGATGTACCAAACTACTGGCAGCAGCTATGTATGTTGCCTGTTATCATCGGTATTCAGCAAGCATGCAGGTTATGGCAATGAAGCCACCTTGAATCAGATAGCCCCCATTCATCCTCTTATTTGTTGACTCAAAAGAAATCTTGCAAGAAGTTTGATAGACAGCTTCAAGAGATAGCGCAAAGATGAACCCGAAATACAGAGCACAGACCAGTGAACTTGTCAAATCAAGGGCTGGCTGCCCAACATGGAAGAAACATGGACCAAGCGGTTGGTCGCCTGTGGTGAGCCCAAATTGCCAGGTGCCAGCCCCACTTCCCCTCCCTTCCTCCCCCTCCCGTCCCTCCCAGCTTGGTAGCCAGTAGGCAGGGTTATGTAAGTTTGATTCCATCCTGTATTTAAGATGCCTCATCCCTCATTCCTGGCAGTAGCTGCAGCACCTCCAGACCGACCAGTTCTCCTTCCACTGGGCAGATGGACGGACAGACGGACAGACCAACAGCCTCTCAAGTTTGCTAGCTAGCTGGTTTCTCTGGACTAACTTCTCCATTCTTACAAGTAAGTATCACTTGGCATCATCTTCCTTGTGGGATTGTTTTCTGAGAAAAAGTATGAATGGAGTTTGGCAAGTTCTGAATGTACTTTTGAGTGTTATGTTGAGGGAGTATTACAAACTGACAACTGTTCGCTGGTAAGTTTGTTTCTGTATGAAGGTGTGTGTTTGTGTCTGCCTAGGAATGAACTGTTATTTTGTGACCTATTGTAGTTTGTTGATATTGGTTGGGTTAGAGCGTTACAGGGAGGGAGGGGGCAACATCTCTGGGGACTGACAGGAACAAATCACTAGCACATGTCCCACGTAAATACATGCAGTCAACCGTCAGCTCAACCTTTACCAAAGGCACTCAGAAAACAGCATATTTCTTATAACTGGATCAAGTTATTTGTTTGGGGCAAGAAACTTGAATAGTAAGATTCTTAGAAATTCTCAAGTAAAGTTCATCTTGGTATCATCTGGTATTATCTGGCTCAAGAAATGCCTGTACAGACCAAAACCAGCGGCCATACTTGAAGATTTATATGGGGCCATATCTGTAGTGTAGCAGTCATCAGTCCATATTTAGCTAGCATGAGCAAGGTCCTCAGGATCTGCCCAGCTGCTATTAACATTTTGTGATCAGTCTCTTATCATACCCATCCCTTCACCAACTTGTACATCACAAACTTTCTCAACTTTAATTGCTTTTCCTGTTGCAGTAGCTGCATCCCCCTGGAAGCAGAGTGGACTCATCTGCCCCGCTGACTTACCACTGCCTATGTGGAAGCCTCCCATTGGTCCAAGATCTTACTCGAGGAGCCATTGGATCTGAGACATTCTGATTGGCCAAGGTTGGAGGGGTGCAGGCAGAAAGGCCAGGCTGAAATTGGTAAAACTATCTGTTGGCGGTTAGCTGAGTGGAATGGGGCCAGTATACAGTGTCGAAGGGTATTAGGAGGCTCCAAGTCTCCCGGTGACCAGCATACCTCAAGCTTCCCTTCCTCCTCTAGCCTGCTATTCCACCTTCCCTACCTGGCCTCCAGCTCTACCGTCTCTCCAACCTACAAACCTACGGACCATCAGACCTTGGCTGCCATCTTTTTTCTTTCATTCATGGACCACAAGTCCTAGGTCTGCTAACTGCCTGTCCGACCGGCCGATGCTCACTGAGGATTTCACCAGCTTCCATCTCCCTCCCACACTGTGTGCAAGGCACATACTTCTTTGCTATCCCATATGTTTGACAAAAGTTATGGAATGTAAAGAAGTATGTAGCGTGTGTGCAGGCATACTCCATGGAGTTTGGTAGCTGACAAGTGGATTTGAATAAGAAACGGTACTCTTCTTTCCATGGACGTTCAGGTTTCGGTGAGTTTCCGCATGAACATAGATATCTTTGTTGTAAGTGTACCAATAAACGAATATCCTGAGATATCTGTTGTGCAATGCATGATGAGTAAGAAGACTGTTGAAACACAGCAAGCATGCTTCACAGTACGAACCGCCTGCCTCCCACATGTCTAAATAGGTCACTGAACTCTCCCAGCTAGGCCATCTTATCCAGCATAAAGAAACCATAGCGTCTGTCCTTAATTCTTTCCTTGGCTTGGCGTCTATCAACTCAAGTTTGAATCTTGTACATCATATCTCTATCATTCTGCATGAAGTCAAGAACTATTCAGAAAATCAACTTTTTTAATTATCCTCTCTGCACTATATTGTTTTATTGATAACGAAATGTTCTGATTCAAAAAGACTTTAAAATGCCCTCAACAATATTCTAGCATCAATGACATAATTTTGCTTGATACCAACATCACCATTATATTTTAGACAACCTAATCTTTCAACAGTCTTCAATAGAAACAAATCAATCATTAACCAATCATTAGAAAAGACAAAAGTCATTCATCCTTGAACTTTTCAAATAATCTTTAGACTTTAGTAATGAGATGCCAATACAGTTAGTCAATATCCCTTCACAAATTCAAAGTATTTTCTGATCAGAAACCTTTCCTCTATTTCCACTTTTTTTCATTAAAAGAACTAAAGCAAATTTTCAGAAAAATAATCTTTTGTGAATAACCCCCAGCTTTATTCCTGCTGCTGACTACTGTGTCTGCCCAGCAGGATTTGATCTCCTGACACAGGCTCACTGTGTGGGTGGGACAGGAAGTGGTTTGGCCTTCTGCATGTTCACGTCTGCTTCTGTCTGGTTTCAATGGCCGTCTGCTTCAACTCAAATCTGGCTTCCTTCCTTTTTCAATATGACTTTCAAAATACTTTGTTACTATATTTGCATCCACATACTTAGCTTGCCAGAAAAAACAGGAATCCTTGCTTTACACTTCTCAAGTCTTCAACTCTTGATTACACTTATCTGTTTTACATATCATTTGATGATATCATCATCATCTTTAGATGTTAATATACCAATTCTCAAAAGTTTGACCTATCAAAATAACTCATCCTTTCTATGCCCTTTTCACAACTAACTCCAGCTAGTTCTTTGTATTTAAATGTAGTCTGCTTGGAAATAGCAATGTGGTGAGAGAGGTGTAGAGAGGGGTGCTGGAACACGCTGCCTTCATCTTTCAAGGGGGATCAACTTACAGCTGACTAAATTTAGAAATGTGCTGCTACTGAATTCCTGCTCCTTCCCCCTCCCCTCAGTGATGGGGTACAGGAGGGAGGGGTATTCAGCAGGGGGAGGGGGGTATCTCGGAGGAGAAGGAGGTAATCAGGAGGGGGATACTTCTGGAGGGGAGGGGAGGGAGGGGAATCTGGTTCCAGCCAGGCAGATCCAACCGACTGTGTTCTGCCTGTGTTCCCGCCAATGCTGGGCTGCTACTGCTTGACAGAGAAGGAAGCCATCTTGAACAGAAGCTGATAAGAGATGATAAGGATATTCCTGGAAGACAACCAGCAAGAGGAGGAGGAGGAGGGGGATGTGAGCCAGGGTCAAAGTGTTCCTTCCATTCTGTGGATCTTACATGTACTCACTAACCAACGGAGGCAGTCAGTCTGTCTGTCTGTCTGTCTCCTTGTTCATTGTTGTTTGTGACTTACTTCACTTTGTGGATTATTCTTGTAGCATGTGATATTTCTCAAGGAGGAATTCCTCTGGATTAATCTAGCCTTGTTCCTTTCAGGAGTTTTTAATTATCGTGGAGGAGAAATAAACATACATCAATCAAATCAATCATAGAAACCACACAAGATTGTACAACTCTGTACAACTTGCCCCTTACAATACACTTTACCAGATTTTAATATCTGAAACACTTGCCCTTATAACTTGCACAAGATTGTACACATTTATATAACTTGCCCCTTACAATACACTTTACCAGATTTACATATCTGAAACATTTGCCCTTATAAATTGACCAAGATTGTACACATTTATATAACTTGCCCCTTACAACACACTGAACAAAACTTTACATTATGATAATAAAGGCACTGTGCAAGAATGTACACATCTGGAAAAAAAGCTGTTGAATACAAACCATGAGAAACATCATGTCATTGAAACTACCAGGAAGGGGGGCAATGTCTTAAGATTTATATCACTCTATTAAAATATTACATCTATTCCCAGATGTTTGAATTAGTTTTCACTTACTGATAATGACCTTTGACATAGTCTGATTACCTTGGTAAAAACACAAGAATCAATCAAGCAATCAATTCGAAGAATAAGCAGCCTGAAATGTGTTGCCCAAGGAAACAAAAGGTGTAAAGAAGCATGTGAGAGTTACAAATATTCAACACAGGGATTGAAGAAGCTATAAGTAATTTAATTGTCAATGGGTGTATAATGTAGTACTTTTTTGCAAATAAAAATACTATTTATTTCAAAGAAATTCAAATTGAGGTATCAATTCCATCCCAAGTAAATTCGAAATATTCTCAGTTTTGATGGTTGAGTGTTATAATCCCAAGTTATCTGAAATTCTGTCTGCTATGCGTCTCAGTGAACCATATATTGAGTTTATGAAGAAAAACACCAGTGCAAAGATCATCAACTACAAATCTTTTTTGAATTACATCTTGAGTTGATTAGAGTTAATAACTTTCACACCGGAAACACTGCCACAAAGGATATCTCTTAAACTGCTTTAAACTAACCTAGAGGACAGACAAATAACCTGTGAGAAACATGATCTCCAATAAAATAAAACTTCAAACTCATCAGCAGTTGACACAGTACATTTTCATAGAAATTCACATAAAATATAACCAAAAATTTCAATCATATTCTCTGATGCATTGCAAAATAAAAACTCATCAATGTCTACGGTTGTCATTTTTGCAAGAAATGGCTTTTATGATCAAATAAGTAAGAACTTTTTTAAGGAACTAAGTTAATGAGTTTAGGAAGAGAGGAGGAAGACAAGATTTCATAAATTCTTTCCATAATGTATCTAATGACCTTGAGGGATAGGGACAACCCATGACTTTGCAGTTTTAGAATCCGGCTCATATTTCGACTTCATAAATTGACATGCTAATGGAAAAAACATGTGACATTTTGTAAATGAACGTAACTGTAGAAATCAAATTTTAATTAGAAAGAACAACTTTGTGTCATGACATATTGTATTAAAGTGTATAACATGTCATATCAGAGATTCCTATCCTAGCAAAGGCCTTAAACAGAGGAATTACAGGACAAAGATATAGAACATTATCAAAGATTATTATCTTAAAAAATACTCCAAAAGGGGACTTACATGACATATAAGAGAATTTTATATTATTATACTGTGTAATCAATCACCTGTCAGTGAAGTATTGGAAAGATACATTATCAGTTATTTCAACTAATTCTGTGGCATTTGATTACAAGATACAGTAGAACACAGATATGGCGAACTGAATTCTTTGGTGCCTTGGAGTTTGTTATATCTGTGTTCTACTGTAATTACTGAAACTTCAGTGGCAAATGTAATGAGAAAAACGTTCTGTATAAAACCATATAAGGTGTGGTTTTATGACTACAGGACAAACTTAGAAGACTGAGATACAAAAGTAGACACACATTGGGCGGAAGTAATAGACACATCGGGCTTCAACATAGTGATCAATTTGAGAGCATTTCTCCATAGTTTTTCAGCTTGTTCCCTGTATTCAGTTAAGTAATTCAGTTTTTCAGTTTATATTTTATCAATAAATAAATATTTTAGGATACATATATATATATATGCTGTTTACATTTTATTTTGTATTTAAGAAAATGGTTTGAAATTTGGCCTTAAAGAAAATGTTTACTTTGAGGCAGGCACACATTGGTTGAACTACTGTATCACTAAACTATCATCAAGAGAGTTTCCTCATATATTAGCTATTGACCGTGTCCTCTGGTACGTCTTCATACCCTGTAACTGTTACATATCACAAGGTCACAAGACTCTTCATATATATCATGCCATAGATAGAAACCAGTCTCATAAAATTATTATAAACATATTCACCACAATTTCTTTACCAAACACAAAATAAATTTATTTCGAAGTTAAAATCAATCTGCTACATTTCTTCCATCACAAATCCATTAAACTATCCAAAAGGCTGATTCTCCAAGCATTGAACCAGTAAAGTAATTAGAAGCAGCTTGAAGCAAGGACCTTCCCTTGAACTTTACCATTTCTAAAATGTTTATCAAACATAATAATGCCCTCTTTCCAACACAGATAAAGAAGTTGGATTTTTATAAATTTGTTCTCATACCTCATCTTGCTAACTAAACAAACAAACAAACAAACAAGGGTATCATTGTCCAAGAATCCTGGTACCGTATTCCTATTAACAAGTGCCTGGATCTTTATCAATACATCAGATCACAGAGTGCTTATTGGTACCTTTGGCAAAACTGATTCAATTCGAATCAAAGGTTCGTATTTTAATTTGAGAAATAGCTTTTATATGAAACCAATAAATCTGACTCTTATTTGAGAGTTGGTTAGAGAAGTGCTCCGTCTTAAACTGTTACTGTACATTTTACATATGCAATAGTATGTCATAAATATACCCTTGCCATCCACTATCCATCCACTTGAGCATTGTAGCTGTTATATTGGTATTAAGATTAAATACAGATTTAAGCACCATTACTTTGTCAAAAATAATTTGTTCGGAATTGGCTTTCAAATTCGATCAAGAGTATTGACAAAGTGTCCCAAAGTTTCATTCACCAAGGTGATATAGTTTCTAAGAAACTTGTCTCCATCATAGCTGTAATTGTGACAAAGTCTAATAACAGATTAACTCTTATCAAAAAATGATTTTTCAGAACTCGATCAAGAATCCAAACTGAAGCGTGAAAAGCAAAAATTTCAATCACCTTCATGTAATAGTTTGCAAAACAACTCGTCCTCAGTGGAACCTCTCAGCGGTTACTCATACCAAATTCACTTGCAGATTAAGGGGTACAATTCCCTCAAAAAATATCTTCAGGAGTGCCTTAACCCAAAATTGTAATAGTTTCTGAGAAAACTTGTGCCAATTAAACACTATCGAAACAAGAGTTTGCTACTAACATAGCAATGCCCCCCGCCGCTAACATTGAGTCAAGTAAAACATATTTACTAACTTTTATCATGTGAGCAAAAGATGGTTCTTCATTTAATCCATTTCTTATAGTAAAAATTGTCAAGGTAATAATTGAATTTGAAGACATTGGATGCTAAGGCTCATGATATATCCTAGACAAGAGTATTAAAACTGGTTTAAATGTTGTGGTGACTTAGAAAATAAAGTAAATGTCACTAAAGTTGACTAGTGTCTGCATAATCCCAAAATGAAGGCTGTCACCAAATGTAAAGACATTGGGTGTTATGGTTCTTATAAGAAAACTTGTTAACACCAGTGTGACATTGAAAATAAGTTAATGGTCACCGAAAGATTATTTGTGTCCACATAATTCGTCAATATAAGCGGTCACCAAATTTGAAAACACTGGATACATGCTTCTTAAAGAAAACATTTGGTACTTCTGATTAAGAGATATAAGAGTTTGAAAAGTGTTATGGTGACCTTGAAAATAAGGTCAAGGTCACCAAATTGTACTGGTGTATACGTAATCCCCAAATGATAGCTGTAACAAAAGACATTGGGTGTTATGGTTCATGAGATATCACGTTAACTAGAGTTTGAATAGTTGTCAATGTGTTGTGGTCACCTTAAGGTCAAGGTCACCAAATTCGTTGGATTTCTGCGTATTCTCCCAATGAAGGCTGTAAACAAATTTCAAGACATTTGGTGCTATGGTTCATTAGAAGTCGCGTTAACGAGAGTGGGACATATGTACAGATGCCGCTGAATACATAGCTTTGCGACAGGGGACAAGTCACAAAAGAGATATTTACATAGAAACGACCAACACATTTCTGGAAATGGAGCACAGGTCTTGAAAAGAACAGTGTTAACATTTTTTTATAAAGTTTGGTTGCAGGGGTATAATTAAAAACCATTTCCCCCAAAATTGTCCTGTTAGAGACTAAATGTAAGAATGCACACGCTCATCCTCAGGGACAGCTTCTTAGGAAACTTATTCGGGGAGATATGGTAAGTAATTTAGAGCTGAGTTTGTGGGATTGTTCACTTATCAGAGTTTGCACATGCGGTGGAAGCTCACTGAACAAGCTGCACCAACTGATGAAGATAAGTGCCTATACTCGTGTCAGTCAGCGGAGAGAAGAAGATTCCAGGTAGCTGATGCTGGCTGATCTAGTCTGGGGAACTCATCTCCCTACCCCTCTCTCTCTCTCTCTCTGGAACCTGCCCGCTTCATGCAGATATAGCACACTTACATGGAGACACGGCCAACACCTAAACATATACCTGTCTGAATCATGAACAGGAGCTTTTTAGAATGCGGACTGAAGACAAAGGAGGATTATTGAGCACCGATCACTCATATACCCCCGCTTTTAACATTGGTCAAGAAAAAAAGTTTCAAAATAGCAAAAGGACATCAATGTTTTACTCCTTTGTATGAACAGACCACAGCAGTTTTATGAAAGAATAGATAGAATATGCAAGTGACGATATTATTATACAAAAGGCAGGTGTATACACATCAGTCATTATATGTATCAAGATTTGTAACATTTGAACAATCATTATCCTACCTCATGTAAGAATGTCCTTCCCTGATTGATCCATGTGACCATTAACAAATATCAACAAGCAAAAACGTGAGCGTGGCTCACTAATACCCCCGACTGTTAAAGTTTGACATTTTTATTTTACTTAAAGGTGTCTGCACACCTAAGGATTGATAAGCTATGAAATGTGATTGCTAAGATTAAACTGTTTGTGAAAAGGCTAGGACAAGTGTCGATCTTCATGTAAAAAAGGTGGTTAAAGTAAAAATAGGAATAATAGTAACTTGAAAAGGTATGGGAAACATAATACACTACTGAAGGCCTGTGAGAGATATACAGCAGTTTATGGCTGAAAGGAAAGAAAATTTAACTTTTCCCAAAATATAACCAAAAAATCGCCAAAATTTAAAAAATTCACCAAATCGTGTTACATTTTGCAATGCAGCTCTCCTAGTGGTGAAGAAGACATGTGCCAAATTTGAAAAGGATGAGATGAATAGGTTTTCCGTTATGGATTGAACAAAAATTGTCTACGGACGGACGGAATCATTGGTATTACTATATACCCCCGACCTTTTTAGGTCGGGGGTATAATAAACACTGTCATACGGGTTGATAAATCTTCCCGAGGGTAATAAATGTTTTATATCCTGCAACATGAATAAAGCATGCATCCACATCAATCACTCCATGTCACGTGACACAAGTTAAAGGTCATAGTTTGTCGATCTATTAGCTGTTTTCTGTCACAATTTTTCTTTGTTTTTTTAATGATGATGTTTTGAGACATGCGGTAAGATAAATATGTTATAACATTCAGTTTGTTCGAGTGACATCATAATTTATCAGACCCTTGTAAGTGTTCATCAAACGAGCCTACGGCTACACGGGTCTGATAAATTACGATGTCAATCTCCACTGAATGTTATAACTTATAGTGTCTGAGTTATGAGTGGAGCAAAAGTGAGAGGGACAAATGGTGGGCACGCTGATCGCTATATACCCTTGACTACTTTGTAGCGGAGGTGTAATAATTAAGAGATATAACAAACATGGCCAAGTATGGTCACTGAACATGTGAGCAATGGAAGAGAACAGATGTGTAACATAATAAAAAAAATTTAAAACCATATATCTTATTCTTCATTATTGAAATGTAAATGAATCTCACAGCCCACTTGCTTCAAAATTTCCTCTTTATCTAATTTCTGAAAACAAGTCCTCGATCCTTCCCCGGATGGTCTGACAGATGCATATATAGCACACTGACATGGACAGAGAGACAACACCTACATAGACTTGGCTTTATACCTGATAAGCTGTAGGAACATCCAGAAGGTTATAGAGGTAACACAGTCCCTTAATTCAAGCAAGCATTTGGAACTTGTTGGATGATTATTTATCTCATACACGAAGACACGACCAATGTGTATTGATATAGATGCCTAAATTATTAAAATGAGAAATATCAGTATAACAACTTCTATAAGTCCCAACGCCTTACTTATATACAACTTCAACAGAACTTGTGTGGAAACATACAAGTTTTCCAAAACAAGTTAGCAACTAACTGACATTGAAAAAGCAACAGATATACCTGTTAAACATAATTACTGGGTGTGTGTGAGCGAGATGTTCGTAGAACAATTATTTACTAAGCTGCATGGAGAAGAGCCAACATCGCCAGATATACCTGTGAACTCGTGTAGAGTAAAAACGGGTGTACTTGTCTATGAAGCAATATAAAATAAACACGGAAAAGAGAGCAGTGGACGATTCAATATTTTTAAAACAGTCTAACAAAGTCATCATAAACAAATCTAGTAGACCAAAATAGAAAATTCTTCAGAAACTAGCACTGTTTTAAAACATTTCCTTATTTGCTGCAGCATTATGTCTTCACAAGATGGTTTGCAACTGATATTTCAAAATAAAAATAATATACTATGTTCCAAGAAAAGTCTTCACAACCTCATGTTATCATGTGGAGAGATGTACGTATGCACATACAAAACATGGGCCTATTTGCACTGTTAATACCCTTACCCATTGTAGTAACATTGAGTCATAATGAACCTAAGGTGCTCTGTGCAAGGGGGTTTAGGGGTTGTATGCAATGGGGCTAAATGGCTGCATGCAATGGGGCTAAATGGCTGCATGCAATGGGGCTAAAGGGCTGTATGCAATGAGGCTAAAGGGCTGCATGCAATGAAGCTAAAGGGCTGTATGCAATGAGACTAAAGGGTAGCATGCAACAGGGTTTTAAAGGGCTGTATACAACAAGTAGTTGTCACTAAGGTGACATGATCCCCCGCCGAAAATTAATACTTCAAAATTTAAAAATAATGTCAAGATCAGCAAAATCGACTGTCAAACATGTCGAAAAAGTCAAAGCTCCACTGTGACCTTGACAAAAATGTCAAGGTCATCAAATCTAATCAGCCCTTTGTCTTTCCTAGGAGGTGCATTATGTAAGATATGATGGAATTCCGGTGAATGGTTCTGAGATATCCAGCTGACAACCTTTACATGTACATTAACATGTCGAAAAATTTAAAATTCCACTGTGACCTTGAGAATAATGTCAAGGTCACCATAATCTAATCAGTCCTTTTGCTTTGTGTAAGATATGATGAAATTCCGGTGAATGGTTCTTGAGATATTCTGCTGACAACCTTTACATGTACATTAACATGTCGAAAAAATTCAAAGTTCCACTGTGACCTTAAAAATAATGTCAAGGTCACCAAAATCTAATCAGCCCGTCGTCTTCCCTAGAAGGTGCTTTGTGTAAGAAATGATGGAATTCCGGTGAATGGTTCTTGAGATATCCCGCTGACAAGGGTAAAATAACAAAGTCTTGTTGTGACCTTGAAATGAGGGTCAAGGTCACAAACCTATGTAAGAACATTACTCTTCCCATGATGAACCCATATGCAAAATATGAAAAGAATCCAGTGAATAGTATTTGAGTTATTCCCTTTCGTACGTACGTACAGACGGACGGACGCAGCCGAATACTATATCCCCCGCCGCGCGTAATGAGGCTAAAGGGCTGTATGCAATGAGGCTAAAGGGCCGTATGCAATGAGACAAAAGGGCTGCATGCAATGGGGCTAAAGGGCTGTATGCAATGAGACTAAAGGGCTGTATGCAATGAGACTAAAGGGCAGCATGCAAGAGGGTTTTAAAGGGCTGTATGCAATAAGGTTTTAAAGGGCTGCTTGCAATGGGCTAAAGGGTTGTATGCAATGAGACTAAAGGGCAGCATGCAACAGGGTTTTAAAGGGCTGTATACAATGAGGCTAAAGGGATGTATGCAATGAGACTAAAGGGCTGCATGCAATGGTGCTAAAGGGATGTATGCAATGAGACTAAAGGGCTGTATGCAATGGGGCTAAAGGGCTGTATGCAATGAGACTAAAGGGCTGTATACAATGGGGCTAAAGGGTTGTATGCAATGAGACTAAAGGGCTGCATGCAATGGGGCTAAAGGGCTGTATGCAATGAGCCTAAAGGGCTGCTTGCAATGGGCTAAAGGGCTGTATGCAATGAGACTAAAGGGCTGTATGCAATGAGACTAAAGGGCAATATGCAACAGGGTTTTAAAGGGCTGTATACAATGAGACTAAAGGGCTGCATGCAATGGTGCTAAAGGGATGTATGCAATGAGACTAAAGGGCTGTATGCAATGGGGCTAAAGGGTTGTATGCAATGAGACTAAAGGGCTGCATGCAATGGGGCTAAAGGGCAGCATGCAATGAGACTAAAGGGCTGCATGCAATGGGGCTAAAGGGCAGCATGCAACAGGGTTTTAAAGGGCTGTATGCAATAAGGTTTTAAAGGGTTGTATGCAATGGGGCTTAAGGTCTTTGTGAGGGAGGCTAAAGGGCTCTGTGCAAGGAGGCTGAAGCGTTTTATGCAAAGAGGCTAAAGGGTTGTGTGCAAGGTGGCTACAATGTTGTATGCAATGGGGCTTGCAGCATGAAACTTATGTTCTGTTTACTGATAAAAACAGCCATAAGCGTGGACTGGAATGACTAAGACCAAGAGAGTGTACCATTGCGATATATGCATCAGGGAACAAGGTTTATTCTTTTTCCTTCTCAGCAGAAATAATCTTGCAGCAGAAAAGTAACCAACAAGTTGTGTATGAAAACGAAGTATTATCAAAGTTTTCTTTTCATAAATTGCAACTTTTTCCATGTGAACTTGCATTAAGCTATTGCGATGATGCTAATTGATCTGGACTCAGGGAGTAAGAGGTTTGACCAGCCATCCTGTGACTGGCACATTCCACAAAGTCTGCATCTCTAACAAGGCAGTAGGTCAGAGGTCAATGGAAATTCATGTAGTTGTTTAGTGAAATAATTCTTTTTATTTCATTGAATGACAAACTTCATTTTATGGGCCTCCAAATTCATGTTAATTCATGCTCTGACAGTGACAACTCGTCCATTAATTCAAATACTATCCTGGAGTGCGACTTTCTGCTTCAAGCCTAGACAAATAGGTCTAAAGATGTAAGGCGAAAAGTATATATGTCTCAAACATGATGCATAGCCCTTGTGTCAATGAAGACCATTAACAGGTCTCTTTCTGTGCATTGGTCTACAAGACCATAGCATGCCTGTAAAACTAGATCTAAGGGGACACTAGCGAAAATATAAACTTTCTACTTCAATCAATCAGTTGTGAGTGTCATTCAACAAGAACTGTCCTTTATTTGTTTGTTTGAGTCGAAAGTTGCATTCTTATCTATGTTTCTAATATTTAAACAAATGTTTCCGACATGAGGTGGTCTCCTCATGTCTTTTGGAAAGAAACATGTCTGAATGACACCATCTTGCTTAAGTCTCTGGTAATGTATTGCTTCTGATATCAGGAAGACCATTTACTAGATAGTTTCTGATATAAGTACGAAGCGAAGAAAGCCGACATAAGCTAAAGGAGACCTTGCGCTGTGACTTGAGCTAACTGCCACATACCAGGGACGTTACTAATGCATACAAATGAGGGTTAATTACCCCAAGAGTCGCTGGTACTCTACCATTATAAGAGTTTTCTCCAAGCTATCACAAATTATTTTCAGGCTATAAGCTTATGGTAGAAGAGAGGTTAGCTAATAGTGTTACTCAAGTCGGGTACGGTACAGCCATCTGCTTGCCTAGACTTACACGGTTTTTCTCTTTTTTTCAACAGAGAAAAGCCAATAAAGCTAAGAGGGTTATTTTATTGGATATTTAAGATCAGACTTTGAAAACTAGCTCCACGTTTCAGTATAGGATTAAATACAAGTAAAAGAGCTATTCAACAGATTGTGATAACAAGAAAGATTTATTATATGACGAGCAATGAAACACTGAGATTTATTAGTGAAATAAACTGTCTATCAAGCTACAGTGAAAATAACTTATATTTTCACTGCGAACGTTGACTGATATAATTTGACGTCATAAAACAATGGTCTGACGCAGCTAATTGGCTTATGACGTCACAGTCATGTGGTGACGGGCTGTTCCTAGTGGACGGTTGACCTGAAAACGACCCTTTTCGGACGTCATTACAAGGATAACATCATATTATAAATAGAACATTCGTCCATTCTTGACAAATACCATGTTTATCTCATTTTGTGAGGTAGAAAACTTATGTATTTTCACTCATGTCTGCGCCATTCGTGAAAATATAACCTTTCTACCTCACTCGATGACATAAACATGGTATTAGTCAAGAAAAGACAGATATCCTCTATATATTACATCAAAGCTTCTAAGAAAAGAGAATATCAGAAACTACTCTCGCTTTTCAATAACTATCCAGGCATTAAGACATTGAATAGACTAAAAACAATTTTCAAAATGAAAAAAATCATTCAAAATTGAAAAATTAATTAATATTTGTATTAGAGATCTCTTCATTTCCATTTTATAATGAACAATTTAGACTTGCTAAAAGTGTATGGATTTGTTTTGGCAATAAGAGAAGAGAGCATGAGGGTAAAAGTGACTAGATTCTGAAGTGGAATAGCGAATGAAGGACCTGGAGTCAGTCTACTGCAGGCCATGGTGAGATGGCTCTATTCTCGGCACATAAAACTGGTGCACATGGGCAGAACTCCTACTGACTTCATACTGACTGACTGGGGTATTCTCTTACATCTGCATCAGTCCTTGGAACAAACATCACATTTCTTACTCAATCATCTAACATAACCGTAACCTTGCTTTCAGTACATGGGGTAAATACGATATCATTACGTTATTCCTCTGACATAACCGTAACCTTGCTTTCGGTACATGGGACAAATATGATATTAATACACTAACACCTCTGACATAACTGCAATATTACTTTCAGTGCATGAGATAATTTTATAATGATATTATTTCCTATGTTCTCATACAGCTGTGACCTTTCTTTTTGTACCTGGGATAAGTATTGTCTATTCTTACATACAAACTATATTTATAACTCTAATATTTGCCCTTCTACAAGTATCATGAACCCAACATAGCATCGACATTGATAAATCATGAGATTTTCAAACAAAGAACTTCTGCTGCTCCTCATGTCACAGAAATATCAATAGTTATCATCAATATATCATCTAAATAATATATTCCATAAAACGTTTGAGTCAATCAACAATAACAAGACGTCATATTTACAACTGATGCAACAGAATAACCTTCTGAATTTCTATCCATTAGTTTTTACAAATTATATTTAATTATCATGTGATGTCTTATCAAATTCTAATCAAGAATGTTTATTGTAAATAGACACAAATATTGCCATGATAATTGTCAATAATCTGCTTGTTTGGGACACTTTAGCACCAGAATTAGCACCTGAGCAAAACCAATCTGAACAGCCAATTTACAGGAATCATTCACAACCTGAGGTCACAGAATATGTTTTTTGACTCGCGGGTAAAGGGTTAATACATAAACTTACTATTCTGGTTGCCAGTAATTCTACCATCACAGTGCTAGATACTTCCTTCTGATTGGTTGATTTAACCAGTTTACTCCACATTACTACATGATTGATTCTAGACATGGATATATATATATACTGACTTCTTCACTTTCCAACTGGTACCTTGAACAGAAGGCCATCATTCTGTATTAAAATATTTAAATTTGTTTTCAGAAGTTACTCACACCATTTTCAGGGTTCGAAATTAGCACTAGTCCGGTAGCCCATGGCTAGTGAAAAAGAAGCTGGGCTAGTAGAGTGTAAAAACTGGTAGTCCGAAGGACTAGTTAGAATTTGAAGTGAAATGATCATGGAGATGTATTTGGCTAGCTGGAACAAGTCTGGACCAGAAGTTTTAGAAATGCACTAGTCCAAGTGGCTACTGCATTGAAAAGGTTAATTTCAACCCCTGATTTTCTGGCATCTATCAACATGGATAAGCAGAATGTTGACCTATAAGACTTCCCTACTACCTAAAATATAAGAAGTTGAATTGATCGATCACAATAGATTACGCTTGGTGCCTTCAAGTATGTATACTGGCTTCCTTAAATCATTGATGCAACAGTTTGTTGAGTCACGTCGACGTGGCTTTCTGTTGGAACACACTTTTTTATTTCATATATGGGTTAGCTCCTTTTCTATGGATTTGGAACTGTAAAAACAGACAGGCTAACATTAATTATGATGAATATTGTTATATCAGTTACGATGAAAGCTAAATTAGAGAAGATAAGATTTTGTTTCTGAAAGTTGGAACTTTTACAAAGGGCAATATACAAGGTGTTTCCTTTGATTTCAAATAACATCCAGTTGTCGTAAGTATAAAATGTCTCAGATTTTCAAACACAGAAAATTCCAAATTATATATTTAGTTTACATAATCAATTTAAATAATTTGATAAAAACAAATTCACAAGTATTTTATCTTAAAATTTAATATTTGATTTAATAAGATTGAATGCAAAACATAATATGAATACAAGCACTCATCATCAGTGATTGCTCCACTGAATGGTTAGAAAGTTCAGTGACTTTTGCTAACAGGATGCAAGGAAGAAGCTAAGAAAATAGAACATCTCTGCTTCAGCTCACTATCTAACCAAAATGTCTGTTATTTCAGGTTAGCAAAATGTTGAAGTTGCAGGCTCTAGAAGACAAATCCAGATAATGAATGGCCTCGACTATTTTTTATAGGATTATACTACAATATTGTACAGAGATATTTATGGAGAAGGTTTTTGCTGGTAAATTGAGAATAAATACAATGTAGATAAAACATTGCCAGTGATAAGTTTATTCAATATTATTCGTATTACTTACTTTGAAGGAATAATAGAATATCATATTCCAAAATAATATCTTTGAAATGGAAAAATTTGACCCTTCTCAAAGCCGCCCCCTTGATGTTGATGTTGATGTTGATGAACCCAGCCCTTGAAAATTGGAATGGCTTGTTTGGAAAAACTTAAGTTTAAATGAACTCTATCTCATTACTTTAAATCATTAATAGAGAGTACAATATCCTACTATATACACATCACACTACAAAAAAAAGGTTACACCCTCGGAATCAGAATGGCAAAGGGCTTGAGAGAGACTTAGAATAGCGATACCAGAAACAAAGAGTACTGATACTCTATCTTTATATTTACCTTCACTGTTATAACTCCTAATGGAAATTAACTGGGTATATCGTTAAATATGATCTATAATTGCATATCAAAGGTCTACAGTCAACATAATTATTTCTACCATTCATTATTGAATCTTACTGAGTATCTGCGAGAACTGACATTGGGGCTAAACAAGGAGCTCAACTATGTCCATGGCAATTAAGTGTTTTTAGTTTCTGCTGAGAAATGTTTTTATTTGTAAAAAATAAACCCAGCAAATTAACTTGCAATAGTGAATATAATGGGTCCTTGGCTCTGAAGCTCATCAAACATTGTCTGATTCACTATCTCTAAGGTTGAAGACACACATATAAAATAACAAAGCTTGAAGGCATTACACTTTACAATAAAATTGGTCAAAATGCTTTCCAAAAGCACAAAGCTCTATAGGGTATCAGTGGCACCTTAGAACATGCTACAAACCAAAAAACATACATACACACACCAGATGTCCTAAAAATCAGTGAAATGTTTTTATCTCAAAAACAACAACTTATACAAGAAGTCAAGATTTTGATGGGAAGAGACTCATTTGGATTAATTTGAGATTTTAAAAGAGACAATTGAAAGAAGAGCCTTGCCATCATGCCTTTCTCTGCATGGCTGGTAATATACTGTATATGCGTCTTGCTCCTGATAAGAGAGGGCTTCTCTGACCTTACCAAACACTTCTACACTATTCCTATTTATATCTTTATCATTACATGGCCTTCCCTGACCTAACTATTTATCTCAAGGGTAGAAACATACACAAAACTTGAGCCAAATCTCTCAATGTGAGACTCTCTCCTAAAATAAACACTTTTAGAACGAGTGTTGCTTATGACAATTTGGCAAAGAGGGATGAGAAGGGAAGGGAGCCCAATTTTGTGGATTCTGTCAGTGCTATCCTTAGCAGGAATGTGAAAATGTAAGAAGCACATGGCTCCGGGGATAATGTCCGCATGGTGCCAGTCAAGAAGTAGCCCCGCCTACATTGAACCTGGGTCATGTGACCAGACTGTGACAAGCTGCAGCACATGTGTGAGGGGAGGAGGAGAAGGGGTTTTCTCTTGCCTTATAAGAATATGGGGAGGGGGGCTTGGCACCGGCTGGCTTCCATATAAGCTACTTGCTGGCACGCCACAGCACCAGGCCCCGTAACTTGAGAAAATGCAAAGGGAACCCCTGTGCGACTGCTAGAGTTGGAAAGCACACCAAGGCTGGGGGGAGCTCTTAAAATGGCTACAGAGCCAGGGGTCATGGGTCAAAGGGAGAGGGAAGGATGGACCTATAATGCTAATCACTCGGGTCAGGGAATTCTCTGCCAAAATTACGTCACACCCCAAGCTGAGAGAGCTTGCCATTGCACCTAATGCCAGAATGTTGTCTTTTTGCACCCCACATGGCTTGAATTCTTCCCTCACAGGAGATAGGTGGAATACCCATATACATCTCTTTCTCTCCTGTATAAAATGCTAGTACCCCTTCAGCATGCAGCCTCCATGTCAATACACCTCTGCCAGCCTGTCTGCGCAGTAGGACTAGCCACTCTAGAAACATGTATACACATATCACAATATGGATTGTTTTAATTGTTCATGGCTCTCTCTAATGGATAACAATGTCACTACTTGAGCAAGCAGACCAAGGGCTGGACTGTGGCTGCTACCGTTGTTGATGATGACAGTCATGATGGAGTCACATTCAATGGTGGTGTGTCTGGCTCATGTTTACATTGCAGGATTGGAGACAGGGTACCAACGGGGTATATCCATCCATCCATCCTCCTGTCCTGTCATCGGTCTGTCCAACCAACAACCGTAAGTTGTCGTGTGCCTAGATCTACTTGATGCATGGTTTGTGGTTTGCTGGCAGTCTCTTGCAGTTAGTTCCAACCCACCCGAGTGCTACCCTCAGCTAGACCATGATTACCACATCCACCCTGAAGTGCCAGACCCACCCTGGAACACCTATCCACCCTGGAAAGTTGTTGCCACCCTCCAGCTGCCAAGACAAGAGTACAACCAATACCCTGACCAACCATCAGCCAACCATGTGGTCTCCAACCAAACTGACTAACTCTTTAATAACAAGCAAACTGCAACAATGCTTTGATGTGATATTAAAATCCTCCTAAAACACAAATATACTGATAAACCGACTGATCCCTCATACTACTAACCTCTAACACAGCAAGCATGGTCTACCGTTACTGCAACCTCCCCACGTGGTTAGAGGTCAGGGAGGGTGGCCATGCTTGTGTCTTTCCTTCCATCTCCCCCTCTCTTTATTTCTTCTTTCTTTCTCACTGTGTTGGTTGAAGGGAACCGTTGCCCCTACCTAAACCATTGCTTTTTTAATTTTTTTTGGAATTGTGTTTGATCCTGATTGCCAGCTACAATTAATTAATTGATTAAAGAAGAATATTTTCATTGAGGACCAGAGAATCATATTTGCTATTCTGTAGCTGGTTGAAATCGGGCCAAATTGTAGTAGAGCTTCGGCATTTGGTCCCCTTCAACCAGCTGTAGTTAGCAATCTTATCAACAGATGGCGTCACCCACATAGCTGACCTTGTCGCCATGGTGATGGGTCAGCAGTAGCTGCTGGCATGCTGATTTCACTAACACGTGCTGCTTTGAGGAGTGAGTGAGGGACTGAGTGAGACAACAAAGGGTTAATGGGGAGGAATAAGTTTGAAAATTCTGATATATATATAATAAAGTTTCTTATATTTTCTGTTACTGGGAAACAGTAAATTAAGTCAGTCATGGCTCAATCAAAAGATTTGAGGAACATTTATCTTCTTGTAAGTGAAGAACCTCATATAAATATAAAGTACATGAAGGAAAATGTTGGGAGACAAATAATCAGATGAATTGATCATCAACATTTTAAGAAATACAATATAAGAAGTTATTGTTTTCCAAATATCCTACCATTTGATTTTAAAATAACAAAACATCAGAATAATTTGAATTCATTGATACCCTCTAGTAAAATCAATATCTCATATTTTCTTTGCATTTTATTTAACCTTCCTGTCAGAATAATGTAAAATGCAATTGTTATGGAATATGTAAACGTTTTCAACAGCAAACGCTCATAAGATTAAATGTCAAAGTAGGACTTTATCCTACTGAATATTGTTCAATAAACCGAAGAGATATTCTAAGATATTTGAGTTTAAAATTGATAGGCAATGACAAAATATCATGTGAGATACGCTATGAACTTCTAAATTTTAAGAAAATCTTACAAATCCTACAGTAAATCTCATTGATCATTCCTAAATCGATAATGACATTACAATGAGATGGTCCCATTTATATAATGTATGACTTTTATTTCAGAAATAATCAGCTCTGATGCCCCATTAATCATAAAACAAACATTTATACGAACGTCTTCCTTTCAGTGTAATGAAATCTAAACAAATTAACGATGTAATCATCACTTAATTGATAATTACCAACCCTAATTCCTATAGATTACACAGAACATTTTCAAGGTGACGGTTACCATGGAAACTGTAGAAAACTGGTTCCGACTATTCAAGGTGTGTGAACCTCCCAAGCAGTCCATGAAAGGGGGAAGGTGATATAAATAGTCGAGGAACAGCTGATAGAAAAGGGACGGGGAGGGGGAGGGTAGGTAGGGGGAGTGGGGTAATCTTCTATCTGTCTGTTTGAGGCTATGGTGTGGATTTCCTGTCAGCCGGTGTCAAGCATTGCGTTGGATCGTATTACAGCTTGAGTTCCATATATAACCTTATACAGGCTTTGCATGCTGATTCCTGCACTTTCCAAGAATATCCAGAGAATATTTGGTTTAGAAGGGAACTGATACATTTCTTAGTTACAAATTAAGTGCAATTAGTAACTTTTAAAGAAATTTTCTTGATGGTTTGGAGAATATGTGGTTTATAAATCTACAAGGTACAATATCACTTTCGTTTCTAATGTTCCAGTCATTAATTGTCAGAACTTCATGAATAACTTGATCATTTCATCTTCATATTTTTTCTGTGACTTTGCAACTTAACTTCCCTTATTTCACTAAAATTATGTCGAAACCTTCAATAATGATTTTTAAGTATTTTGTGAGACAATTAGGACTGATAACAATAACTTCCTTTTTGGATGACACTTTCATTCTCAATTCTATGTTCGTCTACTTAAGATTAAGTATCTGTGTTACCGGTATTTTAACTGTGTTGTAAAATTTTACTCAAATAATTCCAGTTGAATATATGAATAATTTTAAATGTTTCTCTTTGCTTGCAGGTAAACTGGACTAACATCCATCTGGAGACAGACCGATTACAGAGATTTACTGGATTTCATACCGGCAACCCTCAAAACTTCACATAAATCACAACACCACAAACTCAATTCTTTTTCTTCTGACACATGCTCAACCTTGAAATTCTTTGAAGTAAAGATATATTCCAAAATTTTATCTCATAAATACTGGGCTGTCCACACTCATCAAGAACAACATAAATCACAAAAATCCTCAAATAATTCAAAACTCTTTGAGAATAAGCATAGTTGGACGGACATTACTGATTGGTTTGACATTTCAACATTCCTAGACAGTATCACTGAGAAGTCAACAGAGGCTTGGACAATTTGTATCACACACTAAGCAACAATGACAGGTTATCACTTTTTCTTCGCACATTTATGATTGCTTTCTTTACGGACATCCTCCAATAATCTACAACGTCTACTAAGTATCTGTTTCCAAGCTGAGCAATAATGATAGGTTTGTAAGGCTGCATAAAAACAGTTTAATGTTTCTCCGGCACATCTTTTCAAAAGTGACAAGGTGGTAGGATTTTATTTTCATAATTTTGTTGAAACAAATAATGACGAGGCAGGAGGACATCGTTCCTGAAGACCTAAATATTTGATGGACAAATGCATTTTGGGGTATAGCAAAAACAAAGCTGAAAATTCTTAATTTATATTTTAAAATGACTATAAAAAGCTGTCATGCATAAATAAAAGTGATGGGCAGATGCCCGAGAAACATTTAACTTTTTATTTAGCCTTACTTAGCTGCAACCTAAATTTCTAACTGAGAGATAACACAAGTAAAATACTCCAATAAGTTAGACTCTCGCATCTCAATATTCTTTATTGCACAAACACCTCATTCAAACTAACAAACTAAGGTATCTAAAAAAACAGCATCAATATAAGGATGGCAGAGGTAGGATAAACAATAATGATTATGAAGTTAATGAGTAATGAGCTATGATATGTTTGGGGGTACTACATCTTATACTATACATTAAGAATATAAGACATGAATAAACCTGCCTTCTTCCTCCTTAATACATCTTATCTCATCCAACTTCTATGTCAAAATTTGTCATTTGGACCCAAGAGTTTGTATATTAAGGTCACTCAGATACTTCATACTTGTAGGAAGAGAAAATGTTCAACACACATTCAGAGTTTCCAGTACAGTGGAACATTCATATTTCTTTTACATTTGCAATTGTAAGTGTTTAACAAAAGAGACGTATATCACCGATATCTATAAACCGTATTTCGTAGAATACAATCCCCTGGTTCTATGTTGTTCAGCACTCCCTTACCTCAGGTTGTATTTGAGGAAGTATGGTAAGCATTAAATTCATATTTGAGACCCATGTTTTATTTACTTCAGCACCCCATAATCCCCAGGTTGTATTTGAGGCCGGGATTATATTCAAGAACTGGGTTGTATTCAAGGAAATACGATATATAAATTACATGTTCTGTTCCACATCCACTTTTCAACTTAAACCATGACACTCTATGAAATAAATCTGGTATTTGACAAGCTCCATTAAGTATTCTTCTTATTATATAGTTTTAACAACAGTGTGTAATTATAGGTACTATAAGATGACAGAATAGCTCTCATTTCTTGACATAAATGAAAGTATTTCCGGCTACAGGCAAGTGATGATGTCACCACAGCTTGATAGACAGTTTATTTCAGTGATAAATCCAGTTATTATATTCTCTGTGGTGAAATACAGCATTGATCAGTTAGAATAAAATCTGTATTTTCACTGAGTGAAATAACATGTTATTCTACTCAGTAAAATAACACTTTCAATTATATGACATCATCGTAACAATAGGATGACGTCATCGTAACAATAGGATGACATCATGAGATGTGGAAAAGCGATTTTGAATGCTCTATTCATAAAATGAACATCATTACGGGACTGTGCTTTAGTAGTTAAATATAACAAATAGAACATTTGACATTTCTCGTCGAACACCATGTATGTCTCATCTTGTGAATAGAATAACAATCTCAGTAACTGAAAAGATCTCAGAGGCTCTGTGTATCATATTTATATATTTATATTATTGAAATTTGACAACATCAGAAATGATTTTCCAGCAGGGTTCTCTTATACTTACTTATATAAACATACCGTATTTCCTCTAATAGAACCCGGGCCTCCAATACAACCCGGGGGGTAAAGGGTGCTGAGGTAAATACAACCCGGGTCTCTAATAGAATCGGGATTTACGTAACAACTGAATACTCTGTGTTGTAATATAAAATAGTTATACACTCGTTTTGGGGAGAAATATTGGTGTGACCGTGTGAGATTCAGCAAAACAGGTCCATGATAATAAATATCCGTCATGTTCAGTTAATTCTCCTTTTACAATGCAAGTTGATAAAAAAAACCATTTCACACCAACTGTATAATGTTGGGATTAATGGAAGTGTGGGTAATCCCCGTCCATTTATAAACAATATGTTTTTTCAAATGAATTTCACTAGAAATGCCACGAGATATGTAGTACTACATCACTAATTTTACCTTTCCAATAAATCACACCAAGAAGATTATAAACGTCAATTCATGTCTGAAAAAATATAACCCGGCCTCCAATACAACCCGGGTCTCTAATAGAACCCGGGGGGTGAGGGGGTGCTGAATGAAATAGAACCCCGGGGTTGTATTAGAGGAAATACGGTACATACAGTCTCATACGTTCATATACTCACACAGATGTAAATTTTTCAAAATGAAGATAAAATATACCCTTTTAAATTTCATAGTGGACTTGAAGGGATACATTAGGTATACATTTGAAACAGATGACATATATCTTTGTCAACAGTCTCCATTATGATTAATACATTTCACATGTACATTGCTCCCTAGGTATTATAGATGCCTCCATTGTGTTTCGTAATTTATTACTCACCCGTTGAAGATATCGCAGTTTGATAAATCTACTGTGTTACTTTCAATCGACGTGACGTCATAATGGACAAAATATGACGTCACAATGTCAGCGCCGTGGTTGCAATGGAGTGTGTCCCATTTATCGACGAGTTTGTTGAATTAAGAGGCATTTAAATCAGTCAGTAATAAATGAAATACTAACCTCGCTTCCGTTTAATAACATATTTATGAAACTCGTGAGATGGTATTTGTATTTAACTCGCTTTCGCTCGTTAAATACAAACCACTCACTCGTTTCATAAATATGTTATTAAACGGAACGTCGTTTAGTATTTTCTATATACTATCTTGCTTTAATATGTGCCAATATACCAATGTACTGATTTCCGTTCAAATAATTTCACCCAACTTGCATATTCATCCCCAATGGTCATATATATCATAATAACTAGTTTCCATTCGAGCAACATCATTATACAGTGTATACATACATGATCATGAACCTAAACTACACGTCCCATTTACATGTACAGTACCGGTAGTTATATGACCTATTGAATATTATCAACCCAAATATTTTTGTCTGATGTAAATAAGTTTCCAAAATTAAATTTGACTAATTGATGTGCATGAAATGAAGTGCATTGTCCGGTTTTCAATCAGAAATCAATGCTGTTACCTTAATAATGTATACTATACTGAGTTGACTATCATTAAAATGGTAATTTTCGACAACAGTCAGTACAGTACTTTTTGCTAAAATAACACCATGTCTGAGGTCTGAATTGTCAGGATATTTTAACTAAGCAATTGAAGTAATGATTATTCATGAAAATTTATTCCCATAATGTTGATATAAATTCCTAATAAATAACTGAAGAATAAAATTTGAATACTAAGTTGAATAGAAAGAGTTAGCAATGACAACATATTTTTCATATATATACACTTTGAAATTAATTAAGCAACACCCAAGTTTTTAAACAGCAAAAATGTTCAGATTTGAAAGAAGACAATATGTCAGGAAAACATTTAGTGATCTTAGGTAGAACAATCATACATCAGTTTTGAAGCGAAAGGTCACTTAAGTAACGGTTCACTATCTTTTGCATAATGGCTTTTACAATTATTTTTATTTACGTGTCAAAATCAGAGTTTCATTATAGTGGAAAATGAAGGTCAATATGTGATTTAAGTGTCATTCTTTCAAGTGAAGTGATTTCACTTTACTGACCGACTTTTTAACAAAAACCACTAATTAATGCAGTATGCACCTTCAAACTCACAAAATCCTTTTGAACCCAGAAGCTAGAGCTAAGTCTGTGGTATCTAGTAAGGAGGTTTACAAGCATGTCAAGAAAATCATGACCACATGTTCTGAATTTTTTAATTTTCAACATTTTAATTTGGAATCATAATCAAAATGATTGTGTCTGATCAATACTTAAGTCCAACTTCATTCTGTCCATAGTCCTTGACCAGAAAGAAGTCATCTATAGAAATTGTCATTACCACTCAGATGAGAAGATTTATCTCTAAAAGCTTGATTGAAGAAGTGACCGATATTCTATTACATGTATAAAGACAGGTATGGAGAAGAAGCCGTGTACAGAGGAAGAGAGACAGAAGGAGTATACAGTTACTGCTCCACACACCAGATGTTCTGTAACTCACACCTCATCTATCAACTCATCTCAACACCATATATGAGCACGACACACATCTTTCATAACTCCACCTTTTAGTTCATGTCATCCATGCTTCACCTAGGGCCTTGGTTAGTAGGCCTTTGTTTCTGATATAAAGTATGCCACAAGTTTACTTGCATACACAGGCGATTGATTATTTAAAGAATAAATATTGTTGAAATTAGATGTAATACAAAACAAAATAATCAACCAAAACAAGTTTTTTTCTGAAAATAAAAAGTTCAAAGTCTCAAGAATGTTTTATAATTGTTTTAGACATGACAACCAAATTAATTGATTAAGCCATGTCAAGATATATGACATTAGCTGATCTTACAAATAAAGCAAGTAATTCAAGATAAATATTTACTTATTTATTTAATGATATTAATTCATCTTGATCAGATCACCAGATTTCCTTCTCTACCATATATACAAATCCTAAAAGAACTTCACCTTTCTTTATATAATAATAAATGCATGTGAAGACAAAGTGAAACCTCAAAGATCATTGTGACTTTCAACTGTCACTAGTGTGCCATGACCCATGTGAAATGCTAGGGCGTGTGCATGGGAATGTCAGGAGCAGAGGGGGAGGGGTCCAATGGAGCTGAATGGAATGGAATTCAAAGAAGGGATGACAATGGTGGGGGTAGGGTAGGGGAAGGGTGTTGTCATAAGAGGAGGAAGATCTAAAGCAGAGGGGGTGTAATGAGGGTAGCGGTGTAAAGAGTTAGAGTACATTGAGGGTATGGAGGGTACAGGTTTAAATTTGGGTAAGGCGAAGTGACCCATAGTTACGATAGAGGGTGGCAAGAGAAGACACATTTGATGTGGATGAACATGGGCAGGGTACAAGTGGGGTTGGGGATTGGGGGGTGAAGAGGGGCAGGTTGGAGGGATGTTGGGAAAGGTCCACAGGGGACTAAGAATAAAATATAACAAAAAAACTGAATTATGGATATTGACATATTTATAAAGCGGTGGAAAATCTGTTGAGATGGAGGTAGGGTGAAGTTAGAGGATGGTAGAGGGGTGAATGGGGTGGGGGAATGGGCGGAGGACAAAGAGGATGAGACAAGGGGGATACACAGCAGGTTTGATCAGATCCAGATGGGCTGCACTGTTGGACTGTGAAGAAGACATGCAGGACCATGACAAATCTGATTAGAGTCATGTTGCACTCCACAAACAGAAGCTGGTCCAGGCTGCTGATAACACTAATATTTCATAGCCAGACAGTAGGAGGGGTATAGAAAGTTGGGGGTAGGGGGGGTGGGAGGGGTTGACATAAGGTAAGAAGTAGGGCGAAGGTTGAGGACGTTTTTCACAAGTGACAACATTTTCTGCTAGCCAAAGGGCATTACTGTTTGTTATGATTTGAAATATATGACCTCAAACATACCTTTGTGTTAAGGAGCTGAACAATATAGATTTGTCACAACCATAAACTTCATTTGCATGAATATTTGATTTATCACTAATATTTTGAAAAGTTATTTAAATGAATAGACATTGGCAAAATGAATCAGTTACCACACAAATTACCACAAAAACTAATTAACTCTATGGACTAAGAGTTAAGCATCTGTAAGAAGATTTCCCCAGAGTTACAGGACTGATCCTGAAATATTGCTGAAGTTCAACAACCTCTGAGACGAGCAATGATAGACCAGGCAGGCAGGCAGCGTGTGCATGGTTAGAATACCTGCCTCACAGAGGAGAGCTTCACCTTTCAATGCAGAACACAATTTTATAGCTTACAAAAACAAAGTAATAGCTTTATCAGAAGCAGCTTTCTCCGTTCAAATACCTGGACAATAAAAGCCATATCTTCTGCATTAACCAGAGATATTGCTTTAATCACAAGCAAAACTTTACACTGATAAGGATTTCTCTCTCAACCAATATTTAGTCAATTCATGAATATGAGTGCAATGATATGATTGATTATTAACAACATTAGGAATATTAGAAACTTGATATCACAATCACTTGACCAAAGAGCTACACACCCCTCTCATTATAGCTCAATCTCCTCTTTAAACACTTTTTCTAAAGTATACATTATCATACATACCTGGAAAGGTTTTTCTAAAAGGAATGATTAAATGTATGACAGACAAAGATCATTACCTACCTCATGTAAGAATGTCGTCCCTGATTGGTCATGTGACCATTAAAGATATCATTAAACAAGGTCATATGGGTTGATAAATCTTCCCGAGGACGATAAATGTTTTAAATCCCGCAACATGAATAAAGCATGCATCCAAGTGACATGTCACGTGACACAAGTTAAAGGTCATAGTTTGTCGATCGATCTGTCAAAAAATGTCTTTGTTTTTTTAAAATGATATTTTAAGACATGCAGTAAGATAAATACGTTATCACATTAAGTTTGTTCGGGGGACATCGTAATTTATCAGACCCTTGTTAATGTTAATCCAACTCGCCTACGGCTCGGATAAACACTAACGCGGGTCTGATAAATTACGATGTCACTCTCCACTGAATGTTATAACTTATATTGGCATATCTATCTCACTTTTTGGTTATTATGTGGTTTCTCAAGCACTTTACCAACAAATTATTCCCCCATCATTACAACTATGACTACCTTTTCTTCTGTGTACCATTTAGATGTGCATAGACTTGTAACTTTTCTCTCCATGTTCAGTGACAGTGTCAGACATGTACAATAGATTTTTACAAATGATCGTTTTGCGGCCTTTAGGAATACAATAATTAAATTACTCATTGTATCATATTTGTGCGAATTATTCTTTGTTTTATGACTACAATTTCATTTTGCTCTATGATCTCAAAAGGTCAAAAGAAGTGAATTTTCCAATAAAGAGGTAAGTAAGTAAGTAAGTTTTTTAATTGTTATCTCGCCTATCGTCTAGAAAATATATTTTCTTAGTTTTGAATTTTAATCTTGTGATCTTTTCAAAATCTTGAATTTTATAAATGCTCTTTATGATTGATGAACCAATAATCTTTTAGAATTGTAATATTTAGGAAAGTTAATTAATGTGCAAATTACTTCATATGATATTGCCTGGAAAAAGTTTATCGTTTCATATCAATACTGAAATATCTTTACAATTTTCTCCAAAATAATACCAAGTTTGACAATTTCTTGAAATGTTGGTACTTGTATCCTACCTCTTTGATGCCTGTGTAATACCATCTATAGTCCCCCCCCCCCCCCCCCCCCTCCCCAATACTGTTCCCCACTGTAATACCTCCTGGAAGCCTCTACACATACCTGGCCAAGAGAGAGGCCAGGTCAGGTTACACCTGGTTGAGCCATGGGTTCTATAACTATCAGGGCTTGAACCTTCCCATTCTGGTGATACTCAAAGACAGTAGTTCCAAACATTTTAACTGTAACTTCACTCTAGTTCCAAACATGATAATCTCTTGAAAAGCAAGTTCCAATTTCTCAGAGACCTCTTTGCTTTGATAAAATGGATATTTTTTTAAGAATAAACATTTAAAGTAACATTTTTTCACAGTCAATTGCAGTCTTCTAGCCAATCCTTTTAGTGCATTTCTGCAAGTACTAACCCAAACACAACCCATCTAGCCAAATAACTCTACATGATCTAATTGTTTCTACAATCCTTTGAGCTACAAGTCACTACATTTCCAAGCCCAGCATCTTCTCTACTAGCCATGGACTACCAGAGGAACTAGTGCTCAATTCTAACCCTGCCTACGTACAGTACCTATTGGCAAAGCTTACATCTCTCTCACCACATGCATCATGCACACTTCCTATGTTACACCCATTGCTCAGTCCTCTCCAATATACACAGATACGTTTGACAAGACAAGCAGTTGCTACTAGCATATTTATCTCTTCCTCAGTTTATATAAATGTCTGTCATCATATATCTCTACACCCTGGCAGTGAAAACTCTATATGGCCGTTATACACGCTTTTCTCTCTCAAGTAGATATAATAATAGAATAATTATTTTTCAATGAATGTGTAAGGACATGGATTAAAGTCGTAGGGCAAGTATTATTATTATTTTGTTTTTACATGTATCCTAAAATCAGTTGTTTTGAAGTATTTTCTTGTAATAATTCTTTAGTGTTGGGAATTTACCCTAAAAAATTAATTAAAAAGTAACAACTCCACCACAAACAGTCCAGAGGACTATGAATTCAATGGCGCCCGTCCTAACGTCTGTCCCTACGTCCCACTCTTGTTAACACGATATCTTCAGAAACATCACGCCCGAAGTCTTCAACATTGGGGGGATGACGCAGACACCAGTAAATTTGGTGACCTTGACCACATTTTCAAAGTCCATAACACTTTAACTACTTTCCAAGCATATCTCATGAATTCCATTTGGATCATTATTATCAAGCAAAAATTGTCATAATTGACAACTGATTGACAACACATAAATGATTGATTGATATTATAATTATAATTCACCATATTATGGATACATACATGTATAAGGATTCAAAATTCAATCATTATTTTGTTTTTTAAGGATGAAATCCTCATTCAAATATATCAGATTGATTGTCAGTTTTGAAGTTCTAAATTCATAGCACTTGTCATTCATCCCTCACGATACTAACATCTAAAATGTCTCTGACAGAAAGTTTCTCACAAGACCTTGACACTGGCTCCATTTCACCTTCATACCATCCATTACAATTTATGAAGACATGTTGATACAATATACATATCACTCAAAACCTCAACCCCACTAACTGACTCATAAACAAGGTTAAATTGTCTTTTATCAAAGTTCCGAGAGCATACATTCTCTCAAACCCATAAACTCATTTCAATTTTACAGATAAGTTAAACAAGAGATGCAGTTAGAAGCTTTTTTTAAATAATCCAACAGTGCCCATTTTCTGTTATCAGCAGACCTTGGCAGTGAACATTCTCTCTGTAACACTTCCCTACTGGTACAGTCTTCGGTAAGTTGATATACTCGTTTCCATGGCAACCATATTTTATGATAGCAAAGAGAAGTGGAGGGGGAGGGGGCAGGGCCTGCTTGCTTGGTTGATCAGGAGAGAGAACCACATGGTCTACGAGAGACATGCATCATGGGCACATATCCAGAATTCCTCAAACCCTTCCTCCGCTCCTCCCAGCAGATGTTCAAGTTAAATGGCAGATAGTAAAACGTGGATGAGCTCAAAGACGCAGATAGCGTCCTATCAGGACACAAAACATATTTTCATTGCAGAGCGGCAAGTTGCCTCACATAACACCTCAAACGTTCTCCGAGATTTTCTTGTTATGAAATGGCTTGTGTCTTTAAGTTAAGTCATAACAAACATGTCCCTGAGAATCAATGCAATGTTTTCTCCCTGGGTTTTTTAACAGCAGGTAAAATGCAATATTGTGTAACCTTTTCATGCTTCTGAAATACAAAACCGGATGTGCAAAAAAATAGAAGTATAGAAACAAAGTCACAATGACTTCCAATTACTTTTCCCCATTGGCGTATCATCTACATTATTTGTCAAATTAATACTATAATGCTAGAATTATTACTTATTCTAATAATCTTATAAAAAAACAAATCATGAAATACATTTGAAATGACACACATGCAATGTAATTTCTTATCATCTGCTTTTTACAGAGACTAACTCTGCTTTGCACATGGTTCAGAAAGAGTGATGATCAAGTATCATATTCATTGTGATTAGACAGTCAATCATATCATGAATATTCTGTATGTGTCCTCATTATCACTAATCATAATTTTTACTCATAGTCTTAAAATTTGTACTCAGCATGTCAGTCCTGAGTAAAATATTTGTTGATTTGTAAATGTCTGCAAAATCAATTAATAAAAAAAACCAAAAACATAATCATAAAATTCGTGTATAGTAACAGAAATAAAGCAATATTTATTTCAACAATAGCACCGAATTTCAAAACAAAAGTAGCTGGACACATACAAAATATTAAACAAACATGTCAACAAAATATAAAGAGCTCCCTCACTGCATTCTTGATTAATACAAGTCATTAGTATTTAAAATAGTTGTGTGTTTATTCTGAGCAACACAGGAATCTATATATCATTCTAAGAAGCATATTTCCCTGTTGTATGAAATGTCAGAGTCAAAATCAATTTCAAGAGGATTTCTACTGGACTACTAACTACCTGCTGGTTAACAAACTTACCAGTGAGCTCTTCCTGATTTAGTCATTTGAGTGGCGTTCAAGAAATCAGTGACATGGAGATGAAAAAACTTTATGGATGATCATATTCATGGTTAGTTAGTTAGTTACTTATTGCCATGGTACTCCTATCATTACATTCATCTGCTAGTCAGTCAGTTTTTTACTTATTGTAATGGTAATCAAATCATTACATTCATGTTATATGAGCTTGTTATATCAGTGTATTCTTCTTCACCTTTGTTGACTAGTCTGTTGTTTTTGTGTCTTTGTTGTTTTTGTTACGCTTGTAATGATAGTCTCAAGAATCTGGTATATAAACGTTGTAACCAATCATTCTTTATACGTATGGTATAATGATCTAAACTGAAATGAAGTTAGGAATTAGATCTTGATCATCCACATAGTTTTGTCATTCCTTCCCAGTTTGTATTTGATGATCAACTCAGTGTCCCCCTAAATCTTGAGAAGAGGTGGATCCAAAGGGGCGTTCAGTGGGCCCAAACCGGCCCTTTTGAAACATTTCACCCCAGTATTTGAACTGCTGGTAACTTTACGACAACAAGCCACATTCACGTCAACACTAATCTAACTAAATACTTACCTGATGTACCTAGAATTGTTAACTACCTCATTCTTCTTCCACACATTGTGTACTTCACTTCACAATTTGATAATTTGTTGATACACATTCTTCTTTCTACCATGCTAATATCTTTCAACAAATCTATCATCCCACTGTTGTGAGGGTTATTTTCCAATTGTCTTGATATTTGTCAAATATACTACATACTGAATACATTAATCATAACAAGGGCTATCTGATGATGGGAAGTGATGGGTTTTGAAAAACAAAATGCATATTAAGAAAAAATAATTTAAAAAATATACATCCTCCAAAGATTTGTTGGACAAAGGGAGATAACTCTTCCCTTATGCGTCAAGTTGGAGTTCACTGAAATACAACCAAAATACCGGTAGTAGGAATGGAAATTGAAACTGCCACACAGCATCCTTATTCATGTCTTTTACCATGAGAATTACTACAAAGCGAGTAGGTGTATTTTCTTATTTAAAACAGTAATTTTATCACACCAAAGTGTTATCAACTTAATATTTTCAACAATTGAAACCAGCTTGAGAGGCAGTAGATTATCAATATTACAAATTGGTATTAAAGATAGGATCAAAAGCATAAATCATAACTCCAGTGTTTTCTGAACATGTGTATTGTTATTTCTTGATCCAAATTCCTTCCTCCTGTAAAAGACGAATCACCTTCTGTGTAACAGTTTCAGTTGTGAGGGAGCTCTGACAAGAAAATAGTTCTCCTACCTTGGATTCCCTCTCAGCGCAGCATGGTGAAGGGCGTTGAAGCCGTTGTTGTTGGCGATGGTGATGTCAGCAGTGTGCTCCAGCAGCAGGGATATCATGTCGTCTCTCTTCTTACTAATAGCATCGTGCAGGGCCGTGTCACCTTCAGAGTCCTGCAGATCCATGAGATATATATTTTACAGTATTTTGGAAAACAATTAATCAACACCATCAAATGCACCATTGCAACTATTTCTTTTAAATTTGCATCATAACATAAAGGAGGTTACTACTGTGAGACTTATTTCTTACCCGCCCCAGGAATGTAAGTTCCTGATCTCACATAAAGGTTAACCCCTAACTTGTGTGTGTGAAACCGGTAGCCACAACCTCAGACCAAATCTTCACATGCAAGAAAGAGAAACAACACAAAATATCTGCTCTACATATTTATTCAGTACATGCAATATATATAACCGGGTCTCAGTCTTTATATAGACTTATTCAGCAGATGCAATATATATATATCAGGGTTTCAGTCTTTATATAGACTTATTCAGTACATGCAATATATATATCAGAGTTTCAGTCTTTATATAGACTTATTCAGTATGTGCAATATATATATCAGAGTTTCAGTCTTTATATAGACTTATTCAGTACATGTTACATACACTTCTGAAATGTGTTTACATAACACGCGAATACAGAAGTAGGGAAGATATGAGCAAAAAGAGATTCACACAGGGTGTTAATAAATACAGGCTCTGAATAGTTACTCAATTACCTTACAAAGCAAAACGTAAAGCACAGAAGTTTGTTCCAAAATAGCAGTACTCTCAAGATCTAGCACCTTCCCAACAATAATCACTAATTAATACTCATGTTTCATAAACAGATGAAGAAAACTGAATGCAGATACTTTTGAACTTCTCTAATTCTAACAAAACTTAAAGCCCATTTGTGCACTAAAATAAAAACAACAGAAACAAAAGGTGACCTTTAATTTTTAAAATATATTTAGAAAAGTTTTGGGGACTGATTTCAATGCCTAAATGTTTTGGAATGGAGTCGGCGATTAAATTCTGTCAATAATGATTCAGTCAATCCACAGTCCAACTTTGCCAGCCCAACACGTATGTTACCATAAAGGGAGATAATCACCTGTAGACTTGGATGACATCCCAGGTCGAGGAGAGCTCGCACGACACCAATATGCCCCTTGTTGACGCCAATATGGAGGGGAGTTTGTCTGCGTTTGTTGCGAGCGTTCAGGTCAGCACCTCCTCGGTGCAACAGTTCTATCACGGCGGGCTCGTCTCCGAATGCAGCATGGTGTACAGCTCTATCTCCATCCTTGTCCTGTTGAACCAAGTGTCCATTTTAATGATACGTACAATCCATGATGGAAGTTGCTCATCAGTTGAGATGTAACAATTAAGCTAATGCTGTTAGTGATATCTACAATATCTGAACTTCTGGCAAGAGGACAGGTATACGAAAATGATACAAGACCTTGTTCCTCAGAATAAAGAAGTTGTTATCCATAGATGCTATTCAACGTTCTTGTTCTTTATGTTATTTCTGTTCAATTATTTTAAATGAAAACTTAATTCATCAATTTACATGACAAGGGAAACTTAAAATTATTCAGGCACGTAAAAAAAGCAAATGTTCATATGTGAGTATCAATCACCTGCTGATGCGATAATGTTTGAGAAGAGCCAGTGGCCTAACAGGTTTATTCCCCTTTAATATGAGTTTAGTAATGAGATGTGACACTCAGACACTCAGACACTCAGGAATGGTTTGGAATAAATAAAAAAAGTTATGCATTCTATACCATACAGACATGAATGTCTTAATTAATGTTGTCAATGTCCAATTGTGACTGACCTCGACCTCCATGTCCACGGTGTGCTTGATGAGGACCTTGATAACCTCAATGTGACCATTTTGAGAAGCAGCCTGCAGCGCCGTGTGACCAGCAAACACTCCATTCACCTGCAACCAAGATATAAGTTGTTTCAAATCATCATTACAATATCAGGTATATCAACGCATTGTCTTGAACATGTGCTTACATCATTAGGAACACCCTTTTCAAGAGATCTGAATTGCAATGCATCTGCACATGTAAGATGTTTTGTGAAAAGTGATCAGATACTTAAAACACTAATTCAACCCTGTGATTCAAATAAACATAATAATCATTCTTTATATGAACATAATGTCAACTAGGCCTCGTCGAGTCAACTTCTTGAATCTAGACATTTAGAAACTTAAAGCTCATTTTATTGCTTACCGTATTACTCTGAACTATCTCATACACTGACTCCAGTCTTTCCATTAAAGGGACACCGCGTCGAGGATAAAATCAGATTATGTGTATCCAACTATGCTAATTAATATGTCTTCTAACAAGTCACAGACACCCAATTTCAGACAATTGGTAATAACAACTTGCATGTAAACAGTGAAGCGAAGCGTAACTCGTTAGCAGACACTCTAATCAGCTTACGTAGTTAGATAAAGATGAGACTCATTTTTATCCTCGACGCAGTGTCCCTTTAAGGCTGAAACATCTCTAACCCTTCCCCTTGAGTAGCTGTACTATCTCATGTATATTCTTACTCATTTTGAATCATATTTTTGGATCCAATATTTGTCTGACCTTCTCCACATTGTGAGATAGTTCATCTTCATTAATTTCAACATTCTGAACTGTCTTCAATGTTTTTTCTATAATTGTAGATGAGCTGTTTACACGAGGACCAGCATTCTGTTAAAAGCTCTCTAAAAGCTGAACATGTAAATCAATGAATAAATCTTTGCGGTGTGGCATTTTGCTCAACTTTTTCCCTAATTTATTCTAAAATGAAGAGAATGATCTCCTTTATTTACTGACCTTCTGTCCGTTAAGGCTGACCTCTCCCTCAGGTCTCTGTAGGATCTCATCAACCTTGGTCCCGTCTCCGTTAGCGGCGGCCTTCACTAGCTCCTCGTTCACATCACCCGACACATGCGTCTCAAACAGCTTCTTGAGGAGTGCACTAAGTCGCTCTGGGGATAGAACAGATACATTTGGGAATCACATCACCCGACGGAGGGAGGCGCTAACCACATAAACAATACATGAATATGGTATGTGTTACAAATGTGGATCAAATAAATGATTCAAGAAGGCGCAAGGGAAGTAAGCGGCTAGAGGGGGATGTGCTGTCAAAACACAAAGGTAACACAACAAGAACAACAAGAACTCATAGATTTAATGTTACGTTTCGCCACCCGCGGCTTCATCAGACGGTACCCCCTGTGCTAGTCAGTCAATATAACAGACTGTCATTGTGTATGAAAGATTAACCAAAACTGGAAACTACAATATAGTTATTCCTCATAAAATATCCAATTTTGTTGGCATCAAAGTATTTCAATTTAAAAGAGATTACCTCCAGAAGAACAACCAATGGCGGCACCATCAGCAGACGCGACCTTGGTGACAGCAGACGGGTTGTAAGTCCAGGACGTCCCACACACTTCAACCTTCAGGTCGTTGTCATGGTAAATCTGCTGAACTCGTCCTATCTTGCCCAGCGTCTGTCAAGTAAAATGTATATCAAGCTTATTGCTAATTACCCTTATAATATTTTTAAGCATTACTAGTTGAATAAGGATAAGAACTATTTTCCACATTTTTCTGATGAAAATTTAAGATCATTCAATAAAATATATGCATTATTGAGATACTGTCTGCAACACAAGGACGTAACTTTCAAGGATATCTTAATCAGACATACAAATGCTGCTTATCATTTACATTTAATATAAAACAATTATTTTGGAAACTTAATAAATGGAACATATGACTTTCCTGGTTGAAATCAGTGTATGAAAGAAGGCTGTCCGACAGCCTGTTACCTGCTTACTTTTGGTTCAACTGGTAACTTTTTGAAGTTTTTGTTAATTTTACCAAAATCAAGCTTTCGGATAGTCAACTATCAGACTCATTTCAAAAACTGTTGAAATCAATATTTACTTTATATTGTGAAGTTGAAATCCTTATTCACCTCTCGCGAAAATATCAATTGCTACTTGCAGCTCAATGACGTAAGCAAAGGCTCAGTCCCCCAAAAAGACAAATGTCCCCTAAGAACAGGAAGATTTTCTGGATAACAACTCCTTTAATGTGAAAATACAAGACGTTTCGGAGTATATGCTCACTCCTTCATCAGGTCACATTCCACCTGATGAAGGAGTCATGTATTTTCACATTAAAGAGGTTGTTATCCAGAAAATCTTCCTGTTCTTATGTTCACCAATTGTCCCCTACTTTTCCACGTAACGTTTTGAGTATTTGCAGAAAACAAATGGTTACCGGCAACATGGCCTCAGCCCACTCCCCATGTCCTCTTTGGAGCACCTTGATCCGCTCCACATCGTTACAGATCTGAACCAGGTCACCCACCGCAAACTGGGTCGTGGTGCTTGAGTCACTGGTCAGGGACGCCGAGCTACTCGCTGTGTTCACTTTCGTCAGCACCGCTGGATTGAACGTCCACCTGAAGCAAACAGAAGGAGCAATGATGTAGCACAAGAATTTGTACATCTGATAACTTGTTGATGATCCTTCAAAACCTATAAAAGGTGATATAGGATATGTTTCATGCCCTAAGTTCCAATTTCCAAAATTGGTCTGGAGTTTTCCGGGATAATGTAGACAGAAATTTTACAAAATGTGTTTCATTAAACTTTCATTTAAGTGCAAAAACAAAATGGTGAGTGATACTTATCATATGAAACAACCCATTACAATCCTAGAGAATAGTTGAAGGGAGATAACTCATTACAATCGTCAAATTATTTCAATACTCATTTGATTTATTAGTAGAAAAATTTTGTTTAAACGTTTTGATAGATGTGGCCCTATTAATCGTACCTATTGCCACTTGGATAAGAGACGACTATATCATGGTCTTCATCAATACCAACAACAGTTCCAGTTGTACCCAGACACTGAAATAGGAACAAGGTAAGAATTAGATAACCGTACTATCATGAAGCTGTGGGGCTGATATTACTATAAAATGTGCAATTTTCTTTTATGTTCATTTCACAATAAAGAAAACCATTACAATTCATAGCGAAATATATGGCCAAATTTTATATATAAATTCACAGTTAAAAATTTGGACTATCATAGTGTTATAATTCAGTTGAAAGTACAATCTGATTCTGGTTGACTTCTGATATGGGTGTTGTCTTTTGCTTTTACATTCAAATACGTGAGAATTATCAAACAGCTAAACAAGTAGTCCATTTCTCTCAAGTGACCAAAAATGAAGAAGAACATTTTTATCAAAATCCATTTTCTAGTGCAAACGTAGATATTTCTGAGCACAAAGCAAAATTCATTTTGATCTCAATTAAAAATATTTAGAGCATCTAACTCCTAAAAGTCTAATGAATAGGATATGTATTATCAGGACTTCGAAAGAACTGTAAAAGTACTCCAGTTGTCTCTCACCTCAAACATTCCGTCAGTCCAGCCGCCATGTCCGTGCTGCAACGACTGCACGATTTCGAGGTCGAGGTCTACATTTACTTGGTCCCCGATAGCCAGACCACACGGACCCGGTCTCGAACCTGGACCCTGCTCACCTACACATTAACAACAGGTGACATGGTGAACCATGGGCGTCTTGTTTGACATCTGACATTCTACTATCGTTAACATTGGTAAGGGTGAATAATATTTAGATATCCACTGAAATACAACTATATCTATAGATCAAATGTTTGCATCTCTATAAACACGATGTTAGGAAACTGTGCATGAGCTAATTTGAAACATGTGCAATTGACCAGTTAGAAAGATGATGAATCCAGTGAGTGAGTTATTTATGTTTTCATTGGCTGATAACTTGGATGCTTGACACCAACTTTTAACAATTTCACGGCTTTGCATTTTTAAAAGCAAGCATTTGATTGATAATGCAAGATCGCAAGAAAAAAGTCAATTTCGCACAACGCTTTCAACAAAAGACAGCACAGTCAACTAAATACATACTAGAGGGCCTGTAAACTTGTGAGAAGGTCTGGGAGCATTTTCTCATCTCATCAATGACTTAAAATGTCACACAATCTGTCACAAGTAGCAAACATTCTTGAACCTATCTTTGATTCACAAAATGTCAGACAATAAGGCTTGATATACACAAAAAAACTCTGTCAAAGTTGATATTCTTACCTAGTAGAGGTAAGTGATCTCTGTAGAGTGATCCGCCCTTAGCATCATTCATAACCTTCAGATCAGCCTGCAACAACACAATCATATGTGATCATAATTGTATATTTCACATAATTATTCAATCATATCAAATAATTAATATGAGGGAAGAATACTCATAGTAATACATTGTAGACGGAAATGTTTGCAATTGCTTCTGCTCTTGAACACTCTGCATACCAAGGGAGACAACCAAGAAAGTGTTTCAACTTCTAGGGTTCACTGCTGGTTTGCATGTGAAAAGTTGGTCCATCAGATTTTAAAAGAAATGTTATTATAGCCAGATAATAACTATTAAAATTGCTAAATGTTACTCATTAACTCCAGACATTCCTTTTTGAAAATTTAAAAACCAACATGCTTACCATTCCCTCAAACCCAACTCTGTATAGATTCTTAGCTCCATTATCCCACAATACATAGGCCGCACTTCTTGGACTCGCTGCACTCCAGTCCTGTATACATACAGAAGAAAGTGTCAATATTGTTTGTCCGTGAATAGTTTATACTGACAATTCCTAGCCTGGACATCAAATGAACATTCTAATGAGTGACACATACCCGAATTACTTGTATAACTAACTAAAACTATATTCATAAATATATCTGGCCAGACTAAATGGATTTTACTCTATTACTCTATTACTATTACTCTTTTATCTACACTTGCAATGAATAACACTGTTTGCACTTAGAGAAGTTAGGGGCAGAATCAGGGCAGAATTGTTCTGAGTTATCTTACCGGTATACTTTGATTGAGAGTGGGTGAGGCAATATAGAATCAAAACAAAAGTGGGATGGAGAACATTTTATGGCCTATCTATTGGGAAAACAAAATGCAGTCAATGAATAACAACAATTGTTTTCAGTCGAAAATTTTAACTTGGAGTTGAAAGCATATAAAGGAACAACAGCATCACATAGGTAACATCCATAACAAATTTGAAGTTTCCAAGTCATGAAGTGTTTGAGTTACCCTCCGAAAACAAAACTAAGATTTTACTGTTTTCCGTGACTTTGGGTTAAACGCCGCTTTCAAGAGTATTTCACGGATGCTAGTATTATTGCAGGGAGAAAGCCTACAACACCGTGTGGCTATGTATTGCGGTGAAACCTGCGAGCAATGGCTGGAACTAGCAAACCATGGGTGTTACTGCATTGCACCCAAATCTTACTGCGTGTAGAACAGTTCTCTAATGAAGACAAAGTTGCTGTGTCCCTAGAGGGATTCAAACCTCGGACCTCTTGATGCGAAGCCGAACACGCTAACCACTGTGCTATCCCCCCACCCCCCCTCCCCAAATTATTTGAACCTTAGAGTTGAAACCCCTACAAGGCACAACAGCCACATATAAGGTACTTCCAAACCAAATTTTAAAGTTCCAAGTCATACAGTTTTCGCCTTATGTTACAGAAATAATATCAGACAGAAGCATGCACACACGGAGTGCTTGAAGTTGCTATATACTCACCTCACAACTATGTCATAGCAGGTTAAAATAAAGAAGTTGTTATCCATATAGTTTCACAATGCTCTCAATGAGTTAGTGACCCACCTGTATTTCGGTTACTTTCCCGCGGCGGCCATTGCCCCCATCCTGGTCCTCCCACTGCCAGTCGACCCCCCGCACAACTCGCGCCCCTGGGTAGATTCCTCTCGCTGTGATCTTTTTACTCTTGCGTCTCGGCTCCAGCAGCACTCTGCATCAATAACAACAACACTCATACTTAACCTTGGACATTTTAATCCAAAGTCAAGTGCTATCCCCCCCATTAACTATAATGTGGACAATAAAAAGTTATTATTACCATCAATGTTATCATTATTTCTATAGTCATTACTATTAGATAAAAATAAATTCCTTAAATTACATAAGACTTAAAGTTTGCAAGAGGTTTTGGTATTTAATTTGTTATGTTTTATGAGTCATTATCTTTTATGCAAATGAAATCAAAAGAGAAATCATGTTAGGATGACATTTCTAAACATTAATTCTGTGTTGTTTTTTTTCAAATTGTGATATATCTGGCTACAGAGAGAAACAACTACATAATTGAAAACAATCGACATCTACTTATCGGAGAGCTCATTACCGGTAGTTAGCTGGCTGTAAACCTTTTTCTCATTTATGATTTTTGCATTTTACAAATTATAAGTCATTGCACATTGATTGACATCAAACACATTCACATATTTACAATGAAAAGTACATGAAAAGAGATTGTATACGTTTTAAAATAAATAGTAAGTTTAAGCAAAGTGCAGTGAAGCAACTGTCCTTATATCCTGATGGCCTTTGAGTTTGTTCAATATGTTAAAAACTTAAACAAAGTTATTTGAGCTCGTGGACACAGAAGGACATATTCATTGGCTATGGAAAACATTGGCATATTTACAAACATGTATCCAATTAACTTTAACATTACTTGTGTTTCATACAGTCAAATTCCCTTTACATATATTCCATAACCATCATTCCTAATGTGGCAAATTGCTCATGTCATCAAGGAACATATCCCTCATATACACATTTAAATCTCAGAACGTTTCAAACTTCTAAAGTAACTTTTCGTTACCTCTCGTTTCCAGGCGATGCTATCCGATAGAATCGATGCCTTAGATTGTGCTTGTCACCATGGTAACACACAGAGCAGAGGTCGTAGTTTGGACACTCAGCACACTTCCACCTGATGCCGAATATTGGCTGCTGTCGACACATATCACACATTGTCCCATCATGCTTGATGCCTGCAACACAAACACAACAACAGTGCAGTACAGAAGAGTGAGTACAGTAACTAACTGACCCACATTAACGTACACATAGGACCTTGTCATCTTGCCAAACAATGGGCAACACGACACCCTTACAGGATACTGTATGGATCTCTTGTATTTATTTTTCATTTTTTGTATGATCTTATTGCATCATTCCTTAACCTCGCTGAACAATGATATGTAATATTGTCTTGTTAAATAATAAGAATAACAATGGACACAGAAAGGAAATATTGTTTCACATTGATAAAAAAACATCTGAAAGCTCTTTGGATAAATGGTTACAAATGGGTTTCAAAATAAAACTTAAAAGATAAAAGCCCAATGTCATAATCTGCATTACTGGTAATTTATTTTGTTATTAATGAAACCTATAGTATTTTTGTATACACACTTATCAATAGTCACTTCTCATATAGTATTAATACACTGTTATGTATATATTAAAATAAAACTGACTCATGAACCATTATCATATACGGTAATCATTTTTGGATGAAAATAGGCTTTGTAAAAATTGCATAAACAGATGTTGCCATGTCAAAATTAGTCAATGCTGTCACTCACAATGCCACTAGAATAATAAACACAATACAAATAGTGTCTTCTCCATAAAGCTTTGTCAGCAGTGACCACACTTTTGTGACCCAGATCCACACAGACTCTCATACCTTGAAGTTTTGCCAAACTGTACGAAACCTGGCACCAGTGCATACAGCATCGACAGACTATTTATACATCTATTGTTTACATGAACTTCCAGAATGATAATTAGAATTAAAAAACCATTATGTCATTCTCAAGATTCAAAAGGCAGATATATTAATAATGAGGTAGTATGATACAGATCCATAAACATAGAGCCATTGGCAAATGAACCTTGTCAGCTCTAAATACCGAACTATTGGTGGTAGAAGCATGAACTCATCTTTGTTCACAAGACAATCACTAGGCATGAAACATGATTTCATATGTACATTATATCACAACCCTGAAAGGGTTACAATAACAGGGATTAGGATGTTTGCGAGTACCACTATCAAGGATAGAAATCCTAGCAATGCATCATATTGCTGCATGCATGCATCATACTAAAGATAGAGCCATGGGCTCTGTAGCTCATCAGACTTTGTAATGTTTGATGTAGTAGAAAAATAGTTCTGTAGATAAAGCTCCATCTCCTGCCATGATTTTGAAAACCAATATCACAAAAACTGTTCAAGATGTTATTCAGAAAAGTTTTAGCTTTCTTTGTCAAGAGGCTTCAGAGAAGTCACTTGGCATTGGTAATGGCGTGCCAGGCCCAGGTTATTTTAGCAAAAAATGAATGTGTATCGAATCGAAATTTGGAATCATGAATCGATTTTCGATGTCTTTAGTTTGAATCGTTGCAGCCCTAGGCTCTGTAGCTCACAGTTTATATTGTTTAATGATGAAGACATAATATATCTACAATTTAGAATATCCATTGTCTAAAGAGTATACACACAATATTAGAGTCTTCAAGAACTTTTTGTTCTGGAGAAGACGATGAAGATAGCCTTTTAGGTTATGGTCTATGAGGCCCTTATTTGGGTCCACTGGTTCACCAAATCTACAATTTAGAATCTCCATTGGCTAAAGAGTATACACACAATATTAGAGTCTTCTAGGTCTTTTTGTTCTGGAGAAGAAGATGAAGATAGGTTTTTAGGTTATGGCCTTATTTGGGGCCATATGGTCACCAAATCTACAAATTAGAATCTCCACTTGGCTAAAGTGTCTGTACACAATATTTGAGCCTTCTAGGGTTTTTTGTTCTGGAGAAGAAGATGAAAATAGGATTTTAGATCAAAACACAATTGAGTGACATGTTTGAATGAAGCGAACACTAGTCTGTATCTGTAAAAAATATTTGATTGGCAGTCAACTTCAAATGAACAAACATGCAACTACATGTAATAAAGATGTTATTTTGAAAATTTCAGGCTTCGAGTACAAAATAAGATCCCCTAGATGCAAGGTACCTCCCCACAAAATTTCAGCTTTGGGGGTGTAGCAGTTCTGGAGGAAATGTGAAGAAAAGTAAACGGACGACGGACGTACAATGGCCGAAGCCATAAGCCCATCTGGCCTTGCTGTATACTAAAAACTAACTGCCAGTAGAGGCAAAATAAATTTACCATGTATTAAATCAAAGTTCAAGTTAATTCTGTATGTGTTGAGAAGTTCTGCACCTGCACCCTATTGGATAGCAAGTAGGGAATGGTGAATGAAATGTTTAATGTTGATAAGAGACGCATCTAGCCATAGAATTGTAATGATTAACAGCATTTCTAGTGAACTGTAACAACTTAAAATATAATAAAAAAAATTCCACCCAAACATAATTTTAGCCTTCTCCTGATGGTATGCAGCGCGCTGAAATTCATCCTGCCTCACAAGTCACAAGCCTCCTGATTGTGTAAACAGATTTTGCCTCATATCGCTGAAGGTTTGTTACACAAAGTTAATTTATAATATGACATGTATGTTGCCAACAAATGAAAGGTCCTCACTTCAAATGATAGTTCATTGGTCTTCTCATCCGGGCACTGTCAATGTTGAAATAATTTTATTGGCTGGTTATTTACAGGTTTCTTAGTGGTGAAAGGGTTAACCTCGACTGATTGGTTTTCGGACGCTTAAGACACAAATCAATGTTGACAAATATTGTTTTAAAATTGATAAATACACTTTTCCTATTTTTGCATATGGCATTTATCTAAAACTAGAAATATGTGCATGTGATGCACTGTGATGTCCCCCGCTCAAACTTTCAATCCCACCTTGTCCTCTTAACCTTATTTTTCACTTATACCAGAGACAATCCAAAAAGGACAATCCAAAAAGATTAATCTATTAGAATAAATGAACTTGTTTCCATGTAGCCACTTAGTTCAAATTGTCTCCCTTTTCTGGCCTCTTTGTTAAAATTGTTTCCAAGGAAACCAGAAGAAAAATTCAGAATGATTTAAGTAGCAAAAGGCTGGCATCATTCCATCTTTGAGTCTAAACACATACCAAGTCTCATTAAATAATACTGAATAGATTTTGAGTTGGAGGTCGGAAAAGGTTCCTAATCCCATATGCACTAAGTTCAAACTGTTTCCATGGAAACCAGCAAAAATATATAAATCAGAATAACCTAAGTAGCAAAAGGCACCACTCCAACACTAGGTCTAACCACATTCCAAGTTGCGTGAAAAAATACTGCATAGATTTTGAGAAAGAGGCCGGAAAAGGTTCCTAATCCCATATGCACCAAATTCAAACTGTTTCCATGGAAACCAGCTAAAATATAAAAATCAGAATAACCTAAGTAGCAAAAGGCACCACTCCAACACTAGGTCCAACCACATACCAAGTTTCGTGAAAAAATACTGCATAGATTTTGAGAAAGTGGCCGGAAAAGGTTCCTAATCCCATATTCACTAAGTTCAAACTGTTTCCATTGAAACCAGCAAAAATATAAAAATCAGAATAATTTAATTAGCAAAAGGCACCACTCCAACACTAGGTCTAACCACATACCAAGTTTCGTAAAAAAAAATACAAAAACAAAAGCATTTCGGAATTACGGAGTTACGGACGGAGGCGAAAACATTCTGTCTCCCCAAAGCTTTGGAAGTGAAGTGAAAGTGAAGTTTGTATGATATTACAAATGTTAGGAAGTTTCATACAAAGTATGTTATTCTGACTGCTAGCGGAGACATCTCCAGATTGACTACTACTATTCTTATGTGAGCTCGGAGCACTTCCAGAATCCCTCACCACATATAAAGTCACGTGCTACATCTTTAACACGCGCCTTTGGCGCGTGAACGTGCCGTAAACACGTAAATATATAATACCTGCCTTTGGCAGGAAGTGCTTACTGCCTTCGGCGTAGAGAGAGAAGCACGCGATAGCGGGCTGATCTCCCATGAGGCATTTTAGACCAAAATAGAGGTCATTTTCGTGTTTATCGGCAAAAGTTTAATTTAAAAGACGAGAGTTTTAAACACATTTTTTGGTTTTACTCAAAAACATATTTCCAATCGTTTGTAATTGAAAGGAAATCTTTAAAATGTCCATTGATTGTTAACAGGAAGCTAAATTTCGTCAATTCGTCAAAAGGATAAGAATGTATAGACTAAAGGTGAACCTACGGGTTAAAATGTAGTTGAAATAATACTTAACTGACGACTGTCACAGAATCCTTGGATTCAATGTGAAAGTTATTCCTTGTGAATTTGCATTACTTTTGCAACGCCAAGTTGCATGACAATGTCCAATGGCGGCCAAAAAAACGAGACACCGAACGAGATTTCAGTTCAAGCAGTTGATTCAAGGGAACCAACTGTGGATTAAAGCAGAACCAACTGTGGATTAAAGCGTAACTAACTGTGGATTAAAGCGTCCATAAAATGTTCCTAGAAATTCATTTCGATCCCAAATGTAGCCTAAAACGGTTTCTCACGGTTTGGTTCCGAAGGAAATTCGGACAATGTTTTTCTTACATATATTACATATAAAGTGCCTGAAGTTCTTGCATAAAAAATCTAGGGTTAAATAACATCATCAAACATTATCAAAGGGTTAAATTAAATTAAATCATCTGTATCCAAGGGTTAAATGAAACCATCGGAATATGTCCAAGGGTTAACTTAGGGCCTACTACAATTACAAAATTTAAAGTGCGACCTGTCAATCAGACAAATGTCTTGGCCTACTGCAGTACGGTACACGAAAAAAAAAAAATCAACGTTTTCTTTACATTCCATTTTAGAAACCCAGCACTACTGTAGCCCTAAAATTATAAAATGATATATCATGTGCTGGACGTAGGGTTGAATGGATGTAGAAAAGAATGTCTGTGCATGTCCGATGGGTAAAATAATATTCTAGAACATAAGTAATATAGAACAAAAAAGCGAGCCCTTATATGGTGAGGGATTCTAAAGACAGGCGGTGAGCTCTCCGAAAACCAAGTCCTTGGCGATACAGCTTTATATGAGGTTAAAACTGCTGACACAATCAGGGGATTAGCCGGTAGTAGGCTTGTGGATACATAACCCTGATGGAGTAGGATGTGCGAGACTGAGCAATCAAGCAACAGTCGTTCCAGTCAGTTGTTGCCTATGTCCATGTAGAAACAAATGTCAGTATCTCGGTATCATAATCATCTGAACCTTTTTGACAGGAATCAACTTTTTAAAACACTAAGAGTAAAACTTATCAAATTCAATGTAAGAATTTATCTATTACAGCTACAACAGATTTGACTGGTGCATTTTACTTTTTCCAGTATGAAAACGTGACAAGGAAAATAAGTCATCACAATTGTGACAATAATCCAGATGAAATGTCACATGGCTGTCTGGGTCTAATGTTTACTTTTAAGTTCTGGCATTGTTGACATTTCTGAAGAGAACTTACCGGTAGGTGCACTATCCAAAATTCTTAGATCATAGGCCCCAGCACAACGGTAGTTGGCTGCTGTTCCGTTATCCCAAACTACCACAACTTCCTCTGGAGATTCGAAGTTCCTGACAGTGCCAACATGACCTTCTCCACCGTCTTGTTTTCCCCACTTCCAGTCAGGACCGCGTGTCACCCTTGCTCCTACGCCTTCCATCACGTTCATCCGGAGACGACTGCTACTAGCACCCGAGTCCATGTTAGTTGGCTTACGTCAGACCTTCATAAACGAAAAAACCGTTACGATTGCCCCTTGGGTGTGAACGAATTTTATCTGTCAAAGTTGACTTCTGTAAAATGGCCACAGTTCCTGGTCTCATGAAATCCCGTTCCTGACAACTTCCGCGAGATTTCAGCAAAATTATCAAAGATGGCCGCTAGCCGAAAATCACAAAAGTCTCGGTCAAGAAGAAGATTAGCCGCTCTATCTTTTTTATCTAACATATCACTTGATGGTAGCCACACAGACACTAAGTTTGCACAGTTTAACAGAAAACACCATCGTTTAAAAGAAAACAACGCTAACGGGTTCAAATCTGACGATGTATCATCCGATTCATCATCAAACGTGTCAAAAAGTGACGTGAATCATGTTCTTACAAAACAGCCGAGTGTCAACAAAGATGGTGCCAATGATGAAATTAAAATACGACGAAACGAAAAAACCAGTTTGAGTAAGAAAGCAACGAATGCTGTTCACGATCAAGGGCATAGTGACGGAAGTGATGAATCACCATCGAAACGCTGGAGGTAATCTCTTGACATTGACAGACTGAGATTGTTGTCACTCTCCGAAAATTTTGATGAAATATCCCAACGTTACCTTTTTAGCTCATCAGACCTGAAAGCCCCGATGGGCTTATTGCATGGCATACCATTTGTGCGTCCGTCCTTTTGTCCATTCGTCTGTCCCTGCATAAACTTTCCACTTTTTCGACTTCTTGAGTTCTTCTCTAAAACCGGTGGAACTAGAGAGCCAAAATTTTATGTGGAGACTCCTTGGCCAATAGGAATTCTTATTTGTAGATATGTTGACCCGATGACCCTATGGGTCACCGTTCATGAGCTTAAAAACTATGTTCATCTTCTTCTCCAGTATGAGAAGCTCTAGGAAGCTGAAATGTTGTGTACAGACAATAATAAATGATTATTATAATGAAGTATTACATGGTTCGCTTTAATCATGCGAGTACATTTCCCTTCGAGCGGCAATTTAAAGCCGTTCACATTAAAATGGGCATTTGAAGGTAGTTCAATTGATTTGACTGATGTAGCGACACCTCAGAGAAGAGTTTTAATTATGGCACCATGATGGAATGGTTAACCATCTTGTTGTTTGAACTCTCAAATTCCCATGAGACTTACAAAATCGGGAACGGGACAAAACGGCGATAAACCAAAACGTCGAAAGGCGAAAACGGCGAATATTTGGCGAAAACGGCGATGAAATGCCTGGCGAAAACGTCGATGAATTATATGTAGAGAAATAAAGAATAAAGGTATTATTTAGTTTGTTTTTATTTACGTTTTAATCCTTACATGTGATTAATGTGATTATTACAGTATGGTATTACCGTGTATTGAAGTCGCCGACAGTGTTGTGATTAAAACAACATTGTTCACTTGGATGTTATCACAAGACTTCATTGATAAGTGGATAAACTCAAACTCCTCCTTAATGATATCTGAAAAATATCTGATAAATATCTGAGCTGAAATCAGATTTAAAAAATGTGTAAATAAAATCATGAATGACTACATTGTTTATGTTATCTATTGAAAAATAGTGTAGACGTTTTCGCCAATTTTCGACGCTTTCGCCCGATTTTCCGTAGACGTTTGGGACTGTCGCCGTTTTAGCCAGCACCCACAAAATCTACTTCCCACACTGAAGAGTTTCACAACTCTGTCCCTTTATACGTTGCACCATTTTCTTCCAAATTATCCAATAAGGATAACTGTTTTCTATGGATGCGGCTTACAGTGTAATGAGATGTTTACCCTCTGACGTACCAATATATTGTACAACTTTATGGCAAATTTGAGAAAACATGATATGCAAAAAATGTGCAACAACACCTTTTAATCTTCTTCAATTGACTGTCAACTGAAGTCTTGTCACCACTGATTGTTTCAGGGCTGCTTCATGTTCCGATGACCGAGACAAGTTCTTGAAACGGAAGTTGGTCTCTACAAATAGCATACCTTGGTCTAGTCCACAAGCCTCAAGTCGGGAACATGCTGCTGACAGAATCGGTTAGTTATACACAATTTCAGTCCTTGATCAAATCTTTGATGGGTATTTACAATTGAAATACATGATTTTTCTTAATAACAACTTCTTTCTTGTTGATATTGATATGTTTTTGAGTGTATGCTTACTCAATATATTAAAATAATGTCAGGCGGTTTCTTTGTTATCCCCCGCCACAACGAAGTTGGCAGGGGATATAGAAATGAGCTCTGTCTGTCTGTCTGTCCGTCTGTGCGTCCGGGCTTTTCCATTCCGGCCTCAAACTTCAAAACTATTCATTATATTTTGCTGAAACTTTGTACTTGTTTCAACCAAGTAGTCTAGATGTGCCTTTTGCTATATAGAAATTTGAGAATATTTTTTTTTATTTTACGAATGCAAACAGTCTGGACTTAGAACCAAGAAGAGGGAAAACTACATTCCGGCCTCAAACTTCAAAACTATTCAATATATTTTGCTGAAACTTTGTACAGGTATCAACCAGGTAGTCTAAATGTGCCTTTTGCTATATAGAAAGTAAATGCATTATATATTCAAAATGCATAAATATATTCAAAATTTCTACATAGCGGGGGATATGGCCGACTCTATCTGCTTGTTTAATTCAAAATGAGTGGAGTTAAGATGATATCATCGTTGTGGTTTCCCAACATAATCAAATCCAAAACTTAGTCTCTATTGTTTAATCCAATAACATGTGTTACACGTGTAACTTGAAAAACTGCATTGTGTAACTTTCAGGAGAGAGACTGGCACGGAGATCCAGTTCTATGTCTGGAGACTCGGGCGAATCGTCCACCACACGTGAAGTCCGTTTCCTCTCACCAAACTCCAAACACTCCATCAAAGACGGACGGTAATTTGCATGAATGTTGTTGTAACGACCCAGATTGTGTGGCCTTGATGATGAGTGTGTGATTGTGCTTGTGTTGCAGTGAATAGTTTGTACAAACCTGCTTTATGAGCTTATCAGTAATGTACCGGTAATGTATGTTATTGAAATATATTATTTAAATCTTGGAAGATTGTATTAATGTTTACTTCAATCAAAATAATTTTAAAGCTGTCTTATGTTATTTGATAAATGTTACATTCATAGAGGAGACTACATGTTCTACTGCATAATATTGTTTTTTTTTGTTAAACTAGATCTGTTTTGGTATCATGGTATTTGGTTGATAGTTAATCTATTATGACAATAGTGTTAAGTATTACCGTGACAAGTCTTTAGCATTTTGTTTATTACTCGCAAACAAAATCAAAGGAAAATCACAACACTGTTGCCACAAACTTGTAATTGCAATGTGACATCATAACTTTGAACAATTATGACACCATATGTCTAGTAGTATGACACTTTTGTATATTTCTGCATAAATATTAGATTGCAGTATATTATATTGATGAGGAATTAATCTAGAAACTCTTTAAGACAAATGTGTAAAATTCAAAGCATCATATGTCGAGCAGTACTACACTGCAGTATTTTTCAATGATCAATAAATCTAGAAACTCTTTGAAATGATTGTGTAAGTTTTAAAGCTTTTTATTCCAGGTATAAATCAAGTTGATGATGATTGTTTTTCAGTGTTGTCATTGTATCAGGATCAAAAGCGCCTGTCGCTCTCTGTTCGGTTCTACCCTACACCAAATCCGGCAATAAGTATGTCAATAAGTTGTTTAATTCATTAGAATAGTAGCAATATTTTAAAATAATATCTATCAATATCATTGCCATTATTACTTATCAAAGATTGGACATTCTTTTTCAGAAGGGATCCTCCTTGGGGTACTTATTGCATAAAATCCTTGATTTTTGATATATGACAGGTTGTAACTATATTTTCCACTTAAAAATAGTTAAAAAACTAAAAAAACGTACTTTGGGTCACCCCTTTCGAGCCCCACCCCTTACGGTTGTCATGCAACCAGGGGCGGATAACTCTAATCTCACCACTTTTCATCCTGTCATTGAACTGACTAGACGCACGAAGTTTTTCACGAAGTTTTGTTTCGCTGAGTACGTACAATCGAAAGAAAATGGCCCATAACAAAGCTGTATGTGTGGTAACTTCTACCTTTTCTACAGTAGGGTCGAATGGCTTATCGGTTTTAGTACTAGATTTCGTGTATTTGTAACTTGCTTTCTCGCGTAGGGCGGGAAAGTCGACCCAAGATGGCGGCCATTTTTTCTCGATCGATTTGTTTTGATCGTGGAATTTGGTCAAATCTGGGCTTTCCACATTTTTATATTATCATATTTGGGTTCTAGATTCGTTTTCGGTGAGTATTTCGAATCGCCCACTGGCCTGCAAGCAAATTATTCATATTTCATGTTCTATTTGTTTCAGTGATGTTAGGGGTGTGGCCATGCTTGTTTACATTTTACTTCGCATTTTGCCATTCGCCTCTGCTCATGTTTTTTACATGCATGTTTACAAAAACATTTACATTGCAATTCCCCCATGTATTTAGTATATATATATTTTAAAAATATTTATATATATACACATGTTGCATGTGCACGTCTTGATTTGGCTATTTTGCTTCTAGCCTTTCAAGCCTTGTGCCCAATGTAAAGGGCCGGTGTCTATCACCGACGCCCATGATGAGTGCCTCAAGTGTTTGGCCTCTGACTTTCATCACCCACTCGACTGTGGGATTTGTCAGGCCTTTACCCCCAAGGCCAGATCAAGGAGGGATGTTGACTTAAAGTTCTTCTCCGAGGCTTTGGAGAGCGGACGGGACATCACCAAGCTTGACCCCCCGTCTAAGGCTAAAAAGGTGAAGAAGTCACCGGTTAAGAAAGTAAGCGGTAAGAAGGTTAAGGCTTCGGCCTCCGCTACGGTGTCCTCGGCCAGGTCGGGTCTCGATGATTCGAAGGCCTCCCCCGACATCCACCCTCCCTCCCTCCCCTCAACAACCTAACTTACAAAATGCTAATTTTAACCCTGTTGATATGACGCAATTCACGCAAATCATTACACAGCAAATGAAGGTCATGATTGACTCGGCGGTCTCGGGGCTCCGTACGGAGTTCCGGACCTCGAGTCATGAACCTGATGCAGCTCATGGTACCAGGGGAGATCTCGGTGTCGGACTCGTCCGAGGCACGGGGTCTCCTCGGGGCGCTCAGCTTCCGGCTCGCGAGCTGCGGAGTATGGAGCCCCAGGTTACCATAACACAAACACACCAGCCCCCTCAGACACCTGGCTTCGGGCAGGTCTCGTCTGGGGGATCGCTGGCCCCGCCGAACCTGGTGCCGCTCGTTTGAGTAGGTTCCCAGGGTAAGGCTTCTACCCCAGGTTACGAGGCGCCGCCTGTGCTCCAGGTGCAGCGTCCTCGGACACCTGCCCCGTTCTCCGAGACCGTCGTCCCAGTGACGATGCAGTCCGGGCCGCACGCGGGACCCACGAGCACCCTCGAGACCCAGGTCTCGGGGGGGCCCACTCGAGGTCGATCCTCGGGCTGGGGGCTCGGGACAGCCAGTGGTAGCTGACGTCTTCTCTCGCTCTCTTGTCCACGCCCGTGACTCTTTCCTAGACGACTCCCAGTTGGCCTCACGCCTCTCGGGGAGATCCGGGATCGAGTCCATGGACGTGGATGAGGTTCGGGAGGATTCGGGCCCTTTATCGGCTGCCACTGCCATCAGGGATCTCCGCGGCTTAATCGCCGAGGCTATTCCTGGTGTTGCTGCCCCGGTCCCCGAGCCAGAGGAATCGGACTACCGCTTGTCGGGGGAGGCCTTCGCTCGAAGCAAGGCTCCCGTAGTGGGGCTCCGCATTCTCCCTTCACTGGTCGATGATCTGATCGCTCCGCTCCTAGCTGATACTCGTTCACTGGCCGATCTAGGCTTCCTATCTAAGAGATATCAGCTGGGGGAGGAAGGTCTTTTCGACATTCCGGTGGTGGGAGACTGTGTCTATACCGCGGTTTCCTTGCAACGACCGAAGGTGCAGCTGATCTGAAGTCCTCGTATCGGTCCTTCGAGGACCAGTACCGAAATGCGGGACAACAGCTTCAGCTTGCAATCCACCAGGCGTATCTGGCCTCCATGCAGGTCCAGTTAACGCAGAAGGTGGAGATCCCTGGAGATTCCTCCTCGGAGCTCCTCGGGCAGCTAACCGCGGTTGGTGGTCATTTGGCGCAGGACTCAATAAGGAGTGCCGCTAACCAAATGATGAGCGCAGTTGTGGGAATGCGCCGGCTGTGGTTGTCGGTGTCCACTTGGATGCCTTCAACACAGCAGTCCCTGCTGAACCTCCCCTTTCGGATTGGCCCAGTGCTTTTCCCAGGGGCTCAGCAGGTACTGAAGGACACTGCGGATGTCGTCACGACCTGCCGGGAGACCTCTAGGGTTCTTACCGTGCAGGATCCAGACATCAAGCGCGCACGCATGTCCAACCCTCCCCTGCTCGTTCCTCCGCGCCGACGGGGAAGGCAGCCTGGATGTCAGCTAGTCTGCATCAGGCTGGGAGCAGGGGCAAGGGTCCCAAAAAGCGAGGCGGGAAATTCCAGCAGCCTTCGGGCAAGCAGGGGTTTCGGGGGCGCGGGAAACCAAACCAGGGTTCCTAGCTCCTCCCGTACCGCTAGGGGTGTCCAAAAATCCGGGGGCCGGAGTGCCGCCGGAGACGGACACCTTTTGCTTGTTGGGGCAGATCCCTGTAGGCGGCCGATTGACAAGGTTCATAGACGCTTGGGCGAAAGCCACGTCGAACACCTGGGTCCTGTCCACGCTCAGGGACGGCCATATGCCTCAGTGGAAGCGCGGTCCACCTTCATTTACCGGGGTGCGGCACACGAAGGTGCCCTCCGCGCCGGAGAAGGTGGACATCCTCCGCTCAGAAATCAAAGCGTTGCTGAGCAAGGCTGCGATAGAGCTAGTGCCTGTGGGCCAGGAAGAGAGCGGATACTATTCCACATACTTCCTGGTGACCAAGAAGGGCGGAGGGTTCAGACCCATCTTGAATCTAAAGATCATGAACAAACTCATAGAGGTCCCATCGTTCAAGATGGAGACTCTAAGGTCTGTGATCTCGTCAGTGCAGGTCGGAGAATGGCTATCCTCCATCGACCTCAAAGACGCTTACCTTCATGTTCCGATGCACCCAGAATTCAGACAATTTCTGAGGTTTGCATTCGACGGGAAGTGTTACCAATTCAGGGTGTTACCCTTCGGAATCTCAACGGCTCCGAGGGTATTCACCAAGCTTATGCTGGTAGCGTCTCAGGTCGCCAGGTCTCAGGGCAGGTGTTGTCATCCCTACCTGGACGACTGGCTCATCAGAGCGCTGTCCCAGCTTCAGAACCAAGAATCCACCCAGGCCATACTACACACGTTAGTTTCGCTGGGTTGGATCGTGAACCTCAAAAAGTCGGAGCTGGCCCCGTCACGGGACCTAGTCTTCCTGGGCTCCAGGTTTCGGACGGAGCCGGGGATCGTATCCCTGGCCCCGGACCGGGTCCCGAAGATACTGGGGGCTGTGAACTCGTTTCTCAGTGCTCCATGCCACACGGCTCGAGTCTGGCTCCAGCTCTTAGGAGTCATGGCAGCGACCGTAGACGTGGTTTGGAGGTCCCGGCTCCGCATGAGGCCCGTCCAACAAGCTTTGGCGGGTCTATGGTCCCACTCGGAGTCTTACGAGAAGCAGCTCGTCACTCCGGAGTGGGTCTTGCCACACCTGTTATGGTGGACCAATGTCGATCACCTGACTCGGGGTTACCCCCTGCAGCCTCCGGTGCCGACCCTGACGATCCAGACCGACGCCTCCCTTACGGGATGGGGCGGGGTTCTGGGATCTCTTACGGTCTCAGGCCTGTGGTCACAAGCCGAGTCTTAATTACACATCAATGTGTTGGAGCTCAGGGCGGCCAGATTGGTTCTGCAACATCTGAGGGATCAGGTGAAGGGTCAGGTGGTCCGGCTCCAAATGGACAACAGGACCGCCATGACTTACATTCTCAAACAGGGTGGGACGGTTTCCCCGTCCCTCCTGGAGGAGACATGGCAGTTCTTCCTCTGGTGCGACGAAGTCGACACCCAGGTCCTGCCAGTGTACTTGCCGGGGGTGGACAATGTCCGAGCAGACGCTCTGTCTCGCCGGATCCTTGCCCCCGAGTGGCTACTGGATCGAGAGATATTCGAGATTATCTACCAGTTATACGGGTCATTCCAGGTGGATCTGTTTGCGTCAGGGACGAACTTTCAGATACCCCAGTTTTGCTCCAGGATACCCGACACTCGGGCTCTATCCCAGGATGCATTCGAACTGGACTGGACAGACAGAGTTCTGTGGGCCTTCCCACCAGTGCCTCTGATCTCCAAGGTCCTGACCCGTCTAGCCACTCATCCTCCGCGTCTGCTGGTGCTAATCACACCTCTGTGGGCAGCGCAAACTTGGTTTCCACAGGTACTCAGGTCTCTGGCTATGCCACCTGCTCTGTTACCGTGTCGACCGGGACTTCTGTCCCAGGACGGAGCCCCCCACCCCAACCCCAGGGTGCAGTGGGTGGCCTGGCCTCTGTCCGGAATCGCCTCCAAAACAGCGGTATTCCTGCACGAGTTGCAGACACAATACTGGCTTCGAGGAGGGATTCAACGAACATTCAATATGAGGATAGATGGGCCTGCTATTCGCGCTGGTGTGCAGATAGGGACGTTCTCGATCCCTTTTCTGCAGATCTAGTGTTTGTCTTGGAGTTCCTGCAGTCTAGATTAGATGCTGGCTTGGCCGCATCTACTGTCAGGGGTTACTCCACGGCTATTTCAGCCTTTCATGTGCCAGTGGACGGCGCCCTTTTGGGGGTACATCCTCTGGTTCAGCGCTTTTTAGCAGGCGTGGACAGGATCCGACCTCCTGTGAGGCGGTCCAGCCCGGTTTGGGACCTTTCTATAGTCCTGGATTGGCTCTCGGGTCCGCAATTTAGGGATTTATCGGCAGTATCGCTGCAACTGCTTACTTGGAAGGCAGTTTTTCTAGTGGCGGTGGCGTCTGGCAGACGGGTAGGAGACATACATGCTATGTCCTCCAATCCCGAGCTTACAGTCTTCCACAGGGACAGAGTCAGCATTAGACTGCCAGACTCCTACCGGCCAAAAGTGGCCCACTCATTCCATGTCTCGGCCCCAATAGAATTACCGGCTCTTAGGCAACCGGCTACATCAGGGTCTCAGGCCTCGCACGCACACATTCTGGACGTGCGCAGGACGCTGAGAGCCTATCTCAAAAGAACGGCCTCCATCCGTAGAGATGAGCAACTCTTTTGTTGTTACGGGGGAGGTAAGCAGGGCTTACCTGCTTCTACGCAGACCATATCAAGATGGATTGTCTCGACGATCTGTCTTGCATATGTTCACAAGGGCCGTGAGCCCCCAGGTAACCTCAAGGCTCATTCGGTTAGGGCAGTTGCGACGTCTAAGGCGTACGCAGCGGCCCTGCCCATCGAAGAGATCTGCTCCGCTGCTATCTGGAGCCAGCCTAGCACGTTCATTCGTCATTACCAACTCGACAGGCTCTCGGCGGAGCGTGCTCGGTTTGGTCAGACAGTTCTCTCCGGTGGGCAGAGTCGTCAACCCCCCAGCTGAATGAGCAGAGGAGGGTTGTGCGTTCTGTTTTTAAATGTTACTAATGCCACTTATATCACGTTGATACTAAGGGCCCAAGTCCTTTTTCCCAAGGTGACCTCCCTGGCTGAGGTCCCCCGCGGGGAGTTTTTATATGGTACCTTTTTTGCCCTCGTTCTCTCTTTTCACAAAAAAGGGGGGGGGGGGGGCGGGGTATTTTGACCAGTCAGGCGACTGCGAGTGCGCCAGGTAATCCCCAGGTCAATGTTGGTCTCCTCCATGGTGGATTCACAAGGTACTTTGGGTGAGTTAACTTTGTATATTCATATATTCTGTGCGCCTTTGGGTGCAGTCTGAATGCCACTGCCTTAGATTCAATCTTTGGGAGTCTGTCTTATGCAATAAGTACCCCAAGGAGGATCCCTTCTGAAAAAGAATCGAACTAACCTGTATAGGTTTCAGATTCTTTGAAGAGGATCCTCCTTGGGGTAGGGCCACCCACCTCCCCTTCATTCAGCCTGCATGACTGGATGGAAAAGTGGTGAGATTAGAGTTATCCGCCCCTGGTTGCATGACAACCGTAAGGGGTGGGGCTCGAAAGGGGTGACCCAAAGTACGTTTTTTTAGTTTTTTAACTATTTTTAAGTGGAAAATATAGTTACAACCTGTCATATATCAAAAATCAAGGATTTTATGCAATAAGTACCCCAAGGAGGATCCTCTTCAAAGAATCTGAAACCTATACAGGTTAGTTCGAATTTTTTAAATTCATGAAAAAATATCATATTATTATAATAACTTTAATTTTAACTTTTTTCAAAAGTTATTTGTGTACAAAAAGTTTTTAATGTGGCATTGAAATAGAATTTGATGTTCGTTTCATTTAAGAATCAGTGATGTTTTTGATGTTTGCGCATTGTTTGTCTGATTTTGTTCCCTACATGCTGTTCCCTGAAATGTGACAGATTTTTAGTAAAGAACCTGTGATACTTAGCCAAGTGTTCTAGCACAATCTGTTAGATCTCTAATTCAAATTCTTCACAACTGCATTTTGAAAGATTGTTCTGGTAATGTATTTTGAGTGTGGATTGGATATGATATTGCTTATAGTTTTTGGGTTTCATCTGATTGAAGTTTTTTGAAAGAAATTAAGTCATAATTTTGTGTCTTTTGTTTAAAATACTGCTTATGAAAGCAGAATATCACTGAAATTGAATTAAGAGTCAGATTTAATCTTTTCAGGCTGAATGAATTTTGTATCAGAAGACAAATACACAGCTTGGAGGGGAGATGTTTTCTGTAATGGTTTATTTAGAAACCGGACATAGTTGCCATTATTATACACACCCAACTGTTGTATTTCTCTTTATTTTGAAACGGGACAGTATATATACTTTCATTGACTTTCTCAAGGATTATGTATATATTTCTGGTATTGCAATTTACAAATGTAAATTTACACCATCTGACAAATGCCTGAAAAAAACATCAACCAAAGAGATTTTATGACCAGAGAATTTTAAAATGTTGTTGTTGATTTTGAAGATGATTTCTAAACGAAAGATTGTCCTGTACAATGTTTTGGATTACGAATTTTGCCAATGCACTGATTCAGAGATGAAGGTCACAGCAGTGAGGGTCGGACTCGCCATCACTCAGGGCACTCAGGGTCAAGGTCAGTCTCCTCCCAGGAAGGGTTACTCTACATCGGACTTCAGGCCGTCGTCAAGGTGGAGGAGGGACAGGTAGGTTACAACCATGTGAAAGGATTTTATATTTTATATTTTATCATCGGTCACCCAGGTGTGCTGCAATATTGCCAAAGTGGTGCTAAACAATAACTAACTTGGTCACTCAGGGTCGGTCTCTTCCCAAGAGGATTACTGGTTGGTTGATCTGTATATATACAGTCCTTGAGTACCACTTCCATCATATTCCATCCTACTCCATCAGGGTTGCTGTACTGTACAATTCCCTGATCCCCTGCAGATACAAAATCCCTGATGGAGCAGGATGATCACGTCCTTAATTCCAGCAATTCAACTCCTTGAATAATTTTTCCTGTTAAATTTGACGAAAACAATTGGGTTGGCTCACACATGCATGTTCTTCAGAAGCAAAATTGTTTCTTTAAAAAGCATCAAAGTCGGAATATCTTTTGTGTTTAGTTTTGCAACAGTTATCTCCATCTTGTATGAATGGATAAAAACCGATAACCTGGAATACATCTCTCCTTCTTCGTCCCTCAGGACATATCATACATTGAGTTTCTCGTCCCATCTCGAACCAGAGCGTTGAAGAGGACCATTTCAGAAACTCCCTATGCTGATTCAGTTCTCATGCCTCCAGCTGCAGGTAGGTCAAGGTTCACTTTGTTCCCATGGTGACTGCCAAAAGATTTAATTTCTCTTCTCATAATACCTCAGAATACAATAGAATAAACGAGACAAATTGCGCTAAAGTTATCAATATTCGTTTAGGTCTGGAGAGAATCTTTATGTGTCACATTGTTTACTCTTTTACATCAGAATAGGTCTTGTGTTTGCCAACATTTGATTTCACACATGATATCATTTTAGGATTAGAGATAAAAGTTTTGTCAGTGCTGTCAAATCAGTGGTGTTCAAATTAGTGATCATCATCTGTTATAATCTGACAAGCTGTCACTTTGATATTTTATATATCACAAGATTTCTTCCTTTGGTTTATTCGCCTGTTGGAAATTACTGCCTTAATTAAAGAGTTACAAAACCCAATATGATCTTGTAGTGATCAATTCTGTTGAAGAACAAAACGAGACATAAATACTGGTAAATTTTGTCTCTTGATTAGTATGATTACTGTATTATATTTATGTGTAGCTTCACTCAATGTATCACTCTGAGCTGTGGTGATGGTTGCACTTTCTTAACGATTAGTTTAATTAGTTTGATTAGAGTAATTCTTCCTCCTTATCCTTTCTTTGTGTTTTTGTGTAATTCTGATGTTGTAACCACACACTAGATCTGAGTCATGTGATAGTATGACCCTTTTTAAGATTCAAGATGTTTATTTGTAGAAAGGATGTATCTCCCAAGGCAAATGATATCACATGAAATTTCTTATACTCGAGTTTCTTTCTTATGTTTTACATATTCAATAAAAGAAGTGTTTAGAAGTTGGTGTACAAGTCTATGTATACTTGTTCACGTAAATGTTTAGGAAATGTAACAAGATTTAAATGTCCTTAAAAAAATACTGTTGCAGATAGTTTGTTTGTTCCCAAATATATCAACGTTAAAACCCAAGCCATAACAATAATGTAATATTTTAACATGATTTGATTAACTTGGCCTTTTTCTCTCAAACATATAACATTGGAAAGCACATATTTGGAGAATCATAGCCAATACAGTGCATTCATATATAAAAAAAACAAAGAGTGGTCAAGAAGATGTTTTCATGATACAACATATGACAATTTATGTCTGCTATGGAGAATAAATATGCACTACTCTCCATTGATAATTTCAATATTACTCCTTTGCTGTCAACCCCAGATTTCTGCCCCCCCCCCCCCCCCCTTTTTCAAGAAAGAAACAGATTCCATCATTTTCTGAAAAATCAGATTGAACAACCTCTAGCCAACCTAAATGGTATCTTTAACACCAATATTTATATGTGTTCACTCTTCTCCCCTTTGGATTTTATGCTCTTCTTTGATATTTTTCTTTTTGTTCTTATTTATTGTTTTTCTTATTCATAAGTTATCATAACTATTTCTTTGATATGAATTTGTATTATTATTTTTTCTTTCACTTTCCCCCTGTTTTGATCTTGACTGCTGTTCGAGCATTTTCAAGCATTGAATTATGATCTTGACATTTCATTTTCTCATTTATTTTTGTTCATGATATTGCTCTGTGTTTGAGTGTGTCTAGATGTTTCCGTAGATTTGGTAGGTCAGAATGAGTTTTTAAATAAATGCACAGGAACTTGATTTGCATGCAAGCTTGTGTACCCCTGATATTTAAAATCAGTCCATTTTTCTTTGTAACTGATGTACCTGTCACAAAATATTCTTTTAAATAATTAGACAATATTTGTCATTTAAAAGTTTGTTTTGATCCTCCCCAACTATTTAATTTGTTATTTCCCCCCAGAATCAAATTTTCCTGGTGATCCTTCTGCAATTTCATTATTTTGGGATAGATTTGCTTCCCTAGTGGACTTGTAATAGTTATGTACCCCTGAAACAAATCATATAGTGACTTTACATGTTTTCCCCAATTACAATTTGAATATCCTCTTTATCCTCCAAATAAACTTTATATATCCTTTTATTTCCTACAAACGTAATATCCTTTTTTGTTTTACCACTACAAACTTTGGATATTCTTTTTATCCCTACAAAATTGAAATATTCTTGTTTTTCCAAACAAACTATTCTGTTGTGATCCCTTGGCATTGTGTGTATAGATCTGATAAAATGACCGCTCCCTTTGTGTTTGTTTCCCGTGACCAGGTCGGGACTATTTGCGGAGTCACTCACATGACCCTAGCATGTTTTTCCAGCGTGCTGGGCACTTCTCGGCCCTTGAGAGAGGTAATTCCACTGGCTTCTAACACTTCACCCCTGTCTCTTGGTGCACAAATTTCCCTTCTTTTCTCATTTTGGAAAATCTAGTCCACAAATAAGATTTGTTAGAATCGGAGGACGAGCCGATAACTTGTTTAGGTTGACATTCGAAAGGAAAGCGGTAGTTCTATTCCAGCCCGTAAGTCTATATCTAGTACTCCAATGTGTTACCAAGAGACAGCCAAGAAATCCTTCCTTGCTCCGTTATACAAATAGACACTGTTCTAGTTCAACATGGAATATAAACTGCTGACAAAAAACAACACTGATGCATCCATGTTTGTGGGCAACTGATGAGTTAAATGAAATTACTATATACTATTTATTAAATGTTATCATGAACGTTTTATGTTCATGGCATCTGAAAATCAAGTAACTGTAAAGCTTCAGTTCTGTCAGTGTCCTTGAGAATATCTATGCTTTATGAGCCAGGTTGCCACCGAACAGTGTCTATAGAGTGGTTTGTTTACCTGCATGGTATGGGGAACACTGCAATCACAACTCTCCTGCTAACCTGCACCCGTCAGTCCGACTCTTCATCTCTTCATGTAAACAAACAAATGTTTAATACAATAATCCATCCAACTAATAGTTTACTATGAACTATTTCTACATTTGTAAATTATCAGACCAGCCCTCGTATAATACAAAGTATTTCTTGGATTGTATCTCATTCAAGGAGATTATCTTGTGGTATGCAGTACAAATCTTCTAATTATCTCCCCTGACTCTCCCATCAGTGCCTGAAGAAAACAGTGACTTCTATGATCCCAACATTCTGGATGACCCTGAACTGCAATCTGGCAGCTACCGGACTCTGATGACATTTCCATCTTACGTGGTGAGAAACATTGTGAGGTGTCCATGTGTGGAAAGTAGGAAATTATGGTATTCCGCCATCTTCTGTTTTAATAGGCCACTCATGAGTCTTAATCAAATGCCTATATTTTCAAAACTCTCTTAGTGCTAAGATTGTCATAAAAATCTGTTGTATTTTGAATCTTGATTAACCCATTTCCTTGTAACAGAAATTTTATAATTCAAGGGTTGATATTTAACACCTTAGAGATAGAAGAATTGACTAAAGGGATATTACCTTTTTGAATATCTTATGATAAAGTTGACTGTAATTTATGTCAGATCAGTGATCGAAGGCAATGTGTTAGATTATTTAAGTATTTCAAATAATTACATTTAAACAAAATATGTTATTATGCTATGTAAGATTTGTGTGATTTTAAAGTTTTCCTACCAATATGAATTATGAACCAAAGAGGTGGACTTTATTAATCCTAAAGTGACAATTTCTTCACTGTGTGTTTCAGACTTCTGTCATAGAGTATGTGAAACCATCGAGTCTGAAGAAAGAACTGAACGAGAAGTTCAAGGACAAGTTTCCACACATACAGCTCACTCTCTCCAAACTGCGCAGGTTATTTTCTCATTGGCTCACTCTGATAGAAACTATGTGATATTCATCCTGAACACCAGACTAAATATTGCCTACATGTACCGAATCATTTCAAAGGTCTACAGAATAGCCATGGACCTCTGTCATACAATGCATCAATAGAAAATGTGATGAAGAAGACAAATATTTTATGGATGATCAACTTCTTTATTAACAATAGTGACATTTCGGTATAGATCCTTATACCGTTATCAAGCATGAAAGTGTGATGGTTTCAGGAAGAATGTTTGCCTCAATGTTGTATATATCCAATCAAGGTTGTAGTCCTCATCTCAGATGATAAGATTCTAACTTTAGTTCTCTTTGTAAATGAGTTTTTACCTTATGTTAACAAAGTAATTTATTATATTGAATGGGCTTAAGCCGCTTAACTCTGTTATCTTTGAATTTGCTCTGTTGTATCGTAGCATTCATTATGTTTTCAGCATCAAGCGAGACATAAGGAATACTGGAATGGTGAAGGTGATTATGCATTTAGCTCTTTAGCTGCTGAAGTAGTAAGTGACAAATAACCATACAGTAGTAAAATGGAGGACCATTAGCAAATACCAACTTCTTATAGTCACTGTAAGAACGATAGTAAGGAGCTAATTGATGATTCTTTCTTCTCAGTGCCGAGTGGACATGTGGACAGTTGCACAAGCCTACGTTTTCTTCGAGAAACTCATCTTAAAGGTAATCTTTCTGTGATATTGTTAACTGGTTTCCTGGTTTTTACAATGCAGAAATATTTTGATAAATGATAAAGAAATAACATCATTATATTGGTGGAGAGACCTTCAGTTGTATTTACTGCACGAGTGATGAATAGAAAGTAGTCTTTCCCAGAAAGCTGTATCTATTTGAAAAAGATATAGAGGATATTTGACATTTCTCGTTGAATACCATGTGTATCTCAATGTATATTTTCACAAGTGTGTCTGAGGGGCAGAGAATCACATTTTTAACCAGCCTTTAAGCATGTTACCCTTCTAGTGAGTCGCTCTGATTGTTGCTGAACTTCACTGACAGCAGTCAAAGACCATGTGCCACCAATATTTTTAAAAATGGGTACTGTTATGATGTTTTCTGTATCATTACATTGATCTCACAATATATATATATATATATACAATAAAAAAACACCATACAACAGTTTTCATCCATATTATGTATATATATGTATATATAATACCCTTGCAGCCGGTGATTAACAAGCAAAACAGGAAGTTATGTGCTGGAGCATGCCTCGTACTGTCTGCTAAACTAAATGACGTAAAAGGTGAACAACTCTCCAAACTTCTAGAGGTAAGTCTTCTACATGTGTAGTTGTATATTCGTTTAAGTCATTTTGTTGCAGGGAATGGAATGGTAGACGGTTTATATTACGGTATTGTAGGTTTTGGTCCATTTTCAGTTCAGCACAAAATCAACGATGAAAAAAAATTGATTCACAACAAACCACATATTTTCTTGAAAATAACATTTTTATGAATGCAGGATAAGATGTATATAAGAAAATAAATGAAAATTTATTATTCAACTTTATTATAACAACAAAAGACAAATTAAAATGAAACAATGTTCCAGATATATATAATAGAAATAATGCGTTTTTAAAAATAAAAGCTTAAGTATAAATTTGAATTTGTATCACATTCTGTTGTATTTATAGGAAATAGAGGATGATTTTCGTCTTCATCGCAAAGAAATTCTGGCGTTTGAGTTTGCCTGTCTGGTAGCGTTGGAGTTCTCTCTTCACATCTCAGACAGCGAGGTTTACCCGCACTACCAGAGACTGCTTTACCGCTCTTGACCCCTGCCTCGCTGACCAAGGATTGGCAGACAGACCAACGGACGGATGATGATTGAGGAATGCTTTGACAATATGGAAGGATGGTGGAACAAACTATGGAAATAAAGATGCATAAACAATGTTCATACATAATAAAGGATGGATAGTTGGATGAGTGATGCTTTGAGAGATGGATGGGTGGTGTTTTTACAGGGACGATTGTTTGAGAAGGAATGACTGAAAGAAAAAAGGATTGCTCTTTGTACAATGAGGTTCAAACAGCAGTGGATCAAACTCACGTGGAACACTCTTGACCTGTATATCTATCATTGTACTGACACTTATAGCACAACAGTGTGTAGAGTACTTAATTTGAACTTGATAAGTGATTTTTATTGTTTTTGACATTCGTCCGTAATCATGTTTGCACTTTTTTAAGTGCAGTTTTACGTGTAATTATCTAGTTAAGACTTAGTATTGATGTTGCTTTATATTTCCAAAGTAGAAATCTACATGAAGAAATGATGTTTTGCAGGGGCTGGTGATAAAACAAGAGTGGATATTTTTTCTACTACATTGTTGGACGTTGAATATTACTTATTTACATTTGTAGCACATAAGGCCTGTAAGGCCAGTTGAGCTTATGGCATAAGTTTGTCGTTGGTCATCCATAAATTAAACTTTTCACATTTATATTTCTTCAGAACTGCTGCAAGCACAATGCTGAAATTTTGTGGAGAGGTACCTTGTAATTAGGGGATCAAAGTTTGTAAAATTGTCCTTTTCGTTACCGTACTCCCAATTGTTTACCAGACTACAAAAAAAAAGTGTGGGACAGGGAGGCATTTTAAAGCGGTTCACGATTTTAAAGGCTATGATAAAATGTTGAAGCTACCGTCATCATAAGTTGTGGTCATGACCTTTCAAATCACCTTATTTTATGTCTGTAGCACCAAACATAAGTAAAATATAACTTATATATTCTTGAGTACCTTTCTTCTCTTCCAATGCCCTCATAGCTTTCCATCTAAAGGTATTCTTGCCTTTTGTATTGAGAGCTGTCCTTAGTGCGACTGTGCATTGGCCAGTGCAAATAGAGGTGTATACTACGGCACTGAGTCAAGAGCTGTTGCAGTGCAGTTAGGTGGAGGGAGAAGAGAGGGAGGTTCTTCCAGGATGACCTAGGTTATGGATTATAAATTGTAAATGTTGGTGACTGTCCAACTCATAATAGAGACCACATGGGCAGTGTCTTATTATTTGATATCTTAGTCTTTTGCTTAGAGATACTGAATAATTCAAAACCTGGTGAGCTGCAGAGCCAATGGGTCTATTTTTATTTTTTACATCCATTGCTATGATAACCATGACCGACCATGATATATTTTGATTATATCTATTGACCAATCACTGATGAAGCACATATCTATTATGTCCAATCAAATGACACTTGTCATGCATTACTCACGAGGCATTTTACTCTTAACCATAGAAACGGAAATATATGTATACATAATGGAACGTCCAATATTTCACTCACTGATCTCGAGAACTGTAAACTTGTGAAATATATATCCTAGAAATGTTATCCAAGACTATTATAATACTATGTGTATATTTACATCATTCATGATTGATGATGGAATATCATTTGACCTACCTTGATGTGTGCAGTCATTATGATAATAGAAGGATAATTAATACCAAATTTCTGCAATAAGTTTGACAAGATGAATACACTTGTTTACTCATATATTTGAATCTAAAAATCTGATAATGTATGATCTTTTAATTTCTTGGGTTATTTGAATAGGGTTAATCATAAAATGTTAGCGTCATCTCTGCAACAAAATACTCCTTTGCAATATCTTTTACATTATTTATATCTGTCCAGTGTAGTCAGTTTTTACATCCTCTAGAGGCAGTTTCTGATATTTCATTTTACGTTCACGTATTTGAGATTTTCTGATGGTTCAAACTAGTGATGATTATACAAACCTCAGGCTTCTTTAAAGTTCATTTTCAACAGCTGTACTCAATATGATCTTTAGAGGCCATTTAGAAGTGGAATACATAAGAAAGGCCCAAATTTCTGGATATCATATTCTTTATTGGGAACATATATGCATCTTCTTTTATATTAACTCATATATTGAGAAATTGATTTGTGTCAAAATAGATTTTGATCAGTTGACTAGAATATTTCTAATAATATGTAAATTTGATCTCATTTCCATTGCTAGTCATAATAACCAGTGTCTCAAACCAACCAGATTTTAGTCATTTTCCAAAGATGGACATGCAAGGTATCAATTGAGTCTTGATTTTATTTAATGAGTTTGTGTCTATGTACATTGTCTGTAGACTAAAACAAATCTTCCTTCTTTCTTCTCTGGCAAGAAAGAAAATACTTACAATATGTCCAGTTAAACTTTAAGGCGTATGTATGATGCCATTGCTTTGTTCCATTTTGACACCATTATTGTTTTGTTTTGTGATGTCATGTTACCAAGACAACATGGTATTGTTTTGTGATGTCATGTTACCAAGACAACATGGTATTAACCATGGGCAAAGCGAGATATTATTTTATGTATTTTGATATGTTTCCCTAACTGTTAAATCACAATCATCAATTGATTTTGAATAATGACTTCTTATAAATGTTATCTATCGTAACATCATATCAACATTTTAAATACAATTAGTTTAACAATTTATTAAGGTTTTCAAACGAAATTATTTATTTATTAATGTAAATAATGTAAAAAAATTCCTTTGCTTCGTCAAATTACAAAGAAAGATGTTCTGCAAATAAAGCAGTAAATCTTTGAAGGGATTTAGAAAGGGGATACATACCGGTAATACAAAATAGAAGCAAGAATTTTGGATAACAACTTCTTGATTGTGAAAAATATGTTTCAGAGTGTATGTTTCACCTCGATAAAGACGTTATTAAGAAATCTTTCTTATTCATCTTTTTGTACATTTTCTGAAAAATATGCAGTAATTCTGATGGCAAAATTTCATAAACAAGTTAATGAACAAGTTATCATGTAAGATATTTTGCTTCTCAATTTGCAAATATGTTTGCTATCATGCTTTGTTTTATGTTTGTGTGAATTCTTGTCGGTATGAATCATTGTTTGTCTTCGCCAAATATTTATACCAATGATATTGTTGTTTGTTTTTATGTTAAGGCTGTGTTTAGTGATTAATTTGTGTTACATTCTTTTGTTATTTGGTAGGTTGTCATCTGGGATAACAATGAGGCAGAGAGTTTGAAAGACTGCTCTCAAGGAAACATATTCCAGTTAAGTGAAAAATGGTTGCATAATGTTAATAAATATTTTGTGTCACAAGTTTGATGGAAGCTACAATGTTGATCGAAGACATTGTTTACTTAGTGTTGCTTCATATCAAGCTACTTTTCATTAATTATTATGTTACTATTTAATCTCTTTTTGAATGTCAATACTAGATAAAACTTCATGTCATCAGGCATTTTTCCCCACAAGGCACAACTTGTACCAGTCCCTATCACTGGCTAATTCAAGCTTTACTGCATTTTGTCTCCTCTTCTGTGCCACCAAGTCCAGGTGCAGCATACTTCTACACTGGCACTGACAAGGATGACATTAGCCAGTAATAGACACTGGCACTGACAAGGCTGAAATTAGCCAGTGATTGACACTGGCACGATTTGTGCCTTGCAAGGAAAGTTTGTCATCAGTTTATAATATTCCAGTTTAAAACAAGCATCTATCAGTAGAGGCACATTGCAACCATTGTTTCCCCATCGAGGTCACTTCTTACCTTCCCACATAGCACCTTTGTATAAAAACATAAATACCATCTTTTATTTTGATTCAATCAGTATCCATTTTTCTGTCCAACTAGATTATCCCAGGAGTGAACATGCTCTATTGACTCCATGGGAAAAGATTGCTCAGGTTGAAACAATTTTGGAGAACAAGATTTCATTGCAAGCAAACAGGCTTTTCTAATGGTCACACAACAAAACTACTGTATTGTAATAAAGGTTATGTAGGGAGCCTCTGTGTGAAGAGAAAGTGTAGCATCTTGATAACCCAGGGGTTCTATGACAGAAGCAGTGCAGCAAACATGACTGCAAATGTACTAGGATTAAACTTTCAAGGTCCTAAAACCTAGGCGATCAAGTGAAAGGTTTAGAAGCTCTCCACAAAATTGACAATAACGATAAACTCATCTTTGTCACGGACAAGCTATCTATGCTATCCAATGGGGTTGCAGGTAGATTCTCTCGTCCTATGGTAACACTAACATCAATCACAATACCCTCTACGATTTTGGCTTTGATTGTTTGTAGTGTTGCAGTTGCTTTGAGGAGGAAAGATTAGGAATATGAACTCTTTGGTTATCAAGAAAGGATCAGACAATATTCAAACTATTTTAAATATTTTTCCTATAAGATAAATGAGGATGTGCTCCTTTGAGTAAGAAAGGAGTTTGATTGGACACTGATGGAAGCAGCTTGTCAGAGCACTTCTCCAAACTTTCATCTGACATAGGAACCCGGAAATATTCCCCCCAATTTCTTATAAATAAAAAAAACGACTTTGTCTTATAGATAAACTTTACTCCATTTTGGTAGGATATATATTATAGTTATTAATTTCAATACCGGTAAATTACAATACTCAGGAACTGAAAAATGACCTTGCTCTCAAATATTATGTAGCGTACTTCAAAAACACAAAGGAGCGCACCCTAAGATTTAGTCCAGTAGATGCATGTGTTGGTGGAAGGTGTGATGTTGAGTCCTCTTGATCCTCTGATAGGGCATTGTGTGTACAGACATTGTGAAGAGAGCTATGGTGGCTCGTACAGCCACCCGTCACTGTGATATGCTTCAATACAAGACAATAAATCATATGTGTTGGACAATTCATGTATGTGTCATGTTGTGTTTTGTAACAGAAGTTATTTCTGAAAGTATCATACTTCAAGAAGTTGCTTGTTTCATTTGAGTTGTTAAAGGCAGAAGATTTTAAAGATTGAACAAGAACAAAATGGAATTACGATTTTATTTTATTACTTCAGACTTCATGGGTATGTATGACTATATGATGGGTATATGATTCAAAATGATCACTATCTAATTTGAATATTGGTATATTAATGAGCACAGTGAACATAATTTAATATTGCATATTCTCAAGGCAACTAATGGTATTAACCGTTTTATGAGACATTGGAATAAAACACTCACATCAAAGCTTATATTAATTTCATCTTTAATTTTATACCTACTGTTCAGCAGAAAAAATGACTTCAGTAAAAGTAGACAATAAAATGCACAGAACACGATATTGCATAACTCAATAATAATAGCATGGCAATTCTTGTATAGCACTGTGAAACAAGTCAGCAGTAATAGCAACAATTTAAATGTTCACATTCAGTGGAAGTTTACATCAGGATTTTATTCAATTGATAAAGACTAATAATTTCAGATGTAAACTTCAATTTAATGATAATTTGATAATACAACCTTCCCTTAGAGTAACCTTTGTTCTTTGGTACTGCAACTACAAGAGTTGATTGCATGCATTCATCAAACACGCATTACACCAAAAAAGTGATCTTCATACAACTTGTTCTCTTCCCTCAGAAGTTACTCCACTCTATTCTTTGATCCTAACCTCTGATGCATGTTGGCCATATTTCACGATTCTAGCAAAATCTCCAGGTCGTGAAAGTTGGCCACACTGGTAACATGCTTATTTTTGTCCAATCAAACAAACTGAATTCTCAATTGTAAATAATATGTGCGCATCGCACAGCTGAAGCAAGATGAAGTATCTTTTCAACAGTTACAGAGTGCTCCGTTTGAAATATCACTGATTGCACAAATAACAATTGATGTAAGCAGTCAGTTCTTTATTACAAGCTGACAAAGTGCGTGATATGCAACAGAGGTTAGGAGGGAAGAACTGAGTGAAGTAACCTCTGTAGGGAAAGAAACATAAACTATGTTTTTGTGTGTTTTTGACCACTTCATCTATATTTTGAAAGAAAAGAGCACAATTCAGTATCTTCAACATGAACCGCAAATGTCCTGTCGTTGACGCAAGCTTTGTTCATAGGGTAGGGTGTTAATCTTTTATGCTCTGTCAGAAATAGTTTTACCCAGCTGAGAAAATGTGGTACCAACATATGTTTTTGGTTGCGTGCATCAATCAGAGATCAAGATTCTTAAATGAGGTAGGATAACAAGTTATACAAGTTTATGTGATGAACTTGCCATCTTAGACCCCGAGCGCCTTTGAGCGGTCTACGGATATTGGCATTATACAAGTATTTGTATGATATGATGATGATGATGATATAGCATTGTTGAATACTATTGGGTATTCTCTTTTCACTGTTGATCACCCGCATAGTACACAGTCCACGGAACAGTCCAAATGATGAGACCATACCAGACACCTTACAAGCTTTCTTCTTCTGTTCAATGACATTTAAACAGAAATTTATGACTTCAGTAGACCAAGATTAAATTCATAACAAATAAATAAATGTTGATTCTTCATCACATCTAAAGTTGATGTTTCGAGGTTATAAATCCTTCGTAAGTACCTCCTCTACAACAAAGTTTTTTGATCACTTTGATCACCTCTATGTTTATGAAACACTCTGTTGATCACATGATCACCTCAACGCATACTTCTCCCTGTACTCCTTACAGTTGTAATGGTCAGACTCCACTGCAGTGCTGACATCCGACAGCTTCACGTATATCTTTCCATCTTTAACACTCACACTATGGGTTCTCTGCTTGACTCCTTTTGACTTCATTTCTGGTGGTTTGGACATGTCGAAGGGATTCACGGACTTGAAAATAAAAGTCTTTACAAATGAAGGGATCACAAATCATAGAAATATTTATAACCAGTCTGATTAAAATCGACGTTTTTCCGTGGAATACAAATTGCAAAATAGGGAATCTACCGGGATACGACCTCATATCAGTCGTAGGTTCCACGCCAAACCGTCTGATAACAACCCGTAGACTCGCGTGTTCGAGCGCAATTCAGGAAGCCAATCAAAAGATGCCCAACAAATGCTTTCGGTGCTAGAAGCTAGAGGCAGGTAACTCCAAACAGCCATCCTTTGGTTTGTTCCGAATGCTTTCAAAACATTGACCGTTTAAAAACTAAGTTGTGATTGGTCAGCTATTTGACTGGGCTTTGGCTGTGCTAAACTGGTTCGGAACACGCGCCTTTTCAGGGTGTTCTCAGACCTTGCGGAGAGGAATCGACAGAACCTGTTCGTATCCCAGTAGATGCATAATTTTGCAAATTTTATTCCTCGGAACAAGGTCGATTTTAATCAGACTGTATTTATAACTAATGAATAAAAAAACTTTAATATGGAATGGTGCCAACTACAACTCTACTTACATGTAAATCATAGCATGTTCGTGACACAAAATATAGACGCCACATTCATTGCCATAAACAGTTAGGACAAATCATGCTCTATTTAAGTAACTCAAGTCAGTAATTCCCAAGTAACTTCTGTTCCAAAGGGCCATATTTCTCGCTTCTAGCAAAATCCCCTACTAAAAAAATAAACCACAGATTCACTCCCTACCTTCTTTCCAATGAAAACATGCCTTACATCGACCAAGTTACTTCAAAGGTCTTAGCCTTTGACAGTAGAGGGTCTTTCTATTTAGTATATCTATTTTCATGTGTCTGATATAAATGATACAAATAGTTTATTTTCAGATTTAGTCTCCTTTATATATCAGCATGTTTGTGGTCAATTGTTTTCACAAATTCAAATAGCATCCATAGAAGATCACACATCAAATTAAATAACCTTTTTCCAATGTTTCTGTTTCTAATAAAGGCATTGTAACTTGTCGCTGATTGTACCAATCAGGATTCTCAATCTGCAGCCAAGAAAGCCAACCACTTGCAGCAGAGGTGACTATGGAAGAAATTGTCAGACTTGAGTAACCTCTGTGACGAGAGAATGTGGGTAAATATACTCACAAAACAGTTAAGGATAAAAACAATTTTCAATATTGATGTGTAGTGTTGTGTAGTGTAGTATAATACAATATAGAACAGTTCATTCATATATTACTTTAAATCATTGAATATTCGTGTGGTCCTTAATTTGTTTTGAGTGTAATAAATGTAGCATTTTGTAATGTCATGTCATAATTTTCTTGTGTATCAAGAGAATTCAGGAATTCTTAAATTATTGCTCTTTTCATAAGATTCCTACCTCATATATACCCTCACCACTTGTCACGGATATCTTGTAGTTGTGCCAAGGACACCGAACACATGTCCATCTTCCCATATCCTGTACAGCAGCAACAAATTCAGTAAAAATATTTACAATATTGAAGTCTTAAAAATATAGCAGAAATTAACAAATAATATTTATTCTTATTATTTACAAGGGAAAAAATATTAGGTATATATTTTTAGCTCATCAGGCCTGAAAGGACTTAGTGTGTTGAGGGCTATGATAAAATGTTCATTGGGGTTTGGTCAGGTCTTTGTGAATAACTTTTCCACTTCTAAGTAGGATTCTCACTTGAGAAGGGATTTGTATTATTTCTCACTAAATTTTATACCATTTTATTTGATGATTTGGGGAATATGGTTATTTTATTTTAATTGGGAGGATCACCTTTTCTTCAGTATCTTTGTAGGTCATGTTTTTGTTATGCACTGACAATTTAAAGACTGCAATTTTTCAGGGCATGGGGATGTGCATTATATTGAGAACAATCTATTTCAGTCTTCAACATCAAACAATATAATCCTGATGAGCTACAGAGCTCATGGATCTATTTTCACTTTAACAAAATTTCCTTTATCACCACCGGTGATTTGACATGTTTCGTTTGTGGCAATTTTAAACAAAAGGCACCTAGCCCATGACATCTTCACAACGTCACGGGCGTAACGAAAAGATTTCCATATAAAAAGAGAGACATTGATACATTTTCACCTTGCTGTGGGAAGACGAGCCCATGATTGAAACTACTGTTTGTCATATTTTCCTCAATGTCAGTGTTTTGTAAGTGATGCAGACTGACATGAGTTATGCCTAGTGGTGAAATTAGCAATGTAATAGGCAAGGGATGAAAGGAATCTGATACTTTCAACCTTTTGGTACAATTTGATGTTTATCGTTAGGGTATACTTAATTACTACTGATTTCTCTACCTCAATCTGTCCCTCATGTAGCGGACCTCCGGCATCTGTAAACAGATATTGGATTGATTTTCAATTCTACCATGATTCAAGGAAGTACTCAAGGAATAATTTATACTGATTGGTTGACTTTGAAAGTAAGATACTATCATTGAATGAACCCTGATTAATAAGTTTGCATCATCATACAATAACAGCATGCTGCCTCTAGCCCTGGAATCATGAAAACATCCGAATAAAGAACATTTCTGGTCAGCATTTTGCTTTAATTTTGAAATAACTAAATGTATTCTTTTTATATAAACTGTGTTATCTTTCCCCAATTGTTAGTTCAAGTATAAATTTGAATATTTTCTTTAGTCATTTGATCCCAGAGCTTGTTCTCATGTGTACCTTTTACCAATACTAACTTGCTTTTTATGTCTGACATGCAGAACAGATATGAACTTTCTTCAATCTTACGGTAACAAAAACTATCCAATGCATAATACTGGTCTCTTGTTTTGACAATGAAGACATCCCGATCCTGTAGAGTGACTCTTTTCCTGCCAGTCAAACTCAAGTCAGACACTTCGCACACATACTCCCCTTCATCTTCTTGCTAGTCAAACATAAAATATATATCATTGAAATTTATTTAACACAAAATTGTGAAAAGCAAATATCCATGTTATATAATATATATTGTGTTGAAACAAAGATTTAAGACTGATTCATTACCATGTTTGTCAGTGTGAAATTAACTGTAGTCTAGACTCCCATGATATACAATAGTTAACAAGTTGATCAGGCGACTGATGACACAATCATGGCATTGGCACTGTCACTGAAGCGACTGAATCAATTTTGATATCATAATCCTGTCAATTTAGCAATTTAGCTATACAGAACTATCACAAAGTGGCAGGTGTACTATTATTTGTCATTGGTAAGCTGTTAAATGCCTGATCGCCACCAATATACACCTAGCAACTTACCGTGAGGGCCATTGTTTACTAGCAGACAGGTGCCCGTTCACGAGAGCTGTTCAAGGGACATCACTCTCATCAATGACCAATTCTCATTTGTGTACCAGTCTGAGTAAACCTAGCCACACTATTATCCGTTACACTCCTATACTCAGTATAGGAGTGTAACGGATAATAGTGTGGCTAGGTTTACTCAGACTGATTTGTGTACATGTTTAGCGGCGTGTACACCGACCACGTGTCCAGCGTACGCCGGTCCTGGACCCGGCTGAAGTTGAAACAAGTGTATCGGCGTACGGTAAGCGCTATTTTCCATCCATTGAGACTACCACCCAATGGATGGAAAATAGCGCTTACCATCGGCGTACAGACAGGAAGACGTCATCATCCCTCAAACTAGCTTCAATAAACATATGTCATTTATATAAAAAAAGTATTTGTTTTGAATTATTTCAAAACATGGGTTAATATTTTATTAACGTGTGATGTATTGTTTTAAAGAACCAGTAACATTCTATAATAAATAATTCAACTGTCTAAATTGTCAAAAGCAAATTCATTAAAAAATAGTTATTGAATGTCGCAAGGGTAACATTTTCCCGCCATTACACGCCGCCTTAGCCGGTCATTTCCAACCGGCGCATTCGGAGTACGCCTAAGGCGTACGCCGGGTTCCAATCAAGTGATTCGCCGGTTGCGCCGCTTCCGGCGGCGTACGCCGGGTAGTGCGCCGGGTCCCGAATCAAGCATAGCCGATGTAAAATACATTACAAATTCATGAAAATTGGTCACAAAGTAGAGTGAATACTAACTCTTACAAAGAAAATGAAATAGGGTACCTCACCATTGAAATAATGTTATCATCCAAAAATGTGTTCCACAGGAGATATGGCTTGTGTGAGATAAAGCGATATCTCCTAGTAATAGATTTAGCACAATGCCCTGTCACCGTCAACTACATGACATCACAATGCTTTTACATCATCAACAATGACATCACAATGATATGACGTCATAAACATGATGACGTCACAATGCTATGACATCACCGCATTGGAGGTCAAATGGCAGAACTGTGCTCAACAAGCCTCGGATATTTGTAACTTTTATCAACTTGTGTTGATATATTTGATATCAGAAGACACTTGGGTGAGATTCTCTATATACCAGGTGGCGCCTTAGCTGATAGGGCTTTAGAAATTTTTATTGGCCTACTTTTCGTCTCTTATTAGACCAATTGACTGTACTGTATAATTAAAAAGAAATTATTCAATAATGTTTATTATTTTTGATCTAAATGATCTAAAATGATCTTAGTGTCAATTACGAAGACGTACAGTAGCAATGACAGTAGCTACGTTTTTACCTACGTTTTAATTACGATATCAAGTTCCTGTTAGTTAGGCCAATAGGTATTAAAACTTAACAACGGTTTCAGTGCCAAGGCGAAGGTCAAAAGCATGACCTCATATATCATTAAACGTCTCATCACAATGGACGCACATGTGGAGTATCAAAGGCCTATCAGTAACCAATGAAAAGTTACAGAGGTTCAACACACCTTGTTTCTACACACTCTCGGTTGTCAGATTGAGAAGTTCATAGCCTTAATTGTAGCTTCTGTGTCCATATTCAGTAACAGTGTCAATACATGTATTTGGGAATTTTAAATAAACCTATGCATAGGATCATAAAATCATTGTTTGGTCTATCATCTATTTACTATTTAGAGTGAAACATGCTGTTTAAGTAGTACTCAAGCAAGCTTTGGAATTTATTTTTTATTTTAACCTTTTTACAGGTATCAATCACACACATACATTCATATCAACAGAAGATGACACGAGAACCCGAATGTATAGATCATATCTACTCTAATTTACATTTCAGCCAGACATTTAATAACATTATAACAGTCACGGACTTTAGTTGTTAGGGACTGGACGGTTGCCCCCCCCCCCCCCCCCCCCCCCCCCCCCCCCCCCCCCCCCCCCCCCCCCCCCCACTTGGCATATGAAGCTGAAATGTTCAGAATAACATCATCAGACGACTGACGTTTTCTGTGAGACAAAGAGTTCAGGCATGAATTGAATTGAATGCCAACGGCGGACATACCAGATATTTTTATTTTTATTTTTTTAATTTATATTTTTACTACCCAATCAGTTGTTACAATGTACATAAGTATGAACATAAATATGTTGTATACATTCAAGATTGTTCTTATACAAACAGGTTATTGCAGATACAGCTGTATCTAATTCATGCGAGGCTCACAAAATACTGGACTACGAAGGTATATGTCACTCTTCTAATAAATCTACAAATAATGTGTGGAGAGATGACCAAAAGGCAAATAATTTAGGCTGGGTATTGTTTGTAAAGGCAATAAATTTTCAAGCCTGGTAATATTTCAATACTTCATTTTGAATACACCCAAAATTTGGTATTTTCCCCTTTCTACTAGTATTATATGTTTTGTTTCACCGATAAACAAGTGGTATTAAGTGGATTATTATTTCATCCTTTATAAACCAAAAATGATATTTTCTGTTGTAAGGTCCATACTCCCGTTTGCCAATTTTCCTAGCCATTTCGCCAACTCTTTCCACACTTTCTTAGAGTGGATACAATCACAAAATAAATGGACAACACTCTCATGCAGACACCTGGTTACAAAAGGAACACATAGGTGAATCTATGTATCCTATTTTATGTAAACAGTTATTTGTCGTCAAGATGTTATGAATAATTTTGTAATGTAACCATTTCAAATTGACACTTTGAGTACATCTACTCGCCATCAAATTTATGTTTTCCCATTCATTCTATTGAAGCTCTTTTCTAAATATCTTTTCCCATTTTAATTTGCCGTTAGATTTAATAAAGCTCAGTTGGCATAGTGTTTTATACACATATTTACTGTCTGTTATTTTAGAAACATTGTATGGCAAGATAGGGTGTGCATATGCTTTCTCCAAATTATTGAAAATGAAATTTTTCTTTTTTAGATATACATTCAAAGCTCACATACCAGATACTGATCACATACAATATGTCATTAAACTAATGATTATTCTATGATTTTGTTGTTTTTGTGCATGATCGGAAATAGGACAATTGACCCCACCCTTGAAGAACTGGCGATAACTTATTTACCATTAAAGTTACAAGTCCACTATTTTAGCACAAAACACTAAACTGATGGAGTGTTACAACACAACAAAGCAAATTCCTCTGAACACGTAACAGTTTATGATATTCAAATTCAAAGAGGTGTAACATTTCTTTTGGCGTTCAGTTTATGTATGAATGCCTGCAAGTTCTCAGTGGCGGTCTTGTGCTAAGCTTGTTTCACTGGCAACCAAATAGTGCAATCAGTGGCGAGTACTCCAAACCCCGAATGTGATCCCACAACAACTGTTCTTCCTTTATCCTCTGTAGGCCTATACCGGTACTGCTATAACCTTGTTGACCTTTGCTTTCTCATCATCTTAAATGATAATACATTGTAATCACCAACTGATTGTCAACATTACAATTCCCGGCCATGTGTACCATATTTTTTTTTACATTTATATAAATCAACAAAACACCTTCGGTTCCGATTGGGATCTATTTTATTCGTTCACAAAAGGGAAAACCCCTTCGAATTTCGGTTTCACAAAAAATGTCAAGCCGAACAGTCACCTTAAGTGATATTTCATCCAACCAGGTCCTGTTTCGATGTTGCCTGCTCGTTGACAAATCTGTCCGTGGCGTGCACACACAAGCTGCAGAAGTCGTGGAAGACGGAGGTCACGTTTTTAGCAGCTGCAAGTACAGTTTATAATATATTCTATAAGAAGACAACACAAAGGGAAAGAGATGGTCAGACCAGTTTCCCCAAGTGACTCAGCGATACATCATGAAAACCAGCAGTGTTATTTTACAGACGACGCTTAGGATGCTTATAAAACTTTGATTTACAAGTGGTACATATTTTCTTTTACATTGTAGGCTTTGAGTGCTCAAGGAGAAACGAAAAGGCACATTTCGAACTTTCAACGCACAGCTTTCAGATCAGCCGGATACATTGTGCCAACAGTTTCTGATCTTCTCTGATAGCTGTCAACTGAGTTGTGAAACGGAACTCCAAGCAGGTAAAAACTACAATATGAGAGAGAGATTCTTTATTTCCTCCAGTTTACACCGAAGATCAATAACAATAATACAAATACATGAACAGTTGAAAATGTACACTTTACAAATTGGAGGATATATTTACAAAACTGTTAGACAAGAGTAGTCGTATATTTGACACTCAACATGTAAAACGGGTTTATACCAGCTCTATAAAACAAGTGTAGTAAACAAAATATATACACATTGATAAGCAATCTACTAGTATTATGGTAATAGGTAATAGAGCACATTAAGTGTAATATTGTAACAGGTGGCGTCTTATTTTGAAAACATATAGTGAAAAGTTTAGAACAATGATTTCCCAAGTGTCGTGTTCAATATATCGGTTAAAATCAGTTATGCCCCCGAGAAGGAAAGCTAACATGTCTGATTCATCTTGTAGTTCAAATGCAACATACGTTTCCACTTCAAGAAAATCTATCATAAACGTAAAGAAGTTATTTCTGTCACAATTAACATGTTCACAATGTAACAATATATGAGTATCATAGTCGAAGGTATGTTTATGGCAAAGTTTGCACTCTGTAGAAATTTTACTACGTGATGAAATTTGTATGCATACTCGAATACTTGAAACCCTAATAAAATAAAGCAATGTCAAAAATGAAAATCAGAACTTGCTATGGTGTGCAGTAATATCTCACATTTTTTGTATGGTTACTTGGTATATCATCCTCAGTGCTACTGCCTGAAAAATAAAGGCTTATTGCTAGGGGCATGAGTGCTAATGCCGTGATTACAACTCACCAATCATTGGGTAACTACTCCAATCAATAATAATGTAATGGAGTCTTCTAAGCACACAAGCAATGCACAAGCTTGTTGATTACTATCATTGACAAGCCTTTCCTATCGTTTTTTTTTATTTTATTTTATTTTTTTTTTATCAATCTGCTTTTTTTTAAAAATTCAATCAATTGAAGTAGTTACTCATTTCATCCAACATACTACTGATAATATGCCTATTATCATAGAAAATTACTTACTTATAGTTTTTTGGTTTTTTTTGTAATCAATATTTTATTTCCGAGTCCCTGTTACAAATCAGGTCAAGGTGCCAGGGAGGGCCTTGCCTTCATGTTTAATAAAGTACAGACATGATGGATTCGGATTTTTTGGAAACTACAGATACAACACTATCACACACATACACACATCCATACCATAGGTATAATTTGTAAATACAATGTAGACAAACAATAACAAAGAAAGTGATTGAAATGAATATTAATGGTCAGATTGATACTTGCATAAAAGTGAAATCAAGATTTCTCATCAAAGAGTGAATGGTACATGAGCCACTTTTCATAGAATTTATTATGGTTGGACTTTCTGAAGAAAACTTGACGCTCAATTGAATAGCGATTTGCTAAAATATGTTTAAAAGATTTTAAATGTATGTGGCAATCGTCCAGTTTACATTTGTAGATGTACAATTTGGCCAGTAACAATATGAGGTCAAAAACAACATCTGTTATTATATTTTCCTTAAGGCCAAACTAAGGTTCATGTTATGGAAATGTGAGCAATGCTCATTGAGCCAAGATAATAAAGAAGTCCAAAAAAATGTAACTTCCTGACACTCCCTTTTCGCATTTGCAAAAGTTACATGTGTCTTCAAGACATATCTTTATTTTACAGAGATAAACATTGGTTGGTAATAGTCTGTGAAGCAAACGTTACTGAAACCATCGTAATTTTGTGTCACTGGTTGTTTTAAAAGGTTTCAGGTAAATTTTCTCCCAGAGAAGCTCTGTAGTAAATGTATCATTCCATTTATTTTGTGACTTGGGAGTAACACTTGACGAAGTGAGTGCATAGTAATAATGTTTTGAACCCTTTGAAACGGACATTATTTTCTTATAAACAGACCTGTCTCCTGGTCTAGGTGGAGATGTTACGGAAACATTTGCTTTTTTAAGATAATTTTTGACACTTTGTATAATGCCGTAATACTTAGTAAATGGAACATGTAAACCATATACCTCCCCAAACTCACTGAAAGAAATAAAATCATTTTCGCTATCAATGATATCAAAGATTTTATCAACACCTTTGTCAAACCATTTCCTACTGAAGAAGTAGTGTCTGCCAACCATGATGTTACTATTATAAAATATACTTTCTCCAAGTAATTCTTCATAACAAGTAGGAGAACATTTTGCATACAAAGAGCCATAAGATAACAAACAATCTTTCCAAAAGTCATTGTTTACTTTGTTGGCTAATACTGTTGGGAAAAGGTCTCCAAACTCATCTATATGTTTTGCATCAGGATGTTGAGAATAAAATAAATTCTTCAATTTGCATTCACCATCGACAAACAACTTTCTGATCCAAGTTATTTTCAGTGATTTGACATATGCAAAAATATCAACCATGCCTAAACCTCCTTCTGAAATTGGTTTACATAAAATATCACGTTTAACCTTGTCTGTTTTGTTGTTCCAGATAAAATCTAAAAAGATTTTGTTGAGCTGTTTCAGAAAAAGACCAAGTGGGTTTGGGAGGGTCAAGAAAAGATAATTATGTTTTGATATAAAAAGTGACTTAATGATGGCAATTTTACCTATAGGGGTGATAATCCGTCTCATCCATTTGTTAATGATGGTTTGTATCTCAAAGATCTTACCCTTATAGTTCAAATCATGTATATCACAAATTGATGTTGAGAAATTTATTCCAAGTATCTTAAAGCTATCAGGATTCCACTTAATATGCAAATCAGGCGCAAATCTTTTACTGCTGCCTTTCTCAGAACCTATCCAAACAACTTGAGATTTCTCATAATTAATCCTGAGGCCAGAGATTGCTGCAAAGAGATCTAACATCTTAATTTTAGCTTCAAAAGATGACTGACTACCATCGAGCAGAAATTCAGTATCGTCAGCATACTGAGCAATAAGATACTCAATACCGTCTATCTTGGTGCCCCTGATGCTTTGATTAGATCGAACAAGACAAGCCAAGATCTCCGAACACAGTAGAAAAATATATGGTGAGAGTGGGTCACCTTGTCTGCAGCCCCTCTCAACTGATATCTGCGACGACATTTTTCCATTGATGTTTAGTTTGGAAGAAATATTATTGTAGAAAGTTGAAAACCAATTAAAACCTAATATCATTTCCAAAACCAAAGAATTCCAAAGTTTTATCAATAAATGACCACGACACAGAATCAAAGGCTTTTTCAAAGTCAACAAGCAAAAGAAGCCCAGGAGTTTTGTTTTTTTCCGCAAGACATAATACATCATAAATTGTTCTGATATTCTCTCCAATGTACCTTCCTGCCATGAATCCTGTCTGATCTTCATTAATAAGAAAAGGCAAAACAGATTTAAGCCTCTCTGCTATAACTGAAGACATAAGTTTGTAGGAAGAATTAAGCAAGGAAATTGGACGCCAGTTCTTAATGAAACGCTTGGGTTTGTTCCCTTTCGGAATGCAAGTAATGACACCTTGTTTCTGAGTAACCGAAAGTTCTCCATTTTCAAAACCATAGTTTATAGATCTCAGCAAAAAATCTCCAATATCTATCCAGAAAAATTTGTAGAACTCATAACTGAAGCCGTCTGACCCTGGACTTTTGTTGTTTTTAGCCTTTTTTAACACCTTCAGAAGTTCATCTTTTTTAATGGGACCTTCAAGAGAATCTGCAGTATCCTTGTCAAGCCTTGGAACATCTTCAGGAAGTAAAGAGCAAAGATTAATAGTGTAATACTGAGGAGTTTTTGCAGAGTAAAGACTTTGATAAAAAGATTCAGCTTCTTTCATGATATCCTCCTGGCTAGATAATAAAGAGCCATCTTGAGTTTCTAGACTGGGCACTACCTTGCTCACAAAATTTCTATTCTCAAGATTGCAAAAGTACTTAGTTATTTTCTCGCCTTCGTCTTTCCACTGAGCTCTGGATCTAACAAGTACATCTTCCATCTTCTTCTGTCGGATGTCCTGCAACTCCTTGCGTTTAGTTGTCAAACTTTCCACATTTTCATCACTTAGGTTTGCTTCTAAATATTCGATTTCTTTGATTAGAGCTTTTTCCTGCTTAGTTCTCTGCTTGTTAATGAATGAGGCATAAGAAATAGTCTTACCTCTTATTTCAAGTAGAAGCATTTAAAAAAACAACTGATCACTGATAGTCAAGTCAAGCTCAGAATTGGAAATTTCTTCAATTTTCGCAGAATCATCCAATTTAGAAGCATACTGCTTTTTAACCTGCCTTATAACTAATTTGACTTCCGCAACATATTTGTGATCACCAAACAATGAGTTGTTAAACTTCCAGTATGTCCTGTTCTTTACACTGCCTGTCAAGTTCAAGCTAAGAGTAATCAAAGAATGGTCTGATCTATACCCAGCTTTTATATCAGCATCGGAGACCGAGGGACACAGATCTTCGGATACTAAAAAGTAGTCAAGTCTAGCCTGTTTTAAGGGCGTTTTCCTTCTCCATGTATACTTAAGAAGCTCTGGGTTATAGTCCCGCAAAATGTCAACAAGGTTCAATTCAGCAATCATCTCTAGAACTGTGTTTCGAGCATTTGGGTTATTAACTTTTTGATAGTTTATACAGTCTTTTGATGGATCTAACACAAGATTGAAGTCACCTGCTATAATACATGAGAGATTACCAAATTCTTTAAGTTTACTCACCAGTAATTGATAAAAGTCAGGTTTGTCAGTATTTTGCCCATAAATATTAGCAACTGACATTCTTTTACCACAAATAGTGATATCTAACAGTAAAAGATTACCATTATTATCTTTAAAAGTATTATGCAGCTTGCATTCAAAATTGTTATTCAAAAGAATTGCAACTCCTCTGGATTGGCTATCATGACAATTAAAAACACAGTTATAGCCCCATTCCGAACGTAAGATATGTTCATTCTTGGCAACAAAATGAGTATCTTGCAGCATATAAAGAGAGAATTTTTTGGCTTTCAAAAAATTAAATACATCTTTTCTCTTATTATAGTCACCAAGGCCCCAGCAATTAAAGGAACTACAAATAAAGTTATTTACCTCTGCCATTTTGACATGAGTAACACGTTACATGGTGAAGAGGAACAGGCATAAAAAGGCAGCAGTTTTTGGTATTGACAAGCAAGTTTGTCCATACAGCAATTACCTATTACAACACTATCATTCAACACGTACAAGTTACAACACACGAAAAACATAGAAACTAACAAAGAACATAAATCAATAAACTTCAGGCACAACATCACTCCTCGCTGTCACTGAGCTAATCGCCGTTTATATAAGATTGTCTGTGGATGCCTCTTATTTTTAATTTCGTATATAGATCTATTTCTGGCCAGTCCTTATGCGTGATGTTGACAAATATGACACTCAACACCACCACTCGGTAAAACCGGACGTTCAATCCGCCATATTGTCTGTATGCAGGTCATGTGATCAAGTAAGTCACATGATTACTTTTAGAAAAATCCGAGGAAAATATGTTCTTAACTGTTTAGAGAGAAAACACACAATAATCCGAATAAAAGTCAATATAGGAGATCATTTATCAAATGCTAAAATGATATATATCATTGCAAAGTCTTGGTAATTTACATATTATATATTGTCCTGTGTCACGTGCGGTTAAAGTCACGTGATAAAAATAAAGGCCTATATTTTGACCCAAGTGGTTTCGCCAGGAGACGGGCGAGTTAACAACATTGATCCAACATGAAATTAGAATCCAACTTTCCATTCGTTTTTAATTCAATTTACTAAACTGTGTGAAGCACTGTTTCATGTTTTAAAAGATAGATGACATTCAGTATTTCATTTCAAGATTTGACATGGCTGAAGGTGGAAGAAGAAGTTTCCCTTGTTGGAAGAAGCAGATATTGAGAGACTTGTTGACAAGGTGCAATTTAGGAAAATTCATTGTTATATTGAATAACTTTATGGAACACAGAGAGACTGGTTATGGCGAGGGAGATATTATGATGAAGTACACTTAAAGCTATGATAATATAACTAGAGACGCTATTGAATGCTTTATGTCACTGTGTCAAATATGCGTAACAAAGAAAATAACATGTCGGAAAAGGTGTTGCTGTTAAACCAATACTTTCAAATGATTTCAACTGGCGAGTACAACTGAATCTTCTTGACTTTCAGTCCTCCCCAGATGGACGTCTTAAGTATGTTCTAAACTATCAGGATCACTTTATAAAGTTCTGTCAGCTTAGACCCTTGGAATCAAAGAGAAGTGCTGGAGGTGCGACGTCTTCTTGAAATATTTAGCATATTTGGGACTGGTTTGGTGTTTCCAGACAAAGATTGCTTTCTGAGGATGACATACCAAGTGACCATGAGATATTGTCTGACTAAATAAAATTTGATCAGTTTTGAATCTCCATGTGTGCTTCCTCTAGATATATGGTCATCCAGCGTCAATGTCAGCTCTAGATCCTGGCACCACTAGACCACTGGCAATAACGCTAATGCCGGGTTTAAAATAGCATTCTCATTATTGCCTAGCCACTACCATATTTCCTGGGCATTAACGTTATTGCCGGATTTTCATTATTGCCGCTTACATACGATACTTATATACTTATATACTTATAGCCATTTGTTTCTCCAACATATGTTTCATTGGTATCATCAGGGAGAATGACAGTTGACTGTCATTCTCCCTGATGATACCAATGCAACATATGTTGGAGAAAAAAATGGCTCTGTGTTTTTTTGACTTTTGAATATATATATATATACTTTCAACGAACAGCTTTCAGATCAGCCGGATACATTGTGCCAACAGTTTCTGATCTTCTCTGATAGCTGTCAACTGAGTTGTGAAACGGAACTCCAAGCGGGTAAAAACTACAATATTTATGATAGTTTGCAGCAGTTTTTAAATACTTGAAACCCTAATTAAATAAAGCAATGTCTCAAATGAAATCAGAACTATATATATATATATATAGATATATGGTCTAAACAGTAAACAGCTCATGAAACTCCAGAAACTCCAAAATTCTGCTGCCCGTATCATATGCCTTAAGTCTAAGTTTGACCACATTTCTCCAACTCTTAAACTATTACATTGGCTACCCGTAAGATTTCGCATAGATTTCAAGATCCTGTGTATAATCTACAAGTGTCTAAATGGACTGGCTCCAGACTATCTATCCACCCTTCTGTCTGTGTACAATCCATCTCGTGCCCTCCGCTCACAGTCTCAGTATCAGTTGACAGTTCCACGTTACAGACTGGCATCCCAAGGCAAAAGATCATTCCAGTTTGCAGCTGCCCATCTGTGGAATCCACTCCCCACAGAAATCAAACTTGCTGACTCCCTTGACTCTTTTAAATCATATCTCAAAACATATCTCTTCAATTTTGCTTTTCCCTAGTTTCTCATTTCTTCCACCAGCATTCTCAATCATTGTTTGTATATATTGTATTTATATTTATTTTCTTTACTTTTTAGTATCTCTCACTAATGTAGCGCCATGAGCATGCATCAGTGTATGGAATGGCGCATAAGAAATATCCAATATTATTATTATATATATATACTTAGGTCTTCAAGACTCCTGCTTGACCTTGAACCCCATGGTTGACTTAAATCCCCATTTATTAATCAGTTTTTCTTCTTTAAAATGATCTATCAAGCATATATCTATCTTCAATAGTTTTTTTTTTTAAATCTCCAAAGAAACTACCCCACAGAAAATGTGAAAATTACTTATTATTAGACCCCGACATTATATTCTTCAATATTTGCATGATGTGGTGTAATATACAAAATGTTGTCCTTTAATTTCTACTGAAGTTAATGTAATCATCATTTAGATTGCATACATAATTAATGCATTATGGTCTACTTAATATTCAAGAAAATACTCAAAAATGCGTATGTTTGTACCCCTATATGACCTTTGCGATGTTTGAAGCTTAACTATAAACTTTTTGATGGGTTCAACATAAAAGTTGTTGTTCCTGAAATTGGGCATAAGGAGATATGCATTCCAATAGCTTAATTAGTTATGCAGTTATGATTCTTTGAACTTTGCTAAAATGGCGATTTTCGAAAAATGACAATCTTCTATGACTTGACATGTATAAACTATGACAGATAAGAGCTTGGCATTTATTGTCCTACACAAATGACTTTTCTAATTCAAGCCGCTAATGGCTGCAATACTGCCGAAGCGGCGTTAAACAATAACTCACTCACTCTAATTCAAAATGAGCTATTATACGTCTTCCTATCTACATTAGTTTACGATCAATAATTCTCCAAAGGATAGACCCCTCGAAAATGGTCAAAATCACAAAATTTTACTTTTTTGAAAATATGTCCAAATTGCGCCAAAACTATCAACTTTCATATCATAGAGATATGTTATGGATTTTTTTAACAAGTTATTAGAAAGAGATGACAATAATTAACTGTGACATAAGTTCATTCGCAACAGAATTATGCTCCTTTGAACATGGATCCGAAAAACGCCCTTTTCAAAAAGGTCCATATTCAGGGGAACATCACTGAAATTCGAGGCCATAATTCAAAATTCAAACTTGATCACTTTTTTTGCTTTCAGATGAGCTATGACACATAGCTGTTTGTATTGTCGTGATTTAGGAGAAGATTTTCGAAGACGCGTAACCTGAAAACCGCGAAAGATCACAAAATTTTCAGTTTTTTCGAAATAGCAAAAAATCTATTATTACGGCCGAAAACCACCAAATCGATGAGGAATGTTGTTGCCCATATTTTGGTGAAAGTTTTTTGAGCTATTGAGGTTTGAAATTTTGAATTCAAGGGGACAAGTTAAGAAAGAAAATCAAAATTCGGCCGGCGTACAGGGCTATTTTTTGTCACAGGCTATCATCCCTGAAAATTTCATGCAAATCGGTCCAACCGTTATTTCAGAATCCGCATCACATAAGGTACAAATAATAAGAAAACAAATCAGGATAAGAACAATAGGTCTTCCAGATATATGTCTTGAAGACCTAATGGCACTTCTACGTTTTGGAGTACCTATAGGAAGGGACCACACAATGTGCCACATCACAAAATTACAGTAGAAGTAAAGTGAGACGAATGTATGATGGCTGAGAGGGGCCATTTGATTTCGTGTTAACTTTCTAACACGAAATCGCGAAAAAATAAAAACGAAATCGCGAAACAGGGACACGAAATCGCGAAACAGCGACACAAAATCGCGAAACTATGGTGGCTGATATCTGCCATTCGCGTCTTCGCTACTTCGTGTTATTCTAAGCTAGGGCGAAATAGCGAATTGGCGATGCGAAGTATCGAGGTGGCGATGCGAAGCGGCGATGCGTAGATGCGAAGATGCGATGCGAAGTAGCGAAGACGCGATGCGAAGTAGCGATGCGAATTAGCGAAGCGGCGATGCGAAGTAGCGAAGATGTGAAGATGCGATGCGAAGTAGCGAAGACGCGATGCGAAGTAGCGATGCGAAGTAGCGAAAACGCGAAGGTTTTGCTTCGCTACTTCCCATCGCCACTTCGCTACTTCGCATCGTTACTTTGCCACTACGTTAGATCGTCATTTAAACACTTCGCGTCTTCGCTTCTTCGCCACTTCGCATCGCCACTTCGCTACTTCGCATCGCTACTTCGCTAGTTCGCCTATTCGCAACTTCGCTAGTTCGCTACATCGTGTCTTCGCTACTTCGTCACTTCGCGACGAAGTAGCGAAGACACGATGTAGCGAGGAAGCGAAGTGGCGATGCGAATTAGCGAAGTAGAGATGAGAAGTAGCGAAATGGCGATGCGAAGTAGCGAAGCAAAAATCTTTGCTATTTAGCTATTTCGCATCGCTACTTTGCATAGCCTATTCGTTACTTCGCATCGCGTTTTCGCTACTTCGCATCGCGTCTTCGCTACTTAGCATCGCCACTTCGCTATTTCGCCCTATATTCTAATAATACGAAGTAGCGAAGACGCGAATGGCAGAAATCAGCCACCATACGAAACAGCGAAGCAAAATTGCGAAGGAGCGAAACGCCCCCGAAACGAAATCGCGAAGGAGCGAAACGTCCGTGAAACAAAATCGCGAAGAACCGAAGAACCGAAGAACCGAAATCGCGAAGAACCGAAGGAGCGAAATAAGGAATAACAGTTCCTAACTTTCTAACACGAAATCACGAACAAATAAAAACGAAATCGCGAAACAGGGAATCGAAATCGCGAAACAGCTACACGAAATCGCGAAACAGCGACACAAAATTGCGAAACTATGGTGACTGATATCTGCCATTCGCGTCTTCGCTACTTCGTGTTATTCTAAGCAAGGGCGAAGTAGCGAGGTGGCCATGCGAAGTAGCGAGGTGGCGATGCGAAGTAGCGAAGCGGCAATGCGAAGTAGCGATGCGAAGTAGCGTAGAAGCGATGCTAAGTAGCGATGCGAAGTAGCGAAGACGCGAAGGTTTTGCTTTGCTACTTCACATCGCCACTTCATTACTTCGCATCGCCACTTCTCTACTTCGCATCGCCACTTCTCTACTTCTTATCGCCACTTTGCTACTTCCCATCGCCACTTCGCTACTTCGCATCATTACTTCGCCACTTCGTTAGTTCGTCATTTCGCCACTTCGCTACTTCGCTACTTCGCCACTTCGCTACTTCGCTACTTCGCCACTTCGCCACTTCGCTACTTCGCTACTTCGCTACTTTGCATCGTCACTTCGCTAGTTCGCCTATTCGCAACTTCGCTAGTTCGCTACATCGTCACTTCGCGACGAAGTAGCGAAGACACGATGTAGCGAGGAAGCGAAGTGGCGATGCGAAATAGCGAAGTAGCGATGAGAAGTAGCAAAATGGTGATGCGAAGTAGCGAAGCAAAAATCTTTGCTATTTAGCTATTTCGCATCGCTACTTTGCATTGCGTTTTCGCTACTTCGCATCGCGTCTTCGCTACTTCGCATCGCCACTTCGCTATTTCGCCCTAGATTCTAATAATACGAAGTAGCGAAGACGCGAATGGCAGAAATCAGCCACCATGCCGTTTAAATTTAAAGTAGGATATTTTTTATTATAAAGAATGCGACGTTTCCTAACTTTCGGTGTCGATAGGCCTTCAAACAAGGCATCTAGTTTATCTATACTCAAAGAAATGAATCAAGCACCACCTCATATTTTCAGATTTGTGTGACGATGACCAACCCCTGTGAAAATCTTGTGAAATTAATCGAAGAAATTGCTATTTTTAGAAACATACGTTGAGTAAACGTTTCTTATTGTACATTGCAAAACTCGTCGTGTGGTATGTATATACATGAAGATGTATTATCATAAACATGCTAGCTAAGAAAGAAGACCAAACGCGAGCCAGGAAGCGCTATTTGTTGATTGTTGAATTAATAACAGAGACATGTATAGTTCATATGCAAATGAGAAATACCCTCGTTCAAACAAAGTTAAAAGATTTGAATACAAATCGTCGATTTGAATAAGACTATTCAAATTAGTATAACTGGAACATTTATAAGAGAAAGGCATAATTTGCCAAACTAGAAATCAAATCACAATGACCACATTATTTTCTAAACGTAATACAGTTTGTATAATCGGTATGTAAGTCAGTATTAAATATTTGAGACTGTTGAATCGAAATATGATGCCAAACGCGGTTTTTTTTTTTATTTAATAAAAACAACTATTGTGAATCATAAATGGTATTCCAGATTATGACTATTTTAAAACTATGACAACCAAACGATACATGCGCAAAATTATACGCTCAACTTATGAATGTATCCAGTTTGACAGTCATCATAACAGTGCGTGCTACAGTTTTCGCTGTACTGATAGGCGCTTTTACACTCCTATTTGCGACAACTTCATCACTTTTGAAGCTGTCCGCTTCGACGTTTTAATCATCGATTACAGGTTAATGAGAGTGAATTGTAATTATTTTATTGTATCAATAGAGGCTTAAAGGGGTACACAAGGCATAATAAGTCCTGGACTGTCCAAATTACTGTCAGGAAGTGTGCTGTACAGTGCCTTTGAGTACTGTACTCAAACTTTAAAAATCTTGGCGTATTTATTGTATTATCCTACGTGTTTAATACGCTTTAATTTAAGATTGATGTGTATTTTCTGAATATACCATGTATTTCCCAGTCCATAAACAACTATAATGTAGATTACATGAAAATAGCTACAACGTATTAAGTGAATAACATTTTTGATGGCGTGTCCAATATATGATAAATTACGTAGAAAATGCCTTAAAGAATGGTATTATGTCAATCTGTCTACAGATAAATTGTCATGTTTATTGAACGGTAAAATCAATATGTATTTAAAATCATGCTATCTTTATATACCTTACTTTGGACATCAGAAATGATTAGTAAGAGAGCAGCGCAATATGTATCCTATTTTTTAAAATCAATTTATTTCTTTTTTATATGAGCACAGCATTTTCATATGTATAAATGATGTAAACACAGCAAGTCAAATATTATCTAATTGAATAGGTTGTTGCTAGATGACCAAAATGTGACAAAACAATCATATTTGCATTGTGAATATGCATTTAATTTATGTAGTTGATAGTTGTATTGCAGTTTTGGTTTCAAACCTGCGAGAGAAGGTAATGTGTTTGGCATTTTTTAAAATATAAACGTATATGTTAAAATAAAGAGGAGATTCACAATATCTTTCATTCTTTCTTTGAATCTAAGAATAACTGTTTCTGCATTTTATTTCGAATCGGTGTCCGTTTCATTTTTAATCCATTCCCGTAGATTGTTACTTCGCATCGCCTGTTCGTTACTTCGCATCGCGTTTTCGCTACTTCGCATCGCGTCTTCGCTACTTCGCATCGCCACTTCGCTATTTGGCCCTAGATTCTAATAACACGAAGAAGCGAAGACGCGAATGGCAGAAATCAGCCATCATAATTTTGTGTCGCTGTTTCGCGATTTCGTGTCCCTGTTTCACGAATTTCGTTTTTATTTTTTCGCGATTTAGCGATTTCGTGTTGGAAAGTTAACACGAAATCAAATGGCCCCTCTCAGCCATCATACGAATGTGATGTGATCCAAAATATCACTTCAAACCAAGCGATTCGGGTAGATTGTATTTGAAGATGGCTAACTCTTGTCTCACTTACCCACATCCTGGTCGTGCATGGAGTGTGTAAGAGCCTTAGCACCTTGTAGGTCTGCACGTAGACTGATGGCGTCTGAATCGGGGACCAGGGACTCCCCTCCATCCACCTTGTATTTGCCGTTGTCCATACCAGTCTTGAGGACCTTCACATTCATCAAGTCGCTAATGTCCAGTTTGGCAAGGTTTTGAAGCATACCAACTGCATCTTTTGTCGTACCTTTCAATTGAGTACCACTAATGACATTGTCCCAGCTGTCGATAACGAAATAGGCAATGTTTATTAGGCCGAGTTCTGCAGCGTTGTCTTTGTTTGTTGTGTAGGTTCCAGTTGCCATTGCATTCACCAGCTCTGGATGGAAAACTACCGTTCTGCCAGTCAGAAGTTTTACAATGGTCGCCAATTTCCTTGGTGAACTGCGAATGCCGGGTTCTGCTCGGATTTGATTGAACTGCTTGACCTCTTTACTGTTTGCCAGTGCTTCAGTCAGCGAGGTTGCAATTGTTTGATGTTTGTAGGTAAGAAGATGGATAAAGTCGGTGGCATCAGGAACTTTTCCGCCAATAACTTTCAGCGCTATGGCCAATTCTGGGTTCTTAGTTGCGGCCTCTTTAAATACTGCTCTCATGAGGGGACTCAGTTTCATAGCTAAATCAACGGTTTCAACAACTTTTGCAAGAATATCTAGACGAGTCGTTAACCCTCCATTGCCCATGTGCCCTGCCAGTTGATGCAACAAATCGACCACTGCATTGTTAGCGGAGTCACCTTCATCTAGAGTTGCAGACTCAACGAGGCTTCCTGTAAGGGTGGAAATGTTTTAATTGAGAACATGAATGCCACTGGAACCTATGCTCATCAAGCACTGTGGTCACAAGAAAACCACTTCCAGATATACTACTCTCACCTGAAATATACATGTGTAGAGATTATTACTCGAGAGAGTGTGTCATGTGACTTTTAAAAAAAGTGGGTTTATTTTTAATTGCAGAAGCAAGTTACATAAACTTCATATGACACACTTTCTAGTATAATAATTTATTATTACCCATTTTATTTCTTTTGTATCACGTCAAAATAGCAAGAAAATGGTCCACGTCTCTTTCGACGAAAAACTCCAGTTATTTAAAAAAACAACTGTTTTATGATGTCACAGATGACGAAATACAGGAATAATGGTTGCTTGGCAAACGTGATATGTGAACATGTGCTCGTATCCAAAATATCGGTTATTTTCAACCATATATGTAATCAGGTCTTTGAAGGGCATTTAGAAGTGGTATACGTAAGAACAGGAATATTTTCTGGATAACAACTTCTTTTATGTGAAAATACACGACGTTTCGGAGAACATACTCACTCCTTCATCAGGTGGAATGTAAGGAAATGTAAAAATATGGTACATTTATACAGCAAACAAAACACATGATGTGCCCATACAAAAGGTAACCATGACCCGTTCATTATAATCGCATAATACATTGGTGATGGTTGTAATGCATTGAGAGCTTTCCCTTCAGCATGAAAAGAACGCAATGGATGATTAGACTCATGAAACTATTGTGGAGACATTCCGGTTCAGATTCAAAGAAATATCATATTTTTTGCATCTACTATTTTCATTTTCATTTCATATCATTCATAATTGGTAAATTGCATATTCAAGCAATTGAAAGAAGACGTACGAGGGGCGTTCAATAAGTGTTGCAACTTCAATATAAAACCAACTCGCGTAGTAAATTTTTTACTTTTATTTTTCAATATAGTTACCCTTCACCTCAATACACTAATTCCATTTCTCTTTAAAGGATGGATGAAATGACATATGGTCCAAATCGGATTCATTAAAATGGGATGTCAATTTGACAATTGCTCGATTTTAAATTTCTGAAATCGGTCCATAACTTACTTATATACGGCTTTTTAAAAAAACGCCCGATTTAGCCCCGGCGACCAGAAAGTCTGCGGGGGTGTGACCCGTGAAGGGATGACTTCTGTGACGTATGTGGAGGAATTTGATTTTCAGCGATAGTCACAATTCAACGTAATTTCTCAACATTTTGATTGTTAATTTCACAAAGATATCTTCAATAAACCAAGTTAAATTTCCCATATATCGAATGTTTAGATATCCAACTAGGTAATTCTGCAGATGACAATTACACAATTATTACATAAACATGTCTTTTTGGCGATGTAATACACCTCATAAATTCATTAAATTATCATTAATTAATTAACGAGACATCGGCGGAGAAGCTATCTAGCCGCCCCGTCTATCGCTTATCACAGTCACGCCTCAGTGAGCATTTTCAAAAGGTTTCGCCGAACAAATTGCGATAGTGTTAAAATGGGTGAATTAAAATCGTCTTAATTATCAATTGCAAGTGTATATTGTCTCGATTTTATGATCAATTGATTCCGATATACAATATACGTAGAGGTAATCATCTGTCATTCTTGAGAAAAATGCATTTCATCTATCCTTTAAGACTTTTGATGCCGCTTTTGTAGAAGTCTTCCGTTTGCCCCCCTAACCACGCCTCTGTGGCAGCTTTGACGTCTTCGTCATCCCGGAAGTGCCTTCCACGTAGGGCGGATTTCAGGTTTCTGAACAGGAAGTAGTCACTGGGGGCTAGGTCTGGGCTGTAGGGTGGGTGGTTAAGCTGTTCGAATCCACAATCACGTATAGCAGACTGTGCAACTCTTGACTTGTGGACTGGAGCGTTGTCATGCAAAATCAGAACACCACGTGTCAACATTCCACAGCGTTTCTGTCAAATTGTCTTCGCATAGGTTGGCATAATATTGACCATTCATTGTAGTTTTGGTTGGCAAGTAATCAATTAATAATATGCCTTTTGCATCCCAAAAGATTGTCACCATAACCTTGCCAGCTGATGGTTGAGTGCGAAACTTCAGGGGAGGCGGTGAACTCGGGTGCTTCCATTGCTTGGATTCCAGTTTAGTTTCCGGGTCCCAGTGGTGGATCCAGGTTTCGTCACCTGTAACCAGACGAGACAAAAACCTGGCTTCATCCGCATTAAACCGATCCAGGAGCTCCATGCAACTTTCGGTTCTTTTCTGGCGATCTTGTACTGTGAGGTTTCTGGGTACCCATCTTGCAGATACCTTGGACATACCAAGATGGTCATGAATTATTTTTTCAACACTTTCAACTGATATCTGGAATTCCAAAGACAGTTCATAAACTTTAACACAGCGGTCAGCTAAAATTCGTCTTTCGATAGCGGCAATAACTTCCGGTCGGGTGACTTCAGATGGCCTGCCTGACCGTGGGTCATCGTCTAAGGACTCCCTGCCCCGCTTGAACTGAAGAGACCAGCGACAAACTGTTTAAAAGTTAGGAGCATCCTTACCCATCACATTACACATACGATTATGTATTTCTGTAGCTTTGCATCCCTCTTTAGTAAGGAACTTGATCACAGCGCGTTGTTCATGTTTGAGAGAATCCATGATAATGGAGACCCCTAGGTCAGCGCAGCTATTATATCTAAATAATTGTTATGTCTAGAAATTGTTTTGACATGTGTCAATGTTATGTTTTGACTATAGTTACACCTGCTATAAGCTGACACTGTTTATGTAAACACCAATGCCCCGCTTGCAACACTTATTGAACGCCCCTCGTAGTTTATGACATGAACGAAATTGGACTTATGCAAAAATGTCAATGAACAATTAATTGCTGTTTATTTATTCTTTTTCAGAAGGGATCCTCCTTGGGGTACATATAGCATAGTGGGCCCCTACACTGGCGGTTGCTAGTGACGCCAAGGGCAGATAACTCTAACTCACCTCTTATAAATCTGTCATTCGAGATAGAAGACGTGTTTCAGAATTTGTTCAGTGTCGCAGATTTTCTTAAGAAATGGACCAAGATCTCAATACTGTAGGAGTGGTAACCTTTTCTTATATTGTCTCGGCAGAGTTTCTCCATTGATTGTCGCATTCTTTACCTCGTAATTACGTTTTTTACCTTGTCTACGTGGTCAGTTTGACTATGGGCGGGAAAAAACGACCATCATGGCAGCCCTTTTGTATTTTTCGTTTCTCTTTCCCCAGAGTTCGAAAGTGTTTTTGGGTCGTTTATGTTGGTGTACGATAGGTTTATGTAGGATGCACGGCAGTTTCCATCCCTTTCTGGTCAGTTTAGCTTTCCGATCGGGATTGGCACTTAGTCGTTTTTTCATGTCAGCCATGTTTGTTTACATGTTTTTCATTCAGGCATCAGGTACGTATCAATGGCTTGCATTTATTATTATCACTATGCAGGACTAATATAACTACCTCTGCCGGGGGTCTTTAGCATTTGTTATGTTTACATATGCACTTTCCTTCCCCAACCCCCATTGGCCTCACACTCTGACTGTAGGATTTTCAGTCCTTCACTCAGTGTTCGGGGTGTAGCGTTAGACTACCTCCTGCTGACAAACACGACAAGTGTCTCAAGTGTCTAGCAGAGGATGGGCATGACGACAGCAGATGTAATGTCTGCCTTGACTTCACCCCCAAGACCAGGAAGTCCAGACACCAGGACTTCCAGTACTTCTTCAAGTTGATAAAGGAGGGTACCGATGTTGCAGCAGTCGATCCCCCCTCTAAAGTTAAGAGGAAGTCGGGCAAGGGTAAGGGCTCTGGTAAGGCCCGTCCATCAGATAAAGCTCTCTCCTCTCCTCCTCCTACACTCGTTAGAGAATCAGAGGAGGAGACTGAGTTGCAGTCCCCTGTCTTAGAAAGACAGGTTCCCTTCCCTTCTGCACCTTTTGATTTAAATCAATTTTCACAATTATTACATGAGCAAATGAAGGGAATGCTGGCTGAGGCGGTCTCGGGGCTCCGTAAGGAGTTCCAGGCCCCGAGGTTGGCAGACCCGGATGCACCAGCGCAGCCCGGAGTCCCTAGTGGCTCCGGTGGCGCCGGGGGTGGCGGCAACCAAGGCTCCGACCTTGCTATGCCGTCCACCCCCAAGCTCCACCCCCAAGCTCCAGCCAGCCAGCCAACGAGCTCGCTCGGAGCCTTCGGAGCCAATCCAGGGTGCGAAGCGCCAGGGTGCCGTCGGCTACGCCGAGCAACCCTGAAGCCTCTCGGCGCCAGGAGACCCGAGCCACGGAGCCGGGCTCCGAGCCTGGGTCCAAGGGACCGGGATCGGGGGTGGTCACGAAAGTCGTGGGGCAGACTGTGCTGACGCCCATCGTTCGCATCAGGTCTTCCTCTCCCATCGATTCAGTCGTCGATCCCTCTTTGGAGGTCTCCGACGTCTTGGATGGGGGGGATGTGGAAGACATCGACGACCTCATGGAGGTCGATGTCGATGCGGATGATGTGGTGGACGCTAGGGATGTCCCCCTAACACCGACTTTCGCACTGAGGCAGATGCGCGATAGAATCGCTATTGCTCTGCCTCAGGTGGTGATACCGTCTCGGCCCCGATCTCTAGTGGATTTCGCCTTCCGGGGGATACTTTCTCCGCCCCGAAGGCACCACAGGTGCAGCTTAGCCTGCTCCCTTCCCTCGAGGCTGAGAGCATTACTCCTCAACTGGTCGGCACCAGGGTACAGGTTGATTGCCCGGACCTGGTGAAGAGGTACCAGATCGGTGAGGAGGGTTTGTTCGATGTCCCGGGAGTCGGTGAGTACGTGCTTGCCCTCACCTCCCTTGCTGGGTCTGGGACCCAATCCCTTCTGGGGAAGCAAGGCCGCCGTGTACCTCCCTTCACCCAGCAGGCCTCACACTTGCGCTCGGCGTTTAGGTCCTTCGAGGACTCTTTCCGCAACGCGGCGCAGCAAGTGCGAGGGTCCGTGCATGGGGCCTATCTCTCGGCGCTTCAGTCGGAGATAGTAGGGAGGTTGGGAGACCCGGAGTCCGACCCGGTGGTTCTCCTTTCACAATCGGTGGGGGTCGGGACCCATTTGGCTCATGACGCTCTGCGTAGCGCATCTAGCCAGATGATGGTCGCCGTTATGGGTATGAGGTGTCTCTGGCTGTCGAATGTGTCGGCGGGTCAGGACACTCATGCGCGGCTCCTGGCTCTGCCTTTCCGGTTGGGGGACTCCCTCTTCCCGGGGGCACAGCAGGTGCTCAAGGACGCTGTGGAGGTGGCGACGGTTTGCAAGGACACTGAGCTCCTTACAAAACCGCCACCTACCAAAAAGAGCAAGAGTCCCTTCCCCAAGGTTTTCGCAGACTCCGTCGGCGGGAGAGGCTCCGGAGTGGATCAAACCGCTCCACTACCAGGGCCAGAAACCAAGGGGCGGCAAGCAGGCACGTGGGGGAAAGCTTTCCAACAAGCCTTTTCGGGGGGGCCGGAAACCCAATCAGGGTTCCTAACCCCTCCGGTGCCCAAGGTGTCTCCCAAAATTCCGGCAGCCCGAGAGCTGCCGGAGACGGGGGTTCACTGCCTGCAGCCAAACATCCCAGTAGGTGGGCGTCTGTCGAGGTTCCTTCCGGCTTGGTCCAAGGTAACCGACAACCCCTGGGTCCTGTCCACGCTCAGGGACGGACACCTGCCTCGGTGGAAGGTCGAGCCACCGGTTTTCTCCGGGATACGGTACACACCGGTCCCCTCTGTGCCGGAGAAAGCCGAAATCCTCAGGTCCGAGCTGCGAGCTTTGCTCCAGAAGTCGGCCATAGAGGTGGTCCCCCCAGGTCAGGAGCAGAGTGGATATTATTCCACCTACTTCATTGTTACCAAGAAAGACGGGGGGTTCAGACAGATCCTCAACCTCAAGTATCTCAACCTGAAGATAGAGGTTCCATCGTTCAAGATGGAGACTTTGAGGTCGGTCATAGCGTCCGTAGAGGCAAACGAGTGGCTTTCCTCGATAGACCTCAAGGACGCATATCTCCACGTCCCAATGCACCCAGAGTTCAAGAAATATCTGAGGTTTGCTTTCGACGGGACGTGCTATCAGTTCACGGTTCTACCCTTCGGCATCTCTACGGCCACAAGGGTGTTCACGAAACTCATGTTCATTCCCGCTCAGGTCACCAGGGCACGAGGTCGATTTTGTCACCCGTACCTGGACGATTGGTTGGTCAGGGCGCTGTCTCAGGCTTTGAACCAGGCAGCCACCATGTTGGCAACTTGTTGGTATCCCTGGGCTGGATAATCAACCTGAAGAAATCGGACCTGAAGCCCTCTCAGGATCAGATCTTCCTCGGGGCCAGGTTCCAGACGGATCTGAAGACGGTATCTCTCGCTCCAGACCGAGTTCTGAAGGTTCAGAGGGCCATGCTTTTGTTCCTAGAGTCCCACAGTCACACTGCTCGCAGATGGCTCCAGCTACTGGGGTTCATGGCGGCAACAGTGGACGTGGTTTAAAGAGCTCGACTTCGGATGAGACCAGTTCAGCAGGCTCTAGCCAGTCTGTGGTCTCATTCCGAGAGTTACGAGAAGCAGCTCGAGACTCCGGGGTGGCTCTCGCCGCATCTTTTATGGTGGACCAGTTCAGAGAACCTCGCGAGGGGTAATCTCTGGTGACGCCAGTGCCCTCGTGCACAGTCCAAACAGACGCTTCGCTCTCGGGCTGGGGAGTGGTCTTAGGGCCCCACTCGGCGTCGGGGCTTTGGTCCCAGGCCGAGGCCAACCTGCACATCAACGTGTTAGAGCTGAAGGCAGTCAGGCTGGTGTTTGAACGCTTTCAACAGAGGCTTCGTCATCAAGTGGTTCATCTAGAAATGGACAACCAGACAGCCATGTCGTACATCCTGAAGCAAGGCGGGACAGTGTCCCCAGTACTTCTTCAGGAGTCATGGGAGTTCCTCCTGTGGTGCGACAAGTTCGACATCACAGTCCTACCGGTTTATCTTCCGGGGGTGGACAATGTGAGGGCGGACGTGCTATCGCGCAGAATACTTGCCCCACACGAATGGATGCTCGACCAGGAGATATTCGCAGCTATCTCCCGGTTGTTCGGGTCATTCCAGGTGGATCTGTTTGCGTCAGAGATGAACAATCAGACCCCAATGTATTGCTCCCGGCTGCCAGACCCAAGGGCGGTGGCTGCGGACGCATTCGCGCTAGAATGGACCGGCAGAGTACTGTGGGCCTTCCCACCAGTGCCTCTGATTTCCAAGGTCCTGTCACAGCTAGCGGTTCAGCCAGCTCGTCTGCTGGTGCTGCTCACGCCGCTGTGGATAGCACAGTCTTGGTTTCCACTGGTACTCAGGTTTCTGGTTTCGCCACCTGTGCTGTTACCGTGTCGACCAGGACTGCTGGCTCAGGAGGGCAAGCCACACCCCAAACCAGAGGTTCAATGGGTGGCTTGGGCTCTTTCTGGAATCGCCTCCAAGAGGACGATATTCCTGCACGAGTTGCAGACACAATACTGGCTTCGAGGAGGGATTCGACAAACGTTCAGTACGAGAATAGATGGGCCTGTTATGCGCGCTGGTGTAGAGGTAGATGGCTGCCAGATCCCTTTTCTACGTCTCTTGTGGCGGGTCTGGAATTCCTTCAATCCATACTAGATGCTGGCTTAGCCGCATCGACAGTCAGGGGATATTCTACAGCCATCTCTGCTTTTCACATACCGGTGGATGGTGCCCTCCTAGGTGCCCATCCCCTGGTCCAGCGCTTCTTAGCAGGTGTGGACAGAATCCGACCTCCTGTGAGGCGGATCAGCCCTTCATGGGACCTATCCATAGTACTAGATTGGCTGTCAGGACCCAAGTTTGGGGACCTGGCAAGCCTTTCTCTGCAGTTACTAACTTGGAAGACGGCCTTCCTTGTGGCGGTCACGTCCGGCAGGCGGGTAGGAGACATCCATGCGATGTCCTGTGATCCCGAGTTGACTGTCTTTCACAGAGACAGAGTCAGCATTAGACTGCTGGACTCCTATCGCCCGAAGGTCGATCATTCTTTTCACATTACTGCTCCTATTGAGCTGCCCGCGCTACACCAGCCGGCAGCCTCGGGTTCAGTAAGTTCTCGCCCCCATATTCTGGATGTGCGCAGAACTCTTAAGAAATATCTTTCCCGTACTGCCACAGCCAGACGGGATTGAGGTGGATTGTGTGGGCCATTGTACTGGCTTACATCCATAAGGGCATGAGCCCGCCTGAAGGTCTGAAGGCTCATTCGGTTAGGGCAGGAGCGACGTCAAAAGCGTTCGCTGCGGCCCTGCCCATCGAAGAGATCTGCTCCGCAGCTATCTGGAGCCGTCCGAGCACGTTCATTCGGCATTATCAGCTGGATAAGCACTCCAGAGAGCGTGCTCGGTTCGGCCAGACAGTTCTCTCCAGTGGGCAGAGTCATAACTCCTCTAGCTGAATGAGCTTTCCGAGGTTGTTTTTAACTTTGTCACTGTTGTTGGTACTAACATCACGAAGTGCACTCCCGAAAAGAGAATCAAAACCCTACATAGGAGACAGGGGGCTGCTTCTCAGGGGTTTTAGTAGGGGTGTTTATGCCATTTTTTGTACTCCTCCCATAGTCCTTTTCCAAAAAAGGGGGAGGGGGGGGGGGGGGGAGGGGGTTGGGTGCATTTGACTCAATGCTAAATTATGCCTGTTTTAAAGGCTTTTTGGTTAGTATTTCCCTGATCCACTGGCACGTCCCATCCCTTGGAGTCGGCCTTAGGATGTTCAGGTTAGTTGCTCCTTTTTCCTTCTTTAATTTTAAGAAATTATCTGCGAGCATCTTTATTTTTTACAGTCTAGCAGACAGAATTCCACTCCCAGGACTCTTCTTTGGGAGACTGTTTTATGCTATATGTACCCCAAGGAGGATCCCTTCTGAAAAAGAATCGAACCAACCTGCAGAGGTTGCAGATTCTTTGAAGAGGATCCTCCTTGGGGTAGGGCCACCCGCCTCCCCTTATTCTGTCTGCCTGTCAGATTTATAATTGGTGAGTTAGAGTTATCTGCCCTTGGCGTCACTAGCAACCGCCAGGGTAGGGGCCCACTTAGGGTGGTCCAAATGTTTATTTTTTAGTAATTTATTATTTTTACGGTTATTTTATTAAAAATATTAAATTCTAACTCAAAAAATAGGATTTTTATGCTATATGTACCCCAAGGAGGATCCTCTTCAAAGAATCTGCAACCTCTGCAGGTTGGTTCGAATTTAATTGAACATGAATTGTCTTCAGTAGGAACAAGAAATAAAAACTAAACATTAGGAACTCACCAAGCAGAAAGCACATTGCAAAGATACAGAAGATTTTCATCATGAGCTCGACCGACGTCTTTACAAAGAAACCAGCTTATGTTGACTATATATATATATATATATATATATATATATATATTGTTAGATAACAATGGGAGTCATCAGATGTTAACAGTAATTCTATATGTATAATACGATGACTAATGGTTTACTAACCCGATAAGATAATAATACATGTGTTACACAATGAATGTCATCTGGTCTTGTGGACGGTAAACAATCTAATCATAACAAACACTTGAAAATATTATAAGTTTAGTTTCGGAAGGGTATTGGTATGGTTTCCAGATGTTTCCTTTTCATCCGAACCAATTATGCTACAATAATGTACCTATAGTTGATAAATCTTAGATGCTATGTTACCTTAACTTACCAAAGTGGATTTGATACAGTCATACATATATTCATTTTGAAAATAAACAACGTTTATCTACCAAGTGTCTAAGTGAACAGTTAAACAATAGCAACTATAAATCAAAGAAAGTGTATTTTATTAAATGAATTTATAATTTAACTTTGTAAGAATTTCCATTATCCTGTGTGACCTTTGATGACCTGTGTTGATTGATTCCTGGTGTCCCATTGTCGGAACACATATGTGATCCTTAGATTGCAGTATAAAATCTCCTATTTTGTTTTCTATTGATAAAATGATTAAAATTAATTGTTTAAAATGACCTGTACATACGCTACGTGAGTCATATTTTCGCCATTTTGTTTCTAGTTTCTGTAGTTATTATACCTGTGTGACCTCAGATGACTTTTAAAGGACACCTGTGTGATCTTGATTGATCCCTAGTATTAGAGGCTTTAAAACGTTAAATTTTAAATATCAAAATGATGAAAACGAAGACAGGGAAGACAGCTTAGAAACAGAATGGGGCAACAATATTCAGTAGAAAATGCAGAGTTGCAAATAACAAAGACTGATCTGCAGCAAATATTATTGTTGATTAGTAAATAAGTAATACCTATGGAGATACTTTGTACAGAATGGAGCAGACAACACGATAAAGAGAATGGCAAACTCTGGTCCTAGAATGATGTCGGAGAGGTTAAGAAGACAGGATCAAATTGGACAAACGAAAACCCTGAGTAGTCAAGAAAACAAGCTAATTAACCCCAAGGTCAATATTGTGTATAAGATAGTAGAACCGTGAATAAATGGAGAGTCCCGGATTGCTAGTCAGGAGTCATCCACACCACATGAGTTGTCACATCTATCCAACCACTAAATACAGTTATTGCCAAGCGAGTAGGTAACAGATCCATACCAACTGTTCAAACATCCCTGGATGCTAGTGCGCCATTGTTGGAATAAGTGTGGTCCTCAGATTACAACCTAAAAACCCGACATTTTCTTTTTATTGTTGTTCAAGTGTGGTCCTTGGATTACAATCTAAAATCCTACATTTTCTTTTTATTGTTGACACGTGTGTGATGCTTAGATTGTTGTCGATAATCCGACATTTTATTTCTATTGTTTGAACACCTTTGCAAACTTGAGATGATGTCAGATGACGTCCAAAATCCGACATTTGTTTTCTTTAAAGATCTGATGAAATTCATTTTTCTCAAGAATGACAGATGATTACCTCTACGTATATTGTACATCGGAATCAATTGAGCATAAAATCGAGACAATATACACTTGCAATTGATAATTAAAACGATTTTAATTCACCCATTTTAACACTAGCGCAATCACTAGCGCGATTCATTTTTTAAATGGTCACTGAGGCATGACTGTGATAAACGACGGACGGGGCCGGCTAGACAGCTACTCCGCCGAGTCTCGTTAATTAATTAATGATGATTATCACTGCCGCTAAATGAATTTATGAGGTGTATTACATCGCCAAAAAGACATGTTTATGTAATAATTGTGTATTTGTCATCTGCGGAATTACCTAGTTGGATATCTAAACATTCGATATATGGGAAATTTAAGTTGGTTTATTGAAGATTTCTTTGTGAAATTAACAATCAAAATGTTGCAAAATTACGTTGAATTATGACTATCGCCGAAAATCAGATTCCTCCTGAAACGTCACAGAAGTCATCCCTTCAGGGGCCACACGTACCCCCGCAGACTTTCATTCTGGTTGCCGGGGCTAAATAAGGCGTATTTTAAAAAGCCGTATATAAGTAATTTATGGACCGATTTCAGAAATTTAAAATCGAGCAATTGTCAAATTGACATCCCATTTTAATGAATCCGATTTTGACCATATTTCATTTCATCTATCCTTTAAATAAAACCAGACAGAAGACAGGAGAACGATAGTCTTTTGAAGAGAGGAACCAAATGGCCTTTTGAATTTTGATTTCTTTTGTTTAAGCACAATGGCCTCATGAAGAAAGGGGCACTTGGCCTTATGTTCAATGAAATAGCAGCCTTTATAATGTTTGACTTTATTTGATTCCAACAACATACTTCATGTACTTTAAATCTATAGTTACAAATAAGGAAGATATGTTGAATATTTGATTATTTTATTAGCCCCGTTTGCATGTAGTATTTCACAGAGCCCTTTAGGCCGGATGTTACTTTAAACAATGTCTTATGTGTGTCCCTTTTTAAGATGTAACATGTGACACTATAATAGGATAAATTTCTGCTTCTTCTCTGCAGTTAAATGTTTCAATAAAACTTAACAAGATGTACAATGACGTAATCTTGGTGTTTGTTTATTTGATTATCAAAATTTTACGAGGTTATATTTCCATAGAAATATATTTCATATTTTCCCCAATACAAACATGGTTCTAATTCATCCTTTGGGATAAAGGGATGTTAAGCTTAACAGAACCCGATAATCCAACCTCGAATAGAAGTTGTGTGGTGAGGTCGAGGTAATGGAAATAATTTTATTTCCTATCAAAACATTATCAAACTTACCTGTCATTTATTGCAACCTGTAGTATTAATCAACGAATGTCCATGGCAATGAATATAGAGATTGAGCAGGCGAAGGAAGCTGTTTGTAACAAAATAATATTTTCTGATCAGATTAGAAGTGCTGATCCTTACAAAAGTGCCAAGCGACAATCTGCGTTTGATACTATGTTTAGACAGTCAGCGGAAGAAGCACATCGCTGCCTATCACTGTGTTTGGAACGTTTTAAAGTATGTTTTTACAGGTCACAACCACATTATATGCATGAAATAACACATTGTTTCGGGCTGTCAGATATTACACTTTACAATTCCTGAATACACAGAAATGTGTTGTGGCTATGTATTATTATGACATATCAATATTTCTAAAACACCTTATATAATAAAATTCTGACATTGATAAACGGAAATGTAGTCTTTTCATCAAGTCATGTCACAGGAATATGACGGAATCGCCGAGTTATGTCCTTTTACAAGTTGCAGCTTATAACCACATTTTACAAAGTTGTGAATATGTTTCTTCATCCTGGAAACCAGGGGTACTTTGTTTCGCTCGCTTCACTTTACGTTTCAAACGAGCGAGCGAAACAAAGTACCCCTGGTTTCCAGGATGATGTTTCCTATGAAGAATAACGTTTCTAGTTCGGAACAAATTTATTACATCAATTTGGGTTGACGAATAATGGAAATATGCCATTTTGAAAATGACACCATATACATAGGCTGTATGGTTCGTCCCTGTAGCCACTGTTGACAAAATTTCGTTTCCAAAAATCACAGTCACTCTTCAGGTTTTTGCGTAAGAGTATAAACTAGTTGCAAAAAGTCTATACTTTAATAAATAACATTTTCACTTTTTTTCTATCGTCAATAGCATTAAATAGTTCCTGAGTTGTTGGGCCATCTCTCAGTTTAAACATGAAAGTAAGCAATTAAGCATAACTTGTTTTGAATGTCCTCCATACTAGTTGTCTAGTCTATCATTGTTGTATTTCGTGGGATGTACTTCATATTTCGTTCATCTTAGGAGGAGAGACGAAACGAGACTGTGTTACCAGTATGCCTTTTATTTGCCCGAGTGAAGTTCCGTTACAGATCGCACATGCGCATCACATTGCTGTGTATCACTATACACTACATTCCTCCCATTTTTAATCATTTACCCACTCTACAATGTTTTATAAACACAATTCAGAGTTTTCTCTCAACAACTGTAAAATGTTAACATGAAAAATGTAACACTTGTAGAACTTAGCAATAAATGTTTTACAAAGATAATGTTTGTCTCTCATTCAAATCACCAATGACAAGCTATTTATGAAATATATAATATCAAACACCAGCCCAATATCAAAGAATTGAGTGAAGTTCCAGTACAGAACGCACACGGGCATCACATCAATGTGAATCACTATACTACAATCATCAATCTTTTCTAAAGAGCAACTGTTCCTCTCATACTTCTCCCGTGTCCCATCCAGGAAAACAGTGTTTATCTTAAGTGCATGTTGTTAAAACATGGGTCTTATGACCTTTCTTCTTCGTTTATTCTCTCTCTGAACCCTGTTGGCAAAAGAGGTCATTTTGTCATCTTCTTCATATGACTTCATCATTCTTTTTCACTTCGGGATATTTCTTGTCATGTAGAGCCTTTGGGGGTTATATGGGTATTACTAAACACTTGATAGCCACATTAGTCACACCAGAGATTTATTCACGGGTCCTCCCACTTCCTCTTCAACTTTTCTTCAAGTTGGCAGTTGGGAATTACAGGTGGTGAACAGCCTCTTCAAATGTTTGAATAAAAAGTTGAGATCAATTTGGATACGTTTGACGAGCCAAGGTCATAATGGGTTGCTTGGCAACACTGAATAATGAAAGTTTCACCTCTGGGTTGGGTCTTTGCTGAAATATAAATTTTGGTTGATAGCGATGACAGAGAGGTTGCGATGATGGGATACTTCTGTAAACGAGTCCATTAATTTGGGATCATTACTGGCTATGAACATGAGGTCGTCCAAAACAATTTTCATTCCTGGGTCAAAAACATAGCCTGATCAAAACTGTAATGTGTAGTGATAGTGTTTTGGTAGCGCCCGATGTTGTCTAGTGATAGTGTATCAGTTCATACATATTCTTTGGAGTTTTACTTTTTAAAGGCAAAACAATAATAGAACTTTAAACAATTTGTCATACTTTATTAAATGCATTTTCATATCTATGTAATGTCTGTATGTACTGTTCATGATCAGTGCTACCATGTTTGTGCATGCGCTGAATCTTTAATTTCTCTCTGTAAAATCGCTCATTTACCACCGTATGTGATTTTAAAGAAATAAAGAATATTTTAATATTGAGAATAGTTTTAAAGAAAGGTTTTAGTCGTTTGCGAGCTTGCTTTACCTCCCCGTTATCCTGCTGTGGTGGTATTTCTTCTTCTTGAATGTGTTTGCCTGTTTGATTACTTGTTGTGTTGGAGTAGTAAGAACACTCTCAGGAGAAGAGGATCCATAAAAGATCAAGTCTTCCAATTGTTCATCATCTCTTTGGTTCTCCAAAAGATGTGAAGTAAGAAATGTAAGTTTTTATATAGTCTGCAAACCCAGAAAGGCAATGGTTTCAGATGAAGTGTCAGTGTCAAGGGTCTATTGATAAATGAAGCTAGTTTGCAATTTATGGTCTTTATATAAATGTGTGGAGTCTCTCTGCTTGCACTCAGTTTCTAATCTGGCTTAATGAACATATCACTCCAGTACTATGCTATATATAATATCAAGAGAGGATAAACTCAGCCAGTCATATACTATCTCTTTTAATACATTTTGGAATGTTACGATTTGAAACTGTATGTTTAAAACTAACATGGAAAACTCACATTCTTCGGCATTCGAGGATTTTCACACTTGTTTCGAGATTGTGTTGTGAAATGACTAAATACTGAAATACTTACTTAATATCAATTCGCCACTTGCTCCATATCTATGGCATATTCAACTGGCATATCGTTAATCAGTTTTAAATAATAAACAGAAAACAAAACCGATTCTGTAAGTTGAATTATTTCTTATAATCAAAAACAGGGCCTGCCAAAAATATTAATTTCAGTAAATATTCAAAACGTAAAGGCAACAGTTCACCATATTTTAGTATGTACACCAAGATATGTACAATACGATAATTATCTTTAACAATTTTCAAGTCATGATCAGGAAACGACGAGTGATTGACAGACAGACGGTTTGACAAAACTAATTCCTATACACTCTATATACTCCTATATCCTATTCCCACCACGTATTCTCTACAGGAAAACGTTTGAATGAATAAGATGTACTATAGCGTAACCTTGGTGTTTGTTTATCACATTGTATGTAATATTCTTTTTGTCTTATTTTCAAATTTTAAACCACAAAAACGACACGTAAGTCATTTCGCTTTCAGCTGGAATCTATTTAATTCTTTTATATCTACATCACAGAAGGGAATGCCCTGTCTGTTTTTCTAGTTTCAATAAAGGTTCCCCAGCCGAACAGTCAGTTCAGTCGTCTCACCCCACCAGGTGCTGTCTCGATGTTGCCTGCTCGTTGACAAATCTGTCCGTGGCGTGCATACACAAGGTGCAGAAGTCGTGGAAGAGGGAGACGACGATCCCCGCAGCTGCAAGTACAGTTTATAGGATATTTAAAACTTTCATTAACTTTGATATTTATTAAAACTTTTAATTTCGAAATATTTTAAAAAATGTTTTGTGTCTTTTTGTTCGCTTCATTGGTGTGTTTAAAGGTACATCCATTGTGTTGTTGGGGGTCAAATATAACAAACGTTGTAAATGGTCTTATTTTATCGAGAAGTACCAACTGTTACCGAAAACAACCATTTTAATGATACTGGACTTAGTATATTGACGATATGAAGGTAATAGTAGTGATTTCTGATCGAAAACCGGACAATGCACCGCGTGTGGCGCGCGCCACAGAGTCAAACGTAATTTTTTAATCTTATTTACACCAGACAAAATAACAAAATTGGGTTAATAATGTTCAATAGGTCATATAACTACTGTGCATGTAAATAGGACGTTCACTTTCGGTTTCTACACATGCATAATGATGTTACTCGATTTTAATTGGAAAATAGTAAATATGATATGTTTGGCGATTGGGGATGAATATGCAAAATAAGTGAATTTATTTGTATTGTAAACATCACATATGGTGTGTTGGAACGTATTAAAGCCAAATAAAATTTTATGAAACACAATGGATGTACCTTTAACATGAAGCTAGGCTGGCTGTCAAACTTTGTTTCAGATAATCACTTTCTATGACTGGCCCTTACCACATTTAATTGAATTCCCAAGATCTATACGTAATGAAATAATATAGTATTAGCATGCCCAAATACGCAAAGGGAGTTACAGATAAGATTTAGTTATTTATTTACCTGCATGACGTCACATTGAGAAGGACCAGAAGAAAACCAATGCACATTAAATTTGTAACAAACCTGATTCTAAAATATGGTTGTTGTTAAAATTGTCAATGTTATAATTGCATATTCCCTTGTATAACCATAGCCTCAATTAAAACTTTCAACAAAATTTATTGACATTATTGACTGACCCAAACTATTTCGCTCCTCCTCATCCTAAACCTAATCCCTCTCCACCAACATTTCCACTTACTTAATGCACATATACCACACCGTGATCCAGTATCAACCAAGATGTCGAGATTACCAAATATAGATCACTTATGCACGCTGAGACCACAAGTCTTTATCATATGTTTCGATGTTTGGGAGGGATTTGATGATTGTCAACTGCACAAGTTATGACGCAGATTTCCACCAGATCGGTTAAAACAATATATATATATTGAGAGAGAGAGAGAGAGAGAGAGAGAGAGAGAGAGAGAGAGAGAGATTGGATGATTGATGGCTGTATGAATGTTTGATGGTTGTATGGATGATTGATGGTTGTATGGATGACGGATGGTTGTATAGATGATTGATGACTGTTTGGATGATTGATGGTTGTATGGATGGTTGTATGGATGGTTGTATGGATGTTTGATGGTTGTATGAATGGTTGATGGCTGTATGGATGGTTGTATGGATGGTTGTATGGATGATTGATGGTTGTATGAATGGTTGATGGCTGTATGGATGATTGATGGTTGTATAGATGATTGATGGTTGTATGGATGGTTGATGGTTGTATGGATGATTGATGGTTGTATAGATGATTGATGGTTGTTTGGATGATTGATGGTTGTATAGATGATTGATGGTTGTTTGGATGATTGATGGTTGTATAGATGATTGATGGTTGTATGGATGGTTGATGGTTGTATGGATGATTGATGGTTGTATGGATGTTTGATGGTTGTATAGATGATTGATGGTTGTTTGGATGATTGATGGTTGTATAGATGGTTGATGGTTGTATAGATGATGGAAGGTTGTATGGATGTTTGATGGTTGTATAGATGATGGATGGTTGTATGGATGTTTGATGGTTGTTTAGATGATGGATGGTTGTATGGATGGTTGATGGTTGTATAGATGATTGATGGTTGTATAGATGATTGATGGTTGTATAGATGATTGATGGTTGTATAGATGATTGATGGTTGTATGGATGTTTGATGGTTGTTTAGATGATGGATGGTTGTATGGATGGTTGATGGTTGTATAGATGATTGATGGTTGTATAGATGGTTGATGGCTGTATGGATGATTGATGATTGTATGGATGATTGAAGGTTGTATAGATGATTGATGGTTGTTTGGATGATTGATGGTTGTATAGATGATGGATGGTTGTTTTGATGATTGATGGTTGTATAGATGGTTGATGGTTGTATAGATGATGGAAGGTTGTATGGATGTTTGATGGTTGTATAGATGATGGATGGTTGTATGGATGTTTGATGGTTGTTTAGATGATGGATGGTTGTATGGATGGTTGATGGTTGTATAGATGATTGATGGTTGTATAGATGATTGATGGTTGTATGGATGGTTGATGGTTGTATAGATGATGGATGGTTGTATGGATGTTTGATGGTTGTATGGATGTTTGATGGTTGTATAGATGATGGATGGTTTTATGGATGTGCGATGGTTGTATGGATGAAGGATGGTTGTATGGATGATTGATGGTTGTTTGGATGATTGATGGTTGTATAGATGATGGATGGTTGTTTGGATGATTGATGGTTGTATAGATGGTTGA